>CM062288.1:11190122-13590122 GCA_031216915.1 Pictodentalium vernedei | reverse complement strand
ATTTATTCCTACCCCCGCCCCCACCCCCACCCGAGAACAATTGTTAATACTTATTTATTGGTGCTCCAGTTTGGACACAGGTGCACACGAGTCAAATCGCTTATTGTCAAGGCTTCCCGACTAAAATTATTTCATATTCAATACTTCCTACACAAACTATAATGTATGTAAATGTAGATCCTGTCTTACTGATTGAAATTATTTCATATTCAATACTTCCTACACAAACTATAATGTATGTAAATATAGATACTGGGTTCCTGATTGAAATTATTGTATATTCAATACTCACTACAAATATTGACTGGGTGCAGATGCAATTATTGATTACAGCTGTATCCGGACAGAAATGTATGTAAATGTGACTGGGCACAGCTACAATCATCGATTACAGCTGTGTCCAGACAACAATGTATGTGAATGTAGATAGATTTTCGTCATCATTATACATACTGACCGCATATACTATAATGCTTGTAAATGTAATTCCTGGCTTCCCAACCAAAAACTCACTATGCACATTAGGGTTGTCATTTCATATTCAATACTCACTATAATATTGACTGTGTGTGTATGGGGGGGGGGGGGGGGGGGGGCACATATAGTTTATTTATCCGTGTTATTGTGTGTGTTAGAGGATGTGCAGGGGTGTTATTTCATATTCAATACTCACTACTCACTATAATATTGACTGGGTACATCTGCAGTCATCGAGTGCAGCTGTATCCAGACAGTAATGTATATAAATGTAGTTACTGGCTTCCAGGTTGAAATCATTTCACATTCAATACTCACTATACATATTGACTAGGTACAACTGCAATCATCGACTACAGCTGTACCCATACAAATTTATGTGTAAAAGTAGATACTGGCTTCTTGATTGCAATCATTTCATATTCAATAATGTTTATGTGTGTGGGGGCACATACAATTTGCTTCTTCCTTTTCTGTATGTGTTAGGGGGTGTGTGGAGGGGGCGTCATTTCACATTCAATACTTCTTACATCAAACTATAATGCATGTGAATATAGATACTGGATTTCTGAATGGAATTATTTCATATTCAATATTCACTATATATATTGACTGAGTACAGCTGCAATTGTCAATTACAGCAATATCCAGACAATAATTCATATAAATGTCGATCATAGTCTCCTGAATGAAATTTTCAAAATCAATATACACACTGACCACCTGGACTATAATGCATGATAATGTAATTCTTAGCTTCCCAACCAAGATTATTTCACACTCAATTCCTCCAACAGAAAATATAATGTATGTAAATGTAGACACTGGATTACTGATTGAAATTATTTTACATTCAATACTCACTTTACATATTGATTGGGTACATCTGCAATCATTGATTATAGCTGTATCCAGACAATAATGTATGCGAATTTAGATAGTGGCTTCCTGATATTAATAATTCTCCCCTTTTCTGTATATGTTAGGGGGTGTGGGGAGGGAGCGTTATTTCACATTCAATACTTCCTGCCCTGTAGTCACACGAAAGCAGGAGATGTTGAAAATTATCTTATGTTTCAGTATACCTAACCCTTCGAATGCTAGTGTCAATTGTAGTCTAGAGAAAGCTGTAGATGTTGAAAGATACATAAGTTTCAGTATATCTAACCCTTAGAACACTCAGTTGAACCCAGTCTTTTTGTAGTCACAAGAAAGCCGTAAATGCTGAAAGTTACCTAAGTTTCAGTATACCCTTGGAATTCCGGTGTAAATTGTAGCCACAGAAAAGCCGTAAATGCTGAAAGTTACCTAAGTTTCAGCATACCCTTGGAATTCCGGTGTAAATTGTAGCCACAGGAAAGCCGTAAATGCTGAAAGTTACCTAAGTTTCAGTATACCCTTGGAATTCCGGTGTAAATTGTAGCCACAGGAAAGCCGTAAATGCTGAAAGTTACCTAAGTTTCAGTATACCCTTGGAATTCCGGTGTAAATTGTAGCCACAGGAAAGCCGTAAATGCTGAAAGTTACCTAAGTTTCAGTATACCCTTGGAATTCCGGTGTAAATTGTAGCCACAGGAAAGCCGTAAATGCTGAAAGTTACCTAAGTTTCAGTATACCCTTGGAATTCCGGTGTAAATTGTAGCCACAGGAAAGCCGTAAATGCTGAAAGTTACCTAAGTTTCAGTATACCCTTGGAATTCCGGTGTCAATTGTAGCCACAGGAAAGCCGTAAATGCTGAAAGTTACCTAAGTTTCAGTATACCCTTGGAATTCCGGTGTAAATTGTAGCCACAGGAAAGCCGTAAATGCTGAAAGTTACCTAAGTTTCAGTATACCTAACCCTTGGAATGCTGGTGTCAATTGTAGCCACGAGAAAACTCTACAGTTAAAACTAGAAGTCCAGTCCTGAAATGCGCACAAATAGCACGTTGATATGCGCGTTAATGTACGCGTTATGGCCCAAGTAAAGCTATCAAGTTCTGTACATATGACCTGTGTACAAGCAATGTTTCAGCCAATGGACCTTCGGGTAACCCGGAGGTCCATTGGCAGAAACATTGCATGTGTTTGCTATGAGTAATCCAGAGAACCTGCCGTGCTTTGGATGTCATTCGATATGGCAATTGCGCGCAATTCCAACGCGCAATTAAGCCTAGATAAGCGCACTATTCGTGACAGGACTTCTAGTTTTAACTGTAGATGCTGAACATTACCTAAAGTTTCAGTATACCTATTACCTAACCCTTAGACTACTGATGTCAAAATACTAGCATTTCAAGTAACATTTTTTCCCATAATGCACCTAGGAATTCAGCCAAACCCGAGTGCCGCTCGTTCTTGTTTCTGAGAAGTATAGGCAGTCTATTGTGTCTAAATGTGTCCCTAGAGACAAATATTCGACGCAGACACATTTCGTACATAAACATAATGGTGAAAACATTCACGTGTCATAATCTTTTCTTGGGTGAAGAGATATTGAAAATCTCAATTTGAAGTTTCATGACCCACCATCGTCATAAGTGTTATGTCGTTTAATGAGCAACATAATTGAAACTCTGCTGTGGCATGCTCGCAGCAATGTAAAAACATATTAGGGATGGATATCATCTTGGTTCAACAAAAAATTTGAAAAAAAACAACAAAACTCGCTCAAGTGTTATGAAATGACCCAGTGCCTTGGACATCTGGTGACTGACACGAACTCTAGCAGGTCGATATATATCATGATCTCATCAATTAGGTCTATGTTGGGGGTTGGAATGGAAATAAATTGGAAAAAAAAATACAACTTGAACACGAAACATAAATAAAAACTATCGTGAAAAACATTGATCCAATTTAAAAAAGCCGAAATGTCAAATAAAACACGTTAATATAGCACGGTTCTTCTCGAGGTACATTTTCGCTTACAGCTAATATCAATTATGAAAAAGTCACAATGTAATTAAGATTTGTTCAATATTATGCGTCTGATTCTGGACATCCGCATTGGTTATTTGTTAAGACGTTTGATTGCAGTGTGTGCATAGTGCCAACATGTACGGATGGGTACAACACGTTTACATAATAGTACCTTCAACTAATATGGACCCTGTTTAAGGATCCAGCTAAGCGGCAGAGCCCAATGGTTATTCGTCAAAACTAGTTAGCACTCTACTGGCACTGTTTCCATGTCTGTAAGACTGTCTAGCAATAAAGTAACCTACCAGTTGAAAGGGTAGTTGTAATACCAATAAACCGCCAGGCCTCCTCTAGAAGATGTTAAATACAACATAACTTTTATTTGTCTGAAAGTGCACGATAGGTCTGCAATTTATTTTTGTGACACGAAGCAGCCTTTCCAGTAAGCTGGCACCAACCTCAAGGTTGAATACGTTTCTACCGTCCGAGTTTGTCTTTTGAAAAAAACATTAATTCACAATGAACCGAATATACAGCATACTCCACACCAATATCTTTCTTAAAAACGATAAACACGGTTCCAACATTTCACGCGCTCAACAATGTCATGTAAGGCGACAGAGTAAGAATAAAGTCGATTTTCGCTATTACCCAGACACCCGACGAGTTGTGCAATTCCGATATCCCAGTCCTTCTCGGAATATCCTGATAACATGTTCAATCCGTCGACTCGTGATAGTATATTTAAGTCAGTTGGAAGAGTCCATATTAATTATTTGGGTGTCGACCAATTAATAGTTTCAACCTGCAGCCTTGGGGATGCATGTTGAAATAACGATTGGTCTGCAACACACATTCAATTTGCAGCCGTCCACCTTAATGCAATTATGAATTAGTGTGTTCCTTGGCTGTCAAAAACGTTTTCTACGGTTCAAAGTGTTAAAGTGGTAATAACTATTATTTGTGGGCACCTTTTTATGTTAAATTCAGTGAAAATGAACCGATATTTACGGTGCTATAGAAACAATGGGAACCTGGGCTTGAAAGTAGCTGATGGATTATCTGCGATGTTTTCAAACATCTGAGTAAATTCATCCCACGCCTTGTGAGCGTAAACCCTTGTTTGATATTTTTGCTCATGTTTTTTCAACGTGGCCAGTTTTGCGTCATTCGTTACTTGTATAGCACCTTAAAAAAGATATGGGTTGACATCAATCAAAATCGACTTTATTTTTTTTTTTACCAAATGAATAATTCTGATAAAGTGTTATACTTTCTTTTGCAGTTCCAGAAGACTTTAGCTTTGGCGTGAATTTTGGATTAAGAAGATTACGAAGACGTTTAAGTCGCCAAGGCAAAAAATAAAACGAAAGATACGAAGTGTATTTATTGTTGTTTTCTGTTCAACGAATATGGATGTTGTATCAAGTTACAAACCCCACGGGTGCATGTGGAGTACGTGATGTACGTGTTTTGAATTATGGGGAGCCCCAAATTGTTGTAATTATCAGGAAAAATTGAAGGCAATCATCTGTTCCTTTATGTCGTATAATTGTGGGTGGTCGTGTTAATGTGTACGTAGTACCGAATACACAACTTAACACGCCCATCCCACATTCATACCATGATGAAGCGAGCAATAATTCAGTTGAATTCCATCCTAGCTTCGTACTCTGAAAATCTACAGATAAATCAAATCAATTCAAGGATTGGAATTTATAATTTTGTCTACAATGTTTGCGTTTACTGTAATTTATAATGTGAGAGTCGAAATCACCGTAATTGATGTCATGCAAATATCAAACAATGATATATATTACAGGCGCCGAATCAGTCGTGTTGTGTTTGTAAAGACGACTGATGTTCTAGTCTATTATTACGTCAACCAGATAGATTAACTAACTGACGATCATAACAGGTCACCGAGGAATGAGAAACGAGGATTACCCCACCTCTGACAATTTTGTTGATATATCCTGAAAATTTATTGGCTAAGAATGTCACGGGCATACCGATGGTAAAGCCCGTACGCGGTGGGTAACACTTTAATACACGGTGGCCGGGAGTTATCTTTTTCGGTTGAGTAACCGCTATTACTATTTTGATGCATTTACAGTCGCTTCAAAGTTTCAAAATTTGAATTAAAACAAAATAGAGAATTTAAATACCAAAAATATTTTCAAGGTACCGTATTTTGATACATTATCTATTTGAAAAATGTACACAAAATGAGATTTGTGGTACCAACAGTTCTTTGTTGTTGTTACGATTCTATCGATTTTTTTATACTGAATCGAACATTTTCTTTACAGTTTACTCCACAGATTAAAAGTGAATTTTGAACGTTTAAAGGCGTTTTGTTAACCCTTTTCAGGTGGTAATGACAGGAAATGTAGGCAAATGTATGTAAAATTATAAGTTTCCATTCTGCTTTTCATTAACCTTATTCCTGAAAGAGAACGTCGGGGTAAATTCCTAACATAGTCAGGAAGTAACCAGGTAACTAGGAAGTACCTGGTCGATAGTTTTTTTTAAAAAAGGCTCGCCTCAACTGGTATAAAACCTACAGACTAGCTATTATCCCGTACCCGGTCACTTTCTGACTATGTATCTAACAATACACAGATATCAGTCGTCAACAGTGACTACTCATTAATCAAATATGCTGACACTGAGGTAAATTAATTTTGACGGTCGACCATTTTGTTTCTTTCCCGATTATATTAGTGAAAATGCGTCTAATTGCCACTTTAGAAAGATGTTTTACAACAAAACGCCGGAAAGCAGGAACAATTGTAAATGCTCCCCAAAATGAAGGACATAGTAAAATAATAATTTTCTTGAAGAACAATCAGATGTTGTATGACCCCTCTCTCCTGCATATCAATGAGAGGGTGAAGAATTCGGGCACTAATCCAGGGACCTGGGATTGGCGTGGAATCCCGACTAGCAACACAAGTTAAACACAGAAATGAACGAAAAGAGTAGTAATTTCGGCTGTTTAGATTCAAGCCGGAAGTGTCATAGCGGACATTCATTTTGTTCGTTGCCATTCCTGCTGTTCTCCTATTGTTTGCCTATATTCCGGTTGCTTGAGCTGTGTGTATAGCCCTGATACCATTGTTTAGAGCAACCTGCCGTCAGCCAGTTGTCTTTCGATTGCATGGACAACTGGCACCATTGTTTGCCAGCGGTTTTCATATTATCGAATATGAATATTTCGAAATGTATGGGTCTTCGATACCCTTGTCTCCCTATTGCCTTTCGGTTTTATTGTCTTTTGACACCGTACAATAATACGGCTGCCTGCCTATAGCTTTGGGCTATGACACTGTTGTTAGCTTTTGTATGGGTATTTGACACAATTACCTTCCTATTGTTTTTCGATTGTATGGGCATTGAACCTACTCTCTGCCTATTGTTTGCCTATTGTTTTTCGATTATATGGGCCTTAAAACAATTGTCTGCCTATTGTTTACCTACTGTGTTTTGATTGTATGGACTTTGACACCATTGTCTGCTTATTGTTTAAGGCTCTACTATATGTCTCTAGAACCATGACACTATTGTTTAGAACCATGCCTACCTTACTGTTTTGCACCCTAGAGTCCGCTGTGTGAACACCTTTAAAGAAGTTACGCATGATCTATTTTTTATAATTCCAATGTCAAGTTATCACAAGTTAGCATTGTCGAAGATAACCGACACTGTGTCTATATTGACCTCAGGTAACACATTTTTCAGTTTCTTATCTAGCGTCCGTTTATGTTTTCCCAGTTCTATCCCAAACTATCATTTGGTTATAACACTCCATGGCGACTATTATTTCATTACTTGTCTGATTTTGTTTTAAGTGCACTGTGAGTTTTAGCTCACCTGACATAAATTCAGGAAGAGCTATTGTGATCACGCACGGCCCGTCCACCGACGTCCGTGAATATGGTGTTTGCATCTGCTCCTCTAAAACCGCTAAACAGATTTCAGTTAAATTTGAGGCGATTGCTTGTTCTAACTTCGAAGTTTCTTTTTATTCAAATCAACGTGCCTAGCCACATACAGAGGGTGTGGTGGAAAATGCTCAAAAATGTTAAAACATCTTCTTCTCATGAACTAGTAGGTACAATGATTTGATAAAGATTATGCAGCTTTATTTTGAGGAGTTGGATTAAGTTTGTTCAAGCGAAGTTCGTGTATCAATATTTAACTTTGTAATGGGAAGGGACAGTTTTTCGCCCCTGCCAGAAATTTCTATTTTCTGAAGCGCTGAGCCGATTTGGACCAAATGTGGTATGTAGTATTATAGAGGTATAAGGACTTGGTTCAGGTAAAAGGAAAATTTCTTGTGGCTCCGCGGGGAGATTAGAATCGAAAAATATAGCTATTTTCAAACTCCCATATTTCCCACACCGCTAGGAATAAATAACTTTTATTTAGAAGGGGGTACCCTTGGGCCTAGTAGACGAGAATGGTAGAATTTTTTCATCGGTTGTGTTGGGGTTTTCTGTAGGGGTGGGGGTGGGGAGCGCATCTAAAAAAATGATGAGTCAGCATATTTGCACCATTTAAAATAAAAAAAAGTCTTCCAAGAATCACTGGTCCGAATGTTTTGATATTTAATATACAACATCCATAGAGAAGTCGAATACAAGTTTGTTAACCCTTTACCTAACGTGAAAAGCAGACGACACTTGCAAAAAAAATTCTTGAATAACTAATTTTTTTCATTTTTTGTCTCAAAAACATAGGTTATGACCCCTCATTGGAACGAGCTCGACGAGCTCGTTCCAACGAGGGGTCATAACCTATGTTTTTGAGACAAAAAATGAAAAAAATAGTGAAAATTAATTGGCGATTTTTGAGAATAGCGCTGGCCGGTTTTGGCCGTTACGTTGGGTAAAGGGTTAACAGTAAGCCCTCTGTTTATATTTGGGTTCTGTATACGAGTCCGAATTTTAACTTAGGCAATATGGGCAATAATCTTTAAAAAGGTTCTTCTTCAGAACCACCATTCAGAATATTTTAATAATTGATATTCGTCATTCTTACGAGGGTCAGATTTTTCTTTTCAAATCAAGTCCCTCTGTTGATACTGGTCTTCATATGGGGCGCAAAATTTTAGCTTAGTGCAATATGAGGAGTGATCTGTAGAAAAATGTCTTCTTCGGATCCTTCAGTTAGAATCTATCTGTTTGTATTTGGTATACAACATCCTTTGGAAGGTTAGATCTAATTTAAATTTGTTCACACCAGGTTCCTTGGTTGATGTTTGGTCTCTCCGCTGGAGTTCATTGTGGAGAATAACGTTTAAAACTCTTTTTTTTCAAGAAACGCTAGTTAATACGTTTTGATATATGGCATACATAATTCATAACAGGATCCGTATTGGAACCCGAATACTTACTTAGTTCAATAAGAAGAAGAATGTTTAAAACTTCTCTTCTCCAGAACCACTAGCTAGAACATTTAGATACGGTATACAGAATCTGTACAAAGAAAAACCCTCAGTTAATACTTGGCATCCCTAAGGGGGCCCAGATTTCAACTTATTGCAATACGAGGAATAATCTTTAAAACGCATCTTCAGAACCACAAGTCAGAATATTTTGATACATGGTCTACATAAACCTTATAGGGCACCTATTCAAGTTACTTCAAATCAAGTCCATTGGTTAATATTTGGGCTCTCTGTGCAAGCGCGAATTTTAACTTAATGAAATATGGTTATTAATCTTTAAGTCTCTTCTTTTTCAGTTTCACTCGTAATAACCTTTTGATATGTAGTAAAAACATCCTTAGCGGATTTAGCTTCTTCAAATCAAGTCCTTGGGTTGACATTTGTCTTCTATGGGAAGGGGGGGGGGGGGGGAGGGGGCAATTTGCTAAATTTGCAATATTCCTTAAAATCGTCCAAACCACCTGCCAGGATCCTTAGTTTTATAACTGGGTACACAAGAGGAATATAATTCAACATCCTCGTGAGAACCATCATTCAGAATGGTTTGATTCTTGGTACACAACACCCTAGCCGGGCTGAGATTCAAATTATGTCTCTGAATTCATATTTGGTCCCCTTCGTAGAGCACAATATCAAAATTCTCTGTATAAAATCTCCTTTTTTTAGATCTACATTCTGAATCTATTGATACTTGATATACGGCAACATGTGTGAGTGTGAGTGTAGGGTGGGGAGGGGGTTCAGATTTAAGCGTGTTTTAGTTAAGTGATGATATTTGGACTACCTAGTTTTGTTTTGCATTACTGGAAAGCTTGGCATTATTGCTGTCGTTGCACCCTAGTACTAGAAAAAACAAATCGTCTGGCATGGACAACAGAGTTATAAATAACTCGATAACTTCATTCCCCAGTGGTGCTGACTCGTCATAGATGCTAATTAAATTCTCCTTTAAATACCTTTGGTCAGGTGAGCGCGTCTTGCTCTTTTGTTTTCTTTAGTCATTCTTCTTTTCTCGTTGCTTGCCTACGCCCGTGGTGAAGAAGAGTCACTATGGATATGTGTGTATAATGGAACTCCGATTGATAGCAACATACACTTAAAAGTTCTGCTAGGACATTCCGGTTGCCAGCAATACAATATATGATAGTTAGGCGACCCTTAATGTTTATGGAACATTTGTTAGAATTCACAACATTCGCAATTTAATTGTGAAAATAATTATAATGGAGGTTGCGGGGTTCAAAGTGTACACCTATGGGTTTTGTGAACCATCCTGACCAATCGGGTACGGACTGTGTTAAATATAGTGTTAGCTCCTTGACCGACGAGTATCACTAACGCAATCTGACAGAGCATATATTTCGTACCACACATCCTGATGAATAGTTGGGGAATAAACTTGTTACGACTCCTAGAATTTGACTGTTTCGCCAATATATCATCACATTAGAAATATACTGAAATCTGTTTTCCGCACAAACAGCAACTTCAATATGGTTTCCACGTTGCCATATATGCCAGGCTCGACATCATTGACCTAATCGCTGATCAAAATGTTACCGATCAACAAGTCAGCAGATACAAGATGCTTGGTACCTCTTTACTTCTTGCCATGGTGCAGTCAAACACTTTTAAGACCTGTTCACTGGCCAAAATCCGTTTTTTTTTAATTTTAGAAGCATTGACTGGAAGTGAGTACATCTGTGGATGTCATTGGTATGATTCCGGATTCCGTGATGGCCGCTCAAAGAACAAAACTGCCGTTTAATCCCACCCTCAGTGTCATTCACTGAAAATTTCACAATTACAAATGATAGGATAATCTATATAAAACTTTAGGTAGACAGATACACAGTACAGTTGTCGTGGATTGGTCGTAATCCACGCGTGGGCTTCATTTCTACGCATGTGTTTACCGGGTAATGAAAATCCTATTCAGTAAAATTTCAATTAATGAAGCACCAGAGTACCTTGTAATACATACAGTTAAAACTAGAAGTCCTGTCACGAATAGTGCACTTATCTAGGCTTAATTGCGCGTTGGAATTGCGCGCAATTGCCATATCGAATGGCGTCCAAAAACGGCAGGTTCTCCTGGTTACTCATAGCTAACACATGCAACGTTTCTGCCAATGGACCTCGGGTTACCCGGAGGTCCATTTGCTGAAACATTGCTTGTGCACAGGCCATATGTACATAATTTGATAGCTTTACTTGGGCCATAACACGTACATTAACGCGCATATCGACGTGTTATTTGTGCGCATTTCATGACAGGACTTTTAGTTTTAACTGTATCATCATCAGAACAATTTTAAATGATGAAGCTTCGAGTTGTACCCGGTGCTTCATGAATTAAATTGTTGATGATAATTCCAATAATTAGTGTTTGGAATCTAATATTTTTGCATCCGTGGAAATATTGCCAACTTGTGCAAAGTGATCAGTCCATGGTGGGTGTACTGTATTTGTCAAAATGACAACTGAATATTTTGAGAAACAAAATGTCATTATGAATCTGTTCAAGGATATCTCAGTGTGAATCTGATTTTCCACGATACTGTCATGCGTAGCTAATAGGATAGATGTGACAGATTTCATACACTTTTATGTGAGGGCTCTGGATGAAATTATCTATTTTCTTGCCACTAATGAATTTATCTATTTACACAAATGATGATTTACATTTAATTTATTGTCTGTCTTTTAGCCCATGTCCATTTATTGGCCAACACAAACGCCATTGCAGTGGAGGCCGAAATTTTGGTTTCTATAGTGGCCGGTGGTTCGTATGGGGGCCAACCTCGATGTAAGCAAGTTGAATGACGCAGTGATTACATACTAATTACAGCAAAGTTAAGAGACTTGAAATGAAATTATTTGTCAGGACATAAAGAGGTGGATGGTAAAACATGGAACATCCTGTACCTGGTTCAACTGTTCTCGCTTAACCAAAACGTACCCTCCGTGTGCGGGTTAACCCTAAATAAATGGAGAAGTAAATAGTGTATTCAGATTCATTTTTTCCAAGTACATCCCAATGGAATAGTTCAGCATTTTTACCTAAAATTATATTATAGGACATCCCTGTTACCACCAATGCAAGATATCAAAGTAAACCTTCCAAACGATCTGAAGTCATGCATACTGCCATATATATCAACGAATGAGGGTGCTCATTATAGTTTGGAATCTATATTGATCTGCAAAATAAAACATTTGGCCGATCTGCAGTAAACTGGCACTCCTGTTACCGAAATGACCCCCTGTTACCACTTTCTCAAATCATGGGCAAGAACGGCATGTGGAGTCCATATGCCATTTGATTAACAAAAGGAAAGTAGAACACACAAAATCATTTAGCAGAGATAAAAAAGGGCACAAGTAAAAGTGAATTGTTAACTCTTTCAAGCCAGGTTGCTTAACATTAGACAAGAACAAAAAAGTTATTAGTAGACGGACAGACGATATAAAAAACAAATAAATCTATAACGAGGCGAGGTAATAATTTAATATCTACAGAGTTGTTGAATTAAATTATGACTTTACCTCCCAACAAACCAGGGCGGTCTCGCAGATTTTGCCGTTCACAGTATGAACTGAACTGATACCCTCGAGGGCGTCAGTGTTGAAAGGGTTAACTAGAAAAAAAAATAGAAGACACAAAATCATTGAACAGATAAACAAATGACGCAATTAATAGTGAATTGTTAACTATTAGAAGCAATGGGAAATGCTTTCCGAACTGCCCAAGAATGTTTCTTGACACAAGAGGGAAGATGAGAGAGTATAAATGGTCGCCAGTTCTCCGTCTTCCTCGCACTTGCTTTTGGGCTACCAAGAGACTAAGCTTGCTTTTCAAATCCCCCTAGACCTTAATATAGACAGAGAGGTTACTATTTGATCACAGATATACATAGATTAGCGACCCATAAGCTGTTAAAAGATAAAGGAATAGGCAGAGAGAAATTAGATGAATTGTACTCCATCTATCCTCATTCATTGTGTTAGTTGACAAAGTTTCACTCAAGCTCACATGTGAATACAGCTAAAGGGAAGAAATGTGATGCACAACAATCCAATTGAGTTGTTAACAAAGCTGTTTGAACCAACGATGGATGATCTAATCGACATATCGTCACCTGAGTGCTAGAATGTTATATGTCCCGTTTATGGGAATCGTCAACTGAGTACTAGAATGTTCTATGTCCCATTTATGGGAGTCGTCACCTGAGTGCTAGAATGTTCTATGTCCCATTTATGGGAATCGTCACCTGAGTGCTAGAATGTCCTATGTCCATTTATGGGAGTCGCCACCTGAGTGCTAGAATGTTCTATGTCCCATTTATGGGAATCGTCACCTGAGTGCTAAAATGTTCTATGTCCCATTTATGGGACTCGTCACCTGAGTGCTAAAATGTTCTATGTCCCATTTATGGGAATCGTCACCTGAGTGCTAAAATGTTCTATGTCCCATTTATGGAACATAGAACATTCTATCACTCAGGCGACGATATGTAGAGTACAAAGCAACAATTAGATGAGGGTCACTATTAAACATCTTGGATTAGACATAGGTATATTTACTCCATTTAGCAAAGTTGCACCCGTCACCGGTAAAACAGTCTTAAACGTAATCGGTTAGGTTACACAATTAAATATATCCATAATTGCATTTTATCTTTATAAGTGTCACGCAATACCGTATCACAAAAGTCTGGAAGGAATGCACCAATGCCATTTGATTCGGTAGATAAAATGATTAAAGATAAACACAGTATTGTTGAAATTAAAAATACCAACGACTTCATGTGTTTCGCATAAGCAGTTGTGGTAGGAATGTGTTATGTCGATAAAGATAAATCTGAACATTGACAAAGGAAATAACCTCATTTTTATTTCAACCATTATGAAGGTAAGACGTCTTTTAGAGACCCAAATCACACATAAGCCATTAATGCATGAATTTAATATGATTACTCACGGTTATATGTTAATAATTATAAATCTTAATCAATATCCGTTAGGGAAAATGAAAGGCATAGTGAATTCTGTGAAGCCTTTCAGCACATAAATGCGTGCAACAAACGGAATTCAAGAAACATATTTAGACACGAGTTTTGTGGAATAATATTATTTGTGTTGAACAAATCATAGATTTTTGTATATAATATATGTACCACAAATAGATCAAATAATAAGTATTTGATAAACTATATTTAGGTTACAATCACCTTAATAAAAATCACGAATTAAGGGATATGGGCAAAAAGATTTGATGTATAACACATACAGTACGTGGAGAGTGGATTGTAACTAAATCACCCGCGGAGTGGAGTTATCACCCAAACAATAACTTTCAAATGTTGTACATATCGACAAAACATATAAGCAATGTTTCAGCCAATGGACCTCCAGGTTTAACCCTGAGGTCCATTGGCTGAAACTTTGCTTGCGTTTGTTATGCCATGCAACAAATTTGCAGTTATTGCTTAGGTGGAATATCCACTCTGCGGGTGATTTTGTGATAATAGACTCTCCACGTACTGTATAAGTCAGTAAATTTTGTGTCAGTTTTCTAAAGCATGTTATTTATTTATTTATTTATTTATTTATTTATTTATTTATTTATTTATTTATTTATTTATTTATTTATTTATTTATTGGTATGTAAATACACATCAGCAATGAAGGCTGTATCGTGGAGAGAAAAGGGTAGAAGGTAAACATGAGAATTATTGAATACAAATATGAAATAATAACAAAAGACATGTCAAAGACATTATATGTTATCTCCGTCAACATGTAAAGTATATGAAGATTTAATACCTGGATGTCGGTTTTTAAACGTCGAGCCATATACCATGTTGACGGAGATAACGGTTTTGTCCCATTTGAAACACAATCGAAACAGAGTGGTGAAAAAAATGTGGACGCGTTTCTCACTCTCCGCAATTAGTTGTACCAAATTCGTGAATAACTATTGTGTTTTTGCAAACGTAGCAGACAACGTATAGAGTTACTTCCCATGTGTCGTTAAGGAACCTAGTAAAGTGTATTTTGTTTACATATCGTCCCTCTTAGTTCCAGTGTGTTCTATGTGCCTATTGGCACACAGAACACACTGGAACTGAGGGGACGATATTTGCTCTTATTTGTCTTTAAAATTTTATTTAAAACACGGAATCCAACTTTACGGAATCGGCTAGGAATCTCAATTAAGGACTCTCTTATATAGCCTGTCTGTATGTATACAGGGAAAATCAGATTGAACATTTTGAAGGCCTGAGCGACGGTATAGCTTGGAAGTAGTGTTACAAGTCAATATTAATGGATGATAGTTTGGTCAATGGTACTGGTTCAAGGAAGGAAGAGTGGTAGAAACTATAGTATCGGATGACTGCTGTAGAAGCCAATGATAGGGCAGATAGACCATTGACAAGTAGTGGCCTTGAAGCTTTGGAGATAAGATGGAAGCCGTTGGTAAGCCTACATTAGATCTCATTGAGAGATTTCTCATGGCCCTCATGGCATCAGACGACAAAAAAGGGTGCCGAAGGTGAGACGTTTTCCAAAAAAATGTGCCGAAATTGGGGTGCCTGGGGATATGGCTGTTAAATACCGATGCGAGGCTAAGTGGGATAGTAAATTAGACCTCATTGAGGAATTTTTCATGGCCTTCATGGCCTCAAAAGAAATGAGGCTATGAGGCCTCATTGAGGGCTTTTTACATAGCCCTCATGGCCTTATACGACTAAAAAGGCGTTTTTCAAATAGAGCTACTGAAATTGGGGTGCCTGGGGTATGGCTGTTAAATACCGAAATGAGGCTAAGAGGGATAGTAAATTAGACCCCAACTGAGGGATTTTTTTCATGGCCCTCATGGCCTCAAAAGAAATGAGGCTATGAGGGATAGTAAATGAGGCTTCATTGAGGGTTTTTCACATAGCCCTCATATGACTAAAAAGAGATTCTCCAAAAGGTATCCTCGTTAGGTATCCTCAAATAATACAATACCAGGTCATAGGTATCCTCAAATACTGAAATGAAGCTAAGAGGGGCAGTACATTAGACCTCATTGATGGATTTTCTAATGGACCTCATGGCCTCATACGACCAAACGGGACTGAAAAAGGGATTCTGGGAGGAATCCGAACCAGATAAACTACTCTAGTTCAATCGAACGTATCCCGGCCCGGGGTCCCCCCCCCCCCCACCCTCGGTACCTGAGGCCTCTCGATACCTTGGTAGGGCGGTCCTAAAAAGGATTTTGGGGAAAATGCGTATCAAATAAAGTCGTTTTTAATGATTTGGAGGGATTGTGGGGTTGTTTGTGGTGATTATACGAAACGGGAAATTACTCTTGTTCAATCGAACACACCCTCCGAACATAGCCCTGTTTTGTTGTAGGCCTTTGGGTAACATAGCAACCAGTGCTACCATAGAAACGAAGATGACGGCTTTCAGTATACAAAATGGACGATGGAAACACGTATCACCCTAACAACACTCGGTGCGCAGGCGCACTAACAGCACGTATCACTATGGGGATGACGTCACAAGATGGCCGTTCACGTGGGTTACCATGCAACACTACATGGCGCCACTGGGTCACGTGACATGACGTCACTTCCGAGGTCCCCCACCGATGTCTCATAAATGATATCTGAAACATACGAGACATACTACTGACTAGTGGTGATCACAAACATTTGATCGGAAGCCATGGAACTTTTTATTTGTTGTTCCAACTCATTCACGCAGTTTCCATGTACTTATTGATAAGAGGTTTTAAATCACTTAGAGGGATAGTAAAATCAGTGAGAGGCTTGGTTAAAGTATGTTTTGCTGCACGGCGTGTACTGTGTTACCGGATATACCAATATGTCCAGGTAACCAGAAAAGCGCCATACCATATTCGTTTGACATGAGCGTATTCCACCCCTCACTAAGTTCCAAAATGTGAGGGGTCTTCAACTTATGGTGTATAAAGCTAGGAAAGAGAAGAGAGAGTCTGAAAAGATAATCGACTTCCTTACCTGTACATTCTCAAACGTGGTCAAGCGTAAGTTGTACAGTTTTAACTTCAGATGTGAAAATAGGACTTTTATTTGGTATTTGGATTGAGGTGATCTGTTCACCTGTAAGACTGACAGATTATATGTTGTCATAATCTTTAGATATATCCGTATGCACTCTTTTTTCACTATACACACTCTCTTCTGTCGGTTCTGGACATAATTCTTTATTATTTTGTCATTTATGGATTACGCTGGTTACACAAATGTTAATTTTCATTCAATTACTTACCTGTCTCTTGGTCCATGTTCAGTAATTGCCCGCACAAACTCCGTCGCTATTGTGATACATGGTTTTAGTGTCGCGTTTGATTAGTGAGTAACGAGTTTCTGTCGTCTAATTGTTTATAGTACCCGGTGATTAGTATGAGGGCAATTGATCTTAAATACGGTGGTTATGTCGGGGGTGTCCCAACGGTATGTTCGATTTCGTGAGAGTGTATAAACGCCTGATGTTACACGACTGGTTAAGTCTAAACCCATGTATGCAGATTAAATCCACCCCTGTATTCCTTCAACTGAAAATGTGTCCATTCATGACACAGAACTTGTGAATTGTGTTAATATGTTCGACACATCATGGAATTTTTCTGATTTGGTGATGTGGTTTTCTAAGCCTAGGGGAATGTATAGTTCCTATAGAACTTTGGTACAGCTACGAGGAATGGCTTGGTGATTGGATTTGACCGCTAACAGTATTGACAGAAATGATACCTTCCAGGGTGCCAGTGTTAAAAGGATTAACCAGAAGAAAATTAGAACAGAAATTTAGCAGATAAACAAATGACGGAAGTAAAAGTAAATTGTTGACCATTAGAATCAATGGGAAATGCTTTCCAAAGTGTACAAAAATGTCTCTTGACACAGAGGGGAAGGTGTGAGAGTATACAGACCGTCTGTTCTCAACGCTCCAAGCATTTGTTTTGAGCTATCAGATGAATAAGGTTGATTTTCAAATCTCTCTGGAGATTAATAGAGACCGAGATATCTGTATTGGATTACAGTTTAACATATAGTAAATATTACAAGAGAAAACAATTGGACAGAAAGAAATCATTTAAGATGTACTCCATCCATCCTAATTCATTGTCAAAGATCACATATGCATACATTTACTCGAAAGAAATTTGATGTACAGCAATTCAATTCATGTCTTGACAACGATGTTTGAATCAAGTGTGGATGATAAAAGAGACACATGTAGAGTACAAGGCAATCGTCAGATAATGGTTGCTATCAAATATCCGGGATTGGACTCCGGTATATGAATTCCATTTAGCAAGCTTTATCTGTCACCATTGCGTCGAGCGAAATATATTGCCACTCAACCCAATGATATGTATTACCAAATTCAAAAACATCAGTCACATCTTTACTTCAACTTGTATTATCACTTAAGAATTGAACGCGATTTTTATAATCGTTATTGGAGTATGAACGTGTGGGAATGGATACAAATTATGTATGAATCCCGAAGGGATTCATACAATTTGTACCCATTCCCACACGTTCATATTCCAATAAAGATTATAAAAATTGCATTAAATTCTTATAATTACATTCCGTAACTGTTTAAACTACTTTTTACCAAACATCAAAGCAGAAAGACGAAATAATACATGTACGAACGAACGAGGCGAAAAACCAACCTCACACAAAAGACAAAGCGCACAACTCTGAGTTGAGCGACGGCTATCGGCATTGACCCAAATTTGTCAAATTGCCGTCTTTTGCAACGAAACCTGGAATGTTCAAAACAATTTATTTAACATATCAGTAAACCATAATCACCTATGAAACGACAGCAAATTCAAGAATAAAATTACTGAAATAATTTCACACTGTCGATTGACATTTCTTGTAAGTTGTTTGAGATATCACAAATTATTAACTTGAACGTAAATGCGGGTCAAAGTTCGACCAAATGTATTCATTGGAAAATGAATTACATTTGGTAATGACGTTTTCATACAGCTAACCAATGGGAATTGAGTATTTGGACCTAAACGTATAACTACATTAACAATGTAATTATTTTTGAATGAACATGTGTGTGAATGACCAGTTTCCACATTCGTGAATTCAAGGAACAATAACTTATGTTCCAAAGCCCGATGAAGACTATTGCAGTCCAATAATTACAGAACTTTTGCACATACACGTTGCCTGTATGAAACCATGGAAAGGGTGATCAATGATCGACTTTCATGGTTTCTGGAATGGAACAATCTCCTTGCAAATGCTCAGTGTGGTTTCAGGACCCAGGGAAGTACTGTGGATCATTTGTTTGGACATTTTTTTAGAAATGTCATTACCAGGAAGTAAAATGTGTTCACTATAATCTTTTATTGGACAGGATGATACAACCTGGACGTATGGAATACAAAAGATATTTTAACAAGATATTGAGAGGACGAATGCTTCGATTTACAGAACATTTTTATAACGGGACGTCAATTTCAAGTTCATATCGGATCTACGTTATCTGATTCTCACGAGAACGAAATGAAATGGTATTTCGAAGAATTTGACAATATAGTAGATTCTTCATTATCTGTTGATGGCATTTTTATCTGCTATAACAGTAAAGATATGAATGCCATTGAGCGCACATTTCAGCTGTGTTTAAACAGAATCCAGAAATGGGCCAAAAGGTAAATGCAAAAGGGCACTGAACTCTCTTAAGGCAGTTGGTAATTCCTACTGGGGGTTTCGAACAAAAACATGTCACTACATCAGAATAAATCACTTGTTAGACCAGCACTGGATGACAGCTATGTAGTTTATTATTCCGCAAAGCAATTCTACCTCAAACCACTTAAGGCAATTCATAATAATGGTGTTAGAACTAGCTCGAGCGATTTAAGAAGATCGTCCATAGAATCAATGTTCGTTGAAACAGAGGAGCCTTCTCTTGAGATGCGCAGAAACAAACTGTCACTCCAATATGTTTCTAAAGTGTTTGCTAATCCATCAAACTATCTTATAACTATGCCTCTGACACTCAACGTGTAGAATGATTCAACAGACACCGGAAACACATTCCTCCTTTAGAAATTAGAACTACGCAACGTATGGAGTCCGCCACACTTAAACAGTGTTGCGAAGTGAGCCCACAGAGGTTAATTACGCTCGCAAGCTCGGGTAAGAGCTCGAGTTTTTGGGGTTTTATTTAGGAACTCGGTGGACTCAAGATTATTTCACTAATTTAACGGTGTATGATACGGTTTATGAACAGAATCGAAAATACAAGAAAATTACATGCAATCATATAAACTTGCGACCAGAGTACAGGCGTACCCTGTGGGTACACGCCAGATGTTATGTTGACAATATCAGGCATACCTTTGCAAGCCAATATCGTCAACAAGCAGAAACATTGAATGATTTGTTGATAGATGGAACAATAACATTCGACAGTATTACTGGGATGTTGGTGTCCGGACTGTCTAACAAATCATAACATGTACCTGGTGAGACTCCCCGGGAATCTGCGGATGCTGAGTAGCACAATTGCACCAGTCAAAATGATATTCCGCCGATTAACTGACGCCTGGTGGAATACTATTTGATAGCCGAGATTCCATGGACTGCATGCAGGCTGACGGACAATCTGCATGGCAGTAAAAGAGTCCACAAAATGGCGACCGCAACGTGAAGGGACTTTCCTTAACTTCCCCTTAGTTCAGGAAGAATATGCTATCGGTCGTCACGTACCCCAAGTATTGCATCATAAATTTGGTGTATATAAACACTAATTTCTGACTGCTTAGACAAGTTGTCTCTGCGATCCTGATAACTACGGAACGGTCTGCAATAAGAAACCTGGATGCCGCCACTGCTATTGAGGTATGCACTTTGTTGTTTAACATATTATATTTTATGCCAGCCAGAGACAACGACAGTTAGTCGTAACGTATGAATGTATTTGAATTATTAAACTAATAGATAATTTGAAACTGGTCCTCGTTGTGCTGTACACGACGAGTTCGTGAAGTTACTGAACCCAGAATCTGGAGCCTGTGTCTGATATCGTCTGGTAAGGAAACACAAATTGCCACGGGCTGGTGGGACCTCACAGACCTGCCCATAATCACAACGTTTATAGTCCAATCTTACAATCT
Source organism: Pictodentalium vernedei (assembly GCA_031216915.1). Classification (NCBI taxonomy): domain Eukaryota; kingdom Metazoa; phylum Mollusca; class Scaphopoda; order Dentaliida; family Dentaliidae; genus Pictodentalium; species Pictodentalium vernedei. The sequence continues at coordinate 13,569,087 of CM062288.1, read as the reverse complement.
CTGATCGATAGACTTTACTTAACTTTCCGTAACAATAGTGCAATATTACAATAGGTGTTTAATTCATCGGATTGCAATGGTCTTTATCCGGCTTTGGAATAGAAATTATTCAAGTGGGGCTGGTCATTCCCCGACTAGGTGGATCCTGAGGTGGCGGATATAGGACGACAGGCTCAATTGTCTAGGTTTGACCTCGAAAAGACCATCAAAGGCATTGCTGAACAGTAAAAAATATTAAAAAATAAGATCTTGTGATATTTCAATACAGTGTGTAACACAAGAGTAGGTCCATAACCTTATGCACATTAACAAACTATTCGATATTGATGTAAAAGTCATACCATAAAACACTTATACACTATTCAAAACAAGTAAGGATATCCAAACTGATGTTGATATTATCGGAAAATGGTATTGGATACGCGTGATTGGACACATCAATATGTTATCAAGTTTAGTGCGGATCATGAATGTCACTGGCCCACGAAAACTTCGTGCGGTTTTTCGCACGAGCACCGCGTTAATGTCTGTGGGGTACTTTTTGAAAGTTCCATTTGTCATGCACGGGCTTTTTCGGAGGTCTCATCGTTCTTTTCTTGGTATAAACTCGTTCAACAATAGTTACTGGTAGAAACGTAACTTTTGAGGAATGCAAAGACTGACACTTGACGAACATTAAAGTGCCGTTGGCATCTTGGAAGCCGGCAACAGACAGACTGCAGTGGCTCAAATTCTCAACATTACTCAATCGGTGATTAGCAGGCTGCGGTCACGCTAACGTTAGACAGGCAATGTTGATGACAGACGACGGTCGGGCCGTACAAGGGCAACAACTGCAAACAAGGATTGTTTCATCCGAACTACAGCATTACGTAACCACCACCAAAGTGCATCAAAGTGCACGAGCGACAGATGAGCGAGTCAGTGGTCAGACTATCCGAAATCGCCTACACAGCTGGCTGGAATTTGTACGCTGACGACCTCGAATAATTCCACGTTTGACTTGACAGCAAGGCGTGATTGGTGTGTAGCACGACAGCGTCGGGACAATTGTCGGTGGAGCAACGTCATGTTTTCCGATGAATCGATGTTCACTCTCGACTTCCTCGACAGCCAAAACAGAGTGTGGCGGCTGCGGAACGAACGATACCATGACGTAACCATAAGGCAATACAGTCGTTTCGGTGGTGGATCGGTTATGGTGTGGCGAGGCATAACATTGACAAGCAGAATAGCATTACATGCCATACAAGAGCGTATCACAGGGAAGTAGTGACGTGACAACATGTTAGCAGCTCATGTGGTGCCATTTGCGCGACGTCACGGACGTCGATTCATTTGATGATGCACGAGCACACAGGGCCCGTGTCGCTACAGAGTTCCTCCAGGAGCAGATCATCACTACACTTCCTTGGCCAGCACTAAGTCCAGACCTTTCTCCAATCCAGCACATCTGGGATATGCTTGGCAGGCGCCTGCGACAACGCCAACAGCCCCTTACCAATGTCCAGGAACTCGCCGCTGCACTGCAGAAAGAATGGAATAACAACCATATATTGGACGTTTGGTGAGGAGTATACCACGTCGGATCCGCGCTTGTCGCGCAAACCGAGGAGGATTTACAAGGTATTGAGGACTTGGACTGAATGTGGTAAATTCTCTGACTGACCTTCCATGTCTTCTACAACTCAGTGCGTGGAATGTGTGCTTGTCAGACACCAAACTATCGCTGAAATCATTCACCAGATGTCACAGTGCAATGCCTCAACTGTCTTTTTGATGAAAATATAAATATATTTCTTCATATATCTCACTTTTATCAAATACCCCCCACTTTTTTAATAGTATACCAGCAAAGGAGTCATCAGAACCAGAAAACTGGCTGACATGAGGGAATACCTGTAGTAAAACGAGTGAAAATTAAAAAAAAGATTGCAACATTATTAAAACCAAAACTTACATTTCCACATTGGATGGTACAATACCGCCTAAAGGTCTCCCAATTGGTTACCTGAACGTCAAAGTAGATGTGTGCATTCTAAATCCACATCGATGTTTCAGGTGCAAAAAGTTTGGTCATGGGAAGAATACATTTCGAGACAACCAAATATTTAGCAATGCAGTGTAAGTCATGGAACGCCATGTGAAACAACAACCATTAAATGTATTAACTGCCAGTGCAATCATGTATCATCCTTTAAAGATTGCCCTGTATGAAAAAAGAAAAGCAATATATCAAGTAAAGTGCGAGATCCAGGTTAGTTTTAAAGTGGCTTGTGTCAGAGTAACAGCAATTCCTGGCATGAATGCATAGATGCCTCGTCTTTAATGCAAAAAAGATGGACTAACTCAATTGCATTCCAAACTGAATTTACTTGGCTTGGAGGCACGGCTCCAACTTTGCTACAAGCGTTTACAATAGGAAACGACAATCAAACCTAGCCTTGGTCATCACAAACAAATACTACCACCTCAGAAATGCCCAATACACAACACAAAAACGAACAAGAACAGCAAAAATCTAAATCAGAGGAGACAAAAAATAAAAAAAAGTAATTCAGGCCAGCAATATAAGAAAGACAACACAAAACTGGAGCCAGAACAAACGCAACAATTGCCTGATCAGAGCCCGAGTACGCGTCAGAGAAAAAAACAAGAACAATTAGAAAAAAAAGAAGACAGAGAAAGAAAAACAAAAACAATTGTCAAACTGAACACCCTAAGCCCGTCAAAATCCTGTTACCCACAGCAGACTTGAGGGTTTTGAGCTGATGGACATCGGTGACAGCATCGACGAAATGTTCGAGCAACTCCGCTCGACATCTCAGAATAGGTCCCCGAAAATTAAATCACCCAAAATATCTACTGGGGCTATTTCGCCCATACCTGCCCATCATCATTTGCAACTAAACATTGGTAACACAAACAAAACCAGCATAATACAATGGAATTGCCGAGGTTTCAGAGCGAATTATTCCAAACGGGAACATCTAAGTCAGAAATATAAACTTGCTGCCTTTTGCCTGCAGGAAACTCTTTTAAAACAACCTGAATCTCAAGAGCATTCCTCTTTTAAAACAACTTGTGTCTCAAGATCATTCGGCTTTTAGGTATTACACTTCATATACTGCCTGGGCAGGTAACAACGATATTCATGTTCGTGGAAGGCCTATCTTAGTTCGAGATAATATAATTCACAAGCCTGCACCTTTTGCAGACTGTCACTGTACGTTTAGCCTTTTGGAAAACCATTACCGTCTGTTATTTTTGCGTTTCAAAACCCAACAACTGAGCCACAGGTCTATCAGCTTCCAATTCCATATATTTTACTGGGTTATTTTAACGCACATAGCCCCGTTTGTGGTAATTCCGTCAGTCCATAGATGTAAAGGGTAAAGCAGTGGAAGGGATTATTTCAAAATATGGTTGGTGTTTGTTTAATGGTGATTCGGACTTTTATCTGCACCCCGCATCTGGTTCGTATACATCAACTGATCTTACAGTTGCATGCACTTCTATCTTCCTCGATTTTTAGTGGAAGGTGGAAGATGACTTATGCGGGAATGACCACTTTTCAATTGTATTGGAGAGTGTGGTTCCAGCGGACGATGAGAGGGTGACCCTGTGGAAGTTTAAGAAGGCTGACTAGGGCTCTTGTGGAGGGAAGAACTGTCCAAATAGAACATTTTACAACATAGCTACTTGACATTACAAACACAATCATTCCTAAAATCTCGGCAAATCCTAAACGTATCACAAAACCATGGTTTGATAATAAATGTAAACAGGCTATAAAGGATCACAAGAAAACTGAACAGAAATTTAATAAGATACCCTCAACATATAATCTGGAAAAACTACGTATACATCGGGCAAAAACAAGACGACTCATAAAACAGAAAAAAAAAGTTCTTGGGGAACTTATGTCTCTAAAGTTAACCCACATACACCCACTAACACAAATATTAAAAACATGAGAGAAAAATAAACAAAATCAACTGGAATATAACAACAGACAACTTACATAAAAAAAAAAACAAATTGTCTCCACATTTTCTAAAAATTCCTGGTCTGAAAATTGTAATCCAGACTTCATAAATATTAAAAAACAGCAGGAAAACAAAATTTGCCTGCAATAATTTAGAGGATTAGAATGGCCCTTTTCTATAGAACAGTTAGGTAACTCTTTGCATACAGCAAAGGATATTGTCACTGTACCCGATAAATAAACTACCAACATTCTAAAACATCTCCCACAATCATCACTTGAACTTTTGTCCTTTTTAACGAAACATGGGTGGCTGGCAAATTTCCACCTTCCTGTTGAAAAGCAACAATTATTCCCATTCCAAAGCCTAATAAAGTTCACAGCAAAACCAGTAACTGCAGGCCTATCGCATTAGCATGTTGTTTGTGTACAATCGTGGAAAGGATGATCAATGATGATCGACTTGTCTGGTTTCTGGAATCGAACAGTCTACTTGTGAATGTTCGGAGTGGTTTGAGAAGCAAGGGAAGTACTGTGGATTATTTGGTTAATCATGAGGCGTTTATAACAAATACTTTTTCCAGAAAAGAACATGTAGCCGCTGTCTTCTGTGACTTGAAAAAAAGGCATATGATACACCATGGATGTATGGGATTTTAAAAGTACTTTTAACATGGGGTTGAGAGAGGGTATGCCTATTTCTATTGGAAGTTTTTTTCAGCGTCGTGTTGGGTCTACGTTATCTGATCAAAACGAACATGAGTTGTGGCTCCTCAAGGTAGTATTTTATCCGTTACCCAATTTTCAATCAAGATAAATAGTATCATCGACGCTATTGAGAATATGGTAGATTCTTCATTGTATGTTATCGATGTTTTGATCTGCTTTAGCAGTAGAAAATATGAATTCTGTAGAGCGCAATCTTCAGCTGTGCTTAAAAATACTTCAGTAATGGGCTACAGAAAATGGTTTAAGTTCACAAAAACAAACAAATTGTGTTCTTTTCTGTAAACTTCGGTAGTATCTCTTTGATCCAGAGTTGGAAATGGATGGGATAACTATTAAAATTGAAAAATAGGCGAAATTATTAGGTTTATTATTTAACAATAAACTGAATATCAGCTCTCACATAAAACAACTAAAGATAAAAAGTAAAAGGGCACTGAACCTTCTGGAGATAGTTGGTAGCACTTATTTGGGTGCTGACTAAACATTAATCCATCTGTATAGATCACTTGATAGATTAAAATTAGATTACGGTTGAGTGGTTTACGGTTCCGCGAGAAATTCATACCTCAAAACACTTGACGCAATCAATGATAGTGGTGTAAGAATGAGTCTGGGAGCATTCAGAAAGTCACCAATAGACTCAATGCTTGTAGGAGTAGGGGAGCCTTCTCCTGAGAAGCGCTGAATTAAACTGTCCCTCGAATATGTTTCCACACATTTGGCCACCCCACCAAACTTTGCTTATCATTGTGTTTCAGAAATTCAAAATGCTGAATTTTTTAACCGGCACCGATTCAGATTCCTCCATTTGGAATTAGAATTAAACCCTACAATGAATGAATAGTTTATTTGCAGTACAATACATGATCGTACAACATAAAATATTGAGACAGTAAGCATGATACTGCAGGGCAATGGCGTAGCCATGAAGCTGTCTTTCAGCCACACCCAAATATTTGTTTGTAAACAAATTCCAAACAGTAGACTTATTTACAATCATTTGTTTGTTTTGTTTCCATTTATCGAACTGCTTCCAGTATGATGGTCCACTCCACAGTGTGTGGTGATAATTTGACGCCTTAGAGAGCAGTTTGATCTGATAGTCATGTTCTACCTCTTGGGACTTCAGTAACAAATAATATGTGAGGGTATACCTATAAGTCCAAATAAAAAGTTAACACACCTTATGGGACAACCGTAATATAATAAAAATTGCAGTTAAGGAGCTTGATATCGATAGTGCCGGAGCAAGGCACCACTTTCTGTGGGTCTTTCATCCATTGATTAATTCATTTTCTCAACACCTTCTCTTTTTCGTTTTTGTTTTTGTTTTATAAGTCGTCTGGTCCCATTAATAGATACTTTATCTTCGTTATTCGATGTTGGGGTTTTATTAAATTCCCTTTCCGTTTTCTTTCGTTCCTTTAAAGCCAGCTTGCAATCTTTATCACAGCATGGTTTTGTGAAAGGTTTTGTATTTTTCGAGGTTTTCGAAATGGTAGTGTATGCGATGTCAAGCACTTATGTGGTAAAATGTTCCAGTTGGTTAACACTTTCTTGAACATTTTACCCGTGGGAGTCGTTCAGAACAAAACGATGAGAAAGTGCCACAGTTTACATTTTTTTTATAAAGTTCCCTCTCATCATCCAACGGAAGCACACTATCCAACACCATTGGAAAGGGGTCATGCCAACACAAGTTGTCTTCAAATTCAAAGAAGGAAAAAGGACACGCGATTGAAAGATCAATTGACTTGTTAGAAGAGTGTAAGTAATATGACCCATCATTGAACAAACACAGGTCGAATGTTGAAAAACGTTCTTCTACAGTTTTACCTATTAAATCTTCCTTGCTGCAGGAATCGCCCCAAGGAGGTTTGTGTGAATTAAATTCACCCAACAAAATGTATGGAGTGGGAAGTCGGTCCAACATCATTCAACTAAAGAGCTTTATTTGGTGAAATGTAAATTGAACATAATGTAATTGTCTTGTCTAATGTTAGGCATACTGCAACAGTCTGCAGATGTGTCTGTAAAGGTACAGAACTGTAAATAATGGTGTTTCCAACTAAGTGAAACGTTTCACGCACAAGAAGCTCGTTATCATCTGATGATGTGTTATATGAACTGTAATGCTTAAAAACTGAATGATCTCGAGAGTCCGACTTCTTTAAAATAGTTTCCTGAGAAAAACAGCAGGTTTATGTTTTGACATAAAAGGCTCAGTTTATTATAACCCATTCTAAAATCTCGAGAATTCTATTGTATTATATTTTATTATATGCTAGCCTGGGAATTATCGCAAATTATCTAAAAGATGTTTCTCGATATCCATCGACTCGATGGATATGGAGAAGTATCCCTCAATAGCTTCCTAAATGATGTCATGCTAAGCCGCATCACGTCACCTTGAAGGAACAATCAGCTGATATTTGTTATTGCTTTGAAACGCACGCATTTGGGGTCGAATTGGGCTAAGTATAGTGCAATAAAATGTCTCTAGCATATAATAAAAAGAAAATGCACTCTATTTTAGTCAGTGTCTGGAATTATCTCAGGAGTGTGGACCTGAACGTTTTATTTTTCACGAGCGCTTGTGCGAGTGAAATATAATATTTCCAGGTCACACGATGATTTTTTTTCAGTAGCCTCCTAAATGACATTACGCTTCTGCGCACGACGCCGCCTTGAAGGAACGATCAGCAGCCTTTTGTTATTGTCTTGAAACTGTTTGCAGTCGAATTGGACTGAATATTGTGCAGTAGAATATCACGTAGCATATAATAAAAGAAAACCTACGGTGTTTTAGTGAATATCGGGAATTATTTCATCCGTGTGGAACCGGAAGAATTATTTTTCCACTCGTGAAAGCACACGTAAAAAAAATAAAACTTTCAGGTCCACACTCATGAGATAATTCCCGATATTAACTAAAACAGCGTAGATATCCTCCATATGTTTGATTGTATTATCCGTGTTTGGGTGATGATTTGGGTGGTTGATGTAATTGGAAAAATTGACCCGTTTATTTTATTCGGTGGATCTTTTACGTGGGTACCTACCATGCAAGTAATTCAGGCGTTCTTTTGTGGAGAACGTGCCATCGCTGTATTGATCGACAGACATGTCTTCAATGTCTTTAAACATGATGCTCGTGACAAGATTTTGAAGTCGCTTATGTACTCGTTCTGATTATAGTTTCTGTTTTTCCTTTCATTTTTTCTTGTCGGCTTGTTCATGCTGTCGTCTGTGACTCGGATTTTGTGGGGAACTGTTTTGTGGATCTCGTTTCGATTCGTTTGGCTTATTTTTCTTTTTTAGGTTTTGATCTTTATGTTGTACTGTTGGTGGTAGATCTTTGGTCTGTTTTTGTTTTCTCTGTTATTTGGCCTGTTGTTTGGGCAGCCACGTTTGTTTGGGTGGACTATGATTCCGATTGTTGTATTGTAAATGCCATCACTGAGGATGGAATTGGTCCTCTGGGTCATGTGTATGTATGTATGTATGGCTGTAAATTTGTGCCAATTCTTTGTTGTTGATACTGAAATTTGCGAATCTGAGTCAGAATCCGAGTCAGTAGAAAATAATTCCCAACCTCGTTTTTGTTTACTGTTTGAATTTTCCATCATTTATTCATTTACTTTTTCTCACCCCTACCCCGAGACAAACCTAGAGGGCTATGTCCCAGCCTAGCATGAGGTGTTGTCAAAGCCGAGAGTACATGAAGAGTACACACGACCAACGTTGATGTGAATGCATATACGCTGGCCGATTGACCCGTCGAGTGTGGTTTGTGCAAGGTCTTCAGCAGTTCGTTATTGATTCAATTTGTTTGCGAAACTGGTGCAATAAAGTAACCACCGATAACATACACAGACAGTGCAATAAAGTGGAATATTATCAAAAAGTTGGAAATTTATTGAAAGTGAGTATACATTAGCAATGATAAAATTGAGTTAAAAGATATTACGGATTGAATAACCACCCAATGCTCCTCGACTTGACACCCTTCCTGAGGGCTCCCGATTGGCCAGACCGGTTTCATCTGACCATCAGTCAGCTTCCAAAGTTATGGCCAAAGCAGTGTTTTGTACAGGTATCTCCAAAATGGAGACTGCCCTAAATGATTGTCCTCAGCTGCCAGGATTCCTTCATCCAGGGCCTTTGGAATGCACCTCATGGGAGAAAAAGGTGCACGCATGATGCAATCACAGGATAGTACCATTTAACCCGGGGCTGTGTATTTGGATATTCCGCACCACACCTGCTCAATTGAACAGACCCTCCTCTATCTGCCCCCTGAGGACCGCCCAGTCGGAGGTGGTCTACCCCCAGGAAATAAACAAATAAGTATAAATTAAATAAATAAATAATTGATTAATAAATCAATAAATGAAGTAATTAGTTAATTAATTTTGTCATTAATGAATAAATTTATGTATTACATTTTTATTTATTTGTTTATTCCTGGGGTTTGACCACCTCTTTCTGGTTGGTCCTCAGGAGGCCGGAATATTTATTCCTGTTATTAATTAATTGATTAATTAATTGATTAATGCGCAGTCTGGGGTAAAATTGTGCTAGGCTGTAATTAATTAATTCATTTATTAATTGGTTAATTTCCTTTTGGAATTTATCCAAGTATAAACTGACCCAGTATAGGTCGTTAAATGTCAAAAACATGCGTTTCAATGAACTGATAATTATTTGCATACAGCCTCTTGGAAACTCTTTTTAAAAGATTTTGATGCGCAAACACCTAATTGGAAATGGTTACATCTGTCACTGAGATAATCTCTACTTAGAGGTTATTGTAATCAACCTTTTTAATAAAATTTAAAACTGTTTTTATTCTTTCAAACTAAACTCAAGTCTCAAATCGTCAGGTTGATGTATAATGATTTCACTTTTCTTGTATCATTACTCATTACTGTTCTCACCAAACTTGTCTTCGACATTTTACAGTATTTCATTTGATAAGTATACCGTTTTCTCGCCATCATATAGCCTTAGCTGCTGATGTACGTTAAGCACTAGTAAATAAATAATACTTTAAGGTTATTATTCGGTTAGTTTCATACCGGTCGAGATATCAGCCATCGGTAACTTCACATCAGAATGAGACCGAGGCTGATGTTAACCCTTTACCCCAACGTAACGGCCAAAACCGGCCAGCGCTATTCTCAAAAATCGCCTATTAATTTTAATTATTTTTTCATTTTTTGTCTCAAAAACATAGGTTATGACCCCTCATTGGAACGAGCTCGTCGAGCTCGTTCCAATGAGGGGTCATAACCTATGTTTTTGAGACAAAAAATGAAAAAAAATAGTTATTCAAGAATTTTTTTTGCAAGTATCGTCTGCTTTTCATGTTAGGTAAAGGGTTAAGTTACCGATGGCTGATATTTCGACCAATATGAAACAAGCCTGAAGGCTGATGAGAAATTGCCGAGGGTTTAATAGCCAAGAAATAACCTCTTTATTTATTAAACGAAATCAAATAATTACAGAATGTATTCTGATCTATTACAGTTTTCCTGACAATGTAATTGTTTCTCATTTTTCCTATAGTCGCGAAGTTTCCTCTTTTCATAGTTCAGTTAGCCGAATGTCTCGGCTTGCCTAGTGTGAAAACCGCGACTTTCGAATAGCTGAACTTTCTCTTCTCTCACTTAGGGGGATCCCGTCAGTCGACTCTAAATCTTAGTTTGTGTTGAATTTTCTGTTTTACTCTCCTCTTTTTTGTCTTCATCCACCTAATCCTTACTTATTGCCATCATTAATCCATCACCACACAAAAACTACTCCCAGTTGCCTGGTAACGCAGATTTTACTGATTTGTTGCGTTCGAAGAATAGAGGCAAACGATTTCGCTGGAAACAAAATTGCTGCGTCTAATGACCCATCAAGGCGGGGGGGGGGGGGGGGGGGTGAGGGGGGATACCTTATGCTTGGTTCATATCAGCTGAAGAGGAAGTCATATCAACCGAGCTCTATATTGGTCAATTCTGGGAAAGGAAATCAAATCAAATAAATAACGTGCATTAACTACATAAAATCACGACATTATCACGAGAAATACTGGCTACAGCGCTCTCTGTAGAAATGTACAGTTGGAAAATAATCGTATAACTCAATAGGGTTGTGGAATTGACATGTTAATGATCCCCTTTGACTCATTGTTGTTCACCTAATCGCTTCTAGGGAACAGCACGCATATTTTTGGTTTGAAAATGGTTAATGGCTGAGAAAAATCACTCGTAAATATTTCACAAGATATCAGCTGCAGCTTCATTAAATATTAATTTTAAACATAGGACAGGTGCATGGTTAAGCTCAAGTTTGACCACGGCCCTTTCATATTTATTAAATTTGCTTCAGGCATCCCGATATATACGACAAAGAGAGCGAGCTGAGCTGGTGGTTGCACTCTCTATCTCGACAGTTTTTTTTTTTTTTTTTGTTTTTGTTTAAACTCAAGCATTGCTTCACTTGGGTACTTTCTAAATTAAAATTCAGAATACATTGGATCACCAGCGAACAACAAAATGTGTTATACTGCACTCGTTATCCTACTTAATAAATAGTTACTGCAATCTTAGTTATTGTTATGTTGTGAATAATAACGTAACATGTGCCTTTTGATTCGTACTGAACTCAAATTCAGTGCAATCGATTGATTTCATAACAAAGAAACGTTTAATAACAACAAATGATGGCAAATCGCCATTTAATGTTGATATGGCTGGCGTGTTCCTTCGGTTTATCGTGGTGGTACCGTCAATGTTTGTGTGTGGGTTTTAGTAGGTGCTAATGTGTATGGGTGTGTGTGTGGGTGGGTGGAGGGGCAAATGGTGGACGAATGTTTGTGGGTTTCTATCTCTCTCTATCTCCCTCTCTCTCTCCCCCCCCCCCCCCCCTCTCTCTCTCTATCTATCTCTCTCTCTCTCTCTCTCTCTCTCTCTCTCTCTCTCTCTCTCTCTCTCTCTCTCTCTCTCTTTCTCTCTCTCTCTCTCCTCTCTCTCCCTGAAGGGTAAGTGTAGATAAAAAAAAAAATTACTCAAGAGCAAAGTACAACAACTAAGTGTCATATTTCATATTAACAAGAGCGGCCTGTTAATTATGAGGTTTCCCTGTATGTTTTTTACTTTTTGAAAGGGTAGAGTGCGAATGAAAAAACAGACATTATTTCAATTCTATATCTTGTTTTCAATTATGTTAAACTGTTCGTAGTGATGCTACAAGGGAATGTTGGTCGACAGTTGAGATTGCTGTATATTTCGTCTGCAAACGAAGAGCAAATGCACTATCTTTTCTAAACAATTCTCAGGTAGAATATAGTAGTATTATACTCTTTGTACACTGAGATGTTAAACACGGAAATCGTTGGCAGCAGAACATTGTTCCCATAATTCCATTGACCTCTGTCGAACAAGAGGGATTTTTTTTAAATTCATAGATGAATTGTGAGAGAAGTGTTCAGCTAATTTATTTTTTTATTTTTCATCTCTGTGTACGCGGTTACGTTTTTCTTACATAATTACAAACCTGTATTTCCTTTGAAAATGTATGGAGTTCAACACACGAAGTAATCTCCCCCTGACGTAGGAGACACAAAGACACGTACATCATAAATTTCGCCTTTTTGTTTTTTTTAAAACACACGTACTTCATACCTTTCTCCTTTGGTTTCATTTGAAAAAAACACGTACTTCATAAGTTTTGCCTTTTGTGTTTTGAACACACGTACTTCGTTTCGTTTACATTTTTTGTTTTCATACCCAAGTATTTCATATTATTTTTTCGGTTAACTTCCGTTATGACTTACGAAAGCGTTATGCATTACTCGACTAGTGTCGCAATGCTATACTATCGCGTGTTCTCCATATGTGTCCTTATGATGACGTAAACCGTTATTCATTATACCGTCCGTGTCCTTGTGATGTATTTATGATGTATTAAAGTGATATTTATTATTCCTTTAGTACCTTTGTGATGTACTAAGGCGTGATTCCTTATTCCATTTGTGCCGTCATGATGTGCTAAAGCGTTATTCATTATTCTTCCCGTGTCGTTTTGGTGTATTTATGATGTATTAAAGCGTTATTCATCATTCCTTCCGTGTCCTTTTGGCGTATTTATGATGTATTAAAACGTTATTCATTATTCCATCCGTGTCCTTTTGATGCATTTATGGTGTATTAAAGCGTTCTTCAGTGTCCTTTTGGTGTATTTATGATGTATTAAAGCGTTATTCGTTATTCCTTCAGTATCCTTTTGGTGTATTTATGATGTATTAAATCGTTATTTATTATTTACATAATTCCTTTACGATATACAAATACGTGATTTTTTATTTCATTCATGCAATCAGTATGTACTAAAGCCTTATTCATTATTCGTTATGTGGCTTTCTGATGCACTAAGGTATCTTTCGTTGTTCGCATAGTGTGTTCTTGATATACTGAAGCATTATTCCTCATTCATCCGTTTTGTGACTTTACGCCTACAGGGCTTTGACCACCCCCTACTGGGCAGATTATAATGTGTCGGAGAGAGGAAGGCCTCCTCAACTCAGCAAGTTTGCTGCGAAATACCTGAAAATGTAGCCCCGTACAAAAATGGTACAGCCGTCTTAAGCAGGCACCATGTTCTCTCGTGAGGTGCGTTCAGAAAGCCCCGAAGGAATCCTGGTAGTCGCTGACAAGCAGTGCCCCGGTTAGGGCAATCTCCATTTTGGAGATGCCTGTCCAATACACTGCTTTGGTCCTAACTTCGGATTCAGACGGATGGCCAGATGGGCCTGGTCTGGCCAAACGATGGCCTCCAAAAAGGGAGTCACGTCGGGAGGTCATTCAATCAGTTATTTCATTTCACCACGATTTTTGTCATCGTTTTCTGACTTTTAACGTATTTTGTATTTTTGAACATCTTCCTTTGTATTGCTCTATCTGAGTTAGTTGTGAGAGACACTTTGTATTTCACCAGTATCTCAAAATAACTGGTTGAATGACCAACTTCTGAAGATATGGTACTACCCACACTGGTCAATCGGTCAGTCAGCTGTATTCGTATTCAAAACTCGGGTCGAGTATGCTTTCCATGCACTTCCGATGACGTAACCTCCAGGTTGGACTCGAATTAAGGTCGAAAATCATGGACTTATGAAATATAAAAAACACATAAACATGGAATACACACAAAACAATGCAAATAAAAAGCAGAAACGTGGTCGGAGTTTTCTACTGACTCTGATTCTGACTCAGATCAGAACATTTCAAGTCCAAATAGCGGGCAAAATGTCAGTACCATTTACGCGGCTGACAAGAGCAAAAGCCCTCAAACAGTAATCCAATTTGCATTGAAGAAGACAATCAAAGGGAGTAGCTTTCACCATTAAATATGATAAAAATAGGTCTGGTGCTTTACTTGTTGAGTGCCAAACATAAACATTGGCAATAAATTTACTGAACATTGATAGATTGGCAGATACGCATGTTTCCACTCAGAACCCTGTATAACAGTAACTGTGTGGTTAGAACAAGGGAGTTAACTGGCACGGACAAACTCGAGTCAGCGATGTTAAAATGATCTGAATTAAAAAAGGCGGATCAAAAACGCGAAAAAATACATATATACTAACATTTGATTCTTCACAGCCGCATAAATCTATAAGAGTTGGTTTCATGAACATCAAAGTGGGTTTGAATATTCCAAATCCACGTTGATACTTCAAATACCAGAAATATGGACATGAACAGAACGACTGCAGAGGTGAACCAATATGTTTCAGACTTGATCAGCAGCACCAGGAGCCATGCAACAGTCTCACCATGTCCTTCAACTGTCAGAGCAATCCCGTGTCATCATTCAAAGATGGCTCTTTCTGGAAAAAGGAAAAACCTGTACACATGAAATGAAAAGCGAAAAGCAGATAAGTTTCAAAGAGACCTGGGAAATAGTAATGCCAATGCTTGGTATGAGCACATCGACGCCATCATATCCTACAAAACTCTCACACAATTATGAACCTTGTCAGTCGAATTCCAGACATAATACACATGACCCAGAGGAACAATTCTATCTCTAGTGAAAGCTATTACACTGAACAAACAGAACCACTGTATTCCCAAACAAATCCCACTGCTCAAACAACAAAGAAAATAAAACGCGGACAAAAAAAAACAGACAACAGAAACACCTACATGTGTATGCAACATGGAAGAAACCCATAGATCAGAAAAGAATAATAAGCCAATCAAATAGATAAAAAAAAAAATCTCCACAAAATCTGAGTCAGAATCAGAGACGACAATAAAAATATAACAGAAAGGAAAAGGAAAAACAGAACCTGGAATCAGACAGAATACCTGATCATATCGAGAGCCACACGTTTGAAGGCGTTGTGGAAATGTCAGTCGATGAGGGCATCGATGACACGTTCTCGACTAAACTACGCCTGATTTCTGCCCAGAGTAGATCACCACGTAAAAAGTCACCAAAGATGCATATGGGGCAATTTCTCCCATACGTCCACCCTCAAAATATCCATCCAAATATGAATGATACAACCAAACCCAATGGAAAACGATGGAATTGTCGAGATTTTAGAGCGAATTGTAATAAACTGGGCTTTCTACGCCAAACAATCTAAACCTGCTCCTGTTGCTTGCTGAATCACTCTTAATGAGATCACACAGACGAGATCATTCAGCTTTTAAGCATTATACTTCGTATGACACCAGGCTGACCAAAATGATCTTCATGTTCGTGAAACGTCACTCTCTGTCACAAACGACATTATTCACAGTCCTGGCTCTTTACAAACAAATTTACAGGCTATAGTGGTACGACTAACTTCAAACGAGACAGCTCCATCATGTTCTGTTTACATTTCATCAAATAAGAGCCTTCAGCTGTATGATCTTGAGCAACTGGTTCACAACTTGCAACCCCATTTACTTGGGAGACATAATTGCACATAGCCCGCTCTGGGGTGACTCTTGCAACAAATAAGAACTGAAAGGGAATACCGTAGAATTGCTTAAAGGTATGATTTATGCTAATTCATAAAGATTTCGTTTAAATCATACACCCCCGATGTTTCGCGTGCACTTATACATGGATGTTGCATGCTCTCATAGACCTTGAATGTTGGGTGCATCCTTCGCCATGGCTATTTATCCAAGGCACTCTGACCAATCAAAAGACCGAATTTATCGGGATATAGGGACAATATGATCTATGCTTTTTCAATAATGTCCAGACAGTTATTTGCACTCCGCAACTGGTTCTTACACTTTAACCCTTCACCTAACATCAAAAGCAGAGAACAATTGCAAAAGAAATTCTTGAATAACTCATTTTTTTTCATTTTTGGTGTCAAAAACATAGGTTATGACCCCTTGTTGGAACGAGCTCGACGATCACGTTCCAACGGGGGGTCATAACCTGTGGTTTTGAGACAAAAATGAAAAAAACAGTAAAAATGAATTGTCGATTTCTGAGAATAGAGCTGGACGGTTTCGGTCGTTACGTTGTGTAAAGGGGTAATCGATCTTACAATTGTATGTCCTTCAGTCTCTCACCTGATATTTCTGGGAATGTTGAAGATGACTTATGCCAGATTTACCACTTTCCAATTGCGCTGGAAAGCGTAATTCCGGCGAATGTTGTGAGTATGCCCCAGTGGAACTTAAAATAAAATAAACTGGTACACCTTCTCATAGCTTTTTTTCGATCGGTTCACTCAGGAAACATTTTAGGAAAGTGCCGGCCAACTGGAAAATTTTATTGAAGTGGTGTTTGATATTACACACACATCCATTCTTAATACTTGGCAAATCCAATATGACTCACCAAACCATGGTATGATGATGACTGCAAACAGGCTATAAGTAGTCGCAAGAAAACTGAACGGGATTTAATAAGTCACTGACTACATATAATTTGGACAAACTGCGTATAGACAGGGCAAAAACAAAACGATTTATAAAACAAAAAAGAAACGTTCTTGGGACACGAATGTTTCCAGACTTAACGACCACACAACCAGCATTAAATTTGGAAAATGATTAAACAAAATAATGGTAGAGAAACAAAATCCAATGTACAACACCTCAACGACAATACCACATTACTTACATTAAAGAATGAAATATCAACCAAATTGGCCTCAACATTTTCTAAACATTCGTCGTCTGAAAATTGAAATCTAGAATTCGATAAACTTAACAAAATAACAATAAAAGATCAGATGTTTCTCTCAAAATTTAGAAACTAACAAGGAACCTTTCTCTTTGGACGAATTGAATAATTATTTGCATAAAGCAGAGAATACTGCCACTGGACCCGATGAAATACATTTCCAAACTGTAAAACATCTACCAGAGTTATCACTTGAACAGTTATTACCAGCTTTCACTGAATATGGGTGACTGGCAATTTCCTGACGAAAAGCTAAACTATTTCCCGCTCCAAAATCTAATAAAGATCACAACAATCCCAGCAATTACAGACCTATTGACAAGTTGTCTTTGTAAAACCATGGGGCTGATGATCAATGCTCAACTCGTCTAGTTTATGGAATCGAACAATCTACTTTCGAATGTTTAGTGTGGTACCAGGAGCCGGAGAGGAACTGTAAACATATGCTTGGAATGGAAACATTTATAAGAAATGCTTCGCAGGAAAAGAACATGCGGTCGCTGTATTTTTTGATCCGGAGAAAGCATATCACACAACGTGGATGTATTGGGTTTTAAGAGATATTTTTTTACATAGGGTGGAGAGAAATGTGTTTAAAGAATCGCCAATTCCAGATCCGTGTTGGGTCTACCTTATCTGAACCTCATGGGGTATCTCGAGATAGTATTTTATCAGTTTCCCTTTTCTTGGTAACAATAAATAACATCATTGTCGCCATTGAAAATATGGTAGACATTTCATTGTATGTTGATAACTTTTTAATCTGCTATACCCGAACAAATATGAATGCTATCGAAGGCAAACACCAGCTGTGTTTGAACAGAGTTCCAAAATTGACTACAGGAAACGATTTCAAATTTTCGAAGAGCAAAACTAATGTGTTCATTTATGTACGTTCCGGAAGCAACACTGTGATTCGGAGTTGAAAAGATTGATTGGGGTACTGACTACAAAAACACTACTTCGCCCGTATAGATCACATGCTAGATTAAAATTACGTCTCCTGAGTGCTAAAATGTTCTATGTCCCCTATGGGACGTTATATTATATCCCCAATGGGACACAGAACATTCTAGCACTGAGGCGACGATCAGACTACGGCTATGTGCTTTACGGTTCTGTGAAAATGCCGCACCTTAAACCACGTGATGTAATTTATAATAGTGGCATTAGAATTAGCCTTGGAGCTTTTAGACCATCACCAATAGATCTTAGCTTGTTGAGGCAGAGAAGCATTCCCTTGAAAGATGAGAATTAAACTGTCACTCCAAAATGTTTCCAAACTATTTGCTAATCCATCAAAACTCGTTTACCATTGTGTCTCAGATCCTCAAAATGTGGAATTCTTCAACAGACAACAGCAAAATTTTCCTCTATTGGGAATTGAAATTAAACCCCTATATGGAGTCCGCCACGTTTGAATCTGCCTCGATGAAAGAGAACTGTAAGCCTCACATACCACCTTGGCATGTAAAGAGACCAACTGTCAATTCGTACCTTGCCTCCTTCAGACAATCTGAAGCATACTCTGTGCAACTTGAACAAAAATGTGCTGAAATAAAGTCTAAACATAGTGTATATAAAAGGATCCATACAGATGGATCTATACAGATGGATCTATAGATGGTGAAAAGGTATCGTCAGTTGTTGTTACTGCTGATCAGATCATCTCAATCACAAAACCAAATAAAATTTCAATTTTCAAAGCGGAAGTTAAAGCTTTACAGCTAACTCTTGAACACCTAATGAATGTATAAGAAAGGAAGTTGATATTTGTTTCCTACTCTCTTTCCTCTTTGCTAGCTTTACTCAACCCCAAGTTGAAGAACCCTCTCATTTTGGAACTCAGTGAGAAGTTGACTAATCTCATGTCTGACCGATATGATATCGTGTTTTAGTTTAAACAAAATTTATTCATGAAAGAATATGATATAATACATACAAGTAATTGATTGTCACATAATAATTGCAAAAACTGTATGATATAATATTATGCATTATAACAAGGAGCACAGAAAAAGAAAAAGAACAGAACAGATGGACAGGATTCGAGAATAAGCCACAAGCTTATATATGCCGTCTCTCAAGGGAGTTGATACATTAATGAACATTCTAGGCGTGTTAAGAACTTTCCAGGCGTGTTGAACTTTCCAGGCGTGTATAGCTGGTCACCTAGACAGGTTGATAACACCAGCAGACAGTGCAGCTAAACTGGTCTTAACAAAGCCTCTTGCTGATTGTAATATCCATTCCAATGATTTTAAACCACTTATCAGTAAATACATCAAATCTGTGTGGCAGGCGGAACAGGATGGAGCAGCAAATACAAATCTTCATAGTCTCCGAACTAGTGTTACTGATACGTATCCGTCTTGCAACCTGTATAGGAAAGACTACGTTATTCTGACACGATGCCATGTTGGTCCTACAGGACTAACACGTTTCTTTTTTGTTTGATGCTAATATGTGACCAGAACGTGGTCCTTGTCTTTCAGGGGTTAACAATGGAACATATTCTTCTGTACTGTATAGATTTTAATCTTATCAGCCGGCAGCATTTTAATGTTGTGTCTCTTCGAGACCTATTTTAGAGTACTAACTGCTTTATTAAATTTCAAATTGTTTTTCTTCTTTTAAATTCTCATCATTTCATAACACCATATTCTTTAAATAACTAGTCTCATTTTCTCACTACTGTGTTTACTCCTTTGATTTATTCCTCAGTTTTCATCAATTTGGTTTTATATTTCTCTTGAAGTTACTGATGCACTTTATAAAATAAACTTTTTATCGACGCGTTATAGCCTTACCTTCTGATGCAGCGCAAAGCAAAAATAAATAATAAAAACTAATACATTTCTGTCTTGCGTAATACAGTGTTACTCATTATTCGTTAAATGTCTTTATGGTGTACTAAAGCGTTATTGATTATTTGTTTTGAGTGTATATGATGTACTTATGCGCTATTACTTATCCGTTTAGTGTTTTATCAATGTACTAACAAGTTATTACATATCCATTTAGTGTCCCAGTGATGTAGGGAGGTGTTACTCTTTATTTATGTTGTGTCTTAGTGATGTCCCAAATCATTATATATTCCTCGTTTAGTTTTCTAGTGTTGTGCTAAAGCATTGTTCGGTATTCATTTAGAGTCTTAGGTATGTACTAAAGCGTTTTTGATTAGTGTCTTCGTGATGTACAACATCATTATTCTGTATTCATGTACTATCCTAGTCATGTATTAAAGTGTTATTTAGTATTCATGTTAGTGTCTTAATGATGCACTAAAGCGTTATCCATTATCCATTCAGTGTCTTAATGATACACCAATACGTTATTCATTATTCATTTAGTGCCTTAGTGATGTACTAAAGTGTTAGTCATTATTCGTGTAGTGTCTTAGTGATGTACTAAATAGTTATGCATTATTCATTTAGTGTCTTAGTGATATACTAAAACGTTATTCATAATTCATTTAGTGCCTTAGTGCTATACTAAAGTGTTATTCATTATTCACGTTCATTATTCACGTAGTGCATTAGTGATGTACTAAAGAGTTATTAATTATCCATTTAGTGTACTAATGATGTACTAAAGTGTTACTCATTATCCATTTAGTGTCTTAGTGATGTACTAAAGTGCTATTCATTATTCATTCACTGTCTTAGTGATATACTAAAACGCTATTCATTATTCATTTAGTGTCTCAGTGTTGTATTAAAGTGTCATTCATTATTCTTGTAGTGTACTAGTGATGTACTAAAAAGTTGCTCGTTATCCATTAAATGTATTAGTGATGTACTAAAGCATTATTCATTTAGTGTATTAATGATGTACTAGAGTGTTATTCATCATTCATGTAGTGTATTAGTGATGTACACAAGTGTTATTCGTTATTCATGTAGTGTATTAGCCATGTACTAAAGCATTATTCCTTCTTCATTTAGTGTATTAATGATGTACTAAAGTGTTATTCATTATCCATTTAGTGTGTTAGTGTTGTACACAAGTGTTATTCCTTATTCATGTAGTGTATTAGCCATGTACTGAAGCATTATTCCTTATTCATTTAGTGTATTAATGATGTACTAAAGTGTTATTCATCATTCATGTAGTGCATTAGTTATGCACTAAAGTGTTATTCATTATTCAGTTAGTGTCTTAGTGTTACCCATTATTCATGTAGTGTTTTAGTTATGCACTAAGGCGTTATTCCTTATTCATTAAGTGTATTAATGATGTACTAAAGTGTTATCCATTATTCATTTAGTATATTGTGATGTGCTAACGTGTTATTCATAACTCATTTGGTTTATTGGTGATGTGGTAACAATTTAAATATTTAGTACTGATTTATTGTATTAGTTATGTACTAAAGCGTTATTCCTTATTCATTTGGTGTATCAATGATGTGCTGAAGTGTTACTAATTATTCATTTAGTAACTTGTGATGTGCTAAAGTGTTACTCGTTATTCATTTGGTGTATTGATGATGTAGTAAAGTGTAATTCATTATTCATTTAGTGTATTAATGATATAATAAAGCGTTATTCAGTATTCGTTTAGTGTCCCAGTGAATACTAAAGCATAACGTATTATTCATTTAGTGTCTAGTATTGTACTCAAGCGTTATTAATTGTTTTTTAGTGCTTTAGAATGTACTAAAGCGTTATTTTTCTTTGTTTAGTGTCTTTAGGGTGTTCACTGAAGTGTTATTCTTTATTCGATTAGTGTATTTAGGATGTACTGAAGCTTTATTATATTTCTACAGCTTTTTTCTTTGCAAATAAAATACATATCCCACTCCCACGACTTCGAAAGTGTTATTCAACACCCATGGCGATATCCTACTCACAGTCATGATGGACTGCTTTTACCATTGCAGTTGTTCCACGATAACACCCAATCCACTTCGACACATATCTTCTTGATTCTCCAATTAAAAGCGAACAATAACTATGTACACGTCTACACAAAGTTATAAAGAGTTGAACATGACTACTCATTCATGGTGATTGATTGAATTATTTCTTTAAAATGAGTTGATTTCCTTCAAAAGTTCATATCTCCCGTCACTTGAATTTCCATTTGAAAAGGAGCGCCATTGCATTCCTTTCTGATGACGTCATACTATCAGTTCATTCATTCATATTTTTGTGTTCATGCGCCGATTTTTCTAACCGTCAAAACAAATTGAGCGATCTTGGGAAACCACTCTTTGATAACGCAAGAGGGGTATTTGTGTTGCAGATATTATCAGGGAAATATAATAAACACAATAGTCCACTGCTTGGAGTAACGTACGATGTTTATTCTCTCGTGAGATGCAGAGATTATTTTCACTCAGCTAGCGCCACGTGAAAATTACCTTCCGCATCCCACCCGAGAGTAAAAATCACAGTACGTTACTCCAAGCAGTGAACTATTGTCTATTTATTCATTATTCATTTAGTATCTTAGTGATGTAGTGAATCATTATTCTTTTTTTCAATTAGTGTTTTTTCGAGGTAGTAAGTTGTTATTCATTATTTGTTTGTTGGATTTTTGATTTACTAAAACGTGTTTATTTATTCGTGTGGTGTCGTTAGGGTGTAGTATATGGGATAAATAGGTAATAGGGTCGGTAATCAGATATAAACCACGAGTAGAATAAGGGTTTTAAACACAAGGCTCTGCCGAGTGGTTAAATGTCTTATTTGACGAGTGGTTTAAATTCGATTACCGTCCTTATTATCTATTTGTTTTATTTATACGACGCTCTTAATAAATAAGCGGCTTTGTCACTTGGAATGGAGAAGAAACGATTCTTTCAATTGCAAACGATGCATGTACATTTTTTCACCGCGGTAGAAGCTTTATGCCGGTAGTGGGTTTAAAAAAAACTGAAAATTAACATACGGACTTTACACAATTAGTAACATAGGTGGACATACAGTTAAAACTAGAAGTCCTGTCATAGGCTGTGCGCTTATCTAAGCTGAATACAGCATAAGAATTGTGCGCAATTGCAATATCGAATGGCATCCAACGCACGGCAGGTTCTCCTGGTTACTCATAGCACACACAGGACATGTGCCTGCCAATGGACCTCCAGGTTACCCGGAGGTCCATTGGCTAAAACATTGCTTGTGCACAGGTTATATCTACAAAATTTGATTGCTTTACAATAGTCATAACATGCAGAGGAACGCACAGATCGACGTGCTATTTGTGCGCATTTTATGTCAGAACTTCCACTTTTAACTGTAGGTATACAACTTTTATTAAAATAGTATGTTTATGATGTTCTTAAACATTATTCTTTATTCGTTTAGTGTATTTAGGGTGTAGTATATTGTTATTCGTTTGGTGTAGTTAGAGAGTAGTATATTGTTATCCGTTTGTGTATTTAGAGTGTAGTATATTCTTATTCGTTTAGGGTCTTTAGGGTGTAGTATATTGTTATTCGTTTAGTGTCTTTAGGGGGTAGTATTTTCTTATTCATTTAGTGTCTTTAGCGTGTAGTATATTGCAATTCGTTTAGTGTCTTTAGGGTGCAGTATATTGTTATTCGTTTGATGTCTTTAGGGTGTAGTATAATGTTATTTTTTAAGTGTCTCTTGGGCGTTGTATTTTGTTATTCGTTGAGTGTTTTTATGGTGTAGTATTTTGTTATTAGTTTTGCGTCTTTAGAGTGTAGTATATTGTTATTTGTTAAGTGGCTTTAGGGTGTAGTATATTGTTACTCGTTTGGGGACTTTATGGTGTAGTATTTTGTTATCCGTTTGGTGTCTTTATTGTGTAGTATATTGTTATCCGTTAAGTTTATTTTGACAGTAGTATATTGTTATTCGTTTGGTGTCTTTAGGGAGCAGTATATTGTTATTCGTTTGGTGTCTTTATTGTGTAGTATGCTGTTATTCGTTAAGTGTCTTGAGGGTGTAGTATATTATTATTCGTTTGGTGTCTTTAGGGTGTAGTATATGGTTATTCCTTTGGTGTCTTTAGGATAAAGCATATTGTTATTCATTTAGTGTCTTTAGGGTGTAGTATATTGTTATTCGTTTGGTGTCTTCATTGTGTAGTATATTGTTATTCGCCGGGTGTCTTTACGGTGTAGTATTTTGCTATTCGCTGGGTGTTTTTAGGGTGTAGTATATTGTTATTCGTTTGTGTCTTTGGGGTGTAATGTATTGTTATTTGTTAAGTGTCTTTAGGGGGCAGTATATTGCTATTCGTTTGGTGTATTTAGGGTATAGTATATTGCTATTCGTCAAACGTCTATAGGGTGTAGTATACTGTTATTCGTTATGTGTCTTTACAGTGTAGTATATTGCTATTTGTTTAGTCTAATTAGGTTGTAGTATATTGTTATTCGTTTTGTGTATTTAGGGTGTAGTATATTGCTATCCGTTTTGTGTCTTTAGGGTGTAGTATATTGTTATTCGTTTAATGTCTTTAAGGTGTAGTATATTGTTATTCGTTTAGTGTTTTTAAGGTGTAGTATATTAATACTCTTCAAGTGTCTTTAGGGTGTAGTATATTGCAATTTGTTCAGTGTATTTAGGGTGTAATATATTGTTATTCGTTAAGTGTCCTTAGGGTGCAGTATATTGGTATTCGTTTGGTGTATTTAGGGTGTAGTATTTTGCAATTCATTTAGTGTCTTTAGAGTGTAGTATATTGTTATTCGTTTAGGGTTTTTTGGATGTAGTATATTGTTATTCGTTAAGTGTCTTTAGGGTGCAGTAATCTGCTATTCGTTTGGTGTCTTTAGGGTGTGGTATATTGTTATTCATTAAGTGTCTTTAGGGTGTAGTGTATTGCTATTCGTTTAGTGTCTTTAGGGTGCAGTATATTCTTATTCGTTTAGTGCCTTTAGGTGTTGTATACTGCTATTTGTTTAGGGGATTTAGGGTGTAGTATATTGTTATTCGTTTGGTTTCTTTATTGTGTAGTATATTGTTATTTGTTAAGTGTCTTTAGGGTTTAGTATATTGCTATACGTTTGGTGTGTTTATGGTGTAGTATATTGCTCTTCGTTAAGCGTCTTTAGGGTGAAGTATATTGTTATTCGTTGAGTGTCTTTAGGGTGCAGTATATTGCTAGTCCTTTAGTGTCTTCAGACTGTAGTATATTGTTATTCATTTAGTGTATTTAGGGTAGAGTATATTGTTCTTCTTTTAGTGTCTTTCGGGTGTAGTATATTGTTATTCATTTTGCGTCTTTAGGGTGTAGTATATTGTTATTTGTTTTGTGTCTTTAGAGTGTAGTATATTGTTATTTGTAAAGTGTATTTAGGGAGTAGTAGATTGTTATTCATTAAGTGTTTTTAGGGTGTAGTATATTGTTATTCGATTAGTGTCTTTAGGGTGTTGTATAATGTTATTTGTTAAGTGTCTTTAGTGTGTAGTATATTGTTATTCGTTAAGTGTCTTTAGGGTGTAGTATATTGTTATTCGTTAAGTGTATTTAGGGTGTAGTATATTGTTATTCGTTTAGTGTCTTTAGGGTGTAGTATATTGCTATTCGTTTAGTGTCTTTAGGGTGTAGTGTATTGTTATTCGTTAAGTGTATTTAGGGTGTAGTATATTGCTATTCCTTTGGTGGTTTAATGGGGTAGTATATTGTTTTTCGATTAGTGTCTTTAGAGTGTAGTATATTGTTATTCGTTAAGTGTTTTTAGGGTGTAGTATACTGTTATTCGTTTAGTGTCTTTAGGGTGTAGTATATTTTTATTCGTTTAGTGTCTTTAGGGTGTAGTACATTGTTATTCGTTAAGTGTATTTAGGGTGTAGTATATTGCTATTCATTTGGTGGTTTTATGGGGTAGTATATTGTTATTTGATTAGTGTCTTTAGAGTGTAGTATATTGTAATTCGTTTAGTGTCTTTAGGGTGTAGTATATCATTATTCGTTAAGTGTCTTTAGGGTGTAGTATATTGTTATTTGTTTAGTGTCTTTAGGGTGTAGTATATAGTTATCCGTTTAGTGTCTTTAGGGTGTAGTATTTTGTTATTTGTTAAGTGTACTTAGGGTGTAATGTATTGTTATTCGTTTGGGGTCTTTAGGTTGTAGTATATTCTTATTCGATAAGTGTCTTCAGGGTGTAGTATATTGCTATTCGTTTGGTGTCTTTAGGGTGTAGTATATTGTTATTCGTTAAGTGTATTTAGGGTGTAGTATATCTTAATTCGTTAAGTGTCTTTAGGGTGCAGTATATTGCTCTTCGTTTTGGTGGCTTTAGGGTGTAGTATATTCTTATTCGTTTAGTGTCTTTAGGGTGTAGTGTGTTGTTATTCGTTTAGTGTCTTTAGGGTGTAGTATATTGTTATTCGTTAAGTGTATTTAGGGTGTAGTATATTGTTTTTCGTTTATTGGCTTTAGAGTGTAGTATATTGTTATTCGTTACGTGTATTTAGGGTGTAGTATATTGTTATTCATTAAGTGTATATAGGGTGCAGTATATTGATATTCGTTTGGAGGCTTTAGGGTGTAGTATATTGTTATTTGATAAGTGTCTTCAGGGTTAAGTGTATGTAGGGTGTAGTATTTTGCTATTCCTTTGGTGGTTTTATGGGGTAGTATATTGTTTTTCGATTAGTGTCTTTAGAGTGTAGTATATTGTTATTCGTTAAGTGTTTTTAGGGTGTAGTATACTGTTATTCGTTTAGTGTCTTTAGGGTGTAGTATATATTTATTTGTTTAGTGTCTTTAGGGTGTAATATATTGTTATTCTTTAAGTGTATTTAGGGTGTAGTATATTGCTATTCATTTGGTGGTTTTATGGGGTAGTATATTGTTATTTGATTAGTGTCTTTAGAGTGTAGTATATTGTAATTCGTTTAGTGTCTTTAGGGTGTAGTATATCATTATTCGTTAAGTGTCTTTAGGGTGTAGTATATTGTTATTCGTTTCGTGTCTTTAAGGTGTAGTATATAGTTATCCGTTTAGTGTCTTTAGGGTGTAGTATATAGTTATCCGTTTAGTGTCTTTAGGGTGTAGTATTTTGTTATTTGTTAAGTGTACTTAGGGTGTAATGTATTGTTATTCGTTTGGCGTCTTTAGGTTGTAGAATATTCTTATTCGATAAGTGTCTTCAGGGTGTAGTATATTGATATTCGTTTGGTGGTTTTATGGGGTAGTATATTGTTATTCGATTAGTGTCCTTAGGGTTTAGTATATTGTTATTCGTTAAGTGTATTTAGGGTGTAGTATATCTTAATTCGTTAAGTGTCTTTAGGGTGTAGTATATTGCTCTTCGTTTTGGTGGCTTTAGGGTGTAGTATATTCTTATTCGTTTAGTGTCTTTAGGGTGTAGTGTATTGTTATTCATTTGGTGCCTTTAGGGTGTAGTATATTGTTATTCGTTAAGTGTATGAAGAGTGTAGTATATTCTTATTCGTTTAGTGTATTTAGTGTGTAGTATATTGTTATTCGTTAAGTGTCTTTATTGTGTAGTGTATTGTTATTCGTTTGGTGACTTTATGGAGTTATATTTTGTTATTCGTTTAGTGTCTTTAGGGTGTAGTATATTGTTCTTTGTTAAGTGTCTTTTGGGTGTAGTATATTGTTATTCGATGGGTGTAGTATATTGTTATTCGTTTAGTGTATTTAGTATGTAGTATATTGTTATTCATTTAATGTCTTTAGGGTGCAGTATATTGTCATTCGGTTGGTGTATTTAGGGTGTAGTATATTGTTATTCGTTTAGTGTCTTTAGGGTGTAGTATATTGTTATTCGTTTAGTGCATTTAGGGTGTAGTATTTTGTTATTCGTTTAGTGAATTTAGGGTGTAGTATATTGTTGTTTGTTTAGTGTCTTTAGGGTGTAGTATATTGTTATTTGTTTAGGTTTTTTAGTGTGTAGTTCTTTTGGGTGTAGTTTATCGTTATTCGTTTAGTGTCTTTAGGGTGTAGTATATTGTTATTCGTTTAGTGTATTTAGGGTGTAGTATATTGTTATTCGTTTAGTGTATTTAAGGTGTAGTATATTGTTATTCGTTTAGTGTCTTTAAGGTGTAGTCTATTGTTATTCGTTTAGTGTATTTAGGGTGTAGTATATTGTTATTCGTTTAGTGTTTTTAGGGTGTAGTATATTGTTATTTGTTTAGGTTATTTAGTGTGTAGTTCTTTTGGGTGTAGTTTATCGTTATTCGTTTAGTGTCTTTAGGGTGTAGTATATTGTTATTCGTTTAGTGTATTTAGGGTGTAGTATATTGTTATTCGTTTAGTGTCTGTGGGGTGTAGTATATTGTTATTCGTTTAGTGTATTTAAGGTGTAGTATATTGTTATTCGTTTAGTGTCTTTAAGGTGTAGTATATTGTTATTCGTTTAGTGTATTTAGGGTGTAGTATATTGTTATTCGTTTAGTGTTTTTAGGGTGTAGTCTATTGTTATTTGTTTAGGTTCTTTAGTGTGTAGAGCATTGTTATTCGTTAAGTGTCTTTAGGGTGTAGTATATTGCTATTCGTTTAGTGTCTTTAGGGTGTAGTATATTGTTATTTGTTAACTGCCTTTAGGGGTGTGGTATGTTGCAATTCCTTTAGTCCCTTTATGATATAGTATATTGTTATTCGTTTGGTGTTTTTAATTTGTACTAATGCTTTATGTATTATTTATCCCATGAATGGAAGTTGTTTCGAACAATAGAGACCTTGGATAAATGTTTGTTTTATTCACATAGTTGATGAATAAATTGTCCCCAATGGTTTAACACACGAAACATCTATCTCCATAGTAGGGAGATGGAAATCTATGGAAACGAACCGACGATCGTAACTTAATCGTAGTTAAATGAATTGTACCGGTATAAATATATATGCCCATTTGAGTCTTCTTTATGCTGCATTTGAATATATGCCTCATAAAGAAGACTCTTAATTAATTAACAGAAGTATTTAAAATTGAAACTTGATTTTGAAATACGTAATGTCGGGAGTGTATTGTTAATTAGTGGATGCACATGTGCTCGGTGGGTCGGATTTTCCAATTAAGGGAAGCGTAAATGAACAAAGGCACGCACTGAACCGACATTTATCAAACCCTGATCGTCCCTCGAATGTTTAGTTTTTAGAATATATGACACACTTGAGCTCTGCCTGACAATAAAACGAAAAACAATAAACAAAGCAAAGACAAACTAAATCACTCAAAACCCTGCGTTGAACAGCATACTTGACGTTTTATTTTTCAAATCTGGAAATTATAAATTAGGAACGTGCAAACAAACAAATGCACGTGTTCTCTGCTCTGTTTATAAAAATGAAGTTGAATCTATAACGAGAAAACCCTGATTCCAAAGTTATAACCCAAAACGAATTGTCTTGCAGTACTGGAACTGGCAATACTTTAGACCAATTATGGCAGTATCACCACGTGTAACAGTTAATGACCAAGTGGCAGTGGCAATCTTATTGACCGTCTTCATAATCCGAGATGACTGTTTTTTATTGTCTTTAAATGCTAGGTAGAAAATGAAAATACAAAGCAGAATACTGAAACAATTAATGTTGAAAATAACTTATTGTTGCAGCCTGTTGTTGTTGAAGCTGAAAATGGCCCGCATTAACACCTCACAAGTCCGAGGAGACAAATGCCATAGTTAAATTTGTTGATCTTGAAACACGTGATAGAACATCCAGATTCTTAGAATTTAACACGGAAAATGTAAATAATTTTAAATCAAACTAAGACAGCAAAAATACAGTGAGAAAAGCAATAAATGATATACAATTATTCAACCAAATCCTTCAGATAAATGGGCGAAAGCGTGAAATACATCCAATTTCACCAACCTACCAGAACCCTATAGTTGCTATAATTGCGAACTTCATTCTCAGTCTAAGAAAAAAAGGTTGGTGGAGATTTTGAGCCAAGATCCCTCAGAGGGCGAATTTCAAGCACTGATCAGTATTTGCGACAACACAAGGATGGTACTTCAGCGATGAACAGAAATAAAGATTGTTTCGATACTGCTCGACGCTCATTTGATGCAAAGCATGAACGTCCTAAGAAGTGTGGGAAGGGAAAATAAGCCATTTACAGGTGAAGCAATAATTGATAGTGAGCTCGAAAATTTGTACGAAGAGAGACTTCTCGGCCTACAAACTCCAGAAGCAATTTTGAACACTGTGGTATAATAACATGTTGTACTTCGTGGCGTAACTGAACATTACTATTTGCAGTGGGGTGAAATTTCTTTGAAAACAACAGCTGATAATAAAAGAAGCCTTGAACTCAATGAACGTCAAATTGAAACAAGGACTGGTAGCGATGTCCCAAATATCCGTGAAACATCACCCATGATGTACAGCGCTGGAATAGACAATGGAAATAACCCAGTATTTGTTTATGAGGTGTATATGGAAAAGAGGCCCAAATATTTATGTTTGCCCAATGACCCTTTCTATTTGGCAACAAGGATCACACCAGTTGAAAATGAGAGTAATGTGTGTTTCCAGAAAAAGCGAGTGTGGCGGAATAAACGTTCATACATAATGCAGCTGATGGCAAAGAAGGCAAAGTTAGAACAAACGGTTAACCAACACAAGTGCTAGAAACACCTTGTTCAAGAACTAAGGGAAAGTAATGTTGCCCCATTGACATTTTAATGTTACAAGACACAAAAATCGTGCAGCGATAAACACCTATTCTGCTTCAGAAGAGAAGGGAGGTGTAGGATATTCTTTATTTGTGAGTAACCTTACCTCTGCATCCAGCAACAACATGTAACACTAAGTACACCTCTGTACCATCCCAATACAACTAAATCCACCCATTGTCATACTGATTTCAATACGCCTATATCACATGCTGTTGAACCCATGGCTTCCGCACACGAATCGCGGGTAACCACAGCAAATATTTCATTATTAGAACGAAATGGTGGCACAAAATAGCATTAATGACTTCCATTTGGAGCACAATGAGTTATCAAAGCCAAGCAAGCTGTTGAATAGTTTATTTTACGGAAATGGTATAAATATTAACACTTTAAACATCAACACACAAAACAGAACTGACATTCGTAACCTGCTTTGAAAGTGGCCCAATTTCTCTCATCCACTCAATGTTACATGTACGCAATGTAACCTAGCATAACTTAACAGCTCAGTTGTTGTTTTCTTTAAACTTTTTGACTAAGTATTACACAATGCCAGTAAAAAGAAGCACACATTTAATAAAGTATTTTTGTATGTTTGACTGACGTTTGTTGCGGAAATATTTTAAGACAGAAACGTATCACTGCGGCTTGTTTATTTTTTTACAATGTTGCTTGTCAATCGAAACTGACAAATGTGCTCCCCAGTTCGAGATATGGCTTGTAGCGAGTAAGAGCATGCTTTCGCCGCGACAGTCCGGTAATTGATTTATGGATTACTAAAAAAAACGTATAGTGTTTTGAAGTAAAAACAATTTTCTACTCGTAGAATTATGAATAAGACCGACTCGCCAGAGACTCGTCGATTTCATTCTTTATCCTAGTCATAGAATACATTTTTGTACTTGAAAGCACTATACTTTAATTCCATACTTGTTCAGTATTTGTTGCTAATAGAAAGATTGATTATTTCCAAAAGTCTAAAATATATCCACGACGAATCGTCTGCATGCCAATTACTATAGGATTTATCTTCATACCAAGTGGCTACATTTTGTCTTCTAACTGAATTTGAAAGTAATCCAGAGAATATGGAGAGCTTTAACTGCGGAACAAGCAAGCTGCGATATGATATAAATAAGCACTCAGTCAGTACACTCTTTGCCTAAATAATCAGCTTCATCTCAAAATGCAGTTTCAAAAATTGTTTTTTTAAAACGAAATCATGCTAAATCCCAATGGAAGGAGCTCATCCCAATGAGTGGTAACATAATGTTGTTTTGTAAAAAAAATTGAAAAATTAAAAACTAAATAATTTAAAGAAGGAAGTTTGATATATTGCGCATTTAGTGAATGTAAAACCCTTAGAGCAAAGAGTTCTTGAATGATATAGAGCAATTGCTGGAATCAAAGTGTGCTCGAAGGTTCAGTAATCAATTAACATTACTGCCCTTTCGTGCTGCAAAATTAGGGGATCATTGATTATTTTCACATATCTCTTGGCCATTATTTATATGTAAACATTGTGTATAAAAGATTGGAATGGTTAATACCATAGACATAGACTTCGGCAGTAGAAACCCAAAACAAGGAAATATGTTACAGAACGTACTAATTAAAACACGTCATTAGAAAGGTGACTTACGTGCATCTCGTGAGTAATCAAGTGCAAAGGAGCGTAACAGATTGTGGAGCAATTGTCATAAAAGATCGAGCGAATGCAGTCTCTTTAGTTCATAAACCATAAGAAGATGAAGTACTGGCAGGTATGTTTCCGGTTGATGGTGTGTGCTGTTTTTATATTTGGTGAGTATTTCCTATTTTGTGAATTGCCATTTGGCGAACAAGTGAGCATTTTACCTTTCCAATAACTGATGTTTGCAATCCGTTTCAATTTAAAAACACCAAAAACGACCTTTTTTAAATCAACACAAGAAATGTTTCTCAAAAGAGACTTGATTTAAGCAAATCATTGATAACAGTGCTAGATATTGTTTTAACTAAATATTATGGAAGAATGCTCACCACTGTTGCGGTTTTATGATTTACTCCCTATATGTACCTCTGATATGTCAAATATGTTGTACTTTGTATCGCTTGAAAAGTTGAAAAAATATATATTGTTTAAAGTAGACTAATTGTGTTTATGTCTTGACGTTGGCAATGTGAAATAAACGCATATTGAGTGGACTATCTATAACTAGAGCTCAGAGAATATTTGAAAAATGTTTGTGAGTAAAGGGTCACTACAAGAAATGAACGGTAATCTGCGCGCAAACTCCACGAAAAGTGAGTTTACAAAACAACTTATACCAGCCTGTAATTTCTTCCCAAATTCCCAACAGTCAGAGATCTTGACTTAAACCCTGGTCTCTCACCGTGTGTACATAGTTCGTGTGCTGTGTATACAGTGACATTATCAAATGAGTTTTCTCCAGTTGTTTCATCAAAGGCCATTATTGAATGCTTCCAAAAAGCTCAACGTTATTGAGAACAAACCTTCGAGCGTATGCTACGTGAAACATCAATTTGCCTTTCACAGTATTCACTGTAACGTCTTTTGGGTTAAAAATAAACCCAAATTCACTGGGCTTAGTGAATAAGAACAATGTTAACGGAGTCGAGTGCGAATTGTGACAATTGCACTAAAAATATTTCTCTTGGCACCAAAAGATAGCATTTGCATACGTATCACATAATGTTTGTTCGATTCCTTATCATTTTGATTCAACTTCAGGTGAACACCGCACTATCACATATATCATTGTATGCATTATTATTATGCATTAAAATATGAAATTTAAAATGTTCACCAATTCCAACACAATTTAAACTGAAAAGCGGGGGAAAACGGGCTTTATGTAACGAGATTGTTAGATCGTGTTTACAATCGGATCACAAATCGCCCTGACGGACACGTTGCGATCTGATTATAAACACGACCTGGAATCTGTTACAAATTACTGGACATGATAATGTGTATATATCACACAAGGGACGACACATCGTTAATTTGTTCTCATGTAAGATCGGATTCCTTTTCACACTGACAACTTTCATTTTGTACCAAAACAATTCATTGGGCACCAAAAAAAAAACAAAAAAACATCGGGCCAACGTGAACAATAAATATGAAGTCATTTGGTTCATATTCACACAACACAGTGAATCTGGGTTAATTTTTAACACAATTGGTTTTATAGTGTACATGTGTTAAGTGAACAGTATCCCTGTACAGAATATTTTTTCGCAGAAACACTTGTCTATTGGGAACATATAGCTACAAGTCGTGGTTGTGCGATGAGTAGCTAAACATCCCAGAATACGAGTAGGATCGCGGAGAAAGACTGTATACAAGTATAGTGATCACATAACACTTTTATATACAATTCAGTCAACAAAATCCATAACCATGACTCTCTAGTCTTTTACAGAGAAAAAGCTGCACTCGACTGATTAGAATAATATGACTCCGTTGACAGTTCTCACAATCCAAAGGCTTTATCCGCCTTAGCTCACTAAAAGACAAATGAAGGTGGAATTTAATTTTACACAGATTCGTTTATTTTCGTTTTAAATTGTGTTGCACAAATAGTAGTTTATTATATAGACATAGATGGAATGTCCGCGGGATTTTGAAAGGCTATCAACATGGGTTTCAAAATCTAACTTTTGTATGAACTCTGAAATTTAAAACGGTATAAAACCCCCCTGATAGACCATCACAGGTCTGGATTCAGGTTTGTATTTTATTAGAATGACTTAAACAAACCAAACTTAACTCCGGTAAGGCCTTTGTTGTACACTGTGCATACTCCAGAAAAGTATAACTATTGATGCCATTAAAATAACCAAAAAGTACTGCCGCCCACAATATATATTTTACATACAAAATACTTTAGATTACTCCAGCTATGGCAAGGACTTGATCAGAGACCACATAGGCACATAAAATAACAATCCAGTAGTATACAAATTATATATATATTTCTTGAATCTGCATATAATAAAAACGCCGTCCTTAAAAATGAGAAAGTTGGAAATGGTTAAATTAACAAGCATTTAAAAAAAAGTATCCACAATGACGTTTGAATCAGCTCGCTCCCCTTCCATGCAATGAGCCGAATCACTTTCCCGCAGATGATAACATCCAGATTAATTTAGTAATTTCTACATAAAAGTATTTAATTAGTTTCAATAATTCAAACTCAAAATAACCGTTCATTTACAGTGAAGGTAAAAAAGTTAAGACAGAATTTTGCAGTTAACTTCACCGGGATTTCAAAATAAAGACGAGAATAACGTTAATAAAAACTACAACAGTTATCGGAATTAAGATCGGCCTTCTACAGAGATTAAACAGAGATTAAACATCGATCAAGCAACCTAACTGCATACTAAAATAATTTTAACTGTAAGTATACAGAGAGTAATCGCTTGACTGGACTGGTCACGTGGAATAATTCATGAGAGGTGAGGGACGTTGTACAAACACGAGTGCGCGAATGCGCACGAGTGTTTTACAATATGATCCCTCTCCTCGAATGAATAATTTAACGCAACCAGTTCAGTCAAGCGATTACTCTGTTTATTACTTTTCATTATTAATGATAAATATATTATTTAACCTTTTACCTAACATAACGGCCAGCGCTATTCTCAAAAATCGACAATTAATTTTCATTATTTTTTTTAATTATTTTTTGTCTCTAAAACATAGATTATGACCCCTCATTGGGACGAGCTCGTCGAGCTCGTCCCAATGAGGGGTCATAACCTATGTTTTTGAGACAACAAATGAAAATAATAGCTATTCAAGAATGTTTTTTTTTGCAAAGTGTCGTCTCCTTTCCATATTAGGTAAAGGTTAAACAAACAATGAAGTCCCCATTACACCAACGGCAAAGCGTCCTCATTTGCGCGCACGGATACATGACTCAGTTGTCGATGGCATAATTCACTTGTGAAGTTATCGTTTATAAACAAACCCAGAAATTCCTGTAAATCACACTTTGGAAAGTAATAAAGTAAGTATTATAGACAGGGTGATACAAATGATATACGATATATGAAACACTTGCTGGACAGTGAAAAATGATTAAAGCAGGACATCAAAGGGATTGTCCAATGAGATGTCAGATAATTGGTGTTCTGTACATGCAGTTTGGGATGCATGGTAATCTGCAGTTGCTGAAGAGAAAACCTAGTGAACTGCGATCAAAATGGAAAGAAACTGCGAAATTGGTCTCAGGCTCTGGACAGTTATCTGGATATCTCATGTCAATGACTTCCAAGTGATTGATTTCTGTCTACAACACTTCCTGAACTTCATTGAAACTATCCGCCGCTGTCGCCCATCTACCAACAGACGTTGTTATTTGTTCCATGCCCTTTGTTCATTTTCATCGGCCGTTCTGAACTACAGTCTGGCCCACCCTTACCCAAATTCCGACCACCCAGCGAAACTGCATCAGAGGTGGTAACCAGAATGGCTGCTGGTTCCCATCAATTTTTTTCCTCGAAATCCGAAATTTCATCCACTAGAATTAAGCCATTCGTAGGCCCCGAATATCGTTGCCCAGTTGTCGTGAGGCCATGTCCTGTCAGATCTGAATCGAAGTGCTAAATCACTCGTCGCGTCACTCAAATCATTGTTTTTGCGAAGGCTTGAAGCAAGTTGATAGGAGCATATCTCTCTCTCTCTCTCTCTCTCTCTCTCTCTCTGTCTCTCTGCCTACCTGCCTGCCTGCCCCCCCCCCCCCAAGTACGCCAAGCGCCCATCCGCCCACCCGCCAGCCAGTCCACCCGCCGGCTAGTGTAACAGGATAGATTCTATAGCAGTTTGTTGTTAAAACGGATGTTGACACAGTGTCTTGGACTACGGCACACTAATTGGATTATTCTTTCTTTTTTTTTTTTCGCTGGGTAATACATGTTCACGACGACCCATTATCCTTTGTTTTGCTTTTGAAAGCGTACTCGCATCGGTGAGGTCTTGAAGGAGTGGGCATTTTTATTGTCTATCCTTTGGAAGTTTAGGTAGGGAGAGGAGGAAAGAGTGATCGAAGGCCGGGTGGCAGTATTCGTTTTCAGCGTTGCCCCCTCCTCCGCCCTCACCCAAGGGGTTAAATAAAATGATTAACAATTGTTGATTAACCCTTTACCCAACGCAGACGATTTCAAAATGTATTATTTTATTATTTTAAATAACATTTTTTATTTTTTTTCAAAAGATTTCAACAAAACCATATTATGTGCCCCTGTTTGGAACGAGCTCGACGTGCTCATTCCAAACAGGGGTCACATGATATGGTTTTGTTGAATTTTTTTGAAAAGTGATATTTTTTTCAGCTGTTGAATGTGCATATTACACGGGCGAATGCGGGAGATTCGTTGGGTAAAGGGTTAAAACACCTCAATGGGTAATAATTTATTAGTAGTGTAAGGTGAAAAATATATGATGTGGACATGAGGGCGCTTCTGGTTCCCGTGCCGTCCGTGCCTCCCCGCCGTCTGTTTTTTTGGGCGACAAGAATTTAAATTAAGTAGTGAGAACATGATATGAAACAAGTTAGACAAACACGCCAGGGAATATCGCACCCACCATATAAAAAAGAATGCTATCAAATGCAACAAAATCTAATTTCCTGAAGTGAATTCTGAAACGTTTGTCCAGTGGTGAATAAATCTTCGTCTCCTCGTTTGATTCCCCGATAATTCGGCAATCAGTGTTTGGTATTACATTTAGACGAAATAAGCACACAAACATGGCGGATGTCATCAAAAAAAAAAAAAGGGAAAATCAAACGGCACGACCTTGAGGGTCAAATGTTTTGAAAATTTCTCTCTTGACATGAAATCAAGATGATAGCTACCGAGTTTTGTTTATCTTTAATACAAACTCATCAGTTGCCTCAGATTGCATTCCTTTAGAAATCTAATGAAAACGTATACGCAGTCGCAGTTAGTTGCAACCTAGTGAGGACGAAAAGACGGGAAAACACTACGGACCAGCTCCACCCTATAGACCACAATACTCCCAGCCCTAAGACGCGAGACCCACCTAGCCGAATTAACGCTAGTCAGCCAAGGCAGCACGACCCAGTTCGTGGGCCACAGAACCTCCCAGTCTCTTCCAACCTATTCTCTTCTATACCATACCAAGCCCACCAGAGCATCACAGCTTGTAGGCCAAATAAACTCAAACATTAACACAATTTATAATAGGATAATAACTTCAGTGTTCGGTAAAAAGCAATACGTAACACTACAGAATTGCACTGATAACATTAATCAATATGACACGACTTTGAGGTTGTAGTTGTAGATATTTTTTTTTTTTATTTATTCAAATTCTGCTGATGTCGGAGCGGTGAGTAAATTTATGTTGACAAAGCTGATGCTAAAAGATGAATGCCCGATATCACTCCACAGTTGCGCTGATAATATACTACTCAGCGTTTTCTAAGCACCAAGTCTTTGACACATCATATGTGAAATTTCCTTGTGACATATTTGCGATATTTTTGGTGGATATGATTGAAGAATGTATCGAGATGGTCCCCAGTGTTAATATTGGCTCTCTTGACAAGCAGACTTTTCGTGACAGTCATGAAAGCATGCACCCCTTGATTTTGATGATGCGCTCGTGTACTGTCTACAAGTACGTGACATGTGTAGGGTATTAAATCTTCATTTCAACACAAACTCTTGTGATTTAGTGATTGCAAATGCAAATATAAGAAAACATTTGTCAGAAACAGAAATATGGCGACTTGTAGGGATGGTGGAGTAAGGGGCAACCCATCGTCAGGTTGGTGATGCCCTTGATGTGCACCGTACTGTGATCACCAGCGCCTGGGCAGGATTTCAGCAGTATGGCACACCAGTAAGACTTCATGGTGGTATCAAAGACAGGGCAACATCTGCAGGTGAAGATCGGTTCTTGATCATTCAGACCCGTAGGAACCGCTTTGCCGCAGCAACCCAGTTTCGCAGTGACCTTCAGAATGCATTCGGGGTAAATGTTTCGACGCACACTATACGGGCAAGGTTGCACGGAGATTGTTTCCGATCGAAAAAGCCATGTATTCGCATTCCGCTGTTCCAGAACCACCGTCAGGCACGACATGAATGGGCCATGGACCACGTTGGATGGGCCAGAGAAGATTGGCGACCTGTCGTCTTTATAGATGAATCAATGTACTGCCTAGACTACACAGATAGGCGTTCGAGCATATGGGGAAGACCAGGAGAACGATTGCATGCAGCCAATATTGCCGGGCATGACCGCTATGGTAGAGGGTCAATCATGGTACATTGACTGCACAACGGTCTATTGATGAGATTCTGGATGTCCACGTCAGATTGTATACAGGTGCAGTGGGTGATAGATTCATTCTGATGGACGATAATGTCCGTCGTCATGTTGCCCATGCTGTCGGGGAGTACCAAAAGAGGGAGGGGATTGAGCGGATGGACTGGTCAGCAAGATCCCCTGACCTCCATCCAATCGAACATGTCTGGAATGAGTTGCAGCTTGCAATTTCAGCCTGTTCAGTTCAGCCAAGAAGTGTCAAGGAGCTTGGTGCCATGCTGATCCAAGAATGGAACAACATCCCACAAAGGGAACCTGATTGGGAGAATGAGAAGGCGTTGTCAATCTGTAATTAACAGTAATGGGTCTCATACTCGATATGGAACTCATATCAGTTCAGTCCGTCAACTTGTTGGCATATTGAAAAATTTCCTCTTTTACCAATAGTATCTACTTTCCATAGTTATCGTATTCAAAAGCTAAAAAATAATGTCAAACACAAATAAAATCTTAATTTCTGTACTAAAATCATTAACGAAATAATTAAATAAAAAATACATGCATTTTCATTACAATATTTCGACTAAAACGTAAAACAAGTAGTTGAATGTACTTGTTTAGCAAACTCTTAGTAGTATATTGACTGATAGAAGACGTATCGAGGGAGTTACTAGTGGCCATCAATATAAGCCGCTATTAAATAGGCACTGTGCAGAAATGTTCACCGTGCAACAATGTTCATTTTCCTAACAAGTTTTCCATTCTCAGAATGGTGTCTTAGGCCACCTTTCAGTGAAAATCATTTCAATCCATTGACATCAGTGAATGGAATACAACCATAATCCGATTGAGAGGCTGATGGCCACAGAGGACCGTCCTTAATCACCTGGTGTATAATCAATCTCATTTCAGTCGTTTAAGCTCTGAATTGGTAATTGGGTTGTCTGTCATTGCCTTAGAATAAAAATAGGCTATGGATGAGAGTTTGGCCCCCTCCCTGGTGTAAGTCGTGGTATGTTTCTTGGTCTATTTAACCATCGGCTGGCTAATGAACTTCCCAAGGATATAAACAAGATCTAATTCGCCCGTGATTTTACTATTGGGATAGCGACTCCTTGTAATAATCTAACTCCGCCGCCTTCATATCCTATGTTATCTGCAGTAAGACACGTTTTAATCCTAACTGTGAATTTAAACTCTCGCTCACAATTTCTTTCTGTGGAAGCACTTTCGATCCGGTTCGGCCGTAATACGAGATTAAACATTTAAATATTTCTTACCGCCGTTCGCCATGGAGAGGTAACATTCCAATCATCACTCTGCTCTGGTTATATACCCAAGACTCTACAGTAAGCCAGATTAGTTCAAAATGTTCAACCATCAAACGTTTCTTGGTATGCCTTAAACGCAGAAACCACAGTGTTCCGAAGGAAAAGGTTTTAACTTTTTGCCCAACGTAACGACCAAACCGGCCAGCGCTATTCTCAAAAATCGACAATTAACTTTCATTATTTTTTTTTTTCATTTTTTGTCTCAAAAACATAGGTTATGACCCCTCGTTGGAACGAGCTCGACGATTGTTATTCAAAAAATGTTTTACAAGTGTCGTTTGCTTTTCATGTTAGGTAAATGGTTAAGCGATGGGCTCCACGCCTTTCAGTGAGTATCTAACATCATCACCGTGTCTGATGATGGCAAGAGGTTTGTCAGCCTGACGTCGAACACTCTTGTTTATCCAAATCGAGTAAATGAGGGGCTTGGTCGAGCTGAGCCTACTCCCCTCCCCCAACTTTGGATTACTTGGATGACTATCGTGGATTCATTGGATACCTGACAGTTGCTTCAGTATGGGGCTATCTTTTAGTTCCCAGTACTCAATGCATACACACCCTTAGTCTGCTCAACAAAAAATGCTTCCTACCGAATAGAATTTAGGAGACTATGACGTTTCAGGTATTCTGGAATATGAACAGTCTGTTTCCGAGCATAAGGTAAGGTTGAGCGAACCTGATGTTGAATTTCTAACCTCCTCAGCATCGTCAACACGGTTAATGCATACAGTCATTGGCTGCTACCTCTCGATAGAAGTTGGCAGTGTGTTCCCACACCCCCTAAATCAAAATTGCCAAACTCAGTAAAAATTGCGGGAGAGGCTGAGGCCGCGGCAGAAACATGTGTATACCCCAACAGAGAGACGTAACGCGAATATTTCGGCCTCTTCCCATGTTGCCGAACGCTATGCATCATCCCCAGGACAGATGGACATTAGCCACCAACACGAACGTAATAATGCGTATTATCGACAACGGACCATCACTTTAATGGAATCAATGTCGTTCCGAAACGAGGCGAGGTCGTCGTGCAGGTTAGGTGTCTTCTGCAAAACAAAACAGGTCTCAGACACCAGTGAGGTTCGAGTCGGTGTAACCTCACTGAGCAGTTTTAAAACCGCTAGGTTTGAAAGCAACCCCATTGATATATTCGTCAACTGCAGAAACCCCAAGATAAACTGTCCTACAATCACCAACCGATGGCGTGATCGCCCGATGAACTTCTCACAAAATCGACTGTACTTCGCGGTTTGGTGTTCAATCAATGACTGCGGAGTCGCAGCATCCGATCATCTGGGTGACGCAACATACCTGATTGTTGGAAGCTTTTTGGTTACTCCATTACTACGACCATAACTCATAGGCGCACCACCTTTGAAAAAAAACTATGAAATTAGTTTCGCGTCCCCCCACCCCTCCCCCTGTCTTCTGTAGGGGAAAAGCGAATATAATGATAGTCTTGGTACCCTCTACCACGTCAGGCCTTACTATCATCCAGTGGAACGTACTCTGGACCCAGACAACTGTAGATTTGACAACACCTTCACATTCACACATAGGTCCATGGTATGGTCTTAGCCGTACGTTCTAAATTCGGCAAGAGCGCGCAGACTGGATCACATTCATAGCAGAAGAGAAGAAAGGATTAAGGAGGGCTGGGGTTGAGGTTGGGACCCAGATGATTAATAACTCTGCTAGAAATACAAGTGACCAATCATAGGTTCTCGGGCTCAGATCCATTCCATCAATACTGGGCTTGGACGCAGCGTCATATGTACGTACGAACTTAGCTGCTGAGACTAGGAACGGGGAGTGTGGGGGGGGGGAGTAGCTGCTGAGACTAGGAACGGGGGTGGGGGTGGGGTAACGGCGATATCAATGCTCAGCGGTCTCCCAAGCATTCGCAAAACTTACCCGAAGCTCTTAATGCATTCCCAGATGTAATATATCGAGAACAAGTGGATGTCGCTTCTTATATACCTCTGCAACAGAAGCTAAGCCTGCTGAACATCACAGCTACATGAAGGCTGCCCTAATTATGAGCAAAATTGTCGTGGGCCAACTGGCGATGTGGATCATCTCATTATGATGACAATCATCCATGGACCGCAACGAGCGTTGAGTACCATGGCCCTCATATTTTCCACAAGCCACCCGGCCGCTTTGCACAGCAGTAAGGAAAGTGAGGATGCGATGCTCCCATTAATGTCTGTTAGAGTACATAGGTCTTTTCCTATGAGTCTGGCTAGGCCTGGGCCAAATGCTCGCAGATGTTTTTTTTACCCACTCTTACAAGCCTCCCTTACCAGGAAGAGGAGCTGGAGTAGATGATGATGAGGCGCGACCTCCTCTAGCCGGTCAGTGTAAAAACCAGACTGGCGATGGCCGTATCGACCGTATCCAATAAGCACGCGATAGTGACCCATTGATTTATAAATGACCTTGACGATCGTTGTGTTTTCGTCTTCGAGAACCATGTGGATGGTTTATCAGATTCGCTTGTTTTGCGAGCGCAAGTCCAAAGTGGGAGTGCAAAGCCTCCCAGTGCGATGTGTCCCCAGGCGTGTAGATCGTTCATTTTCTAGTTGACGCAGTCGCCGCGAAATGCGGCACCGAAGAATCTCATCAAATCTATTCCAGTCACTGTAAACGAGCTTCAGATTTTCGAGAGGACTGTGGTTGTCCATCTCGGGTCGTGTGGCCATGGTGTTGATTAGCTCGCCTCCATATGTGTTGAGGTTTCACTTGTGATTCTACGTGGTGTACGGCCAAAACCGCCTCACCCAACTCATCGTTATCCGTATGTAGTACAGCAAAAATTGTGTCAATTGTCCGTTGCAAAGAATTCCTTCTCGACCACCACCTCCAATATCTGCGGATCTATCGCTTCCAATCTGAAGAATCAAGCTCGATGTCTGACTCTAATATGATGTTATCATCTAATAATTAAACTTGTTTTCGGTTCATACGTTTTCAGATAAAACGATTGGCTTACACGATTCAGTTTTTTTTCATAACTCAATGAACCGAAAAAAACACAATTAGGTCCGCCCCCAGCCACGCCCCTAAAATACCAGTCTTCGGAGTTGCAACATGGTGTCAAATCAATAGAAGTCAGAACACTGGCAGGTTCTAAATCTGAAAAAGAAAAAGAAATTTATATTACTAATTTATCACCATGAAATTATTTATAAAATATTTCATTGACCGTGGTGGGTCAATTTTTCTTTTTCTTCACAACTGTATTTATTCGATATTTTAATTTGTACGCACACTGGGTGATCGTCTGCGTTCATCGTTTTACCCAAATCAATTGTAAA
The DNA here is from genome assembly GCA_031216915.1 of Pictodentalium vernedei. NCBI lineage: Eukaryota > Metazoa > Mollusca > Scaphopoda > Dentaliida > Dentaliidae > Pictodentalium > Pictodentalium vernedei. The sequence continues at coordinate 13,525,612 of CM062288.1, read as the reverse complement.
CAAATGCTGGTCATGACGAATACGGCAATTTTGACATTGCTAATTTATATCTAACTCCTCTTTTATAAACTGTGTTTTTCAGTTCTCGGGAAAGGGTCAAAACCAAAATACGATGCAATACTGATGGCCTACTTCCACCTACCACGGAACGTAACTTTAACGTGAACAGTTTTTTGAAATTTGAGGGAGGCGTGGCTTATGACGTTTTCCTTTGCATTACGTAATTTGAAAAGTGTTAATTGCTACCTGCATTTCAATAATATGCGCCCTCTTTTATGCCAGAAAAATAATATGTCTACCAGTTTTAGTTTGTAAGTCTTTGTTCGCTGAAGTAGAGGACGACTAACACTATTTATTTATTTGGGTCGCGAACGTTTAATTATAAGGAATGGTCGTTTCTTTTTGTCTATTTCTTGAGTTATAAACCCCAAAAAACAAAGTCCAAACATCGCGTAAATGGGCTGCTGATCATTCCTTAATTGTACGTTAGACAATTTAGACGGCTGGGTCATAGATGTAACTTGACGGATACCAACTGACTGAACCATCATCCATTTCATCAAGGCCGCTTAAAATGGAAGAACATTGAACGTCTACCTCTATGTCATCATGGATGACCAACTTCACTTTTTGATTCTAATCATTCCCAAACAGTGATCATCTGTGACCAGAGTGGTCGTGTGAAGATATTGTTCCCACTGGTCATACACAGGCAATTCCAGATACATCCTCGGCCCAACGATCAGGTATAACATAACTTTTCCCGGCAGGTCATGGACCTGATCAGACCCCGAAATTCACATCGCAAACCCATGGAGAGCGGCTTCACGACTACTTGTGTGTCTTCTCTAATATGTTCCAGGGTCAAACGACCCTCTACCTCACCGATGACTGCTCCGTAATGAAGTATTTTACGAAGAGAAGTGGCGTTTTGTCAGAGCTGGACTTCGGCGGCTGCTATGCTGCGAAAAGCGACTGAATGCTGACCCAAACATACAAATCCGCCTTGAAAGACCATAATGAGCACACCAGTTGGTGAGCTATGGTTAACCCTCCACCCAACATAACGGCCAAAACCGGCCAGCGTTATTCTAAAGAATCGACAACTAATTTTCATTTTGTTTTCATTTTTTGTCTCAAAAACATAGAGCTCTTTCCAATGAAGGGTCATAACCTATGTTTTTGAGACAAAAAATAAAAAAAAATAGTTATTCAATAATGTTTTGTGCAAAGGTCGTCTGCTTGTCATGTTAGGTAAAGGGTTAACTACAAAGACCGCAAATACATCGAAAACTTTTCTAGAGAACGGTTTGATTCCTACTCGTAAAAATGATTGCACAACACCAGCTGATATTGTCAACCAGTTAAAGAATGATCAACCGATACTTATCAGGTGCGAACATAAGCTATGCTCCTACTAAGACAGCTGCTCAGCATGTTTGCAGTTGTTTTATTTCGGAAGCTTATAGGAAAATAACAAATTTCACAAAGTGAGAATGGACAACTGAGGTTATCGACCCACGATTCTTCGACGGACTGGAAGGGCTCGGTACCTCTGCGACACAAGAGGATGCAGTACATTAACCAAAGCCTGATCAGAAAATATGTGGGGAAGGCTCGCCGCGGTGCCTGCAGTGGGAGGTGGTGCAAATACTTGGTACGAACCATCTTAGCTGACCAAATGGACATCATATATGACGAAGAGGTCATCAGGCTTTCCGCGAGATAACTGTCGTTGCTACAATCCCCCCCCCCCCCCCATCCTCCCGCCTCCTGAAGAGGAAGACTATGGGTTCCACATTTTATGCAACATAATGCAGTATATATTCCCCAGCGAAACCTGACAACCGCTGATTGAGGACATTAGGGTTGAACCATGTCCATATACGCCCTGAGCTAGGCGATGAGCCAAAAGGACGACATATGCCTAGCTACACTAACCACAACCACGACGTCAGTGAAATATTGTCATTTTGAAATAACTGCCATCGCTCTATATCTCAAAATAGCAAACAAAACATTTCCGGAGACGCCAGAGAGGGTAACTTTCAAACAAAAAAAAATAGATCCGTCTAGTAGACGGTTGAAAGATGCTAGAAGCTAAGATAGGGGGGGGGGGGGGGGGGGGTTGACGGATGAGCTTCACACCGCGAAGAATGAAACAAGGAAAGCCGCTGGCAGAGTTTCGTGAGGATAAGGCTGAAATATATGAGAGCGGCTGGGAGGTAGTTCACCCACTGCGTGACAGAATGCAAAAAGCGGCCATAAATGACCGGACGCCATTCATTGTGGGTGGTCTGGCGGTTATGTATGGCTTATGACTGCTGTCCCAACGAACGTTATCCAATATCGAACGAAAACCGCCGTCGTACGATCGCCCGCTGCCGTGCGATCGCTCCCTGTTGTACGAGACCCGCAGCCTAGTAACATTTTAAAGGTTAACCCCGACCCATTTTACATAGAGGTAGACATGGCCTATCCAAGTACTAATGCATTGATGCCTGTGAATATGACACTCGACTTTGGTATAGGGCATGTCATGGGCTGTGCGCACCTGGGCAAAATGGCGATGAGTTGTTCGCCACAGAAACCGGATCTCCTAGAGATCTTGCCTGTCAATAGAGACAACGCTGGTGAAACAAGGTATCATCCCAGCTTTTTATTGAGGTAGCTTACCGGTATAAATGACCTATCTTGCGATTCTGGTAGGGACCGCCCCACAGACTATATCTTTGCGACGTTACGAAGCTCAGGTATTAGCGTCGAGCGGAGGAAGCGCTACAATGAGTCACACAAAACAGCGCCAGACTACCCAAGCCCACTGGTCTCGACAAAAAGACAGACCGATTGGACTGGATCAACAAATCACAACGGTGGCAAATTGTTCGCATTTAATGACGTTGACAAGCCAATGCGCGAACATACATTGGCTGTACTGCTAGTCGGCCAACTCTACACACTTTCGACCGTGACCCTAATTTCTATACCCCCAGATGCATTGAAGATCGCAAACTGGCCGTTCCCATTCTATTTTTTTTTCTGGTCAGGCTTTGGTTAATGTACTCCATCCTCTTGGGTCGCAGTGGTACCGAGCCCTTCCAGTACGTCGAAGAATCGTGGGTCGACAACCTCAGTTGCCCATTCTCACTTTGTGAAATGTGTTATGTTCCTCTAAGCTTCCGAACAAAAAACTACTGCAAACATGCTGAGCAGAGGGTTTAGTAGGAGCATAGCTTATGTTCGCACCTGATAAGTATCGGTTGATCATTCTTTAACTGGTTGACAATATCAGCTGACGCAGTGTAATCATTCTTACGAGTAGGAATCAAACCGTTCTCCAGAAAAGTCTTCGATGTATTGGACAACGTTCGTTGGGACAGCAGTCATTAGCCATTTTTGGCCTATGTACTCACGAGTTCGCTTTTTTATCAGAAAGGGCTGTGATGCTTTTAGCCTGTTGGATGCTCATCACTCTGCTGGAGTGCATGGCTACCTCAGATGAAGAGGCAGCCTAACCACGCCGACAGACTATCATGTTTATGCAAATGCCCCTTAGGGCTGGTTGAGAAGGATTGCATCCTTTGAGAAGCTGTCTGAAGCTGCCCAGGACATCAAAGAGGTAGGCCGAGTGTGGTTAGAAAGTATGTTGTTTGAAAGATCTACCTTTCGATTCCGCGGAATATACCGAGAAATTTTACGTATTTGTGTCTGACGTGGTCTAAAATGATGACTCCCCACCATATTTCTACAACCTCACGATCGCCTTCTCACTTGTCATAGGTCTTCAAGTTTGCCACTTCTGTGGCCAATGTCGTCAGCCGCTACAACGTGTGCAGGGCCGCTGGAGACAGGGGTCATCCGCGGTAACTTACGCTTTCTAACGCTTCTGCAGTCTCGCACCCCTGAGGTGACCTGAAATCTTCAGTCGGACCCTGTGCGGAAGATTATGGGTTACCTGTCCAAGCTACTAACCAGACATGGTGCCTCAGCCTAACGAGGTGAGAAGGAGAACCACAGGTCGTAAAGAATAGTATAAAGTATTAACTTCACCCACAGCAGAGCAGCTGTTTGGGCAATAGTACATTCAGGTGATGGTCATATGAGATGGTTGCCTAGGAGATGTCGGATGTGACTGGTAGCAGGGGTGCTATCAGTGCTATAACTGTGACACATATGCCTTTGCAGGTAGGTCTGTTGATTTAGAAGAGCAAAAAATCCCCTTTGTTGTGGACGATATCTTACCAGCCAGGTGAGTTGAAAGGAGAGGGACGGCATTCCGAATTCTCTGATCGATGTGTTGCCAATGTCGGTCCTCTCTTGCTTGTCCCACCGGCAAGTAACATCCTTGATCTGTATCAAGTATTTCAACCTGGATAGAACCAGGTATGCCAGGTTCGACTACTCTTGAAGGCTGTCGATGAGCCAAAAGCATATGTAGGTATGTTATTGTCAACCCCGGACTGGATTGGACTCTGAGCACGAAATCAAAGCGCCAGTCCTCGCCATATATCTTTCGCTGAACGATTTTATGACGTAGGGGCTAGCCATGTCGACGCCATCGTCTATGACGTCCTGAACCGGGCGCCCGCCTTTGACATGGGGACCTTAAATGCTCTGATTTTGTTCTCCTTTGGTTGGTTGAGGCGTGGGATTTAGCTGTCAGCGCACTATTACATGTATCTTAGGACTAGATACCACTGTGCTTTATCTAAGGCCTTATGTCGACTGATAATAAGGATCATGTTTCCCGGCTTTCATTTCACCACATACCGGTTCTATTCATAACAGACGGGTAGGAGATAACGAATCTCCTCTCATCGAACCCGTTCTGGTCGGAGAGTGACCATTATTCTGGATTTACGCTTCCCCATGGAGGTTGCTGGCTCTGGTCACCACTACCGGGGAAATTCTTCTTCAGCGAATCCAGGAAGGCATCGGGTATTGGTTCTGTGATGGCGCAAACCTCATCCCAGATGATGGCACACAGTATATACATCGGGTTATTTCTCTCCGACGGTCAGTCGTTTTGTTCGCGCCACCGGAAGAAGCAATGGCAGTTCTGGACCATCACACCCCTAGCTCGGATTTCCGTTGCTGTGTGATAAGCTGAGGTGAATACCAGCGAGTTTCTGACTCGAATGATCACGATTGCTCTTTTCGTATTTCCATCTAGATGATTTTCGTGAGCCATTGTACCCACCCACCGGATGGCGCGCTCATAATGCGCAACAACCCTCTGGCCGACTCAGTTGATATCGCCAAATTCCATCTCTGTTACGTTGTCCGGGAGTGGCTCTCCGATCGGAGAGAGCCCAAGCACATAGATCACAGGTGGCGGCTTTGTATTTTGTCGATCCCAGCTATTGCGCCTGCTTGTAATGTCGGGTGGTGTCTGCGGCACGGCCTTTCCTCCTTCCTGTCTTTACAGTATCAAACGTGTCCTAGACTACGCAATCTCTCCAGTTCGACCCAAGTAAGACTTATATCTTCATGATGCGAACTTCCTCGGGTAATTGTTTGACGAGTTGTGCTGCATTTGCGACCGCCGTTCGAGTATCGACGACTATACGTCCCGTCCTGGCTTTGAGTCTTGATGAAACTGAGATCGATCGGAGCTTTTCCCCTCATCCCTCCCTATGAACAAGACTGCAGAGTCGCCCTCAACTCCAAAGTCAGTATTCGCATCGTTCGTTATCTAGGATCACTGTTCGTTGGCAGGTAGCCTAACAATAAGAAAAGTCTGGGTGTTCAGGTTCACAAATTAAATTGCTGCCTTGATGGGTCAGGGTTTAGCACCGCCACTAACATCTCTTTAATAAGATCCTGCATAAAGGAGATGTTAACATAGCCCATGGTACACACTAAATCAAGCAAAATCAACTAGGTAGAGCGAAAATGAACACAATTGAAACATGCCAGTTAAATGTGCTTGTGGAACATGCCAGTAAAATATGCTTGGAGCCTTCATAGTACCACACGTGTATTGTACAATCCGACCAGTCTAAATGACATCAACACTGAGTGAGTAAACTGCTCCAGTATAAGCGTGTGGGAATACATATGCATAGCGGTAAATCTTATTGTCAACAAAACATCTAGAGTCCACTCCTGTGTGGGAACTCAAAGTAGTTCTGTACTCTGATCGCCAGTTAATATAATTCCATGTAATTTAGCTTCTAATAGATTTGTTAATAAAATCCGAGTCCAATTTACCAAATAGAAATTGTCCATGAAAACTATCATGGCCCTATCATTTCATTTCAACACTTAAAGAAGCTTAAACGTGTTGTAGCTCTTCTCTCGAACTTGATTGTCCCCTGTGAGCTAACTTCGCAATACACTCTGCGAACAAAAATTTAAAAAAATATTCACCATTAATCTTTTGGCCTTGAAAAAGCAATCAAAGGTATTGCAGGAACCGTTAATGGTATCAAGAAATTAAGAACAGGTGATATATCAATGCAGTGTACTAAACAATTTCAGGTACAAACTCTTATGCACGCTATCAATTTTTTTTTATTTTAATATTAAAGATACACAACTCTAAATTCTAGCAAAGGTGTCATAAGATCTAGCAGATTGGCTGATATGAAGAAAAATGAAATCACCGAGGAAGTAAAACCCCAAGGAAGTACAGCTGCGAAACGGGTAGAAATTAAAAACAGATGGCAGAACAATTAAGACCTATACGTACATATGTACCTTCGATGGCACTGAACCGCCGAGAACAATCACAATTGTTTACTTGAAGGTTGGAGTGAATTTGTACGCTCCAATTCCACTTCGATATTTCAGATTCCAAATGTTTGGGAAAGGGCAGAGTGCCTGTCATGTAAACCAGTATGTTTTAAATGTAGCTTAAATCATATGAAATGATAACACAAATGTATCGACAGTTACTGTCAGAACAATCACATGCCATCGTCTAGACAGGACACCATTCACTGGGCCATATCAAACAAATTTACAGGCTGTAGCGGTACGCTAAACGTTAGACAAGACTGTTACATTCAGTTGTATTTACGTTTCAACAAGTAAAACCCTAAAACTGAGAGATCATGAAATACTAGTCTGTCAACTACCAAATCGAAGAAAAGGAGATCAATGTTCGACTTTTCTGGTTGCTGAAATCAAACAATCTACTTGTGAATGTTCAGTATGGTTTCAAAGGCCAGAAAGGTATTTTGGGTCATTTGGTTAGAGTTGCACGTCGTTTATTCGAAATACCTTTGCCATGAAAGAACATGTGGCTGTCATCTTCTTTGACAAGTAAAAGCCATATGAAGCAGCGTGGAAGTATGGGATTTTAAAAGAACTGTTTAACATGGGGTTGAGAGCGTGAATGCCTATTTTAATGCAACTTTTTGAAAGGACCGCCAATTTCAAGTTCGTATAGGGTCTAGATTATCTGATCCGCACGAGGAAGAATTAAGGGTGAGGGTAGTATTTTATCTGTTATCATATTCTCCTGAAAAAAGTAGTATAATAGACACAATTGAAAATATGGTAGGCTCTTCATTGTATGTTGATGATTTTTTGATCGTTGTAGCAGCAAATAAACGAATGACATTGAGCGCACACTTTCAGGTTTGTCCTCAAATAGAATTTAAAAATAGGCCATTGAAAAAGTATTCAAAATCGAAAAGAAATTGAGTACATTTCTGAAATTTTCAGAAACATTACCTTGATCCATTAAAAATGGATAGGAGTACTAATGAAATTCTTGGGTTCATCGTTTGAAAATAAACCTAATTTCACTTCTCATCTAAAACAACTTAGAATGAGATATAAAAAGGCACTGAATCTTCTCAAGGTGGTTGGTAGCACTGATTGGGATGCTGACCCAAAAACAATGTTCTATATCTATAGATCACTTGGCAGATCCCAAATAGATTAGTGCTGCGTGGGTTACGGTTCTGCAAGACAATCGTACCTTAAACGACTTGATGCAATTCATAACAGTGGTTTAACAATTAACTTTGGTGCGTTTAGAACGTCACCATTAGGCTTAATGCTTGTTGAAGGAGAGGCGTCTTCTCCTGAGATGCACAGAATTAAAATTGTCATTCGAATATGTTTCTAAACTGTTTGGAAATCCACCAAACCCTACTTATAACTGTATCTGAGACCATCATAGTACTGAATGTTGTTCATGCGGTACCAGAAACAAATTCTTCTATTGGGAATTAGAATTAAATCCCAACTGGAGTCTATCACACTTGAATCTTACTCTATAAAAGAGAACTGTGAACCGCGCACCCCTCCTTGGAATCTAAGCAAACCAGCTGTCATTTTGGTCCAAGCATTCTCCTAAAGATCTGAGACAATCTCCCTGCAATCTAAACACAAATAGGCCGCAGCAAAGTCGAAATACAGTGCACACAAAAGGAGCTATACAAATGGATCTAAAGATGGTGACAAAGTATCATCAGTCGTTGTTACCGGTCATCGGATCATCAAATAAAAGTTCTACTTTCACAGCGAAGTAAAAGCTTTACTTAAATTAGGGCTTGAACCCATCGAGAATGCTCATGGAAGGAAGCCGATTATGTGTTACAGTTGTCTTATTTCGTTTTGGCTTTCCTCAACCCCAGGTTGAAAACACACCTGTTCTGGAACTTTGTGAGAAGTTACATACTCTAATGTCAGACTAATACATGGTGTCTTGCTGGTTACCTGGGCGTATTGGTATTTCTGGTAACACCAGGGCAGACAGTGCAGCGAAACAGACTTGAACCAAGCCAATCACTGAACTTAAAAATCCTTTCAGTCATTTTAATTCACATATCAGTAACTACATCAAATTTACGTGGCAAGCAGAGTGGGGCGGGGCGACTAATAACAAGCTCCATCACTACCGACCAACTGCCACTCTTGTCTCTAACATTTCTAATGTACACTTTTCCAATTTATATTCACTATTTTCATTTCGTATTTTTACCATATTTTCCCACGATATAGCCTTGGCTGCTGATGTGGCCTTAAAAAAAATAAATAAAAAAAACAAAAATAAAAAATAAATAAATAAATGAATAAGCGGGCCCTAGGCTAGCTGTGGCGTTATCGCGGTTCTGACGGCCTATGGACAGGTGATCTGGTTGCCTACAGTGTGGTCTGGTATGTGGCCTTCCGGATGCTGTGGGGCTTGCGAAAGATGACATGAGAGGCATTCTAGAGGTCGATACAGGCTCTATTGGCCTTTTCCCTTTGTGGGTACAGCCATTTATCCTCCATAAATAAGTCTACTTTCTGTGTAATTCTTACAACCTGTATTATTCCCATTCTGCATGTTTAATTTGTTCTGTGTAAACTAATTTTGTTTCATTTCAGGCACAGATGACTTTGCTGTCGACGCCAAGTCCTATGTTTCTTCCAACCATCAAGTCATTCTCAAACTGGTGAAAAGTAAGTTACTTAAAACTGTATTTATGAAACTGATACCTCCTCGACAGCAAACAGGGTGATGATTATATATAATACGGAACTAAAACGTTTAAATTTCAGTTCAAACCCACAACTAGCGTGTGCTTTCGAAACAAATGAACAGTATTGCCTTTACCATGGTTTTACTTAGCTTATAGAGACATTGAAGATACGGGTAAGATAAGGAAACGTATGTCTGTTGATCATGTTCGAGGCTATTTCATCTACGTTTTGATATTCACAACGTAGGTATGACCGACTGAAGGAATGGATAGAAAATTCTTCTGATGACACCCTTTTTATAGTGTTACCTTGAACACTGACTGGAAGCTAGTCTTATACATCAAGTGATCCAATATCAGCCGAACGCATGTTTTCCGAAGTTTGGCGATCAGGTGTCAGATGCAAAACGAGCAGGGGGTGCGGACCCTAATAAATAAACAGTGGCTGATACAGTGAAGTTCCCCGGAAACAGTGGTATGGAACAACTTTCACGAAAAAAGACAACCATCGAAAAGTTGTTTATTGTGATGAAAACGATGAGTCAAGTGACATTAACAACATGGTTTTCTGCAAGTTGTGCAAACTAAGCGAAGATCTTTAAGAATTGGAGATAAATAAGCATGCAATCAAACTGGACTGCCTGTGCACACAAGGTTTTTTGTGTACCCGCACGCCAAACCCCGAATGTTGGAATTTTTATTAAAGATTTTCTAGATATTTATGTTGGTCGTCGAGACTTGGAATTATGTGAATCAGATACCGACAGTTTGTGCAATGCCTTATCAAAGCCATCCCTGGAAAAAATTATTCGTCTCGAAAACAAAAGAATTCTACCAATATTGGCATAAATGGTTACTATCTGAGGCACGCTGCGTGCTCAGAGACGACTTTGTGAAAATGAAAGTATTGAACAAAACATGGGTACCTCACCATTGTTGTACACATAAGCAGACATTTGACAAGTGAACACTTGGACATTTCAAAGTCGAATGGCAGGGTGATGGTAGTATTGGTTTGTGTAGCAAGACTTACTACTGTTTGGAGCATCCGGCAAGTTGAACTGTAAAGGTATCAACAGACGTCAGAATGATCTAACCAAAGAGAAATATCTCAGTGACCTAAAAAACAAACAGACTAGCCGTGGTATCAGCCGAGGTTTTAGACTGCATGACAACAGCATGTTTACATATACAAAGAGTAAAGATGGTTTATCCTACCTCTATCCCTAGCGAAAAGGTCAAGAAGTTTGTGTGATGGCCAAACCACTGAATATATTGATGGAGGAAACCAACCATAAACTACTTGGCCAATTTTATTAAGGTGACAGTAGGTAGCCGCGATGAAATTCATGTAATATATTGATTCCTGTTGTGCTTCATATTTGAAATGCAATTGTATCGTGTTAAAAATATTGTAAAATTACTGCTTTGTATGTATTGTTGTACAACAAAAAATGTATTAAAACTTGAAAAGTCGTTAGTTGTGTACCTTTTCTCGTTTTTCTCTGATCGGGACGCATATGCACAGTAACACCGTGTATCACAACAAGAACGCAATCATGACAACCTTCGTGGACTTTAGGTGGAAAGTAAGATGTGACTTCCGAGGTCCATAAGCGAGGTCCACAAGAACGGGCAAGATCTGTACAGGCTATTTAACTTTTATATATTTAAACATATACATTTATACCTGCTTAGAACACTAAAATTACTTTAAAAAAAGGTAGGCATTCATACCAGACTTGAACAAATCAAGTTAGTTGTTAAAATGCATTTTTTAGTTTTTTTAAATGTCCCGGGAGAGAATTTCGGAGCTTCGGGCTAAAAACCATAAATACCATCTATCAAAACCAGAATTGACTTTAGACACCGGCTGAAGCAAATTAAGTTTATGTGATGACAGCAGAGAACCATATGGTTTGTCGTTGTCAGGTAGGATGTTGCAAATTCTCTGAGGCACTAAAATACCAAACGGGAAATTTTAAATTGAATTATATGTTTCATGGGAAGGCGATGCAACTCAAAAAGGATCGGTGTGATGTGGGAGTACTTCCGAGAAGAGGGTGTTACACGTGCTGCAAAATTTTGAATGTGTTGTAGTTTTTCAAGAATACATGTTTTAGAACCTATCAGAAGAGAATTAAAATAGGTAAGGCGACTCGCAAGAAAGGCATTGACCAGCTGCCCTGACGCCTTGTGTCAATAAAAGATCGAATTGTGTTAATATTTTTGAAATAAAAGAAAACAAAAATGCACTGTAACATACGAGTTTGGCATATTAATCAGCAGCCAGATCCATGGAATAACCTACGTGCCGAATACAGCAATTTGGTGTTATTGAGGAGGAGTCTTAAATTATTAGAGGCAATTTGGAGATTTTTTAAATTTAATGTAGTGGACCAATGCATAGTGCTTATCTAATCATCGTTGAAGTTACGAGAGTCGTTGCCCATTCATTCCTCGGTGTTTGAAACGCAATGCTCAGTCTTGATTCATACTTTAGAGAGGACGATATGGGTGAAACTTGTACGCAGCTGTGTGACATTGACAAAACATAATAAGAAGGCCACGGCACCGAGAAATATTACCAAGAGACAAACATACATTATCAATGTTGAACTATAGTTTGGCTTTGTCTTACGATTCATCATCAGCAATGCGAGTAGTATGTACCCGAACGTGCCTCATCGAGGGGACCTAGTGGGGGACCAATGATATGATGCCATAGTTACGTGGCTTAGTTACATCATGTTTGGTTGCCATGGTAGCTCGCAGGAGCAGACATCTTGTGACGTCACGTCAATGTAATAGTGCACATGCGCCTCAGGTGTTGCTAGGATGGCTCGTGTTTTCGTCGTCCATTTTGTATATTTGAGGCCCCTATCTCGGCTTCTACGGTAGAACGTGGTTCCTATGTAACCCAATGGCCTTTCCATTAAATAGGAGTAAATCTAATTACTTAAATCGATCAGACAGTTTACCATATAACTAAATACCATCACAAATTATAGATATGGACTTAACGAAGCCACTATCTAGGTCTAATAACACATGCCTTTGTATAAGAGTCAATATAATTACCGAAATACGCCCGACTACTATTTATTTGGCTCAGCTATTCCATTAAATTGTCGGCTTCCACCTGTTTATTTCCAGTTAGATTTCTACAAAATCCTTATTGTTGTCCAATAATATGTGAGTCCCCTTGTCCTTGTATGAGAGTAAATCTAATTACCCGAATACACCCCAAAACTATTTATTTGGCACAAATTTCTCACTAAATGCTTTACCTGTTTATTTGGTTCGGATTCCCACAGAATCCCCCTTATAAGAGAAAGACGTTGTGTTAAAAGGTATGTTATATATTTTTTTAACAGTATTTTATTTCTCTAGAACAGAAATAGGTTTGGTGAACAGGCATAGCCTATGTCATACCGAACCTTACATGTAAAGCTCATAAAACAAACAAAATAACAATAATAATGGTGCTTGTGTTCTTTTGTGTTGATAGCTGCCCCTCTAATGCCCCAGGGATATCTTAACAGATCTATATCCCTAGATTTCAATATCTAGATGTCGCTGAGCGGTGCTTCGAACCAAAGTTCAGTGCATCACTTCCTGATATGGCGAAAGCTTTACCCCCGTGAAAGAGGAATTGTAGTCCGGAGAAAAACAGTCCACCTCCGGAGTTCGAATCCGCGGAATCACAGTCCTCGGTCCAACATCTCCAAGAGTACCGGACCGAGGGCTACAATATCGCGGAACCACGACCGAGAGAGTCCTCCTTCACCCCCCCCCCCCCCCCCCCCCGTACGGAAAACAGGTCCAGGGCTGAAAGTCCAACTCTTACATCCACACAGTTGAAAATCATCAAAGACGTACTACTATCTCTAAATTTTCGGTAAGATTCATAAATCTATGAACCTTTACGAACAATGCTATATTCTGCCCCATAGTTAGTGCATTTTCCAGTACATGGTATCAGAGGTAGTTGCCGTTTGTACCTGCAAGTTTTGAAAGCTAGTTAGTGTTTGGTTATGATAGGGAGGCCAACGAAACATAAAGTGTCATGTGTCTTCTTATATGTAGCCGCATCCACAACGTGGGATGTCAGTTAAAAATTTTTCAAACATATGCGCGTTCAGCACACAGCACCTGAGGTGTAGTCTGCAGTGATTGATTTGACTTTCTCTTGCACCACATTTGTAGTACTGGGGAATCTTTATGTCGCTGTTTTTAAGTTTACCTTTAAAATACTGTATGGAAATACTGTTCTGCGTAGCAGGACCCACAGCATTTCACAATTTAGTTGCAGAAGGTAGAAATGACATTTGATAATTCCTAGTTTTACATTGGAACTCCTGTAATGAACTCGATGAACTTAATGGGTAATGGGAAAGACTTAGAACAAGTCGGGTGCTCACAATAACAAATAGGTTGGGCATTGACATCCAATAATTGTATATATAGTCACTAGTTCATGTTTTTTCCTTCTCTCAATGAGGGTAGTAAAACCTGCCTCTTCATACAGCAGTCGATGGCTTGTTCGCCTAATTTCACCACTCATAATACTAAGTGCGTCTAATTGTAGGTGTTCTAGTAAATCTGCTTTAATTACAGAGCAGTTGTCCTAACTTATATCGGCATAATCAAACAATGGTAGGATGAGCGATCTATAGATTGTCTCTAGAGTCTGTCTATTCAGTAATTTAAACTGCGCAGACAGTTTATCATAGGGCTCACTTTGCCAGCTGTGAGTGTCAATGTGAAAATCCCACGATGCCGATGAGTAAAAATATGGGCCCAACTATTTGAGAGGGCTAACTTCAGTAATTGGGTGTCTAAGTAGATACACAGCCGGGTACGATTGGTGATTTGTCTTTCTACTTACGCACATAGTCACTGTTTTTTCAGAGATGAGAACAACCTGCCATTCTGCTGACCATTTACCAATATTTTCTAGTAGCATTTAGTAGCATACATACACAGTGGGGATCCTCAACTATTAAGTATAATGAAGTATCATCAGCATATAAACGAGTATTGGATGTAATATCAGTTATATTGTCACTAATATATATATTAAAAAGAAGGGCTCAAGAACGGACCCCTGCGGAAAACCAGCTGTGAAAAAATTACTTGATGAAGCTTGAGCATTGATAACAACTTTCTGCGTACGGTTGGTCAAATAGTTTTGGAACCAATTTAATAGTTTGCCTCGTATTCCTATACCGTTCAGTTTGTGTATCAGACCTTTATGCCATACCCTATCAAATGCTTTACTGATATCACAAAATATAAGACGAGTAACTTTACCTTGATCTAGATTTTGTCTAATAGTATTGTCCATGTCAAGAAGTAAATTTATTGTACTGCCACCTGGAATAAATCCAGACTGCAGTTTTGTCAAAAGGTTATTACTTACAAGAGAGGTATAAAGATATTTAAAAATTATTCTCTCTAATACTTTGCTCACACAGCTAGTTAGAGGAACTGGGCGGTAATTAGTTTTAGTGTTTACTTTGCCCACACAGCTACTTAGATAAACTAGGCGGTAATTAGTTTTACTGCTTATAGTTACTAGCGTTCTTCAAGGAAGTAGAGAATACACCTGTAAAAAGTGACATGTTATATATGCGCATCAGTGGGTGAGCTAACTCTGCACAACAAGACCTTAGTATGGTGTTAGTGATTAAATCAGGTCCACAGGCCTTACTTACATCCAATTTTGCTAACTCACTTTCAACATCACCAATCGGTATTTCAGATTCTGTCAGCCCATATTCTGAATGTTGAATTGTCGGTAGATGTTTATCTTTAACAGTGTCACATTGCTCTATGAAAAAGTTGTTAAAGTGTTCTTTAATTTCCGCCGGATCATCAACGACACCTCCATTTCCTAGCAGTGTGTGTGTGTGTGTGGGGGGGGGGGGGGGGGGGGGGGGGGCGTGTAAACATAACATTTTTATTACCCTGATTTTTTTAAAACTGCTTAATAGTTTCCCACCACCGCCCAGAGGAAAAGCCGTTCGATGCGGCAAAATTATCTATTCTTTGATCATATGCTAGTTTAGCTTTCTTTACAGACTCGATAGACTTGTTTCTCAATTTTCGATTTTTTTCCCCAGTCCTGCGGGCGATTCCTACGTTTTGCAATGTTATGGGCACTCTTCCCTTTTCTTATTTATGTGCGGACATGGGAGTTCATCGAAGGCTTATCATTTGGTCTGATGAGTACAGCTTTGAAGGGTATATAGCGTTTTGCAGTGCCCAGAATATACTCAGTGAAATTAGAAGTAATATCATCAATGTTGTTCATATCTAAAATGGGATTCCAGTTTGTTGTCGAGAGAGATGTTTTAAAACCCTTTACGTCCATTTCTCTGTAATTCCAGATTTGTCTATAGAATGGTCTAAACATTCACCGTTTACTTTTTAATTCTACGTAAACTGCGTGGTGATCGCTGCATTATGACGAAATAACTCCATTACTAGAGACTGATTCGGAGCCTGATATTTAGAATCAAATCGATAAGTGTTGCAGACTTTTATGTAATACGAGTTGACGTATTAATAAGTTGAGTAATATTATTCGTTATTCAAGGTAGAACATTATTGGGTGCGCCGAATTATGGCAGTTTGGATTGAAATCACCCATAATGGTACATTTGAGAGGTAAGTCATTTCGAGCTGCTGATATGGATTCATCTATCAAGTCCCAATAGCCAATGTTCTCAGATGGCGGAAGGTAGAAAATGCCAATTCGATATATGTGGTTCCGCTCTCGTATTTCACAACACAATGCTTCCGATCCAGGGAGTTCTAAGTCCTCACGAGCTTTAAAGACAAGATCCACTTTTACGCATATGACTATTCTACCCCCTTGTCCAAGTCCCGGGTCTGTACGGATCGGTGGGAAATGATATCCATCAATTTGGAGGTGCTTATCATCAACATCCTTACGTTCCTGTTAGTGCAATAATATCACACTCATCTAGGTCGGCAGTAATACATTCTCTCTTATTCCGAAGCCCCCTGATATTCAGGTATGTTATATTATATAAGAGTCCTTTTGCTAGTTCGGATTTTCCCCAAATCTTCGTTTACTACCTATTACAGACATATTTCCCAGCTACTAAAACCATAGCAGTCTATCAACCAACCATGTCGTAAATAGGTCACGTGACCATGTCGTCACTTCCTAGGTTCCCCACTATATCTCCCTAGGCCACGTTCGGGTAAATGACGTACTACTAATGCGCTCTGTGCACGACTTATGTATGACCTGCGAGGTTCGAAGAGAACCAATTCCGTGCGCGATCAGTAAGACCTATTCTGATTTCCAGTCCTTCAATAAGTTTTGTTATGGTCTACATAGTTTATGCGTATCAACGGATAAGGAAATGCCATTTTAGAGCCTTAGAAGTGCGGAATCTATACTATAGTTTGATATGTACGCCAACTGGGAGACTGGGGATAGCAAGTAGGGTGTTAAATTAGAGTTCAACTAAGCAACCACTGCATATTCAATAATGTTGACACAAATCAGATATTATACTCCCGTCGGGTCGATTCCATAGTAGTACTGAATTCTAGGTCAAGCGCTTGCGTTTGGGTGGAACAGGTTTACTAAAGCATGATTAATTCCTGTCCGAAAACATGCCACGTTGGAGAGAGATATTGGCAAGCATTGAGAAAGCTATAGTTTATTCTGAAAAACATGTTTGTCGCTTATGGAATTGAAAATGCTAATTGACTCCCATAGTATGCAGAGATGAACAAGCATAAACGCCAAGTCGTAAACAGTCATGCTGTTGGTGAACTTCGAGCGAGCATGACAATATAGTGATTTATTGTCACAGGTTGGAGATTAAATAAAAGGGCCATAAGGTACAAGTTGCAGTTCGACGAACTGGGTAATGAATAACATATTGCAAGGCATTATGCCAGAGAATGGGAAATGGCAGGGTCTAAACCTATTAACTGACAGAATACGTCGGGAGGAGTAAATGTTTTGTATACATTATTATAGCTCCGAGCGATACCTGGCGGGTGTCAAGATTAATGAAAAAGAACTGCTTACGATACGTGAAATACACACGTGATCCATCAACGGCTGTTGACCATTAACACCAGGCCGTGTTGTACACAAGGCGTTGCGCATGCCCGACTTGTTACGATAGTGTGGAAAGAGGAAGGACGCGTTGAGTTCACTAGACAGTGGTTCAGATCAAGGGGAACCCGCGGAGTTAGGTACTTCACCGCCTTTTTCAGTGCACAAAAAGGGAAAATGGAGAGAAAGGCATTTATCTGCAGAATTGAACCCCCCCCCCCCCCCCCCCCACCGCCACCTCCACACTTACCACGGACTGAATTGATAAATCTGGTGCAGACGGATAAGCTAAAAGTAAACAATTAAATGTAACACTTTGATATATCGTTACCACGTGTGATATTAGGTGGGATATCTCCATTGATCTCAAAAGAATCTGATGCTGGAATATCAGCGAAAACATCGCAACTAAATCTGCTACCCCCAAAATATGGCTTTTAATTAACTCAAGGTTGTATGGGGCTTATATCACTGCGTACGATTTACAGCTACGGGTAGGATCCTACCTCTCTGTTCTCGAGGAGGCTCTATATAACTGGCCAGGGAGGAAGGCACGGCAGGGACAAGGACAAAAATGCAAGTAATGTAATTTGCCCTGAAAGATATTACAAGTTCTTAGTCAATTATTGTGAACGACCTGGGGCCAACACTATTAAACTTTTACAATTTTATTTTCTAGAATTGTATTCTCTAGTTATGATTTTAAAAGGGTTGAAATGAACCATTAGCATTTTCAAAGATCTGACAATTTGCCAGATTGTAAATTTCCATATCTTCTAAAATGCTAATGATTAATTTCTGTTAATTATATTAATATGGAAAAAATACAATTGTAAAAAATACTATTGTAAACGTTTTATAGTATTGGCTCCTGGACAGCAGGTTGCGGCAGCGTGGAAGCGACACTCTATACTTTCCTACTATCTTGTTTAAACGAGATAGCTAAGTCGTTTAAACGAGATAGCTAAGTCGTTTAAACGAGATAGCTAAGACGTTTAAACGAGATAGCTAAGTCGTTTAAACGAGATGGCTAAGTCATTTAAACGAGATAGCTAAGTTGTTTAAACGAAATAGCTAAGTCGTTTAAACGAGATAGCTAACGAGATAGCAATTAGGAATTGGTTTGATTTTTTTTTTATTTAAACATATTTTATTGTCGTAAGATGTTGACTGACAAAAGGATTGGAACACAAGTTATTGCAGCTTAGTTACGTTCCTCTCCTGATATACAATGGCGAAGCATACATATAAGATTTACATAACGACATTAACAAAATAGCATAATGAGTTAGACTTGAATTAATAAACAGATAGAGAAATGAAGAGAATGTTAAGGTTACCATAGTCGTTGGGTTGAGAAATAAACTTCGGATAACTAGTTATTATAAGATACTGTAAAATAGTCAGCGAGGTGCACCACGGAATGCGAAAGTGGCAGGCCGTAGTTGGTCTCGTGCGTTCAGCCCCAAAGTCTATACCAGATCTAAATTATGGCCGCATAAAGCCTCTAATCGCGAATTCGTGTTTTTTGAAAGGTTCCAGGTCCTGCATCACTGTTCTTACACCCAGGTCATAAAACTATTAAAATTCGTACGGAATAGAAAGGTTGTGCGCACCAGTATATAAAGACTGGAAGGTTGCATCTAGCAAATAAGTAAGGAAGTTTCTTTCACATCCCATTTCAAATTACTCTGAATATGTGACTACTGCTATAAGAAATATTACTGTTATCAAAAGTGATATCTGGAAAAGTAGAATTCGTTGTGTGTGAAAAATATATACTAGCAAATAAGTAAGGAAGTTTCTTTCACATACAGCAAATAAGTAAGGAAGTTTCTTTCACATATAGCAAATAAGTAAGGAAGTTTCTTTCACATCAACCTTTCTTTTTTCTTTTTCTTACAGACTGAAGCCAGCCAAACCAAACGCTAAAAGGAATGTACCTCACAACACAGTCAGGAATCCAACCAACTCAGTCCCATCTGACAGAGCTCGAAGAGCTCCGTCAGACAAGACAGAGTGGGTCCAATTCCCGTAGCACTATGATTATTGATGGATATCGGGGTGCATGGGAGTTATGTTATTCGAAACGTCAATTTTGGGAGATAAAAGACTGGACCGCCCTCGGAATCTGAATATTTTTTATTCCGCGATATTGTGGGTTTGCCAAACATAAGATCGTCTGTGGAGTCGATGTCTTCATGTAGTTGAGAAAGGCGTCTGCGAAGGATTTCTCGTTGTTCGTCATATAAAGTGCACTCGAAAAAATAGTGAAACGTATTTTCAACAGGATTTTCGAAGCTACAACAAGGTGAAACAGAAATGTAATTAATGAATTTGTCGCTATTCAGATCACTACAGCCATTCCTTAATCTGCAGTGTATAATATTTAATTTCCTTGCGCCCAAGGAGAAATAAACTGGGGGTTTCGGGGTAGGGTTTAAGTTTAAATATTTTATTTCAAACTCTGTGACAGTTTCCGATTCGGCGATGTAACGAGGTAGGTTATTCCAGGCTAAAACCATCGAAGGTAAGAACGATTTTTTGAAACATTCCGTACGTGCTTGGTATGCACTGAAGTTGTTCGGATTGCGTAAGTTATAGCTACCAATGTCGCCCACACGCGGGGGGTAGTATATCATACAAATAGTCTGGGACTATATGATTTACTATTTGTACATTGTGCATAATTTGTAGATTTCACAACGTCGTGAAAGGGTGGGCCATCTGAGTTCCAGAATGATACATTCTGAGGAAACTGATCTTGTCAGGCTTGTGATGATACGAGCAGCATCGAGGTGCAGTCTGTCAAGTCTTTTTAGAAGGCAGCTGGGTGCACAATCCCTGACTGCATCTCCGTAATCCATCAGCGGGAGAATATTGGATAAATGTATTCTTTGCAGTATTTTTTCGAGGGAGAGTAAGTTTCAGCTTTCTAAGTTGTGATATTCTGGCAGATACTTTTTTGCAAATCTCTTTAATTTGAACATCCCATTTCAAATTACTCTGAATATAAAGACCTACGTGTTTGTGACTACTGCTATAAGAAATATTCTGTTATCAAAAGTGATATCTGGAAAAGTAGAATTCGTTGTGTGTGAAAAATATATCGACCGCGTCTTTGTTGGGTTGAATGCAACCAGCCAGCGCTCGGCCCATACATTAATTTTCTCCAAATCAGTGTTCAGTGTATTAGCTAAATTTTCTGGGTTGTAGTTACTCGAAGTCAAGCAGCATACATTCGTGCAAGTGAGTGAAGGGCGTCGGAAAGGTCATTGATATAAGTCAGGAAGAGAAATGGACCGAGAACAGAGCCTTGCGGGACGCCACATGTAATATTTTTATATCGCGAGAATGTATTATTGATCAGCACTCGTTGTTTATGATTTTTCAGGTAGTTTTCAATCCTTGTGAGGGCTTTTCCAGATATACCATATTATCTGAGTTTAAATATCAATCCCGTGTGCCATACTCGCTCAAATGCTTTAGAATTGGTCCGCTATCTCTTTTGACACCATCTGGATGTTCTAACAAGAGAGAAAAACCACCGAGCGCAAAACAATTTTTTTTCTGCCGTATTCCGTTCAACTTCTGTTTTATTCACATGTGACCCAAAACCTTGCCAATTTATGACACTTAACAAAAACACTCCCAAATAATTTTCATGACAGTTTTAAATCCACGCAAACAAAAAGTAGTTTGTACATTTAAATCGTGTTCAAGGCAATTTGTCTGAAAATATTTCCTCTCAGCTTGCTGTAGATTTTGCAAAGCTATTGTAAGTAAACAAATTATTTTTCTCTTTCAGAAACTTATTTTTCTGTTTCAGAAAAATAATTTGTTTCCTGAAAATGTGTTGTTCAGACATATAAACTGAGTTTCGCGCCAGTTGAAAAATCATGAAAAAATAGTTTGTCTTTCAAAAACGTTTTTCTTTTGTAAACCATGTCGGTTTCCGTCACTTAACACACAATTTATTGTTTTGAGATACTGAACGTATCGAACATGAGTGACTGCCCGTGTGTTTCTATAGAACTATCAAACGTTTGGGTTTACATCGACTGCCAATGGGTTTCCATACACTAAGTCTGTCCATATACCTTGGGACTAGATTCTCTGTTCTATAATACTGCTACTGTAACCAAAATCCCTCAGACCACCACACTAAATCCCCGAGGATTGTTTCGCTGTTTAGGTTTGTCTGTTGTTCCTACTTTCCCCGGAGTTTGCGCGCAGAACACGGCTCCTTTTAAATGATGAGCCATTATTCATAAAGATATACATATATTATTTCATGCGCGTGTTGTAAATGTTGCAATTAATAAGTAATTAATTCGTCTTGAAAACATCAATATATTTATACAATTAGTGGAACTACACGACGTTCTCATAAAACTACATGTGTGATGAATCTTCATTCATAGTTATTTAGTGAGCAAACAAGACTGATAAAATTTTACAGATTCCATCAAATCATGTTGCGATTGAAAAACGGTAACTAAAAGAAACTGAATGTTTATGGACTCAATCTGAAAAACAAATAGTCGGTGGAAAGAGCAGATATTAATATCTTTTCTCCGACTAAGCGAAATACTGCATACGATTTTGATCTAACTATAGGGAATTGGCTATTTAGAGACTAGACAGATTCCATGTAATCAGTGTGCCAAATTTGATATGAAGTTTGAGACCTGTCTCAGTGTACTGATATAACATCTAGTAAACATAATTCAGTTAATCACGATATATTGATTGATTACAGTCCAAGAACATATTAACAAATGGATGTGTGTGGGAACCAGGAGCTATTTTTATTTCTCTGATAGAATCTATCTCTGTCATTTGATTCCTTTTTTTCCAGGGGAAGTTGGTTCCATTTTTTCTGGGGGAGCACATTTGGACTCACGAGGTCCAGGTAGATCAGGTAAGCTACTTAAAATTCAAGTTTGAAAATTTAAATCTCATAGACAAAGAACACAGGTGATGATTTTGTTGACGAAAGTCAATCCTTAACAATCGGTACAAAACGGAAAAAGTTAGCATCATTGCCCTCCTGTCAATTGGCACTGTGGATAACGCCTTTATATAGGTGAACTCATGTTGGGTATAACTTCGATTGTGTGGCTCAAATACATCCACTGCCAACTACTTATTTATGTTTATTTATTTATCGGTGTTTAAGATCACATACTTATGCGCAATAGCTAATCATGACCGAGGCAGTTTTATGATTGGAGGAAGCCGGAGTCCCCGTTGAAACCACCGAGCCTCGACGAACTACTGTCAGCTCCTCTACATTCTAAATTTTTCACGTCATCAAACGTCATTGAAGGGAGTAGTTACTGTGCTGATTGACTTTCCGCCTTCTTAAAGAGGCAGATGGAGTTTCCGCGTGTTTTCACCGATGTACCGTAAATCTAGCTGCATAAATATCATGCCAGTGGTGTTTACCCTCAAATATTTTAAAGGTAAATGTGACAGAGTTGATACGCTTGATGTAACATATTGTGTTCTAGATTACAGCATTGCTATAACATTTTAATTGAGGTTAAAGCTTCTTCAGATCATTCGTACCATTATCAATAGCCGATAAACGCTATGCCGATAAACGTGGCACGTCCGTCCATGTGATTGTTAAGCTCTGTATATATATGTGTCCGCACGATATCCCAGCAACCTGTTAGTCGACAACGGCCATTCGCTAGTCACAAGTCTGGTGTACTCTTTTTATGGCCAACCTTTCACTTAATTCCGTATTTCCACATCATTATTCCTTGACAGGCATATTGGCGACTTTGTAGTTTGCCGATATGTTTGTTGCACTCTATTTATTTTTGTGCATGTACGCACTCTATATCGGGGTTGTTAGGCCAAATCATGGTGCACATCTAGAATCTAAGATCTTCTAGTATGCATCTACACGTAGGTTTTATACACCAAGGTATCGGGACCTATTAGTCTGAATACTTCAACTTGATTTGTCATAGTAGTGTTCTCAAAAACAATTTCTCAATTTTTCTTATCGGCTGACCTTTTGATGCGAATTTTATTGCTAGTTATCAATTTGGTCTTGATAGTCCGCATACTCTTTAAATATATATTAGAGTTCGTACTTTGTCATATTACTCACATAGTTGGTATAAAAATGGAAGTATGTGGCACTATATTCCGGGAGACGAGGTCCCAAAACGACCAGGGACGTGTACGGTGAACGTTAATTAAATGCGCAGTCTGTAACCGATGCATCACGACTTTAAGTATACTTATGTACAAATCAAGTTTTGAACTGTTTATTTCGACCGACTAATGTTCCAACTACATCGTCAAGGCATGTATTCAACAAAGACATGACTTGATGTTATAGTTAGAGTTGAGCTGTCCTAATAGGGATAAAACACGTTTACATCCCTACCCCGAATCGGTTATCTTCGAGATGTATCTAGTCAACATGTAGACGCGTGTGTAACAAATACAGAACCGCACAGGCGGTTAAATGGGTTAATATTCATCGCAATCGTTTGACTTGTCGCCGAATACCACTTCAGGTATCGTGTGATAAACATTAACCCTTTTGAACAGCCTGTGCGGTTCGATTATGGGTCTGATTGGAATCTTTACCATCGGCTATCTCATCGACATGCTCCGCTTCGTTTATTTTATCGGTTTTCTTAAGTGTTCCGGTGCTTGCAACTGTTCATAAGAGCCACGCTCTTTCTATACCCTTTCGAATTCTTGGTGGGATTAGCGTCCGCAAGTGGCATCGATGTTAGTCTGACATCCAGTGCTGCTCGGCATCTGCTTTGAATCGTACATTGTGAATTACAGACGGCCACTCCCCATTGCACTTATTCGAGCGAAAGCATTTGATAGAGTGAGGTAATTCCGGCTGCGGTAACAGTCTGTGGTGAATCGCGGTTCTGCTATAGAGATATCGATGTTATTCACAATATTAACCACTTGGAGATGTTTGCTATTAGCTTGTGATGAGCCCAGGTTTGTATCTTTCATCCACTTCTGAAGGTTCCTAATTTCTGCAACACATAATTGCTCTTCTGTGGGCTCCAAAACAGCCATTCTGACTCTGAAGCGCTAGTTGTAACAGTTGGAGCAGCATCGTCAACAAGTGTATAGTGTATCTTGTCCACCGTTTTACAGCACGCACAGAGAAATCAAGGGCATTCGAGAAAACGGCCACGGTAGGTTAATTTGCAGTTGTTTGCAATGTCCAAAAATGTTTCCTTTTAACTTGACTCTCAAACCGTCATATTTATACGCAATACCTCGAATTATTCATACAAAATCAATAAAATTTAGTGAAAAAAGGATTCCAGGAAATAAGCTATGCCTTCTGAAGTCCAAGTATCTGCTTTACAATCAATTGTTCTACCGGCGTAGGCGTGTGTTCCTCCGGTTTCGCCGTACTTCAACAATTCCAGCTGTTTTAAAGGCCAATACACATTTCGTGGACCCCACAGTCAGGGATATGTATGTGCGGTTATTGCTATCGAGACCATGTCTACGGCACGTATTAAACTTAATTGTCCAGTGCGTTTGATCAAGCCCGCAATGGCAAAGCGTGCTAACTGGTACCAATTGTTCTTTTACAGCGCCTTCGCTTGTTGCACTTGCGTATGTTCTAATGTAGATAATTAAACTTGACTTATCAAGGACAAAACGTACAAGCTGCTATGGCATAGATACTGAGTGCAGTCGTTCTCAGAATGTTCAAATCCATCGTGCCTCCCACTCAGCTCTTTGACCGTATCATTTGACATATTGTTGAACTGAGCCTGCCTCTCGATTGTCTAAGGCAATAGTCTTGTGCATTCACGCAATAAATGCATATCCAAAAAAAAAAATAATAATAAAAACGTCCATTGTCTGCAATTCATGACAAACTCTAGACATATCCAAACAATTCAAATTTCAAAGCAATCCTACTATATTTGAAAATTTTAAAATAAAAATATTTTTGGAATATTGGGCAGAGGTTAAAAATATAGCAGAAATGTATTTATTTAATTGCAGATAACACATCGAATACTTGTATATTTACGTACAACAATTCAGGGTTCTACGACGATCAATACTTTCAAAACCAAATGTGTTTTTGATAAAACATGGTTGAACGTTGAAAATCTTTGGTATTTTATAAGTCGAAAAATCGGTTCTTAAAATAAAGAATATAACAATTATTGTTCTAAAGGCTGCAAGAAAACGGTGCGGCTATACATATATCCAGACTGTAAAATGGCATGGTACATAGCACTGACCATTGACTTTATTTCGTCAACCCCTAAGAACAAACCAATATGCACCCCATAAGCCAAAGTACAGATACACACACGACTCGAACAACTATTGTCAGAGCTGGAATAATTAAAGCCATGTTTAGCTCTTAATGGTAACCATCTTTTGGAGAATTGGTTCGGATAATAGCATTTCCTGAAAACCAGGTGTAAATTACACCCCAAATGGAATTCTAAGTTCGTAAAGCTGGGTGACAGGCAAAACAACCATACTGTGATGGAAAGAATGTTCATCGAGTTATGAGAAATGCATCTTGATTTCTCAAATAAAGAGAATTCACTCTTGTTGAAGTAAGGAAACATTACATGGCTTTTATTATATTTTTCAGGTTCCAAATACGCATCGAATCATGGAATGTAATTCCGTAAAGTATAATCATCGATGAAAAAGGAAAATAAAGTATAAATATTTATTTGCCTTCCTCGACTTTTTCCAGCACAGTCATTCGTTTTCGCCATGTTGGTTTTGTTTCTGTTTGTTTAACCAGACAAAACGTGTTATTCGATCATGAGCCAATAATAGTAGTGTAGGGTGCCACTATAGGGACAAACATTTAAACACTGAATTCCCCATACCCCAATGTTGCCACTATAGGCAAAATCTTTTTCCTGTCTCCAAAAATGTCACTATAGTAACAAAAATGACTCTATAGGGACAAAACCCTAGGGAGAATCATATGTTAATTTTGTCCCTATAGTGTCAACTTTGGGGTATGGGGAATTCAGTGTTAAACGCTTGTCCCTATAGTGACACCCACAGGGGAAAAATCCCCATCCAATCACTAAGTCAATCGAGTGTCAGTATTGTGGTATGGGGGAAATAAGAGCTAAATGCTTAGGTCTATACCCGCAGACATGGGGTAGGATGTTCCAAACACTTTTATACTGACAAATATATGTTTACCAACCAATCCATCCATACTTTAAACCGTATAACACTTTACTTTGTGGAGAGTTTGGTTGGTAAACATATAATATTAAAGGCAATCAACCCAAACAGTGAAAAATGAGAAGTGACTTTTGAGTAATTTTTACTATTAGGGATGTAATGGCGGGACACCACTACATTTTAAACAGACAAGATTTATTTCAGGTACCAATATTTAATATATGAAGTGAGAAGCATATATACACCGAGATCTGAGTTTGCCTTTTAAATCGAGATTTTTTGAGTGATACCACTTTATTTTAACATTCCAGATTTGTTCTGAGAAAAATTTGAGAGAGTTAGTGTGTTCTAAAAATAAAGTGGCATCGCTTAAGCATTTTTGAAAAAAAAGAAAAACTAAAAAATTCCTACCTCTGATTCATAATAAATTTATACAATAGAAAAATGTCTTTTTATCAATTTTTAAAAAACATTTTCCCTCTGTGGGTTGATTTGACACCTGATGCTGGTAACATAAAATAATGTCTATAGGTTTGCTCAAACCATCGACGAATCTCTCTGTCATTCTCTTGGAAATTTCTTGGATCGAATTTGATAGTAAGAACTGTCTCTAAAGCAAATATACAGTACATTCCACACATCACAGTACAGGAACTTTGTATTCCCATTGTGTTAATAGTCCATGAATCTGTGTTTTTCACTATGAAATTGTAAACTTCTTTATCTATTGGTGGTAAGCTATAGGATTCAAAGTAGATGGCTGAATGATTGTCTTTGAAATATATCACCACCCAATGTTCTCCTGGTTCTCCAGATGCATCTGTGTTCACAATTTAAGTGTTTCTATGTTTAAGCTTTTGTTTTGGCAATAAGTCTATTGAACACACTTTTCCATTCAATGATGATAACATTGTAGAATTGTTCAGTATATATCGTAGCTGAGTGGTTTCCATATATTCTTAGCCCCGAAAAGGGATGTTAAAGGTTGTACTTTTAATGAACTTCTTCTTTAACAAGTATCCCTTCTCTTTATCTACCAAAACTGTCCACTTTTGAAGGTCTTCATTGGTGTTAATTTCAAAGTTAACATTTATATATGCAAAACATCCTTCAGTATTCAGATTCTCTGCTTTTCCGTGCAGTCTATATAGTACACTTGATGGACACACTTGGTCCATACACTCTTTCATATACAATTCAATCCATACCCTTACATTTTTTATATAAAAGTCATGTATTTGTCCCGGCGTTCCTAGACATGCTTCACACAGTGCTCACATTTTTTCTTTTATCAATGGTGTCACTTCACTCACAATTTCTTTAAATAATGTAATAAACATTTCATTAATCTTCTTCATTATTTCTATTCTTTTTCTCAATTCCCTGTGCATTTTGCAATGTTCACAACTACTCATTGCTAATAGTCAAATATCACTTATCTGAATTTGTTGATTTCTATCTCACTATCAAATTCTGCATAGACAACAACGTTGATCACCTCCAGAAGAGCTTGAGCAAACTCGAAATACATTCAAAGGTTGCCAGACTTTATAGGATGAGCTAATGGTCCTCTACTTGACTGATCAGGTGTCAAATCAGTTCCACAAAGGGTATATCCTTTTGCATAATCATGCATACGTACATTAAATGTTTGATTTTGTCCAAGATACCCCATCGCTTCAAATATTGATAAATATGAATTTAGATAAAGTCCACCTTCGAAATGTAGTTCGAAGGGACTTGCTTTAGTGGAATGTCCATCTATTGTGATTTCTAACTTGTTCAAATTGAAATGTTGAAAATTAAATAGAGTTGTGCCAATATCTCCATTTATATCTGTATTTGATGTAAATGTTTGCCTTTATAACCTCTTCAGTCATGGGTGAAACATTTTTTCAGCTGTTTGTGATTTTCGAATGTGTACTTGCGTTACTATATTGTGAGATGACTCAGATGGAAGTGTGTCTGACACTTGATTTGTTAGAAAAATAACACTTCCTCATTACATCACCCTGACAGAACTCTGTATTTCCACATTACTGCTGCACGCATCAATATATTTTACAAATAAACCACTGAAAAATATTTCTCCTTTCAATATCTGCCGGTCAAAAATACCTAATAGAAAATAGAAATAGAAAATACCTGTAGAAAATTCACACTACTGGAGAAAAATATGCATTCTCTTTCAGGAAATAACAGCATATTTGCACACTGTTTAGTGATAGGAGATATATATTCAACAAATAGCGATAGGTTATTACAGTGAGATTACCGCCCGGAGAAATGCAATGTCTTGAACTGGGGAATACACGTAGATTTCATATTAAAATATTTCATTCACATTTCATGTTTTGCGGGAGTGTGTTCGTTTCGTGTGGTTTCAACAGGGCGGGGTAAAAATGTCAAAGTTGAATTTTGCTATTATATGTACTTAACACTGATGCTAGGCAGAATCTTTGACTACCCCTCCCCCCAGATGTTTTTTGCGACACAAGGTCAGTCTTTCCCTCCAGATTATTTTGGAGGGAACGCCTGACATTCTGGATCATCTTAGTGTGGAAAGGCGGTGAATAATACTCATTGCTTCTCCAATGAGTATTTCACCCGCCTAAATCTAACCAATGGGGAAAAGACACATGAAATACTCATTACATTATCACTGACGCCTTTTGCTTCCTCCCCCCTTCCCCCCAAATGACTATAAATGCACTTTGGCAGCCTGATAACCTCAATTTTCTTGTCGTTATCCAGGAAACTTAAAGCATCTATTGAAATAGAACTTCCACCACAAGAGGGTGGGTGTAGGTGACAGAACAATAATCATTCTGTTATCCCAATAAATAATCTGCGCCACCTAGCAAGACAGCCTGGGGGTAGAGATGTCTTTGAGTTATTTATCAGAAGATTGATGGTTGATAGTTGCTGTTATGCCATTTCCAGATCCGGTGAATTACAAATCAGCTTTTTTTCTGAGTCACCATGATCTTAAAAATACTTTCTTTATACACAATATGTCGTCACATTATTCATTCATTCATGTTTCTTTATGTTTGGTTGTTCACGGCCGATGGTCGTATAAACCACTGACGTCCCCCGATTAAACACAAAGAAAGTGAAAAAATGTATTTGATTTTTTGAGGGGAATTCAGTGACACATCCTGTTACCTAAAATGACGCTCTGAGTAAAAAATCTATGCCGACTGTCAGAGTCAATGTTTTCAAGTAAATTGATAGTTATGGGTAAGACTTTTCCCGAGTTGAACCTACATCAATGATGGCTGACATGCGAGGATCCATAATGTACTGAAGAAGTATTTCACGCATTTTTCCCCCAATTGGTTAGATTTAGGCGGGTGAAAAATTGAAATGAAAAAGTATCTAAGTGTGGAGACAGATGAGCGTATCTCACACTTGCTTTTGCGTTGTCAAGACCACAAGAGGTGTTTTCCAAAGTCAAAATATGAAAAAATCTTTAGTAGACTACAGTATTAAGTGCATAAAATAACGATACAAAAGATGTGGCAATCACCAAGAAACAGAGGATGACTGAATATTCTATGAATACAATTTATGTACACGCTGAACACATCAACCCCATGAGGATATCAATCCACCATCGAGGCTTAGATGTAGGTATATTTATCCCATTTACAATGGCTATGAGGGTGAATGGTAAAACAATATTAGATGAGATAGATAAAATTATTCAATCAAGTGAGAATTTTACTATCCATGATGGTAAATTATCTTTAGAAGTGACACACATTTTACTACCACAAGGTGATGGGCGAAATGCACCCATTTCATTTGCATCTGTTGGTAAAATTGTTGGAAATACGAAAAGTTTTATTGAAATCAAAAATGTCAATGATTCTATGTGCTTTGCACGGGCGGTGGTAGTGGGAAAACGTCACGTTGATAAAGATAATTCAGAACTTTGGGAAAAGAGATGGGACAAAATGAAAAGATCTAATATACCATCAGAAGCCAAAATATTGATGAATAAAGTGAGTCTTGATTATAATAAACCTTGTGGATATGAAAAATATTGTACATAATTGAAATTCGCCCACAATTTGCCAAAGAAAAGTTCTTATTTGAACCGCCACTAAGTACGAAAGAGAGTAAGGTTATTCATATCTACCACCATGACCTCATTTCGACACCATCACCAAACTTACATGTTTTGTTAGGATGCAGTTACTATTGGAAATATTGCAATGGAGGGTATAATAACAGAGAATGGCCTAGATGTCCCAAAGGCTGTGTTTCCTATTCTCCACTACCATGTACACCTGAACTTTCTGTTCCTTGCTATACTTGTAATAGGGATTTTGTAAGTTCATCTTCTTATCAAATTCACACAACCCTAACACAGAACCAAGAAAAAACAATCTGCTAGTTAGTCAAGAAATGTCTATCATGTAAAATGCAAATATATTCAGGGAAAGGAGAACACATTTGTGATGGATTTACAAAATTTAAATATTGCCATCAATTAGTCAAAAGTGAACATTAGTGTTTCATTTCAAAATACAAAACACCCGAGAAAGACAAAATGCCAAAAGTACCATTTGTGTTTTGTGATTTTGAAACAACACAAAATTCAGGTCTCCACATCCCAAATTACTGTGTTGCACACCATGCTTTTAGCGAATGTATTTGTAAATCTATTGATGAAACGTGTTCACGGTGAGACAAAAATGGAAAAAGGGAATATATTTTTAAAGGAGAATCTACTTTGAGTGATTTTTGAGAATAGCTCTTCAGTAAGGAACATTTAGATACAACAGCAATCGCTCATAATTCACGAAGATTTGATGCTCAATTTATCTTAAGACATCTCATTAAAACTGCTACAACAAAACCCGATGTCATCATGAATGGACACAAAATTATTTCTCTGAAAGCTTATGGTGTTAGACTCATCGATTCATTGAGTTTCCATTCTCTGTTGACACAACCCTAAAACATTTGTTTTTAAATGAACTAGCAGAAAGTTATTTTCCTCATTTGGCAAACACAAAATCATATCAACACTACATTGGACCTTATTTAAATGCAAACTTGTACATGCTTGATTCTATGTCTCCCATAGTCAGAGTAGATTTTATTAATGACTCGTCCATTTTGTTCAGCTTAAAACATTTGATATTTTGTTTTCATATTAATCAGTGATAAATAAAGCCTTCCATCAATTTTATTGGTCAGTTTCAAAACTAGACAATTTGATTGGCTGAACAAAATACAACTGGGCCACATTTTCATAATTTACATAATTAGAGATGGGAGCTTCCATTGGATAATTTCAAAACTGGACAATTTGATTGGCTAAACAAAATACAACTGGGTCACATTTGCATAATTTCAGTATGGAGAATTGATGTTATCTGTCCAATTTAGGGTGGGTTATATTGTATTAATATTTTACCTACAAGAAAAACGCCATTCATTTTTTCTATATTTTCACTTTTTGCTTCCAAAACATAGGTTATGACCCCTCATTGGAACGGGCTCGTTCGAATGAGGGGTCATAACCTATGTTTTGGAAGCAAAAAATGAAAATGTTTAGTTATACGAGGATGTTTTTTTCCAAGTGCCGTCTGCAACTCAAGTTAGGTGATGGGTTAAAAAGTCATACTAAGTGGCTAATTTGTGCATGTGTGTGTCATATGATAAATAGAACATGAAATGAGAGTTTTTCTCATATAATATTTATGAAACTCATCGGAATTTTCCGTTTGGCCTTGCCAGAGGCTCACCAAAACGGACAATTCTTACACTTGTTTCATAAATATTATATGAGAAAAACACTCATTCCATATCCTTTATTTATTAAATGTTACAATCAAAAATTTACTAGTAATACTACTCTCAATGTTTGTCAAAAGAAATGGACATGTACTGTAAGTCTGATGTGGATATTTTATGTAGAGGGTGCAGGAATTCAGAAAGCAATTTTTTTGAATGCGATGGGTAGATCCTTTTAGGGAAGTAGTGACTTTAGTTGATGAAAAAATTATCTGTAAAAAATAATTTAATTTCTTGGAAAAATGATTTGATATACAGTGGAAACTTATGAGCATCACAAAATCTAATTGTATTACCCTATTTCAAATGTAGTACTTGGTAGTTTAAAAAAACACATTGGAGTGAAACATTTCCATACTTTGTGATTACAGGGAATACCTCCAAGTTTTTTCTCTCTCCATGTGTTTCTTTGCTATGAAAAAAACTCAGCTCGGAACCCCAAACCAAAGTTGTAGCTATACCCTCCAGCTACAATTAACTTTTGTATCCACAAAGTATTTTACTTTGCCAAAACATGAGGGAAATATGAGGTTTTACACCTTTTTGAATTGAATTAGTGATTGATACAAAATATTTGAGTGCGAATGTGCAAAACGTTTTGAGTTGTCATGTCTTGATGCCAAGACTTTTTTTTAAATCAAAAATGATCTTTCAATAAAATGTCAAAATCTTGCCCGAAAAAGATTTAACATTCGACAGTCTCGAAATGCCGCCGAAATGTGTTGTTAATTGTGTGAAAAGGGGTTGATCTTTTAATACAGTGGCCCCTAAAAGAGCCGTTTTTGTAAAAATTCTCTTTGTAAAGTTATTTTGCCATAACTGTATATTAATCACTGTTACCTTCTCTTTGGTATTTATCTGTATCCCTCGCTTAATTCTTTAGTGATTTGTCTTGTTTTCACCGCTGAATTTCCTCTTCGCCAATATATTCTTATCCACTTCATCTATTCAAAGAACGGTCTTCTCTCCTCGCTGGTTCAGTATCAACTGAACTGTTTCCCGACATATTGAGATTATAAATATCCAACACAGATGTCCCAGAAAACAGTCACTCAACCTTAATTAGAACAGCTGGAATGTCTATGCTCAATAAGAATTTCTTTTGACAGAAAATGCTCCATAACTTTTTAAGTTTCGGAACAGGGTGTGTCGCTTGGGATATCATCTTTCAACTACAGTTCACAAGCTTTACGATGGTATATAATATGGTCAGTAAGAATAAAATATGAGCGAAGATATTCGAATAAATAGGTAAAAGTACAGATGTGATGGGAGTGATCGGCCCGTTGTTCTGCTGTTAAATGCAATGGTATAAGTCATGGTAAAAGGTCATATATTTCAACACTAAAGTTGACCGATCACATTTCTTTGATGGACAATCATCTTTAAGGTGTTATTCTTGTATCGATATAACACTTGGTGTAGGAGATAGGCAGCCTAAACTAGCCAGGCAGGGTGTAAAGAGGGGAGGCATGCCAAGATCGGTAAAAAACGGGTACTGCACTTGGCAGATGGGGTGAGAGTCAGACAAACAGACAGGCACTCAGCGCAGACTGGGTAACAATGTCAGACAGGCAAGTTGGGAGGTAGGAAGACCGGTTGTTCGGTGAGCGAGTGGGGCGCATGGGTGGAATGGAAGGGGACAAAGTGGCTAGGATAGGATGGCATGCAGGTTAGTAGGCAAACAGGGAAGTGATGTAGTTGAGTAGTTGGTGGTTAATTAGATAACAATGTCGGAAGGAAGACGGGGAGTCTGGGTCAGGTCAGAATTTTAAGACAGACTAGCAGAGTGGTAGGTAGTAATATAACAATAATAACGCTTGGCTAGCCACTGTTTTGTAAGGGTTCTTGTGTGAGAAGGTCCTGGCTAGCCTGTACTCCCATCTACCCCCTCCCCATTCGCCAGCCTCTTTTCGCCTCCCAACACTCGGAGACGTTCTGCTTGATGACATCCCTTCCCCATTCTTCCCAATCTCTCTGATTAGCATATCAAGCCTCTCCTTTGAGTCCCCCACTAACCATATGTCCTCCATTCCATACCACTTCTCCATTATGCTCTCAGTGAAATTTGGGGGTTCTAGAAGAAAGTGTTCCAGGATCTCCACCACCCCCAAATTACACATCTGGCACTCTTTTTCATTATTTTCCCCTCAACTCCAACAACCATGACCCCACCAAAGATGACATCAAGGTACTCTTCAAAACCTGGGTTCTCTTTATCACGCACGTCACCAAAAGACCTCTTTGATTTGACTCCTCTCACCAAATAAGCCTGCCACCCATGACACTTTCTCACGATTCTTTTACCCTGGTACGCCCTGACGTCTTGGTTTGAGATCTCCAATGAGCAGTTCTCTATTATCTCGCTCACTTGGGTCATCCACCCTGTCTTGATATTTGAGTTGAAAAATCTGTGGAACATTACTTTACACCACCGGGTGAGGGGAAATTTACCAAATAAGATATTCAATAAGTCTACCCTGTCCTTGATCCTCACCCATCCAAGCGCATCCGTGATTGCTTCTGGCGATACGGTATTACTCGACGTCGTTAGCCGTCGGTCTGAATCGTTCTATAATGTTTCCAAACTTTTTATAGCTGTATGGTTTAGGTGTATCACTTCCGTACCATATTTTATACTCGCCAAACCAACCATTTCACCAATTGGCTTTCACCGCGAAAACCTTTTTGAAACTGTTTGTTCCTATAAATTTCGTTTGGGATGCTTTCAGAATTCCAACAAACTCGCCTCCCAAACCCAGAGCCTCAAGTTTTTGCCACCCCCCCCCCCCCCCCCCCATTCCCCTCTCTCCATACTCTATCGTATCCCTTTCTAACATCAAAAAGGCCACGAACATATTTTTCATTTTGCTTTCACAGATTCTATTATTTGGGGTAAAGTGAAAAGATGGTCAGTGACTCTCTTTCCCTTCCTGAAACAATTTTGTAAACATCACTCTGCCAACGAGTGCTGTTGAGCTGATTCCATTTCCTCTGCGGTAAAACATTCTTTTTTCCCAATATTGTTTTCTTCCCCAAACATGATAGCCTCATATATGGCCATTGGGTATTCCTGAGGGTGTTTTGCCATATTATGGAACTAAACCTCTCCAACCAGGCGTCTCACTGCCCCCATCTCTGGAATCTTCTTCAGCATATCTCTAAATTCATTCCTCGCTAAGGTTGAGCTGCACCACTGATACAGAGCTAACAAAAAAACCTCATTTGTCCTCTCCCGTCTTCCCTTTAAATATCTGTCTGCTTCTCTCTCTGCCTCTTCATTTGCTATCTCTCTAAGTTTTGATAAATCCATGTTTTTCCTGCACAAGTAAAATAGATGTTGAAATGTAATCCCAAATCTCAACTCATGTTCTTTTTATTTGACATGCGAGGATCCAATACATCCAATGAGCATTTCACCCGCCTAAATCTAACCAATGTGGAGAAGGCACGAGAAATACTTCTTCGATGCACGTTGGATCATCGCAGGTCCGTCCAATAAAAAGAACGTGAGTTGAGGTTAGGGGTTACATTTCAACATCTATTTTACTTGAGCAGCAAGAAAACATGGATGTTGAAACCATCAGTTTTGATGATCTTCGAAAAATGGAAGCTGGGACATGGGTGTATGATATACATTCATTTAAACAAAAACTGGAGAAGATGACAGTTGGGTTAGAAATATTGGTAGCGGGCATCACAATGCTCCGTATAGCAGTCAGAAACATGGAACAGAGTTCAAAAGAACTGGCGAGAGGTCCACAGCTTTATCGGTTAAGACTTGGAGTAATAGGAGCAGATAGACACTGGTGAAAAAAATAATTGAATGATAAAACATTTTGCATTTATTGAAAAAATCAAAACAGCCCTTTTCAAGGCTACCATAATATTAAAAAGAGTTTTTTTTTTTATATACCATTCATTTCGCACCCCTATACACTCTCTACATAGATAAACTAGCTGGTGAACGGAAATATTTCAGTCTAAGATGATGCAGAATGTCTATTTTTTCCTCCAAAATAAATTGGAGAGAAAGACTGACATTGTGTCGTGGGGGTGGGGGATAGTCAAAGTTCTCTTGCCAAACATCAATGTTAACTGCATGTAATAGTGTATTCCCCATAAGTTCTAGACATTGCGGCGAATAATCTAAGCTATTTCCTCTGTATGAAAGTGGGATATTTCCTATCACTAAAGAGTGTGATAATACGCAGTTATTTCCTGAAAGAGAATGCATATTTTTCTCCGGTAGTGTGAATTTTTCAACAGAGAAAGTTACTCGGAAATCCACTGAATTATTGAAATGTGTAACTAGTGAAATATGACTGTTTCAAAAAAAATAGTGAATGGAAGGTGTTTTGTACCCCATGGCAGTCACTATAGGTACAAGCATTTAACGCTGAATTTCCCCATATCCCAATGTTAGCACTATAGGGACACAATTAACATAGTATTCTCCACAGGGGCTTGGTACCTAAAATAAATATTGTTGCCTGTTTAAAAAGTAGTAGTGCCCAGTGCCCCTTCACCAACAGTAAGTACAGACGTAATGTTTGTTACGGAAAATATCATTTAAAAAAAAAACATTTTTTTCAGCTGTTTGTACTGCATCAGGGGCTACGTCAAATATACACAGTTTGACGTAACCTCTGATGAAGTAAAAACAGCTGAAAAAATGGGTTTTTAAGATGATATTTTCATGATAGGAAAAATTAACTAAACAATTATAAGAATTTATAATTTTTTGACTTGTGTAATGAAATACAACTGGAAAAATTTAGTTGTATTCCATCGTGCTGGTGCAGCATGTGCTTAAGAAACTCTTTTGTCAATTTATGTGGTCCTGAAAAGCACCGTTTTTGACTAAACATAATGTTTAGTTCGTCAACTTCATTCCACTTCTATTTGCTGCCCTCTTCACATCGTCTTTTATGATGAGCTTTTGCGGTCCGTTACCTCTCTGTGCGGCATAATAGTAGCTGTGTCTGATTAATTTTCGAAAAAAAAAATGGAAATGTTCTTCAACTTCCTCAATCGCCAGTGAGGAGATAGCTCTCCCTCCATTGTGTCTTGCTAGCTGTCGTAAATTATTTCTCAGTATAACTGTGTGGTCATTCTTGACCCCCCCCCCCCACACACACACACCCCTGCTCAGTGCAGGCACACCCCCTTGATGGAATCTCAAGCTCAAAGGTTAGTTCTATGTTCATGATTAACATTAGCATCCTCCAGCTGTATTTATACTTAATAGGGGTTTGAAAAAAACGCAAAAATAATAAGATTGCAAAAATATATCAAGATTATCTATTGGCTGTTTTGTAAACTTTCCTTATCTGCGTTTATTTTATTGTTTTGTTCCCCAAAAAAACTGAAGTTGTTTTTTTAATTTCGGAAGGAAAATACTAAAACGCAAATAAGGAAAGTTTACAAAACAGCCAACAGAATATCTGATGGTTGTTTGTAAACTCTCTTTATTGGGTGATATTGAGCGCTCAAAAGGCGCGGGTGGGGGAGGGGGGATGGGGGGTTAACCGAATGTGAATAAAAATCGGCTCCCCATTTTTGTTTTTTTTTCATTATTTGATGTTGAGAAAATTGGCTGACATTTCAACAATCACCTTTGACGACTTGGGGGCTCAGGAGCTGGAAATTGGCAAATTCAACAATGACCTTACCTTGTTAATGAAAGATGCTGAAACACAGAGAGAAACGAACTCCAGTCTCTGTTGGAGAAGATTTTCAACAGTTTAGAAAAACTGTGAACTTCACCACTTCAACTCCGGCCAGAGAAAATAACCATCCCAATCGGCTTTCAGCAGTTAGAACCGCCGTTGGAGATCCAGATACGAGCTCCGCCAAAGGTAAAACCTGGCCGTAAGGCAAAAAAGAGGTTAGTAACCACAGACGCAGACGTACAGCCTAGAATCATGATAAGAAGGATTGAAGATGGATACAGTGAATATGCAAAACATATGCCACACAGCTAAGGTCGTTATTTATTTATTTATTTATTTATTTATTTATTTATTTATTTATTTATTCATTTATTGATTTATTTATTTATTTATTTATTTATTTATTTATTTATTTATTTATTTATTTATTTGTGCACCACATCAGACCCCACAGACCCCAGGCTATATCACGGCGATAAAAAGGTGTGTAGTATAAATGCGGTCGTATTCTCCTTTAAATAAAAAGATTCAGTGAAATTTGGAAACATGAAGAATAATTAGTGAGTACAGTTAAACAAACAGAACTATGCACGCGTGTAAATTGGTTTGTCAGTGTGGCACGAGTGTCATATCGATTAACCCATTCACACGCATGTGTCGTTCTACGTTTATTACAAGCCTCCACACGTCTATAAAAGTAATTATCAGGAGGACACTCAGCAATTCATTAGGCATCTCGTCCCCTAAGTTAGGGTGCCATTAGGCACACAGAAAACATTGGAACTCGGGGAAAGAACTATCAAAAAAAAAGAAAACATTTTATCGTCAACCAAATTTGAGAGGGGAATCCGTGTTACTATTTTTAGCTACAGCAGTTGGTGCATGATTTGTAGAAAATTCAAGTGAAATTCTGCTTCTATTTAAAAATAGTTGGTCAATGATTTCCGTACCATACATGTGTCCCGAGCAGATTTTCATTTTCCGCATAGTTTAGAGTTGCCGCTGATGGGGATTTCAAAGAACAGGCATGTAATAATGAGTAAATGAGATCGCGGCTTACAAAATACTACTCAAATCATCAACTTATTGACTGAATATGAGGGGATTAAAGTTTAATTTTGTCAACACTGGCGCCCTGGAAGGTATCATTTCCGTCAATACTGTTAATGGCGAAACGAGCGAAATCATGCTTGTCTGTTGAGACGATCAGTAATAATTTAATCCAGCAACCCTGTCGATCTGTTGAGTAAAATTATTACCGAGACTCGCTTCAGATTTTGTGCTCCTTATGTCGTCCGTTCGACCACTACCAATTTTCTCATCGTTTAAATAGTTATGTATAAAGGGTTAATTGTGTATTATTCAAAGAATACCTCGTCGATCTTTTAAGAATAACCAGTCGTTCCTAAATAAAATGTCACACTTATGTTTCGTGTCGGTTGTGGATTTTTGAATAAAAGGTACTGTGAAACAAAGGAAGATGTCGACAGTGAGTTTCAAATCGGACAAAACGTTCTGGAGAGAACGACAGTTTATTTATTTATTTATTTATCCATTTATTTGATGGTGTTTACTCAACGTTTCACCCCAAACTGGTCAGCGTTATTCACAAAAAAACTGTCATTAAGATGTCAATATTGTTTACGGCGAAATGGGCAAAGCCATCCTGGTTTGTTTGGAGATTCAGTATAAGTTTAATCCCACAGCTCTGTGTGCAGTTTTCGAAGACGCATTACATTAAAATACTGCCGTCTGAAAATATTAGAATTTGTACAGTGCAAAATAACGTGCCCCACCGTCAACCTCTGCTGGCAAAAAACACAGTCTGGTCGTATATTACCCTCTAACAAAAATGAATGTACAAGTTGTGCATGAGCAATATTGTTGAGAAATTGAGTATTGAAATTACGCCTGACTTGTGTTGCCGTTGTCTCGTCGGGCGGGAAGAACCGATGTTTGCCGAATCAAGCTGAATGGATGATTTAGAAGATCTCGCCAGATCTCAACCATTCGAGAATCGGAACGTTGCAGCAAGTAAGCAGACGTTTCTCGAGAAACAGAAGCACAACAACTTCGACAGAAGTGATATCAAAGCTACCATCAGTAACCTCGTTGTTATCAGCAGAAGTGAGTTGACATAACTATATTGAAAAAAGTAAGCCTTGAAGGAACTCGGCAATTATAATTGTTAAATATATGGCGACGGTATGACTCGAACTGGCTGCAGGGTGAGTACCACTCGCGGCCATATTTATTGTTGAAAAGATGATAGCTTGTCCATTTTGAATTTTGGATAATGTCACTGAAGGTCAAAGATGAAATAACGTTGTTGCCTCATTTCAATTTCTTTTGAATATGTGTTGAATTCTCTTTTCTATTTTGGCCCTTAGGAAGTTTATTTTCAATGAGTTGGTGCTCTTTGGTGTTTCTCCTGACTTGTTTAAAATATAGGTCGGTGCCTCTGTTTAGAACAAGCGGGTGTTTCCTGAAAGGGTGTTAAAAGAGTTTAATATTTTGAATTTTGTTTCATATAGAGATGTTGCTCAATAATTGTTTTGAAAATATAATTTTCGGCTGACCAGTACGTAACACTAAAAATATTATTTTCGTGTATAAGGTTTTCACTCCTACTAAATACCGAAGTCCCCAGATGGCTACCGGAGGTCACCGAGTGCCACCAGTGGCCACCGAAGGCCACCCAATATAACTAAAGCTATTGCATGTAAAAGCAGTTTTGAAGTCAAGCAATCTTTATTTATCGAAGAGCGAAGGTTTGTAACACTCCTTCTTCAAATTAGTTGTTTTATTTCAAAAATAAAGTATTTGCAAAAGCTACCGAAGGCCACCGTCACCGATGGCCACTCTAAGTACACCTACTGTCGCACTGTGAAGCATGATTGAAATCGGACAACCCTAAATTACCCTAAATGAGACTAAGTCGGATGTTTATAAAGTTGTTTTTTCGGGAGTATTTCAGTGTATTTGGTGAGTTTCTTTGTGGAGGGGGGAGGGGGGGGGGGTCTATATTTTCAAATTCAGTCTCCGCTTACACCATGCAGGCAGAGACCAGTGCTACCGATGACCACCTATTTCATACTGTTTCAAACGGAATTGCAGTTAATTCATTCTTTACTGTTGCCTAAATCAGTTTTACATAAGCTGATAATTATAACAACATCTCCCTTATTATTTTAATGCGATTCCGGATGGCCTTCGGTGTCGCTTTCATTCAGAATAAAAAACGGTGTTTGTAAATTGAAGACAAAATTGCCAATGGCCACCGACAGGGTATGAGCGGCGATCGAATCTGAAAATAGTTCCTTTCCACTCACCCCCCCCCCCCCCCCCCCCACTCCAACTAATTGGAAGAACGAATGTTATAAACGTCCGCTGTACGATAAATAAAGAGTGTTTAACTTAAAAATGCTTTTAAATGCAACAGTTTTAGTTGCATCGGGTAGCATTCGGTGGCCATTGGCAATTTTGTCTTCAATTTGAAAACACCGTTTTTTTTTATTCTAGGTTTACTTTAGGGTTGTTCAATTTCAATCATGCTTTACAGTACGACAGTAGGCATATTTAGAATAGCCATCGGTGAAGGTGGCCTTCGGTAGCATTTGAAAATAGTTTATTTTTTAAATAAAACAACTAATTGGAAGGAAGAGTGTTACAAACGTTCGCTCTACGTTAACTAAAGACTGTTTGACTTCAAAAATGCTTTTAAATGCAAACGTGTTAGTTATATTGGGTGGCCATAGGCGGCATTCGGTGACCTTCGGTGGCCTTCGGTATCTAGTAGGACCCTAAGGTTTTTTGTTTTCTATTTTTTTTCTTCTAAAAAATTTCTAATACATATTCAAAAGCCATGGCTGATAAAATGCACATATATACTGTTTCATATCAAGAACTACTATCTATTCTCCATGTAGGCCCACTGATTGCGGATGAAATAATTGAAAGGAGGAAGCATATAGAAGTATTGACTAGGGAGAACATAGTTTCAATCCCATATTTTAGAGGTCCTCGAGACCATTGGAATGCTATAGATTTTAGCAGCCCAAGCAACCCTGTTTGGGAGAGAACTATGGTAAGTGAACAGGTCTTGGCACAAGGTTTAACTCCACCCCTTTCAATTTGTAAATCTATTTGCATAGATCCTTTAGACATGGAAAATATTATGCCAAGTGATAAAGGGGAAAATAATTACTCTATGTTGTCACCACAACTATCGATATGTAGTTCTAAGTCCACACTAAGTCCACCAGTGAATGTTCCTGCAGGGGCAAAGCCTGTAATCCATTGAGACAAACTGAGTTTTCTCAGAAATTTTCAGCCAGTCGAGTGGATGATGGTGACCTGATTCCATCGACTCAGCTAATAGATCAAAGTGAGCTACAAGTTAACTCTTTACCCAACGCAGACGCTTTCAAAATTCATTATTTTAAATATCATTTTTTTTTATTTTTTTAAAAAAAAATTAAAAAAAAACATATCATGTGACCCCTCTGTGGAACGAGCTCGACGAGCTCGTTCCAAACAGGGGTCACATCATATGGTTTTGTTGAATTTTTTCGGAAAATAATATTTTTTCAGCAGCTGTATTTGCATATTACGCGGGCGGATGCGGAGGATTCGTTGGGTAAAGGGTTAAAGAAAATATGGTGGAGGAGGGCTATCTGAGTCCACCTCATGTGACATTTATTTTCTGGAAACCCTGATAGGTGTATTCTGGATGTTGTTGATCAGATCTCAAAAGTTAGGAAAGTAGAGGTAGAAAAAGGTTACCTGA
Source organism: Pictodentalium vernedei (assembly GCA_031216915.1). Taxonomy (NCBI): domain Eukaryota; kingdom Metazoa; phylum Mollusca; class Scaphopoda; order Dentaliida; family Dentaliidae; genus Pictodentalium; species Pictodentalium vernedei. The sequence continues at coordinate 13,482,598 of CM062288.1, read as the reverse complement.
TTCCACCCCAGGTTACGTTCTCCCTGCTTGCTGACAATATGATGACAGAATATTTGAAGATCAGAGAAGAAAATGAGAAACTCTTGCAACGGGTTAACATTGCGGAATTGCAATTGCAGATTCAGTTTTTAGCTCACCAACGAAGTTTTGTGAGCTTTTGTCATGACCAGAGGCGACGTCGGCGTCAACACTTGTGCTAAAGTTTTTGTACCAGTCCACTTTGACTTTCAGCTCTGTTGCTATACACCTCATACTGTGTTTCTGTGGCCTGCAATTACCCACAGACTCTTAACCAGTGATATTTTATTGATGGTTTGTGTTTTTGCAATGTTAGACTTTTTGTCAGTGTGAACTCAGAAACTTTCTGACCTGTTTTGCTGTATATGAGTGGAGGATACCACCGGTATGCTGTTGCATATTTCATATATATGCTAAATGCATCAATATAAGATCACATTAACCCTTAGCAGGACATTTTGTGGGGATTTTTGACTTTTTAGCGCAATATTTGACTGTTTTGTCACTGGGTCTTTTCTGATCTGTTTTGCTATGTATGTACATGACCGGACATTTTTTGCAGATTTGTAATAAGCCTAGATTTATTGCATGCCATGTGTTGGTGAGCTAATGGGGATGGACACATCACTCTTGTTAGAATTGAATAATAAACAGGATGATAGGCCAAAGGTGTCAGTATGTTCTGAGGCACCGGCTTCTACTGATAGCCGAATATTTTATACTGAGGAGCCTCGGACTGGAAGTACTCATTCGGAGGTGCCCTTGGATTTGACTATGGGCGCTGCAAGCATTGCAGGGCTTTGTCAAAAGGTTGATCAGCCGGAGTCGAGGTTTGGAATGGTCGATACCAGAGGATGTCCTCAAATAAAAGTATAATATCAACTCTAAAAAGAAACTTAGGGGTCATTAGGTATCAGGATGACGCATCCCTGGTAACCCACCTTTCGCCTACAAAGAAACCTGTTTAGGTGAACTGGAATAATTTAGGGGCAAGAAATAATATATTATCTGAAGTACCAGAGATAAATAAAAAAGAGTCTGTGTCAAAATAAAATATTACTGCCCCTCTTTCCGCCCGAACGGCACGTGTTGGGGGTGGTGAATGTAACATAGTTTTGGTCAATCACCAGGGTAATGAAAATATTTTTTCTGGTAGTAGATACTACAGTAATTTTCAACATAACCCATTGCCAAGGCCACAGACATTGAATGAAAATACTGTTCTTGCCCAATCACCAAAACGTTTGAGCAATTCAATACAACCCAATTATACATTGGTGTGCAGTTACCCATACTACACCTGCTATGACCGGAACTATTATGAATGCAGGTGAAACTCGTTATAGTACAAGAGGTAATTTGAGTACTACTGCATCTTGTAAGTATGTGGATCAAAATGCTTCTGGACGAAGGCTACCTGAACCTAGAACCTAGTAAACTGAGTATATACCAGGAAATGCCGTTAAGTACAGCTTCAGCTGTCTATCCTGTGGTGCATCAAAATGTTAGTACTCAGGATCAAGGTAACAAATCTGTACATTTTTATTAAAAATACATATAATGGTCAAAAACAAAACAATTTACCTCATCAGCCATGTATAAATGGAAGTGTTGATTCACAAGTAAACAGAAAAAACACTGGTCGTACAATACACATAAATCAAACAGGCCAGGCGAATCCAGGCTTGATTTATCAGGTACCAAATTATGTAGATGTAAGCCTGGTGGAATCTAGGGGAGTACCCCTGAGGGTCCAGCATTCTTGCATTCATCAGACTAAATCAACAAGGGCTGGAGATAATCAAGCTTTCTGTCGCCTGTTGAACATATTGTTTCATACACTGACCGAACGCGAGGGGGGTCTGTCATGAGAGTGTATGTCAGTATGCTCCACAATATTCTCCAAATATTCATTATCATGGAGCATCAGGGAACCCCGTGCTCACAAGGATAACCATTCAAATTTCGTCGGGGAATAAATGTGTAGTAATTCCACAAAAGGGTGCATTTGGCCACCAACTGCGTCCTCAAGAAATACAATCGGACATCACCAACTTCCTATCGAAAATAATTAGCAAACTCAAAATTCTGATTTTAATCAAGGAGGGATGTATGGAACCAAATTCCCGACGTTACTCAATCGGTAATTAGCAGGTTGTGGTCACGCTACCCTCAGACAGGCAATGGTGATGACATACGTCGGTCAGGTCGTCCAAGGGCGACAACTGCTAACCAGGATCGTTTCATCCGAATCACAGCATAACGCTACCGCCATCAAAGTGCCTCAGAAATTGGACAGCAGCTGCACATTGGGGACATATGTGCGAGTCAGTGTTCAGACTATCCAAAATCGCCTACACAGCTGGAATTTGCACGCTCGGCGACACGAATAATTCCACATTTGACCGAACGTCACATCGCAGCAAGCCTTAATTGGTATGGAACACGACAGCGCTGGGACAATCGTCGGTGGAGCAACGTCATGTTTTCCTGATCGATCGATGTTCACTCTCGACTTCCACGACAGGCGAAACAGAGGGCGGCGGCAGAGGGAAGAACAATACCACGACGTAACCGTTAGGAAGCACGGTCGTTTTGGTGGTGGATCGGTTATGATGTGGGGAGGCATAACCATGACAAGCACAGCAGCATTACATGTCATCCAGGGCTTGTCACAGGGCAGTTCTACCGTGACACCATGTTAGCAGCTCATGTGGTGTGATTTACTCGACGTCACAGCCGTCGATCGATTCATTTTCTAAGATGGCAATGCAAGAGAAAACAGGGGCCGTGTCACTACAGAGTTCCTCCAGGAACAGAACATTCCTGCACTGTCTTGGCCAGTACTAAGTTCACACCTTTCACCAATCGAGCAAGTCTGAGATATGCTTGGCAGGCGCCTACGACAACTCCAACAGTCTCCTACCAATCTCCAGAAACTTGCAGCTGCACCGCAGAAAGAATGGAATAACATCAGTCAAGTTGGACGTTTGGTGAGGAGTATGCCGCGTCGGATCCGTGCTTGTCTCCCGAAGCGAGGAGGATTTACAAGGTATTGAGGTCTAAGATAGAATGTGGTAAATTATCTGCAGCTCAGTGCGTCGAATGTGTGCTTGTCAGACACCCAATATATATATTTATTTTCTTTCAAAGCGTAGCTTGTTCCAATGAGCGGTCGAAAGATATGGTTTGGAAAAAAAATAAAAAATTAAGGGTGATTTTCTGAAAGTGGATACCGAAAATTATCTCATTCATGAAGAAGACAAATGTTTATTTTTTTGCGAGCGCTTGCGATTTGTTTTATTACTTGGGTGGATATGACCGCAAATGACAAACTGAAAGGCACATTAAGCAGCTGAAAAAAAAATATATTCTTTAGAATATTTCAACAAAACCACATCATGTGACCCCTCATTGGAACGAGTTCGTCGAGCTCGTTCCAACGAGGGGTCACATGACATGGTTGTGTTGAAAATCGGTGAACAATTTTTAAAAAAAAAACATAATTTTTTCGAAAAATCAAAAAAATATTTATTTTTCTTTCAAACCATAGCTCGATCAAATGAGGGGTCAAAAGATATGGTTTGGAAGAAAAAAATAACAATACTTGAAGAATGATTTTTTTATAAGTGGATACCGAAAGTTATCTCATTCATGACTGAGACAAACGTTTATTTTTTTGCGAGCGCTTTCCTTTTTTTGCATTACTTGGGTCGATGTGACTGCACATAAAAAAACTGAGAGATAAATAAGGTTTTTTTTTAGATACAGTCTCAGTCTTGGTTTCTTTTCAAAACCGAGTTTCAGTATCGCTTAACTCTTTACCTAAAGAATCGGTCGCATCCGCCCACGTAATGTGCACATTGAGCAGCTGAAAAAAAAAAATCAAAATATTTCAACAAAACTATATCATGTGGCCTCTCATTGGAACGAGCTCATTGAGGGGTCACATAATATATGATCTCTTCATTGTAGAAGAAGCACAATGCTTGTTTAATTGCGGTTATTCTTCAAATTATTTGACTCGTACCGTACGCATACAGGCGGTGAATGAATTTGCTATGACGGTAGAATCCTAGAAGAAAGTAACTTTGTAATTTCAGTTGTAACTTGTAAGCATGAACGGAGTTTGGCCCATCACACCAATTTCACGTTTTCTCTATAGAGTAATTTCGATAAATTATAAGTAATTTCGAGTACTTCCAGTTCTGTGTAATTGCAGGTAGTTCTGGGTTATTTCGGTGTTTAGAGCATGTGGTCCCCGCGTTCATATCTGCTAGAATTCTGGAAAGTTGGCAAAGTCCATGTTTAGCTGCAATACCTGCTATATCGATGCTTCCCAGAATTACGAAAACACTAATGAACAGAATGTCGCCTTTAATCCGACGCGTTTCAAGCTTATTCGCGTATTTAACAATGACAGTGATTGAATTTCCACTTGTGTTGTTGCAGTGTTGGCTATTGTTGACATTTTCAAGTGCAGTTTCAAGGACATTTGGGAGGAATACCTCTGCAGAATTAGAAGTGCTATAATTTATTACACATGTGATATATGTTTATTGTTATCATTCTAGGTACATTAAAGCTATGTTGTGTGAAAAAACGACCCAGTTATGACGAATATTGATGGAAGTATATTGGAACTATATTTCCTTGAGCGGACCGAGAAAGATCGTCGCAGCATGAACAGGCAGCGATCAGCTGGTTATTGTCATGCATCAGTTCAAGGTTGAAAGGAGTGGAATTATCGACAGGAATGATCAGATTTTCATAAGAAGCGTATAATAAAAAGAAAATTTAGTGTTTTTAAGTGGATACTGAAAATTATCTCACTCGTGACGGAGATAAGTGGACATTTTTGCTCGTGCAAGCGCTAAACGCTCGCGAAAAATAAACTTTTCTCTCGGACACTCATTTTCGATTTCCGCTCAAAAACACTAGATATCCTCTATTTGTTATCAGTTTTCAACGAAATATGTATGACTGGCCAACTTCCACCTATTTGGAGTCTAGTAACAATAATTCACATTCCAAAGCCATATAAACACCATTGCAATCCAAGAAATTACAGACCTATTGCACTAACACACTGACACTAGTTTAGATTTGAAACTTTTATAAGAAATGCCTTTGCCAGGAGCGAACAATGTGTTCGCCATCTCCCTTGACCCGGAGAAGGCATATGATACTTCGTGGATTGATGAATTTACAAAGGTTTGTTTTCAACTTGGGTTTAAGAGGGTGTATGCCTCTTTTTGTAAAAAAGTTTTTAACGGACCGCAAATTTCAAGTTAGTGTTGAGTCTACGTTATCTGATCCTCACGAACAAGAACTGGCTGTTCTTCAGTGTTGAATTTTATATGTTACCTCTTTCGCGATTAAAATCAATAACAGCATTGACGCAATTGAAAATATAGTAGACTCTTCACTGTATGTTGATGATGACTTTTTAATCTGCTGGAGCAAAGCTATGAACGCCATCGAGCGCAAGTTAGCTGTATTTAAACAAAAGTCAGAAATGGCTTACGAAAATGGTTTCAAATTATCCAAGTCAAAAACAAATTGTGTTAATTTATTTAAGAGGTACCATCTTCAACCGGAATTATAATTAGAAGGGAGTCCTGTTAAAGTTGTTAAAAAAGCGAAATGCTTTGGTTTATTGTGTGACAATAAATCCAGTTTCACTTCTCATGTAAAACTACTAAGAATGGGATGCAATAAGGCAATTAACTCTCAGAGGTAGTTGAGGGCAGTAGTTGGGTTGCTGAGCAAAAAACGTTACTCCACCTGGATAGATCACTTGTTACAAATTATATAACGGTTGTTTGGTTTAAGGTTCTGCAAGAACGTCGTACCTCAAACCGCTTAATGCAATTCGTAATAGTGGTATCCGAATTAGCCTGGGTGCTTTTGGAACATGATAAATAGATTCAATGTTTGTTGAAGCAGATGCACCTTCTCTTGGGAAGCAGATAATAAACTGTCACTCGAGTATGTTTCTAAACTGTTCGATAATTCACCAGACCCTGCTTATGATTGTGCCCCAGTCACTCAAAACGTTGATGTTTTTAACTGGTAAAGTGCTGAGTTTTTTCTGACAACAAATTAAAGCTCATCATATACTGCTCTATTACATTTAATTGGATAGTGCACTATCCAATTAAATGTCAGAGAGCAAAGTATTGTATAAAAAATCTGATTCATATCAGGGGACAATAAAGGCTTCCTTAGGCAGAAAGTAGCTACAGTTATAGCCTGTCAGTTTTAGTAAAGCCCAAAGTAGGGCTTCCAGCACTCTACCAGTTAATAGACACCAGAAGCATATTCCTCCATTGGAAATTAGAATTAGATCCCATATGGTGTCCGTCACACTTGATTTTGCTGCGATAAAGGATAACCGTGAGCCACACAAACCTTCTTGGCATCCAGAAAAAATAGTTATTTTTTACCTTTCTTCTTCTAAAAAGTCAGAGACACTTTTTTGCAGTTAAAACAAAAAAAATTAAATCAAAATATAAAGCATATAAAAGGATCTATACAGATGGATCAAAAGATAGAGACAAAGTATCATCATCCGTTATTACTGATGATGTAGTCAACTCTTTTCGAATACTAAACAAAGGTTCTATTTCTACAGCTGAACTTGAGGCTTTGCAACTTGCGTTTGAACACATCGAAAATGTTCAGGAAAGGAAGTCGAATGTCTTTCCGAACTCTCTGTCCAGTTTACAAGCTTTACTCAAACCCAAGTATTTTAGAACTTAGTGAGAAGTTGGATAATCTGATGTCTGACCAATGCGAAATCGTATCATGCTGGTTGTCTGGACAATGTCGCAATCTCAGGTATCACCAAGGAATACAGTGCAGTAAAACTGGCTTTAATGAAGCTTATCGCTGATTTTGATATTCATTTCAATTGTTTTAAATCGCATATCAGTAAGTATATCAAAATATGTTTGGCAGGCGAGATAGGGCGACAAATAACAAGTTACATCGCTTCCGAACTACTATTATTGATAAGTAACCTTCTAGTAACATTTGCAGAACAAAATATCACACCATTCAGACACGATGTCATATAGCTTACACAAGACTCACCCATTATTGTTTGTTAGAGCGTTATATGCGACTAGAATGAGTTCCCCTGCCAATGTCCGTTGGCAATCTAGCACATTCAATTAGACTCTACTGTTTTAATCACATCAGACGGCGATTTTGTAGTGTACCTTCTCTGCAAGATCTATTTTATCAAATCTTTTCTTACTAGAGTCTCTCGTTTCTCAAAAAATCAACCTTTTAAATAAGTGTTTAATGTGTTTCTAATCTGTTCTCTGCACCTCGATTTTTAAAAAGTGTTCCTATTATCGAGTTGATTTACATGGTAACCGGGAACGCGGAGGCTTAGTGGTTAGGTTACGGCATTGAACTTCAAGTCGAAAGGTGCACAGTTCGATTCCCGCCAGGGGTAACTGCGTTGTGATCTTGGAAAGGCATTTACCCCGATTACCCACGTTGGGGTACATTGACGTTGTGCACCAAGACGTCCTGCACGTCGACGGCACATCTGTCTTCTTCCAATGTTCACCCTGCTCGTGTGGAATTAGTATACCGGTGAGTCTAACAGTTGCTAGCCGTTGCTCGGTAGGTGTCTCGGGGTACTCCGACTTTCTACACCCGTAAAACTATTCAACATGAGGCGATCCTGGCTATCGAAAGTGTCGTTAAACATTAATAAATTATAAATTTACACGGTATTCTTTCGGCTTTTTGTATCATTATCATCGACTCTCACCGCTAGTTATTTTAATGTCACGATCACGTATATTTTTCGTATTTTTGCATATATTTTATTTTATGAAAGGACATTTTCACACTACATAACTTTTTATCGACATTATTTAGCATTAGCTGCTGTTGGGGCGCTTACCGCAAATAAATGTACAGAAATGAATAATAATAAATCCAAAGAATATGGAGAGCGTTAACTGCAACACGTGCACATTTCGATAGAACCCAAATAAGTACACATTCATGTCTGTTATAACCCAACGATTCAGCATCATTGTCCAGCGTAAGTCTCAAAATACAATTTCAAAAATATGTATTTAAAAAAAAACAACTATCCTGTCACCTGAGTGGGAATAGATGTTAACATAATATTGTTTTGTTAATTTTGTTTTAGAAAAATAAAACAAAATCGATAATGTTTGATTTTCTATGCATTTGGTGAAAGGTAAAACAATTTCACTTCATGAATGGCAGCACAGTACAGCTGTCGTGAATTGGTCGTATTCCGCGAGTGGACAGTGATGTCCACGCATGCGTTTACCAGGAAATAAATATCATCCTCAGCAAAAGTTTAATTAATGAAGTTCCGTGCTGTATTTTGATCATTATTCATATATTGAGTGTTTGGAATTTTATTTGCATCTGTGGAAATATTCCCCACTCCGTCCAAAGTGACCAGTCCATGGCGGTCGTACTGGATATAATAAATTCTGGAATCACATTTGGGCAGTTTCAGTAATCATTTAATATTACTGTTCTCCTTGTATGCAGAAGTTGTGGCTCAATGATTATTTTCACATCTGTTGTTTACTAGCTGCAAGTCGAAGACCATATTCATTCAAGGCTACACCTTAAACACTGTGTATACAATATTTGAATGGTTAATCACATTAACATAGACTCTGGAAGTTGAAACAAATACATATGGATATGCTACGGTACTAATTAAAAACATGGCAATAGAAAGACGAATTACGAACTCCAATTGAGCGATCAATCAAATGCAAATGGGTGGTAAAGCAATTTTTATTTACAGTCTCTTCAGTTCATTGTTTGATAAAAAACACAAGACGATGAAGTACTGGCAGTTATGTTTCCGATTGTTGGTGTATGTCGTTTTTCTATTTGATGAGTTTTTCCTACTTTGGAATTGTCAATATGGATGAACGCATAACAAAAGTTGTTAATCTTTGTGAACATATTTCAAGACCATCCACCTTTTTGAAACAAGTACTTTATGGTGAAACAAAAACACTATCGTCTTGGAAAAATAAATTAATAATAATAATAATAATAATAATAATAATAATAATAATAATAATAATAATAATAATAATAATAATAATAATAATAATAATAATAAAGCGATGATAACATCTAGAATTCCACACAGTGCTCTCGGACTTTCATTATTACCCCGTGTCATTGGCGTACACATCCTTTCTTCATTCTGTGACATTCTCAGCTCAACTCAACCGAGTATACTGTCGGAGTCCCACAGACGGGCACGTAAGGCAAGTGCCTCAGCAGGTCCCCATTTTACATCTGGGTATGGTAGTGATAGCGTAGTACTGATGAACATTCCCAACGTCCACAGCTGGCTCGTAATTCAACGACGCAGAGTCACACACTCAACCGCCGCTGACAGCACACCACACTCTTAACTCAGTTGGGTTAAAAATGAACCCAAATCTACTGTGTTGAGCGAATATGAACCCATTTGGGTTCATATTCACTCAACTCAGTGGATTTGGGTTGATTTTTACCCTAACTGATTTTAGAATGCAGTCACTACTTATATATATATAATATTACTTATTTATAAATTATATTTATTTCACTATAATTTTATCCATTTTTATACTACCACACTCATCTTTTAGAAATGGTAAAGGTCAATTGAACTGTAATATTTTTAAGTGTCAGCTATTGTATTCATTCTTTCTTTCCCAATGCGTTATCCCAAACTCTGATGCTTCTAGTCATATTGTTATACGAATCGGTGATCCGGAGCCATTCTAGCTCTTAAATGGGTCATCATCTGCTAAATATTATGAATAGAGACTTTCCTTAGCTATTGATTATGATTTACCCGGTATATGTGGCAATAATTGTGTTTATATATTGATGTTTTTAATGTGAACTAAATGCTTCTTGACTGGAGTATCTATGACTTGAGCAACGGAGAATATCTGAAAACACATTTGTGAGTAATGGGTCACCACATGATATGAACCGCAGTCTGTGCACAAACTCCATGAAAAGTGAGGTAACAAAAAACACATACCAGCCTTTAATTTCTTCCACAATTTCCCTGTAATATGAGCAATAAGTTAATTTGTATTTCAGTACATGTAGTTTGTGCAGCCGTGGTAATTTGGAAATATTGTAATTGAATTGGAAAAAAAAATAAACTTTTGTGATCTGTGTCCAGTGAGACACTTGTATTGTTAAAACATTATCAAGATAAGGCTTAAATAAAATGTTGGAAACAAATGTAATTCCTTAATTAGCAATAAGTACTAAAAACTCTAAACTAAAACAGAGTAATGTATCCGAAATACAAATGTTTGCAACTAAGTATAGTTTAACACTGCTACGGGTTGGTGAGGAAACGACTTCAGTAAAAAAGGTAAATGTACATAGTGATAACAAACACAGACACGGTATGCTTTTCCGTCCGACAACTAAATTCAGTTCATTTCGTAAGGTAGCCCAAGTGATTGGTGTGTGCTTTGCTCAAATATCCGGGAAATGAGTTTTTTGTAGTGAACAAGTACATCTTAAAATGCTACTTCATTCATTATTTTTAGAAGTGTGCAGACTACAATTAGATTGACGTTACATTTCAGACTTTTATGTCTGTCACTTTCAATTATTGCAGTTCGACTTCATTTTCTTTTTGTTTTGGAGGTTTGTATGATGTTTTGCTTATGTACTGGTTAATGCTACTCTCCGATACATGGGATGTATAATGAGAAAACATTGCAACATTATTAGTGTTTGATGAGAATACTTGTGATTATCAGTACCACTAAAATAGTTCGTAAGACGTGTGTGCGTTCGTTTTTTTGTGATTTCATGTGGCTTTTATTTGTTACTACTGCAATAACGATGCAGGATCTTTGTATCGCAGAATTGATATCACCACTGATAAGTGATATTACTGTTTATTGGGTAAATTGTAAATTGTTTACAAAATTCGGTACCTCACAGGATATATTGTTTGTATATCAATCCATTTCGACATTTATATCGTTTTTTGGACGAAGAGAAAGGGAAATCTTCAACTCATCCCCTGCTGAGAGTGGAATTTTCGAATTTAAATAAATAACGTCTGAGCTAGGACAACAAACCTGATTTATTTAACTCATTCCTCCACTCTCCCGCAAACTTGGTACTTATTTGAACTTCTGTATGCATTGCCTCGCTTGAGATGACTTATTTTTTAAAAAAAATCAGCAAATTTTGTTAACAGTATTGATTATTGCACCAATTTATTTATTTGTTTTTATTTGTTTTTTATTTATTGGGGTTAAAGGACACTTCCGACAGACTGGAACTACTCGTATCAGACGGTTTTCGGGTGGAGGAAGTCGAAGTACCCGAACAGAACTACCGAAGGACAGCGAGCAACTGTCTTCTTATCCCACAACCCACTAACTCCACACAAACGGGTTGGCGCAATCGACGTGCAACGCCCTTTAGTAAACAGCTACACAGTGTCCCCTCGAAATGAAGTGCCTTGACCAATGATACAACGTAAATATCGCTGGTAGAGATCCAACCGTGGACATTTCGGTTTTAAATTTAGTGATCTAACAATAAGCCGCCATGCTCTTTAACATTTAATGAATGTTTTTTCGGATTGCTTACCTGGTAGAGTGCTGGAAGCCCATATTTGGGCTTTATTCTGATGTGTCGGTACCACATCTTAAAGGCTTCATATTCTGTTGATGTCCTACATATCACCTTTGAAGGACCAACAATCAACACAGTTATGACTGTACAGTCAATAAATTGTCTGGAATCACTCGTTTTGTTTACATCTGGATTTTATTCCGTTTTGATAACCGTATCATCAAACAAGTGACGCATTTACTAACTATAAATTTGGCATACATCAACCCAATCCTTCACACACCAGTCAATATCGACTCTCTATCACACAAAAGTGGGCATTAGTCATAACACCAGAGATACAATTCATTCACTAATCACTACGGAAATCATATGATCAACTGTGCTAAGCTCACTAAGATAATATGCACGAAGCGTTTTCCACACAGGAATGCACTAAGCTTTCACTAAGATATGCACGAAGCGTTTTCCACACAGGAATGCACTAAGCTTATACACTAAGTATATTTCACAGATAATTGCACAAAGCATGTAACACAGTTTCGCCTACAGGCTTCCGTAGCATGCATTCAAATATATGTCTGAGTTCACTTTGACTGCTGATGCCGATTAACAACATGACACTCCATCTCTTCTTATTTAACATGAAGTTGAAATCACACTTCTGGGCTTCCGTACAATCGACACCGCCTCATATCCCAACACGGAGACCACCTGAAAGATAAGCAAACATTTGTTTACTTATAGTTCAGGCCATATTTAGTAAATATAAATGAAATACAAATTATGTAACGAAACAATTTTACGACGCGCGTTTAGACTACTGTCAGAAACAATTTTACTATGGGCGTTTGTTCCGTTAACTGTAGCCTTAAATGTAAAATAACAGAGAAATCCGATTTTGTAAATATTTACATTTACTTACAAAGTGAATGGCAGCAAACCCATAACATCTGTTCCATGAAGCAGTTTCTATTTAATATTATTTCCAAATATATTTTATATTTCGATCCATCTAACAAAAAATCACAAAACAGAGTGACTTCTATTTTCATTACAATCAGCCTTGACTCAATTTCTTGCACGCTTTTTCATATACCTTGCACTCTCCACCCGCAATTTACAAACATCATTATTCCATGGCAAACAGCGCTGACCAAACGTTCCCTATTAAGGCTGACAGCAATTCAAGGTTATACATGACAATTTGACTGCATATTCCTAACCCATTTGCGGCAGTTTTACTTACCTCTTACTGAAACAACATTGGCACTCTAAAATCTATTGTGTCACGTAGTTTCTTTTGACGTGCGCAGTCCGTGGAAATAGTTGGGAGTCAATTGTCATAATTTGTCCATTACAAAAGTGTGATGTTAAATTCATCATTCATTATCAGTAAATACAGTTTTTATGTGACCAATGGTGCGGGTTTTCCAGCAATGGGTGTTACCGATTCCCGTACCATCCTTCTTCCGTAACACCTCTTATATCGAACCATAAGAGTATCATCTATACATATATGTTCCTGATGAGTTAATTTATCACATTAGTTAGATTGTTGATACAGTTCGTTGCACCCGCTGTGCGGTGGCGTCAGATAGCTTTGTGTCACAGTGTCAGTCTTAGTGCTATTGAATTGCCTTCGTGTTTTCATAGCCTTAGTGCCGATAATTATCACAGCGCATTCGAATGCTTAGTATGGTTAAATGCTTTGTGCTTTCTTCAGCTAAGTTCGTTATTAGGTAAGTGTGTCAACCTAGTGTTGCAAGTGTCAAATGTTACTTATATGATGACGATGTCGTAAAAGAGTAAAATGTGTTGTCCCTATATCCCAATAAATTCGGTATTTTGATTGGTCAGAATGCCTTGAACAAACAGCCATGGCAAAGGAGGCACCCTCCATCCAAGGTATATGAAAGCTTGCAACATCCAGGGTATATGGTTTAAATGAAAGTGTTCGCATTAACTCGCATCGGTATAAACATCAAACTTAAAAACCTGAAAATAGTCACAAATATTATCAGATCATATTTTATCGTTATAAATCAAATAGTCGAGTAATTAAATGGAACAACCTGAGAAAAATAAAATAAGAGTAAATATCGTCCCCAGAGTTCCAATGAGTTATATCTGCCAGTAGGAACCCAAGGGATGTAACTCTATATTTTGACTTGTGCGTTTATAAAAACAAAACATATTCACAAATTTGGTCCAAGTGACTGCGGAGCGTGGGAAATGCGTCCACAAATTTATTTCCACTATGTTTATATTGTTTTTCAAACGGTACGAAAACGCTATCTCCCTTAACGTGTATGGTGTATGGTTATTTAATACCGGGATGTCTCGTTTGAACACCTCGCCTGCGGTTCGATGTTTAAAAGCCGACATCCAGGTATTAAATCTCCGTATACCATACACGTTGCCGGAGATAACTTATACTGTCCTTGTATTTATTGCTGAAAATCATCTTTGGTTCTGTTGTATTAACGTGCTTTAAATAGTTAATCATCATGAATCAACTAAAGTGTTATTTATTACCAAGAATACTGCAACAAATGGTGACGTAGGGTAGTTATTCATGGTCGATGGTTGTTCCTGCCCGCGTAGAGCCAACGTCAGATACTTTCCCGTTTTTTTCCGATCTTTCACATTATCAAGACAAACTCTTCGAACCTTAAGTATCAATAACGTATTCAACATCATTGAGTGGAATGTAGTCCGGAATGGCAGAGATATCTCAGAAAAATGCTCAATATCAACGGATCTCTTGTATAATTGATTTTTTTTATCTCTTGGATTGTTGATTGTTAGACTAAGTTTAGTTAACATTTGCAAAACGTTTGATGTTTTTTTTCTAATGTTATGGGTCTATGTGTAGCTCCATGTTACTGCAATCCGCGCCAACTGTTTGCTCGTGAAATTTTGGTAAATCCTTCTTGCGTTCATTCGTGTACAGTTGGTCGGATCAAATTATAATTACACATGATTGTTTTAATGCTATTGGTTATAACTACATATCTAATATTTCTGTGTCTGTTTCATTGTATTGAACAAAGTGGATCGCAAAATAAATATGGATTTTAAAGCCATAATGGTTTTAGAAAAAATGTCAGGCTCAAGTGGTAAAACTGTTTACAATTTATTGGAAAGACTGGATCGCGATTACGATTAGATGGAGCGAGAGGTTAAAAAGAGAAAGATTAGTTCGATAAAGAGAAACGAATAAAATAAATGAAAATACGTCTGCCATCCTAATTAGTTTTAGATAAAAAATGATGTGCATCAATTTTACATCATTCTGGTCAATGCTGAAAATTTGAAACAAAAACGTTAAAGAGTCTCTGCGATACAGGTAGTAACAGGGCAGTGGACAGATACATTGACAGACTGTCATACTGACATACTGACAGACATACAGACGGACGGAGCGCAACCTGTAAGTCCCCCCACCCCCATTGTGACCCTTAGAGGGACCAATAATTTATTTTGGTGCACAACCAATTCCAAATCGTGATGTATTTATTCTGGAATATGGGGTCCACACTTCAAAACATCAGAACAGTAAGTTATGCGCCTTAGCTATGCAAACTTAACTACCAGACCACTCAGATGCATGTTAATCTCTCTAGTCTTAAAGTTTTGGGATATTAAGCAGGAGAAGGAAAATTAAAACTCACCCCAGTTGAGATTACTGCAGAGTCTAAATGAACAAAAAGTATAAAAAGCAGTAACAAAGTGTTTTTGGGTATGATAAGTTTCTACCGTAAATTTATTCCAAATTGTTCTGAAGTAGCAATATCACTTATTGACTTAATCCAGAAGGGCATGCCATATAGGTTAGTAACTTAGTGTGTTGCAAATCGCACGAGATAGCGTTTGAAACACTGAAACTGTAAGCGACGAAAGATCCAATTTTAAAACTGTCGTAATTGCACAAAACCTTTATTAGAACAGACGCTTCAAATTAAGGTATTGGGACAGTTTTCTTCGAGAAACAGATGAAATTAAATATCCAGTGTCTGGATTGTTACCATGTGAGACTCGTTATCCCTTAAGGTACTCTAAGGTAAACTGTTCAGTTCAAACCGACCGGTCCTCTCTAAAGGTGTGTGCGGTTTGAGTGGAAAGGTGCATCAAATAGACAGAAAAGGCTCCTACTTGGCCGGTGACAGGTTAATAATGAATGGAAACGTCGTTGCATTGAGACAAATGTGGGTGACGAATCGCCTTCTAAGTTTCGCGATTCTACGGACATCCATGCGCTTCCGGTGCTCGAAAAGGCAACGCTACGCTCATTCGCTTTGCTGAAGCAGAGGCAGACTGACAATTTAATTTCTTCAATACTCGTGTCCGTTAGCCGATTTACCGCAATTCCGCCATGGCTGCTTCCGCATTTTTGTGGCTATTTTTTTAGTTTTGGCGGTTAGCTGAGATTCGAAAGCAGTGTCGCAAACCATTAGCGGCAGACGAAACGATGCGAGTTCGAGTTTACCCGATCTCTGTAGCCTTCACTATTTATTCAAAATTAAAAGAGGGATTCTCCTGGTGAGGGTACAGATTGTCGTTTCACGATTATACCTGGGGGCGGGGGGGGGGGGGAGACGTTTCGCACCAGCTTGAAAACGACCAAAATCCAAACATTGCCTCCTTTCAGCCATTTTTCGAAGGATTTCCATAACATTTTCAGTTTTTCTGTAGGAATAGTTTAATCGTTGTTTTCCGTAAACAGCGACACGATCTGCGCCCTCTCAAACACACGCGCACCCACAGCCACACACACTCACTCGTGCACACACAAAGCAATTACTTCTTCGAATGCATGCATTCACCGAATGCATTCTGAAAACATGCCAAACGGCGCGCGTGATAATCATCTTGCAGGGCTTCTTATGTAGACGTAATTAGTATATACCGGACTCATAATTGATCACACAGGGAACGAATCTGACCTCCATGTGCATGACCTCCCCCCCCCCCCCCCACACACACACATATCGACACACGCCAAATCCACCTCCCCCTCTATCCAATGTCCTCGCTCCCGATGTATTTTCAGAGAAATCTTTGTTTAATAAATGCATGTTATTGTTGTGATGCAGGGCTTCTCACTAGAATGTGATTACACCTACATCATAAAGGAATGTCTTCTCAGAAGGCATTTCCAATGCTCGGCTTCGTAGAAATATCTTATTGTCGTGACCCTAGGCCTTGCAATAACATGTTATGTCTCCAAACTACATTATCAAGGTTTGCTTATCCAAATGCATTCCGAAATAATACCTTGCTTTATAAATGCATGCAATTGATGTCATTCGGGCTTCCCAACCCGTTGTTAGATTTGATTATCATGTAGCGGACTTAAAGGTGGTCGTGCTGGGATTCTCAGTGTGTCACAGTGTCAACGATGAGGACGACCAGCACTTCTGAAGATTCACTCTCCTATCTCCAAATCTTGATTCAGTCCACATATATCACTGTTTAATAGGCGTGGCTGCCCCCATGCAGACCCCCCCTCCCGCCCCAGTCACAAAGTTTTGAACAACCCATCGACTAGTGCGATAAGTTATATATCTGTAGCGTGTTTGTAAAAAGCGATCGGTATATGACATAAAAATCGTTATTAATCAGTGACCGACGATCTGGGTATTTTTTGTATATAAATGACCGTGCTGTCAATTCAAGTGTATAAGGGCAATGCATACAGTATTTCCCAAACCCCTTAATGCAATCCATGATAGTGACATAAGAATTAGCCTGGGCACATTCAATAGATTCAATTTTCATTGAGGAATTTTATTTGCAAGTGTTGTCCGTTTTTCATGTTAGGTAAATTATTTTTTTTGCAAGTGTTGTCCGTTTTTCATGTTAGGCAAATTATTTTCATATTCTTCTTCATCCCTTTCCTCATTAATTATCGCAAGATATTTGTTTTCGTTCTATGTTGACATCACCTTCCGTTTCTCAGACCAGCACAACAACACCACAATGAATACAGACATTTCTCTCCCCTATCCCCAAACCAAAGGAATTCACATATTGCTACTTGTTTTTGATTCTTCCCCATCCGTTTTGCAACAAGTCTTTGAAGATTTAGCGGTATTTTTCCTTACACGTTTTTTCTTCATCTTTATGGTCTTTGCTCTGAATCATATTTCTTTTGAGAATTACTAACCAATGAGTAATCGAAATATAAACCAACTGTCGAGGTTTGAGAACACATTTTAATAAACTGGTCCTTCTAAGTCAAAAATATAAACCAGCTGCTGTTTTACCTTTGTACAACGCCTGAACGAACAAAAATGATCTCATTTGAACATGCAGTTAAAACTAGAAGTCCTGTCACGAATAGTGCGCTTATGTAGGCTTAATTGCGCGTTGGAATTGCGCGCAGTTGCCATATCGAATGGCACCCAAAGCACGGCAGGTTCTCCTGGTTACTCATAGCAAACATATGCAATGTTTCTGCCAATGGACCTCCGGTCCATTGGCTGAAATATTGCTTGTGCACAGGCCATATGTACACAATTTGATAGCTTTACTTGGGCCATAACACGCATATTAACGCGCATATCAACGTGCTATTTGTGCGCATTTCACGACAGGACTTCTAGTTTTAACTGTATGTTGTGTTCAGAAAACGACACTATTTACACTTCTGTGCTTTAACACTAAAATGTTTTAGGCTATTTTAGACAAGACGGTCACGTTATGTTCAGTTTATATGTAACCAAACAATCCACTTCGGAAAATTGATATTAAGCAACTGATTCAACAACTCTCAGCTCCGTACATTCTGTTAGGTAATTCCAATTTCCATAGCCCTCTGGGAGATTCCCACAACAAAGAAGACATAAAATGCAAAATACTTGCCGAGCTTATTTTAAAACACGAATTGAGTTTGTTCAGTAATGGGCCAGACACGTACATGCATCCCGCATAGGTTCAATTGATCCTACTACTGTCCTTCTCCCTTTCGTGTTTTTTCTTGGAAGGTTGAAGATGATATGCGGGAGTGATCGCTTTCCAATTGTGTTGTAAAGTATAGTTCCGGAGGACGATGGGATGATACACCAGTGGATTTTTTTTTTAAAAGCAAACTTGGAAACTTTCTCGCCCCTCTATTCCGATAGAGTCACGCGGATACATTTCAAGAAAGGGTTGACCAACTTGAAGTTTTTAATGGGCTTTCACTTGACACTGCATATTCAACCATTCCTAAAGCATTGTCACACCCAAAACATTTCACCAAACCATGGTATGATGATGATTGCAAAAAGCCTATAAAAGATCACAAGCAAATTGAACGGGCATTTAATAAGCCACCAAATACAAATAATTATGACAAACTAATTATAAATCAGCGAAACAAGAAGTATAAAACAAAAAAAAAGAAAAGTTCTTGTGGAAATTATGTTTCTAGTCTTAACAAACACCTATCAACAAAAAAATAATGGAAAATTGCTTTAAAAAGTTAAATGTAAAGAAACAACACAACTGTACAATACCTGGACGATAACAACACACCAATTACATCAAAGAGGGAATACCAAACAAACTGCCCATACATTTTCTAAATAGTCATCGTCAGAAAATTGTAATCCAGAATTCGTAAACATTTAAAAAAAACGACGAAAAACAAAAGATCCAATTTACTTCCAATGATTTAGAGGATTACAATGAACATTTCTTTATGGAAGAGTTACAGTACAGTCACCGTGGACTGGTCACTTTCCCGGATGGGCAGTAATTCCAGGGACACAATAATATTAGATTCCAAACACTAATTATAGGAATAATTATTAAAAAAAATAATTAATGACCGGTACAACCCGGTGCTTCATTAATTAAAATTGTGCTGATAATGATTTAGAGTAACTGGTAAACGCATGCGTGGACATCACTGCCCACACATTGATTGTGGCCAATCCACGGCATCTGTACTGTAAGTACCTTTCTACGTAGAGCGAACGACGCCACCACTGAACCAAATGAAATACACTACTAAATTTCAAAACACCTGCCACAATTGTCACTTGGATTTTTATTATTTATTTTGAACGAAGTATGGATGACTGAGAGTTAACAGTTTCTTGATGTCAAGCACTAATAATTCCTACTCTAAGGCTCATTAAAGTCCATCTTAGTCCAAGTAAGTACAAACCGTCTTCAGTAATAAGTTGTCTGTGTAAAACCATGGAAAGGATGATGAAAGGTCGACTTGTCTGGTTTGGAATCGAAGACCTGCTTGCGAATGATCAGTGTGGTTTCAGGACCTTGAGAAGTACGCGGATCATTTGCTTAATTATCAAACGTTTATAAGAAATGCCTAGTGACCACGTGGGCGGCATTTTATTGCACCCGGAAAGGGCAGATGATACAACGTGGAAGTATGGGATGTTAAAATATGTTTTTACATGGCGTTAAGAAGGTGTATGCTGTTTTTTAGAAGATCGCCAATTTCGGGTTCGTGTTAGATCAACGTTATCTGATCTCCATGAGCAAGAAACAGAAGTTTCTCAAGTTAGAATTTTATATGCTACCCTTTATTAATAAAATCAATAGCATAATTGATCATATGACTCGTCTGGTTTGTTCACTTTAAACATTTGATATTTTGTTTTCATATTAATCAGTGATAAATAAAGCCTTCCGTCAATTTCATTGGTCATTTTCAAAACTAGACAATTTGATTGGCTGAACAAAATACAACTGGGCCACATTTTCATAATTTGCATAATTGGAGTTGGGAGCTGTCATTGGTCAATTTCGAAACTGGACAATTTGATTGGCTGGACAAAATACAACTGTGTCACATTTGCATAATTTCAGTAGGGGGAATTTAGGTTATCTGTCCTATTTAGGGTGCGTTATATTGTATTAATATTTTACCTACAAGAAAAACGCCATCCTTTTTTTATATTTTCACTTTTTGCTTCCAAAACATAGGTTATGACCCCTCATTGGAACGAGCTCGACGAGTTCGTTCCAATGAGGGGTCATAACCTATGTTTTGGAAGCAAAAAATGAATTTGCTTAGTTATACGAGGATGTCTTTTTCAAGTGACGTCTGCAACTCAAGTTAGGTGATGGGTTAAAAAGTCATACTAAGTGGCTAATTTGCGCGTGTGTGTGTCATATGATAAATAAAATATGAAATGAGTGTTTTTCTCATATAATATTTATGAAACTCGTCCGAATTTTCCGTTTGGGCTCGCCAGAGGCTAGCCAAAATGGAAAATTCTTACAGTCGTTTCATAAATATTATATGAGAAAAGCACTCATTCCATATCCTCTATTTATCCAATGGAGAATAAAGTAGACTCTTCATTGTATATTGATTTTTTTTCTCCGAAAGCAGCAAAACGCGAATGCCATAGAAGTCAACTGTGCTTAAATAAAATTAAAAATGAACCACGAATATCGTTTAAAGTTGTCAAAGACAAACACAAATTGCGTACATCGTTGTAAATTTCCGAAACATCATCTCAATCCGAAGTTGAAACTCGACGAGAGTACCATTAAAGATGTTAAGAAAGTGAAATTTATATATTTGTTCAGAAAAAAAAATACAACTAAGCGTGCAATTTAAAAGGCCACTTCACCCCCTAAAGATAGTTCGTAGTACTGATCGGGGTACTGACCAAAAAGCATTAATTCATCTGCATATTTCGTATTTCATCAAAATTAGATTCCGACTGTGTGGTTGATGGTTCTACAAGAATGTCTTGCCTTAAACCACTCGATGCTATTCATAATAGTTGAACAAAAATTAGCCTGGATGCATTAGAACATCACACACTAGACGGGACCTCGGATGGAGGATCGAGGAAGGCCTGCTCAATTTATCAAGTTTGCTGCGAAATAACTGAATACGCAGCCCGGGGTCAAAATAGTACAATCCTGTTATGCAGGCACATTAGTCTCCCCTGGGGTGCTTTCCGAATGCTCCCGAAGAGGGATTCCTTGCAGCTGAGGGCAAACAGTGCCGCAGTTCGGGCAGTCTCCATTTTAGAGATGCCTGTCCAATACTGTTTTGTCCCTAAGTGAGGGAACAGAAGGGAGGTCGAACAAATCGGGAGCCATAGAAAGGGTGTCACGTCTGAGGGTGGGGGCATTTGGAAGTAATTAAAATCAGTCATTTATTTAAATAAGATCTGATCATTGCCGTTGAGTACTGCTTTTTAACTAAAGTATTAAATTTTAAAACTTATTTGATTTTTGTTGCACTGTCTGTGTTAGTGAACATTGGCTACTTAGTTACAAACTATTGTACACGCACGGGCCAACAATTTAGTGGCATGTTTCGGCATCGAAGCTGGCTGAGTATATTGCCCGAGTACTAGTATGCGGAAATACTAGCAGATTTGTGGGTTGTTGGGCTATGTTGTAGGTTGAGAGCCGTGTCAATTAAAACCTTTGTGTGTTACTGAACTCGGTGACACTGACTCAGAAGACGAATTGATAAGATACGTTATAACACCAAATGACAATATATCAACATTTATTTTACTATAGTCAACGGACGACACAAAAAAAATTAAGTGTCACAAATCCTTTTGCTGTGGAAAAAGCTATTAAATGTATTGTTGGAACTGTTAAAGATATCAGAAAATTAAGATCAGATGATATTATCATCCATTGCACAAAACAGGTTCAGGCACATAACCTTCAAAACACAAGTGATATCAGTGTTAAAGCCAATTGCCACAAAACCCTAAATACCAGTAAAGGTGTCATCAGAACACGTGAACTAGCTGAAATGAAGGAAAATGGAACTACTTTACAACTGAAGGTCCAAAGAGCATGAACAGTTGGTTACTTGATCGTCAGAGTTGTTGGTACGTTCCAAATCCGCTTCGATGTTTCAGGTGCCAACAGTTTGGACAAGGGCATCATTATTGTTGCGACAAGCACATATGTTACATGTGCTTAAAATCATGATGTACCATACGAATGAGCATCAACTAAATGTATCAAGTGTCAGGACAATCACATATCATCATCTAAGGATTGCTCTATCCGGAAGAAAGACAATTTGATACAAAATGTAAAATGCGAATAGCGAATTAGTTGACAAGAAGTAAGGGACATTGTAATATCCATGCCTGGCATGAGCACACCAACTCTATCTAATGCCTCGACCTCGATGCTAAGACATACAAATGTCCACCCAATCAATTGCAGGCTAAACTGAAATTACTTGGCTTTGACATGCTACTCCAACATTTTGCTAAAAAACGTTACAATTTACTTGAAAAATGAAAACTTCAACACAAAAAACCCTGAGCGAACACAAAAATCGCTAAAGCAAAAGCGTGAGTCACAGTCAGAGCAAAAGAAAAACAACAACAAAAACTTATATCTGATCGAATACCTAAAGATCTTGAGAATGCTGTTACGAACAACATTTGTTAAAGAGTTTGACGACTAGGATGGTGATGACTGCATCAAAGCCACGTTTTCCAACAAAATGCGCAGGAGATTGTGTCAGGGCGGGTCACCACCAAAGATGTACAGAGCATTTTCTTCCAAACGATCACCCTCTAAACCACCAACCTAATATATATAATATAACCACACACAATAGAAAACAATGGAATGCCAAGATTTTAGATCGAATTTTGATGCACAGGGGATTCCAAGCCAAACATATTAACTCTTAACCTGCTGAGTATTTTTAAAATATTTTTCATCAAAGCTAGTCATGGCTGCTAGGAAGCAGCCATGACTAGATTTGAAGAAAAATTAATTAAAGTATAACACAAGAAATCACTGATGAAAAAATCCCTTCAATTTATAGGGGGAAAATGTGATTAGATGTACCCAAATTATATTGTTTTCAGTGACAAGAGAAACCCAATACTGGGCAGGAATACCCGCCAGCAGCATGCAAGGAGTTAACCCTCGGCTTTTTGTTTACATGAAACAATCTTAAAGAAACCAGACACTCAAGATCATTCTGGTTTTATGCATTACTCGCATAACGCCTGGGCAGATGAATATGATCTTCTTATTCGCAGAACCTCTGTCTTGGTTAGAAACAACCTTATTCACAGTCTTGCTGTTTTTGAAACAAATTTACAGGCTGTAGCGCTACACCTAACATTAGACAAGACAGTCACGTTGTGTTCAATTTATTTGTCGCCAAATAAACCACTTCAGCCGATTTATATTGAACAAATAATTCACCAACTCCCTACTCGGTACGATATCTTGAGTGATTTTAATGCTCATAGTCTTTTTGTGGTGATCTCTGCAACAAAGAAGACCTAAAAGGTAAATCAGTAGAAGAACGTATAACATAGAGAGTAATCGCTTGACTGGACTGGTTACGTGAAATAATTCACGAGAAGCGAGGGACGCTGTACAAACATGTGTGCGCGAATGCGCACGAGTGTTTTACAATAGAGTTCCTCGTCGCGAATGAATTATTTCACGTAAACAGTCCAATCAAGCGATTATTCTCTTCATTATTTTTCATTATTAACGATGATTATGTTATTTAACCCTTTATCTAACGTAACGGCCAAAACCGCTATTGACAAAAGTCACCAATTCATTTTCATTATTTTTTTCATTTTTTGTCTCTAAGACAGAGGTTATGACCTCTCATTGGAGCGAGCTCGTCGTGCTCGTTCCAATAAGGAGTCATAGCCTAAGTTTTTGAGACAAAAAATGAAATAATAGTTATTCAAGATTTCTTTTGCAAGTGTTGTCTGCTTTTTATGTTAGTTAAAGGGGTAAAAAACACAATGTAGTCCCCATTACAACCACGGCAAAATGTCTTCGTTTGCGCGCACGGATACATGACACAATTGTTGATTGCATAATTCACCTGTGAAGTTATCGCTTATAACCAAACCCGGAAATCTCAGTAAATCACACTTTGGAAAGTAATATAAAACATTACTTGTGTTTCTTCAATGATAGGCCAGACATTTACCCGCAACCCGCCTCTGGTCCACACAACACGGCTGATTTAACCATTCCCTGTCCTTCTCTCTTTCTTGATTGTTTTGAAAGATTGAGGGTGACTTGAGCGGGAGTGACACTTTCCACTTTCGACAGACGATAAGAGGGTGCCTCAGTGGAACTTGAAAAAAGACTCGGACATCCTCTCATCGTTTTATGCTATGCGACTCACGCGAGAGCTGGCCAAGTAACATTTTACTCATATATTGCTTAACATTGCAAATACTGTCATTTCAAAAGCGTCGGCATATCCTAAACGTTTAAGCAAACCATGGTGTGATAGTGGTTGTAAACAGGCTCTAAAAGCCTGCTTGCAAACTATACGGGAATTTAATAAGTCATCGACTACAAATAATGTGGAGAAATTACTTATAAATCGGGCAATAAAGACAATTTACAAAACAAAGAAGAACAGTTCCTGGAAAACTTATGTTAACAAAATTAACCAACACACACCTTCAAATAAATCGTGAAGAATGAGGAAACAAATTAAAGGAAAAGTAGCAAAATCCAATGCACAAAACCTCAACAACAACTATGAATTAATTACATCGAAGAATCAAAGATCAAACAAATTGGCCTCACCGTTTACTAATCATTCGTCGTCTGAAAATTGTCATCTATAATTTGTTAAACTTAAAAAAAAAACAGCAGGAAAAACCAAAGATCAAATTTACTTCAGATACAATTTAGAAGATTACAATGAACCTTTGTCTATGGAAAAAAAATAATAAGTCTTTCCATAGAGCACAAGATAATGCCACTGCACCTTATGGAATACACTCACAACATTAAAAATATCTGCCTTAAAATTCACTCGAACTTTTACCATCAATTTTCCATGACATTGGAGAGACTGGCCAGTTTCCACCTTCCAGGCGAAACACTATAATAATTAACAGTCCTCAGTCTGATAAAGGTCTCAGCAAACCAAGTAATTACACGCAATTTGCACTGATAGGTTGTCTGTGTAAAACCATGGAAAAGATAACCAATGATCGAGGTGTGTGTTTACTGGATAACAACAGCCTCATAACCGATGTTCGGTTTGGAGTTAGTTGCAAGAGAAGCCCTGTGAATCATTTGGGTGGACTTGAAACGTCTATGAGAAATGTCTTTGCTAGAATAGAGCATGTCGTCGCGATCTTCTTTGATCTGGACAAGCATATGATACAACGTTGAAGTATGGGATTTTGGAGGACATGGGGTTGAGAGGGTGTATGCCTCTTTTTATCGTTATTTCCAATTCACAATTCCAGGTTCTTATTGAATCTACTTTATCTGATCCCCAAGGTCAGGAAATGGGGATTGCTCGCGGTAATGTTGCATCTGTTGCATATTTCGCGGTATCAATCAATATCACCATTCACGCAGTTAAAAATATGGTAGTTTCAGAATTCTATGTTGATGATTTTGTAATCCGCTATAGTTGCAAAAACATGAATGTCACCGAGCGCAACCTTCAGCTGTGCTTAGATAGATATTCGAAAATTGGCCACAGAAGACTGTTTTAAGTTATCCAAAACAAAAACACCATGCGGACATGTTTGTAAACTATGAAAACATCACCTTGATTCGGAGTTTGAAATGGATGGGAGTATATTTAAATTTGTTATGGGAGAGAAATCCCTGTGTTTATTGTTTAACAATAGACTGAATTTCACTTCTGATATACAAAATGCGAGAATGATGTGTAAAACGGCACTGAATCTCTTCAACGTGGTCGATCACACTGGCTGGGGAGCTGGCCAAAAAAACATTACTCCATCAGTATAGAGCACTTGTTAGATCCAACTTAGATTACGGTTGTGTGGGTTATGCTTGTGCCAGAAAGTGGCACCTCAAATCACATGATGCAGTTCATAATAGTGATATTAGAGTTAGCTTGTGTGTTTTTAGCACATTGCCAATAGATTGCTGAAGCAGGGGAGCCATCTATTGCGAAGAGCGGAATTAAACTTTTATATCAGTATGTTTCTACACTGATTGCTAATCCATCAAACCCTGGTTATAACCGTGTTTCTGGCCTCAAAATGTTGAATTTTATAACCGGCTCCATAAACATATTCATTTATTTGGAGTTTGAATTAAACCCTATATGTAGTCTGCAACACTTGAATGTGATATGATAAAAGAGAACCGTGACCCACATATTCCTCGTTGTCCTTATATTCCGATAAATTCAGTCTTTTGATTGGTCAGAATGCTTCGGACAAATTTCCGATAATTCAATCATAAAAATAAAATAAGAGCACATAATTCGTCCTCTGAGTACCAATGTGTTATATGTGCCAATAGGCGCATAGAACATATTGGAACTCAGGGGACGATATGTCAGGAAAATACCATTTACTCGTTTCCTTAACAAACCAGGGGATGTAACTCTCTCTCTGTTGTCTTATGCGATTATAAAAAAACAAACTATTTATCACGAATTTGGTCCAAGTGTTTGCGGGACTGAGAAATGCGTCCACAAATTTATTTCCACTATGTTTGTATTGTGTTTCAAAGGACAAAAACGGTATCTCCGCCAACATGTATGGTATATGGATATTTAATACCTGGATGTCTCATTTAAACACCTCGCCTGCGCTTCGGTATTTACAAGCGGACATTCAGGTATTAAATCTCCATATCCCATTCAAGTTGGCTGAGACAACAGAAATTAGCATTTAATAAATCCAATACCAGAAGATTTATGGTAGTTTTTTGGCCGCACTCACATTACATTTATATGGTTAGTTTAGGGTCAATTATCCCAGATCAGTCTTTTTGTCATCCTTGAGTTATTTCAATGATCTCACTGTTATCTCAGATTGGGTTGGTTTGCACGAGTTAATTATGACAGCACTCCGGACATTTGTGCTTGATTTTTCGCTGTGTATTTGTGACCAGTCAGTCTGTGAATTACATCGAAACGACTGGGCCAGGTGGTGAATTTCCAATCAAAATTAGGATTGTCCCACAATATCTGTTGTTGAATATAACACCAGAGTCAGCACAATAAATAATTATTTGAAGGAAGTATTGCCTTCTTCATCCCCCAAAATTAAGTTCTGGACACACACGCGGCTACATTCTATTGCCGCACAACATTTGTGTGATGGGGTTCACTTTACTGAGGCAGGGCTTAAAAAAATATTTTCGCAGCGTACGCGGCTGTATCTTGTTTTTTTAATAAGGTAGACCTCCAGTAAAATAATTACAGTTTATGGCATTATGTCTTGTATGCATATTATTCATGTTTAATCCAACAAAACTTTACTTATTACATACATGTATGGTGTGTCATGTTACGGCCCGGTGGCTGACATTGACCTTGATTACGATAAATGATTCAATACTTTACATAGATTGAGCTTTAAGGGGAGTGGGGTGTGGGGGGGGTGGGCTTGCCTGTCTCGGATACTGTTTTGCCTTTTTAGGCTCTTAAGTCTAACTTCCACCTGCTGTGGTTAGCGGCGCACGTCTATGTTTCTCTGTCGTTGCCTCTGGTTCAAGCTGTTTCGCTGCCCGCTTTGTGTACATTCTGTGCATCAATTGGTAGCTTCATCTTGCTAATTGTGATCGGGCACGGGGTACCTGTACCATGTCTCACCCTTCATCTCCAAGAAACTTTACATGTATATGTTTATACTCCACATTGTACGATTCCATGACATGAATTGCCTTTGATTTTATATCTTTTTGCGGTATGACTCCCTGGGCTCGGTCGTCAGTTGCAGGGGCGACGAACTTTTATTTGTTGCTCCTAAAGGGGTTACCTATTGTTGATCTTACTGTAAGATCTTCTTGAACGACTAACATTTGTCGTTCTTTGGAAAGATTTTCTCTGGTATGATACATGTATATTCTGTCATAATGGTACGTTCATGTTCTTCCTGTGAGAGCTTTATATCCAGATCGGCGAGCCTTACCCGGTGTTGTGACTGCTTGCTTGTGTTTATCCTACTTTTTATTTTCATTTTTTTTTCAGAATGCCCAAACGGCGTAATGATTTGATTAGTGGTCTTTCAGAATGATTCCAACCATGCTTCATGCTTCGAGTGCCACCACTCACTACAGTCCTGGACAGCCTAGGGTGTCTGTTCGTGCTCCAGGGACATCATTCAGATTCAGATTCAGATTTTTTTATTTTGCGGTATAATTATACATGCATAACAGATTTGATTACATGGTTATTATAACAATACATAATGCACATGTATATACAACACGGAGACGACATAGCCAGATTGGCTGTCTACCTGTCACCTCCTTGTAATAAATATGTTATGTACTCGACACTGCAAATCGACGTGGAATTGAATATTACATAGTGTGCAGCCTCACCTTCGACATCCACCACGATTTAGTACTATTTTAAAATCTGTTTTGCACTCCCGTTGGCTCACTGTCAACGGAAACTGGACGAGATACTCAGAGGTACTTCAAACTGGGAGAAAGATGTGTATGACGATTGACCTGGCTGAGAGCACCACTCAAATACTTTGTTGAGCTCATCATTAGCACGTGTCGCTAGAAGCTCGACGTTAGAGGACGATTCGAACGTAGAGGTATCATCTGCAAATGAATGAAGGTTTAATTATGTTGCGGTGTTAATATCGTTAATTGATAGTCCTATTGCATCCATCTCCACAGCTGTTTCGGACAATGGCCTAGGCCACACTCCCAGAATGCTAAGGGACGTAAGACTAAATCCGGGAATGGTCGTTCTTCTGCACAGATAAGATCCGGAAATAGTAGGGCCGATAAGGTTAGTCCCCCAGTCCAACAGATATTAATGTTGCACGTAACTCTACGGTCGTTTCACGTCAGCAGGAGTTCGTACCAAGTTTTGATTCACCTTTTCCCCTACCAGTGGTTACAGCTCCATACAATTTTGACTCTCGGTACAGTGCGCGGAGGGGGGGGGGGGGGTAACCTTATTTTTGTGCACAGTAATTCAGATAGCTTCTCCACTAATCTTCCTGTTACAAGTATATCAAATCTGGGACATACCACCGTTCATTCATCTGCGAACTTTTTACCTTCGGTTGGATCACAAGTGTCTCCTGATTCCGGGATATTAACAGTACGCTTACCGCGTCACATTGTGCAACAGTTACAGGTTAATCATGCACAGGGCATACAGACTGTTTCTGAAGCAGTTACTGCAGCATTACAGGCTACAAGGTCTTCCAACATTCCTACTTCCAGTGCCAGTATGATGCCAGTTGGTCCTTCCAGTTTCGAACCGGTACGGGATTTCATCGTTCCGGTGACCGATCCATTGTCCAATGGGGAATTGATGTTATTCAATCCATTTCATCAGTCCATGGTTACTCAGCCGACTAGCGGGCAAGGTAATGATCATATATTTTCTTGAGTTTCGTTAGCACACCATGTCAATCCAAAATTGAAATCTCAAATATGGGCCAATGAATATGTTAATTTGGCAGCCCTTCTTCTGCATCAACAGCATGAAGCTACTTATTCCATGGCAATGCAGGGTGGTGACGAAGGTCCTTCTTTGGTTTTTGTTCCCAGACCTCTGACATCTATCACGCACTTGGCTCAGTGGTTTCGTGCTTTTGAGATTTTTTGTTCAGTTTACGTCGAGAAATTTCCAGATCAGATTCAAGATCTTCTTAAATATCAGTCCAATATTCGTCATATGTCATCAATTGGCTATGACTGGATTGTTTATGATCGGGAATTTCGAACACTTCGGCAAACTAATCTTTCTCTCCAATGGGATAGTCTCCATTGGGAGTTATATCTCAAAGCCATGCCCTCTACCAGGACTTCAGTCGGTTCTCAAAGTCAAAACCAGATTCGTCCCAGGGTCAACTCATTCAAAGGTGGGCAGTTACAGCAGGGGCGTTCAATGTATGTCAACTGGACACATCCGCCTTCAAAGGTCGCAGTTTCCGTATTGGCTCTGTCACTTGGGCAGCTAGTAGGGGTTTTACTGATCCTCAAATCAGGATGATGGGCAGTTGGAAGTCGAATGCTTTTCACAGTTACGTCCGCAGCTCTCCTCTGACGTGATATCTTTCTTCAAGCCGGGAGTATTGCCACTGGAAGTGGAGGTGGTGACCTCTTCTATTTCATTTTCCCCCTCAGTTTCTGCGAGGGCAGCACTTGGGGTTCCATATGATATAGGCATCCGTTGGAATTTGTACCAGTCTGCATTAACCTAGTTCCATTGCGTCAACACTGATGGGGCTGGGTTGATCATACTGTCTGCGGTAGGTCTAGGGTTGATGGTAGTTAGCATGTCTATGTCCATGGTGCTACCCCTTCTGCAGATATTGGTTATCATGGATTGTTCAACCCTTTGGTTGTTATGGGACATTAATACTATTATATACCTTGTTCTTGTTGCGTCCAGGGATGCTGGGACATTCCTGGCTGCTTGCTTAGGGGTCAGCGCTGGGGCGTTGTCCAGTTATATTGTGCATAGCAAATTATTACGCACTCCTGACGTCGCAGGGGCGAAGTCATTAAATTGTTTCATTTTATGTTTATGTTATTTTTTGTTCATCATGGCTGTTATTCCTCATTTGTTCCTTGCTAGCGTTGGGGTGTGCTACGGTGGCGAATTATTGTTATTGTTGCCTGCCCGTGGTTTTTCATGGGATTTGACCACACGTACTGTGTAAGACTTGTCATTCATATAGATCATCAGGTTCGGCTGATATTTCAGTTGATGCTGTTCTTGCAGTGTGGGGACACTGTTCTTCCCATTTTGTGCTTTGCTTGTTTCATTCATGTTCTTGTCTCCTTATATCGTTGCGAGTTTTTGTCAGAGGAGTTTATCGTCTTAAATTCTTACTCCTTTTTGTTTCCCATTTTCCTTCCTTCCTTGCTGTTTTGTGGGCGGAATGCATCCCTCAACACGGATGCCACAAGTGGGTCAGGTTAAGGGATGTATTTTGGGCGTGTTTTCATACCGCCCACAACGTAGGCAACGTTTTCCAAAATGAAACTCCCCATAGAGCAGTCATTATAATTATTCTACTACTCCTTTATTGGCTACACTGTACTTATGATATGTGTATCAAACAATAAAATCTACATTAGTAATTTACAGTATAGTCCTAAAACACATACATTAGTTCCTATTAATTGCTCATTGCAAGTTTGGTTTTCCAGTCATTGATGGCTGCATAAATACAATACCAGAAGAATTATGGTAGTGTTTAGGCAGCAACCATATTACATTTATATGGTTAGTTAGGGTTAATTAACCCAAATCTGTCTTTTTGTCATCCTTGAGTTATTTCAATGACCTCACTGTTATCTCGGATTGGGTTGGTTTGCACGAGTTAATTATGACAGCACTGCGGACATTTGTGCTTGATTTCTCGCTGTGCATTTGTGACCAGTCAGTCTGTGAATTACATCGAAACGACTGGGTCAGGTGGTGAATTTCCAATCACAATTCCACCCGTCTCCCCTACCAACACCTTTGTAAATTCATTGCACTTGTACAGGTTGTCCAGCGTATTCGGTATGGGTACGGCTTAGGTTGTGTGGGCGTTTTTTTCATACCGCCCACAACGTAGGCAACATTCTCCAAAATGAAACTTCCCATAGAGCAGTAATTATAATTATTCTATTACTCCTTTATTGGCTACACTGTACTTATGATACATATACCAAACAATAAAATATACATTGGTAATTTACAGTGTAGTCCTAAAACACATACATTAGTTCTTACTAATTGCCCATTGCAAGATTTGTTTTCCAGCCCATGATGGCTGCATAAATACATTTATTTTGGATCTTGCTTCTACCAGAAAGTCAGAAACATTTTTGTTTTCAATTTAAGCAAACATATTCTGAAATAAAAACCAAGTATAGAGCACATACAAGGATCTAAACAGCCGGAACTAAACCCGGCGACAAAATATCATCAGCCGTTGTGATCAGGTCATCTAAATCGGAATACCAGATGGAAGGTTTTTATTTTCAAAGCTGAAGTTAAAGCTTTCCACTTGTACTTGAAGTCACCAAGAACGTAAAGCAAAGGAAGACGATTATCTTTTCCGACTCTCTTTCCTCGTTACTTGTTTAACTCAACCCCAAGTTGAAGAACCTTTTCCTTTTGGAACTTTGTGACAAGTTGAATGCTTTCGTGTCTTACCAATATGATATCGTGTTTTGTTGGTTAAAGAGGCTTGTTGGTATCTCCGGTAACACAAATGCAAACCGTGCTGCAAAAGTGGCTTCAACCAAGCCGATCACTGATTTTAAAATTCCCTTCAGTGATTTTAAACATTATATATAAATAAATACATCCAGTCTGTGTGGTCGGCGGCAGGAGGAATGGGATGGAGAGACAAAAACTCTATCGCCTCCGACAAAATATTTTTAATCATTACTCGCCAAGTAATCTTTTTTAGAAAAGATCATGTAATTTCTCACGATGTCATATTGGTCAAACAAGACTTACCTATTACTTTTTATTAGAAGGTAATATGCGAACGAAATGCGTTCCTTGAAATCAGTGGTTAACAGAGCAGCACGTTCTTTTGCACTATACAGATTATACTCTTCTCAGACAGCAGTATTTTAATGATGCGTCTCTGACAGGTTTACTTTACTGCACACATGCGCACACAGTTCCGCTGTTACCTCAGGAAATCAACCGTTTCTATAAATTGTAAATTGTTTTTATTGGTTTTAATTCTCATCTATTCATATACATTTAAGAGACTGCTATACACACCATTCTTTAAACAACTGTCTCATTTTCTCATAACTGTGTTCAATACTTATGTTTATTCTTCATACTTGAGCAACTCGGTTTTATTCATTCGAAGATAATGAGATATTTTGTAAACTATATTAATTTTATCGCCACGATATAGCCTTAGCAGGTGATGTGGTGTAAAGTCCCAATTAATAAATAAATTATCCATATTCAGTTGAAGATATAGATGATGGGCGCTTGGGAAAAAAAGCTCCTGCAGAGTTCTTTCTCTATTTTTTCTTCGGGGAACTACTCTTAAACGAGTTCGGCCTCAGTTTCCAGAAAATTTTCTCGATGCATTCATCAATTGCCATCTCTCCAATAGCTTCTAATATATTGTGGGTAACAGTGTGTTGAAGAGCTTTGAATGTTCTGTCTAATAACAGTTTTTGTTTTTCGATTTTCTTTTTTCTATTATTCCGTTCCTGACTCTGACTCAAAGTGCATTCCTTTGTCCCTGTTTTTTTACCGAGTTTGTTCGGCTGATTTTTCTGCTCAGGTTTAGGTTTTTGGTCTTTATGGGGTCCTGCTGTAGATATAAGCTTTGCCTGTTCCCGTTATTTCGTTTCTGTCACTGTCGGAGAAGCTGGCGTTGTGTGGTTTGATTTTGGTTCCACCTGGTCGGTATGCCCTATTGTGAATGCCTGTAGTGAATATGGAATAGAGCAGCTGAGCCATGACTGTGCAACCACCCATTTTATTGACTTATATAATGCGAATGGGTTGAAATCTATTTTTTGGTTTTCTTGTTTTGGTTAAATAAAAATTAATTTAGGCCAATGTTTTGACGTATAAGTTTTTGCCTGATCATATTCAGAGTTGAAAGAAATGAAATTATTTGACGGTTCATACGATCGCTTTGATTTTGTTTTGGATGCCATAACTCCGAGATTTCATTGCCCAATGCTACGACCCACCACGGAGTCCAACAAGGGGTAGAGTTACTGCTGTGCAGTGAACCCAGCGAGCTGCTGCATACTTATACTAGGACAGTATACTCGTATATTTATTGGTGTTTAAGGTCACATACTTATGAACAATGGCTAATCATGACCGTGGCAGTGTTTACGGGTGGAGGAAGCAGGAATACCCGGAGAGAACCACCGAGCAACGACGAGCAGCTGCCAGCTCATCAACATCGTAACTCCGCACTGCAGCTCAGGCAGGGTTAGATTGGTTGAGGACATGCGCACCATCGACGTGTAGTACGCCTTAGTACAGGGAGTCATCGTGCCCCCATGTGGACAATCGGGGTTAAGTGCCTTGCCCAAGGACACAACACGGGAGTCCGAATCGATCGCCCAGACGGTCACCCATCCGAGGACTAACCGCGCTCGGTGTTGCTTAACTTCGGTGATCTGACGAGAACCGGTTACCGCAACTCCACCGCGCCCCCTGATAGTATACTCAGCCAGTGTCGATGCTGAAGCATGCCACTGACCAAATGGCAAACGCCTGGATGCTACCACGTCTTCAGACGTCAGTCAGTCCATCAATCAGTTTGCGATATTCTGAGGTGCACGTTACCACTGGAAACGAACCCAGAGATTGCAATAAAACCGAACATGCTCTAAAATTTAATAAATTTCGAAAATTTGATATACAACGGCAATTACAATTTGATTAAAATAAATGACTGATTGAATTACCTTTATTTAGTCGTAACCTCGCGCAACTGAGCAGTTCTTCCTCTATCCGCTACCTGAGGACCGAGCAGTAACGTATGATCAAAAGACATACCAAGGATCCCCTAACCCCCTTAACTTCCTTTATCCTCCACCCGGGGACCCGCCTAGTGGGTTATGGTCATAGGACATGCTGAGGATTCCCTAACCCCTTTGGATATTTTCTTGATAGCACTGTATCTAAATGTAACTGAAACAACCAAAGTTTTGGTCCATAATTTAGAAACCAAGTCCCCCTATATTCGACATCTGAGCAATCGTCAGGAACTGAACGTGGGTGGTACGGTTGATAGATTTCGCATGCAATACAAACAATATTCTCCGTGATATAGGCGTCCGTGCGTAGGAGCTATTTTGTTTCATTATATACATATTGATACGAACTCGATGTTCGTCATTGGGTCGTTCCTGCAGTGTCCCATGTGGTGTGATACTGCTGTTACAAGCATTATCCACGTAGTGTGCTCTTGAAAAATCGAAAACGAGGCCGTGCGAGAATGTTGTCTTCTTCCGCATTTCACTATATAGTGTGTACTAAACCCATACACCATCAATTAATTAAGATTATTAACATGTTCGTCATTTCACAAATGTATTAAATCATTTGTCAACAATTGTTCTTCAAACAACATTAGATTTGCGCTGGATTAGCCGAGTTGTTGATGCTGATCATATCATCAAAGTCCGGAATCGAGATCAAGAATAAGTCGTACCAACAACTACCAACAACTACAGGTAACGGTTTGCCGCCCGCTTTCATCCAATATGGATATTTTCAAATATTTCTTCACTTAACTATAACATTTAACTGTAACCTAATGGAAGGTATATAATGTTTATTTTAATTGAGGTTGAACGACACTATCGAAAGCCATGACCAACTCGTGTCGAAAGTTTTTATATGTGGAAGAAGTCGGAATACCCCGAGTGAACCACCGAAGATCGGCTGGCAACTATCAGACTCCCCGAAGCACTAACTCAGCACAAGCAGGGTTAGCAAAGCTTGAAGAAAAGTACACCAGTAATGTAAGTGCCTTCGATAAAGATCTTGGCAGCTGTATTTTGAATGCGCTGAAGCAAGTTAACAGATTACAGCAGAACTACATTAGTCCAATCGAGACAGGACCCAGACTGTATAACAGGTTTCAGTGTGTTGTGATCAAGTAGTTTAAATTTGTAATTTTCTTGATATTTCCTGTGTGGACAAAACAGCTTTTGTTCACTTTAGTAATTTGGTCACCCAGATCGAAGTTATTGTTGAAAGTAAAAACAAGGTTCAGGGCACTTTCGATTGTGTGCACATTGATACAGACCTCTGATTGGAGATTTGTCTAATTGATGTTTTGCGCACAATTATAAAAAATAAGGTTATCCAGTGATCAGATGACGTCAACCAGATTACAAAATAACAGTTCTATTTTCACAGTTGAAGTTAAAGTTTCAAAACTAGCGTTTGAACATATCCTGAATACACGAGAAATGAAGCCGAGTATTTTTTCTACCCTCTTTCCCCTTGCTAGCTTTTGTCAACGTCAAGTTGGAGAACACTCTCATTTTGGAACGTGAAAAATTAAATACTCTGTCATGTCAGATCAATATTAGCTTTGCTAATTACCTGGATATGCTGGTATCTCAGATAACAACGGTGAAGACTGTTTAGCAAAACAAGATCAAAACAAGTCTGTCACTGATTGTAGCATTCCATTCAGTGATTACAAACCATTTATCTGCCAATACACCAAATCTTTATGGCAGTCTGAAGGAGATGGCGCGACAAAACTAATAACAAGCTGCATCGCTTTTGACGTAGTATTGTGGAGAATAACTCGTCCGGCAACCTTTGTATATTGGCATGATGTCATATCGGTCATACACGACGTACATATTCCTTCTTGTTAACAGGTAACGTGTGACCGACGTGTGTTACTTGCCAGCAGGGAGTGACAATGGAGCACATTCTTTTGTGCTGAGCATAATTTAGTGGTGTGAAACGACAGCATTTTATTGCTGTGTATTTTCGAGACCGAACACAAATTATTATACAATTCTGTCGTTCCCCACAAAAAACTAACATTTTTAAGAAACTTTAAATTGTTCTTCCGCTTTCGACATCTCATTTCTTCATGTCTATTCAATAGGTTGATTCGCGTAGCATTATATAAACCACTAATCTCATTTTCTCATTATTGTGTTCACTAATTATTTATCCCTCATGTTCTTTCTAGATTTTATCACCTCGTTTGCTTTAGGTTTAGCGACACTTTCGACAGCCAAAGTCACCTCATGTCGGACAGTTTTACGGACGGAGGAAGCCGGAGTACCTGTGAGAACGATCGAGCAACGGCGAGCGACAGGACTGTCAGACTCCCCAATGAACTAACTCCACACGAGGAGGGTTAGCGCTGGTTGAAGAAAAGTGCACCATCGACGTGCAGTACGCCTTAGAACACTACGCCACCGTGCCCCCACGTGGACAAATGGGATTAGGTGTCTTGCCCAGTGTCACAACACGGTTGCCGCAGATGTGATTTCCACCGAGAACCTCTCGGCTTGCAATCTGCATATCTACCTATTGAGCCACCGCGCGTCTTAACTCGTTTGTACTTCGAGGAAAATATTGACCTCTTTTTAACTGATATTTTTTATCTCAACGATTTAGCCTTTGATGTTCATGTGGAGTCGAGTGCCAATAATTAAAAAAAAATAAACAGATAAAAAAATAAATAAACCATTCAATAAATAAATAAATAAATAAATAAAAATAAGTAAATAAATAAATAAATAAATAAATAAATAAATAAATAAATAAATAAATAAATATTGTCCCTACTGGAATCCCTCCACGTAGAAATGGACCCAGCATTGTTCGTTGAATGTAGCAAGCATGCGTTTCACTAAACTGCTTTTTTCTCTCCAAGTAGCCTCTTGGAGATCAATTTTAAACGTTCGTGCTGCACAAAGACCTATTTGGAAATGGTTTCACTGCAGAAACTGTCACTCAAATATCTATTGCTTAGAGGTAATTATATGGTCAGTTTCATACCGACCGAGATGACCTTCGGTAATTTCACATCTGACTGTGGCCGGAAGTCGAAA
Source organism: Pictodentalium vernedei (assembly GCA_031216915.1). Classification (NCBI taxonomy): domain Eukaryota; kingdom Metazoa; phylum Mollusca; class Scaphopoda; order Dentaliida; family Dentaliidae; genus Pictodentalium; species Pictodentalium vernedei. Next base: position 13,444,432 of record CM062288.1, on the reverse strand, counting down.
GCCCGTGTGAAGATATCTTGGGCTGATATCGCGGCCCTTATGAAACTAACCTGAAGGCTGGTGTGAAATTACCTCGGGCTTGAATATCGACGGATATAAACTAGTCATGTAATAACCTTTTTATTTTTTAAACTAAATCAAATAATTACAGAATGTATTCAGATCTGTTACAGTTTTCCTGACAGTGTTGTTGTTTCTCGTTCTTCCCATAATGTCCAAAGTTTCCACTTTTCATAGTTTAGCTACACGAATGCCTCGCCCTGCCTAGTGTTGAAACCGCGACGTTCGAGTAGTTGAACTGTCTCTTATCTACTTCGAGGAATCTCCGCTTTGGACTCTGATTTTTTTTTAATTCGGTTAAATTTTGTGTTCAACTCTCGTCTTTTTATCTTCGCCCACCTAATCGTTACTTACTGCCACCATTATTACCTCACCATAAAAATCCTACTTCCAGTTGTTGCCTGGTACTACCAATTTCACTGACTGGTTGCTTTCAAAGAATTAATGGTAAACGATTTCGCAGTAAAGAAAATGGCTGCGTTCATTAACCCATTAAGGGAGAAATCTCGTGATTGGGTGATATCGGCTGAGATCGGAGTTACATCAGCCGAGTTGAAGTCATCTACGCTGAGCTTGGCAATGGGCAATTCTGGGAAAGGAAATCAATTCTATTAAAAAAATCTGCATTAAGTGCTTGAAATCACGACATTATCACTACATGAGAAATAATGGCTACGTGAAATCAAGATATTATCATTACATGAGAAATACGGCCTACCGTACTTTTTGTATTTACTGAGAGGTGCTCTTACTACGTGAAATCAGGACATTATCATTACATGAGAAATACTGGCTACAGTACTCTTTGCATTTACTGGGAGGTTCATAAATTACGTGAAATCTCGACATTGTCACTACATGAGAAATACTGGCTACAGTACTATTTGTAATTATTGATAGGTATATTAGCAACGAGAAATCACGACATTATCACTACATGAGAAATACGGGCTACAGTATTTTTTGAGAGATATTGTTGTACGTTAATCGTAGAATGCAATAATGTCGAAGCATTCCAATGTGATTGAGCTCCTTGACTCATTCTTGTTCAATACACTGCTTTTAGGGAACAAAACGCATGTTTGTGAAAATGGTTAATGGCCAAGAAAAAACAGTCAAAAATAAATCCAGAAACGTTTCCAGCTATAACCTCGTTTTTTTATCTGTTTTAAACGTGGGACAAAGACATGCTTCAGCTGAAGCTCGAGCGCGATTCTTTCATATTTGTCAAATTTGTTTCAGACACTCCTAGATTTAGGAAGTAGAGGGTGACCCGTTGGCTGCACTCTCTGTTTGACATATGTTGCTTTGTACTCTAATGCATTGCTTCACTGGGGTGCATTCTAAATTAAAATGCACAATACAATGGAAAATCAACGAACAACAGTGTTTATACTGCACCCGTTAACCTGCTTTCTTAAGAGGTATAGTAAGTTTCGTTATTTTCCTGCTGTGAATAATTTGTAACATTTGTAACATGTGCTTTTAATTCCAATTGAACTCAACTTCCGTGCAATCGATTATTTTGATTACCAAGAAACGTTTGAGTGCAACAAATGAGGCCAATTCGGCATACAAGGCAGATGTGGGCGGAGTACTACTTTGATTCATCGTGGGGGTAACTTCAGTGTTTGTGCGTAGGCCTAAGTAGATGTTACTTGGTTAGTAAACACCCACGGCCGGGTTCACGTTTCAGCATTTGGACCGTTTAATCGGGCTCCCTGAGACAGCGGCACGCACGCACGCACGCACGCACGCACGCACGCACGCACGCACGCACGCACGCACGCACGCACGCACGCACGCACGCACGCACGCACGCACGCACGCACGCACGCACGCACGCACGCACGCACGCACGCACGCACGCACGCACGCACGCACGCACGCACGCACGCACGCACGCACGCACGCACGCACGCACGCACGCATTCTGACATCCTCTCCCCTTCTCTCTCTCTCTCTTTCTCTCTCTCTATCTGTATCGCTCTCTCTCTCTCTCTCTCTCTCTCTCTCTCTTTCTCTCTTTCTCGCCCTCCCCCTCTCTCCGCCTCTCTCTTCCCTCTCCCTGTCTATCTCTATGTGTGTCTGAAAAATAAAATCACTCAAGAACAAAGAACAGCACCAGCTGTGTGTTTGACTTAAAAATGTCTTCCATATTGAGAAGAGCAAGCTGTTGATAATGAGGTTTCGCCGTATACTTTTTACGTTTTGAAAGGGTAGAGCGCGAATGAACAACAAACTTTAACTTTATTACAATTCTAAATCTTGTTTTTAATTATGTTAAACTTTCCGAAGAGATGTTACAAGGAAATGTCGATCATGAGTTGTGATTGTTCTATATTTCTCCTACAAACAAAAAAAGCAACTGCACTACGTTTCTGTACAATTTCCAAGGCAGAAAAGACTAGTAGTTCACCTTTAACACCCTGAGATGTTAGAAAATGGAAATCTTTAGCAGCGCATTGTTCCCATAATTTAATTGACTTCTGTCAAACAAGAGGGGAAATGTTATATTCCTAGTTGCACTGAGAGAAATTTGCAGCTTAATTTTGTTTTTTCTGTATTTCATCAGCATGCAGGAGGTTGCGTTTTCTCCACAAAAATACTGAACTGCAATTCCTTTTCAAAATGTATGGAGTTCAGCTCACGAAAAACACAACCCCCCCCCCCCCCCACCCCTCCCCTACCTCTCCCGTTGTAGGAGACCCGAACACACGTAGATTTTAGCTTTTGGCGTTTTGTTTTTATAAACACACCTACTTCATACCTTTTGTATTTGTTTTTTTTTTTTTTTGCTTTTAAACACACGTTCTTAACAACTCTTGGTGTTTTGTTTGTAAAATCACGTACTTCATTGTTTTTGTTCTTTTGTTTTTAAAGACACATTTCTCATTAGTTCTGCATTTTTGTATTCAAACACACTTACTTCATATTCATTATTCGGTTAACGCCGTTATGATTTATTAAAGTGTTATTTTTATTTAATTTTGTTTTATTTATTTCATCACTTTTTTCCATTTACATGGAGAAAGGTACAACAAATACTATTTCAATATACATTAGTTCATGTTACCTGTCCGTGGTGGGTATTTACAGATTATACACGTTCTTTTTAACCCCCCCCCCCCCTCTCTCTCTCTCTCTCCCCCCCCCCCCTCTCTCTCTCTCTCTCTCTCTCTCTCTCTCGGTGTCTTTCTCTCTATCTATCTCTCTCACCCTCGCGAATGAGTATATTGTGTTGTGCCCCCATCCCTAATAGAACAAGGTTGTTCAGTAGAAATAAACGCCAACAGTATAGAATGCACAACCGAACAACGGTAATCAGTTACACCGTTATGCATTCCACAATATTCAACGTTATCAGGCAAAATATATTAATACGTGACTTGGCAATAATTTGCATACAAAGTCCTGGCTTCGATTAATCATCAGAAGCTTTAGCATATCTTTGTAGCGAGATGCAAATTATACCCTGTAATGTGAATCAACATGTAGCGTTTACCCAGAACCTCTCCCTCCCGCAAGGCACTCTCATTACGAAATTAACAAGGAGATACCCTCTTGCAGCGAAATGCTTTGGAGAGTACATTATTGTAGAAGGGGGAGCCCAGGATTTCGATAGTCCTGTTTTTATGCGTGCATCCAGTGCATACCGGCATACATATGCCAACACTCGGTCATACCCGAATGTTGGCGACAACGCGTAAATCTGTATAAATGAATCATTTTTGGTTGGGCCAGCTAAGCTTACAGGTCCATAGCCGAATGATGTATAGAAACGGGGGAAGTGTCGACTGCTGAAGTATATATTATTGATTAGCCACCATCTACTGGAGAATAATTTACCAGTTCATAAGTGGGCAGGGCAATAACCACATAACCTTGGAAGGGGGTACTGGTGACAACGTTATCAAACGCCCCCATCGGTGATGTTGATGCAGCCCCATAGGGGCGCGTGATAATAATATTAATAACACTTTGGCCAGCCGCTGATTTGTCACGGTTCTCGGACAAGAAGGCCACGGTTACCCCTGTACTCCCAACTGCCTCCCTATTCCCACGCTTCTCCTCTCCTCCCAACACTCGGAGACGAACTGCTTCACGATATCTCTTGTCCCATTCTTCCCAATCTCTCCGATTGGCATATTAACCCTCTCCTTTGAGTCTCCCCCTAACCACATGTCCTTCATTCTCCCATCCCACTTCCGCATTATACTCCCAGTGAATCTCATTCTTTTAAGCTGATACTTTGGGCATTCTAGAAGAAAGTGTTTCAGGGTCTCCACCATGTCCAAGTTACACATCTGGCACTCCCTTTCACCGTCTTTCCCAATTTCTCCCCTCAGCTCCAGGGATCGCGACCTCAGCTTGAACAACAGTGACCCCCCAAAGGTACCATCAAGGTGTTCTTCAAAACCTGGCTTCTCTTTATCAGGCAGGTCACCCAAAGACCTCTTTGATTTGACCCCCTCTCGCCAATTACGGTTACAATCCTCCATGACCCTTTCTCTGACGATTTTTTTACCCTGGTTTGCCCCAACCTCCAGGTCCGAGATCTCCAATGAGTAGTTATCTACTAGCTCCCTCACTTGGACCATCCATCCCGTTTTGATATTTGAGTTGAAAATTCTCAGGAACATTCCTTACACCATCGGCTGTCGGGGAGATTTACCAATTAATTAAGATAACCGAGCTTCAACAGGTCTATCCTGTCCTTGATCCTCATCCACCCAAGTTCACCCCTGATTGCTTCTAGCGCTGCGGCATTACTCGACCCCGTTATCCATCGCCCTGCATCGTTCTGCAGGACTTCCGAGCTCTTTACAGCCGTCTGGTTTAGGGGTACCACTTCCGTACCGTATGTTATACTTGGTAGCCCCACCATTTTCCAAATGGTTTTCCCCACGAAAACCTTATTGAAACTGTTTCTCCCTTTAAGTTTCATTTGGTTAAGGATTCGCTTCCCCTTCAAAATCAATTTATTTGTGTGGTTCCGGTAGATGCCTCTTCCTGTAATGTTTATATTTACCCCAAAATACTCGTAATCACCTGTCTCTCCCACACTGAGAAGTTTGCTGCTCCCTTCCGGAATGCAGAACTCACCCACTCCAACCATCACAACTCCCATCTTCATGGCGGTACTTGTCAATATGAGAGGGCGACGGGATAAATTTACATACATCACGTCTTATATTCGCAACGGTCTAGAAAGCCTGTTAATACACGAGGAGAGGACGGCACACACACACACACCCTCACATACAAATCCACCCCCTCACCCAGACTTACACGACATACACACACACATACGCGCATATATGTTTACTGAGAGTTGCGATAAATACGTGCAGACACATATATATCATTGGAGAAAGGGAAGATAGTAAGAGGGTGTGTGTCCAGTGTTAAGGGCTTGCATACTTCGATCATTAATAAACCTGTTCCACGGCCCCACGGGGCTGTCCGTGCACCGCCGTCCTGCCGCGATACGAGTTCATCTTTCTGTTCAGCAGCCTCACGTCGCTTTCCATGTATAACCGTTTGGCTGCAGTTGGCTGTGAACTAAAATAGCCGCTAATCACTTTTATCATTTATATATACACTGTCCGTTTAATGTCTTTATGATTTAATAAAGTGTTATACGTTGTCCGTTCATTGTCTTTGTGATTTAATAAAATTAAATACACTTTCCGTTTATTTAATAAAGTGTTTTGCACTGTCCGTTTATTGTCTTTATGATTTAATAAAGTTTTATACACTTTCCGTTTATTGTCTTTATAATTTAATAACGTTTTATACACTGTCCGTTTATTGTCTTTATGAGTTAATAAAGTGTTTTACACTATCCGTTTATTGTCTTTATGATTTAATAAAGTGTTTTACACTTTCCGTTTATTGTCTTCAGGATTTAATAATGTGTTTTACACTGTCCGTTTATTGTCTTTGTGATTTACTAAAGCGCTATTCCTTCCGTCTCCTTATGATATACTAAAGCGTTAATCATTATTCCTTTACGATGTATTCATGACGTATTAAACTGTATTTATTATATGTTTGATTCCTTTTACGTTGTACTAAGGCGTTATTCCTTATTTCATTAGTGACGTCATGATGTACTAAAGCGTTATTAAGTGGATGTATGATGTACTAAAGCACATGCCTCATTCATTTGGTGTCTTTATCATGCACTAAAGATTATATTCATTCTTGGCTACACAGTAAACACTGTGTATGCAAGATTTGAATGGTTAATCACATAAGCATAGAGTTGAGCAGTAGAATCTAACCACATGTTACCGTACCAATTAATAATGCGTTATTAGAAATGTGACTTATTACACCTCTCTCGAGTGAACACGTGCAAAAGTGCGTAACAGATGCTGGAACAGTTTCTATATTAACCACTGATCGAATGCATTCCCTTCAGTTCATTTTGAGACATAAAACCTCAGAAGATGAAGTACTGGCAGTTATGTTTCCAATTGTTTTTGTGCGCCGTTTTTATATTTGGTAAGTATTTCCTATTTTTTACTTGTCAATATGGATGAACACATAATTTTACATAAAACGAAAGGTGTGACTGATTTAAAAATTGATAACCATTTTAAAGATATTTCAGGACCGTCCCTCTTTTTGAAACTGTTACTCGATGATGAAACCGAAAAGTATTGGCGTGAACAAATGAATTGTAGATTGTATCTATTTAGTTTAAACAATATTTATTCAGAATTGAACATGATATAATACATACAAAAGATTGATAATGTTACATTAACTGTACAGAATTGAACATGATATAATACATACAAAAGATTGATAATGTTACATTAACTGTACAGAATTTATAATAAAAGGTATGCAGTACAGCAAGACATGTAGAAATAGCTGACAATATCAAAGGAGAGGATTCGGCAGAAAGCTCTTAGCTTATATAAATCGTCTCCTGGAACATTTCTAAAATAGCAAAGTATATAGGTGCTTGCTAAAACTGAGTAAAATATTGTTTGAACACATTGTCGTTGTTGAATAGAAAGAGAAAAGTGTCAGAACTAGGGAAAAAAAGAGGGAAAAAATGAAGAAACAACAAGAAAAGCACAAGAGAAGAAGAAAAAAATTAAAAGAATAAAAAAGAAAAAAAAAATCAAGAAAGGAAAAACAAACAGACTAATGGAAACAAAGACGCAGAATAATCTGCAGATGAAACCAACTTGAAAGCAGTATTAATACCAGAAGCGATCACGTGAGTGTAGTCTATGACTCTATTGATGAACAGTACCATCGTCGCAAACAGACAAGAGACGAGTCAAGAGTCCGCGCCTGGACTGTTCTCACCACTCTTCCAGCTCAGAGGAGTTAAAAATTAATTTCAACAGGATACTGTTGGTACGGAGAGACAGTCCAGGGGCGGACTCTGGGCAGTCCGCGGTATACTTCCCCAGGAAGGTTAGTGTCAAAAATGTTATTGTGATGTATTTACTGGTGCATATACACCTGTCGATATACCATAATGAAATAAGTCTACATATATACTGCAACTCAGTGAAAGCGCCCGCTTTGTATGATATATTATTGCACGACTCTGAACACAAGATAGTTGTCAGTGATGCTCAAATGCTCGGACCCATACAGGAGCATAGAAAGATCAAAGGTAAACGGCAATGTATTAATTGTTAGATTACGTACATCTGTATAGATTGTACAGTACAGAAGAAAGTGTTCAGTCGTTTCTATGACACCACACAGACACAGAGGTGAAGACGAGAGGTGATTATCATACAGATGGGCGTTAACACCGCCACAGTGCAGACGCAACCTACAATGATAAATTTGAGCTGCTCGAGATTTGGCCCCGGCATAGAATGTGGGCGGACGTTGATTCCCGCCATTTAGGAACATTCTGAAATTTATGATGGAACAATTTTCCCTAACAGAGACGGGCAACATATTCCATTGTTTGGTAACATCTGGAAGAAACGAAGACTGGTACAAACTAGTATGACAAAACGGAACTCGGTGGGTTTTATTTGATCGAGTATTGTTGTGAAGACTGATGGACGAAGTAACTGGCGGTACTTTGTTTGAAAGGTATGGAGGAACAAGTTTATGATACATCTTGAAGAATTGAAATAGCTTGTGCTTTCGGCGCCTTTCCTGCAGTGAATCCCATCGAGTTTCCGAGTAGAGTAAGCTTTTACTGGCACTAGTTGTAGCACCAGTAACTATTCTCGCTGCAGCTACTTGAATTTTTTCTAGATTCGCAGCCTGTGTACTTGAACAGTTGTCCCAAACACAGTGTGCATATTCCAGGAGGGGCCTAATAAATGCGAAGTATATCTTTTCTAAGACCTTGCGATCAAGAGTGAACTTGTGAGCTCTCAACATTTATATACGAGTCCAAGCCTTGGCGCAGATATGATCAAAATGCTCGTTCCAAGTACGGGATTTATTTAGGGTCACACCCAAATGCTTGTGAGTAGATACTTCGGTAATTCGAGTTCCACTTAGATATAAAGGTGGGTGCGTAGGAGCAATGATCTTACGCGAAATTAACATAGTCTCTGTTTTTTTTAGGATTGAACTCAATCAACCATGATTTGGCCCAATGTTCTATCTTGGCCAAATCATGGTTGATTAATGCTGCAGCTTGGCCGGGGTTCTCTACATTGAGATAAAGAGATGTATCATCAGCAAATAGCCGTATACTACTCTGTAAGTTTTCGGTAATGTCGTTGATGTATATTAAAAATAACAGTGAACCTAGAATGGATCCTTGTGGAACTCCAGAAGTTACTGGCCTCCAAAGAGATGCCTCGGAGGCTATCAAAACCCGTTGAGACCTAATCGAAAGGTAAGACTTTAGGAAGGAAAGCAAGTCGCCTGTTATTCCTTTCTTTTCAAGCTTGTGGATAAGACCAGTGTGCCAAACCTTATCAAATGCCTTACTCACGTCACAAAAAAACAACCCTAACTTCTTTCCCTTCATCAAGAGCATGGCAGAATTCATCATAGATGTCTGTCAGTTGTAAAACCGTTGAATCACCCGGGGTAAAACCAGATTGGAACTGACTAAGGATATTATTATCGCAAATAAAACGCCATAACCACTTGAACACACATTTTTCGAATAGTTTCCCAACACAACTAATCAGCGATATCGGGCGATAATTGGTAACTAAGTTAGGAGGATTCTTTTTTTTAAAACTGGCGTCACGTTGGCCTTTTTCCATAAGGCTGGGAAATAGTTGTTACTCAGAAGTATGTTAAAAATGACTGTAAGTGGTTCGCACAGAGAGCGACCACATTCCTTTAGTAGTCGGTGACTTACAAGGTCAGGACCGGATGCTTTCGATGCCTTGATACTCTTGATTGCTTCAAAGACCTCACTACTGTGTAATATTATTCCGTCGAGGGACTGGTGCGCATGGAAGGGATAATTTGGCAAAGAAGTATTAGTGTCATCCAAGGAAGAAATAGAACAAAAGTATTCGTTGAGGATTTCTGCCTTTTCATGGTCAGTGGAGTATAATTTATTCAAATTGGTGATAGTAGGGATTCCCGATTTATTATTAAAAATAAATGTTTTCAGGGTTTTCCACCACTCAGAAGAGGGTGTCTCAGGGCAACCTAATTTTGCTTGAACTTTTGATGTGTAGGTTGCTTTTGCCTTCCTGACCGATGCGACAACTTAATTTCGTTTACACTTGTATTTCGCCCAGTCACGAAGTAGGCCTGTGCGCTTTGCCGTCCGGTACAATCGTTTTCTTTGTCTTAGTAACAGCCGTATTTGATTATGCATCCATTTGGGCTGATTGGTCCTAGAAGTTATGATTTTGTTGGGAATGAAAGTAGATGCAGTGTCGAGTAGTTGATCGGTGAATTTAGAAACTAGGGTATCAGGGCATAAAATATCAAGTAGGTTTTCCCAATTTAAATTTTTGTACGCTGTGTTAAGCTCCTCGTAATTCCCTTCTGCATACAACCATATGCGTCTCTTAAATTTATGAGATCGGGGTTTTATGAACTGGACATCGATAGAGATCGGACAGTGATAGCGAGTCATGTCAGGTATAATTGGGTCAAGAACTTCGCATCCTACAACTTGGACAGTACTACTGACAGCAAAAAGATCGAGGAGTGTAGCAGATGATTCGGTGTGGCACGTTGGCCAATCACTAGCTGTCTAAGGTTACAGTAGTTACAAACTTCATGGAAATGACCCCTTGGGGAGCCCATTTGATTCTCGTTGAAGTCACCAGTAATAACTTGGTCAGGGATCAAGGTATCTTTCGCTCTATCAATTGATTCTGTAATATAATCCCAAGCATCTTGGGAACTTTTGGGCGGGCGGTAAAATACCCCGAGCAATAGGGACTTGTGGTGTTTCGTGAACACTTCGACCCATAGACATTCGATGCCATTCACCTCAAGATCGCTTCTCCGCCGAAAGCACAAGCCATTCTTCACATAGACAGCAACGCCACCTCCTCTTGTCATGCGGTCAAACCGCAGGGGTTCCTGGAATCCGTGAATCATAATGTCAGACGTCAAATCAGTGCTTTGTAGCCAGGTCTCCGTGAGAGCTAATACATCATGGGATAGTGATTCATATTGCATAACGTCTAATTTGGGCTTTAGGCTTTGGATATTCAAATGGAAAATTTTTAATGTATTTAGGGTATTTTCAGTGGACAAAGAGTCCGGTCCTGGGTTTGATTCTATGTCTCCTGACATAAGCAGAATCGTCTCTCTGACCAAGGTTAAAAAGGCTGCAGAATACCAAGTAGGGAAAGCTGTCAAAGCGTATCCTATGCCAGTTTAAAGAGGCGGTGTCAGTAGGATCGTATCATTTTTGTGAATAAATTGAGGTTTTTGGACTTTCGCACAATTATCAGTTTTTTTTCTGACAATCTGAGATAACTTGTTTTGACAAGAGATGAAACAATGCTGTCATGACAGTAAAGCTTTTCAGTAAGTCAATACCGATATACCTCATATATACATATGTCAGGACGCACAGGGACTGTTGCTTTTGTAATTTATGTTTTAGTCCACAAACATAAACTACGGTATTGAATGTACCAATTCGGGCACGGTACGAGTCAAGGCTACACATCATGTGATCGGTGGATGGTAAAATAAGCAGGGAACCCGAGCGTTAGTAGCATTCAATAGCAGAAATGTACTGTACCGGTAAGAGCTGAAATCATGTTGGTCTTTGTGGGGAAATGGTTTCATAGTAAAGGACATAGAAAAACAAAAATCAAGCGAACAAAAGGAAAATATGATACAATGTAATATCATAATGGAGTTTTTTATCAAGTTATGATGGAGCGAGTTGCTTATTTAAAGTCGAACGCCATGGATTGTTAGGTGGATCTTACAGTTAACTGAGTTTGATTACTGGGCCTTCATTAAATTCCGGATGTGAGTCGGTCAGAAGATGATAAGTGAAGGAACATGATATTCAAATGGGATTCAAATGGGACATTGTGCAACGTCGAGCACATCTTGACCCTCTCCGATGTTGAGCAACGTTATTGGGACGCAGAACATCAATTAAGGGCTACTCTTGGCTGTACAAAATTCAAATTGAGGCTCACATGAGTATCTATTTCATACTACCATTCTCCTCCTTTGGAAATGGTAAAGTTTAACCAAACAGTATTTACTCTATTTATTAAGGCTTAACGACCCTTTAACATGCAAGGTCATATCATGTCGGTGACAGCTTTAAGGGTGATAAAGCAGGAGAGCCCCGAGAGAACCACCGAGCAACTGCCAGCTCCCAACATAGTAACCCCTCACTGCAGCACAGTCAGGGTAAGATTGGTTGAAGACATTGCGCACCATCGACGTGCAGTACGCATTAGTACACGGCGGCATTGTGCCCCCATGTGGGAAATCGGGGGTAAGTGCCATGTACAAGGACACAGCGTGGCAGTCCGAATCGATCGCTCAGACGGTCATCCATCCAAGGGCTAACCAGGCTCGACGTTGCTTAACTCTGGTGGTCTGACGAAAACCGGTTACCGCAACACCACCGCTCCTCCTAACCAATCAGTAACATTTTAAAGCGTTCGCAATTATATTCTATTCGACCTCAGTGCGTGATACTCAGCTCTGATGGCCCCTGACATATCAATACCTTCGGCCTCATGGGATAGGTCTGGCTTCGGGTAGGTAAAAACCCGTACCACGTGATCAGACACGGGGTAACTAATAATACTTCACAATTGTTACTGTGGTTTTGTGCTGTAACAAGACAACACTTGTATCAGACTGCTGTACTGGTAGCTATGCACAAAAGCCATTCATTCACATCTGCAGCTTTAATATGTTACGTTTTCCACTGTACCTTCACAAATTGGTGTTCCAAAATACTCAGTGAACAAAGAAATTGTTTTTCAACATTTTTAACCATTTATTCAACGTAACAGCCAAAACCGTCTTGCGCCATTCCCCCAGATTGCCATTCAGTGTTCATTATTTGTTGCGTCAAACGCATAGCTTATGAGCCCTCAATGGCATGAGCCTGTTAAGCACATTCCAGTGAGGTGTGTGTGTGTGTGTGTGGGGGGGGGGGGGGGGGCAGAGATATGTTTTTGACGCACAAATTGAGAAATATTGCTATTCAATAACTGTGTTTGCAAGTGTTGTCTGCTTTTCATGTAAGGTAAAGGTTTAGCAGCATGACATGAAGAACATTTCTAAATATGAGTGAATGGAAATGAAATATAAGTTTTCTGGCTGAGTTTGTGAATAATGATTTGGGAGAACGTTGGAAGATTGGAATCCCCCTCTGTCCCAAGTACTATGAGGGGAACCATCGTTTAATTAAATGTGTTAAGATGGTAAAATAGGCTGTCACATGTGTATTTTGTATTTGCCGGATGTTATAGTGTGTTTCTCAGTTCTGGAGACAACACTTGCTCAAGGTGTGAATTTACATGCATTAACTGCCTTATTTTTGGCAATATATGGCCTTTATTGCTGAGTCAAAAATAAAACTTTTCCAAAAAAAAAAAAAAAATAAAACTGTCTTGTTAATTTTTTCGCCTTGTGGTTCCCGAATGAACATTTAAATGCGAAATTATCTCCAAAAATAATATTTAAATCAGGTTTGGAAGACAAACTATGTACTTTCTTCAATAAACCCCAACCCTTCCAAAGATACATTTTACCTCTTTCATTTGAACGAGTCATTTTCTGCATGAGAATTCCAGAATTTACTGCTTTCTTTGAAAACTACCCTAATCCCAAAATACAACTAAAATTTGCATCAGCACGCAATAGTTTGGGGTAAAATCTGTCTCACTTAACCATGCTGCAAGAGAAAGATTGGTGTACTTATGCACAATGGCTAATTGTGGCCGGGAGAGTTTTACAGGTGGAGAAAGCCGGAGTACCCGAAGAGAACCACCGATCATCAACGAGCAACTGTCAGCTCCTCAACATTCTAACTCTGTTCAAGGTCCGTTCAAGCAGGGTTACAGCGGTTAAAGACATGTGCACCATCGGCGTGCAATATGCCTTAGTACACGGCATCATCGTGCCACCATGTAGGCAGCTGGGATAAAGTGCCTTGCCCAAGGACACAACGCGCGTCGATCCGGACGGGGATCAAACTCGGGACCTCTAGAATAGAAGTCCAACTCTCTACCATTGAGCTCCCGCGCTCCCGGATGGAGTCGGACAGATAATAAATCATAAGTGTCTTTATGTTCTCCTCAAAGGTTCTGCTCTGATGAAATACCCCAAAATATGCATACAAAAGGATAGCTAAGGACAAGTTAATAAAATACCCTTTTGTCCTTTTCCTCTTCTTCCTCCACCATCACCACCCTCCGATTTTGGCTGGTGGATTGGTCTTTGCTGTCCATAAATTTCCGTCCAAGAGAGAAAGAAAAAGGAAAACAAAAGGTAGCAATAAAATGAACGAACCACTACTCCCTACCCTCTACACTAGAAAGGGGCAACCCCGGGGAAGGCTGGGGATTATTTATGAGACGCACAGCGTTGAGAACGCACTGGTATCATAAGAAAAAACATTTTTTTAAAATCATTGAAGTGTGTTTTCTGCTTCTGTTGACGCGAACAGAAGACATAAAAAACACAACAGAACAACCTGACTATTTTTTTCCTCTCAAATACATAGCTTACGTTCACACAACAGGCTCGTTTTAATGAAGCCTCATAAACTATTTATTTGAGTCCAAAGTTGGAATAAAATTTTATGGTGATTGTTTTTTAGATAACGCTGTCAAGATTAAGCATCATATCGGATAAAGGGTTAATTTGACCCGCGTTCTGTTTCCACTGTTTTCTTCATAGACAAGCGGTCTAAATGTTTTACATCGTGCTACATGTGGAACACGCTTAGATCATGTAATTATATCTAATGACCCTTAAGACAACGAAACATTCGAAACTTGTAGAATTTACAGATTGATCAGTTGAAAAACGGTTTATATTTCAGACATTCTCAGCATCATACCGGATAACTATACACGGAATTAGTCTGTTCCAGATTGTGGTCACATGATGTGATCCTTCATTAGAATGAACAGGCTCATTCCAGAGAGGTGTAACATAATATGGCCCTGATAACCATTTATCGGGAGAAGTGATCTACGAGCGTTATTACATTCCTTTGATCCCCCACTAAAATAAAACTGACTGGATCCCGTCGTTTTTTTTTTATTTATTTTTTTTATCTGTTCGCTCCAATATGTTACACTGTATTACATGGAACACTTGTAGAAAACGTAAATGTCAAGGTTTTCCTTATAATTGTTAACCCTTTACCCAACGTAACGGCCAAAACCGGCCAGCGCTATTCTGAAAAATCGCCAATTAATTTTTTAAATATTTTCATTTTTTGTCTCAAAAACATAGGTTATGACCCCTCGTTGGAACGAGCTCGTCGAGCTCGTTCCAACGAGGGGTCATAACCTATGTTTTTGAGACAAAAAATGAAAAAAATTAGTTATTCAAGAATTTTTTTTGCAAGTGTCGTCTGCTTTTCATGTTAGGTAAAGGGTTAAAACGGTTACACACGCAAACGAACAGATAAATCAGATGAAAGGATTTGCTTATTTTTTTTCATCCATATCATGTGACTCTTCGCAGGAGTAAATGAACTCTTGTAATAAAATAATTTGTTCAATGGTTTTGACTTAAGCCATTATCATGGTACAACTGAAAGTACTTTAAAACCAAATTGGTCAACAAAATATTTACTACAATTTATTGGAGCTTGCAAAACGTCACTTTCCAATTAACTGTAACAAACAATGATTTATTATATTCAATGTGTTGTTAAACTGGGGCACTCACCAACGAATAAATGTATTTTTTTTTTTTGGGACGTGTGTAAAGGTCTTTGTTTGAAAAAAGGTTTATTACACTAAATTGGAGGATGCCATGGAGTGAGTACATTGACACCCCCCCCCCCCTCCTTCCCGAAAAAGAAAATGAAAATATATTTTCCTAAATGTAAAGTTTGTGATTATGCTGGTTGGTTTTGACAGGTCGGTTGACAACGGTTTACGGAGTTATACAATAAATATGTTCCAAATGCAATCAACAAAAGCCAAGTGCTAAAATTGAACAACTGAACGTAACTACTGTCCATTAATAATAAACGCATCAATCCCAGGGGGGGGGGGGGGGGTAAAATTATAGCGACAGGTAATCAACTGTCCACTAAACAATCCACAGGGAGTTACTTATAAATTTCATGTTTTTGGTATTATCACGAACTGCCCCACCCTGCTGGATTTCGTGGGGGAGAGGACTGTGAGAAGTTAAGTAATTCTCTGTCACGTATTCCACCATTCATTAATTGGTGGAGTGCTCAGGCCACTGTAGGGGTTTTAAAAATAAACAAGTGTAGCAAAGCAACAGCTAATGTTTTCCATGCTCATAACATTGTGATTATGAGTATTTTTTCTGTTACAAATTACTGGAGAGTGTCTGTGGACACTTTTCGATACTTTGGAGCGAAACAGGTTTTGTAAGTGGCAGGTTGAGGCCACCGAAAATAATCTTGGTCGCAGCCGGTTAACTGTTAAATGGACGTAAATAACATAACAGTAATTTGTTTGTGTAGATGTTGTCATGAACTTCCCCACCCCGTATCCAGTTGGGAGTCAAAATCTGTATTCATTCTCATTGGACCATCTATCACCTAGGTTAAAAACCCACCAAGTGATTTTTAATCTTGTCATCGCGTGTATTATATTATGATGGGGTTTATTACAAATTTTGCCCTACTTATTACCACTGTCCAATTACACAAATTCGTCAGTGTATGAGGAGGTCAAGTATTCCAGTAATAAAAAAAAGAAAATCTACTAAATGTATTTTTTACATATACTGATTCTTATTTTGTGTTCAAAAGGTCATGGACTGCCCCACCCCACGTTTTCTAGTGGGGTCTTTGCAGTACTTGTTCTTGGACAGTTATTCAAGTGCAGTAATCAATCCACCGTGTTTTCTCAAATTAAGGCGATTTAATGTATTATATTATATAGATGTCAAAAACCAAGCTACTTACTAATAGGCATTATTGCATTCATTAAGCAATCCACAAGATTTTCGTGATACAGACTCTGGTTATAGTTGTACTCAAATTGTTAGGAATTATGCAATCTCACTGGTATCAAATCTGGGGTCTGCTGAAATCTATATGTAGCAGGTCGAAAGTGAAATGTCTGGGAAACACCTCACATTTTGTAGGTCAATAATATTTATAATAATCGAAATAATATTCTGCTCCAAACTGTCACAATAAGATGACACAGTTTCATGACTGAATGGTTCTGCACTTGTTGGTCAAGTATTCGTCGGTGTTGATTTGTCGTGTGATTATTGCTCTAGAGGACAATCGGTCATTGTGTGTGTCTTCCTTGTTTTCCCGATCGCAAACAGTTCACCAGTTGATTCTTAAAATGCTATTGTCAGTTATAGTAGCAGCCAGTTCACGACACAGCCCACGGCCATTTGTTGTTGTTTTCTTTTTTCGTTTTTTTTTGTTTAGTTTTGTGTTTGTTTTTTTTTTATTTATTCCGCAAAAAAGAAAACAAATCTACTGAATGTAATTTTACATACATATCTTTTATTTGTGTTTTTTTTTTTTTTTTTTTGGTTTCCACCCACACCCCAAAGCATAGCTTATGATCCTCATTGAAGCCAGTTCATTGGGATCGTTCCGATGAGGTGTAATGGGATATGTTTCGAGCAAAAAGTGAAAGATTTTAGTCATGTCTTGCAAGTATCAACTCAGGAAAACGGTAATTGAAATGCAATATATAACTTAATGTTGACACTTAATTTCCACACATATCGTGTTCGATGTAAAAATGGTAAAAAGGAAAACAATAAGTAATTTTGCATTTAGTATCGACATTGAAGCCCATCGCCATCCAAATTTTTCAACACTCTCTCAACATGTTTCTTTACATTTTTATTCATATATTTCTTAGTTACACATTTTAGGAGGTATTTTCAGAGGGGGGAGTGACACTAACATGTGACTCGATTACGTTTAGAGTGGGCGGGGTGTGGTTGTTGAAAGTAAGTCCGACAGTCCTCGCTCGATATGTTCGATATATGAGTACCTATGGCGACTGATATTCAGATATATCGCGGGAGGCTTGGTCGGTAGAATTGGGGAAACGTTCTGTTGTGTGATTATGGAATGAGCTCAATGGAAAAAAAATATTGATTAGTAACTTTGGTCATACAGGTTTTGTCTTAATGATTTATTACATACTCATCCTGGGTGGAGATATTGAATTAAATCCTGGTACGAAAGATAATTTATCTATTAACAAAAGTGATTTTTTTTTATTTGATTGGTTGATAGATACGTGGTATGAGACCATATTCATTGAAACCTACGATACGTCCGCCCAGCCACTGACAAATTTCCCATACCCAGTGGAAGCCTCGTTCCGAAATATACAAATTGTCCATACCCCGTATATTCTTTTTATGCTAGTCATATCGGCATATTTTCACAAAAAAGCTCTTTTGCACAAAAATTCCACAGAAACCTGTATGGCTCAACAATGGAAGATTAAAGATTTCATGCTGTGTGTGTTCACACATGAAATAGATTGTACTTCTAAAACGGAAAGTCAAAAGATAAATTTGCTACCCCGTGTCTGATCACGTGGTACGGGTTTTTACCTACCCGAAGCCAGCCGTATCCCATGAGGCCGAACTGATCACATGGTACGGGTTTTTACCTACCCGAAGCCAGCCGTATCCCATTCGGCCTTCGGCCTCATGGGATACGGCTGACTTCGGGTAGGTAAAAACCCGTACCACGTGATCATACACGGGGTAACTAATACTATCCATAGTTCCCCTGAATGTGAGAGGCCTACGCCATAAAGCATATATAGTAGATACAGAGCTGGGCCAATTTGATGTGATCGCATTAACAGAAACATTTATCTCGGCATATCTCCCAATGAACAAAATTGCAATACCCGGGTTCCACTTTCTTCTAATGCGACAGGATCGTCCAGATGGCCATGGTGGGAGCATAGTGGTATACATTAAAAGTAGTTTAATTTTTAAAGCTCGCACTGGTCTCCTTGTTCCCGGGGTGGCGGCCGTTTGTGTTGATCTACGAAATTGTAACCAAAAATACTTATTGGGAGTTTTTTTATCGTCCTCCATCAAACAATAATTTACAGTGGGATTTAATTAACAACTCAATAGGGCTAGCCAGGAGCAACCTAGATAAAAAAGTGTGTAATCTCTGGAGATTTTAACAGTAATTGTTTTCCAACTATTCACTCCAAAAATAAAATATATTGAAAACACACATAATATTGTCCAAATTGTAAAATCCCAAACTCGAATTACTGAGCACCACAGTAGTCTTATTGATCTCGTTATGATATATTGTCCCGATGTTGTTTCAAGTTGTGACATTATTCCGCCTTTCTGTAGCGATCATCATGCAATGGCTGGCTGTTTGAAAACAAAAGAAAACTTTACTAAATCTTTTAAAAGAGAGATTTGGAATTGTGACAGAATGGATGTAGATGGGATGCAGTCGGCACTGCAAAAAACAGAGTGGGACTCAAACTTCAGCCCTGAATTTGTCGATAGCATTGCAGAAAACGTTACCTCGCATATTCTTAATGTAGCTAGACAACACTTTCCACACAAATTTATTATACGACCAACGGATAAACCTTGGATGACTGCCGACTCAGACATAAATACCAAGAGGTCGAATGTATAGATTATAACTTGATATCTTTGAAACAAATGGCCATTTTATTATCATTCATGACAGTGTCTTTCCATTTGACAAGTAACATGCAGCATTTTAATACTCACAAACATTATTGGATTACCAAGATTATTTTCTTATCTTTTAATGT
The DNA here is from genome assembly GCA_031216915.1 of Pictodentalium vernedei. Lineage (NCBI taxonomy): Eukaryota > Metazoa > Mollusca > Scaphopoda > Dentaliida > Dentaliidae > Pictodentalium > Pictodentalium vernedei. Next base: position 13,424,960 of record CM062288.1, on the reverse strand, counting down.
ATGTAAACACATATGCATTATGATGTGGGTGGGGTTGTGTTTTTGTGTGCATGTGCATGGTGGGAAGGAGGGGGTGATGAGTATTTTAATTGTACTGTAATATATTGAAGTATCCCTTATTATTACCGTTGTGATTATGTAACAGTGTGTTATGACGGATATGAGTTCTGGGGTATGAAGGATTGGGAGGGTTGCTGAATAATCAGGTTATATCATAAGTCCTTGGTTTGAACATACATGTAGATAAATAATAAGTGTTGTGAAGAATGGTTGGATATAACTGTTAGGTTTAGTTAATTAAATGACCTGAAGGAATGATAGATAATGTTATAATGGTATTTTATTGATAGGATGGAGCAAGGGTGCTGAGGAATATGAGTTGAAATAACTTGGGTGTCATTCTTATTTGCTGAAACATAAGTCTAAACCTTGATGAAAGGTGTGTTTTCCCATTATTATAATTTGTTTAGGTCCCAGTGGAAGTCTACCTGTCCATTATTATTTCAGTTTTAACTCTTAACCCTCTGTGTATAGTACGTGGAGAGTGTATTATCACTAAATCACCAACAGAGTGGAGCTTCCACCTAAGCAAAAATAGCAAATTTGTTGCAAAGCATAACAAACACAAGCAAAGTTCCAGCCAATTGACCTCCGAGTTATACCCGGAGGTCCAATGGCTGAAACATTGTTTGTGATTTTTGTCCATATGTACGGAATTTGAAAGTGATAATTTGGGTGATAATTCCACTCCCCAGACGATTTAGTTAAAATCCACTCTCCACGAACTGTATTTCAAGATTTTTTTTCAACAAATCTAGTCACGGCTGCTATGAAGCAGCTATGACTAGAACTGATGAAAAAAATAATCTAAATATAACACAAGAAATCATTGGTAAAAAAAAGCCATTCAATTTACAGAGGGCAACTTAATTAAATGTGCTCACATTATATTGATTTCAGTGACTTCAGAAACCATGTGCTGGGCAGGAATATCCCTCAGCAGCATGCAAAGAAGGAGCGCGGTGGCTTAGTAGAGAGAGATACAGACTGCAAGCCGCGAGGTTCTTGATTCGAATCCCACTTGCGGAAGCCGCGTTGTGTCCTTGGGTAAGATAATTAATCCCAATTGCCAATGGGGGTGGGGGTGAGGGGTGGACACGGTGTCGTTGTGTATTAAGGCGTACTGCACGTCGATGGCACACTTGTCTTTTTGTCTTCAAGAAATGCTAACCTTGCTTGAGAGGAGTTAGTACGTTGGATAATCTGAGAGTCGCTTTCCGTTGCTCGTTTGTCTCTCCGAGTACTCCAGATTCTTCAACCCATAACGAGGCGACCTTGACTGTCGAAAGTGTCGTTAACCTCCAACAAAATTAATAATATAAACAGCATGCAAAGAGTTAATTCATACCTTGCTAGGAACGGTTTTTAAAAAAAATAGGTTTCAGTGATTTTTGAATAATGTTGGTTACTTTCGTTCCATTCGATCATTCGGATTCGTGGATAGTCGGATAAGGGTTGGAGGTCCGGCGGAGTGTGTGTGTGTGGGGGGGGGGGGGGGGGGGGGGTCCTAATACCAACATATTTCAATATTGTACCTAACAGTTGTAAATAATTAAAATGTGAAAGGAGACAGGAAAACACACCGTTTGAATAAACACAGTGCACTAATATTCAATTATATGTATGTGGAATACAGTTATTTGCACTAGCTTACTCATTTAATAACTCATTCTACTTCAAACATATTTATTTTTGTACTAATACTGATAATATTTGCAACAGACAATTGGTCGTACCACTGTATTCGCAATTTGAATAAATACTCATTATAATTACAAATTCTACCTCAAAGATGTGTTATTGTTATATTGACTTCGATAATATTTTACAATAAACATTATATGTTATCACTGCCAACATGGATGGAATGTGGAGATTCAATACCAAGATGTTGGTTTTTGAACACCGAGCCGCAGTCGAGGAGTTTAAATGAGACATCCAGGTATTAAATCTCCATATACCATACATGTTGGCGGAGATAACGTTTTTGTTCCGTTTGAAGCACAATACATGTACAAACATAAAAGAAATAAATTTGTGGACGCATTTCTCACTCTCTGCAGTCACTTGGTCCAAATTCGTGAATAACTGTTTTTTTTTTTTTTTTATAACCACAGAAGACAACAGATATAATTACACCACTTGGGTCGTGAAGGAAACGAGTGAACATTATTTTGTTGATATATTGTTCCCTGAGGCCCAATGTGTTTATGCGCTACTGACACATAGAACACATTCGTACTCAGGGAACGATAGTTGCTCTTATTTTTATTTTTCTCTAGTTGTTTCATTTCAATTATTCGATTATTTAATTTATAACGACAAAATATGATCGAATTATCGGATATTTGTGACTATTTTCAGTTTCTTTGGTTCGATTTTTATATCGACTTAAAAGCGGGAAGCTTTCGTTTTAACCATATACCCCGATGTTTTGCTTCCGCTTATACCCTGGATGTTGCACGCCCTCATATACCTTGGATGTTGGGTGCACCCTTTGCCACAGCTGTTTGTCCAAGGCATTCTGACCAATCAAAGGACATAATTTATCGGGATATATTGATAATTGTTCTGACCACATTATTCTATCTTATCATATAAATATATTATTCTTCCTTTTAACAAATTGAGGATTGTCATTTCGTCGCCTGAGTGCTAGAATGTTCTATGTCCCCTGTGGGACGATGTATTATGTCCCCTGTGGGACATAGAACCATTCTGGCACTCAGTCGACGATTTGGAGATGATGGACCTGTATATTGTTTCACATATAAAACATATCTCCCTTGCATCCTTGCGTGAATCCATTTAGGTAATGTATTTTGGTGTTTAAGGTCACTTTCAGCGGTTATAGTCAAAATCAATTTCGGCCAAATGCAGGTCATTTAGAGACTTACACGTGGGTTTTGGTTACTGTGTCATCTTTAAAAGTTAAAACAGAACTTGTTTCTTGGTGTAAATAGTTTCTGTTTAACCCTTAAGCCCCCATATAGCCCCAAACCGCCACTTTTATATTGCATTGAAGCAGGTGCTCCCTTGTGTAATCTTTTTTATTACTCTTGTGTGTAGACTGAATTTTCCCTGGCAGTGGTTCTACATCACTGCTGGCTGCCTGTATAGGCAGCCAGCAGTGATGTAGAACCAATGCCAAGTCATCAATAACTATGTAAGCAGAAAAAGTCCATAAATACTTTAAAATTAATCTGAGGACTTAAGGGTTAAGCCTGTTTAGCCTTAAGGTAATTCTCCTGATGGCTGTCTGTTTTGGTACGAAATTATCATCATTTATTCTAAACTTCATTCAAGGCATACAATAGGAACAGTTTATGTTAATGGTGTGTCACCGTAAATAAACATCCGTACTGATGGCTGATCAAATTTGTATTTGCATTATCTGTAAGTACTTGTATACATTGAACGATGTTTAGAATATATAATGAACCCTTATAGGTAAAATATTGAATACCTTTTGATGAATCACTAGAATGAATTATTCTAATTCAAGAAACTGTATTATGAGAAAGTTTTAACAATTATTACTCTCTGTATAATGGATGAGTATGACAAAAAAGACTAGTTTTGTAAATGTGTCGAGTACATGGATACGAATAATTATGGCCCATGGGGGTATGATACCTGCATAATTAGTAATGTTGTATAGAGTGGATGATCCCAACAATAGAATGGATAACTATGTGGGCAATAGTTATTAGAATGTACGCACTGTTCGAAGACATTAATAAACAAAATAGTGTACGCATACTAACAAACAAGAGGGCGAATACACACACTGAGTAGCTGCGGATGAAAGACATTAATAAACAAAAGAATGTACGCATACTAATGAGCCTGAAGTTAGAAGTTGTTATACTACAAATGGGGTACGCTGTCATAGCTAGACTTCCGTGGCCACTATGTAGAAAAAAAAACATCTGGGGCAGACCCACAATTGCAATTGCGTCTTGAAAGACCCGAAGACAGCAGACCAGTTGAGCTGCTCTGTTTAACTGTAACGAACGCGGCAGGTGCGAAGACTGTATTCCGGTGAACGCTGAATTCCTTCTCGTAAGCCGAGATAAGAGCCGTGACTAGCCCCCCCCCCCCACCCCCCACCCCGGGAGGGGGGGTCAACGACTCTGGGCACCGCAGTCCCACAGCTTTATGCAACAGAAGTCAGTATATTCTCCAACGAGATCCAACTAGTGTTCATTGTGGACAAAGGATCTGAACCATTTCCAGATATGCCTTGAGCTTGGCGTGTGGGAGCTGTACCGCAGGTACGGCATATACCCATCTCGGTTAACTCCAATCCCGACCACAAGGAAATGGTGTCATACCTGTCCACGAAATATACCTGAAAATTGCAAATAATAGCTCGCCATAGACACTGGAAAGGGCGACATTCAAACAAGAGAAAACACCCGTCGAGTAGCAGCGGATGAAGGACGCTAAGATTGTGAGTGGTGGGCTGAAGAGGGATGCGCCACGAAGAACGAAACAAGAAAAGCTGCTGGCAGAGATTCGTGACGCCAAGGCTGCGATATATGAGCAACCGGAAGGTAGTTCATCCAGTGCACTGCATCCCTGAGCGTGATAGAAACCAAAAGCGGCCACGACATGGCCGGTCGCCATTCATTGTCGGTGATCAGGTGGTTATAGGTGGCTTGTGGCTGCTAACGCAACGAACGTCATCCGCTGTCATACGAACGCCCGCTGTTGTCCGAAACCCGCAGCCTAGTAGCAACTCAAAGGTTATGCCCGATCCATTTGATATGCAGTGGTCTTGGTCTACCTATGCTCTAATGGACAGATGCCGGTGAATATGGGCTAACACTCGACTTTGGTAACTGGCTTGACCATGGTCTAGGCGTAACTAGTCAAAATTACAATGTGTCGTTCGCCACCGAAATTGGATTTATTTCCTAGATATGTAGGTTAACTTGTTCTCGGCGTAAGTCTGTCAATAGAACCGCTGGAAGAAACAAGGCACCATTCTATCTGAGGCACTGAAGTAGCCTGCATATATAAATGGAATTGCGATGCTGGTATGGACGCACTACAAACTATATCTTCTCGACGTTACGAATCTCGGGTATTGACGCCGAGTGGAAGGGTCACGATGAGGCACAAAGAGTAACTTCATAATGTCCAGGCCCTATGGTCTAGATAAAAGACCCAAAGAAAGCAGACCAGGCCTGATAATAATAATGCCATGGGTCGATAGAACGACGGGACTGGATCACTGCGAACAAAGGCCACACACTGTTCGGTTTTTCAATTATGTTGCTCAAGCAATTCGAGAGTGCATATTTGTTGTTACTGCCTGTCCTCCAGCTTTACACTCTCTAGACTCTTTCTGAGCGTCAGCTCTGAGATTTGTATAAACCATCAGATGCATTAAAAAATTCAAACTCGCCCTTGCCATTCTAACTGCGCTTGTTGCCTATGGACACACCAATTAGCTGTTTCATCAGAATGGGATGGGATGATTTTTAGCCCTTTGGAGGTTAATCATTCTGATGGAATACATGCCTTCCTCAGATGAAGAGGCAACCTAATGGCGCAATCAGATTATCACGTCTATACTACAGTCCCAAAGGCTACTAAAAATTAACGGTATCCATGAAGAAGCAGTTCCGAAGTGTGATTCAAAAGCAAGCTATTTGGCAGATTAACCTGCCTGCTCAGCTGCAAACATCGAGACCGAATTTGGATATTTGTGCCATATATGGTACATCAGGATGATTCCCCTATTTCTACCTCAGGATCCCCTGCCAAACGATCATAGGGTCTTCTAGTTTGCGGGGACTCAGTGGGGTCAGCCGCTACAAATGGTGTAGAGGCTACGAACACAGGGTTCAGCGGAGGTAACTAGCGCTTTCTCACGCATCTACAGTCGAGCGCTCCTGATGTGGCATAACAATCTTCGAGTGGATCCTAAGTGGGAAATTAGGAGCTATGTGTCCCAACTACTGACCAAACATGGCATCGCTGTTGGACCAAGTGAGAAGGAGGTCCAAGGGTGCTAATCATCGTAGAAATGTTTAACTGCATCGTGACAGAGCAGCTACTTGGGCACGAGAATGCTCAGACGATGGCCATGGGATATGGTCCCACAGGGAGAGATAAAAGATCAATTAAATGGGTTACCGCCTCCTGCTATCGTCTCACCTCTGAACAGCGAAGTAGCACGTCTGACTACTAATAGAACCAAGGATGCTATCAGGGCTACGACAATGACACGGATGCCCTCTGTCTTTGCAGGTAGGCCTGCTGATATAAATGATAAAACACACTCTTATGTGGACGGTACCTCTACTGGCCAGGTGAGCTGAAGGGAGGGATGGCATTCCGAATTCCCTGTCCGATGTGTTTCCCGAAGTCGAGCTTCTTTTGTCAACATCGATCGGATCGTCTTCCTTATCCTTCCATGTGGAGAAAACACAGTGGCGCCGTCAGCTGCAGACTAAATCTAAGTCATCGTTTGTCATCTCGACCCACTGTTCGTTGGCAGATAGCCTCACCACGCAGCGACTGTGTGCACATCTCCACAAATTGCTGCTCTCATTGGTCAATGTCTGGCAGCGTCTCAGGCATCTCGTGGATAAGATCATCCATTGTGGAACAGTAATGGGAAATTCACAATATTGGGTATTATGTATGACCTATTTAGTAAAAAATATTTTATTCGAAACTACATTGAAAAATCTAGAAAGGTGTAAAAACTTCTGAATGACCGGTCCGTTAGAAATCTTAGCCTAATTGGGAAAACAATCGTTATTAAAACGCTGGCTTTACCAATACTGATACCCTGTCTTTCAGACCTCCCCAAACCACCTGATAATACGGAAAACGCAATACAATCCTCCTGTTTTATTATTTCCGGGATGGTAAGCACGAAAAGATCAAGCGTAGGGGGATTACGAATCAATGGGTGGTTTCCGGACATTCAATCATGCAGCCATTCCCTAAAAAATTGTTTTGGATTAAGAAACTGGTGGACACCAACATAATTTCAACCCGAAAAAACCCGTATTTTAGATGACTTCGAACAATATGGCAATGACATAAATTTGGTATCTGTATCTACTCAAAGAGGGGTTAACGAAAATCGGGGAGTACGTAAACAGTTATTAGATAACAAATCACCCACAGACTCTGAATAAATTCATTCTCAACCAATTTTCTATAACATAAGTACCAGAATTAATAATAAACTTATTTTCAATCAGACTTGGTGCGATAAAGGTGTATTCTTTTTAAACTACCTCTTGAGTGAGAGGGGAGGCTTCCTAACGCTTGGGGCGTTTTCCACAAAATAAGATATCAAAAAAAACGTTCACTCTCTTCCAACGGATAAACAAGACGATTCCAAAGTTGTAGCTGAAAAACAATTGAAAAGGACAAACAATCCGTTTGTGTTCTGAATCCTCTAATAAAGAAGCTACAAGAAACGAAAACGGTCAACAAAACATTTTATCTACTATTTCTGCGAAAGACGATTTCCGATCCAGTTTATTCCTAGGAAAAATGGAAGGGGTTTTTGCATTCTCATCTCACACAGGAGGATTGGAGATTGATGTACAAAAGCACTTACCTCCAAACCCTGCAATACAAAATTATAAATGGTTCTCTATACACAAATTCCCGTTTTTTAAAATGTAAATTATCTCAAACTGAACTGCGTACATTTTCCTTCAACACCAAAAACATGGTGTGACATATGTTCTTTGAATGTCCCATGGCAAGGTTATTCTTATTACAACTCGCTGAAAAATTGAAAGAACAATGCGGTGTTGTACTGCCACTGACACAACAATAATAATAATAATAATAATAATAATAATAATAATAATAATAATAATAATAATAATAATAATAATAATAACTACTGCACAAAATGTTCATTTATTCTGCAAGGTGAGAATGTATCAACCCATCTTTCATGGTTTAATTAAAGTTCTGCGTTCATTCTGTGAATTGGAACTATACTTCCTACACATGTACCCCCCCCCCCCCCCCAAAAAAAAAAACAAAAAAAAAAAACAGAAAAACAACAAAAAAAAAACAAACAAACAAAACAATCCCGATTAATTCACATAAAATGGTAACTTGTCAAAGCTCTGCTTTATCCGCTTACTTCAGATAATGGGTCAGCTACTAGACAATAAACCTTTTTTTTTCTTTTTCTCCCCTTTAAAGTATTGTAGTCCCCATATAGTAAGGCTTCTCTTGCGACAATACTTTTCCAATGTGTTACCGCCAGTAACTATTATCGCCAACACAAGCCGCCTAAATTCGTATCTTAACCCTTACCTAACGTAACGGCCAAAACCGGCCAGCGCTATTCTCAAAAATTGCCAATTAATTTTCATTATTTTTTCCTATGTTTTTGAGACAAAAAATGAAAAATTTAGTTATTCAAGAATTATTTTTGCAAGTGTCGTCTGCTTTTCAGGTTAGGTAAAAGATTAAACTACGCCGTGTGTAGATGCTGTATGGAAACCACGGACCTGACAGAGAGCCTGGTTATTCATCACTCTTCTTCTATATTTCGAAGAAGGGGCATTGGGGCGCGGTGGCTTAGTAGGTAGAGGTGCAGGCTGCAAGCCGAGAGGTCCTCGGTTCGAATCTCACCTGCGGCAACCGCGTTGTGTCCTTGGGCAAGGCACTTAACCCCGATTGTCCACTTGGGGGCACGATGACGCCGTGTACTAAGGCATACTGCACGTCGATGGTACGCATGTCTTCAACCAATCTAACCCTGCCTGTGCTGCAGTGCGGAGTTACGATGTTGGGGAGCTGGCAGCTGCTCGTCGTTGCTCGGTGGTTTTCTCCGGGTACTCCGGCTTCCTCCACCCGCAAAACTGCCACTGTCATGATTAGCCATTGTGCATAAGTATATGACCTTAAACACCAATAAATAAATAAATAAATAAATAAATAGAAGGGGTATTTCTCTTCTCTTCCGTAGATGTGTCAAGTTGCTTTTAGAGTTCTTTCCGCGTAGATCTGAGGTGTGATGGTGCTTTGACTGTACAACAGGAGGCGTACTGCAAAATTCTAGGTTGTTATAAGCAGATAAAATCATCGCCGGCGGATCCTTGGCTGACGGTGGTGATATCGCGGTTAGAGAGGGTCTGGCGTCCTACAGACAGGGAGTCTTTTGGCCTATGGGATGTGATTCGCTGCTGTGAAGCTGGAACATGGGCTGAGAGGCATTCTAGCAGGTCGATTTTACTGACATTTCCCTTTGTTTGTATAGCCATTGGACCAACATAGAATGCCTACTGTCTGTGTGTAGAGCACCGGTGTTATTTTTATTATGCATGTTTAATTTTTTATGTGTCAGTTAATTTTGTTTAATTTCAGGTACAGATTACTTTGCTGTGGACGCCAAGGTCTACGCTCCTTCCAAAGATCAAACCATTCTTAAACGGATCAAAAGTAAGATACTTAAAACTGTATTTATGAAACTGATACCTCTTCGATAGCGAACAGGGTGATGATTATATATAGTGAGCAAATAAAGTTTTTAAAAATCCCAAAAGAATCAGCAATGTTAGCTTTACCACGGTATTCCGAAGTATATAGAGACAAGGACGATATGGATCACGAAACGGGTACGGTCGACTGAAGGAACGTGTTCCATGGCGACCAATCAATTCGCAAATAATATATAATATATGATGATTTATTTACAGTTTATCTTTAAACAACTAACTTCCGTTTAACACTTTTCATCAACAAGCTTTTTTTTTGTCTTTCTATGATGATGAGCGAACGAAAGATCATTTATCTCATAATCACCACCAAATAGCTCAATACGGCCATATGGACCTGGATATCAGCTCTCGGTAACTACACATCAGTCTTCGACCATCGGACTCAAGCGGTATCAATACATTGTTGTCGTTTTCGTCTTTTTCTAATACCGCCATTCGTTTTCGCTATATTGGTATTGTTGCTTTGGTTTTTATTTTGTTTTAAACAGATACAACGATCCTGCAACATTGACATAGTGTCAATATGAAAACGGTTCTACTTAATCCTTTAGCCAACGCACACGATATCAATTTAAAAAAAAATACACATTGCCGCAAAATCATGGTGCTTTCTATTTGTTTCTCCTGTTTCGATGCAGTTTCGACTTACAATCTGTCCAACGAAACCACAATGTTTTTTTCCTTCCAGGGAGCATTCAGGTAATGGATGCGGTCTCAAACTCGAGGCAATTTAACTTTTTTCCTAACGAATCGCCCGCATCCGCCCGCGTTATATGCAAATTGAGCAGTTGAAAAAAACAAGTTTTTTTCAAAATATTTCAACAAAACAATATCATGTGACCCCCTCATTGGAACGAGCTCATTAAGCTCGTTCCTATGAGAGGTCGCATGATATGGTTTTGATGATTTTTCTTTAAACAATTCATATTTAAAATAATAAATTTTGATATCGTCTGCGTTGGGTAAAGGGTTAAATTAATTTTACTTACTCCCTGAACTAACTGAATTCAAGGTTTGGGAAATAATCTGGTAATAATCTGGGAACTTTAAGTGTCCTTGTTGCATATTTATCTAGTTGTTGATACATACAGATTATGACGATAATGTTCATGTCCTGTGATTTGTACCAGATTCGAGGTGGTGTCCAGAATGGAATCCCAACGAGCCGGTTTTGCCGGTGAGTTGTGATCCCATTTTTGGACACCACCGAGAATCTGATGCAAATCACAGGACATGAACATTACCATGATGATTCATTTATCTAACAATTCTGCCACATAAACAGAATAAATATTAAATTATTAAAACAGTTTGGGACATAATGTTGGGTCGATCACTAGTGAAACGCGCATAGGACATATTCATGTGCCTGTTATGATAGTCCGTCGCGTTACCAGGAACGAGTCGTCTATATGATAGGGAATGAGAACGAGTCATCTGTATGATAGGAATCGGAACACATTATGTGGTACATACCGTTTTTCGTGTTTTTCAGGCCAAATCAATATGATTGTTAGATAAATAACAGTAGCATCATCTAAGGCTGTATCGTTGCGATAAAATGGTATGTAATATAACAAGAGGTTGTAATCTCCTTGGAATAAAAAGATTCAGTGAAATTTGGAACCATGTGCAATAAATAATTGATGAATACAGTAATGAGAAAATGAGACCAGTGGTTTACATAATACTACTTAAATCATCAACCTTTTGACTGGAAATGAGGAGTTGATAGTTTAAAGGGATAAGAACAATTTTACTAAAGATGTTGCTTTCCTTGCCGGACGACAGACTATTATCAGGATTGATGTTGTAAAACAGTTCTCGACGAGAAATCACATTAAAATTTAGATCGACTGGAGCTTGTATTTGTCTCATCATCCAATATAGACTGCAACATAGATTTGAAGTACCGATTGATATGTGGTTTCTAATCACAAAATGAAATCCAAAAATCAGTGGGATGCTTATTTATGGCATGTGTTTTTAACTGGGTTGTCAGGAGATATCAACACGTTCAGGTAACTACCAAAACACGATGTAAAATTGGTCAGACATGTGAGTATTGAACTTCTCACGAAGTTCCAATGTCACAGTGCACTTCAACCTGGGTTTAGTATAAAGCTAATGATGAGGAATATTGTTGACAAAGATAACCAACGTCCTTTCCTGTACATTTTCGATGTGGTCAAGCGCGAGATGTAAGGCCTTAACTTAAGCTGTAAAAATATAACTTGTATTTGGTATTCGGATCTAGATGATCTGATCAGCAGTAACAACAGCGTACAAAACCTTGTCATCATCTATAGAACTATAGGTGTAGACCCTTCTGTATGCACTTTATTTAGACTATATTTCGTCATATTTGTGTTTACCTTGCAGAGGGTTTGTCTCAGATTTTTGGGACAAAGGAAATCCCAACATGGCAGTCGATTTCCTTAGATGCCAAGAAGGAATGTGTGGTTCGCGGCTCTCTTTTATCCAATCCAATTCAAGCCTGGTTGACTCCATAAGTGGTTTAATTGAAATTCCCAACAGAGAAATATGTTTTTAGTGTATGTTAAAGAATCCTATAGAGAGGACCTATTATAAGCGTTGTTTGAGGATAAGGCAACCGTTTGGAAACGTATTGTTATTGCACTTTAATCTTACGCTCTTCAAGACAAGGCTCCCTTGTCTGTCTCAATAAGCATCAAATCTACTAGTGGCGTTCCAAATACGTCAAGGCTAATTATTATACCATTATTGTGTATTGCATCAAGGTATAACTTGCTTGTGGAACCATAAACCGTATCTAGTTGGGATCTAACAAGTGATCTATGCAGAAGGAGTGATATTTTTTGTTCAGCACCCCATTCAGTACTACCAATTACCCTCATTAGGTCCAGTGATCTTTCACATTTTACCTTCAGTTGTTTTATGTGAGAAGTGAAATTCAGTTTACTGTCCAAAAATGAACCTTTCACTTCTTTAAGAACTTTAATTATACTGTCATTTATTTTCATGTTTGGATCAATGTGGGGCTTTCGGAGGTTGCAAAATTTACAATTTGTTTCTGTCTTCGGAAACGTAAACTGTTTTCTGTAGTCCATTTCTTATTTCTGTCTAAACACAGATGAAGTTTACGCTCGATGGAATTCATATTTTTATTGCTAAACAAATTAAAAATCATCAACAGAAATGAAGAATCTACCATATTCTGAATTGCTTCGAAGTTGATATCAGTTTTCACTGAAAAAAAATGGTAATAGACAAAATACTGCTCCAAGAAACACTCAATTCTTACTCGTGGGTATCAGTTAATGTCGATCCAACACTAACTGGACATTGCCAATCCATCAAATAATTCTTTGAATTGAGGCACACGCTGCCTCAACTCCATATTAAAAGTTATTTTAAAATTCGATACTTCCGCATTGTAACACCAGCTTTTTTCAGGTCCAAGAATACGTCGACTACATGTTCTTTCCCAGCAAGGGCATTTGCCTTGTGGATATTTCAGGTGCAACTAAATGATCAACAGTACACATCTGGCGTCTAAAACGACACTGGAAATTCACAAGTAGATTGTTTGAATCCAGAAACCAAACAATGATCATTATATCCGTGGTTGTACACACATAGTTTGATAATGCAATGGGTCCATAAATGATTGGGTAGTTGTGATTTTCATCAGGCTTTGGAATGGGAATTATTGTTGCTTTTCGCCAGAAGGTGGAAACTGGCTCCTCACCACATATCATTGCAAACTGATCGCAAAAGTTCAAATAATGTTTGAGGCAGCGGTTTTAGAAGTTGGTAGTGTATTCAATCTGGTTTAGTGGCAGTATCCTTTACTGTATGCATAGAGTTATTTAACCTTTAACCAGCGAATCGGCCGCATCCGCCCGTGTAATATGCAAATTCAGCAACTGAAAAAAATATTATTTTTCAGAAGATTTCAACAAAACCATGCCATGTGACCCCCTATTTGGGACGATCTTGTCCGGCTCATTCCAATGAGTGGTCACATGATATGGTACTGTTGATTTTTTTTTTTAATTTTAAAAAAATTATATTTAAAATAATAAATTTATATATCGTCTGAGTTTGGTAAAGGGTTAATTCTGTCATAGAAAATAGTGCATTGTAATCCTCTAAATTGTTAGATGTGTATTCGATCTTCTGCCTTTTCTGTTTCTTTTTTTAATTTTCGCAATTGTGGATTGCAATTTTGAGACTACGAATGCCTTAAAAATGTTGAGGTCAATTTGTTTGATATTCCTTGATTCAATGTAATTAGCGTGTTGTTATCTTACAGATGTTGTACAGTTGGTTTTGTTTCTTTGCCGTTAAGCTTTTAAATGATTTCCCAACTGTGTTAATGGGTATCTGCTGGGTAAGGTTAGAGACGTAAGTCTCTATGAACTGTTCTCTCCATTTTTTGTTTTATAAGTTGTCTTGTTTTTGTTCGAAGTGTACCTAGCTTATCCAAATTATGTGTGGTTGGTGACTTGTTAAATTGCCATTCTGTATTCTTGCAATTCTGTATAGCGCTTTTCTGTTTGCAAACATTATCAAGCCATGGTTTTAGAGCAGTTTTAAATTTGCCTACGGTTCAGGGATGACTCTGTTTGTAAGAAGAAAGCGACGAAAAAGTGTCCCAATCAGCCTTTTTTAATATTCAACTGGGGAAACCTCTCATCATCCGCCGGAACCACACTATCCACACAGTTGGAAAGTGATCACTCCCGCACATGTCATCTTCAACCTTCCAAGAAAAAAAAACGAGGAAGACAGACTAACATGCAATTTTAATTTCATTTGACGAGCAGGACCCTGAAGTGGATGCAGGCACGTGTTTGACGCGCCATTGAACAAACATGGATCGTATTTAAAAAAAAAAGATTATACAACTCTTGTACTCTTCAATTCTTCTTTACCACAGGCATCACCCCAAGAGAACTATGAGCACTAAAAAAAACAACAAAATATATGGAGATCGAAACAATTTAACAAGTGGTACAATATCATTCGGCTGAAGAGTTCCATTTAGAGAGACGTGCACCCATGAAAACGTAACCGTCTTGTCCAAAATTAGGCGTACCAACCGCGACAGCCTGTAAATTTGTTTTCATGTCATTTCGAAGACGGATGTTCCGAGACCAAGAAGATCATGTTCATCTGCCCAAGCCTGATCGAAGAAAAATTCGTAGAGACTGAATGGTCTTGATGTTCAGTTATCTTTAAATGTAATCCCCGCAGACAAAAAAAGCAGCAGGGTTATATTTTTGGCTTAAAAGGTGGTATTCATTGAAATTCGATTTAAAATCATTGACAACTCCATTGTAGTGAATTTGTTTTTAGTATCTATATTTAGATGGGAATGCAGATGGCGGATGTATGGCGAACTAGCACAAGTACATTACAAGGCAATTTGTCTGAAAATTTGTCCATTCACCTTGCCGTATATTTTACAAAGTTATTTTAAGTTAGCAAATTATATTGTCCGAAACAGAAAACTATTTTTCTTTTTCAGAAAGAATACTTTGTTAATGATAAAATTGTGTGTACACGCGTTATTATTTCTGACACATAAAACAATTTCCGTGCCAGTTAACAAATATCGCGAAAAATAATTTGTTTACAAAAATTTTCTTTTATAAATCATACAATGTCAATCGCAATGAATTGAATACAATTCAAGACTATATTAACTAATTGTGGTGTTTGACTGTCTGGAAACCAGATGCAGAACTATCTTTATTTTCTTCCAGCATCGTCCTCTTTCACTTGATTCTTCTTTTGCAGGAGAGCTTGCCTCAATTTCGGGCCAAACACATCGAGGTAGGACACTTAGAATTATATTTTTGAAATTTTAATCTCGTAGATAGCTAGCACAGGTGTTGATTACTGTTGATGAAAGTCAAATCTAAATAATCAGTACAAAAAAAGAAAAAAAAAGCACCATTGCCCTCCTGGCAGATTGCACTGAGAATTAACACATCTATACAGATGAGCGCATGTTGGGTACAACTTCGATTGTGTGACTTGACCCTTTACCCAACGTAACGGCCAAAACCGGCCAGCGCTATTCTCAAAAATCACCTATTAATTTTAATTATATTTTCATTTTTTGTCTCAAAAACATAGGTTATGACCCCTCGTTGGAACGAGCTCGTCGAGCTCGTTCCAATGAGGGGTCATAACCTATGTTTTTGAGGCAAAAAATGAAAAAAAATAGTTATTCAAGAATTTTTTTGCAAGTGTCGTCTGCTTTTCATGTTAGGTAAAGGGTTAAATACTTCCACCGTCAACTGTCGTCGCCATATATACAGGGATAACGTGGGAATGATGCAGCTGTCTGAATATTACAAAGAAGCATGTATACACTCGTGTTCACACTATACTACTCAAAGTTTGCTAAGCACCAAGTACTTCCAACTACCTGTTTTACGTTTTAGTTGAAATATTGTAAAGAAAAATCTATATGTTTTTTTATTTAATTATATCTTTAATGATTTAAGGACAGAAATTACGATTTTATTTGTGTTTGACATTATTGTATAGCTTTTGAATACGATAACCATGGGAAATGGATATTTTTGGGTAAAAGAGGAAATTGTTCAACATGCCAAACAGCTGACGGAGCGAACTGTCTTCAATATAGAGTATGAGCCACATTACTGTTAATTACAGCTTGACAACGCCTTCTCACGCTCTCAATCAGGTTCTTGGTGGTCCTTTGTGGGATGTTGTTCCATTCGTGGACCAGCATGACACAAAGCTCCTGGCCAATTCTTGGCTGGACTGGACGGGCTGAAATTGCAAGCCGCAACTCATTCCAGACATGTTCGATTGGATTGAGGTCAGGGGATCTTGCTGGCCAGTCCATACGCTCAATCCCCTCCCTCTGTCTGTACTCCCCGACAGCATGGGCAACATGAGGACACGTATTATCGTCCATCAGAATGAATTTATACAATCTGACGTGGACATCCAGGATCTCATCAATATACCGTAGGGCAGTCAATGTACCATGTTCGAGGACACAGAGCCCAGTAGGTCCACCCCAGCCGATGCCGCCCCAGACCATGATTGACCCTCCACCACAGCGGTCATGCTCAGCAATGTTGGCTGCATTGAATCGCTCTCCCGGTCTTCTCCATACCCTAGAACGCCTATCTGTGTGGTTTAGGCGGAACCTTGACTCATCTGTAAAAAGGACAGATCGTCAATCTTCTCTGGTCCATCCAACGTGGTCCATTACCCATTCATATCGTGTCTGACGGTGGTTCTGGGACAGCGGAATGCGAATACATGGTCTTCTCGATAGGAGACCTCCTTCGTGCAACCTTGCCCGGATAGTCTGCGTCGAAACATTTACCCCGGATGCATTCTGAAGGTCACTGCGAGGTTGGGTTGCTGTGTCAAAACGGTTTCTATGGGCCTGAATGACAAAAAACGGTCTTCAGTTGCAGATGTTGCACTGTCTCTGCCACCAATATTCCGTCTTATTGGAGTGCCATTCTGCTGAAATCTTGACCAGGCTCTGGTGATCACAGTATGGTGCACACCAAGGGCTTCCCCAACCTGACGATAGATAGCCCCTTGCTCCACCATCCCTACAGCCCGCCACATTTCTGTTTCAGACAAATGTCTTCATACATTTGCATTTGCCATATTCAATCATGAAATCACAAGGGTTTGTGTTGAAGAGAAGATTGGATACCCTGCATATGTCATGTACATGTAGACAGAACACGAAAACATGAAAATCAAATGGTACACACTGTCCATGACTGTCACTAAAAGTATGCCTGCCAAGAGAGATAATGTAAACACTGTGGACCATCTCAATACATTCCTTAATCATATCCACCAAAAATATTGCAAATATGTCACAAGCAAATTTCATAATGATGTGTCAAATAGTTGGTGCTTAGGAAACTTTGAGTAGTGTATTAACTTTACAGGTTATCAATGTGTCCCAGGTGCATAGCCAGAAATCAACACGAGAGCACATGGGTCTTCTTTTCTTTGTCTGGTGAGGGCAACACTCTTTATACTGTAGGTATTTTACGGAAAACGATTTATTACACGCCTGCCCTATGAACTCCCTGTCTACAGCAACGCTAAACCACGCGGAAAATGAAAATCCGCTCCGCACACATGTGCTGAATGGAAATCGACAATGGACTATTTTTAATCGAAGCGAAATTACACGGACATTTTCTACAAATCATGCACCGCAATTACAATATAATCTCTAGTGATAACTAAAACTCATTCTCCTGAGTTCCAATGTGTTCTATGTGCCAGCAGGCACAAAGGACACATTGGAACTCAGAAGGCCAAGTAGTAATACGGGTTCCCCTCGCAAATTGGGTTGGCGATAAAATGTTTTCTGTGCGTTGATAGTTTTCAAATGAATTGTTGAGGGTCCGTCTAATAATTGTTCTATAGACGTGAAGGCATGTAATAATCACAGAACGACACAAGCGTGTGAACATTGATATGGCACATGGGCTATCGCGGAGAATAAAACGAGAGGTCTGCGACCTCTCGTTTTATCCTTCCGCGCTGGCATGTGTGCCATATCGATCAAGCTATTCAAGCGTGTCGTTTTGTGTTTGTATTGAGTTGGGGAAAGGTGACAACATGGTATCCTTATTTTTCAAATTTCCAAAACTATGTCCAACATGGCGCTATATTGAGGCTCGAAAGTACGTCACTCGTGGCATTTCAGCAACGGATGGGACAACCGTATGGGGCAACCTGGCTCCCAGCACCCATCCACGTCTGGCTATGGAACTGCCTCTGCCTTAATCGGGGTTATGTGGAATTTCCACATTATTTCGTTCAAGTACAAGTTTTTTTTTAGTCTTTTTTTTTTGTTATTGGTTTAAAATGCGTGTAACGGCATGTTGCACATGTGGCCCTGTCTTGAAAGTAGTCTATATTATACAATGCCGTCGAGTGAAATACAGTTGATACAAGTCTCCAAAAAACAAATAAATTTAGTATTATGCTTTTCTCCTGTCTGCAGTCTGTAAGGAATTATTCTGAATATAATGATTGTGTGCACTCTTTTAGCAGCTACAGCAATAATATATCTAAAGCATATTTATACCATGATTACCAATTCTACTACATATGAACAGTCTATGACATAAATTTAAGCTTTATACCCCAACCGTGGTGAACACGCCAGAAATGGGATTTCAGTAGTTAAAAGTTACAGCTACAGTGGAACTAAATCCAAGTTTACCTTTGGTGACGTCGACCTGAATGCGAACTTGTCTAAATTTATCGCACATCGAAGAATGAAATGAAAGTGACAATTATTTATTACGTTTTTAAATGAGTTTACCCCATAAACACCAACACTTAACAAACATGCATTGTCTCGTGTTAATAAAGCATCCGTAACTCGAAATAGTATGTTATTGTGTTATTCAAATGAAAAAGGCCCTCTTTCTATTTCTATTTCGTTTCGGTGATAAAATTGACAGCGGAAGTACCGCCCGCCGACGCTCATGTAAACAATAACAGATTCGCTCAAATGTACGGCTGCTGCTCTGTAAAATCGAGAAAATAAAATAATAGCGAGTCTGAATAATCTGATGTTCATGGTAAAAATAAAATATACCAAAAGTAGCTTGGTGTATCAAATGCTCGCCACTCGCGGTGAAGTAGTGTTAACATTTCGTACACGAAGATATTATGGGTATATTCTGTATTTTAACTATTATTGACAAGGACGTAGTGTCGATATTAGAGAGATAACTTCATGTTGCTCATTGTTATGCTGGGTTAATGTTATGCTGGGTTATTGTTATGCTGGGTTATCGTTGTGCCGGGTTATTGTTATGCTGGGTTATTGTTATGCTGGGTTATTGTTCAATTTTGATAATGTGGAGTTTTATGCTGTGACTACAGTAACGGCGTAGCGTCTTTCACGTCCACAAACGTTATTGAAGAGAGGAGATAATGTGATGATTGACTTTCCACCATCTCATTGGGGCAGATGGAGTTATCAGGTTTTTCGCTAAAATTCCCTAAATCTAGTTGCATAGATGTCAGGTCGGTGGTGTTTATCCATAAATATGTCAAATGTAAAGGTAACTGTGTGGATATACTTGATTTGATATTTTGTGCTCCAGTTTACAGCATTGTTCAAAAATTGTATTTCAGGATAAGGCTCCGTCAGATAATTCGTACTATTATCAATTGCGTAACAGTATACCGAAATGTGCGGCATGTCTGTCCGAATGGCTGTTAAACACTGTATATATATATGTGCCTTCACGATATCCAAAAAACCCGTTAGTCGACAATGACGAATCTCGTGTTACAAGTCTGATGTACTATTTTGTGGCCAACCTATCACTTTATTGTTTGTGTTTTCATGTCAGTGTCCTTGAAGGGCATAATTGCGACTTTACAGTTTGCCGATATGTTTGTTATACTCTTTATTGTTTATATGTGCATGAACACACTATATAGTGGAGTCGTTACGGCAAAACATGAAACACATCCACATTGTAAGATGCCCTGATGTGCATCTGCCAGCCAGTGCATTAACACTGAGGTATCTGACCTATTAGTCTAATTACTTCAAGTTTAGCCGTCTCCGAAGAGTTCTTAAAAACAATTTCATACTTTGTCCATTCGGCACACATTTTTCTGGGGATTTTATTGTTGATATCAAAGAGTTTGGCGTGGAATAAAACGAAGCTCTGGAAGGCAGATCTTCCAAATAATCTGTCTTTTCATGCATTCCCGGGTAACACATCCAGAGACTTTGACTGCTGTGGGTTTCATATGGCCGCAATGCTCTTCGGATAACATTTAGGCGCGTAGTGCATTCGTGGCATGGGGTGGTTTAAACAGTCGCATTCTTGCTTTTAAGCATCTACAGTCCGCCGAACAGACGTCAAGATTAGTGCATTACAGATCAGCGTTATCGACATCGGGTATCGGTTCAACACTCATCGGCAATGCCAGACATGGATATGTCTCCGAAAGTCGGGTTGATTTAATTATTGCAATCGTATTTACATATTAAATAAACTTTCCTTGAAATAACTAATGATAAAAATCTTACTCCTCGGCTTGGCATTGAAATCACAGCATGGTTTCTGTTAGAAACAAAACAAATATCCAATTACCAAAATGACTATATTCCTAAATGCAATATCCACACATCTGCTCGCCATTGTTAATAATTTCTATGTATGCGTTTGATGCGTTTAAAAGATCCTGATGTGTAAATACTTGCATCAATGGCATTTTTCGATTGTAGGCCAAGATTTGACGCTTTCCGTATCAATACACGGTATGCGGTTATATTAAGGACCTGCCACCAGCAACGGCGAAGCATTATGAAATGTTCATGAGTTTATCAAATGTTGTTTCCTGTGCTGAACTGGATCTTGCCACTTGCTTCTCGTTTATACTGTCCGATATATTTATTTGTATTCGTAATTTTGAAAGCTTGAATTCCAAAATCGGTTTCAAATTCACAATTAAAGTCTGATGGCTACTTAGAGTTACAATGAACTAAATGAGCACATTTTTCTCGATACATGTTTTAGGATCGGCATAATGTTTTTGGGTTACCCTAAACACAATTGTTGTTTTTTTACAGGAGCAAATTAAATTCATAAACTATTTTACAAGATCAGCTTCTTGGTCTTGTACAGTTAAAACTAAAAGTCCTGTCACGAACTGTGTGCTTATCTAGGCTTAATTGCGCGTAGGAATTGCGCGCAATTGCCATATCTAATGACACCCAAAGCATGCAGGTTCTCCTTGTTACTCATAGCAAACACAGGTAATGTTTCTGCCAATGGGCCTCCGGGTTACCCGGAGGTCCATTGCCTGAAACACTGCCTGTGCATGGCCATATGTACTGAATTTGATAGCGTTACTATGGTCATAACGCGCAGATCGTCGTGCTATTTGTTCGCATTTCATGACAGGACTGCTAGTTCTATCTGTAGTGTTTCGCATATGTGAAGGACTCCTGAGCGAGTGCGGAATCCACGCCTCATTGATCAATGTGACATTGGAATTACTTCAAAGAGCGATGTGTATAAACTATTCGATGGTATTTGGCACCCCAGGTGTTTGGCAACATCAGTGACTATCAGTCACTCGATAAATTTATTGGAACATCCGTAGGTATCGGCCGATTATGGTCTCATATCATCGGCCATCGATTCACATCTACTTTTCGTCACCGGTACATCACTATTCAAGATATGTGAAAACATGGTCATCATTTCCATTAAAATGGAAAGGTTCTGGAACAATTATTTATTTAGTGGTGTTTAAGGTCACATATTTCTGGACAAGGACTAATCAGGACCATGACACTTTTACAGGTGGAGGAAGGCGGAGTACCCGGAAAGAACCATCAAGCAACGGCGAGCAACTGTCAGCTCCCTAACATACGAAGTCCACACAAGCACGGTTAAGAATGATTAAAGACAGGTGCACCATCGACGTGCAGTACGCCTTACTACACAAGGTCACCACGCCACCACGTGGGAAATGGGGTGAATTGTCCTGCCCAAGGACACAACGCGGTGGACTTCTCGGCTTGCAGCCTGCACCTCTACCGACCGAGATCTGGGCAACTAGTATTTTCAAAACGAAATCAAAGGTGTTTTGAGAAAACAGTGCTGAAGGCTGAGAAGGTTTGGTATTTTAAAAGTCGAACAATGGGCTCATAGAGGCTGAACGAGGTACTAATGTATGATATAAACGTAACAAATCATAATCATTGCATGTAACAAGGAAGACTTGCGGAAGAAAGGAAAAAATGTGTAACAATTATTCAGTCCCCAGATTGAAATTGCGCTAAAGGTTGCTAGAAAAACGTGCTGCTGTGCATATATCCAGGCAGGAAAATAGCAAGGTGCATGATTTTGCCCACTGCCGTTATCGCGTCGACCTCTAAGTGCCACACTTACTCGGGTTCCCAGGTTGGTGACCTGGTCTCAGCAATGGTAGAGATATCACGGTAACAAACAGATAGGCACCCGGCAGGCGTATGAACAGTCAAACACACGACTAGCGCAACGTTTGTGTGTACTGGGACAAATAAAACCATGTTTAGCTCTTAATGATGATCATGTTTTGGGGGGATTTTTTTTTTCTGAACACCTGATATAAATTACACTTCAAACTGAATTCTAGGTACATATAAAATTTCGAAATGTTGGGGGGGGGGGGGGGGGCACGCAATACAACCGTACTGCAATGGGGAGAACGTTTATCGAGGTATGAGAAGTGTATCTTGATTTGTCAAATAAAGATAATCGGCTCTTGTTAAAAAAAAAATAAAATTACAAAGCCTTTATTTATATTTTTCAGGTTCGTTGGATTCTGCCAGACCTCCATCGAATGGTGGATTCTCATTACATAAAATATAATCATCGATGACAATGAATAATAAACTATAAATATTTATTTTTCTTTCTCATCTTTTTTCTTACAAACCCATTCGTTTTCGCCATGTTGTTATTGGTATTTTGTTTTTTGATTTTTATTAAACAAACAAAACTTGTTATACGATGATGCACCAATGATATATGGTTTCAACATGAAAACAGTTTACACTTAATCCCTTATCCAACGCACGCGATATCACCCTTCTAACCCTTCGAACACTGGTGGTATCTTCCATATCAATTCATTGGCAGTAATCGAAATAGTCCATATTCCTTATTTAGGGTAGATCAATCAATATTTTCATCGTGCAGCCTTGAGGCTGCTCTTTGAAAATATTGATTGGTCTACTCCACACATGCCTTAGCGCCCATCCCACTTAATGAAATTATGACTTTTCATGCTCCTGGTCCGGAGAAATGGCCTCTCGGGTTCAAAATGTTAAAAAAACAATTACAAAACATTGCTACAAAGCCATGGAGCTCTTGATTTAAAAAAAAAAGTTCAATATCGAAGTTGTTTCTACTTACAATTCGTGCGAAGAAACCACAATGGCTTTATTCCACGGCACATTCAAGTAATGGATATGACTCAAATTCGACGTAATTTAAATCAATTTTACAGACTTCCTGAACTAAGAGTATTCAGTGATCTGAAAATAATCTGAGAACTGTAAATTTCTCTGTTATTTATTTATTTATTTATTTATTTATTTATTTATTTATTTATTTATTTATTTATTTATTTATTTATTTATTTATTTATTTATTCTTACACCCAGGGTTCGACATTAACGTTTTTGTGCACCCGACATGTAGGTCTAGTCGCATCAAAAATTACTAGCCCGGACCTGATTTGTACTTGCCCTGACCCAGTCCACGGAATTAGAGAAAAACGGGGACACGACAGGCGACGGTAAAGAAATTATATCGTACATTCATTTAACTTTTGCAATCCAACCACAATTTCTTTTTATTATAAACTATCGGTAAACTCAACTTTGCTTACTGGTACAGTCCTTCGATTTTGAAAAACCCAGGTGCGCATTTACACGTAGTTGCTCGCTGCTTTTGGGACTTAGGCGCCCACTTTTTTGTGGGGCGCGCTACATATTATAACATAAGAAAATAAGCGTGAAACGATACATGTAGTTACTATCATTTCACGTTCATTTCCTGATGTATCGTGCCCCCCAAAAAGCGCGTCTTGTAAGTTGTAAGTCAACACGCCTATTTCCAGATGTAATATTATCATGCATTGATTTTGTCCATAAAGAAATTTAAGAAAATTCACCTTGACATTTTGTTTCTCATTTCGTGGAATTGTCACTTTCCGTTTCGGCCGCCACATTTTCAAGAAAAAGTACGGTGGAGAGACTGAGATTTGTACAAGTCCAATAAAACCGTGCACATAAGTTTCAGGTTCAAATAGATTTCTAGAAGTTAATTTTCCCAGCGAATTATCGAATCATAAGAGAATATTATTGTAATCCATTTGCGCACAAGAAATCACGATAATTCACAGTATATTCCAGATTCAAAATGGAATTTCCCACACACTCTGACAGTCACACTGACACAGTTGATATTTGATGACGTCACTCTGATTGACATATTGGACACACCTATGACGCTGTCTTTCATTCTCTGCATAACAAATTATTTTCAATTTGCAACAGGTAATAACTCAACTAAAACTGACAAGATGGCATTGATCATGCCTCTGACCACGTCCAACATAATGTCACATCACTGTACATTGTATTGTAATGTACTGTTGTACGCATATGTTAGTGGAGTTACGCGCACATGGTCATCTAAGATGATCTTCAAAGTTGTCAAACTTCAAAGGGTTTGTCATGTCACGAAATTGAAACAAGAAATGACAGCATGGTCTGTCGAAATTATGTAACTGACGATCGGACCAATGGAACGGTGATAAGCTATGAGTCATGACGTCACAAGTGTCCGTGTTTCATTCAGCACGGTGCAGATACGAGTCGACTAGAGTAGATCCCTTTTTCACAGTTGCGACTGGAGATAACTCGACGATATTATCATCACAGTATGATTTGACATGATAATAGAAGGAGACAGAGTCAGATCGGCACACAAATATATTATATTTGTGTGCCGATCTGACTCTATCCCATTCGGTCCCACTGCAATAACAAAAGTGATAGTTTTTTTTCAATTTATCAGTTATTGCCCTACAAAAATGAGGACGACCAGTCGGGCAAGTTTGACCGAGAAACAGCATGACCGGACCAAAATCTACTAGACAATGTCGGTCGGACGTGGGTTAGTGTCGATCCCTGCTTACACCACATCAACGTATAAGGCTATATCGTGGCGTGCAGCAAAAGAAAGTCGTAATCTCCAAGAAATAAAAAAAAAAGATTTATGGAATTTGGAAATATGAGGAATAAATAATTAATGAATATAGTAATGAGAAAATGAGACCAGTGGTTTACAGAATACTACTTAAATCCTCAACCTGTTGATTGTATATGAGGGGATGAGAGTTTAAAGGAGTAAGAACAATTTTAAATTTATTAAAAGAAATTTGATTCCTTGTGGATCTACAGAAATTGATGACAATTGGAGATATGATCATTTTAAACAGAAAATAGAAATGTATGCAGAATACCTTGTCAGTTAGAGAAACAGGTTATGTCAGTTGCTTTTATCATGAATGAGCTCAAACACTTAAGCTCAGAAAATGTTGCATATGTGAGTACAGTTATACAGTGATAGATCAAATACATTGTAAATGTGTGTGTACAGTTATACAGTGATAGATCAAATACAGTGTAAATATGTGTGTACAGTTATACAGTGACATATCAAATACAGTGTAAATATGTGTGTACATTTATACAGTGATAGATCAACTACAGTGTAAATATGTGTGTACATTTATACAGTGATAGATCAAATACATTGTAAATATGTGTGTACTTTTATACAGTGATAGATCAACTACAGTGTAAATATGTGTGTACATTTATACAGTGATAGATCAAATACAGTGTAAATATGTGTGTACATTTATACAGTGATAGATCAAATACAATGCAAATATGTGTGTACATTTATACAGTGATAGATCAACTACAGTGTAAATATGTGTGTACATTTATACAGTGATAGATCAAATACAGTGTAAATATGTGTGTACATTTATACAGTGATAGATCAAATACAGTGTAAATATGTGTGTACATTTATACAGTGATAGATCAAATACAATGCAAATATGTGTGTACATTTATACAGTGATAGATCAAATACATTGTAAATGTGTGTGTACAGTTATACAGTGATAGATCAAATACAGTGTAAATATGTGTGTACAGTTGTACAGTGACATATCAAATACAGTGTAAATATGTGTGTACATTTATACAGTGATAGATCAAATACAATGCAAATATGTGTGTACATTTATACAGTGACATATCAACTACAGTGTAAATATGTGTGTACATTTATACAGTGATAGATCAAATACAGTGTAAATATGTGTGTACAGTTATACAATGGCATATCAAATACAGTGTAAATATGTGTGTACATTTATACAGTGATAGATCAAATACAATGCAAATATGTGTGTACATTTATACAGTGATAGATCAAATACATTGTAAATGTGTGCGTACAGTTATACAGTGATAGATCAAATACAGTGTAAATATGTGTGTACAGTTATACATTGACATTTCAAATACAGTGTAAATATGTGTGTACAGTTATACAGTGATAGATCAACTACAGTGTAAATATGTGTGTACATTTATACAGTGATAGATCAAATACAATGCAAATATGTGTGTACATTTAAACAGTGATAGATCAAATACAGTGTAAATATGTGTGTACAGTTATACAGCGACATATCAAATACAGTGTAAATATGTGTGTACTGTTATACAGTGATAGATCAAATACAGTGTAAATATATGTGTACAGTTATACAGTGATAGATCAAATACAATGCAAATATGTGTGTACATTTATACAGTGATAGATCAAATACATTGTAAATGTGTGTGTACAGTTATACAGTGATAGATCAAATACAGTGTAAATATGTGTGTACAGTTATACAGTGACATATCAAATACAGTGTAAATATGTGTGTACAGTTATACAGTGACATATCAAATACAGTGTAAATATGTGTGTACATTTATACAGTGATAGATCAAATACAACGCAAATATGTGTGTACATTTAAACAGTGATAGATCAAATAAATGTAAATATGTGTGTACAGTTATACAGCGATAGACCAAACGCAGTGTAAATATGTGTGTACAGACAGTTATACAGTGATAGGCCAAATACAGTGTAAATATATGTGTACATTTATACAGTGATAGACCAAATACAGTGTAAATATGTGTGTACAGTTATACAGTGATAGACCAAATACAGGGGCTGATACTTAGAAGCTACAATCTTCAATTTTCAACCACAGATACAATTATTTATTTATACATGTATATACACAGCACAGTTTTATAATTTCATATGAGATTTCAATATATTTACAGGTTTACCCCATAGAAAGAGCGAGTATTCCAATTAGTCAAAGAGACCAGATAAGCCAATGGCATATTCATGTATCTTGCAATTTTTCTTGCAAGGCATCCAATCAGCCAGGGTGTATCGATAGAGAAGTAACGAAAATATGATAGATATGGGGAATCAGTTTCCAGGGAAATTTGTTTAGATAGAGTTTCAATACATCCCTGGTTCTCATGAAACTTGGTAGTGAATCCCAAATAACAATTTGGTAATGAAATGAAGCCATTGTTTAATTTCAATGGGATCACGAGTAAAACAATGGTGGGGAATGAAA
The DNA here is from genome assembly GCA_031216915.1 of Pictodentalium vernedei. Lineage (NCBI taxonomy): Eukaryota > Metazoa > Mollusca > Scaphopoda > Dentaliida > Dentaliidae > Pictodentalium > Pictodentalium vernedei. The sequence continues at coordinate 13,397,085 of CM062288.1, read as the reverse complement.
AGATTGGTTAACTTCAAATCAATACGGATATCTAACATTTTGGTTAATGCTTTGAAACTTCATCAACTCTACTTTACTGTATTTTTCTTCCAGAGAGAGAACACGATGAAAGAGTTTTTTTTCCCTGTGAAGGAAGTTTTCCACATTTAATACCGAAAGCTAATCTTTTAACTTCAAGAGAGAAGCCTCGACTCGATCGTTCAGGAAAATCCTAAAAATAGGCTACAACAAACCAGCCTAAGATGCCGAAAAGTGCACATAATTTAACTATTCGTTGAGTTAACTTCCCCAGTGACGTTTTGGCATGCCGTGCATAATAAATACGTTACAGGGCGTTTAGTTGACAGATACACTGTCATATGCGGCTCAGAGAAAACAATATTAGGTTCGGCATCGCCTCACCTAATATTGTTTTCTCTGAAGGGAAAAACGCGAAGCGATCGAAAAATGATATTAATGCCGTTGTTTTGGCAACAGCAGAATCACGCGCTTGTATCAGGGGCCCTTCATACGGATTCGGAACAAGTGTCCAGATACATTAAACTTTAGTTGCGTAACAGTGCAAAAATGCCCCGATTGTGAGATAAATAATCATATCGATTAAACCAAATATCGTATTCAGCATCAGAGACTATTTTTTTTTCTGGGAAGGAATCCTGCTGCTGCGAAAAAAACTGAATTGACACTGCAGCCAAACAATAGCCCATTGGGTGGCAAATTATGTTTTGACACATATGCACGTTTTATATATATATGGCGGGTTCGTGTCCATGAGCGTCTTTACAACTAATTTATTTCTTCAGTTCCCGGCACAGAGAGGAATAAGATTTTATCTATTGACTAAAGTGATTTTTTAGATTTGATTGGTTGATAGATACGTGGTATGAGACCATATTCATTGAAACCCAAGATACGTCCGCCCAGCCATTGACAAATTTCCCATACCCAGTGGAAGCCTTGTTCCGAAATCTACAAATTGTCCATACAGAGACGCGCCATTCCAGTTTTACAGTGTACATGTATTATATTTTTATTTTTTTATCTCCAAAATATAGCTCATGACCCCTTATTGGAATGAGCTTTCGAGTACCCTCCAATGTGGGGTTCATAAGCTATGTTTTTGAGACAAAAAAGAAAAAAAGGAATTCAATAATTTGTTTTTATACTAGTCATATTGGCATGTTTTCACAAAAACTTTTTTGCACTCTTTTGCACAAAAATTCCACAGAAACCTGTATGGCTCAACAATGGAAGATAAAAGATCTCATGCTGTCTGTGTTCACACATGAAATAGATTGCACTTCTAAAACGGAAAGTCAATATATAAATTCGTTACCCCGTGTCTGAGCACGTGGCCTCATGGAATACGGCTGGCTTCGGGTAGGTAAAAACGATTTGTAGAAAATTCCAGTGAAATTTCGCTTGTATTTAAAAGTAGTCCCTCAACGATTTCGTTTAATGCTGCTGTAGATGGGGATCATATACAACAGGGGGGTAATAAAGTAATTAACTGCAATATTAATGTCAGATGGAGCTTATTATTCGTAGCAGCATCTCGATCTGCGACAGAGGTGTGATGTATTGACTTATATGTGCTTTGTAATCACTGCATGAAATCCAAAAACAGTGGAAGGCTTGATTAAAGCCTGCCTTACTGCACTCTCTGCACTGGTGTTACCGGAGATTATTATTAACCCTGATGGGTGAGGGTGTGAGATGGGGAAATTTTACCCGAGGGCAAGATATTTGGGCCAGACACGACGCTTGCTGAGTGTCTGGGCCACATATCTTGTTCCAAGGGTGAGCTTTCCCCATCTAACACCCGCCCCCATCAGGGATAATTTTTCTCTCCTCGGCAAAACATTCTGACGTCTTCAAAAGTAATTCAGTGGCACGTGCAGTTATATCGAACAATTTTGTTGTCCATGTCGGAAAAAAAAATGATTTGCTTACCGGATAGAGAACACCAAAGGTCAGTACATACCGCAGGTATATACCACGAAATTAAATCCTAACGCCGGCAAGACAGGGTGTTAAGATTTGTAACGAAAGGCACATTGATACCTTCCGCTGACGTCAGTCGGGCATGCATCAGCCGATTATTTTCAATCAATTATTTATATTTTCTTCGACAAACGTTCGTCTGCTAATATTTCCGAAACATGACGCCATGTTGTTTGTTTACAGAAGACCATGCAATGATTAAATAATTCGTGCGCTCATTAAATATGATAACAAGCCAGTCACGTGTGTCATTTCAAATAGATATCTATCTCACATGGCCTTCTCACATGAGATACGCATATCTTGTACGGGAAGTGGTGGGGAGGGTGGATAAACCAAAATGTTCAGGTAACCAACAAAACACAAAATCATATTGGTCAGACAGGAGGATATTCAGCTTCTCTGGAAATTCCAAAATGAGAGGGTTTTCAATCTGGGGTTCAGTAGGGCTGATTAAGAGGAAACAGAGTCCGAAAATCGACTTACTTTCCTGTACTTTTTTCGATGTGGTCAAGCGCTATGTGTAAATCTTCAAAATTCAGCTGTAAAAATAATACTGCTATTAGTATTGGAATTCTGATCAGGATGATCTGATCAGTAGTAACAACAGCCGATAATATCTTGTTTCAATCTCTAGATCCATCTGTATATACCTTTCTGTATGCACTTCATCTAGACTTTATTTCGGCATATATTTGTTTAAATTACAGAGGGTTTATCTCAGATATTTTGGAGGAAGAAAGGTCAACAATGACGGTAGGTGTCCTTTTTCATCGAATCAGATTCAAGCATGTCGGACTCCATATGTGATTTCATTCTTATACTCAAAAGTGAAATATGTGTTCTGGTGTGTGTTAAACTAATCTACATATTGAGGATTGGAGAAACAATTATAAATGGGGTTTCATGGATTAGCCAATAGTTTGGAAACACATTGGTGTGATAGTTTAGTCCGTTCCTTCTCAAGAGCAGGCTTTTGGGTCTATTGGCGGCATCTGAATGCGCCTACGATAATTCATATACCATTATTATTTATAGCATCAAGGCATAACTTTCTCGAAGAATCATAAACCACACAACCGGAATCTAGTTTTAACAAGATATGTATACAAATGGAGTAATGTTTTCTGGTCAGCTCCCCAGTCAGTATCATCAACTACCTTCAAAAGGTTCAGTTCCTTTTTAAATTTAACCGTTAGTTGTCAAACAATAAACCCAAGAATTGCACTTTCTTGTATTGTCATCTATTTTCAATTATGGATCAAGGTGGTGTTTCAGGAGCTTTCACAAATGAACACTATTTGGTTTCGCCATGGAAAATGTAAAACCGTTTTCTGTATTCTGTTTAACCTTTTATCCAACGCAGACGACACCAAAGTTTATTATTTTAAATATTATTTTTTTTAATTTTTCAAAAACCTTTAACAAAACCATATCACGTGGCCCCTCGTTGGAACGGACTCGTCGAGCTCGTTCCAACGATGGGTCACATGATATGGTTTTGCTGAACTGTTTGATTGAATAATCATGTTTTTCAACTGCTGAATTTGCATATTACGCGGGCGGATGTGGCCGATTCGTTGGATAAAGGGTTAAAGACAGCTGATGCTTACTCTCAATGAAATTCATGTTTTTACTGCTATATTAAATAAACAATCATCGTCATAAAATCAATTGCATCGATAGTGCTATTCATTTTCAGTGAAGGAAATGAAATAGATAAAACACTACCCACAGAAAACATCAGTTCTTGCTCATAAGGATCGGTAACGTGGATCCAACACGAACTTGAAATTGGTGATTCTTTAAAACATTTCCGTAAATTGAAGGCATACGCCGCCTGCCTCAACTCCATATTAAACAGACCTTTTTTTTTTTTAAATTCCATAATGCTGTGTTGTATCATATATATTTTCCAATTTAAGAAGATGACGATCAAATGCTCTTGCATAGAATCCAAGTCGGTCATTATTTTTTTCCTCGCTTTTTCACAATTTCCTAATGCAATTGATCGATAGTTGCCTGTGTTGTTGTGATTTTTATCATGTTTTAGAAGGGGAATTATTGTTGCGTTTCACCAAGGAGATAGAAACTGGCTTGTCATCCGTACGTTATTGAAACTGTATCTTAAAAGTTCAAATGAAGTTTGAGACAGATGTTTTAGAAGCTGGTAGCACATTTCAGCCGGTCCAATGGCAGTATATTTTGCTGTATGTAATGTGTTATATAATTCTACCAGCGAATAATATGCACACTATGCAGAACAATTGGAAAATGGTCACTCCAGCACAAGTCATCTTCATTCTTCCAATCACAAAAAATCGCGAAAGTTACAAGGCCATGTTATTCTAAGATCAATTGTCGTGTATTAACCAGAAGCTGGCTGCAGGAGCGTGTCTGACACATCACTGAACAAACACAAGTCGTATTTTGAAATATATTTTGCCACCCTTTTATTTTTCAAGCCTTCTTTACTGCTAGGGTCATCGACAAGAGCACTATGAGCATTAAACTAAACCAATAAAATGTATGGAGCTGAAAGCTGGTTAACAAGTTGTCCAAGATCATTCAGATCAAGGGTTTTATTTGGTGAAACATACTCCGAGCACAATTTTGTCAGTCTTGTCCAAAGTCAGGTGTACCGCGACAGTCTGTAAATTTGTTTGCAAAGACACAGCACTTGTACTGTGCAAAGTGCCATTCTAATTAAGATAGACGTTTCATGACCATCCATGAAGATCATTTCCGTCTGCCCAAGCATGATTCGAAGTAAAATAATTGAAAGCTGAATGCTCGTAATCTTTAGGTTTCATTAAGTGTTCCCTGCAGACAAAAACAGCAGGGTTATATTTTTGGCTTAAAAGGCGGAGTTAATTAAAATTCGCTTTGAAGACCTCGACATTTCCTTTGGAAGATCGTGATTATTATTTTTATTATCCATGGAGATGGTGGACGTATGTGTGAAATAGCTCCGGTGAATCTCTTTGGTGACTTTTTTCTTCTTAAATTACACTTAACCCTTTACTTAACATGAAAAGCAGACGACACTTGAAAAAAAATTCTTGAATAACTACTTTTTTTCATTTTTTGTCTCAAAAACATAGGTTATGACCCCTCGTCGGAACGAGCTCGACGAGCTCGTTCCAACGAGGGGTCATAACCTATGTTTTTGAGACAAAAAATGAAAATATTTTGAAATTAATTGGCGATTTTTGAGAATAGCGCTGGCCGGTTTTGGCCGTTACGTTGGGTAAAGGGACGATTTCGAGTTCAGTTTTCAGAACGTTTCATCGATGCATTCATCACCTGTCATTTCCTCAAAACCTTCAAACCTTTTGCGGGTAACAGGGTGCAGACGAAATGTGGCTATTCTGTCTAATAATTGTTTTTGTTTCTCTTTTTTGTCGATTTTCTTTCAATTTTTTTTTTTTTTTTTGTTTTTTTTTTTTTTGGGGGGGGGGGGGGGTTCTTGATTCCTTCTCAAACTTGGAATCAAATTTAGTTGATGTGGCCGTCGTTTCTGATCTGGCGGAGACGAGACGTGGCGTTATATATAAAGACAAACATTGTTTTTAAACGACGTATCAGTTTAGAACGACCGGGTTTGGAATTAAATTGACTAAGGTAAGACTACTAAAACAAAAACATACCCTGGGTGTTATATAGAGACCATCTTCCAGTAGCAATATGTACTGCCATCTAACTGAGGACCAGGCAACCAGATTGGATTTGTCATTCAAGTGCATTTTTAGTATTAGATTTCAACGCCAAGTGTTTCGTTACATCACATCTGAAAATAGCACAATTGGAAAGCTACTTTAGTAGACACAAAGAACAGACTCTCCTACCCATATTACTTAAAATTCCTATAGAAAAAATGATCTTGCTCTAGTATCCTGTAAAGATCATGTTGATAGCAACAACCTGCTGCTTCATTAAGCCTTAGCGCACTGATGTCAAAATACAAAAACGTTTAAATCGCATTTTTTTTCCAATACAATGCAAGTTTCAGTTCAACCAATTATTTATTTGTTTATTTATTTATTTATATACATAAAAAAATGCTCATTGTTTAATTTTCTGAATATTCATATTGGAATAAGTAATAGACTGTACATTGTAACTACATTCAAGGAGCCAGGAAATCTTTTTTATGGGAAATTTGTGAAAATATGAAGGATTGACAAAATACAGAGTTAACCTGAAGCTCTTACCTCCAGTTAACAATGATTTAAAACATGTACAAATGCGCCATTTATAAACAGATTGTAGAAATTGATTTGTACAGTTTATGCTCATTCTGATTAACCACACTGTACAATGCCGACACAGGAATATTTTTCAGTCTAGCTATTTCCTCGGCTACAGTACTGATTATCCTTGGTGTATTTACTACGCAGAATTTTAATTGGAATATATATTGAGAATCCGTTTCAAGTAACAACTTATTTACATTGATCCTTGAAAAGGAAATTATGATCGAAGTGGAAGGAGCAGTTGGGTAAAAGTACCTGCCAATCCTTGAATTCCTTTTCTCAGCTGATCTGCCCGTGCCAAAATGTTTACAACGAGTGACCAATACTGTTTGTAACTGATCCGCTAAGGACAGTACTTTTGGAAAGAAAAGTTCCTGGGTTGCAATCTTTTGTAACCGACACACCGATCTGTCACTACAGGATGGTCTACAGCTACTGGGAGTTGTAAGTTTTATCACAACCTCGCCACGTGCCACAAGCCGAGGAAGCTGAAGTAAATCCCTCAACTTTTCAATATAAAGTCCACAATTTTCTTGTTTTATGAGGTGGGGGTGAACTCCAAAAGAAAGAAAAAGACGTGAATCTTCACTTGCTTGAGTTTTTTATTTTGACCAACTTTTGAGAAAGAGATAAGTGGCTATAGCTGTATGCAAAGTAAAAGACACGTTTACCTCCACCATATTTTCATGTTGGAAAGATTGCAGTCCAGTCTTCAGAATTTGGTCCAAGTGAAAATGTTGTTGCTGAAAACGACAGGCTTGGCTGTTGTGGGATATTCTTTGTCAGTTGACACGTGGGACCCTGTGAAATGCATAGAAGTTTCGCCAAGTATGAAATCATGATGTGTGGATTTGCCCACAATTGACAACATGCAGCAAACAGCTCTCCAATACATTAAGGTGATTATTGAATTTGGAGGCGAAATAATGAAAGACATGATTTCTGATTCATGGTAAATCATGTAAGTGTTTGTGGGTTATGTTTTCTCGCATGTAATTAGTTCACAGTTGCTTTTAATTTTGGGGTATAATTTCTGACTGATTACATATTTCAGTAGTTAATCTAAAGCATTTAATTTGAAATAAAAACTGAAATAATTCAAAAGAAAACATCAATTAATTGAACCTATAATACAAGATTCTCATCATTGAAGGCGGCTCTTTCTGGATGACTGAAACTGCTGCTTCCTGCACCTTACACACCCAGCAAGCAGCGTTAGCTGCTACAGACCAAGGCACATGATTGGCCAGTACATGGCACTTAATGTGTACACCTTGTACATTGCAGATGGGGCAATTCTGATTTCCTTTCTTTTTGTTGGTTTTAGTAGAAGGTATCCTAGACTCTGATGGAAAAGTTTAGAAAATTATAATTGCAGATAAAGTAGCTTCAGGGGATTTAGTGCTTGTTCAAGTCATATGAATTGGAGAGTCTGTAACTTTATCTATTGGACAAGCATCTTCAAATTCTTCCTTAATTTCCTCATAATCAGGAACAAAAAGTGCTTCATCCATTTAATCCATCTGAAATACATAGTGATATAATTTTAGAACGGAAATTAAAAAGAGTCAAATTAGCAGAGAAACACTGATGAGTGGTGAGAAACAGTGCTGTTGTGTTATCAACTGTATAAAATGTAATCTCCATCCAAGAGATGTTGTTGAAGACGTTTCATCCAGAAAGGCAGGGAAGCATCTCTACACAATTTTAGCCGGTCGTGATATATTACATGAGTTTTCTTCCTGTCTATCACTTTATAAAGATGCGCATTATTTGAAGGTTGAATAACACCAGATTTGAGCACCAGATATAGCCCTGTACATCGTGGTTTCAGTTTTTGAGACTCTCCAATTCTCGTGGAAGTAACTCATTTGTTTCTAACATCTCCAGGAGAATGATGATTTTCTACTGCTCCGAGGTCATGGTCTCTATTTTGTCTGATCTGGACTTGATTGAGGTGTTTTCGACCAAACTTGTGCACTTCAGACAAAATCTGTTGCAAAGATGTTTTACCCAATCTGTAACTTCACAATTTACTTGCCTGCAATCATGCATACCAAACAATAGATCAATTGATTGAATAACTTCCCGGCCCAACATCAATCGATTTTAGTAAACCCTGTCTGATGGTTTTCAAAGCAATGTAATGCCACAGCCAGAAGTGGTAAATCATGGTCCCATCCTCTATTTTGATTTTCTATATGAAATCTGATCATTTGTGAGATTGGGCGTTTGTAATGTTCAACCTAACCATCAAAATAAGGGTGATATAGGGTTGTTCTTGTTTTGGCTATTTGCAGTTGTTCACAGAGGCATTAAAGAGACTTCCCTTACATTTCCTACCTTCTTTTGCGTGAATTTCCATCGGGCAACCAAAAGTAACAATAAATTGAACCCTAAATTTATAGGTAGCCTTTTCTGCTGATTGATCAGGTAAGGCAGCATTTTTCACCTATTTTGAGAACTGATCAACCACTACGAGAATATAATTGTCCCCCTGTCTACTACTTCTATTAAAAGATCCTAAAATGTGAAGATCAACCCTCTCCATCATGAGAACCAGCATGGAAAGATTTCAAATGAGCTCTCGGATTAACATTTATTGTTTTGTCAATGTTACAAGCATTACATGATTGTACAAATTATCTGCAACTCTGTGACATGCCATTTGTGCCTTTGAAAGGATTGTTTTAGTCTTTGAAGGGTATTACTTTCCCCAAATGCCATGCTGGTTTTATAACATGGCAATAATGAAGAACTTCTGGTTACACGCTAGTTGGAACAATACGAACCAATTCCTCCTGTCAAGTTTATTTTCCCACTTGTACAAACGAACACAATCCTTAAAACACAACTAGCCAGTTGTAATTGTTTTCTTTGTTGGGGGAATGTCATTTTGAAGCCAATGGATAATCACATTAAGATTAGGGTTGTCACGATCAATCGATTAATCGATTGTTGATCGGTCACGGCGAAATCGATTAGTATATTTCGTTGTCGAATAAACGGTAAATTGTATCCCGTTTTAGATGTTTAATAATTAAAAGAAGATTTGATGAAAGAACTATTGTTTCTAAAGGTATTGAGTTAAGAGCATCGATGTTAAACCCCAAGAAGCCGTTGGAAGCATTTGTCTTCCAGGTACATTCATCAAAGCTTTGATGTTCTGAATCTTTGAACCGTCAGTGCAATAATCAAGACCGGTCGGCAGTTGCGAAGATCGCAACTGCCGACCGGTCTTGATTATTACCCTGACGGTTCAAAAGTTCAGAACATCAAAGCTTTAAATGTACCTAAAAGTTGATCGTCTTCGTTGTTTACTTGAGGTAGATCAGCTGACTTGAAGTTCATTTTTATCGACTTCAAAGAGAGGGAGAGGGGTAGGAGTCATCTAGGTACTATTAATCGGTTATTATCGATTATTTGCGACGATTAATCGACTCCTAAATTTAAAAATTGTGACAGCCCTAATTAAGATCTTGATTTTTTTTTCTTTGAAGATCTCATAACTGAGCATTAGTATAACGCTCTAACCACATTGTAACTGAAGTACTTGAAACCTCTAATTGCCCCAAAAGTTCCTTAACATCTTCACTAATTTCAGAAATAAACTTGTTACTTTCAAAGTCAAGGGAACAACGTCCACATCCACATCAAATCTTGCGCACTTCTCCGTCAAGGGAACAACGTCCACATCCACATCAAATCTTGCGCACTTCTCACGTGCATACCTGCAAAAATGGCATCCTTTACAAGGCAAATCATCCAGTTTAGAGACAGTAAAATAACAATTAAAGTAATCTAGATAATCAGGCATTCGGGTCAAGCCGTCAGCATGTTGGTGTTTCTTACCTCATCGATGAACAATTTGCATGTCATATTGTGCTAATTCGTCCATTCACCTGGCTGACTGACCTTCAAGATGCCTGAATCTAGTCAACCATACCAAACTATTATGATCCGTTCCAGGAATAAAATGGCGACCTAACAAATAATAACGAAAATGTTTACAGAACTTAACCACTGTCACTAGTTTATTTCGAATGGTGCAGTACTAACAGTGGACAGGCACCAAAACGTGGCTGCATAAAAAATCCTATTTTTCCCCCAGTTGAACTTGAGACCACTCAGCAGCAATGACCCTATCTAACGCATCTGTATCGAGAATAAATGTCCCCCCTGGAGAGAGGTTAGCCAAGAAAGGTAGAGTCACCAGTGCATTTGTCAGATGACCAAAGGCCTCTTGATGTTCTGTTTTCCACTGCGATGACTTTTTAGAGTGTGTTAGTTCATGTAAACAGGTAGCGATCATAGAACAATATTTAATGTGATCCATGTGATAGTTGGTTTGTTGGACCAGGCCATTTTATCACAGATTTAATTTTACTTGGGGCCACGGAAATCCCTCTAGTGTTGACCAGTTTTTCAAGAAATTCTATTTCTTTTTAAATAGTTCACATTTTCGAGGCTTGAGTTTCAAATTGTATTTACAAAACCCTAAGAACAGATTCTCAAAGTGAAGCAACGAATCATCAAAGCTGGAACCGAAAACAATTATATCCTCCAGATACATCAAAACTACATTCCAATGTAATCCTCGTAGCGCGAGCTGCATAGCACGCAGGTAACTTACCAGCATGTTACAGAGACCAACACCACACGTGTATCTTCGAAGAAGGCCGTACTTTGTGATGAAAGCAGTTTTCTTATGGTCATCCTCGTGGAGCATAATTTGATAATACTCTGATGGCATACTTAAAGTAGCGGATGTATTCTGTGCCATATAGAGTATCAAGGCAATCGTCTGCATGCAGAAATATAATTATCAATTATAAGTCATCAATTTTCATATAAAATACAGTTTTCGTTTCTACAGCTCCTTACTGTGCAAATAGACAGAAAAATTGAAATCATGACATTTTAATTTACTAAATCGAGGTTTCCCGTATAGATAATTTCACACGACGTAGCCAGATGTAGTAAATGTACCACGTAGAAGTAAGCTATGCCACTTACATGAAGAATCTATTGTCTGCGTATTAGCAGGTTATCTCCGACGAGTGTTGGCCGTTGATAGTTTGAGTTCTCCAATATACAGTACATGGAAAGTATATTATCACTAAATCACCCGAAGAGTGGATATTCCATCTAAGTAATAATTGCAAATTTACTGTAATGCAAAACAAGCACAACCAAAGTTTCAGCCAATGGACCTCCAGGTTAAACATTGCTTACATTTTTTTTGTCGATGTGTACAAAATTTGAAAGTTATAGTCTGGGTGATAACTCCACACCGTGGGAGATTTAGTTACAACCCACTCTCTACAGACTGTACGTGCGCAATTTGGAGTTCGTAATTGGGGGACGTATTGGGATTCCTCTCGGTTGGTCTATCAATAGTCGGTGGGCACCAATTTATCTCAGTGTTTTCAACATGAGTTATAGAGGATATGGAATTCATATTTGGGTCACACGAAGTTTATGAAACTCGTCTTTGAATCTCTGAGGAGGCAAAACACAAAATTCGAAGAGGAGTTTCATAAATTTCGTGTGACCAAAACACGAATTTTATGTTCTGTTCATCATATGACACAACAGTTACCAAAACGCCATATTTTAGTTAGAAAAGAAGGGTTAAAAATGAAATTTCGCGTTTAACTTCATGCATTTGATCAGAAAGTGTTCTTTTGAAACTGACCAATCAAATCAACTGAAGGTGATATTAAGCACCAATTAATATTTATTGTAAATATGAAACGGTAATTAGCCGAGAAAATGGAAAAGTCATATGATAAATAGAGGATATGGAATGAGTGTTTTTTCTCACATAATATTTATGAAACGAGTCTACGAATTTTCCGTTTTGGCGAGCTTCTGGCGAGCCCAAACGAAAAACTCGAACGAGTTATCATATGACACACACGCGCACAAATTAGCTACTTAGTATGATTGTTTAACCGATCACCTAACTTGAGTTGCAGACGGCACTTGCAAAAAAACATCCTCGTATAATTAAAAATCATAACCTATGTTTTGGAAGCAAAACGTGAAAATATAAAAAAAAAATAAATGGAGTTTTTCTTGTAGGTGAAAGATTAATACAATATAACCCACCCTAAATAGGACAGATAACGTAAATTCTCCCTACTGAAATTATGCAAATGTGACCCAGTTGTATTTTGTTTAGCCAATCAAACTGTTCAGTTTTGAAATTGACCAATGAAATTGAAGGCTTTATTTATCACTGATCAATATGAAAACAAAATATTAAATGTTTTAAAGTGAACAAAATGAAAAAGTCATATGATAATAACTGATATAGATCTAGTATCCTGTAAAAATGCTTGATAAGTCCAGCCTTTTGTAGTGGCCACTACACACTTTGAGTTGTTATAAAATCACAAAACCCCCTTAATAAACCGTACCAGCTAAAAGTCTGCAATTATAGTGTGATGGACGTTGACGGCTTAAGTAACCATTTCTCACAAACATCATGAAAGTGTTTTTTTTAATAATGATATAAATGACTTTATCGAAAGCCTAACCAAGTACATGGGTAAATGAATACGGCTAGCCAACCTATCCCTCAGAAAACGGCTCCTATCTGCCCCATTGATAAACCCTGGAAGAAATCTTCAATGCGCAAATTGATGAGATCACGCGAAAGAATCCATCATAAGGCAAAACAGCATAACAGGCATACGATTGGGCAGTTGTCTCAGAAAATTATGAATGAAACTATTATAATGATGCAAAGGCCATAGTTGAGCTGCAAATTGGCATTTTCAAAAAAAACAGACGAGTTCAGTAAGTGATAAACACGTGCATCCCCCAGCTTTCAATAATTTCGATTTACACTGCTTTGGCCACAACTTCTGGAGCAGACGGATGGTTGGACGGGTCCGTTCTGACCAATCGGGGGCCCCCATAAAGAGTGTTATTTTAGGGGGGCATTTGGATGTCATTCAATCATTCATTTAATCAAATCTCACTATTATAATTACTTATTGGATTTTAAATCAACTATTAAATTTAACATGTTTTGTGTTGAAGGCATTATTAGAAAGTGGCTATTTAGTAACAATGTTCTGTAGAATAATTGGTCGAACCACTGACATCTGAGGACAAGGCACTCGCACAAGCGGGCCAATCAACTTTGGTACCAACACTGGCTGAGTATACCGCCCTCGTAAAAGTATGTGGGAATACTGGTAGGTCAGAGGGTTTACGGCATAGCAGTAACCCTACCCTTGTTCGACTCCGTGGTTGGTGGAAGCAGCGGCAATGAACAATTGAATCTATATACTATGGCAAATCAGCCAATCAAAACCAACCAACCTTTTTCAGTAAATGACCTAAAGGACTCTGACTCTGAAGAAGAATTAATAACATCATTAATACCACTAGAGCTTTCCAAAATGTATTCTATTACATTGAACAGAGGAAACTAAGACATTAGGCACAATAAGCCAATTTGCCCTTGAAAAAGCCACCAAAGGTATTGCGGGTACTGCCAAGGATATTAACAAGTAAAATATGGAGATATATTAATACAATGCACAAAACAAGCTTAGGTGTACAGCCTTATGAAACAACTAAAATTATTAATTTTAATGTTAAGGCCATTTTTCGCAAAATTCTAAATTCAACTAAGCCGGCACACAAATATATTATATTTGTGTGCCGATCCGACTCTATCTCATTCGGTCTCACTGCAATAACAAAAGTGATAGTTTTTTTTAATTAATCAGTTATTGCCCTAGAAAAATGAGGACGACCAGTCGGGCAAGTTTGACAGAGAAACAGCACGACCGGACTAAAATCTACTAGACAATGTCGGTCGGACGTGGATTAGTGTCGAACCCTGGCTAAAAGCTAAAAACTTCTACCAACAGAATTATGTGTGTGTGTGGGGGGGGGGGGGGGAGGGGGCGGGGTGGGATACTGTTATTTTTCAGTCAACTGCCTTGGGATGATCCATCCATCCATTAATCGGTTTTATTTTTGACACCCCGATAATCCTATAATTGGCCCCTTTAGTATGAGCGTCTCATAAATATAGGCTATGACACCTTAATTAAGTGTACTTTACGAGAAAAAATCTCAGCTAATCATGCACACACACTAAGTTCCGAGATAAAAGACGCTATCTTACAACATACTCTACTCAACGTTATACTGGGTGGGGTATGTTGTAAAAATAACTTCTTTCAATCCGCTGGGGGAAATAAAAAGTTTTCGTCGAACTTGTACTTTTTTATCGTCGAACTGTCCAAAGTTTTGTCGAATCGTTCAAAGTTTCGTCGAATCGTCTAAAGTTTCGTCGAACTTGTTCAGAAGTTTCGCCGAATCGTCCAAAATCTCGTCGAATCGTCCTAAACAAATTCGTCGAATTTGTCTTTCGTCGAATAGTCCATAACCCTCCGTTTCGACCCCCACGTTTTCAAGAAAAAGTACTGTGTAAAGACTGAGATTTGTACAAGCCCAATAAAACCGTGCACATACGTTTCAGGTTCAAATAGATTTCGAGAAGTTAATTTTCCCAGCGAATTATTGAATCATAAGAGAATATTATTGTAATCCATTTGCACACAAGAAATCACGATAATTCACAGTATATTCCAGATTCAAAATGGAATTTCCCACACACTCTGACAGTCACACTGATACAGTTAAAACTTGATGACGTCACTCTGATTGACATATTGGACACACCTGCGACGCTGTCTTTCATTTTCTGCAAAACAAATTTTCAATTTGCAACAGGCAATGATAAGCTATGAGTCATGACGTCACAAGTTTCCGTGTTTCATTCAGCACGGTGCAGATACGAGTCGACTCGAGTAGATCCCTTCTTCACAATTGCGACAGGAGATAACTCGACGATATTATCATCACAGTATTTTTCGACATGATAATAGGAGATAGAGTCAAATCGGCACACAAATATATTATATTAATGTGCCGATCCGAAGTATATCTCATTCGGTCTCACTGCAATAACAAAAGTGATAGTGTTTTTTTCAATTAATCAGTTATTGCCTTAGAAAAATGAGGACGACCAGTCGGGCAAGTTTGACAGAGAAACAGCACGACCGGACCAAAATCCGCTAGACAATGTCGGTCGGATATGGGTTAGTGTCGAACCCTGTTTTCAGCAATACGACTTCTGTATCGAGTAAAATGTGTATAATAAACCAAGATTACCCGAGCAAAATGTTTTCTGGCATACTGTACCGCATTGCGTTGAGTTGAGGACCTTTAATTAAGCAGTATCGCACTTGCGGGCGTAGCCAACGACGGCGATACTGCTTCAGGAAGGTCCTCAAGGACTTGCGATACAGCATACCAGAAAGTGTTCACAGCAATAACGACCCTTTCTTAATTATATATCTTAGGGGACCTAGAAGCTCAGTGGTTTGGCATTAGACTCTAAAGCCAAAGGTCCGCGGTTCGAACCCCGTCAGGGACAACTGCGTTGTGTCTTTAGGCAGGGCACTTAATCCCGATTGCGCATACGGTGGCACGGTGGCGCTGTGCACTAAGGCGTATTTCACGTCGATAGTGTACTTGCCCAATACTAGTGCTATCCATGTTAGTGCAAAGTTGGTGCGTTGGAGAGTCTGATATTTGCTCGCCGCTGCTCATTGGTACCGGTACCCAGGCTTCCTCTACCCATAAAACTGTCCGACACAATATAACCCTGGCTGTCGAAAGTGTCGATAAACTCCAATGATCATAAACATTATATACCTTCCCTCATATAACTGTTAAATGTTATGCCCAAGTGAGGAGAGATGTGGAAAAAGGGCGATCAATTGTGGACGAAAGCAGGCTAGAATCATATAGTTGTAGTTGCTACGGGGTATGCTTTATCTAGATTCCGGACTGCGTCGACTTGATTTACATCATTACTCCTCCTAATCCTGCGCAATTCTAATGTTGGTTGGAGAACAATTGTTGAAAAAAATGAACTGATGTATTTGTGAAACGACGAAGATGTTAAAAATCTAAATTAACCCTTTACCTAACGTGAAAAGCAGACGACACTTGCAAAAAAAATTCTTGAATAACTAAATTTTTTCATTTTTTGTCTCAAAAACATAGGTTATGACCCCTCGTTGGAACGAGCTCGACGAGCTCGTTCCAACGAGGGGTCATAACCTATGTTTTTGAGACAAAAAATGAAAATATTTTTAAAATTAATTCGCGATTTTTGAGAATAGCGCTGGCCGGTTTTGGCCGTTACGTTGGGTAAAGGGTTAATTGATGGGTTGTGGGTTTAGTGAACATTGCATTGTGGGAGGTGGGAAAAGAAGACAACATTCTCACTCAGCCTCGATTTCGATTTTCAATGATCACACTGCGTGCGTGTTGCTTTTGTCAGCAGGATCACAATCTATCTGATACTGCAATAGGGATCTGATGACGAAACGGTAGTCCGTATCAATTATATATATATATAACAAAACACGCCTTTTCCACGGCACACACTACGGTTGCAACATTAGGGCGATTGTTTGTGTTTAATCAAATCGATGTGGCAAATGACTAATTATCGTATTGTCTGGTTTATGGAATCAAACAATCAGCTTGGGAATTTTCAGTGTCGTTTTAGATGCAAAATAAGTACTGTGGGTTATTTGGTTAGACCTAAAAACTAAATAAGAAATGCATTTGATAGAATGTGCTCGCCAACCTTCTTTGACCTGGAAACGCATATGATACAATTCAGTAGTATGGGATTTTAAAAGATCTTTTTTTTAGCACTGAGTTGAGGGCCGCATGTTTCTTCATATAAATTATTTAAAGGATGGACAATTTCAAGACAGTTTTGTTCGTGTTGGATGTACGTTATCTTCTCCTTACGAGCAAGAATTTGGGCTTTCCTTAGTGTAATATTTTAGCCATTGCCCTTTTTACCAGTGGAACTTCATGGTATCATCGAAACAATTGAGAATATGGTAGATTCTTAATTTATGCTGCTAACTATTTTAATTTACTACAGCGGCAAAAACATTAATTCATTCGAATGTACACTTCAGCTGTGTTTAAACAGCGTTCAGAAAGTAGCTGCAGAAAACGGTTTTACGTGTTCGAAGACAAAACAAGTTGTGTTTATTTCCGCAAGCTCAAAAACCACCATGTCGATCCAGAATTGAAAATAAATGACAATTGTAACTATAGTCCTTAAGGTAGTGGAATTCTTAAGTTCATTGTTTGACAATAAACATAATTTCACTTCTCACATAAAAAAAACAATAGTTGCATTTAAAAAGGCGCTGATCTTCTGAAAGCAGTTGATACCACCAATTGGTGTGCTGATCAAAGAGCATTATTTCATCTGTATAGATCACTTGTTAGATTAAATTAGATTATGGTTGTATGGCCACGATAGGGGAAAGTCATACCTAGATGCGATCCATACATTATAGTAGCATAAGAATTAGCCCGGGGGAATTTAGAAGATCGCCAATAGATTCAGGGATGTGGCGACAGGAGGGAGTGGGTGGTGGAGTGTGTGTGTGTGGGGGGGGGGGGGGGTGTCTCCCCCCCCCCCCATTTAGGAGTATTTTTTTTTTTAAAAGTTGGAAATTCCGAGGTCAAAAGTCAAATAATTGGAAATTCAATAAATTAACATTGTTCATGAAAAATATTAAAATTCCAACTAATGATGAGAAATTTTGATCTTTTATTTCCAACTGGAGACTTGAGTTTCAAATTCCCTACTCTAAAGTTGACATAGCCTCAATATTACAACTCTAACATCAATCCGGTAAATTGTCTGACCCAGACACATTATAAATGACGCTTTTTTCCGTTTCAGGACTAGTGAAAATTTTCCGTAGGGTTCATAACCTTTTACCCAACGTAGACGATTTCAAAATTCATTATTTTAAATATCATTTTTTTAATTTGTTTTTTTTTTAAATTCAACAAAACCATATCATGTGACCCCTCTTTGGAACGAGCTCGACAAGCTCGTTCCAAAGAGGGGTCACATGATATGGTTTTGTTAAAATTTTTCGAAAAATAATATTTTTTCAGCAGCTGTATTTGCATATTACGCGGGCTGGTGCGGGCGATTAGTTGGGTGAAGGGTTAAAATATATCACCCAGCGCTGCAGTGCAACCATCTATCGAAACCACTCACAGTTGGAATTTACACCGGTGGCAAAGCTGAAACCCTCCAGCCACATCCCTGAATAGATTCAATACCTATTGGAGCAGATGAGCCTTCTCTTGATAAGCGTAAGATTAAACTGTCATTCCATTGTGTTTCCAAACTATTTGCTAATCTATCAACCACGCATATATTTGATTCTCCTATTCTCAAAATTTAGATGTCTTTAACAGACAAAAGAAACATATTCCTCTGTTGGAAATTAGAGCTAAACCACTGCGCTTGAATCTGATTCGATAAAAGAGAACCGTCAACCTTATATTCCTCCTTGTCATCCAAGGAACCTACTGTTATTTTGAACCTTTCTTCCTCCAAAAAATCTCCGACAAACCCTCCGCAATTTGAAGGAAAATATGGCGAAATAAACTCTAAATAATGTGCTACAAAAGGGCCTATACAGATAAATATGGAGATGGAGATAGGTATTATCGTGTGTTCTTACTGCTGATGAGATCATCCCAATCAGAATACCGAATACAAGTTCTATTTTTTACAGCTGAGGTTAAAGCTTTACATCTAGTCCTTGACCACATTGACAATGTACAGTAACGGAAAATCAATCCTCTTTTCTGACTCTAGTTTCTCTTAACTAGGTTTACTCAACCTCAGGTTGAAGAACCATGCCGTTTGAAACTTCGTGAGAAGCTGAATACTCTCATATCTGACAAATATGATAACGCGTTTTGTTGGTTACCTTCACATGTTGGAATTTTCCAGACACCAGAGCTGACAGCGTAGTAAAACACGTCTTACGCAAGCCTCCCACTGATTTTGGGATTCAATTTCGTTATCAGAAACCACATCTCATTTAATGCATCAAATCTGTGTGACAGCCTGAATGGGATCGCGTGACAAATAACCAACTCTAATAGACCTAATATTGCAGATAATTTCTCGCCTGGTGACTTTTGTGGAAGAGATCATGAGATTCTGACAGTATGTCATATTGGTCATGAATGACTTACTCATTCCTTTTTGTTAGAGGTTAATGTGCGACCAGAATGTTTTCCTTGCCAGCAGGGGTTTGGCTGTAGAACACATTATTTTGCACTGTGTAAAATTTTGTTCTTGTCAGACGACAGTATTTTAAGGTGATGTCTCTTCGAACACGTTTTACAGCACCAGTTATTACAAAACACTCTCTTTTCTCGAAGAAATCAACCATTTTAAACAATTTTAAATTATTGTTTTCAATTTTTTTTTTAAAACGCTCAGCCCCGCTGGTTTCATTTTCTTATTACAGTATTCAGTAATTGTTTAATCCTCCTGTTTTCAAATTTCACAACGTTTAATTTCATGAAGATTACATATTTTCATTCTACATACCTATTTCCTTGCCATGATATAGATTTAGATGCCGACGTGAAGTTGCAATAAATAAATAAATAAATAATTAAATAAATAAATAAATAAATAAATAAATAAATAAACAGTGAAGACATTTAAAATTCGCAGACTGCTTCCATATTATTTCAGAACCATTCAATCATGTTAGTTCAGGAAGTCAATAAAATTGGGTTAACCCTTTTCCCAAACGTAACGACCAAAACCGACCCGCCTTTTTCACAACAATCGCCAAATAATCATTATTTTTTTTCATTTCTGTCTCCAAAACATAGGTTATGACCCCTCTTTGGAACGAGACAAAAAAATAAAAAAAATAGTTATTCAAGAATTTTGTTTGCAAGTGTCGTCTGCTTTTCATGTTAGGTAACGGGTCAGAGCCTAACAGTTAAAAAACCTTAAATTTGAGATCACATCTATAACAACAATGCGCCTTGGATAAAAAACGATGATTTCTCTGAACAGTTAGTAAGTAGATACTGCTTCAATACTGAAACATTTAAAAACAAATCAATGGTTTTGTGGCAATGCTATGTACTTTTCTATATTTTAATATTTAATTAATTATTGGTGTATAATGCCAGATCAGCACAGCAGATACGGCCACATCGTGACGAGAAAACGGTAAAAATATGAACTAAAAGGATTGGATAAAAGTAGGAAAAGAGTACACAAGAAATGTCGAAGACAAGAGTGGTGTGCACAGTAATGAGAGTGGAAACAAGAAAAGTGAATTCCTTCTAAATCAGCCTAATGATTTGAGACTTTAATTGTCTATGTTAACCCTTTACCCAAAGTAACGGCCAAAACCGGCCAGCGCTATTCTCAAACATCGCCAATTAATTTTCAAAATATTTTCATTTTTTGTCTCAAAAACATAGGTTATGACCCCTCGTTGGAACGAGCTCGTCATAACCTAAGTTTTTGAGACAAAAAATGAAAAAAAATAGTTATTCAAGAATTTTTTTTGCAAGTGTCGTCTGCTTTTCATGTTAGGTAAAGGGTTAAAAGAATAATTTTAAAATTTACTAAAAGGTTAATTACTTTCAGAAATAAAAGAAGTTTGAGCCCGCTCATATGAAAAAATCCCCTCGAGATCTTTCAGTGAAGGATTAACATCAGTGCACTGTAAAAGAATGTGTGCCACTGGCAACGCATGTTAACAAGAAAAACACTTTAGTCGCATAATATACTCTAACAAAAAAGGAATGTGTAAGTCTGGTATAACCAATGTGACATTGTGTACCAATTGCATTACCTTTCTATAACGTTTACTAGACAAGTAATGATAAAAGATATCTGGTTGGAAGCGATGGGACTCGTTATTTATTGTTCATTGCCATTCTGCTCGCCAAACAGATTTCGTGTAATTATTGATATGTGGTTTAAAATCACTGAATGGAATTTTAAAATCAGTTAAATAAGTTAGAGTCTTGCCTAAAGCCTGTTTTTTTCTGTAGAATCTGCCCTGGTGTTTCTGAATATACAAGCAAAACGCGATGTCATATCGGTGAGAGCAGTCAACTTCACATGAAGTTTCAAAATGAAAGGGTTCTTCATCTTGGAGTTGAGTAAACCGAGCAAAGAGGAAAGAGAGTGAGAAAAAAATTGACTTCCTTTTCTGTACATTTTCGACGTGTCCAAGTACTAGTTGTGAAAATTTTGCTTCAACTATGAAAAT
Source organism: Pictodentalium vernedei (assembly GCA_031216915.1). Lineage (NCBI taxonomy): Eukaryota > Metazoa > Mollusca > Scaphopoda > Dentaliida > Dentaliidae > Pictodentalium > Pictodentalium vernedei. The sequence continues at coordinate 13,375,616 of CM062288.1, read as the reverse complement.
AGGACATTTGATGATATTTTGATCCAGACAATCTGGTCGCCAGTAACAATGGCTGACGACACTTGGTCACCATATTTAAAACCATCTGTATAGATCCGTGTATATGAGCTATATTCAGACTTTATTATAATTGTGTTTAAAAAGCAGGGAGTTTGTCTCAGATTTGTTTTGTAAACGTTAGGTCCGAAATAAAAGTTTGTTTTCTTAGATGCCAAGGAGGAATTTGTGGTTCACGATTTATTTTTGTTTAATCAGGTTGAATCTTGGCAGACTCAATATTGCGTTTAGTTCTAATTCCCAATGGAGGAATATGTTTATGGTGTATATTAAATAATTCCACATTTTGAGGATCTCAGGCATAAGGATGGTCAGAGCTTTATGGTTTAGCAAATAGTTTGAAAACAGATTGGAGTGATAGTTTAATTCTGCGCTTCTCAAGAGAAGGTCCCTCTTCCTCAACAAGCATTGAATCTACTGGCGACGATTTGAATATATCCAGGCTACAATTATGTCACTATTTGTAATTGCATCAAGTGGTTTGAGGTGCAATTTGCTCGCAGAACCGTAAGTCACACAGCCGTTATCTAATGGTGATCCAATAAGTGATCTATACATATTGGAGTAATGTTTCATTTTTGTCAGCACCACAATCAGTGCTACATGTACCATTTCCTTCTGGGGGCTGAGTGTCTTTTTTACATCTCCTTCTTAGTTGTTTTATATGAGAAGTGAAATTCAGTTTGTTGTCACACAACAAACCTAAGAAGTATTTCATTTCTTTTACAACTTTAATAGTAGTCCCATCTACATGCATCTATGAATCGAGATGATGCTTTCCTAGCTTACGCGAATGTACACAGTTTGTTTTTGTCTTTGATTATTTGAAACCATGTTCTTTGGCTCAGTTTTAATTCTGTTTAAGCACATTTGAAGTTTGCACTCGATGGCATCCATATCTCTGCTGCAATAACAGATTAAAAATCATCAACATACAATATCAAGAGTCTACAGTATTCTCAACAGCGTCAATAATGGTACTGATTTTCGCTGAGAACAGGGTAACAGATAAAATACAAACCTGTGGAAGCCCAAATTCCTGTTCAAGGCGATCAGATAATGTAGTCCCAACACGAACCTGAAACTGACGGTCCTTTAACCCTTTACCTAACATGAAAAGCAGACGACACTTGCAAAAAAAAATCTTGAATAACTAATTTTTTTCATTTTTTGTTTTTTGTCTCAAAAACATAGGTTATGACCCCTCGTTGGAACGAGCTCGACGAGCTCGTTCCAACGAGGGGTCATAACCTATGTTTTTGAGACACAAAATGAAAAAAATAATGAAAATTAATTGGCGATTTTTGAGAATAGCGCTGGCCGGTTTTGGCCGTTACGTTGGGTAAAGGGTTAACCATTTACCCAATGTAAAGACCAAAACCGGCCAGGGCTATTCTCAAAAATCGCAAATTAACTTTGAATTATTTTTTTCATTTTTTGTCTCAAAAACATAGGGTATGACACCTCGTGGGAACGAGCTCGTGGGAACGAGATCCTTTCAAATTTCAAACTTCTGCATTGTATCATATGCTTTTCCAAATTGAAGAATATGGCGCCCATGTGTTCTCTCCCGCACGTCAAACCAAATGGTCCATATGACTTTTCTGGTTCTTCAAACCGCATTAAACATTTGCAAGTAGGTTGTTGGATTCCAGAAACCAAACAAGTCGGCCATTAATAATCATTTTCATTGTTGTACACAGAATACTATTAGTACAATAGGTCGGCAGTTACTTGGATTTCAAGGGACTTTATCTGCCTTTGAATGGAAATTATTGTTGATTGACTCCAAGCAGGTGGAAACTGGCCAGTCACCCACATTTCTTAGAAAATGGGTAAGAAATCTTCAAGTGATGGTTGTTACAGATGCTTCAAAATTTTGTACTGTATTTCATCTGGTCATGTGGCAGTATATTGTGACCTATACAAAAAGGTTACTTAACTATTTTATAGAGAACTTTTCATTGTAATCCTTTAAGTTTTAGAGGTAAATTTGACATTTTGTTGTTTTTTTTTTAATTTTAACGAATTCTGGATTATAATTTCCAGACGACGAATGTGTAGAAAATAATTCTATAATTTTATGCAATTTGTTGGTTATTTATTTTTTGATGTGATAAAGGTGTTATTTCAGCCACTTGTTGTCAAGTAGATTTTGTTTCTTTACTTTTAATTTTTGTTTAATCATCTTCCAAATTTCATTGATGGGCGTGTTGGTTAAGTTTAGAAACATTAGTCCCCCAAGAGCCCTTCTTTTTCGATTTTATAAGTCATCTGGTCTCAGCCAGATTAATACTTAATTTATCTAAGTTATTGGTTGCGGGTGATTTATTAACCCTTTACCCAACGCAGACGATACCAAACATGTATTATTTTAAATATAATTTTTTTAAATTTTTTCAAAAAAATTCAACAAAACCATATCATGTGACCCCTCGCTGGAACGAGCTCGACAAGCTCGTTCCAATGAGGGGTCACATGATATGGTTTTGTTGAAATTTTTTGAAAAATAATATTTTTTCAATTGCTGAATTTGGATATCACGCGGGCAGATGCGGGCGATTCGTTGAATACATGGTTTTAAATGACCGTTCTGATTTTCTTGCAATCTTTATCAAACCACGGGTTTATGAAACGTTTTGGATTAGCCGAAGTTTTGGAAATTGTTGTTTGCAATGTTAAGCAATTGTGTAGTAAAATGTTCCAGTAGGTCTGCACAGTCTCTAAAATTCTGCAGAGTGTGGCTTCCAGAATGGAATGAAGAGAACGTGTCCCAGTTTGTTGCTTTTTTTTTAAATCCACTGGGGGCACCCTCTCATCATTCACCGGAATCACACTTTCTATGACAATTGGAAAGTGGACACTCCCGCATAAGTCCTCTTCAATCTTCCAAGAAAAACCAAGAAAGAAAGAAAACATGTCAATGTGAGATCAGTGAAATTGTTAGAACCAGATGCGGGATACAGATGTGTTTGTTCAATAGAGGGTCATCAGATACCCAAGTCAAATTTTCTAGTAGGCTTTTCAACTGTTTGTCTGTTATGTCTTCTCTGCTGTAGGAATCACCCCGAAGAGGGGCATGAACAAAACAGTCATCCAACTGAATGTGGTGAGTTGAGAGCTGGTGATATCAGTCGTTCGCGATCAATCAGCTGAAGGGGTTTATTACTAAATAAATACATTTTATTGACACAAAACAATGAACATAACGGGACCGTTCAAATTTAGGCAAACCACTACAGACAGTAAGTTTGATTGTAAAAGTAGAGACCTGTTATTTTCTGATCCAGAAAGACGCTCCGCGAATATGAAGATCATTTTCTTCTGCCCAGGCAATGTATAAAGTGTAATGTTGAAAGGCTGAATGGTTATCAATCTTCTTTACGAGTGCAGGTAAAACAACAGCAGCTGCTTATTTTTTGGCTTAGAATATCAAGCACGTTAGGATTCGCAATAAAACCTTAACAGTTCTATTTTGTTAAATATGAAGATGGTGGTCGTGTTGGTGAAATAGCCTAGGTAGCTTTCCTTTGCATTTTTTTCTCTCACTGAGATCTATTACGAGAAGAGGTTGTGTGTAAGTGACAGAATATTTCGTCACTGCATTCACGGACTTCCATCAGTTCAAGCCTTTCTGTTTTCTTTTTTTATATTCCTTCTCTCACTCTGACAAAGTTTTGGGGGCTCTGGTTTGGGTTTTGAGTTAGGTAGTTTTTGTTTCTTTTCTGGCTATGGTTCCTTTGCTTGTTCCTCTTCTGGTTTAAGTTAGCCTTGTTCCTTATTCTGATTTTTTGAGTTTTTCTCTTGTTGGTGTTCGGCGGTTTGGTGGTGTTTGAGATGACCCTGGTTGTAGTTGATGCTGTGCTCTATTGTAAAGGTATGTAGTAAGGATGTTATTGTGCCGTCGGGTCTTGTATATTGTATATGACATTCTATTGACTTTGTTTACACTTTCTGTTTTATTATAGTAGCAGACGGTGTTATCGAAGTATTCATGCTAGCCATTCCAAAATAATTTATCAGACCTCTTTAAAACTAATCACTCTGTCACACTTTATTTTCTGCATTGTTTTTTTTTTCTGCTAGATGGGGCATCTGTTGAAGATGACATATTATTTCCCTGACAAGTTACACATTTTAGGGTATTGTTAGTACATGGCTCATCATATCTTTGGTAATTGGTTGATTATTGATCACATTCAGAATCAGAGTCAGAAGATTTATTATTTGTCGAATCATGCGGTCACTTAATTTTTGTATTTTGTTGCCACAATTTTAAAGATTTGAGTCTTCACTTCATGCCTCCCACCCTTACACCTAGGTTTGCAGTAATGTGTTCTTGTTTTGGTCAGTGCCCCTAATTGTGCAACCAACCACATTGAGGAAGTTATGTGCTTTTTACATCTCACTCTTAGTTGTTTTATATGAGCATTGAAATTCAATTTGTTGTCAAACAACAGACCTAAGGATTTCACTTCTTTTGCAACTTTAGTATTACTCCCATCTATTTCCAACTTCGGATACTGATGATGTTTCCGAAGCTTACAAAAATGAACACAATTTGTTTTGTCTTTGAAAACTTGAAACTATTTTCTGGGGCCCGATTTGAATATTATTTAAGCACAGCTGAATTTTGCATTTTTTTGTATTCATATGTTTGCTTCTATAACAAACTAAAAAGTCATCGACATACAATGATGAATCCACAATATTTTCAACTGTATCAATAATGCTGTTTATTTTCACTGAGAGAAGGTAATCGATAATATTCTACCCTGAGGAACCCCCAAATTCTTGTTCATGAGAATCATACAGCGTTGACCCAACAAGAACCTGAAATTGGGGGTAATTTAAAAAGTTTTCGATAAAAGGAGGCATACTACTCCCTCACAACCCTGTGCTAAAATATATATATAAAAGTCCCATACGTCCACACTGTACAGTACGTGGAGAGTGGATTGTAACTAAATCACCCGCGGAGTGGACTTATCAACCAAACTATAACTTTCAAATTTTGTACATATCGACAAAACATATAAGCAATCTTTCAGCCAATGGACATCCGGGTTTAACCCGGAGGTCCACTGGCTGAAACTTTGCTTGTGATTGTTATGCCATGCAACAAATTTTCAGTTATTGCTTGAGTGGAATCTCCACTCTGTTGGTCATTTTGTGATAATACACTCTCCACATAATGTATCCTATGTATTCTCAAGATCACAGAAATTGGCGACAACATGTTCTTTTCCTGGCGAATGCATTCCTTATAAACGTTTCAAGTCTAATCAAATGATCCACAGTACTTCTGTGGCTTCTCAAACAACACTGAACATCCAGAAGATTGTTTCGATTTCAGAAACCAGATAACGATCAATGATCATCCCTTCCATGATTTTACACAGACAACTTATTAAGGCGATAGGCCTGTATTTACTTGGGTTGTATTGATCTTTATCTGGCTTTGGAATGAACATAATCATTAGTTTACGCCAGGAAAGTGGCAACGGGCCAGTCACCCATTTTCCATTTGAAAATGGCTAATACAAGTTCGAGAGATATTTGTGGCAAGTGTTTTAAAACTGTGTAATGTATTTAGTCGGGTCCAGTTGCAGTATCTTTTGTTCTGTGCAAAGAGTTTGCAAAGAGTTACTTAACTCTTCCAAACAGAAAGGTTAATTGTTGTAATCCTGTGAATTGTCAGAGGTAAATTTAATTATTTTTATTTTTTTTTTGTTTTTGGTTTTTCTGTTGTCTTTTTTTTAATTTCGACGAATCTGGATTACAATTGTCAGACGAGGAATGGTCAGAAAATGTGGAGGCGAATGTGTTGGACATTTATTTTTTGATGTAATTAGTATTTGTTTTCTTCCAGGTGTTGCACAGCTTCTCTACCTTTATTTTCTTAAATTATTTTCCAAATGTCATTGATAGGTGTATGTTGGTTTACTATAGAAACATCAGTTTTCCAAAGAACTTTTCTTTTTAGTTGTTTTATAAGTCGTCTGGCCTTTTCCGGATTAATCCACAGTTTGCCTAAATTATCTATTGTTGGTGACTTTCCGTTCAGTTTTCATGCGATTTTTAATAGCCTGCCTGCACTCATTATCAAACCATTGTTTGGTGAAACATATTAGATTTGCTGAGGTTTTAGGAATGATTGTGTTTGCAATGTCAGCAACTCTTTAGTGAGGTGTTCTATTTGGTCAGAACTTTCCTCAAATTTCTCCCATGTGAGCCGTTCAGAACAAACCGACGAGAAAGTGTCCCAGTCAGTCTTCTTGAAGTTCCACTGGGGCACCTTCTAATCTCCCTCCGGAATCACACTCTCGAACACAATTGGATATTGGTCACTCCAATACAAGTCATCTCCTATTTCCCAAGACAAATCGAGAAAGATAGAAAGGCATGCAATCGTACGATCAACTGACGTGTACGAACCATATGCGGGGTGCAGATAAGTGCCAGACCTATCATTAAACAAATACAAGTCATATTTTCAAATAAATTCTTCCACTGTTTTCATTTGATATCTTCTTTGTTGCAAGAATCACCTGAAAGAGGGCTGTGAGCATTCAGATCTCCTAGAAAAATGTATGGAGTTGAAAGCTGGTGGACAAGTTGTTCAATATCATTCAGCCAAAGGGGCTTATTTGGTGAAACATAAATCGGACAAAATGTAACTTTTTTGTCCAAAGTTAGGCGCACCGCGACAGCTTGTAAATTTGTTTTCAATGGCACAGCACTGTGTATAATACCGTACTAACTAAGACGGACGCTCCACGAACATGGAGGTATCTTTAGTCTAACCAAACATTATACGATGTATAATTTTTGAAAGATAAATGATCTTGAAAGTCAGGTTTCTTTAGAAGTGTTCCTGCAATCAAAAGGCAGCAGGGTTATATTTCTGGCTTGAAAGGCCGAGTTCATTAAAATTCGCGCTAAAACTTCGACAATTTCATTGTATGACATTGTGTTTAGTTTTATTGTCCATGTTTAGATGGAGGGTTAGGAGGTGGACGCATAGGCCAACTAGCCATTGTAGATTCCTTTGATGATTTCTTTTCCGTGGAACTACTCTTGAATGATGAGTTCGGACTCAGTTGCCAAAACGTTTCATCGACGCTTCCATCAACTGTCATATATTCAAAGCCTTCAAATCTGTTACTTGTCACATGGTTTTTAAAAGCCTTGGGTGTTCTACCCTAGATCTGTTTTTGTTTTTCCTTTTCTGTTTTTACTTCTTTCCTTTTCTTGTTTTTTTCTGACTCTGATCTTGATATTTTTGGATTTTCTGGTTCTGACTTGATTTCGATGTTGTTACGTCTTGTTTTATTTGCACTGCTCAGATTTAGCTAGTTCTGCAGTTTTCTTTTCCAAATTAATTTTAGTATTTTCTGTTTGGGATTTTAATGATATTGGTTCAGTTACATTGGTATGGTCGATTGTAAATGGTTTCAGAAATAGTTGAATAGCAATATTCAGTGAGGCACATGTAAATTGAGTCTAGCGTTCGACTGTTTGCACGGGCGACTTGGTTTTCAATGTTGCCGCATATGATGGACTATTTATATTAAAACCTGACATTGAGGAAACTCTTTCTCTGGCCTCTTTAAAACTAATATGTTGCTTACATTTGAGTGTCTGTATGCATTTCTCTTTTTTCAACAATGACAATCCTTAGAACCCGACATTTTGGTTGTCCTCCAGTTTGAACAGCTGATAGTATTGCTCGTACAAGTACATGGTTCTTCGTCTTGTTGACTACATTCGTAACATATTGTTTGACCTCTGCATGCACCCTTGCTGTGTCCATATGTCTGGCATTTGAAACACTGAAGTGGATTTGGAATGTATAATTCCACTTTGGTGTTCATATAGCCAATTTTCAGAGTTTTCGGAGATTGTGTGTTATTAAAAGTAAAGATATAATTATTGATCTATGATAAAGATATCGGTTTTGATTTATGTACCATGTTTCCTGATTATGATTCGTTTAACAGCTGTTACACTCTGAGGCTCGAGTTCGTGTAATATCTCATGTACCCCAATGTCCTCAAGTTCTCTAGTTCTCACAACTCGTCGAGTGTTATTGACTTTTGTCGTGAGCACATGCATTTACTTCAACTTCGACCAGTTTTATAATGTTTAAAAGATTGAAGGCTTGGTAGTCATTAGCACATCCTATTAGAAGTCCATCTCTTCTGGGTTTTTGAGCATTCTTAACTGTACCAGGGTAAATTGGTATTGCTTGTTCCAGTGCGTAAGAGTTTATTTTATTTTATTACTTTCCAAAGTGTGATTTACTGGAATTTCCGGGTTTGATTATAAACGATAAATTCACAAGTGAATTATGCAATCAACAATTGTGTCATGTATCCGTGCGCGCAAACGAGGACGCTTTGCTGTAGGTGTAATGGGGACTTCATTGCTTTTTGTTTCTTTTAACTCTTTACCTGACACGAAAAGCAGACAACACTTGCAAAAAAAAAAAATTCTTGAATAACTATAATTTGCATTTTTAATCTCAAAAACCTAGATTATGAGCTCGTTCCAATGAGGGGTCATAACCTATGTTTTAGAGACAAGAAATGAAGAAAATAATTAAAATTAATTGGCGACTTTTGAGAATAGCGCTGGACAGTTTGGGCCGTTACGTTAGGTAAAGGGTTAATAATTAGAAATTATCGTTGATAATCAAAAGTAATAAACATAAATAATTCATTGGAGGCGAGGAACTATATTGTAAAACACTCGTGCGCATTCGCACACTCGTGTTTGTACAACATCCCTCACCTCTCATGAATTATTTCACGTTACCTGTCCAGTCAAGCGAATACTCTGTTTATTACTTTTGGGTTTTCGTCTTTTAAATGTTCATGTAGTTCTATGAATCTATGCCATTTCTTAGATGTTGATGATGATGCACTGACGTCAGTATCAGAGTCAGGGTAAAAAGTCGCCGTTCGTACGGTCGTTTCTTTGTTTTATGGATTGATGCCATAGTAGATATATGATTCTTCAACATATGCATTCCACCCTTACTGCAACGTTGGGGTGATGTCGCGGTATACCCAGCGAACGACACCAGAAGTACATATGAAGCATACTCAGGCAGCGTTGATGCAAATGTATATCCGCTGACCGATTGACCCGTGGGGTGTGGGTAATGCCTGATCTTCAGAAGTTGGTCATTCAACCAGCTATTTTGCGATACAAGCAAAGTGCAAAGTGCCATCCACCATTAATTCATACAGTGGAATAAAAGTCAGAGGTTCAGTAAAACAAAATTCGTTAAAAGTCAGTATACGATGAAAATGACAAACTTGAGTTAAAAGAAATAACTGATTGAGTGACCACACAAAGACCCCCTCCCACCGACGCGACACCCTTTTTGGGGGCTCCAGATTGGCCAAACAGTGTCTATCTGTCCATCCGTCTGCTCTAGAAGTTAGGGCTAAAGCAGTGTATATAACAGGTATCTCCAAATGGAGACCTCCCTAACCGAGGCCAATGTGTCCTCGACTGCCAGGATTCCTTCTCCCGAAGCCTACGGAATGCACCTCACGAGAGAACAAGGTGCCTGCAAAATGTTACAGCAGGTTAGAACCATTTTAGTTCGGGGTTGCGTATTTAAATATTCAGCAGCAAGCCATCTCAATTGAGCAAACCTGCTAATTTCAAAGCAGCAAACCTACCCAATTCAGCGGGCCGTCCTCTATTCGCCCCCCTAGGACCCGCCTAGCAGGGCATGGCCAACATCCCCTCCGAGGGATCAAACCAAATGTTTACTGCGAATTAAGGGTCGAAGGTGATCTTTCGAACAATTTCCTCTATGATTATTACCCAAGCGGTGGCACTGTCGTTATCAACTCCTCCCCCACCCACCCATGATCCCGTCCTCCATGGCCTTCAGTACCCATTTCACAGAAGAAGAAGGCGCCCTCCTCATTTCTAAACCAGGGCTTGCGACCGGCTATGTCGGGATTATTTTTATTTTTATTTTTGTTAAATAAAAATGTTATCGTGTGCGTTTTGTAAAGGACTAAGATTAAGTAGAAACTGATTTTTGTTTGGCTCTCGATCGTATAACACGCTTTGTCTGGTTGAATGACAACAAAAACAAAACAACAATAACAACATGGCGAAAACGAATGACTATTTTCGAAAAATGATGAGAAAAACAAATAAATACTCATAGTTTATTATCCAGTGTCCTCGGTGCTTATCCTGTGCGAAATCCGAGTCCAACATTCGATGGAGAATTGAAATGGGCCACGCTTCTGAAAAATATAATTAAAAGCAATGTAAATATCTCTTTCTTCAACACTAGCTGATTCTTTTTATTTGACATATCAAGATGCGCTTCTCATCACTCGATGAACGTTATTCCGAAGTTCTGGTCACAGTATGGTTGTTTTGCCTGTCCCCCAACTTGACGAAATGCATATATAATTCAATTTGAAGTGTAATTTACATCTGGTAGTCGGAACAAATATATTATCTAAACCAATTCCCTCAAAAGATAGTCTCCATTAAGAGCAAAACAGGACTTTATTTATTCCAGCTCCCACACAAGTCGCGCGAGTCGTGTACGTGTCTGTGAGATCACCTGTTGGGTGCCTATTTGTTTGTTCGCGTGATATCATCACCACTGTTGAGGCCATGGTCACCGAACTTGGGCACACTAGTTAGTGACGTGCTTGGACGTTGTCGAGCTAAATGCGGTGGGCAATGCCATGCATCTTGCCATTTTTTCTGCTTGGATATATGTACAGGAGCACGATTTTCTAGCCACCTTTAGCGCGATTTCAATCTGGGGACTGAATAATTGTTACACTCTTTTATTACCGTTTTCGATAATCTGTCCGACATACGACGATTAAGATTTGTTACTTTTATCTTCTACACTAGCACGAAAAGCCGATTTTTCGAGTTACAGTACGTGGAGAGTTGACTGTAACTAAATCACCCACGGAGTGGAGTTATCACCCAAACTTTAACTTTCAAATTGTGTACATATGGACAAAAACACAAGCAATGTTTCAGCCAATTCACCTCCGGGTTTTACATGGTGTTCCACTGATTGAAACTTTGCTTGTGCTTGTTATGCTTTGCAACAAATTTACAAATATTGCATGGGTGGAAAGTCCACCACTCTGCGGGTGATTTAGTGATAATTTACTCTCCACGTACCGTGTAGCAGACCAAACTTGTTCGATCTTCAACCCCTTTTTCTGGAGAATATCGTTGGCTTCGTTTTGAAAGTACTAATTGTCGTAGAACCTTGAAATTTGTACACAAATATACAATACAACTATACGATGTGTTAACCGCAATAAATTCTACATCTCTTCTAGTATTTCAACCTCTTATCAATATTCCAAAAACAGTTTTTATTATAAACGTTTTGAATGTCGTGAAGTTCAGACTTTTGAGGGTTTTTTTATTTGTATATCGAGCGCAGAGCGTTATCTGTCTTCTTGAACAGTCGATAGGCGGGCTCACATACAGACAAGGAGCTGACCATGTGTTATGAAGCAACATCAGGGTACGAAAACTTTGGAGACGATTGCACTCAGTATTTATGCTCTCGCGGCTTTTTTAGTTCTTTCCGTTAATAGGTCACGGATAATTATATACATTAGAACATACGCAAGTGGAAGATGCGCAAGGGCTCTAAAAGAAAAATTGGTCCCCATTCGCACGCTTTGCCATTTGCGTTATTAAGCATTCGCATCGGGAATAAACAAGTTTAAGACGCGCAGTAGGTTTACGCTCCAGCAATAATCGCACAAACGACGCCTTGACTGCGACTTGGAATATAAGATAGTCGAAATAAAAACTGCAAACTATATTTGCACATAAATGTATTTAATGAAGTGATACATCGGTTTGAGATTGCGTAGTGAATTAACACGTATCGTACTCGTGTTGGGTCCCATCGCCTGGAACCGAGAATTACATGCCACCACTTGTATGACCACTGTTTTGAGTAATATAAATCAAAGTTCGAAATCCAAGATCTGTATAATGAATACGGGGACAAGAAAGGTAAAATTGATATCTATCTAACACTAAAATCCACACCAAAATATCTGCCGAACTGAATATTGTTAATGATTAATGACGGTATATATGAATGATTTGAAAGAATGTGAGCCACAAATTAAAATGTTTGAACAATGCTGTAAACTGGAATACAAAATGACAAATCAAGAGTATCCACCCTTCTACCTTTATTTTTATTTGTATTACATTTTATATTTACTGGTCAACGCCACGGATCGGATATATGCAACTAAATTAGGGAAACATCAGCGAAAATCCACGTAACGCCGCATACTTCCATAAAGACAAGACTTATAAGGACAAACACAGCAAGTACTCCATTCAATGACCTTTGAAGACGAGAAATACGTTGTGCTTTTTACTGTAGTCACTTTCATATCATGGAAAACCAATCAATAACCCAGCATAACAACAAGCAACATGGGGTCAACTTTCCAATATCGACACTGTGTTTTTGTTAGTGTTGATTTATTTATTTATTGGTGTTTAAGGTCACATATTTCTGCACAATGGCTAATCATGACCACGACAGTTTTACGGGTGGAGGAAGCCGGAGTACACAGAAGGAACCACCGAGCAACGGCGAGCAACTGTCAGCTCCCCAACATACTAACTCCACACAAGCAGGGTTAGCATTAGTAGAATGTCTCGTATGTTTCACCCCTAGTTTGCAGGATCTCATTGCAGGATCTAATGTGACGTCATAGTCACGTGACCTAGCGGCGTTACCCACAATACCCTTATGCCTAGCATTGCATACTACCTATACCGGTCATAGGATAACATAAAGCATCAGGTGGATTAATAGTACTAAGGGCCAGCAAGAGACCTATAGGGGTATGAACAGCCTATATAGTATCCTCAGATAAGTATCCTATAAAAGGTATCCTCGATAGGTATCCTCGAATAATACAATACCAGGCCATGGGTATCCTCAAATACCGAGATGAGGCTAAGAGTAGTAGTAAATTATGCCTCATTGAGGGAATTGTAATGGTCCTCATAACCTCAAAATTCAATGAGGCTATGAGGGATAGTAAATGAGGACTCATTGAGGGATTTTACATAGCCCTCATGGCCTCATACGACAACAAGGGATTCCACGGGCGTTTTCCAAAATGGGATTCCACAGGATATACCTGTTAAATACTGAAATGAGGATAAGAGTCGTAGTAAATTATACCTCATTGAGGGATTTTCAAGGTCCTCATAACCTCAAAATTCAATGAGCGTATGAGGGATAATAAACGAGGACTCATTGAGGGCTTTTAATTAACCCTCATGGCCTCATACGACAAAAAAAGGATTCCACAGCCACAGGTGTGTTGCAAAAAATGGGATTCCATGGGATATGGCCATTGGATATAGTCTTTTGTTATACAGAAGGGAGATAACCCTGCATACAGATTATGGGAAATCAAGCAATCTGATTGGTTAATTATAATTTATATAAATGATCTAGATAAATGAAACAACACGAGTACTTAGAATAGGGTCAGAACTAACAAGAATAGACCAGAAATAGCTAAATATAGTAACAATAAGCAAAGCTGTTCACACTGATAGGCTCTTCTACGCTACTGGAGTATACTCCAGAACAAAGGAACAGGGCCAGATGGACGCAAACTATTGCATATATAGATATAAGCAGAGAAATCTGGGTAATGACCAAAGGAACGTGTCTTTTAATGGGAAAAGCGTCGTGGGATAGGGATCCAAAAAGGGATTCTGGGAGAATTCTAAGCCAGAACATTACTCCTGTTCAATCGAACGCACCCCTTTGTACCCCCTTAGTACTATAGCACTACGTGCTAAGCCGATAAATTGGGGAAATAAAGTCAATTACGGTGATTTTGGGTGGATTTTGGTGATTTGGAGGGATTGTCGGGTTGTTTGTGGTAATTTGATTTACTCTTCTACAAAGGAACACACCCCCGAACATACCCCTGTCCTGTTGTAGGCCTTAGGTAACATAGTAATCACGTGCTACCATAGAACCCAAGATGGCGGCCTCCAGTATACAAAATGGACGACGGAAACACGTATCACCTTAACAACACGCGCTGCGCATGCGCACTAACACTACGTATCTCTATGGAGATGACGTCATAACGTGGCCGCTCACGCGGGTTACCATGGCAACACAACATGGCGCCGCTAGGTCACGTGACTATGACGTCACATGAGATCCTCCAAACTAGGGGTGAAACATACGAGCTATACAACTAGCATTGGTTGAAGACAGGTGCACCATCGACGTGCAGTACGCCTTAGTACACAGCGTCACCGTGCCCCCACGTGGGCAATGGGGGTGAAGTGTCTTGCCCATGGACACAACGCGGTTGCCGCAGGTGGGATTCGAACCGGGGACCTCTCGGCTTGCAGCCTACACCTCTACCAACTGAGCCACCGCGCCCCTGTTTTTGTCAGTAATGGTTAAACTATATTTTAATACATAACTGCTATCGTGGCTAAAAGTGTGCACATATTCCTTATATTCATCTTTCACAATGGAAAGCACATACAAAACAAATAAAATAATCCTTTTCTGAGCAATCGGTGATTGGGAAGCACCGGAAAACTGAAAACGTTCTAGAAAAAAAGACCCTAGGTGAGAACTGTCTAAGTATAGCAACAACGCCCCTCCCCACCCACCCCCACACATACACTTACACACATACACCACACGCACACAACCGACGATGGGGGGCAGGTACGCAGCATTAATTTGTACATGTGACCAATGGGTTTGCCAGCATTCCGGATCTATAGAGATCGGTTGGAAAATCTCAATTGTTCCATAGACCTTTCGATATTCTTGGGTATCAAGTATGACAACTTTTTGGGGGGAATTATAGAAGGTTAAAAATCGAGCAGACATATGCATAAATACAGATGAGAACAAATGAGGTTGAATTTTGAGCAACACGGCAGTGTCTGGATTAAAATTCAAAAATCAATGTATTGACTTGGGATTATGACTTGTGATCAGTTGGGGTGCAGCTGCAGAATTAACATTTAATCACAGCACTCTAGAGTTAATTACGTTCTAATGGCAACTGTTGTTTTGAAGGTTATTTACAGCAGTACAACAGATAGTGGGGAAGGGGGTGAGATATCGTGCGTTTATGCAAACAATTCGAGGCGCTGGAAACTTACTGCATTTCGTCAGATGCGAGTAAACACACAAACCAAACAGACAAGAAGACAGGCAGGCGACATTTAATCTGTCTACTCGTATTAAGCACTTCGTTAGGTTTTACATTGATTTAAAATGGTATTGAAGATGTACGTTGCGAAGATTGTTGTAATTAGATTAAACAGCATGTTCATTCATTCTGTGACCTCACATTTAACATATAAACTTGTCAGTGTAGATTTGACCAGGGGTCAATACTATAAAACTTTTACAATTGTATTTTCTAGAATTGTTTTACAAGATATGACTTTAAATGGGTTAACATGAATCATTAGCATTTTCAAACATGTGGCAATTTGCCAGTTGGCAAATTGCTATATTTTTTAAAATGATAATGATTCAATTTAGTCAGTTATATTAATAGGTAGAAAATACAATTCTAGAAAATACAATTGTAAACGTTTTTATAGTATTGGCTCCAGGACAGATATTGAGCAACGAAAAGTGACTATTATATGTTAATTGCTTGCTAAGTCACGTAGTGGCAAAGCAAAGCTTCACAATTATACGAACAGACAGACAGACAAAAGACAGCGTTTGCTATTATTGCAACCAACTGATATCGTTGTGTGTTATTTGGTGATATTTTAGAGTCTCTTTAAATGTTTGAGTGATTTTTTTGAGAATATTGATGTTAGCAGAATAAATGTCAAAATTCATCTTCGCTTTTGAAGTAACGATGCTTTTTAACATATTGGGAACAATTCCAATTTTCATAAAAATGCATTGAGACCACGTTTGGGAATTGTCGCTTTAACCGAAGTGTGTAAATTTCACATAACCCTGATTAAGAAAGATACAATGCCGTAGCCATCTAGCCCCGAAGACCGGATCCCTGCCCGTCTCCTATTGTTTTTTTGATCAGAATGGGGCGTCAACTATTTAAATTACAGAAGGCATCCGACGCATGACGTTCTTTCGAGCCTCAAAATAGAAAAATATACTTCCCCAGCAAGTGCAAGAGGGGTGTCATCTGGACACCTTTCCCCATCTCATGACTTTGTTTTCGTAACATATCTACGACATAAAAATGGTTGTACCCCCACCCCCGAAAACGAAGTTCAAAGTGTTCCTCGTATTTTGACTCCTGACTACGTATTTGGGAGAAGGACACGTCTCTGCAGACATTCATAATCTGTAGCGTTAAACACGAACTGTTTAATAGATAAAACACGCATGTACACACGTTTCTTTGTAACATACAGCTTCATAATGCCCATATTTCCCCCTTACATGTGTTAATGATTGTTGGCAGGTGATGTATTTGAGTCACACAGTCGAAGTTGCATCCAACAGGAGTTCATCTGAATAGATGTGTTAATCCGCAGTGCGAACCGACAGGAAGACAATTATGCTAATTCGTTTTGTACCGATTATTAAGAACTGACTTTTGTCAACAATAATCATCATCTGCGCTCGGTATCTATGAGATTTAAAACATTCAATATCAAGTGGCTTACTTGGAGTATCTCGATCCCTGTTTTCTTCTTTCGAAGTGGAGCCACGTTTCCCTGGAAAAAAATAATCATGTGACAGATAGCGTTTCTAGCAGAAAATACAATGGCCTCGAATTTTATCCTTCCGCGATGACACAGGTGCCATATCGATTAACCCATCCACACCCGTGTATCGTTCTGTGTTTATTACACGCCTACACGTCTATAAAAAACAATTATTAGACGAACACTCCGCAATTCATGACAACGGTTATTGTCAACAAATAAAACACATTTTATCGCCAACCAAATTAGCCAGGGGAACTCGTATTACTATTTCGTCTCCTGAGTTCCAATGTGTTTTATGTGCCCACTGGCACATAGAACACATTGGAACTCAAGGGACGATTTGCAGCTATCACTAGTGATTCAAATTGTAATTACCTTGCACAAATTGTTGAAAATTCCAGTTAAATTTCGCTTCTATTTGAAAATATATGCGGAACAGATTTTCATTTTCCGCATGGTTTAGTGTTGCTGTAGATGGGGATTACTTAGAACGGGCATGTAATAAAATAAAGAAAGCGCCGCTTAAGGTTACCTGGTAGTCACAAAGGAGCATTAGTTAATATAGTATTGGACTGTTTTCAGTTGTTTGCAATTAACTAAATTACATTTATTAGGAGTAGTAGCACTACACTGAGGCAGGCCTTAAAGTACAAATCAAATTTAGCACTGTTATGATCTGGAACCTGTCTAGCCCCCAAATAGCCAATTTCTTTCTTTTAGATCACATTCGTCTGGAGTATTTCGCTTGGTCGGAAAAGAGATTTGAATATTCGGTCTTTCCGCCGTCTAAATATTTTTGTCCGGCTGAGTATAATATAGAGCAGCTACATTCTGTGATAGCCTTCCCAGAGTAGTGAGAGTACCCAGACACTGCCATTGGCAGTGTCTGGGTACTCTCACTACTCTGGGATGGCTACATTCTGTGAATTTCTGCAGCAAGAGAGTATTTCATAAGAAACGAAAAACCTTAGATTACGGGACGTCGACGGTTTCGGCTTCGGTTTTTAAAAAAAACTAAAAACCTCGGTTCGGTTTCGGTTAACCTACAGCTCTACTGAACAAATAGAAAATAATCAAAGGGTTTCGTTTTTATAACACCACGCAATCGTCGATCGGTTTCAATAGAATATACTTTGATGTCTGCGAAATGTTGACGGTGTGTACATTTCATTAGGAAATTCTAAATAAACATTTAGAACATAATTTTAGTTATTACTGATAAACAAAAACATCGAGATTGAAATTGTGATACAATGTTACGATTTTTCACCTTTCACGTCACCAAACGTCATCTCTTTGTTGGAGGTGTCGCATTGATTGACCTGACCCCATATTTGAGAGGTAGCAGATTTATATTGCGACTCATTCGCTGATATTCCAGCGATCCTGCTGTATGCAGATCGGTGAAAATATCCTACTTTATGTCGCACATGGTAACGACATATCAAAGTGTTACATTTAATTGCTTATTGTACCATAACCTTCTGCGCAGATCTATCAATTCCGTGGTGGTTGGGGTTTTTTTTTCTCCTTTTTGTCGGCTGACGAAGGAGGTGGAATACCAAACTCCGAGCGGTTCTCCTTAATCTGACCCAATACACTGTCAACGCAACATGTCCCTTGTCTGTCGACACTATTGTAACAAGATGGGCATGCGCAGCGCATTGTATACAACACGGTCTGACGTTAATGGTTCATGATTCACGTGAGAATTCTAATTATCGTTAGCAATTCATTTTTATCAATCTCGAGAGCCGCCAGATAGCGCTCGAAGGTATAATAATATATACAAATGTAGTTAATCGGCTTAACCTTTAATCTCTAACATTTTATTTAATGTCCAACCTGCGACAATCACGATATTTTTATCACCAACTCCAGAATATATTATGATTTATGCTTATGCTTATTCATCTCAGCCTACTCCATCATAATACTTGGCTTCATAACACTCTATAGGAGTCAGTTAGCATTTCGAGTTCCGTAACCGACAAACATGTGCTCCAGAGATAACTGCACCTATCTTAAGGCTAGTCAATATATATCTCCAGATCCCTGGATGACAAGTGGCTTACTTAAGTCACCAATGACTAAAAATGCACTCCTAGCTAAAACGCTATCGCATCTAACTACCTCCAACACAGATAAATATAAAGTTTATTGTAAAACATTCAATCAACTAAACACGAAAAGCAAAGATACTTACTACAGAACAATACTTGCAGAAAATAAAAATAATATAAAGCACACGTGGGCTATTCTGAAGGATGCACCAAACATACCCAGAACTTCACAAAATCTACCCGAGAAGATGATATATGGAAATAATACACTATCCAATACAGGTCAAATTGCAGAGTCATTTAACAATTACTTTTCTGAAGTAGGCTCAAACTCTGCTAACGGAGTAACACCAGTTGAAGGCATAGATCCACTTGATTACATGGACCAAAAGAATTAGAGAGGTTGTTTTTCTTAACAGAAACATCCCCAGTTGAAATATCCATTTGCTCAGAACTTTCTAACAAAAACTGCGTCGACTTATCTAATATATCCATGAAACCAATAAAAAAACTATTGACGAAACAGCACATGTAATGTCATATATCATAAATTTATCCTTCAAGCAAGGTATCGTACCCACTAAAATAAAAATATCCAGAGTTGTACCCATTCGCAAAAGCGGAGCCCAAGAAAACATTGAAAACTATAGGCCAATAAGTATTCTACCATCATTCTCAAAAAGTATAGAAAAACTTATGAATAAACGACTGTCATCATTTCGACATCCTTCATAAAAATGAATTTGGCTTCAGAGAAAACCACTCTACAACACACCCTTTACTGCATTTATTAGACCACATTGCTCACAATAGCGATCGAAAGACACGATATTCTACTGTAGGCATATTTACTGACTTATCAAAATCGTTCGACACGATAACTCATGAAACATTACTTCACAAACCTGATCACTACGGTATTAGAGGAATAACCAAAGAATGGTTCAAAAGTTGCTAAACAGGAAGGCAACAATATATCGAAATCGAGGGAAGGAAATCCGGCTTGTGTAATATCAATTGTGGTGTACCTCAGGGGTTCGTTTTAGGGCATACACTCTTTCTCATTCACATGAATGATATGCCAAATGCTACGGCTTTAAACTTACTCTCGTTTGCAGATGATACAATCCCTCATATATCCGGTCATAAGATGAAGGAAGTTGAGGAAAAGGTGAACTCTGAGCTGACAAAACATTATCACTGTGGCTGTTGCAACAAACTGACAAGAAATATAAGAAAAAGTAAATACATGTTATTTCACCCCCCCCCCCCCCCCCCCACAAAAAAAAAATATGACCACAAATGGAATAATCTCAAAGTGTTATTACATGACAAATCCCGAACGCGCATAGGCTAAGGTATGTCAGAAAAATCTCTAAAGTTTCTAGGTATCGTTATGTATGAATATCTCACGTTCAAATGTTACACACCAATGATATGTCGAAAATTGTCGAACACAATATATATGATCAATAAGGTGAAGAGAATGCTTGTTTCAGAACGCTATATTTCTCACTTTTCCTCAGTCATCTATTCTAGGGGCTGCTAGTTTGGGGGCATCCCGACAATGGAAATGCTATTTTCAAAAAAAAAAAAAAAAAAAAAAAACACGTCACAAACAAAAGCTACAGGAGTCACACAGACCCTATCTTCCAAAATGAGAAGATACTGAAACCTTAGGACCAGTATAGACTGCAAGCGGCATCGTTCATATCTAAATGGAAAAGCAAAAATCTACCCGAATCATATAAAACAATCTTTGACGACACAGCTGCAATAAATACCCGACAAGCTGGAAACCTTAACACATCTACTCCAAGAACGGAGCTTTCCTCTGTCCTTCCAAAACACTCTTTTCCAACCATCTAGAATTCATTGGATCAGACAGTCAGAAATTTCGAATTTAAAAGCTGCTTTAAATAATTAATCAAAAGTTACTTATCAAATTATTTTAATGTCGTAAAATGTAAGAAAAAATTATGTCTAGACTGTAGACAGGTTGAAAAGCCCCGTACAGTATGAGAGTCCCTCTCATCATTCTGCATTCTCCTCACCGTACTGGTAGTTATTAATAATATAACTAGCTCCCTCTGATTATATCTTACTATATATAGAAATAGAAGTATTGTAGTTCACCACCCACTTAGGCTGGGAAACACGCAATGGAACAAACCGACCAAACAACATTATAAATTGATCCTCAACCCCCTTTCTAATACTCGGTAACCAGACAACATATCCCAGTGAGAAGTAACATTAGCAATACCTTTCTACCAGTAGTCTCAACCACTGAAATAAATTATATTTATGCATGTGGGTATTTACTTTTTTACACAGCTATATACTTAGAACCCAAGCAGATGTTGCTACACCATGCTTTTTATGTGACACCTGTGTAGCCATTTCATGTCGCCTTTCAACCTCAAATCTGAGAATAATACATGAAGACGGACAATCTTGCCCATGCCGCCCATGTACAATATATCTAATGTCTAATGCATTTTTATTATTGCACTTCGCTTGTATGTAAGAAAATTGTACAAATAAAATATCTATGTATCTATATCCAGTCTGGCGGGTTTGTTTTCTTTGGTAAAGCCGTTCCGTTCCCCAAAAATCCAGCGCTAAACCCAGAGATACAGTACAACTATCGGCCTGTGTATAATTTTTTATTTGTATCGAAGATTATTGAACATTTTGTAGTTTGTCAGTTGAACACTCATTCGGCAACCTACTATCTTTCCGCAGTCTTTCAGTCGGTCAGTTGTATTTCCGTGTCCACGATTTTCTCAGATTCAGCATATGTTTATTAAATTTACACCTACATTTGTCAGATTATCTCTTGAAAATAATTAAACACCTCACCATAGATTCTCGAAATTAGCAAATTGTACAAATATAACGAAAGCACTCACGGCGGTCTCTGTACAGTATGCTCAGAAGTAGATGATGACTATCACTTAACTGTGATCTACGCGAAAACTACAACCCAGCGTACTACTGACAATGCCACTCACATGCCAAACGTTCTGTGCTACTAACCCATGCTAATACTAAGATACAACAGTGTCTTTGTCTGTCCATTAAAAGGAGTTTTCTTGGTGACCAGAATTCTGATAATGTTAGTAGGCATTATGTTATGATGGTACGGTCCATGGTTGTTATCATAATCGTGGTAAACGTGATACATTAAAAGTTATAGCTTCGAGTAATTTTAATAGCAATGCGCCAGAACTCTGTCCTATACGGTTCTACTCAATGGCAGGATGTTGCACAGTAGGTCTGTGCACTGATTCATCTCGAAATGTATACACGCAATACCTTGTCATATGAATAAATTATTCAACTCGTCAGAAACAACTGATAGGTCCATAGACGTATACTTACTTATACGACCTAAGTATTGTAACAGTTAGAAGTGAATTTGCTTCGAACCTTTTGCTACAGACGATTCGAGGTTCGCTTCGAGCAAATTATTGCATTTCGGCGGGTTTTAGTACAATGGTTAAGTAGCTTAGGTGACGGACGTTTTGTTGCAAGTGTGAAGAATGAGCGTCAAGTAAACGCGCATCAGTCAATTTTAGATGAAGCGCTTAGTATGTGTCTTGGGTTCTAGGGATCATGCATTTGTGACAGAAAGGATCTCAGCTCTTGGAGTCAGGACAGCCAAACTCGGCATCCGAGCTTAAGCTTTGTTACCCTAATAAGAATGGCCCCTAACCACTCATGTCGTATATCCGTTAAATTGTGGTTATCATGATGTTTGTCAGCAAAGTTTGAAACTGCAGTTATTGTATCTAGCGCAAATCTTGTTCTTATAAGATGTGCGCTTACAGACTATAGACGTAGAGTTATGATGTTCTGTGCGTTGTGGCCTGCGGATATTAACACATTAATATATATGTATACATAGGTACTCAGTATAAAGTAAGTCTGATCATGGCAACTCAAGGTAATATGATTTTGGAGACAGAATATTACACGGCAATAATTATTGACACAACATCGCAAAGTGGCATAACTTGTTTCACGCTGGTGAAACGTTTTTCATATTAAAGTCGTTTATGTACACCGGGGTTATATATTTAAAAAAAAACAACTATATACTATAGAAGCGGTACATCACTGTGATCACAATTGCGTTACTGTTCGCGATTATATCACGAATTTATCATAATCACTGACCTCTATACTACTGGATTGCAGGAACGAGCTTTAGACAAAGAAAGAAACGTGTTTCACTGGCCTCCACTTCAGGAGAAGGGAAATCAGTTGTTGCTGTAAATAAACAATGGCCAACAAACTGAACAGTTCTCGAAGGATTTCATTTTTGCGACACCTTGCATTCGTCGATCGTTTTTTTAAATAATATACTTATTCGTGTGTGATATATTTCTGCTGCTGTATATTTAGAACATATTTTAGCCATTATTGGCCAGAAAAAAGTACAACGATTGGAAGGTTGGCATCAGTTATTTATTTATTTATTTATTTATTTATTTATTTATTTATTTATTTATTATTTATTTATTTATTTATTTATTTATTTATTTATTTATTTATTTATTTATTGGTGCTTTACGCCACATCAGCAACTAAGGCTATATCGTGGCGATGAAAGTATGAAATGTTAAAAATGATCATTATTTTGAACGCAGAAGTTAAAAAAAGAGATGACAACATATGAAAAACGTGGAGTAATTCTGACAAGCGAGCAATGAAATCAAAAAATAGAGTACAGTTCATCACAACAGTTGTGAAAATCACCCCGTGAAACAGATATAAATGATAGATGAGAATTTAAAATAATAAAACCAGACTATTTAAAATATATTAAAAAGGTTGATTTCCTTCAAGAACGACAAAACGTTATGAGAGTTTGTCTTGTAAAACAGGTCTCTAAGAGACGCAACATTAAAATACTGTCGTCTAATAAGATTAAAATCTGTGCAGTGCAAAAAAATGTGCTCCACTGTCAACAGCTGCTGGCAAGGAACACACTCTGGTCGCATATTACCCTTAATAAAAAGGAATGTGTAAGTCGTGTATGACCAACACGACACCGTGTCAGAATAACATGATCCTTTCTACAGGCGTTACTGGATGGGTAGTGATCAGAAATAGTGGGTCGGAAGCGATGGAGCATGTTATTTGTCGCTCCATCCCATTCCGCCTGCCACATGGATTTGATGTCACTACTGATATGTGGTTTGAAGTCACAGAACGGAATCTTAAAATCTGTGAGAGTCTTGGATAAAGCTTGTTTTGCTGCACTGTCTACCCTGGTGTTACCAGCGATATCTACATGTCCGGGTAACCAGCAAAACACGATATCATATTGGTCAGACACGAGAGTTAAAACTTCTCACGAAGTTCCAAAATGAGAGGATTCTTCAACTTGGGGTTGAGCAAAGCAAGCAAAGAGGAAAGAGAGTCAGAAAAAATAATCGACTTCTTTTCCTGTACAGTCTCGATATGTTCGAGTGCGAGTTATAAAGCGTTAACTTCAACTTTGAAAATAGAACTTTGATTCGATATTCTGATTGAAGTGGCATTATCATCAGTGACAACAGCTGATGCTACTCTGTCACCATCTTTGATCCATCTGTATATATCATTGTATATACTTTGACTTAATTCCAGCATATTTCTGCTTTAACTGCAGAGAATTTGTTTCAGACTTTCTAGTAGATGCTAGGTCCAAAATAACTGTTGGCTTTTTAAGATGCCAAGGAGGAGTTTGTAGTTCACGGTTCTCTTTTATTGTAACTTGTAAGAGTTCTAGTGGAGATTGAGGCCGACGCTTTAAAATTTGGTAGTGAATTTCATTGGGACCAGTGGGAGTATCCTTTACTCTATGCAAAGAGTTACGTAACTCTTCCATAGAGAAAGGTTCATTGTAATCCTCAACACTGTTGGAGGTAAATTTGATCCCCCGTCCCTCTTGCTATTTTTTTAATTTTGATAAATTCTGTTTTACAATTATCAGACGACGAATGTTTTGAAAATGTGGAGGCCAAAGTGTTAGAAATGTTTGTTTTAGATGTAATTAAGGTGTTGTTTTCCTTCAGGTGTTGTACAGTTGATTTTGTTTCCTTCCCTTTAATATTTTTAATCATTTTTCAAATTTTAGTGATGGGGGTGTTTTGGTTAATCTTATAAATGTAAGATTCCCAAGAACTATTCTTTTTTTGTTTGTTTTATAAGTCGTCTTGCTTTTGCCCGATTTATACGAAGTTTGTCTAAATTATATGTGGTTGATGGCTTGTTAAATTTCCTTTCAGCTTTCTTGCGATCTTTTATAGCCTTTTTACATTCATTATCAAACCATGATTTTTGGTGTGGAACGTTCGTTTGTAAAATGTTCTATTTGGTCAGCAGTATCTTGATAGTTCTCCCGTGTGAGGCGTTCAGAACAAAGCGATGAAAAAGTGTCCCAGTCAGCTTTTTTAAATTCCACTGAGGCACTCTCTCATCGTCCACCGGAACTACACTCTCCAACACAACTGGAAAGTGACCACTCCCGCACAGTGATCACTCCCGCACAAGTCATCTTTTACCTTCCAAGTAAAATCGAGGAAGATAGAAGGGCATGCAATTGAAAGACCAATCGATGTGTACGAACCAGATGCGGGGTGCAGATAAGTGTCTGAACCATCATTAAACAAACACAAGTCATATTTTGTAATAAACTCTTCTACAGTTTTACCTTTTGCATCCTTTTGACTGCAGAAATCACCCCCAAGAGGCCTATGTGCATTAAAATCACCCAACAAAATGTTTGGGGTTGGGAGCTGTTGGACCAGCAGCTCAAGATTATTCAGTTGTTGGGTTTTACTTGGCGAAACGTAAAAAGAACATAATGTAATTGTCTTGTCTAAAGTTAGGCGTACCGCTACAGTCTGTAAATTTGATTGCAAAGCTACAGAACTGTGAATAGTGTCGTTTCTAATTAAGACGGACGTTCCACGAATATGAAGATCAGTTTCATCTGCCCAGGCATTATACGAAGTATAATGCTTAAAGGCTGACTGATCTTGAGACTCGGGTTTCAAAAGGGTTTCCTGCACTCAAAAAGCAGCAGGTTTATACTTTTGGCTCAAGAGGCCTAGTTCATTAAAATTCGCTCTGAAACCTCGACAATTCCACTGTATAATATTTTGTTTGGATGTATTATCCATGTCTGAGTGGTGATTTAGATGGCGGACGTATGGGCGACATTGCCCCAGTGTTCTTCTAGGTGATGTTTTACGTGGGGATTTTCCATGAGACGAACTCAGGGGTGGTTTGTTTGAGAACGTGTCATCGTTGCACTCATCGACTGACATTGCCTCAATGCCTTCAAACATATTGCTCTTGACAACATTGTGAAGACGTTTAGATATTCTATTGGATTCTAGTTTCTGCTTTTCCTTTTCTTTATTCTTGTCTTGTTGTGACTGTTTCCTTCTCTGATTCAGATTTTGTTGAGAGCTATGTTGTATGTCTTGGTTTGGTTTATTTGACTTATTCTTTTCAGGTTTAGGTTTTGGTTCTTTATTTTGTTCTGAGGTGGATTTTTAGGGTGTTGTTCCTTTTTGCCTGTTGTTACTTTTTCTGCTGTTTGGGCGGCTGTATTCTTTTGGGTGGATGGTGATTCTAATTGGCCTATTGTAAATGACTGCACTGAAGATGGTATTATACGTTTGAGCCATGTCTATTGTGTTTGGCATGCTACTGATTGAGTTGGTGATTTTTGAGATAATTTTTGTAGCATATGATGGTGATGATGC
The DNA here is from genome assembly GCA_031216915.1 of Pictodentalium vernedei. NCBI lineage: Eukaryota > Metazoa > Mollusca > Scaphopoda > Dentaliida > Dentaliidae > Pictodentalium > Pictodentalium vernedei. Next base: position 13,348,948 of record CM062288.1, on the reverse strand, counting down.
ACACATACCTGGCATTGATGACTTCTCTGGCTTCTTTAAAACTTATCTTTTGTTCTCATTTCATTTTTGAATAGTTTTCTCTTTTTTTCCAGACAGGGCAATCTTTGGACGATGACATGTGATTGCCCTGTCAGTTAACACACTTGATGGGATTGTTGCATGGCTCCTGATGTTGTTGGCCACATCGATAACATGTTTGTTGACCTCTATAATTGTTCTGTCCATGTCCATATCTCTGACACTTGAAGCATCGAAGTGGATTTGGAATATACTAATCCACTTTGATGCTCATATATCCAACCTTGATAGCTTTTGGCGGTCGAGTAGAATTGAATGTTAAAATGTAAGTACTAGTTTTAATTAGTGTGCTATCTTTTTTAATCTGTATATGTTTAACATCGGTCACTCCTTGGGCTTTTAATTACATTTTTATTTCCATTTCATCAATGCCATTTAACTATCTGGTTCTTATTACACCCCTGCTTCTGTTTAATATTTTATGCGGAAAAGTGTTTACCTTAATGTCTGCAAGTTTCCGTTTTCAATAAATTTACCGCTTGAGCTTCCCTTTGACATTCTATCAGTAGAGCGCCAGATTTTAGTTTCTTGGCGTCTTAAACTGTACCAGCAATCCCTTTGATCGATTTTTCTATTAAAAATGGGTTCAAATCTGAGAGTCTTTTATTTTCATCAGCTGCATACATAATAATAAATTTTGGCCATTTCTTTTTGGTGCATTCTATATCCGAGTCAGAGTCCGAGTCAGTAGAGAGTAAGTCCCTAGCACGTTTTTGTTTTTTATTTGTGTTATCCATGTTTAAGTAAGTATGTCGGTCATTGCTCCGGCTCCCACCCACCACGGAGTCCAACAAAAGGTAGGGTTACTGCTACGCAGTGAACCCGCCGGGTTGCCGGTATTTCCACATACCTGGTAGAGAGCAATATACTCAGCCTGTGTTGATACCGAAGTATGCCACTGGCTGATTGGCCTGTGTGTGGAAGTACCATGTCTTCAGATGGCGATCATCCAACCAATCACTTTATAAAACACTGTAATTAAGGTTGCCACGTGAAACTGAAACAAACAGTGCAGCAAAACTGAGTATTTGGTTAAAATATGTGTACACAATAAAACAGTACACAATGGCAATTATGATAAATGATTAAAAGAAATGACTGATTGAATGACCACCAAATGCGCCCCCCCCCCCCCCGACGTGACACCCAGAACTTGGGGTTGGCATCAGTGTGACTATTGTTTATGCTGAGATTTCATTTGATGCTTAATGATGTGAAAGATGTTACGCAATGACAATAGTCAGGACATAACAGCTTTCATATCACCAAATGTCATCTTGAAAGAGGAAGATCGAGTTCCGATGTTTTTCGCTGACGTTCCAGCAATTCGCTTGTGCAGGGATCAGTGAACATGCCAAACAGGACGGCGGGGAGGGCTCGTTCAATATTATATAAATAAAATCACGCGAGATCAAGACTGAATTAAGAACAGAGCCTTGATCAGCCTGTGAGATTGCAGAGTATTGATGATTTCTGAAAGACTGAATGTTTAAAGGAAATTACTCAGATGGAGTCACTTGAATCTGTTTTCAAGAAACATCAATTATGACTAGGTTCACGCCTCTATTGCCATAACCGCATTTGACTTTTAACAATCATTGATAGAGGTGATTTTGTTCAAGTGATGACATACCATGGATGGAATAGTTTGTCATTTAGGCTAGTATGGATACCTTTTAGAAGAGATCTTGAACTGTCGTCATAACATGAACTTTGAATTTACTGAGGATATAACTGTGGTGTGCCATTCTCATGGGTAATTTGGAGCAACGGAAACGGCGTGCATATCCGGAAAAATTTTAGCCCGAAATTTGTTTGAAAGTTTGAACGAACATGATTGAAATTCAGAAATAAACTTACACCATCCGCCACATGTTTACACGACTCTACATTATTGGTAAGAAACACACAAGTTTTACCCTGTTACCTACATGCAGTGGCTCATTATTCCCGCCCATTCGACGTTTCCGTTCTCTGCTGCACCACCGGGGCTTAATAGTTTGGATGAATATCCTAACATTCTGATTTGTAACCCTGTACTAACTGGTTGACGATAGAGACCACCATGAGTACACATCACTATGTTTGGACGCGTTCGTCAATATAACACGCGTGCCGGCGCGGTAGGACAGAACGAGAGGCGTACCTGTGTCCACATGATAATATCGTCTTATGAGTGTATCGAAGAGCAATATACAGTTTACAAATAATTTATTTAACAATGGAAACATTCAACGACTTTTTTTTGTTACAACTCATATCCATGTCCAACAGTGAACATTCTCATTTCCTACTGGCATATTCCTGTGAGGAGATATTACACCTATGCACACTTTACCAAACTAAAATGTTCTTAACTATTTCAGCCTCGAGGGTAGCGTCCGTGACAGTTAACCGGCGTTACACAGAACAATACATATTCATTGTTTGGTGACGGCCACTTATTATTTTCAACCTGCTGCTTGTTGGTTAGCACATTGGAAATATTGACTTTTCTGCCAAATGCATGCACTGAATCAAGATCTCAAGCCGCGAGTGTAATTATAGGGAATTCGACGCCGTCATGACCAGTCCATACACTAAATCGTACATCGCTTGTATCAAAAATCACTCATCTAGAATATTTCAGTTGGACGTAAAAGTTAAGCAACGGTTCGATTTTTCGACCCACTGATATGGAATCTAACATATACCATAAACATTCATGCTGTGAAACAACGCAAGAAATGTTGCCCAACCGAGACCAGATATGACAAAGTTTTCGCTGACATAAAAATTAGGAATAAAGACCCACCACAGCAGAAATTATGTTATTATTCAGCCTAGTTCCACTAATGGTGTCAGCATCTTGATGTTTGCAAGGCGAATTAAAGACTTACCCAAATGGTTTGTTCTTTACTAGGATCATTAACTTCTTCCTTATCAACTAGGCATTTTAAATATACAATTTTAATAACTTACGTTTTTTCTGCTCCATCTGCGCGTCAGGGGGTTGCTTTTGGGAAGTGGCGTGGACTTTGAAACCATCAGCATTGCCGCGTTCGTCTGAAAGATAACACAAAGCAACTGACAGAGGACAAACGAGCGATTTAGGGATATACACAGAAAGACACGCGTGTGTGAATGGATTAATCGGTATGGCACGCGTGCCAGTGCGGAAGAATACAACAAGTGGCCGTTCTGTATTTATTACATGCCTTCGCATATATAAAACACATAATTAGAAGGACACGCATCAATCCATTTGACGACTACTAACAAATATAACACATTTGGACGCCAACCAAATTTGCGAGGGGAACCAGTGTCACTAGTTCGTCACCTGAATTCCAAAGTGTTATATGTTCCCACGGGCACATAGAACACATTGTATCTCTGGGGACAATTTTTAGATATCGTTAGCGATTCAGATTATAATTGTGGTGCACGATTTGTGGAAATTCCTGTGAAATTTCGCTTCTTTATAAAAAATAGTCCGTCAACGATTTCCGTTCCTCACTGTGTGTGGAACAGATTTTCATTTTCCACATGGGTTCGTGTTGCTGTAGATGGGGATATCATAGGACAAGAGTGTAATAAAACATCTTTCCACCGCCACTGCACCGCATAACATTAATATTGTTTACAATTATTTATATATTTATTGGTGTTTAACGCCACCTCAGCAGCCATGGCTATATCGTGGTGAGAAAACAGTGGTATGTAAACTGTCATTATCGATCATGATAGAAACGACTAAATAACAATTTTAAAAATAACCACAATTGACATGTCAAAGACAAGAATGATTAGAACAATAATGCGTAATGAAATAAGTGAATAACTTATAAATCAACCCGAGGAATTGAGACTTGATGAGTCGAGATTAAAAGAATAAAAACAATGTTAAAAGTTATTGAAAAGGTTGATTATTTTCAGAAATGATGCAATTTTATGTGGGCTTTTATTATAAAAAAATATCCCTAAGGGATCCAACTGTGAAGTACTGCCCTCTAACAAGATTAAAATCAGCACAATGTAAAAGAATGTGTTTCACTGACAACACCTGCTGACAAGGAACACGCTCTGGTCGCATATTACCCTCCAACAAAAAGGAATGTGTAAGTCGTGTGTGACCAACATGACATCGCGTCAGAATAACATGGTCTTTTCTACAAAGGTAACTGAATGGGTAGTGATCAGATATGTTTGGTCGGAAGCGATGGAGCCTGTTATTTGTCGCCCCATTCCATTCCGCCTGCCACACAGATTTGATGTAATTATTGTTATCTGGTTTTGAATCACTGAAAGGAATGTTAAAATCAGTTAGAGGCTTTGTTAAAGCCTGCGCTGGTGTTACCGGAGATACCTACATGTCCAGCTAACCAGTAAAACACGATATCATATTGTCCAGACATCAGAGTATTCAGCTTTTCAAGAAGTTCCAAAATACGAGGGTTCTTCAACTTGGGGTTGAGTGAAGCTAGCAGAGCGGAAAGAGAGTCAGAAAAGATAATCGACTTCCTTTCTTGTATATTCTCGAGGTGTTCAAGCGCTAGTTGCAATGCTTTAACTTCAGCTGTGAAAATAGAACACTTATTGGGTATTCTGATTGAGGTGATCTGGCCACCAGCAACAACGGCTGATGAGATTTTGTCACCATCTTTAGATCCATCTGTACAGATTCTTGTATATGCACTATATTTTGACTTAATTTCAGCATATTTCTGCTCAAACTGCACAGAATTTGTTTCAGATTCTTTGGTAGAAGCAAGGCCCAAAATAACCGTTGGCTTTTTAAGATGCCAAGCAAGAGTCTGTGGTACACGGTTTTCTTTTATGGCATCTGGTTCAATTTTGGCGGACTCCATATGGGGTTTAATTCTAATTCCCAATGGAGTGATATGTTTCTGGTGACGGTTAAAAAATTCGATATTTTGAGGTTCTGCAACACAGGTAAAAGCAGGATTTGATGGAACAGAAAGAAGTTTAGAGACATATTGAAGGAACAGTTTAATTCGGCGCTTCTCGTGAGAAGGCTCCCTCGCTTCAACAAGCATTGATTCTATTGGCGAAGTTCTAAACGCACACACGCTGATTCTAATACCACTATTGTGAATTGAATCAAGTGGTTTCAGGTATGATTTTCTCGCAGAACCATAAACCACACAGCCGTAACCTAATTTTGATCTGACAAGTGATCTATACAGATAGATACACAGCTTTTTGGTCAGCACCCCAATCAGTGATACCAACTACTTTCAAAAGGTTCAGTGCCTTTTTCATTTTACCTTTAGTTGTTTTATGTGAAAAGTGAAATTCAGTTTGTTGTCAAACAACAAACGTAAGAATTTCACTTCTTCAACAACTTTAATACGACTCCCATCTATTTTCAATTCCGGATCAAGATGGTGCTTCCGGAGCTTACAGAAATGAACACAATTAGGTTTCGTCTTTGAAAATTTGAAACCGTTTTCGGTAGCCCATTCCTGGATTCTGTTCTAACACAACTGACGTTTGCACTCTATAGCATTCATGTTTTTACCGCTATAGCATATTAAAAAATCACCAACAAACAATGAAGAATCTACATATTCTTAATTGCATCGATGATACTGTTGATCTTAATTGAAAATAGGGTAACGGATAAAATACAACTGAGGAACCCCCAATTCCTATTCGTGAGGACCAGATGACGTTGACCCAACACGAACCTGAAATTGGCGTCCTTTAAAAAGTTTTCAATAAAAATAGGCATACGCCCTCTCAACCCCATGTTAAAACGGTCTTTTAAAATCCCATACGTCCACGTTGTATCATATACCTTCTCCAGATCAAAGAAGATGGCGACCACATGTTCTTTTCTGGCAAAGGCATTTCTTATAAACGTTTCAAGTATGACTAAATAATCTACAGGACTCCTATGGCTTCTGAAACCACACTGAACATCCTCAAGCAGATTGTTCAATTCCAGAAACCAGACAAGTCGGTCATTGATCATCCTCTCCATGGTTTTACACAGGCAACTGGTTAAGGCAATAGGCCTGTAATTGCTTGGGTTGCTGTGATCTTTATCAGGCTTAGGAATAGGAATTATGGTTGCTTTACGCCAGGATGGTGGAAACTGGCCTGTCACCCAAATGCGATTAAAAATTGACAATAAAAGTCCATGTGAAGATTGAGGCATAGGCTTTAAAATTTGGTAATGTATTTCACCGGGACCAGTGGCAGTATCCTTTACTCTATGCAAAGAGTTAATTATCTCTCCCCTAGAGAAAGGTTCATTGTAATCCTCCAAATCATTGGAGGTAAATTTGATCTTTGTTTTTTCTTGCTGTTTTTTAATTTTGATAAATTCTGGATTACAATTATCAGACGACGAATGTTTTGAAAATGTGGAGGCCACAGTGTCAGAAATTTCTGTTTTAGATGTAATTAAGGTGTTGTTTTCCTTCAGGTGTTGTACAGTTGATTTTGTTTCCTTTCCTTTAATCTTTTTAATCATTTTCCAAATTTCAGTGATGGCACTTTCTTGAAATTTCTCCCGTGTGAGGCGTTCAGAACAAAGCGATGGGAAAATGTCTCAGTCAGCTTTTTAAAGTTCCACTAGGGCACTCTCTCATCATCCGCCGGAACTTCTCTCTCCAACACAATTGGAAAGTGGTCACTCCCGCACAAGTCATCTTCTAGTTTCCAAGAATAACCGAGGAAGACAGAAGGGCATGCAATTGTAAGATCAATTGATGAATACGGACCAGATGCGGGATTCAGATAAGTGTCTGAACCATCATTAAACAAATACAGATCATATTTTGTAATGAATTATTTTACAGTTTTATATCTTCTTTACTGCAGGAATTATCCCAAATGGGGCTATGTGATTTAAATCATCCAACAAAATGTATGTGGTTGGGAGCTGTTGGATCAACTGCTCAGGATCATTCAGTTTTAGGGTTTTACTTTGTGAAACGTAAACAGAACAATGTGTAACTGTTTTATCTAAAGTTAGGCGTACCGCCACAGCCTGTAAATTTGTGTGTGATGGTGCAGAACTATGAATAATGTCATTCCTAACTAAGACATACGTTCCTCGAACATGAAGATCATTATCATCCGCCCAGGCATTATACGATGTATAATGCTTAAAAGCTGAATGATCTTGAGCCTCGGGTTTTTTTTAAAGAGTTTCTTGCAGGCAAAAAGCTACAGGTTTATATTTTTGGATTAAAAGGCACAGTTCATTAAAATTCGCTCTAAAACTCGACAATTCCAATGTATTATGTACTACACAAAGTTTGCTAAGCACCAAATATTTGACACATCATTGTGAAATTTGCTTGTGACATATTTGCGATATTTTTGGTGGATATGATTGAGGAATGTTTTGAGATGGTCCCCAGTGTTTACAGTAGCACTCTTGACAGGCGGACTGTTCGTGACAGTCATGGAAAGCATGTACTCATTGATTTTCATGATGTTGTTGTGTACTGTCTACATGTACATGGCATGCGTAGGGTATTCAAACGTTATTTCTACACAAATCCTCAATATTTAATGATTGAATTTGGCAAATGCAAATTTAAGAAGACATTTGTCTGAAGTAGAAATGTGGCGGGCTGTAGGGATGGTGGAACAATGGGGCTACCCATCGTCATGTTGGTGAAGCTCTTGGTAAGCACCATACGGTGATCACCAGAGCCTGGAAAAGATATCCGCAGTATGGCACACCAGTAAACCGGCATGGTGGTGGCAGAGACAGGGCAACATTTGCAGCTGACGACCGGTTTTTGATCATTCCGGTCCGTACGAACCGCTTTGCCACAGCAACCCAGCTTCACAGTGATCTTCAGAATGCATCCGGGATAAATGATTCGACGCTGACTATCCGGGCAAGGTTGCCCGAAGGGGGTCGCCGATCGACAAGACCATATATTCGCATTCCGCTGTCCCAGAACCACCACCAGGCACGATATGAATGGGCCATGGACCACGTTGGATGGACCAGAGAAGATTGCCGACCTGTCCTTTTTACAGATGAGTCAAGGTACTGCCTAGGCCACCAGACAGGCGTTCTATGGCATGACGAAGACCAGGAGAGCGACTCCATGCAGCCAGCATTGCTGCGCATGACTGCTATGGTGGGGCGTAAATCATGGTCTGAGGCGGCACCAGCGGGGATGGACGTACATAGTTCTGTGTTCTTGAGCGTGGTACATTGACTGCACAGTGGTATATTGATGAGATTCTGGATGTCCACGTCAGGTTGTATGCAGGTGCAGTGGGTGATAGATTCGTTCTGATGGACGATAATGCCCGCCCTCATGTTGTCGGGGAGTACCGACAGAGGGAGGGAATTGAGCGTATGGAGTGGTCAGCAAGATCCCCGGACCTCAATCCAATCGAACATGTCTGGAAGGATTGCAATTTCAGCCCGTCCAATCCAGCCAAGAAGTGTCCAGGAGCTTGTTGCCATGCTGGTCCAAGAATGGAACAACATCCCACAAAGGATCACAAGGAACCTGATTGGGAACATGAGAATGCGTTGGCAAGCTGTACTTAACAGTAATGGGTCGCATACTCGATTTTCAACCCATACCAGTTCGCTTTGTCAATTTTTTGGCAAATTGAAAAAAATTCCTCTTTTACCAATAATGTCCATTTTCCATAGTTATCGTATTCAAAAGCTAAAAAATAATGTCTAACACAAAGAAAATCTTAATTTTTGTACTTAAATCATTGAAGATATAATTAAATAAAAAATATATACACTTTTCATTACAACAACTGAAACGTAAAACAGGTAGTTGGATATACTTGGTACTTACCAAACTTTGAGTAGTATATTATGTTTGTTGTATTATCCATGTTTGGTTGGTGAATGTGGTGGTGGACGTATGAGCGAAATAGCCCAGGTAGGTTACTTAGGTGATTTTTTCTTCGGGGATCTATTTTGAGATGTCGAGCGTAATTGCCCGAACATTTCGTCCATGCTATCCCCGACATCCATCAGGTTAAAGCCTTCAAACCCATTACGTGCAACATGATCTTGAAGGGCTTTGGGTGTCCTGTTTGATAATTGTTCTTGCTTTTCTCTCTCTAATTTCTTTTTTTCCAAGCTTTCTTGTTTTCTTCTCTGACTCTGACTTTGCTACTGTGATTACATGTTCACCTTTGGAGTTTGGGTTCGGTTTGTTAATTTGCTGGTCTGATTTGATTTCCATTTTTGTTTCGTCTGGCGTGGATTTTTGTTGTTCGTTTTTCTGTAGCAGTGTTTAAGCGTATCTTGGGCAGATAGATTTGTTTGTGTTGATTGTGGGTGAGTTTGATTGATTGATTCTGTGGTGAATGCTTGCAGTGATGTTGTGCCTTTAACCCTTTTTACCTCACATGAAAAGCAGACGACACTTGCAAAAAAATTCTTGAATAAGTAATTTTTTTCATTTTTTGTCTCAAAAACATAGGTTATGACCCCTCGTTGGAACGAGCTCGACGAGATCGTTCCAACGAGGGGTCATAACCTATGTTTTTGAGACAAAAAAATGAAAAAATAATGAAAATTAATTGGCGATTTTTGAGAATAGCGCTGGCCGGTTTTGGCCGTTACGTTGGGTAAAGGGTTAAGCCACGTATATTCAGTTTGGTACGCAATTGATTATGTTGGTTTCTTCTGTTTTAAAGTTGAGGCATAAGATGATATTGATATATTCATGTCAGGGATAGATGTGACGATGTCTCTCACTTCTTTGAAACTAACCTGTCTCTCGTATTTTATTTTCTGTATAAGTTTCTCTTTCTTCCACACAGAAGATGACATATGGCTGCCTTGGCAGTTGATACATTGATATGTTGTGGTTTCACATGGTCCGTCATGGCTGCTGCAGCATTTATAACATGTTTGTTTGCCTCTACAAGTATTCTGACAGTGGCCAAACGTTTGGCACCTGAAACACCGAAGCGGATTTGGAATGTACAAATCCACTTTAACGTTCAGGTAACCAATTTTGATAGTTTTGGTTGGTCTTGCGCCATCAAATGTACACATGTACGTGTTTGTTTGTTTGTATAATGTCCTTCTTTTTTAATTTCAACACGTTTCACTGCTGTTGTAGCTTGAGGTTTTAGTTCTAAAGTGATTTCATTTGCTTTCGTATCAGCCAGCTCCCTTGTCCTTATGACGCCTTTGCTTGGATTCAGAGTTTTATGGAAATTTGCTTTAACATTAAAATCTACAATTTTAGTGGTGTGCATAGGATTATGTACCTGTACTTGTTTAATACACTCTATCAGAATACCACCAGATCTTAACTTCTTAATGCCGTTAACAGTACCCGCGATACCCTTGATGGCCTTTTCAAGGGCAAAGGGGTTAATAGTGCCTATTTTGTTTATTTTCATCAGTAGATTGAATTAAAATTAATTTTGGAATGTTACCCTCTGGTGGTATCAAATATTGTATTAAGTCGTCGTCAGAGTCCTTTAGGTCGATAACTTTGAAAGTTATTTTTGTTTTTGTTGGATTTACCATTTCAGTGGTGTAAATTGTTCACAGCCCCGGCTATCACACACCACGGAGTCCAACAAGGGGTAGGGTTACTGTTGCGCAGTGAACCCACCGGGTTGCCGGTATTCCCACATACCTGGTATTGAGCTGTAAACTCAGTCTGTGCTGATGCCGAGGCATACCATTGACTGACTGACAAGTGTGTGGAAGTGCCATGTCTTCAGTTGGCGGCCATTCAATTAATCATTTTATGAAACACTGCAATTAAGGTTGCCGCGCATAACCGAAAGAGACAGTGTAGTTGTTAAAATACGAAGTGTTTAAAAACAGCACACAATGGCAATTGTGATATGTGATTAAAAGAAATGATTGATTGGACGACTACCAAATCCCCCCCTCCCCGACGTGACACCCTGAATTTGTTGGGGTGGGGCTCCCGATTGGTCAGAACGGACCATCCGACCTTCCTTCTACTCCCGAAGTTGGGGCCAAAGCAGTGTATTGGACAGGTATCTCCGAGATGGAGAACAGGGTCAAAGCAGTGTTTATAACCTGATCTCCATTCCAGAGATTTGCCCTAACCGGGGCCCTATCTGTCCTCGGCTGCCAGGATTCCTTCCTCCGGGGCCTTCAGAATGCACCTCACGGGAGAGCAAGGTGCCAGCTAGATGGTATTAGCAGGACGGACCATTTTGGTCCGGGGCTGCTTATTTTTATATTTCCAGCAAACCAACTCAATCGAGTAAACCTGCTAATTATTTTCCAGCAAACTTGCCCAATTCAGCAGGCCGTCCTCTATCCGTCACCTGAAGACCCGCCTAGTAGGGAATGGTCAAACCCCCTAGAGCGGTGCCTGTTACCAAATGTTTTCATCTATCTTACCCTGCGACTTTACCTATTGTTTTGTTTTATGCTTCTAGTAGGTTAGGGGATTCTAAGGCTATACTTTGACCATACCATACTAGACGGGTTCTTATGTGGCGGATGGTGGAAGTTTGCTGCGAAGTTTCATAATATGCATATCCGGACAAAAATGGTTCGAAACGGTTTTATCCAGGCACCTTGTTCTCCGTGACGTACTTTCCGAACGCCCTACTGAGGAAATCCTGGTAGTTGGAGACAAAAAGTGCCCCGGTTAGGTTAATCTCCATTTTGTATACGCTGTTTTGGTCCCAATCCCGTCGGCAGTAGTTTTGGCCAATCGTGAGCCCCTCGGAAGAGTGTCGCGTAGGGAAGCATTTGAAGGTCGTTCAATCATTCATTTATTTTAATTAAATTTTATACAGCTGTATACCACTTAAACCATTAAATTCTAAAACATGTTCGATTTTATTGCACTGTCTAGATTAGTTTCACTGGTAACGTACTTTGCGATTTATTTTAAAATTATTGATTGGATGACCGACATCAGAGGGAATGACATCTCATACGAACGGGCCATTCTGTGAGTGCCAAGCTTAGGCATCAACAGTGGCTGAGTATACTGCCCTGGTATAAGTGTGTGTGAACACTGACAGCACTGATGAGTTCATTGTATAGTAGTATTTATATATTTATTTATTTATTGATTTATTGATTGATTGATTTATTTATTTATTTATTTATTTATTTATTTATTAATTGTTGTTTAAGGTCACATATTTATGCACAATGGCTAATCATGACCGTGACAGTTTTACGGGTGGAGGAAGCCGGAGTACCCGGAGAGAACCAGCCAGCTCCCCAACATCGTATCTCCGCACTGCAGCACAGGCAGGGTTAGATTGGTTGAAGACATGCGTACTATCGACGTGCAGTACGCCTTAGTACACGGCGTCATCGTGCCCCCATGCAGGCAATTGGGGTGAAGTGTCTCGCCCAAGGACACAACTGTATAGTAGTAACCATAGTCATTGTTGGTCTTCGACTCCTTGATGGAAGGAAACCGCGGTAGTGAACAATTTATATTCCTAACATGGCAAGTAAACCAACAAAAACAAAAAGACATTTTTCGGCTCCTGATGTTGGAAATTCTTATTCTGACGTCCATTTGATAGCTACTCTTATATAATCTAGAAATTATTTTGCTGTACTCAACAGAAGAAAAAAAAATAAAAAATAGAGCTGTAGGTTTTTAAATTTCTGGTTCGGTTTCGGTTTTGTTTTTTCAGGTGGAGTAAAACCTCGGTTCGGTTCGGTTTTTGATTTGTTCATGAGGCCAAGTAAAATTCAATAAAACTCATTCTTATGTCCGGAGTCATAACGGAATGGTAGTGAAAATGAGTGAAACTCAATGAATGCCCGAAATAAGCTATAATACGTGAAGAATCAGGAAGGCCAATATAATAATTACCTAAATATACAGAACTTTTATTGTGCTTGGCCATTTTTCGAGGTCTGGCACCTACACGCAACTTGAGGAAAGCTGCAAACACAACTAAAGTGAAATATCGAAAATTCACAGGATGTAGCCTTCCCAGAGTAGTGAGAGTACCCAGACACTGCCAACGGCAGTGTCTGGGTACTCTCACTACTCTGGGATGGCTACATTCTGTGAATTTCTGCAGCAAGAGAGTATTCAATAAGAAACGAAAAACCTTAGATTATGGGATGTTGACGGTTTCGGTTTCGTTTTTTTTTTTTTTTAAATAAAAACCTCGGTTCGCTTTCGGTTAACCTACAGCTCTACTAAACAGACGGAAAATAAATAAATAAAAAATAAGCACTATTAATCCTCTCGCCCTTGAGAAAGCCATCAAAGGTATTGCAGGCCGTTAAGGATATCTAGAAATTAAGATTACGTAATATATTAATTCAATGTATGAAGCAGGTCCAGGAACATGTTCTTATGCAAACTACTACAATTCCATAGACCTCTAAATTCCAGCAAATGTGTCATACGAACTCGAGAGCTGGCTGATATGAAATAAAATGAAATTTCTCTGGAATTAAAACACAAGGAATACCAGCTGTAAAACTGATGGAATTATATAAAGATGGCAAACAAATTAATACCAATTCATACACATGATGGACCATGTGAAACATCAACATATAAATGTATCGCCTGTAGGGCAATCTGTTGTCATACTCCATGGATTGCCCTCTCTGGAAGAAGAAAAAGTTAATACAAAGGGTAAAAGTTAATTAACAGATTAGTTTTAAAGAGTCAGGGACATCGTACCTTCAATGACTGAAATGAATACAACAGTACCATATTATGTATCAACTACCACACTAAATAAATCAACATAATCTGTTGCATTCCAAACTGAATCTATTTGCCCCCAAGAGCACAATTCCAACCTCGGTTCAATTTTACCAAATGAAACGACAATCTAACCCAGCCAAAGTCAACACAAAGAAATGTTACTGCCCAACAAACGCTGAAGGAACAACACAAAAACGAACGAGAACAACAAACATCGACATCAGGGGAAACAACAAGGAAAATAATAAATTAGACCAGCAAAATAGGAAAGACTATACAAAAACTAAACCAGAGCATACAAAGAAATCAAGAGCAGCACAATCTGAGTCAAGGTCAGAGAGGGAAACACAAAAAATGGAAAGAAATTGAGAATGAAAAACTAAAAAAATGCCCATCCTACTGACTATAGACAACTCATCAAAACCTAGCTATCTGAAACAGATTTGAGAGTTTTGAACAGATTGACGTCGGTGGCAGCATCGACAACATGTTCGGGCAACAAAGCTTGAAATACGAGAATAGTCCGACGAGAAATAAATTACTAAAGCAACCGGGCCCATTTCGCCCATACTTCCACAATCACAATCACCAACTATATATTAGTAATACAAACAAAACTAATATACTACAAGTTTTTGCTAAATTTTAGGGTACTGGGCCATCTAAGCCGAAAAATATAAACCTGCTGTGCTTTTTTTTTTGCCTTCGAGAAACTCTTTTAAAGACACTCGAATATCACGATCGTCCAGCTTTTAAGCATTATAATTCGTACAATGGCTGGGCAGGTGATAATGATCTCCATATTCGTGGAAGGCTTGTTTTACTTCGAAGTGACATTGTTAACAGTTCAGTACCTCTATAAACAAACTTAGAGGATTCATCGGTACGCTTAACCTTAGACAAGCACGACAGTTACCTTATAGTTTATTCACATTTCACCAAACCGCCCCTTCAGCTGAATGACTCTGAGCAACAGGTTCACCAACTTCCAACTCCATTCATTTTGTTTGTAGATTTTAATGCACATAGGTGTGATTCATGCAGCAAAGAAGAACTCAAACGCTAGAGAGTAGAAAAGATTATTTCAAGATATAACTAGTGCTCGTTCAGTGGTGGTTCACAGACGCTTATTTGCATTCTGCAACTGGGTTTTACACTTCAACTGATCTTACAATTGTAAGTCCTTCAGTCGTCCTTGATTTTTCTTCGAAGGTTGAAGATGACTTGTGCTGGAGTGACCACTTTTTGGTTGTGTTGGATAGTCTGGTTCCGTTGGACGACGAGAGGGTGTTGAAGAGGAACTTTAACAATTTCCCAACGCCTTATTCTGAACGGAGACATTTGAACAACGTACTGACCAAACAGAACACTATACTGGTGTATTACTTGACATATCAAACGCAGTCATTCCAAAACAAGAGACCTCGGCAAATCCAAAAGATTTCACCAAACAATGGTTTTATGAAGACTGCAAAGAGGCTATAAAGAATCGCAGGAAAGCAGTATGGGGATTTAATAAATCTCGCCTGCACATAATTTAGACAAACTCTGTATCAATCGGGCAAAAAAAAGACGAATTATAAAACCCCCAAAAAAGAAAAGTTCTTGGGAAACTTATTTTTCTAAACTTAACCATTCAACCTATCAACAAAATTTGGAAAATTGTTAAAATGAAAGGTAACGAAACAAGATCAAATGAATACAACACTTGGAAGATAGTAACCCATTACTTACATCAAAAAAAGAAATATCACAAAAATTGGACCCAACGTTTTTAAAACATTCGTTGTCTCAAAATTGTAATCCACCATTCGCAAAAATAAAACAAAACAAGAAAAACACAACATCAAATTCACCTCGGACAATTTAGAGGATTACAAAGAACCCTTCTCTACGGAAGAGTTAAAAACTGTTTGCATAAAGCACAATATACTGGTATTGGAGACAATGAAATAAATGATCAAATTTTAAAACATCTGCGACAATGATCACTTGAACTTGCCAATTTTCAATGAAACATGGGCGACTGGTCAGTTTCATTCTTCGAGTCGAAAAGCAACAATAACTCCCATTCCAAAGCTGATAAAGATCACAACAAACAAAGTAATCACAGGCCCATTGCTTTAACAAGTTATCAGTTTAAATGGATTATCATTGAACGACTTGTAAATTAGTTATTGTGGTCCTTGCTTCTACCAAAAAGTTTGAAAAAAGTTATTTGCAGTTCAAGCAGAAATATACTGAAATGAAGTACAAGTATAGTGCATATAAAATGATCTATACACATGGATATAAGAATGGTGATAGAGTAGCATTAGCCATTCTTACAGGTGATCAGGTCACAGTCTATACCAAATATAAGTTCAATTGTCACAGCTGAAGTTAACGCACTGATTTTAATCTTGTCGGGGGTAGTATTGCATTGTAGTTTCTCTGAACGATCTCCTTTGTTACACGAGCCCATTGGAACTTCTATCATTTACGAAAGTAATCATGCTTTTTAATAAGTTTTTACATTGTTTTATTCATTTAAACTCGACCCTCCAAGTCGTAAGTCGCCAGGCTTATTTTTATAAGGTTTGTAAGTCATTCTATTGCAGTTACAGTACGCGGAGAGTGGATTGTAACTAAATCACCCGGGGAGTGGGGTTATCACCGAAGCTATAACTTTCAAATGTTGTACATATCGACAAAAACACAAGCAGTGTTTCAGCCAATGGACCTCCGGGTTAAACCCGGATGCCCATTGGCCGAAACTTTGCTTGTGCTGGTTATGCTTTGCAACAAATTTGCAATTATTGCTCCGGTGGAATCTCCACTCTGTGGGTGATTTAGTGATAATGCACGCTCCACGTACTGTATTTCCTGTTTTTAATCAATCGGTTTTCTTCATCATTGACAATTATGCATTTTATTTTCCACCGCTTTCCAGCCACGATATAGCCTCAGCTGCTGATGTGGAGTTAAGCACCAATAAACTGAAGCTTGGGAAAATTATCTTACGAAGCTTATCTAACACACACCCATTGATAAAATTTAGAAAATTAGTAAGATATTAAAGGTAAAGAAACAAAACCAAATGTACAACTCGGGGAAGATAACAACACACTAATAATACCACTGCGGAATGAAAAATCAAGCTAATTGACCTGAACATTCCCCGTCTGACAGTTAAAAACCAGCATTCGTTAAAATAAAAAAAAATAAAAAAACAGGAGAAGCAAAATATCAAATTTATCTCTGAAAATGTCAATTTTCTATGACATTTGGGTTACTGGCCAGTTTTCACTTCCCTGTCTTCCTGGCGAATCTGAACAATAATTTCTACTCCAAGGCCTGTTAACGATCACAACAACTCTAGTAATTAAAGACCTACTGCATTAACAATTTGTCCTTTCAAAACCCTAGAAAAGATGATCAATGATCGACTTGTCTGGTTTCTAGAATTGAACAGACTACTTGCGAAGTTTTAGTGTGGTTTCAGAAGCCAGACAAATATTGTAGATCAACTGATTCGACTTGAATCGTAAACATGAAATGTATTCTCCAGAAAAAAGAACACATGGTCGCCATATTGTTTTACCCGGATAGGGCATATAATACAACGTGTAAGTATGGGATATTAAACGTCCTTTAAAACATTTTGCTCAACAATGGGGTAGAGAGGGGTATGCCTCCTTTTATCGGAGACTGTTTAAAGGTTCGTCAATCTCAAGTTTGTGTTGGATCTACGTTATCTTATCCTCACGAGCAAGAATCGGTGCTTCTTGTAGTAGTATTTAATTTGTTACCATTTTTTTATATGAAAACTAATAACACCATCTAAATAATTGAACATATGTTTGATTATTCATTGCATTTCAGTGACTATTTAATTTAGTATAACACTAAAAACATGAATTTCATCGAATGTACATGTAATCTCGAGGGGAGTTTAAACAGAATTCATACTGGACAACAGAAAACGGTTTCGAAGAACAAACCGATTTGTGTTCACCTTTGCAAACGCTGGAAGCACCACCTTGATCCACAATTTAACCCTTTACCTAACGTAACGGCCAAAACCGACCAGCGTTATTCTCAAAAATCGCCAATTAATATTTTTCATTTTTTGTCTCAAAAACGTAGGTTATGACCCCTCGTTGGAACGAGCTCGTCGAGTTCGTTCCAACGAGGGGCCATAACCTATGTTTTTGAGACAAAAAATGAAAAGAAAATAGTTATTCAAGAATTATTTTTGCAAGTGTCGTCTGCTTTTCAGGTTAGGTAAAGGGTTAAAATAGATGACAGTACCATTAAAAGTAAAAATAAAGTGAAATGCATGGGTTTATTGTCGACAGTAAACTGCATTTCCCTTCGCACATAAACAATTATAGGTTAAATATGAAAGAGAAACGAACCTTCTAAAGTTGGATATTAGCAATGATTGGGAACACCAAGAAAACAAACACTATTCCATCTCTAAAGATCACTAGTCATATGAATATTAATAACGAGTATATGGTTTACATGTTCTACGAGAAAGTCGCACCTTAAATCACTTGATACAGTTCATAATAGTGGTATTAGAATTAGAATTGGTGCTTTCAGAACATCATCAGTATATTCGTTGCTCGTTGATGTAGAGGGGCCTTCTCGTCTCGTGAGAGACGCAGAATTAAACTGTTAGCCCACTATGTTTCTGAACTGTTGAATAATCCATCAAACCCTGCTTATAATTGTGTATCCGACTCAAGAAATGTTCAATTTGTTATCAGAAACACATGGCTTCATTGGGCATTGGAATCACACCCCATATGAAGTCCGCAACACTTGAATCCGATAAAAGAGAACAATGAATCACATATTCCATCATCGCAGCTAAGAAAACGTCCTGTAATTTATTTATTAAAGACACTTTCGACAGCCAGGGTCACCTGTTGTTGGTGCTTCCTCAAAAGGGCCGAGAAAAAAATATGCCGAAATAAAGTTTAAGTTTAGTGCATATAAATTGTGACAAAGTGCAATGAGCTTATTGTTGCTGGTGGTCACGTTACCTCAATCAGAATGCCAAACAAAAGTTTTAATTTCACAACTGAGGTCCAAGCTTTACAGCGAGAACTTAAACACATCTAAAATATACAGGAAAGGAAGTGAAGTGTCATCGATTCTCATTTCTCTGTGCTACAGTTAAGACTGGGAGTCCTGTCATGAACTGTGCGCTTATCCAGGCTTAATTGCGCGTAGGAATTGCGCGCAATTGCTATATTGAATGGCATCCAAAGCACGGCAGGTTCTCCTGGTTACTCATAGCAAACACAGGCGATGTTTCTGCCAATGAATCTACGGGTTACCTACCCGGAGGTCCATTGACTGAAACATTGCTTGTGCACTGGTCATAGGTGCAGAATAAGATAGCCTTACTATGGTCATAACGCGTAGATTAACGCACAGATCGATGTACTATTTGTGCGCATTTCATTACAGGACTTCTAGTTTTAACTGTAGCTTTAATCAAACACAAGTTGAAAATGTCATCTTGGAACTTTTTTGCAGATAAATACTCAATGAAGAATAGGTTTGTTTTTCGAAAAAAAAAAACAAAACATATCGTCCCCTGAGTTCCAATGTGTTATATGTGCCAGTAGGCTGCCAGTAGGCACATAGAACACACTGGAACTCAGGGGACGAGATCACAAATCTTATTAAATTATTTTTGCACATCGATTAAACAGTAACATTTTCAAGAAGACATGGTTTGAAACATTTTTCTTAAAATATTGACAGTCTTGAAACAGGTACCTTCTGTTTTCTTTACAAGTAAAATGATATTTTAATAATATGTTTTAATTGGCAATTTAAAATAGACACGAAATACTCACCAGCAAATAAAAAGGTACCCACGAGCAATACGAAACATAACTGCCAATATGCCATTTTCGTTTTGTCTGTTCAACGCAAAACGAACAGAGGAGAATGCATTCTACTGCTGTTAATAAGATACAGAATCACCATCTGTTACGTAATTTTCCACTAGATAACAAAATGGATAAATGTCATTCAACCTCTGGATAATGTGTTTTTAATTAGTTGCGTAACATATTCACATGTTGCTAGTTTCTGCTTAACCCTTCGGTATCAATAATGTCAAAAGTACTACAGTATACAAAATTGAAAGCGAACTTTATCCGTAATAATAAGGTCCAGTTTTCAGAACACAATACCGCAAAATCTGCGGCATTGTCGACTGAAAAGTGGATACTGAATTATTTATGTTTAGACTACCAAAGCGAAAATAATACACTTTACTAAAAATATTTCTTGTTTTTTCCACGTTCTGATCTCACTGGTCCTCTACGTTATAGGAGTTTGAAACCCTCATCGGTCCATATAGAAATGACACATAGTCTTCACCGCCGCTATCCTGTGGGGGTGTGGGGATGGGAGGGGGGTGGAGGTACCTGTCGGAAATTGCTATAAAATATGATCAACATCAAAACAACTGTCGAAGAGTTTCAACTTACAGACGGTTCGCCACCCCCGCCTCCAATAGGCTTTTAAAGAGCATATTTGGTGCATAAGCAAAATGAAATAAATGCATCGATGATGTGCACATGTTTCATGGCAATACAAATTGAATACACACAACACATTTAGTAATCATTGCTTAAACAGCGAGTGACCAAACGAAAGGAAAGTTGATATAGAGTTAGGAGTTGTAATCGAAAGTAAACGCCATCTTTTTATTGAAGTTAAAGCGTAGTGTAACAGCTTTCACGTAATCAAACTTCACGGATTGGCGTAGTTATAAGCGTGGATTGACTTGACGCCAAATTTGATAGTAATTGGCGATGTTTTTTGCCAACGTTTTTCGACAATACAGTTGTATGGAGGTCAGTGTCCTGTCTTGGCATTCAAATATATTATTGATGAAAATCTCTATCCTTAACCCTTTACCCAAAGTAACGGCCAAAACCGGCCAGCTCTATTCTCAAAAATCGCCAATTAATTTTCATGATTTTTTATTTTTTGTCACAAAAACATAGGTTATGACCCCTCATTGGAACGAGCTCGTCGAGCTCGTTCCAATGAGTGGTCATAATCTATGTTTTGGAGACAAAAAATAAAAAAAATTAGTTATTCAAGAATTTTTTTTTTTGCAAGTGTCGTCTGCTTTTCATGTTAGGTAAAGGGTTAAGACTGCCATAACCAGATCGCAATTGGATCGGGATACGATCCAAAAGAGAACGTATTCGTGATAACAATGCGTAGATGAGATAAGAAACGGTAGTCGACAAACAAATAATTTAAAGAACAACAAATTTGCGAAAAGAGTGGATGTGCCTTAGTGGTATATCATATACCCGGACGAGTCTCATCTTCTTGACTATGCTTCGGGACCTCGGTCATAACGGCATACCTCAGCGCATTGTTGGTGTCACAAGGTGTTATGGAAACCGATGATGGCGTGGTGACGTCATTGCCATGGGGATGTGTGATATAAGTGTGTTTTGTTAGGGGAATTCGTGTTCCCGTCATCCATTTTGTATGATGGTGGTGGTATGATTTTGGATTGCTATGGTGGTACGTGGTTTTATTCAATAGTGTGTTCGATTGGATGATAGTATATCTAATTAGAGAAAATGAGAGCCGACAACTTCCACAAATTAGCGAACTGCGTAAAACGTTACAAGTGGGTTCCGAAATCCACAATTTCGGGTAGAACGTAGTGCAATAAGGCTGAAAGATCTCTAGAAGTACAGGATGTGAGTTCGATTCGATGGGACTGTAGGAAGTTACCGAAAACACATGGATACAAGTAAGGATATATCTCGCTGGGTCACACCCATTCAACTCAACCTGGATTTAGAAGCATGTCAATGAGCAATGCTAAGCCTCACATTCACGGCATATCTCATATTCAAACACACATCCGTATAGGTCACCGAGGCCAACAAGTATTTTGAGACGATCTGGTTTCCGGATCGTCAGGGATTCGGCATCTATAGCAATTGTACAAACGGTTTAAAGACCGATATAAATTATTTCACTTCTACCCTTGTCACAGACCCTACTGAGCTTGACTACACTGTGATAGATAATCTCCATAAAGGGGCACTGGCATGTTCATCCTAGAGGTGCGCCAAGCCATGTATTAACCTATTACGGTGGATCACAGAGCCAGTACACACATTTGAGCTCAAGTATGCCCAATAATGCCCTTGCAAGCATTCCTTCAATGCTGCAGTGTTTTGAATGTGAGACGGTGTCCGGATGGACACGGGATACATATATCTGAAAAATACTGTACTCAAAAAGTGACAGACATCACATCCTCTGTCGCCGAAAAGACACACGAGTGCAAAGATTTCATAGTTTTCTTGTGAACGGCCACCTCTCATCCTGCAAGGAGAAGGAAGACACTCTCTACATCCCAGAAGATCATGCAACCCGCTTCTCCTCCAAAACTGATTTAGGACAACAGAGCAAGGCACCAACGTATGATGCCCTCTAAAACACATAAACTCATCTGACTGGACAACGGCAGCGATGGCAACGGCAAGGCCACAAGAGCTTTCAATGACATCAGGAACAAGGAGCTATTGGTGTTTTTACACTGCCTTGCACGAAAGGGTGAGGCCGAATCTCCAAGGGTGTTAAGGCGATGGAATAGCTAGAAGGAATCCACACCAGACATGGCGGGTTAGAAATTCTCACTGCAGGTCATCGTATGGGATTTTTTCTCTCTAGTATCTGCTATAATAATGTTTACCTGACGAGAGTTTCTCAATAGTTGTGTTGGAGATACAGCACGGTCCCCAAAAGCGTATCACTGGAGTCCTTACTTCACTGATTGGACCAATACGTGATCTGAGTTGCGATGACTATGGGTAATGACCATCTGAAGCAGGACAAATAATGCATCAAAATAGGACTGTCTCCAAGAAGTAAACTCCGAGGTAGCAGTGGTCTATCAGAACCCTAAGATGGTCATAACCCCAACATAGACTGAAGCCATTGCCAATACAAACGGAAAAACACACAAGGAGCACTTCCAAGATCACTCGTCCCCATTCTTTATGAGCACAAGTGCAGCAGAAAGAAACAACATACTGTTTTACACTAGGGTCACAAGGTCTGGGCAATTTGGTAACTTTTTTCTAGTGTTTCAAGCAGGGCTGGGCGAGACAAGACTCCAGTACTCGAGTAAGAGTACGAGTACTCTGAAATTGTATGAGTAAAGTACGAGTACGAGTACTGAAGGAAATGTATGAGTACGAGTACTAAGAACTTTGAAACTACTCGAGTACGAGTACGATACACACCCGCATATGTACATATGTACTGTGGACTCAGCCCTGGTTTCAAGCTCGCATATCTCGTTATTTTGAGTGTTGAGCACATTGATTACCAATACGAAACGTCCGCCATAGTCTTTGAGAAAACAATTTTACCCTTTACCAAATAAAACTGATGCATCTGTCCGCGAAAGTTGCATTTCAAAACATATCAACAACACCATATCATGTGTCCCCTCGCGGTATTTGTTTTTTTTATTTTATGATGGTGGGGGGGGGATGTTTAAAATAACAATGTTTTATGTCGTGTACATTAAGTAAAGGGTTAATAAAACATTTCAACAGATGAACAAGTAGCGAAGATGAAACAATATCAAACCGGTACGTGGTCCTGTATGTCCCTTAGAAGAG
Organism: Pictodentalium vernedei; assembly: GCA_031216915.1. Classification (NCBI taxonomy): domain Eukaryota; kingdom Metazoa; phylum Mollusca; class Scaphopoda; order Dentaliida; family Dentaliidae; genus Pictodentalium; species Pictodentalium vernedei. Next base: position 13,325,511 of record CM062288.1, on the reverse strand, counting down.
ACCAGTGGCTAGAAATTTTGAGGTATATGTTTATTGTTTAAACATATTTTATTGTATCAAATGAATACAATGGGATCGGAGGACAAGTGCGTACCACTTAGATATCCCTCCTCTCCATACATATAAAATAACAAATAACTTTTGGCGACATACTTGTAAGTAATATAATAAAGAATTTGGAATTTGATAACAAAAAGAAAAGAAAAAAGAGAAAAAAGTAACGAATATATAGAACAGACAAATGATTTATGAACAGAGAGAGTACACAGAGGGAACTGTGTGAGGGCTAGTATCGGTTTGGTCAAGTGCTAAGGCTGGAGTGGACCACAACAAAACATGTACCCATACATTCTGTAACTGAAGCTAGAAATTTGCGGATGTTTATTAATGAAACGCCACCCGGGTGATTTATTTCGATTTCTTGCAGCAGTGTTAGTACACACTCGATAGTAGTTGGATAGCTGATGTTCAAAAATTTGCTCATCAACTAGCTAACCATCATCAAATCTGCTGGTATTTTTGATGAAATGTTGCACTGCTAAAGCAACTTCCACGTTCTCTTTATATCTCAAGGTGCTGTCACCGTAACAAACTTGGTCGACATGTAAAATATTATATTTCAATAATTTGTGTTGTAAAACATTTCGGGACTGAGCATGTATATCACAATCAAATATGAAATGGTGCGCGTCTTCACGTGCATTGCCACGTGCGCATTTGGGCGAGTCTGCGATGTAGTTGTTAAACATGTCGGCCTTGAGGTTGCTACATTCATTACGTATCCTGGTAAGTTGAATATTGTATTTCCTTTTTCCTGCATTAAAATATTTGGGAGGCTTTATGTTTGGCGACGCTATACATCTTTTAAATTGTTCAACTGATGGGCAATTTCTAGTTTCTTGATTGAGTCTGTTCCATTCGGCTAAGCATTTTGGGAAAAAAGATTTTTTGAATAATTCGGTTCTGTGTGGGATAGGTGTAAAATCCGATGCATTTCGCAGGTTACGACTGGAAAGGTCGCTGAAGCGTGGGGTTAAGATATCAAATAGAAATTCGGGAGAGAGACCATTTACAATTTTGTAAAACAATATCATTCTTTGGATGTACCGTCTTTCTTCAAGGGACCTCCAACCCACTTCTAGTAAGAGACGTTCCCTAGAAACAGACCTTGTTAACCCCGTAACTATACGGGCAGCTTCACAGTGTATGTCATCGAGACGCTTTAAATGTACCAGAGGTGTTCCATCCCACACAGGGCTTGCATACTCTAATATTGGAAGAATGAATGAAACATACATTTGTTCTAATGTTTTCCTATTGAGAATATATTTTAATTTCCTAATCTGTGCTAGTCTGGGTCCAGCATGGGAGCATATTGTGTCAATGTGACGGTCCCAGGATAGGTCTGACTGAAGGGTTAAGCCCAGATGTTTGTGCTCAGATGTTATTGGAAGATTTGTGTCTATAAATTTAATTGTTGGTGGTTCTAAGTTCTTACGTAGGGAGAATAGCATCACTTGAGTCTTTTGCGCATTGAATGTTACTAACCATTGATTTGCCCACTCGTTAATCTTTTCAATATCTCTGTTAACTACAGCTGTTAAATCATCAACAGAACTGTCACTTCTAGTGAGACATGTGTCGTCCGCAAAAAGCCTTGTAATTGACTCAATGTTTTCTGCAATATCGTTAATGTACACGAGGAACAGAAAAGGACCGAGAACTGATCCTTGTGGAACACCAGATGATACTACGGTATAGTCAGAATAACACCCATCGACTGACACACGTTGTTCCCTATTTGAGAGATAATTTTCAAACCACACGAGCAATGGACCTGTTATACCGTATTCACGTAATTTAAATATCAACCCTTTGTGCCACACCCTGTCAAACGCCTTTGAGATGTCACAGAAAACGCCACACGTTATAAGCTTTTTGTCGATTGCTTGACATAAATTATTATATATCTCAATTAATTGAAAGACGGTGCTATTATTGGGTAGGAATCCGGACTGCAAATTGTAAAATAAATCATTTTCAGAGAAGTACTTATAGACGTTATTAAAAATTATTCTTTCCATAATTTTCCCTACGTTACAGAGCAGGGTAATTGGCCTGTAGTTGTTGCAGTCTGACCTGTCTCCTTTTTTGAAGATGGGAATCACGTTTGCTTGTTTCCATTCAGTTGGATAGATACCCAAGGACAAGGACTTGCTATAGAGCATACACAATGGTTTACAAATGGTAGATTTGGTTTCTTTCAGCATTCTGTTGCTTATCCCATCGTGACCTGTTGCTTTCTTGGTTGGTAAAGATTTTAATATTTTGACAATATCTTCTTCGTGAACTACTACATCAGATAGAAATTCTTCGCAACGAATTTTGGGTGTTGGGAGATTGTGATTTCTCGACTCGAGATTGCTATTATTTGCAAAGGTTTTGTTTAATAGTTCGGCTTTTTCAGTGTTTGATTCGATCACTCTAGGTCCAGTGTCAGTCATTTGATGAAAAGGGGGGAGACCGGTTTCGCAACATTTATTTGAAAACATTTTAACGATATGCCAGAATTGCTTAGGGTCTCTTTCACAAGTTAATGATTCATCTAGTTTATTGTAAAAGTTGATCTTTGCAAACTTTTTCATATTGTTCACCTTATTCCTTTGCTCTTTGTATTTATCCCAGTGTCTTATTGTTTTAAATTTTATGGCATTACGTCTGGCACGATCGCGATGACGAATTTCCCTTCTCAAGTTGTTATCGAACCATGGCTTATCCTTATATCGCACTGTCATTTCGTGCTGTGGTATACATTGTTTGGCAATTTCTAGGTAAGTTTGGGTAAAGTTCCTTACTGATACGTTAATGTCATTTGGGAGATTAACAAGCGTCTCCCAGTCTGTTTCTAGGATTAAAGTGTTCATTTTATGATAATCAGCTGCTCCATAATTCCATACGATTCGCTTTCTAACTGTTAAACTGGAGCGGGGAAATTTAATTATAACAAATGTTGCCTTATGATCAGAATATCCAAAGTCAATTGTACCAGCATGCTCTGAGGTTACTGTATCGCTTAAAAGAATTGGATCAATTAAGGTCTGACTAACGGGTGTAATTCTCGTCGGTTCCTGTATCACATTAGTCAAATTGAAATTATTTACAATGTCATTTAGTGGGGTACGATTTCTCAGGAAATCACAGTTTAGATCGCCGGCTATTATTACTGATGGGTTAAGGGATAAAGCTATCTCTAGTTTGTCTTCAAGTTTTGACCAGTAGTTTTCAGTACAAAAATTTTCAGACCTGTAAGCTACACATAGAATAAAACTACACCTCCCACCAGCCTCAAACCACAAGTTATCGTCGTCAAACTTCAGATCAGGTAAAATTCTAAAATAAAGCTCGTTTGAGAAATATACTGCTATTCCACCGCCATATTGATTTCTATTTGTTCTTATCGGGTTCTGGAAGTTGGGGATTGTGATTCTTTCAGAATCAAATGCCTCTTCGGTGTGAGTCTCAGAAAAGCATACTATATCATACTCATCAAGTTGATCACTGAGGTCATCAAGTTTATTGCGTATACTTCTAATATTATAGTGCAATATGGAAACTGTGTCTTGAGTAATGGTTTTATCAGGACCAGGGTTTGATTCAATGTCGCCACTTCGAGCCAGGAGAATTAGTAGCAGTGGAAAAATTCTTAAAGCAAAATGAATATTTGAGCTACTCGCAACCTTTTTAAACATGAATGTCTTGGGGTGAACCTTATTCAGATGTGTATGTGAGGATGTCACATTGTAAAAAGAGCCAACTGTTAATCTATATTGCTCTATACTAATCGCCATGAGCTGCAAGTGAATAGTAATACATTGCTTTAGTTCGCTCTTGTTTACAAATAACATCACACATTACAGTTTCAGGGGGGTATAGTAACATCTCAAGCCAGCACTTGACCAAACCGATGGAAGAAAAAGTGATACAGTTTATGTACATATTAATGAGGAAAATAAACAAATAACAGGAAACCAAAGAGTATGGCATTCTGTTACGACAATTTGGTTCTGTAATTCGGTGTTTTGGTTGTGGTTATTGGTATACCAATCTATATTATTACAACTATTTATGAGTATTTTAACTCTAGTTCAATTTATCTTACAAGAAGTTTCATGTGATAAACCTCTTAGATCAAATGAAAAGGAGTGAATGAATGAGTGAATGAATGAATGATGGAAAGAATGAATGAATCAATGATAGAATGATTGTATCAATGAATGAGTGACTGAGTGAGTGAATGAACGATTGGATGACTGAGCGAACGAATAAATAAACGAATGAATGAATGAATGAATGATTGAACGAGTGAATAAATAAACGAATGAATGAATTTATTAATAAATGAATGAATGAATGAATGAATGAACGAATGAATGGGTGAATGAACGGACGAGTGAACGAATGGGTCCATTTCGTCGATGCATAATCAAAGGAGCGAACGATCTAACAAACGGGTGACCCATCCATCCACCAGTCCCCGCATCCACCCACCCACCCACCCGCCCACCCACCCACCCATCCATGCACCCAACCATCAGAATGAATGAAACATAGACACATCTTTCCATCAGCCCACCCAAATTCCCACTCGTCCACCCATCCTTCAGTATCAATGAATGAAGAGGCGAACAAACCTAACTTTTTGACTAACCTGACTAAACAACGATCAGCAAACAAACTTCTTCAGCATGGTCCGAAGCAAACGAAGCATCAAACGAGCGAACGATCTAACAAACGGGTGACCCATCCATTCACCAGTCCCCGCATCCACCCACCCAAAACCCACCCATCCATGCACCCAACCATCAGAATGAATGAGACATAGACACATCTTTCCATCAGCCCACCCAAATTCCCACTCGTCCACCCATCCTTCAGTATCAATGAATGAAAAGGCGAACAAGCCTAACTTTTTAACTAACCTGACTAAACAACGATCAGCAAACAAACACTTTCAGCCTCTATCACACACACACACACCCTCTCACCCACACACACTTTAACGCGCATGTTGTTCCCCCCCCGACACACAACCCTCACACAAACATATACTCTCCCCCACCCCCACCCCCATAATAAGTGGATGAATCAATACAACACAAACATAATGATTGAATGAAGAACGTATGAGTTAATCAAAGGATGAATCCACGGTTGGAAACATGCATCAGTCTGTGAGAAATTTATCGAATACAGCATCACCCAAAACTATGTAAGAATTAAAAATACAATCAATGTGTTGACACAGCATATACTGTGGCAAAGTGGGGAGTCGCACCACTCCCAACCTCTCACACGAACACAATCACACACACACACTCCTGACCACACACACCTAGCCACACACCCCCTCAGAGACCCCAGCGCACACACACTCCTAGCCACACACACCTAGCCACACACCCCCTCAGACACCCCCGCGCACACACCCCTAACACATGGCCCTCACACACACATAGCTCTACACGCACAACACACCCACGCTCGCACAGCAGTTGAAGGAGCATATCAATGAACCAGCAACAGGTGAATAAACACAGAGAAAAGAAATATGATTGAGTAAATGAGCACAATACAAAAATAAAAAGAACTTGTGGGTAAATCAAAAGATGAATCCAAGGTTGAATGCATGGATAAGTCTATAAGATAAATTGTCGAATACAACATCACCCATAACTATGTGAAAGCTGATAGTGTGACTAATATGTTATTTAAGAACGAAAATTATTTAAGAACGATGCTTCTCGTATGGCCTAGGCTTCCCTTTCCTTTGACAGGAGCAGTGGCGCAGATAAAGATAAAGATAAGGGGGGGGGGGGCGGAGGGGCGGTGCCCCCTCCCCACCAGCAGTTTTGTCGGAAAATTTCTAGTGGAGTCGGAATATTATTCGAACCATTCTTAGGTGAATTTATACCTAATAACATTAAAACTATGGGCTTTTTGGGGTAAAAACACAGCTTTTTAGGTAAATGTTTCGACCATGAAACAATTTTCAGTACATTTGCAGAGAAAAGGTATTTTTTCTTGTTAACCTTTAGCCCAACGTAACGGTCAAAACCGGCCAGAGCTATTCATCGCCATTCAAATTCAATTATATTTTCACCCCTTGTCCCAAAAACACAGCCCATGACCCCTCATTGCGTTCCGCTCGTTCCAATGAGGGGTCACAAGCCTTGCCCCTGAGACAAAAAAAAAAAAAAAAAAAAATGAAAATTTTTAGCTATGCAAGAATTTTTTTTTTTTTTTTTTTTTTTTTGGAAGTGGTGTCCGCCAATTCACGTTTTTTCTGGTAAAGGGTTAAACTGTTGGGAAATTTTCAGTCTATCAGAATATTTTAGGCTTGCCCCCACGCCAGCGGGAAGATATCTACGCCACTGTACGCCACTGTACAGGAGGAACGCGCACGAAACATAACCAGCTACTCAACAGCGAGATGAGCTCGACGAGCTTGCCCCAGTAGTAATTCACGGGATATTGTTCATGAATGTAATTTGCAGAAGTACATTTCCTAGACTGTGTGCTTTCTTGGATGGCACTGACGGAGCCATTCACTATGCGAAGGGTTGAAAAGCATGCATAGTTTATCTTGGCTATTTCGAGTGGTTATTATGCAAGTTGGTTTTTATTTTGCATTTATGAGAATCGAAGAAGAAAACGAAGAAGAAAACAAAAAGACAACAAATTATATGACCTTGACCAGTCTGGAATGTTGGTGAAGGTGTGAAACAATTAAGGTCTTTGACGAGTGAGCTGTATTGAACGAATGTGGTCAACCAAATCAATAACAATTTAAAATCTTTGGACGTCTGATGAGTCTGATGAGTTAATTTTATCATATGGGTACAGCTTATCTCGAAATTGTCTGGATGTCCGATTGGGAACTTATTTGCAACTTGTTACCAGTTTCACTTTTTTTGGCGAATATATTCCCGTCGAATGTCCAAAACGAGTGAATTCTGCTCTGTTTCTTCAAGTCAACTAATTGTCTCACTAAAGCATATCTGGCTTGAGTTAGGGATTCGGTTATAAAAATATGATCACTGTCATTTCGAAGATTTTTCTTCATTCTCATCACTGAGGATTTACTTCTATGGCTTACAAATCTGCAAATCAGGTTCACACGATTATCGCCAACACGCGATGCACCTTGGGCACTGTCAATACGGGGTTTGCCAAGGGGGTGTACACGGCTGATATCATCTTCTTTGAAGTTTAATTTTAGCTTTTGATTGCATATGTCAAGTGCCATTCCTTCATATTCATACCCCGTCCTGTCACTTGGTTTCAGGGACAATGGAACATTTCTAAACACAACACAGTTTCTTCGAGAATATTGTTCAGCCTCTTCAATTTGCCGTTCCTGCGATTCAAGTTTTTTGGATATTTTCGCATACGCCACTTCGAGGGTATCCCCCGTTTCAGTAACTTTTGTTAATCTTGAGTTCAACTCACAAATTTTTGTCTCTAGCTGTATCAGTGGGTCTTTTACCGTTTTTTCAATTACTTGAGAAATCTTTGAATCTAATATTTTTTCTAGGGATCTATCTATGGCATTTTCCAGATCTTGTTTTAGAAGTTTCAACATCTCACCACTAAACGCCTTAGTAACTTCCGAAGTAATCTGGGGAAGAATCTGGGGAAGAATCTGAGAAATAATTTGACTCACGTTCGACTCCTTTGTGACCCCACTGGGCCTAGGAATCCTTGACTGCTGACTGAGATCTCCAACTGATGCAGATGCAGAAAAAAACTTTCTTATTGAATGCTCCTTCGGAGGTGTAATATCATCCGGCAGATTCCTTTTTTTCGTTTGAATAGTTTCTGGAGTGGACTTTTCCGCCATTTCCGCAATTTTCTATTTGTTATGAGTTAATCTCACTTCACAGATTAACGAATCGCCTAGATCAATAAGTTTGTTCTTTTACATAATCAATTTTTCATACAAATAACGTCCCATGCCTTTTCCTCATACATATCACATGAAAGTTTACAGCAAATACATCGTAGATTGCACCATAACACCAGAAATCCCGACACCAGTTTCTACACAATCAACACCATTGCCGCCATTTTGCAGTTTTGCAGAGGTATATGTTTCTTCAGGAATAGGATTAAAAAGATCAAACTGAAATTTATACTCTCATTTATTGTAACAGACTAGGGTTTATAGCCTATCTACAAGTAAGAAGTAGCCACATCCGATATTAACTTGTAAAAAAGGGATTTTTTGGAGACCGGCCGCTTGTAATGACTAGTCAATGCCTTTTTCGGAACGATCCTTCATTTGACAATAAAATTACTGCGTTACCTTTCACGTTTAAACGAAAATCTTTAGGTTGGTTCAAACCTGTTTTGTATACTATAGATAAAAGAATGTTTCAAATGACTGGGGGATTTTGGGGTAACTTTATGTATTTTTTTTGCCACATCCGGTGTTAATTGTTGTGTATCCTATTGAAGTTAGAGGAGTTTCTGATACTTTATATAGGAGACATTAAAAATGAAATGGACGATGCGGTGACATGGTTAAACTTGTTTTGATTATTATATTCCTAAAACGAAAAGAAAAATAAATAAAACAGTGTTAAAATAAATTTGATATGAGCCGCCGTTTTCGATAACCGCCCATAGTAACGGCCTTTGATACGAAATGACAATAAAATCTCACATGAATGTAATGACGTCACACAGGAACCGAGTGACTATTATTTTGAACATGTTACACAGCATTTTATTGCCTCAAAGGCGTAGATTTCTGGTCGTGTTTTTCGTAATTTCTATCGACTGACGCAAGGCACTGTCAATATTTCACATGAGAAAAAAAGAGAAAGAGACAAATAGCATCATATTAACGCCTGGCAAATAAAATGTTGTCGCCAAAAGGGGATGAGTTAATCTTTAGGATTTGCAATTGGGAGCACCTGTCAGTTCCCCTTCAAATGTCTTAGTTTTGTGTCATTTGCAATATATGGCATCCAATAAGACATTAATTCACTTTTATTTAACTTTTCATTATTGACAGTTCTATGGTAATATAATAGATGGTGGTCCAGTAGCTTAACTTAACATTTATTTTCCTTTGCTACATCCCTCTCATATTTTGTATTTATGGGTTCTTAACGCTGTCAGACGCAGGATAACGCACTCTTACAACTTGGACTGAGTGGTTCCCCAATAGGGAACGGAACTAAAAGGAGTGAAGGCTTCGCCATAGCCGGTCCCAAGCCCTGGGTTAGAAAGACGAAAGGCACGTTGTTCTCCCGTCAGTTGAATTCCGAAGGCCTTGGATGATGGTGTTCTAGCATTGGAAGACAAACAGTCCCCCGGTTAGAACATTCTTCACTTTATACATACCTGCTTTGGATGTACACGGATGGTCAGATTGGCCCGGTCTGGACAATCGGGAGTCTCTAAGAACTGCGTCAAATCTGGGGGGGGGGGGGAGGGATTGGGAGGTCATTCAATCAGTCATTTATTTTAACAAAATGTTGTCATCGTCATTGTATTATAACTGGACTATTAAAAAATATGTAAGTTTTCGACATGTCCCTTTTTGTTGCACTGTCTGAATTTGTGGTCGCTGACAATATTCATGAAATTTGTATCACAAAATAATCGGTTGAATGTTCTACTTCTAAAGACCTGGCACTACCAACACTCGACCGGGTAATTGGCCAGCGGTATGCGTAGGCGTCAAACTGTCCATGTATGAGCCCCATTTACTTCTGATGCAGTTCGCTGGTTAGTCGCGACATCAACCCCCTGGTTGGGTTTAGAATAAGGGTGGACGTCACGGGGAGAAGCATCTTTTAAACATAAAATATGGCGACAAACGCATAAATAAAAAACAAATTGGATACGTCTTTGGAAATAAAACGGATTCTGACTCGGATAATAACAAGAATAACGCACCGTTATCACAAAACTGACCGAAGGCTATTTTAAGTTATCTCCGCCAACATGTATGGTATATGGAGATTTAATACCTGATTGTCGGTTTTCCAAACACCGAGCCGCAGGCGAGGTGTTTAAATGAGACATCCAGGTATTAAATCTCCATATACCATACATGTTGGCGGAGATAACGTTTTTGTTTTGTTCCGTTTGAAACACAATAAAAACATAGTGGAGAACAATTTCTGGACGCGTTTCGCACGCTCCGCAAACAGTTGGACAAAGTTCGTGAATAATTGTTTTGTTTTTACAAACGCAGAAGACAACAGATACGGTTACATCCCTTGGGCTGTTAAGGAAACGACTAAAGAGTATTTGTTGACATATCGTCCCCCGAGTTCCAATGTATTCTATGTGCCTACTCGCACATAGAACACTTTGGAACTGAAGGGAGGATATTTGCTCTTATTTTATTTTTCTCAAGTTATTTCTTTTAATTATTCGACTATTTAATTTATAACAGCAATATATGATCGAATTGTCGGAAATCTGATAAATTGTTTATAACGAGGCGAGCGAAACGCTTTCGTTTAAACCATATATCCCTGTTGTTTCGCGTGCCCACAGACCCTGGATGTTGCATGCTCTCATATACCTTAAATGTTGGGTGCACCCTTTGCCATGGCTATTTGTCCAAGGCATTCTGACCAATCAAAATACATAATTTTTCGGGATATAGGGACAATGTCACCTATTCCGTAGAAGAGGGCAAGTCGGTATCGAATATCAATTCATTTGCCTTGGAAAAAGCAATAAAGATTATAGCGTATATCCGGTGTCGTCAAAGTTGTTAAAAATATTTTAAAAAACTGAAAGAATGTAAAATGGAAATGCAAGCAGAAAATCTACTGTAAATCGATTAACTTTTTGACATCGAGGCAAGAGTTATATCTCAAACCCACTTCGGTGTTTCAAGTGCCAAAAATATAGTCATGGTCAACCAAGTGCAGGGGATAAGATATATGTTTCAAAGGTGGTCCGCAGCATCAAAACCAAGGCACAGATGTTTTAAAGTGTTTTACCTGCCAGGGTAATCGCTTAGAGTCCTCAAAAGATTGTCCTGTATGGCAGAAAGATAACCTCATTCAAAATACAAAATGTGGAAAAAGTATCACTTTCAAAGAGGCCAGAGACATTGTGACACCAATGCCTGGCATGAAAACCTCACTTCCAGCTTAAACAACGACAGTGAAACGGTGTCAGATTGAATTTACTTGGCTCGACGGCATTCTATCAAAGTTAGGAGATCCTTTTACAATCACTCCCGTCGAACCAAAATCTACACAAACACAGACTACTGTACAATAACCAAAGAAAACAAAGGAGAAAAAAAAGACAAGCCTAAATCTAAATCTGAAGATTAGAAAAAAGAACCCAAATTTTAACACAAAAATGAACCAACAAAAAACCCAAACAAAACCAGGTCAAAAACCAAACTAGAACAAAAGTCGAAGCAGGATCAAAATCTGACTCAGGGTCAGTAAACAAAAAAAAACAGAAATTACAATCGTACAGAACACCCAAAATGTTAGAGAACATAGTTAGCAAAAATATATTTGACGCATTTGAATGCGTGGATTTTCAGGATGACATCAGTGACGCATCCCTCAATGTACTACGTCTGAATTCATCTCGGCGTAGGTCTACAAGTAAAAACTCACCAAAGAGAAATGCTTGGACAATTTCAGCAATACATTTACAATCTAAATGTCTAGCCAATTGTGGATAATACAACCCAAAACAATATAATGCAATGAAACTGTCGAGGTTTTAGAGCAAATTGTAAAGAAATGTGCCTTCTTAGTCACAAATATAAACCTTCTGCTTGTTTGATTGCAGGAAACACTCTTAAAGAAACTTGACTCTCAAAATCATTCATCCTTTAAACATTTACTTCGTAAGATGCCTGGGGAGATGGAAAGGATCTTCATGTTCGTGGAACAACTGCTTTAGTTAGAAACGACATTATTCACCTTCCTGTTTCTATATTAACACATTTATCGCTGTAGCGGCACCCCTGATTTTAGACAAGGCGGTTACATTACGTTCTATTTACATTTCACCGAATAAGACATTTCAGCAAAATGATCTTGAGCAACTGGTTTACCAACTTCCAACTCCATACATTTTGTTTGGATATATTCATGCACATAGCCCTCTTTGGGGTGGGTACTCCTGCAAATAAGACTTCAAAGGGAAAACAGTAGAAGTGTTTATTTCAAAATATGGTTTGTGCTTGTTTAATTATGATTCAGACATTTATTGACACCCCACAGCTCGTTCTAAAACTCCAACTGGCCTTAAAAGTGCACGCTCTTCAGCCTTCCTTGATTTCTCTTGAACGGTTGACGTTTGTGCGGGAGCGAATGTCATTGAGCGCAAACTTTAGCTTTGCTTAAACAGAATTACGAAATACGCTATCGTGAACGGTTTTAAGTTCCGAAGTCCAAAATGAATTATGTTCATTTCTGCAAGCACCTACTTGATCGGGAATTGAAAATAGTCGGCAGCGCCATTAAAGTTGTCAAGGATGTAAAATTTGTGGATGTTTTGTTTGACAATAAACGGATTTTCACTTATTTTTTTCAAACAACTAAGTGTGAGATGTATTTATTTATCTACTGGTGCTTAACGCCACATCAGCAGTGAAAGCTATATCGTGGCGAGAATATGTTAACCCTTTACCTAACATGAAAAGCAGACGCCACTTACAAAAAAAATTCTTGAACAACTAATTTTTTTTCATTTTTTGTCTCAAAAACATAGGTTATGACCCCTCATTGGAACGAGCTCGCTGAGCTCGTTCCAAAGAGGGGTCATAACCTATGTTTTTGAGACAAAAAATGAAAAAAATAATGAAAATTAATTGGCGATTTTTGAGAATAGCGCTTGCCGGTTTTGGACGTTACGTTAGGTAAAAGGTTAAACAGTAAACATGTCAATAATGAAGGAAAAAAAAATGAAAAAAGTATGAAATAATTACAATAAAAATGACAAAAGACAGCATGGTATGAACAGTAGCAATAATAAGGGATAAAACAAGAAGAGTGAATACATTCTAAATCAACCTGTTGAATTTGAGACTTGAATAGTCTTGTTTAAAAGACTAAAATAATATTAACATTTACTGAAAAGGTTCATTGCTTTCAGAAATGAGAGAATCCTGTGCGAGCTCGTATGACAAAGACGATCTATCAGAGATCCTACAGTGAAATATTGCCCTCTGACATGATTAAAATCAGTACAATATAAAATAACGTGTTCCACTGACAACACCTGCTGGCAGGGAACACGCTCTGCTCGCATATTACCCTCCAACAAAAAGGAATGTGTTAGTCTTGTATGACAAATATGACATTGCTTCAAAATTACCACAGAGATTTGACGTAACTACTGATAGAGGCTTGGAATCACTGAATGGAATCTTAACATCAGTGATATGCTTGTTTAAAGCCTGTTTTGCTGCACTGTCTGCCCTGGTGCTACCGGAAATACCAACGTGTCCAGGTAACCAGCAAAACACGATATCATGTCGGTCGGACAACATAGTGTTCAACTTCTCACGAAGTTCCAAAATGAGTGGGTCCTTCAACTTGGGGTTGAGTAACGCAAGCAAAGAGGAAAGACAGTCAGAAAATATAAGCGACTTCTTTTCTTGTACATTATCGATGTATTCAAGTGCAAGTAGTAATGCTTTAACTTCAGCTGTGAAAATATAACTTTTATTTGGTATTCTGATTGGTGTGACCTGATCACCAGTAACAACAGCTGATGGTACTTTTTCGCCATCTTCAGATCCATCTGTGTAGGTCCTAGTATGTATATGTACTATTCTTGGACTTCATTTCATCCTATTTTTGTTTAAACTGCAAATAATTTGTATCAGACGTTTTTGTAGAAGAAGCTCTAAAATAACTGTAAGGAGTTTAAGTTGCCAGGGAGGAACATGTGGCTAACGGTTTATTTTTCGAAGCAGATTCAATCGAGGCTGACTGCATAGGGGCCTAGTTCGAATTTCCAAAGGAGGAATTTGTTTCTGGTGTCGGCTGAAAAAATCAACATTTCGAGGGTCCAAAACACGATTATAAGCAGGATTTGATGGATTAGATAAAACGTTTAGATGCATATTTGAGATACAGTTTAATTCGGCGTTTCTCGAAAGAAGGTTTCTCGGCCTCAATAAGCATCAAATCTGTTGGCGAGGTTCCCAAAGCACCAAGGCGAAATCTAATGCCACTATTATGAAAGGCATCAAGAGGTTGGAGATACGAATTTCTTGCAGAGCCGTAAACCCCACAACCGTAATCTAACTGAAATCTAATAAGGGATATATACATATGGAGCAACGTTTTTTGGCCAGCACCCCAGTCAGTGCTACCAACCACTTTGAGGATGTTAAGTGTTTTTTTTTTTACATTTCACTTTCAGTTGTTATATATGAGAAATGAAATTCGGTTTATTGTCAAAAAATAAACCTAAGAATTGCACTTCCTTAGTAACTTTAATAGTACTCCCATCTATTTTTTAACTCCGGATCGATGAGGTGTTTCCGAAGCTTACAAAAAAAATGTACACATTTTGTTTTTGCCTGTGAAAACTTAAAACCGTTTTCTCTGTCCCATGTTTTAATTATATTGAAGCACAGCTGAGGTTGGCTCTCTATAGCATTCATGTTTTGCCACTATAGCAGATTAGAAAATCATCAACATAAAATGAAGAATCTACAATATTCTCAATTGCGTCGATGATAATATTGATTTTAATTGAAACGAGGGTAACGGATAAAATACTACCCTGAAAAAACCCTAATTCCCTTTTTAAAGTTCCACTGGGGCACCCTCTCATTGTCTGCCGGAACCACAATCTCCAACACAATTGGAAAGTGGTCACTTCCGCACAAGTCGCCCTCTACCTTCTTAGAAAAATCGAGAAAGATAGAAGAGCATGCAATTGAAAGATTAACTGAAGTGTAAGAAGCAGGTAAGTATCTGACCCATCATTGAACAAACACAAATTGAATTGTGTAATTAGTTCTTCTACAGTTTTGCATTTTACATCTTCTTGACTGCAGGAATTACCCCAAAGGGGGCTATGAGCGTTAAAATCACCCGAGCGTTATACTTGGTGAAATGTAAATCGAACAAAGTGTAACTGTTTTGTCCAAAGTTAGGCGTACTGCCACAGCCTGTAAATTTGTGCATAATGGTACAGAACTGTGAATAATGTCATTCCTAACTAAGACAGACGTTCCACGAACATGAAGATCATTATCATCTGCCCAAGAATTATACGAAGCGTAATGCTTAAAAACTGAATGATCTTGAGCTTCGGTTTTCTTTTAAAGAGTTTCCTGCAGGCAAAAGACTGCTGGTTTATACTTTTGGCTTAGAAGACCCAGTTCATTAAAATTAGCTCTAAAACCTTGACATTTCCACTCCATTATATCATTTTTTCTGTGAATGATCCAGATCTCTAGTTCTGATGACTCATCTGCTGGTATTCAGTGTTTATGATAATCTGATTTTACATCAAAATCTATCAGTTTTTTAATATGCATAAGGCTATGTACTTGTTTTTGTTTTTCACACTGTATTAAAATATCCCCAGATTGTATTTTTTTTAATATCTTTTACAGATCCAGCAATACCTCTGATGGCTTTTTCGAGTGGAAAAGGACTGATAGTACTTAATTTATTATTTTGTTCGGTCGAGTTTAATAGTGAGAACTTTGGAATATTGTCTTCTAGTGGTATTAACGACTGAATCAATAATTCATCCTCTGAGTCAGAGTCTCGGAGTGCAGTGGTCGAAAAAGATCGGTTTGGTTTTGAATGTTGAGTAGACATTTCTTAAATTTTAAAATCGTTCACTGCCCCGGCTCCCACCCACCACGGAGTCCAACAAGGGGTAGAGTTACTGCTATGCACTGAACCCTTCGAGCTGCCAGTATTCCCACATACTTATACTAGGGCAGTATACTCAGCCAGTGTTGGCCCGTTCGTGGGAGTGCCATGTCTTCAGATGTCGGCCATGTAACCAATCATTTTACAACACACTGTAAAAGTTGTCACTGATCACTAACACAAACAGTGCAAGAAAAACAAACGATGTTGCAGAAGGTAAAAAAAAGTGTGAGTGAGTTTACACTGACAATGTCTTTAGGTTAAAATAAATGACTGACAGAATGGCCTCCAAATGGCCTCTCCCTCCCCCCCCCCCCCCGACGTGACACCCGGTATTTTTGGTTGGGGGCTCCCGATTGACCAGAACGGACAAACCGACGATCTACATATTCCCGAGGTTGGGGCCTAACATGATCTGAAAATGGAAACCAAGGCCAAAGCAGTGTTTACCACCTGCTGATCTCCATCCTGGAGATTGCCCTAACCTCGACCACTAGTCCTCAACTGCCAGGATTTCTTCCTCCGGGGCCTTCGGAACGCACCTCATGGTTCTTTTGTATCGAATCAAATGGGGAAGAGGGGGGGGGAGCAATGGTGCAATATGTTCAACATGTTCGCAGCGAGCAAAGAGTGTTAAGAATGACCGTTTCCAGCTACTGATACAGTACAATAGTCATACAAGAGAACAAGTATGTCTGTAAGCTTTAATCTGTCTCATAATAATTGATGCACGTCAGGGTGACAATATTTGCCTGTTTTAGAGCAAGTATGTTCCTTTGTTAACCCAAATATAACTGTAGTTTAAGGCAACGGTTAATCGATCGATTACTTTTTTGATCGATCAAGACGTTGAACATTTGATTAATCGGTTAACCGTTTCAGTTCTAAAATGAAAGGAAATGTAGTCGATTATCTTTTCGACTTTCTGTCCTCTTTGCTGGCTTTAATCATCCACAAGTTGAGGTACCCTCTCATTTTGGAATTTTGTGAGAAGTTGAATACTCTTTGATTATCTTTTCTACTTTCTGTCCTCTTTGCTGGCTTTAATCATACACAAGTTGAGGTACCCTCTCATTTTGGAATTTTGTGAGAAGTTGAATACTCTCATTGCTGATAATTATGATGTGTTTTGCTGGTTAATTGGACATATTGGTGTTTCCGGTAACACGAGGGCACACAGTTCAGCAAAACAGGCTTTACCAAGACTCACATTGATTTAAAGATTCCGGTCAATTATTTTTAAACGCCATATCAACAAGTACATCTAATGCGAGTGACATCCGGATGGCGAAGGCAGGGCTAAAATTTCGACGAGAATCCGAGAATCGATTCGCACAAAGATTCGCGCAATAACACCGGCGAGAATCCATGTAGATTCTCGCTGGACCTCTGCTAGGATTCGCGTGAAAAGAATTGAGTCAATGTAACCCTTTATTTAACACAGCAGCAGCAAATTAACCAGCAGAAGGCTAACATGCTCTGAAATATCCTGACACTATGTCAATAAAATCTTACAAATATGGCTGTCATTGGAACCGGCTCATTGAGCCGGTTCCAACGAAAGCCATATTTGTAAGATAGGATTTTATTGGTAAATATTGTTCATTTAATTATTTTATCATCTATTTATCATTTAGTGTTTAAAAATTATCAAATTTATTTTTAAAAATTAAAAAGGTGTGTTGGGTAAAATGTTAACATGTGTTATCAGTATACAACAGTGGTTCAACCATGGTGGCGTCATGGGATCCTGGGACACTCATAGTAGGTATGGATTCTCGCAACCATTGTCACGAGAATCCAAATGGATTCTCACAAATTTAGACGAAATAGGAAGGAAGGAAGGAAGGAAGGAAGGAAGGAAGGAAGGAAGGAAGGAAGGAAGGAAGGAAGGAAGGAAGGAAGGAAGGAAGGAAGGAAGGAAGGAAGGAAGGAAGGAAGGAAGGAAGGAAGGAAGGATCCAACCAATCACTAAATGAATGTGCATTTTGCAATATACACAATAATAATACAATGAATATGGTACATCTTCATCTTGAATATAAGGTAACATGACAGTAGATATAACAGATATGAAACTTGTGCACATTGCAGGGAGAAGGCATAGCCAGATTGGTTATCGTCCTACCGACTCCGATAACTTAACATTTCAAATCAACTTTTTTAATTGGTTTTAGCTGTTTCTATATATAATTTTAAAGATATCTTTCTCTTTCTGAAGATTACTTTTTATCTTTCATAACCATTTGTTAACATGGTATAGCCCCAGCTGCTGATGTGGCGTTAAGCACAAATAGAAAAAAAACAAATAAATAACGCTCTCGTGGCGAGGATTATGAAGTAAAATGATTGATTAAAATATAGGAAAAACATACAAAAGAATGCATTATTTATCTGTTATTTTAGAGAGGGGATATTATGTCGGATTCATGTGGTGTGCATGTATCAGACATTCATGTCTGTACACTCGAACGCTGGTATGCCTCTTAGTAAATGAAAACTACGTAATCATACTATAATCGTTACAATTATTTGTATAATCAAAATTAAATTTTAATAGGTTCCAATGCCAAAACATCGTTTGTGCAGAATTGAAGGCTTGCACTAGATAGATCTTATAGAGGAGTTCCATAGTATACGGTGGTATTGCCCCAAATACCCCAGTATATCAGACTAATAACCTTGTATAAGAATTTAATTTAGGACAATCCGTTCGTGTTCCATGTTCCTTTTCTCTGAGTGACTTGTAGGCATCGATGATCTATGATGGATACTCCCCCTCCCCACACAAACACACATCCTAATAACATCCTCCCAGTTCATGGATCCTCTCAGGGTATTTGTTTGCATTTAAAGCATTTGAACCCTCGCTTGCTGTAATTGTATCGCCCTTGTGTTCAGTTACAGTGGGGTGGATCACCCCAATATCAATATACAGGGAGGATAAAATAATAGCTGCCGTCTGCAGTCATCTGGCTGCAGACGGCAGTTATTATTGTACCATCAATAATACCGCGTGTGTTTAACTCTCATAATAAGACAGAAATGGAACAAAATTATGCGTTGGACCACTTGCGAGTTCAAGGTGATAAAGTGTTCTGTCAACTGATCTGCTGAGAGGTTTCGACAAATAATTATGAGTGCGATAACCCATTAACGATTTATTACTTTTGAAATATTTTGAAATTTACTTTTGTTTTCAAATTATTCCCTACAGGACATTATTTCCAATACATCAATTGATATGTCACTCAGAATAAGGCCCATTTTTCTACAGTCCCTTGGTTCTGATTGTTACATTTCCCACATAGTATATTTACTTGGGCCTTAAAATCCGGCATTCTTCTTCTCAGATATTTCTTCTTCACGGCAAAAAAAAAAATTAAATTGAACGATAGACTCTAAACATCAATCGGTAGAACTACCAGCAATAGTATAAAACTATAACCTCTAGCGCTGTGCTGGTAATTTGCCTGACCTACTTTACAAATACAAGATCAAGACCTAACATATATTTATAAAAATGTGTCTCACTGATCTTCGTGGCAGAGCATCGAATGAGATAATTTTCCAACAATGTCATATTTGATAGATATCATGCAACAACAGTAGTGTGTCATGTACCCGGACAGGGGTGGTTGGCAGGATCTCATTGCAGGATCTCATGTGACGTCATAGTCACGTGACCCAGTGCCGCCAAGTTGTATTGTCATGGTAACCCGCGTGAGCGACCATCTTGTGGCGTCATCCCCATAGTGATACGTGGTGTGAGTGCGCATGCGCAGCTCGTGTTGTTAGGGTGATACGTGTTTCCGTCGTCCATTTTGTATACTGGAGGCCGCCATCTTGGTTTCTATGGTAGCACGTGGTTGCTATGTCACCCATTTTTTCTGTAATAGGACGGGGTATGTTCGGAGGGTATGTTCATTTGTAGAAGAGTAAATCTAATCACCACAAACAACCCGACAATCTCTCCAAATCACTAAAATCCACTCCAACTTTTACTATTTCAAATTCTTTCAGAATTCTCTGCTTCTATCTATATATGCAAAAAATTACGTCTACCTGACCATGGTCCTTTATTCTAGAGTATACTACAGTAGCGTAGAAGAGCCTATTATTTGGAACAGTTTATCATGTTATTACTATATTTAGCAATTTCTGGTCTGTTCTTGTTAGTTCTGACCCTATTCCAAGTACTGTTGTTTCATATATCTAAATTATAACTAACCAATCAGATTGCTTGATTTCCCATAATCTGTATACAGAGTTATCTCCCTTCGGTATAATAAAAGATTATATCCAATGGCCATATCCCATGGAATCCCATTTTGGGGAAACACCCAAGGCTATAGAATCCCTTTTCTGTCATATGTGCTTATGTGAAAAAGCACAATGTGACACAATGTGCCCGAGCACAAAGGCACATGCTTTATGTGCCGATATGTGCTTATGTGAAAAGGCACAATGTGACACAATGTGCCCTAGCACATAGGCACATACGGGTATTTGAGGATACCTATGTCCCGGTATTGTTTTATTCGATGATACCTACTGGAGAATCCCTTTTTTGTCATTTGTGCTTATGTGAAAAGGCACAATGTGACACAATCTGCCCTAGCACAAGGCACATGCTTTATGTGCTTATATGTGCTTATGTGAAAAGGCACAATATGACACAATGTGCCCTAGCACATAGGCACATACGGGTATTTTAGGATACCTGGTATTTTATTACTGGAGGATACTAGTTGGAGTTTACATCCGGGAACTTCATGCTACACCCGGGTACTTCTGTTGGGAAAGGTATAAAAGGGGTGTTGGTACGCAAACAATTTCATTTGTGTCCTGACCGTCGTCGAGTGAAGACAATGTTACCAGTTCGATGCAGATACTGTTCCAAGTTATTTTCAAGATCGGATAATGATCGAAGACACGAACAGGACCATCGTCGGCTCCACTGCAGATATTGTACTAAGTTGTTCGCACAGCCATACAATAGGAAGAGACATGAAGAACATAACTGTCCAAGAAGAAGAGAAGAGGAGAGAGATGCTGGACTGTTCGACCAGAATAAAGCACTTTTAGAATTTTTACGGGATGCTGACAAGGAGGAAATCGATGCCGTTCTACGTGCTGCTGATGAAGATTTGATTACCTGTTTATGCAAATGTGCTACCAACATTCTCGAAGATAAGATACCACTGAATTTAGCTGAATTTGATGACTTGCGAAAATACGAGCATGTATTGAAGCTGCTAACAGATGATGGAATTTCTCCAGATATCAAAAGATGTATACTACGAAAGAGTTGCTTTCGCTCGGCGCTTATCAACCCAGTCCTAGCTCTGAAAAAGTATAAAAGGAGTGTTGGAGTGAAAATAAATTCATTTGTTCTACGACCACTAAAGAGTAAAGTCATGAAAGTCCATTGCTGCAGATATTGTGATAAAGAATTCTCCAGGAGCTTCACACATAAGAGACATGAAGATTATTACTGTCCCATGAGGAAATCGGAAACATCGAGCAACACAACAAGATTAGAAAAGAAATTTAGATACACTGCGAATCCTATCTGATGCGAATCGATATGAAACCAAGACTATGCTGAAGATGGCCAGTGATGATTTGATAGAATATGTATGTGATTGTGCCTCGAACATCTTGCAGTGCGCAGTACATATAACCAAATCTGAGAGAGCAAAGTTGATTCCACACAAGTACGAAATAAGGAGAATTGCCTCACCAAAGACAGAACTATCTTATCGGAAAAGAAGACGCATCATACAGAAAGGAGGATTTTTAGGAAAGTTGATCAAACCCCTCATCAATGCTCTGTCCAATATCCTATAAAAGGGTCGTGCTCATAAGAAATTTGTTATTTGTAATCTGACCTTGGAAGAGAGCGGACACAATGCAATCCAGCTGTGCACCAACAAATTGGTCAAGAGATTCGGACTCTGATGTATCGTCGTAACTATCAGAAGATATGAAATATGAAGAAGAAGACGAAGAAGAAGACGTTTCTATGATGGGAGGTATCGTTCAAAGTGCCTTTGACAAATACCAAAACGATTTTGACAACCTCATGAACAAATATATCGAAGATGGAATGGACAGTGAAGATGCAGTTGAAACAGCATATAGAGCACTCCAAAAGAATGTTAGAGAAGCCATTAGTGAGAAATACATTCATACCCTTAAGTACATTCGAAATTTTTGCAACGACGCAATTCACAAGAAAATTCAAGAAACATCCAAGCGTCTTCGTGAAGAAGAGGATTTTGACTTTGAAGAATCCCAGAAATATGCCTTGGGAAAGCGAAGATTTCTGTTCAACAACCTTATGACAAACTACTCATTCCGAGTAGATGACGATGAAGAAGAAGAAGACGATTAGAAAAAAAAGTATAAAAGGAGTGTCGGTATAAAAATAAATTCATTTCCGTTTTGAACGTCGAAGAATGAAGATGCCTGTGTCAACAACAGTGCTCAGATTCAAATATGACTTACATATACAGATCTTCAAAAATGATGCTGGATTAAAGCTGACTTTCCAAGAACTGGCTCAAGTGAATCGTGTGGTAAATGCAGCCAAGAGAAACAATCTAGACATGGATGCTGGGGGAATGAAACAAAGATGTGTGGATACTGGCCGTTCAGTAAACAAAAGAATAAAGACAGAATTGACTCCCAATACAAACAAGAACGAAGCTACCACTATGAGCAAAGTTTCTACAGAAACAAAGAAAGATGTTTCCATTAAGAACGAAGTTACTACTGAAGATAAGAAAAAGATACCAGCTCCCACAAAGAAATAAGTTTCCACTAAGAACGAAGTTTCTACTGAAGTCAAGATAAAGATGTCAGCTCCCATAAAGAATGAAGTTACCACTACGAATGAAGTTACTACTGAAGCTAAGAAGGATGTTTCCACTCAAACCACAAATAAAATTTCTACTAAGAAGACTGAAGTTACTACTATGGAACAGCTAGAGAAAGAGGAACCCAAAGATGCCAGACAGGAAATTAAGGCAACCAACAAAGCCAAGTTATCAAATGAGAGAATGTGTTTTATCAAGAACCTAGCCATGCAATGGGGAAAAGCTCCAACCCACGAGAAGATGAAATGGTTAGCCCATGCAAGAAGAACTACAAAGAGAAATGCCTTGAGACATTGAATTGTGTACTTGAATAAAAATGAAATGTTATATATTGTTGTTGTTTTTTTTTTTATCTACTACCCCAACAGAAGTTCCCGGATGTAGCATAAAGTACCCGGATGTAAAGTCCAACTAGTATCCCTCAAATAATAAAATACCAGGTATCCTAAAATACCCGTATGTGCCTATGCGCTAGGGCACATTGTGTCACATTGTGCCTTTTCACATAAGCACATATAAGCACATAAAGCATGTGCCTTTGTGCTAGGGCACATTGTGTCACATTGTGCCTTTTCACATAAGCACATATGACAAAAAAGGGATTTTCCAGTAGGTATCCTCGAATAAAACAATACCAGGACATAGGTATCCTAAAATACCCGTATGTGCATATGTGCTAGGGCACATTGTGTCACATTGTGCCTTTTCACATAGGCACATATCGGCACATAAAGCAGGTGCCTTTGTGCTCGGGCACATTGTGTCACATTGTGCTTTTTCACATAAGCACATATGACAGAAAAGGGATTCTATAGCCTTGGGTGTTTCCCCAAGAAATCAAGCAATCTGATTGGTTAGTTATAATTTAGATATATGAAACAACAAGAGTACTTGGAATAGGGTCAGAACTAACAAGAATAGACCAGACATTGCTAAATATAGTAATAATAAGATAAACTGTTCCAAATAATAAGCTCTTCTACGCTACTGGAGTATACTCTGGAATAAAGGAACATGGTCCGGTAGACGTAAACTATTGCATATATAGATAGAAGCAGAGAATTCTGAAAGAATTCGAAATAGTAAAAGTTGGAGTTGATTTTGGTGATTTGGAGAGATTGTCGGGTTGTTTGTGGTAATTAGATTTACTCTTCTACATAGGAACATACCCTCCGAACATACCCCGTCCTATTCCAGAAAAATTGGGTAACATAGCAACCACGTGCTACCATAGAAACCAAGATGACGGCCTCCAGTATACAAAATGGACGACGGAAACACGTATCACCCTAACATAACGAGCTGCGCATGCGCACTTACACCACGTGTCACTATGGCGATGACGTCACAAGATGGTCGCTCACGCGGGTCACCATAACAACACAACATGGCGGCACTGTGTCACCTGACTGTGACGTCACATGAGATGCTGCAATGAGATCCTGCCAACCATCCCTGCCGGGTACATGACATACTAACAACAACGACTGTATTTTCCTTTGTTGGCAATATTCTCACATAATAACGCTAATCATTAGTACATATTCCCTAAATTTTGTTAGACATATTATAACTGATGAGATAATGTAATGTGCGATACCGCGAAAAGAGCCAATGCATAATGTAATACTACACTTGCAACATCAGGGTTGTGGATCTTAAGGATTCACTAATAGTTTCCCCATCTTATAACTGGTTGGATATCAACACCCTCTTTTCCATATGAGATCATTATATGTGCAATATAACGTTTCAATGGGACACTTTAGATTATCCTAATGACATGAACCTGTGTGCGAGAGTGCAAGTAAGTCTATTTGCAGAAGCTGTGGTACAATTCACCAACGATGATTCTCCAATAGAAGACGACACGGAGGTGACATCCCAATAGCCGTAAGTAAACATGCGCTGAATTTGCTTTGGGGGTAAAACGTCTTTCCAACATTGATATTTGAGGTATTCGGATAGCGAACAATTAATGTGATAAACGGCAGAGCGTATGCCAAGCAGTTAACTCTCTCAACGCACCGTGCATACTTTTTGAGTAGAGAATACGTTTGCTGTCTGTGGGTAGTTACACAATGCACACAGAAATTGATTAACTTACTACTGCTGTTCCTCGCAAGGACAACACATTTCGTTATATACAGAAGTTTATTGCACGCCTATGCTCTTATCTTCATAATCGAAGCGAACAATATTTTTTTTTGTACAATACGGATCGCGTGTGCGAACTATTTAACTATTTCTTTGTTGCGTTTTGGTTATTTTTGGCAATAGGTTGTGTTTTAATATTTTGTTAGTAAATTGTATGCGTGGTGTAAATACTGAACAGCATACACGTTCGAACTGTCATTTTTTTACCACACGAGATCGATTTTAGCGGTGCTATAATATTGAACAAGAAGACGAAGGCTTCGAGTTTAATATTAGCGCTCCGTAAAATCGATTAACATTTTTTTTAGTAAACTGTAGGAGTGCAATAAATACAGAACAGCATACGCGTTCGAACGGTCATTTTCACCGCACTCGATCGATTTTGGCGGAGGGATAATATTGAACGCAACGCGGGTTAAATTCATGACATAACACATTACTGGTCAAAATGATGCAACGATCTGATCATTGCAGAAAAGATTATTTATTGAGAAATGACATGGGAACGTACCATTTCACAGTGTCAGAACATGCCCATGTAAACACGATAGCCAGTTCACCGGGGGTTCTTTACTATTTGTTCCCTTGTTTCCTCAGTAACGGCTTTGCTCTACTTGCGCATCGATAGCTGCTTGCACACGCTTGGTCATGGAGGTAATAAGTCTGATCACGGTCGTAATCTCCAGTAGGATAACACTCGTTGTCATGTGGCGCGGGCAAACATTGGTTTACTAGCGGTGAACGACATCGATGTCCTCCTATGGGCAGCTTACAGTCCAGATTTATCCACCACAGAACATTCGTGGGGCCAACTTGGCAGGAGAGCTAGGTGTCGTGATCCAGCTGTTATGAACCTCTAACAGCTTCACCAGCCCCCCCCCCCCCCCCCCCCAAGAAGAGCGGTAGAACATTCCAATACGCACTGTGAACAGACTTGTTGCCTCCAGGACCAAGCGTGTGCAAGCAGCTATCGATGCGCAAGGAGTGCATACTCCCTATTGAGGAATCAGCAAGGAAACAACCTGAGCGAAGACCCTCTGGTGAGTTGGTCAGCATGTTGGTTAATCCCCCACACCCCGATAACATTGCTAATTCTGTCTGGATCACTGGGTTTCGTGGCATCAAGATTTAAAAATACATTTTCTACCTCGTCAGGGTTTAGATCAACACCGTCTAGTCTACACTCGGTAGATGGGATACTGGACAATTCATTATCAGCCACAGTGCTGTTTTGGCTACTACAATATGTGTTTAACCTGTCGGCTATAGTTTTGGGGTCAATAATAACTTCATTTCCTTCGAAGAATGGTGGAAATATTTGATGGAGCTGCATTCTTCACCAGTTCGTCGGTGAAAAATCAGCAGTACTCACTGAAGGGTCTATGCAATCATCGTAGTCGCTCGGAAACAAGCAGTCGTTGTATTTCGAGTCTCTCAAAAAACTCTCCAGTCATCTGAGTTATTTGTTAATTTGGCTTTTCTTTAATCTTTGTCACAAACCCTCATTTGGCTCCTAATTGCAGAAGTCATCTAAGTTTTATCCCTTTTCCGGACCCTTATAGATTTGTTAGGGATAAACGTCTGGGCTACATTCATTATATGAGGTGTAATACGTTCGGCATTTTATCTATATCCACTGAGGCGAAAATAGACTCCAGTCAGAATTCATCCGAGTCAAACGCATTCCAACAACATCCATATTATCATAATTCCACTTAAATGCTATAAAGCTCTTAATAGAGGTTGTTTGTTTTCCATGTAGTTGAACGGTAACGTCATGGTGGTCACCGCAGAATTGGGGAATATTCTCACAGCTTGGATACTAAATTCGGACAGGATGTTAACATAAGATGAATCAAGCTGTAGTGGTGATCGGTAATTCGGGTTGGCGTTCTTACCTATTGAACCTGATCATGAATGGTTCCGAAATGTCTTATTTTAGTGTAAATAGTAGGTAAGCGTTTACTATTGAAGTCTCCTAGTAGGTAAGTGATTACTACTGAAGTTTCTTACTATTATACACCTGAGTGCTTGGCTGCTTATTGCTGCTGATGTGGAGTCATTTATCAGCTGTCAGTGAAAATTGTTTGCAGACCGAGGTCGGTAAAAAACGCCAAGCAAATATCTTTGGTTACTACTACGTAATTCAGTCCACACAGCCTCTAATCCTGGGACATGCAAATCACTTTGGGTTTTAAAGATTTTGTCGTTTTTGATGTAGATAACTATACCGCCCCCAATACTGTTCTCCCGGTCTTGTCGAATAAGGGGAAAAGGAAAGCCAGGAATTGCAATTTACATCATCGATACCTCTGGGGAGAGAACAGTTTATGCCAATGCAGTAACATAGCTCGGCATTGATTATATCCACTTTGTTACGTAGACCTCTTACGTTCGAATGTGCAATAGAGATACAGAGTTCTCCCCCTGGAATGAGTTCGACATCACCACTTAAAAGTAAAATCATCAATACGAATCCCAGATGTACGAAACTGTAGGCCATTAATTTTTCGAATCTTGTCGACTTATGGATTTGGCAAACAACCCCCCCCCCCCCCCCCCCCACCACACACACACACACACACACACACACTCACACACATACACTCTGGTGGCCACCGATCCTCTCACGATAAGCTTTTATGTAAATCGCCATTAAGGCATAATCCACTTTTGCTTTGACGATAAGATAACCCCTCGCATCAAGAATGTAAAAGTTGTCTGTGCTTATTTGCCTTCTCATTCACAAGATCAATAGCAATAATTTTACAAGCCAGTTCCTCACACAAACGTTTAAATAGGTATGTGCAAATAATTTCGAAAACAAACAATGTATTGTACAAACAAATACTTGACAATGAGTGAAAGGGATATATGGCGGTTGGGTGGTATTTATGCGGTACACGACTTGGGGTAAATATTTGACAATCAACTTTATACTGGTCAATAACAATTAGGACAAAGAACAAACGGCCAGGAAGAAAAAGTACATTTGACACATAGACTGAGCGGTTGTTTATCGAATAAGGTAGCACTACTCGAGCATGGTGAAGATTCAGCCCCAGTTAACGACCTGCATTCCGATATCAATATGCAAGACTTACTAAAATATTTTCATACAACATTTAACAATTCAAGCAAGTATTTTCTCCATGACAAAACTTAGAAAGCCCCATGGAGAACAAGTACAGCCGCTCGACTTTTGAGCCTTCTTTTACACAAATTAACGATTTTCTGAAAAATAAGATCTTTAAAAGTACAAGTATGCTCATGGGTAAAGACGGTTTACGAGAACAAAAAAAGGTGAGCATATATTAGTGATGAACTGAAGAATAGAAGTATTGATAAAACGCAAACAATCAGCAATCAAATCTCGGCTCAGACGGATTTCATTGAAAACTTATTTGATCCCACAAACTTTGAAAAACGAAACAGTAAAATCCCAACTAAAACGTTAAGGACCATATCAGTAATGGAATGTCATACCCGTAACCAGGCGACAGGCCACCCTCGATGCCGCCTAACATCCATTCAGAACCTCAGTTTGTTGCCTTTTTATTGTCCATCTGTATTAATTAACAATTATTTGCAATTTTAACAGTAAAAAAGACAACAATTCGTAACATGTTCCATACCTCCGACGGCACCGAGAAAGCAGCACTCCACCCACTCGCAAGTTAACCTTTCCACCACCCATTAGGCACCTAACTGAAAATAAAAGATATGACATCTCATGCTATTTGAGATAATAGATAAGAAATGGAAACCTGGCATCGTTACCAGACAAAATTTTTTGCCGCCGGCTGGTTTCTTAACATACCCACAGAATTGGCACTTGTCTGGCTTCGCTCCGACCCGTTCCAATAAAGACCATAGAATAGATTCTTATCAGTCCGACACTGGATGGATGCAATACATAATTGCAGATGATTATATTTTCTACAAGTCAGCGATTTAACCCACAAACATAACCCCAAGTTAACCCTTCCTGGCTATGGGCACTTGTAAATTAAGATGATAAAGAAGAATATGTATATATATATATGCACTGCAGCAACAAGCTCGTGATAATTTCATTGATTCATGGAGAAAATAGTTTAATCCCCATCCCATAGGGATCCAGATTCTTTAATAGGTGGCTGTTTCAGCCCAATGATAATAATCCCAGTATGGAACACTTAACTCTTCCAAAATATGTGATTCTGTAACCTATGATTCGGGAGTGTGCAGTAGTTTAAATCCCATCTCGCAGGGATCCTAAAACACTAATGGGTTGTAGCTTCATCTCACCCTCAACTTTTATGCTTTATCCCTCCCATGATATTGAAAAAAACTTTTTGTGAAAAATAATTCTGCGATTTATACATGCAGTCTACACACAGACTCATAATAGTTTCTACATTCAAAAGCAGAAATAGTTTAAACCTCATCTCACTGAGATTAAATGAACACCAGTGGAGGTGCGGGGGGTAGCTTCAGCTCACCAATAACAAAACAGTGTAGAATACTATAAGAAACAATTACACATGGCAAGAATAATGGACATTGACAATTTCTATAGACATACATATATGGAAACATGACAGGTTTGACATTTCACCCATTTTCATAATACTGGATGCACTGGCGACCTCTTCGCATAAGCTTAACCCTGTGAATTTGTAAACTCTGGTAACATTTGTAAAATATGATTCGGTTGTGTATAACGTCTAGTAACACAACACTCTTACCTACTCTACCAATGGGTTTTGTGTAATAATTTTTCCTTTTATGAGTGTGGCTGTATTTGTGGTTGTATCTGTAAGGACACAGATACTTGAATCCTAATGAACGTTTCCAAGTCTGTTTGGGTTCTAACTATTGATAAAGAACTTTGACAGTCGCTCATAAACAGTTCTTCATCAGTTATCCAAGTCTGTTGAAGTCTTTCTAATTTATAGCCTCTTGGAAAAGTTTAAACTTGTATTGTGTGAAAGACCCATTAATATAACATGGTTTATTGTTAAACGAAATTGACTTTAATTCACTTTTAGCGGAATAAAACCTTCTTCTTGCTCCATATTCCGTACACCTGACGATTGTATGTCTGATTGTCTCCTCTCTCTTGGCACTAACCTTGTGGGGACTATCGATGACAGTACAACTCCAACAGTTTGGGCAATATGCTGCACAATATCGTCTATCGTCTCCTCATCTGATCAGTCACACCGCTTACACTTGAACTGTACCTCCGTGTATATTACTCCAGTCAACACTCACCACCAGCCTCTCTTTTTCGTCAGACAATATCCGATTCCCAGCTTTCTGTGCCCTTATCTCACTTAGAAATTCCGGGGAAGCTTCTTTCACTGCCCTCTGCATAGCAGTATCAGTGTGGGTTTAAGCTTATGATCTTCAAGCTTATGAGCCACTGTAACTATATCCGCATCTGACATGCACCCCGTCATGGTTTCTGAATCACTCTCAGATACACGGTCCGAATCCTCAGCGATTTTCAAAAGTTTTTTAAATCGCGATGCTACAGCGGAATATTTGGCGGGCTCGACCGTTTTGCGGTTTGCCTTTGCTTTCTCCTTTGGAATCACACAACGAAAAATTAGGAATTGTCAGTGACTCGAGAACAGGACACAAGATGGCATCAAAGCGTGGACTTTTTTTGAAAAAAAAACAATTCCTAGAAACTTACCTGTGCTAATTTAACATCGTTGTTATATGCATCAGTTCATCATCAATGTTTTACCACCCAAATATCACCAACCAAACATCCCTTTCAAATAGCAATTACATTTTCTTTCTCAGCAATTTCAAAATCAACGTATCCACCATGACACTCCTCCATGACATGCATACCCACACCCACTTGCCGTTTTTTGGCCTTCTGATATCCCCACTCCAATCCACACACACCCCTTGATCCTGGTTGTCCTTTCATCCTGTGTAAACAATGATCACTAGTGAGTATCAAATCAAGCTTCTCATCCTCCATCATCGTCCTAATTTTGCTTACATTCCTACGGAGAATCTGGATGTAGCTGGTTTCTCTGAGATGTTATTCTTATCTCTTTGTGTCCACTTCTTTTGTATCTTTTTTTTACATTTGCTTTTACATCCAAACTGTCTCCACCTGGTGTTCTTTATGCCATAAAAGGGTTCTACGAACAGTAACAGGTTCCGACTTAACGCCTCCGTACCCCCTGTGTTTAGATGGAGATCATCCCTCCAATATAACTCCTCAAAGCCTAGAATGTCCCATATTTGTCAATAACCATTACCCCAAGATCGTTCCAGTGTTTCTCTAATTCCTCATTGACCCAAATTAGAGAAGAGCTTTAAAGTCTGCTGAATAAATAATTGCAAGCCAATACACTTTTTTCATATTTTCATTTACACACTTTTTCATATTTTCATTTAATTCGTAAAAGTTGCAGGTATTTCAGCAACTTATGATAAGGTAATGATGCTCAGTGAAGGATTTCACGACCAGATTAACCCTTTGAACTCTAGTGGTATCTTCCATGTCAGTTCAATGGCAGGAATTAGAAGACTCCATATTTATTATTTGGGGTAGATCAATCAATATTTTCAACGCGCAGCCCCTGCCAAACCCACACATTTACTGAACAGCTGTCTTATTTAACCCTTTACCCAACGTAACGGCCAAAACCGGCCAGCGCTATTCTCAAAAATCGCCAGTTAATTTTCACTATTTTTTTCATTTTTTGTCTCAAAAACATAGGTTATGACCCCTCGTTGGAACGAGCTCGTTCCAACGAGGGGTCATAACCTATGTTTTTGAGACAAAAAATGAAAAAAATTAGTTATCCAAGAATTTTTTTTGCAAGTGTCGTCTGCTTTTCACGTTAGGTAAAGGGTTAATGACGTCATGATGTAGTACGTGGCTAGCCGAAAAACGGCCGCTAGGGTTCAAAGTGTTAATAAACAATTACAAGTTCTAATTTCATCAAGTGCAGTACACAACACATCTTTGATCTGTTCCTCTGGGATAAGTGATAGAATTGCAGCACTGTGACTACTGTTCGGATGTCGTGTCGTCTTTACGTGCAATCTGCAGATAGGAATGATGAAGTTTATACCAGATTCATTGCGCGTAGTGGACACATCCGTTAATTGTAATCCCAGGGAAAACTAGCTTGGGGAAATTAGGTACAGTTATTTCCTAGTACACGAAAAAATGCTTTCACGTTAAGCCTTATACAATGTGCTGAACAGAATATTCAAGTTGATTTAAAAATTATCCGTATAGAATTTGACTTTTTCCTGGAAGATTGTACACCAAGGGATGCATGATACCATCCAGATAACCTTGTTAGGTATACACTTGTGCAAATAGTGACGGATCTTTTTGACTAAGTATCGGAAATTACTAAATATCAAACTTCTTCAACCGTGTGTGATTTGAACACACTACATATCCAATGTGCGTTACCCATTCTCAAGATGATTTGTAATATGGAAAATAAGTACGTAGACTATTGTGTTTTTGCGCTCCGAAGGCGATGATATTCAGGCAAGTGTAGTCTGGTAGTTTCGTGATGACTTTGCGTTGATCCGATCGCAAACCTCATAGACAGGTATAGTTTGTCGCAAATATTTGAAGACAACCAGTAAAAAGGTAGCTCAAAGTTGACGTGATGGCCCTCTTTAACCGTCGTAGTTCCTATGTCATTAACAGATCTCCGGTCCTTTTCGTCTGAGCGTCAGTGGGAAATACTCAAATACCACCTGAGCGTCAGTGGGAAATACTCAAATACCACCGATATATATAAGGAATCTTATCGAAATTCGCTTCAAAATTAACCTTTAGAACCCGAAAGACTGTTATTCCTGTCTATGAGCCCGATATATCGTTATTTCAAAAGGTACAAGGTTGCACAGTGAATTTGAAGTGTGACTGAAAATAGTCTCTTGTATACCCCGACATAGTGAATATTGACTTTTCCAAAGGAAGCGATTAAACTAACATAGACTGTTCCATTAAAGTTCATAGAATTAAAGACGAGATAACAAATAACTTGAATACCAGTAATATTCAACTGAAGTCAATACTAATCTAAATTCGCTTTAAAGATACCACTTTACCTAACATGAAAAGCAGACGACACTTGTAAAAATAATTCTTGAACAACTATTTGTTTTCATTATTTGTCTTAAAAACATAGGTCATGACCCCTCATTGGAACGAGATCGACGAGCTCGTTCCAATGAGGGGTCATAACCTACATTTTTGAGACAAAAAATTGAAAATAAATAGTGAAAATTAACTGACGATTTTTGAGAATAGCGCTTAGCGGTTTTGGTCGTTACGTTGGGTAAAGGGTTAAAAGACAAAAAAACAAACAAACATTCAAACAACATGACTGAACGTCATGGAAATTAAAAGATAAAAACAGACAAACCAACAGATACTATAACTGACAATCTACAATAGAAGTTAAAGAACAAAAAGCAACCAAACAAGCACACAACATGACTAACAATCATAGGTAAAACAAATAATGGAAAACTATGTTAATTCAGTTACCACTAAATCTTCCAACAGCAGGCGGTGTAGGACGACGTTTAACTATACATGAGACTTCAACATTCAGGTATCGTGGTCAAAGTAAGTTAGGGAGGTAATGGAGAATCATTCCATTGAGACTGGAGATCTAGAAAGGGGAGTGAAGCAGGCAGGGACAGTTTGAAAAAGTGTTTTCGATGATCCTAATTGAAACTGGTGAGCTGGAGTTAGGGAAAAGGGCTCCTTGGACGGGTTATATACAAAAGATGCACCAGTTTTTGATGATTTCTTTTTCTTTTCTTTTTTTTTTTGGGGGGGGGAGGGGAGGGGAGTATTTGTTATGTTGAGGAAAAATCGGAAAAGGTGAGGATAGAGGGTGCCAATTCTCCAACTTAGGGTTAACGGCTATCATGTAACATGTCATTTTAGATATTTGCTAGATGAATACGATTTTTGATGAAATTCGATTAAAATAATAACAGAATGAGACGGAAGCAAGAGAGATAAGTGAATAGGGATGATACAAGGGAAAGGGTCAACGTATTAGTTGGAGTGACTGAGAAAGTGCCAATGACTGGATAATAAAACAGTTTGTGTCAGAATGTTGGAAGAATATGAGGGAGAGTGAGAGAGGAGTGACTAGGTGATGGAGGATTCTTGTAAGAGGATCGCGGCAAATCAGCGGAAAGCCAAATAATAATTATTATTATTATAATCCTTGTGAACACTGATCGAATTCTGAAAGATACTACATGTTCTCACTGTCTGAAGTAGATGCGGGAACAACAGTCTACATTGTTTTTGTATAAAGAATGGGAAAATCGGGCTAAAACTGTTACGGTGGACAGAAAAAATTCTACGTGGTCCGCAACCGAATCGCGATCCGGTCGAAATTATTGTTCGCTTTTCTGATAGCATTCTCCGGTGATGCCCAAGTAGGGTGAGAGGGAAATCGATCAAATGTGTATTGTAATTGGTGAACTATGTTCTTGAAAAGCTGTTGCCAAATGAAACTAACCTATTGTTAGGCACCTTGTATTTTCATGATTAGCATTCAACTACGACAATGTCACAGCATGCTTAATTGTTATGTACTAAATAAGTAGACCACAAAGGTTCAACAAATTATACTGAATTAGTCGCTTCACATGAATTACGCAACAGATGTCAGCTTAAACTGATATTTAAATACAAACTGGAAACGTTTAGGTGCACACAACGAAGATAAAAACAATAACGAGTTAATTAAACAATGATGGTTCATCGGATAAAATGCTTGCTACTTTTATACGCACTATTTTTTACCGGTAAGTAGTGATGATTTCTTAACTTATAATAATAGAACTAGAACAAGTAGCTATGCTATAGATATAGAAATATATCCCAGCAAAACACATAATTCATCTATGGTTTATTGGAGATGGTGAAGATGGTGGATTCAGACGGGGGAGTACCCGGGCCACACTCCCCAGGCTATCAGGCGTACATATGGGTACACGTGAGCATGTCGCTGTTGTATCTCTTAGTAAATAAAAACTGTGTCACCATATTATAACAGAATTACTCAATTAGAATCTACAAATTTCGGACCCAATGACCTTTATCAAATGGAAGAATAGTTTAATGGTTATTACTATGTAAAATCCTTCTTGGCACTATATTCTTTACACTTGGAATTGTCAATAATGTAGTTCCAAGTAAGTATATTGCGACTGCTGAGGACTGATTACTTTCCACAGATGGGAAATATTTCCACGGACGCAATAATATTAGATTCCAAGCACTAATTATAGGAATAATTATCCACAGTTTACAGTCCGGTGTTTCATTAAGTAAAATGTTGTTTATGGTGATTCTAATTACAAAGTAAATGCATGCGTAGACATGGCTACCCACGCATGGATTACGACCAGTTCACGGCGACCGTACTATGTAGTGGCAATACGAATTTACTTAGTAGTAACCATTTACCCAACGCAGACGATAACAACATTTATTATTTTAAATATCATTTTTTTTTAATTTTTCAAAAACATTTTAACAAAACCATATCATGTGACCCCTCATTGGAACGAGCTCAACGAGCTCGTTCCAATGAGGAGTGACATGATATGGTTTTGTTGAAATATTTTAAAAAAAATATTTTTTTTCAACTGCTCAATTTGCCTATTACGTGGACGGATGCGGGCAATTCGTTACATAAAGGGTTAATACCTTCTTCCACTTGGTAAAAGTTAGGGATCGAAAATTAATGGATTTTAATTGACTGACTTTGTTACGAATAATTTAACTTCCCCTTTAATGACTTTCAACATGAGGATTAATATTATAACCATTAAGTCACAATTGCTTCTAAGGCTAAACACCTGCAGTACGCCCACCTTGCACTGGTCACTTTTAACGGGGTGGACAATATTCCCACGGACGCAATAATATTAGATTCCAAACATTCATTTTTTGGGATAGTCATCAAAAATGTAATTAATAAAGCATCATGTACAACCCGGTGCTTCACTAATTAACATTTTGCTGAGGGTCATATTTATTACCTGATAAACGCATGTATGGACATCAATACACACGTGCGGACTACGATCAGTCCACGGCGACTGTATTGCAGTGTGTACGAAATTTGCCAGCCTTGCACCAGAGAGACCTTATAGAAGTATACCATAGTGTATAATAGTATAACCTTAAGTGTTACCTTAAATACACCCACCCCCGAATACCAGGCAAATAACCTGGTATAATAAGTTAGTTTAGGATGATCCATTCCTGTTTCATGCTACTTGTGTGAGAGTGACTTGTAGAACTCTTATGCTGGCGACTTTAGCTGTAGTGTTCGTCTCAACACTGAACGTCAATCGGAGGAACAACCAGCAACATAAAACTACGACCTTTAGCGTCGTGGAGTTAATTTGTCTGATCCCATTTGCAAATACAAAATCAAGACCGAATGTGTATGTGTGGCACTGAGGTTCATGGGTAAGGCATTTTTCCTACAATGTCATATTTAGTCCAAAAGCTTGGTACCGTTCCTATGGAACCCACCCCTCCCCGAAGATCGAACCAAGGTTATTTGTCCATGTACCAGATCACCTCCGGAGTGGAAGGTAACATGAAATAATCTTGGCTAGAATTGTCTTTCGGTTATAATAACGCACATAATGATGTTATTTTCGACACGTCAAATGCAACATGGCCGCAGGACTCAGGGTTCGACATTAACGTTTTTATGCACTCGACATGTCGGTCTAGTCGCTTCAAAAATTACTAGCCCGGACCTGATTTGTACTTGCCCTGACCCAGTCCACGGAATTAGAGAAAAACGGGGACACGACCGGCGACGGTAAAAAAATTATATCGTACATTCGTTTAACTTTTGCAATCCAACCACAATTTCTTTTTATTATAAACTATCGGTAAACTCAACTTTGCTTAATGGTACAGTCCTTCGATTTGGAAAAACCCAGGTGCGCATTTACATGTAGTTGCTCGCTGCTTTTGGGACCTAGACGCGCACTTTTTTTGTGGGGCGCGCTACATATTATAACATCAGAAAATGAGCGTGAAACAATACATGTAGTTACTATCATTTCACGTCCATTTCCTGATGTATCGTGCCCCACCCCCCCCCCCCCCAAAAAAAGCGCGTCTTGTAAGTTGTAAGTCAACACGCTTATTTCCAGATGTAATATTATCATGCATTGATTTTGTCGATAAGGAAATTTAAGAAAAAAATTCACCTTCACATTTTGTTTCTCATTTCGTGGAATTGTCACTTTCCGTTTCGGCCGCCACATTTTCAAGAAAAAAGTAGTGTGGAAAGACTGAGATTTGTACAAGTCCAATAAAACCGTGCACATAAGTTTCAGATTCAAATAGATTTCTAGAAGTCAATTTTCCCAGCAAATTATCGAATCATAAGAGAATATTATTGTAATCCATTTGCACACAAGAAATCACGATAATGCACAGTATATTCCAGATTCAAAATGGAATTTCCCACACACTCTGACAGTCACATTGACACAGTTGAAATTTGATGACGTCACTCTGATTGACATATTGGACACACCTATGACGCTGTCTTTCATTCTCTGCATAACAAATTATTTTCAATTTGCAACAGGTAATAACTCAACTAAAACTGACAAGATGGCATTGACCACGCCTCTGACCACGTCCAACATAATGTCACATCACTGTACATTGTATTGTAATGTATTGTTGTATGCACATGTTAGTACAGTTACGTGCACATGGTCATCTAAGATGATCTTCAAAGTTGTGAAACTTCAAAGGGTTAGTCATGTCACGAAATTGAAACAAGAAATGACAGCATGGTCTGTCGAAATTATGTAACTGACGATCGGACCAATGGAACGGTGATAAGCTATGAGTCATGACGTCACAAGTTTCCGTGTTTCATTCAGCACGGTGCAGATACGAGTCGGCTCGAGTAGATCCCTTCTTCACAGTTGCGACAGGAGATAACTCGACGATATTATCATCACAGTATGTTTTGACATGTTAATAGATGGAGATAGAGTCAGATCGGCACACAAATATATTATATTTGTGTACCGATCTGACTCTATCCCATTCGGTCTCACTGCAATAACAAAAGTGATAGTTTTTTTTTTTTCAATTAATCAGTTATTGCCCTAGAAAAATGAGGACGACCAGTCGGGCAAGTTTGACAGAGAAACAGCACGACTGGACCAAAATCTACTAGACAATGTCGGTCGGACGTGGATTAGTGTCGAACCCTGGGACTATGCCACGAAATAAGGACAAATCATTTTTTCCAGTTGTTCAAAAAAGTTTCTCGTAGCCTTCTGGTGAATTTTATCGCAAATTAATACTTCCATTTATTGCTCTGTTTTTTTCCGAAAATAGCTGCCAAAGTCACCAACCCAAGAAAAACTAAATGCACGAAACATTTTTGTGGAACACAAAGCTGGATGGAAAGTGACGTTATAAATCATGTTACCAGTAACGCAATATAGGGTTGTTGTATTAATCTGCGTGACTGGCCATGGTATAACGTCACTACCGTGACGATACTTTCTGTTGGCGCGCATGCGCAGTACTTGTTCCTAGGGTGACTCATGTTTCTGTGGTTCAATTTGTTTCATAGTTTATCATGTTGCACGTGGCTATTATGAGTCTGAGAGGCTTCTAATGGCAAGTGGTGTATTTCGGGAATGTATTCAAGGCAACTGGGGAATATCAAATTGCCGAAAATGATTTAACTTACCGACTAGATTTCCATGGTTACGATGGAGCCCAAGGACCTACGATAGAATGGAAATGAGTCTTGTTGGAATGTTCGATTCAATAAGAGTATTTTTGCTGGCTCATTTTCATTCGGATTCATCACTTTTATACTTATCTCCATTTCTTGTTTTGTTGGTTTCGTACTAATCAACCGAGCTGAAGATCAAAGACATCAGTAGCTCCTTAACCTAAATAGTGTTACTATTCTTCGTCCCATTTCCGAAAAGGGGACTGCAAAGCCAGACATTAAAATAGGGGGCGGGGGGTATGAAGGGGTTCCGAAAGTAGTACTCTCTAGACACTCGAGTAGCCGGTGGTGTCTATACACAGTCTAATCCGACCATCACATTGGGGACCGTTGGAATCCACTGTACACCATATACGAATAATATGACAAGACACAAGGCGTGAGGGAGAACCCCGAAGCATGCAGCATATTGTTTAAAATATTTCATTTCACAACCATTCCTTAGAAAACATTTTGTGCAATCGAATTTCTGCAATTGTGTAATTTTACTCATACGCAACGCACGTTGTATACAGAGCTTCGGCCACCAAGAGCAACGTAAAATAAAGTAATTAGTATGGAATAAAATCCTTTGCTGATCCTTATTCACATTTGATAAAATTGGAAATATAATAGTCCTCTCAAGAACTTTATAGATCGGGCTGAATATATATCCCTCTAGCTTACAGCTCGTTTGATAAAATATTCCTGATCCAGATGCACATTTGGTTCTAGATATTTATTGCGCATCCATTTATTCCTCCAAAAACATTTTGGCACCGAATTCCTACAGTTGTATAATTTCATTCACACACAACGCGCGTTGCATTCAGAGCTTCCGTCGTCGAAAAGTAAAGTAAACTATGTCAGGGCTATCGTCATTCCCAAAAAGTATGGAAATAAATTGTTTTCAGGGATTAATTTCGGCATATTATATTGAAGTTTTAAAGCTCAAATCAGAAACTTTGATGCTTACCACAAACAGGAAGGATGTGGTAAATATTTCCCAACGCCTCAGCAAGTGGTCTGAAAACAAGTCTCTATCAAGCTGCGGGTTGTGTTATATTTATTTGGTAAATCGGCAACGTTAACCCTTTGGGCTCTCATGGTATATTCCATGCCAGTTCAGAACCATCAACTGGTAGTTTACATTTGTTACTTGGACGAATTGGCGGAAGACCAATCAATACTGTCAACGTGCAGCTTTGGGGCTGCACGTTGAAAATTCACATTCCATTACTAGAAATCTGGACATTATCTGCGTGGTGGCATCTCAATACCAGAAAAAAATCACCTTACGGAGCAACAGAGTTATGAATTGTTACAAGACTTCATTCTTCTCTTGTGTTTAATGACCATTTGCGCAAATTAGACCATTCTTTAAAACACTTGCCAGGTAAGTGCCTCAGATCTCATGGAACCTCGTGTTAAATTCAGGTATATAGTTATTAGCTCACTTGACTGAACGTCTGGGTGGGCTATTGTGGTCACTTGCCATTTGTCATCTGTGAACATGGTTTTCACGACTTATTCTCCAAAACTTCTGGACCGATTTCAGTTAAATTTGAAGTGATCGTTTGTTGTGACATTAGATTTTTTTTTTTTTTTTGCTTAAATCAACATGCCTTATAGGAGGGGGATGGGGTGTTGCTCCCAAATGTAACAAAAAAGAATCCTGAACCAATGGGTACATTTTTTTTTATATTTTGTACTGAGCTTTATTTCGAGGTGTAGAATCAAGCTTGTTCAGACGATGTTCGTAGAGCGGTATTTGCCTTTAATGGGGGGTTACAAGATGTGTGCCCCACCCAGAAATTCTGATTTTGAATGTAGGAGCCCATTCGAACCAGTTTTGGTATGTGGTATTATTGAGTCATCAGTACTTGATTGACACAAAAAAAAAAAAATCCCGCATTCCTAAAATAGAAATATTTTCAGACTCCCATATTTTTCAAACAATTCGAACTGAGTTTTGATATTTGGTACGAAACATCCATAGGCCAAGAGGGATAGAGTGGTTAACAAAATTGCTATCGACTTTGTCATAGTGTACTGTCATAGTGTACTGTCATAGTGTACTGTAATAGTGTACAGTCATAGTGTACCTTCACATTGTACTGTCATAGTGTACTGCCACAGTGTACTGTCATAGTGTGCTGTCATAGTGTACTGCCATAGTGTACTGTCATAGTCTACTGTCATAGTCTACTGTCATAGTCTACTGCCATAGTGTACTTTCACAGTGTACTGCCATAGTGCACTGTCATAGTCTACCGTCATAGTGTTCTGTCACAGTCATAGTGTACTGTCGTAGTTTACTGCCATATTGTACTGCCATAGTGTACTGTTATAGTGTACTCTCATAGTGTACTGTCATACTCTACTATCATAGACTACTGACATAGTGTACTGTCATAGTGTACTGTAGAGGAAATCGGAAAACTGCTTAGTCTGAATATTTGCAAAAGTGAAAAAAAAATCTTCTTCTCCAGAACCACTGATCAGAATGTTTTGTTAGTTGGAACATAGCATCCATAGTTAAGTCAAATGCCAGTTTGCTAAAATTAGTCTCCTTGGCTTATATTTGGGCTCAATACAGGATCTCAAATTTTAACTTGGTGTAATATGAGAAGTGATTTTTGAAGAATCTTCTTCTTCATACCCACCAGTCAGAATTGTTTAACCCTTTACCTAACAGGAAAAGCAGACGATACTTGCAAAACACATTATTGAATAACTAGTTGTTTTTTTCCTTTCTTGTCGCAAAAACATTGGTTATGACCCCTACTTGGAGCGAGCTCGACGAGCTTATTACAACGAGGGGCCATAACCTATGTTTTTGAGACAAAAAAATGAAAAAAAATAATGAAAATGAATTGGCGATATTTGAGAATAGCGTTGGCCGGTTTTGGCCGTTACGTTGGGTATATGGTTAATGTTTGGAATAAAACATGGTTACGAAACATCCATAGTTTAACCATTCACATTTGTTCAAATCAAGTCCCCAAGTTAAATTTTTGGCTGCCTTTGGGGCACTCAATTTTTTACTTAGAGTAATATGAGGAATAAACTTTAGAAATCTTCTTTAGATACATCAGTGAGAGTCTATTGATATTTGGTATACATCATGCATGGAGAAGTAAGATCAAACTTTGTTCAGACCAATTCCGTGCGTTAACATTTGGGCTCCTTATTCAGATATTATATTGGGTGTTTGATTGGGCCATATTTTGGCATGATTTTTCCCAATTCAAATAACATATTTCCCAGTCTCAGTCTTCATTCAAATACAAAATTAATTATGATTTTATCTTCATCATTTAATGGTATAAGAACAGTTTATTTTCTAGAAATTACATAGTCCGGTCATTATTTCATGCAACTGTTTGTTATAAAACTTACTACATGTACTATCCATGCAGTAGCTTATGTATTGTTTGTTATAAAACTTACTGCATGTACTATCCATGCAGTAGCTTATGTATTGTTTGTTATAAAACTTACTACATGTACTGTCCATGTAGTAGCTTATGTATTGTTTGTTATAAAACTTACTACATGTACTATCCATGTAGTAGCTTATGTATTGTTTGTTATAAAACTTACTACATGTACTGTCCATGTAGTCGCTTATGTATTGTTTGTTATAAAACTTACTACATGTACTATCCATGTAGTAGCTTATGTATTGTTTGTTATAAAACTTACTACATGTACTATCCATGTAGTAGCTTATGTATTGTTTGTTATAAAACTTACTACATGTACTATCCATGTAGTAGCTTATGTATTGTTTGTTATAAAACTTACTACATGTACTATCCATGTAGTAGCTTATGTATTGTTTGTTATAAAACTTATTACATGTACTATCCATGTAGTAGCTTATGTATTGTTTGTTATAAAACTTACTACATGTACTATCCATGTAGTCGCTTATGTATTGTGTGTTATAAAACTTACTACATGTACTATCCATGTAGTAGCTTATGTATTATTTGTTATAAAACTTACTACATGTACTATCCATGTAGTCGCTTATGTATTGTTTGTTATAAAACTTACTACATGTACTATCCATGTAGCAGCTTATGTATTATTGGTTATAAAACTTACTACATGTACTATCCATGTAGTCGCTTATGTATTGTGTGTTATAAAACTTACTACATGTACTATCCATGTAGTAGCTTATGTATTATTGGTTATAAAACTTACTACATGTACTGTCCATGTAGTAGCTTATGTATTGTTTGTTATAAAACTTACTACATGTACTATCCATGTAGTAGCTTGTGTATTGTTTGCAATTCAACATCAAGGTAACATTTCTTTTTCTTTGTGTGTTTTTGTCTATAAAATAAATTCGAGGTTGGACATTTCATGATTTGAATTTTCCCAATTGCGTGGTCCCCGGATACTTTCACAAAAAGGGCAGAGAAGTACCTGCCATTGAAGCCCGGATTTTCACTTAGGCCAATATGAAAAGTAACCCTTAGAAATCTTCTTCCCCAAAAGCACCAGTGAGAATATTTTGATATATGGGGGTTGGGGGAGGGGGAGGTGGCTCAGTTGGTAGAGGTGCAGGCTGCAAGCCGAGAGGTCCTCGGTTCGAATCCCACCTGCGGCATCCGCGTTGTGTCCTTGGGCAAGGCACTTCACCCCCATTGCCCACGTGGGCGCACGGTGACGTTGTGTACTAAAGCGTACTGCACGTCGATGGTGCACCTGTCTTTAACCAATGCTAACCCTGCTTGTGTGGAGTTGGTATGTTGGGGAGCTGACAGTTGCTCGCCGCTGCTCGGTGGTTCTCTCCTGATACTCCGGCTTCCTCCACCCGTAAAACTGTCACGGTCATGTTTAGCCATTGTGCAGAAATATGTGACCTTAAACACCAATAAATAAATTTGA
This sequence comes from Pictodentalium vernedei, assembly GCA_031216915.1. Lineage (NCBI taxonomy): Eukaryota > Metazoa > Mollusca > Scaphopoda > Dentaliida > Dentaliidae > Pictodentalium > Pictodentalium vernedei. The sequence goes on along the minus strand of CM062288.1, from coordinate 13,281,834 downwards.
TATATGGCACAAGGGGGTGCGATTCAAGTTCGCTGAATCTATGCGATCCTGAATTTTAACTTCGTGCTGTATGGGGAATATTTTTTACAAATCTTCTTCGGCAGATCCATCTATGTGCATCCGAGGCGCACTGTTGTAAACATTGACGTTGCGATGGCTCACAAGAGCAACAGCTCGCATCCTAATCGAACGACTGCTAAAAGGGAATCTGAAACAATTTTGTTCAAGTCAAACCTCTAAGTTGGTATTTGGACTCCATGCGGGAGCCCAAAATTTAACTTGGTGGAATATGGGGACTATTCGTTGAAATTGTTTTATCTCTAGAACCTCCAGTCAGCATATTTCGATATTTGATTCACACCATGCAAAGAAGGGTCGACGAGGTTTCTCAAAATGAAGTTCCCGAATTGAATATATGTGCTCTCTATAGGACCCGGAGTTTAATTTATTAAAATTCTGAGGTAAGCATTTAGGGCTAACGTCATTCCAAATAATGATTTTTTTCGCGGATAAATTTCAGTGAACTATGTGCAGACATTGGGAAAGTCTGATGCAGATCATACAAGGTCTGGAATAAACAGACAGCAACTCGCATTTGGATTGAGACTTTTTATCGAACTCGTTATGGATGCGTTAAGCTGCATACCACTCAGTTCTTTCAGGCATTCATTGTGTATATCCATATATATGCCTTACATCTCGTTCGATAAAATAGTACCGATCCAAATGCGCGTTGCGTTCAATCTATATATGTTTTTCTTGATATTGAAAGAAATTCATGATTTTAGCCCTTTGAACTCCACAGCCCGGCTTAACGGTCCAGGATCGTGATACGACCTGAATTCAATACGTAGATAGTTTCTCAGTACATTTGTTTCATAGACCAATCAAGTTGTTCAACGTGTAGACTCCAGTGATGGAAAAAGGAACCTTGGGACGTACCTTGAACTGAGCAATGTGGATCTGAAGAAACAGATTTCCAAACATTATTCCTCATACAGGACCAAGGTAAAGAGCACAAATATTACCCCTCAAACTTGATTTTGGCCGACTTGTGTCTGACTCTGCAGGGGAATGTGTACACCATGCATACGCCCGTATCTAAATTTACTAAACCTGGTGAAAGGGCCTTTGCGGTTGCTGTCCCAAGGCTTTGGAATTCTCTTCCAATCCACATACAAATAGTAAATAACTTGAATCATTCAAGTCTGATACGAAAACCTACCTTTTTCAAAAGGCATTCTCTTCAGTGGTCTTTTAATATTTGTCACAAACTGACATTACCAGGTGTGTGGGTGTGACTGAGTCAGTGAGGATTGCCTCGTTAGTCGTCAAGTTACACTCACATACTTGTTTTAGTAAAGTTGTAGTTTTTTTTTATATATATAAATTCAATAACCTTTTCCTTTTAGGTTATGTCGCTTATCGCCACGATGTAGCCTCGATTGCTGATGTGGCGTTGGGCACCAATACATGATAATAGTGATCCATGTATCAATGTATCTGTGAAATAATGTATGTGTATGTGTGTATATGTATGTATGAATTATTGTACAGCCATGGAGCATCGTGTGTGGATTCCAGGCTTTAAAATTATTATTATTACAGTTAGTATTATTGCATCAAACGATTTTGATTGGGGGGTTTGTGAGAAAACTGTTAAAGAATATTCCTCATATTGCTGAAGGTTAAAATTCGGACCTCTAGCAAGAGGCTCAAATATTAATCGAGGGACTTGATTTGAACAATCTGGAATGTTGCCCCTGTTGGGATGCTGCATATCAAACATCAAAAGATTCCGTCTTGTGTATCCTAAGATGATTTTTAAAGATTAATTCCCATATTGCCCTAAGTTTAAATCCTGGCTTTCATAGGAAGTGCAGGTATTTAATAATAGGCTTATTTTACACAAACTAGATTCCAACCCCTCCATGGGTTCTGTATACCATATATTAACATTCTGAGTTGTGGTCTGGAGAATCAGTGTTTTAAAGATCATCCCTTATGTTGGACTAAGTTATTTTGTTCTTTTAATTTAAAAAGGGTGTCTAACATATGTTTTATATCAGAAATTCCCCACTTTTGTTTTCCTTTTCGAGAAGCAGCGGTCTCACGTATCTGAAAACAATGAATAACGTTGCTTCTTTTTGGTAGTTTAGGTGTGTATTTGTGGAAAGAAGAAGGGAAATTCAACTTGAAAGCATATCCTACCTACCTATGAGACGATTGCTTCGTTGTTTCTGCATATTCTCGGTCTTCCCCCATTCATATTTACTATTTGTTGTCCGGATGACATGCCTGATTTATGTTCCCCACATCCACCTACTGGGCATTCCCGATACGTTCCGTTCTACCATAGTTTTAACTGAAAGTTGCCTCATTTTTTATGTTTAGAGGATTGCGAATGCAGGATATCAACCGCACGAGAATATGGCTAGTATAACTTCATGGATCACAATGACTCTTGACTGAAAAAAGGCGTGATCTCATGGTTAGTCCGTTCTACCTCCCACTTAGTTTACAATAAAATAAAATGATTGGGAACATGATGTGTTCTGCATGTTGGGTTCACGTATTTAAAGCAGGAACTAGTGGTTAAAAGAGTTAACTTGTGTTAATGGGCATATCGTTATAGTTTGGATGGAATTAAATGGTTAACGTTCAAACATTAGTTTTAGAGCACCAGATAAAGATATCCTGTAAATCAGATTTGCTCCAAAAATTTGTTCTAAATATCTGTGACCTCCCTAAAGCTCATGCAAACTCTATGTAGACATTTATAATGTGCCGTAACGTTTGCTGATAATATTGGGGAATCGGTTTTGTAACAGTAACCATTTTGCCCGGCCTGTGTTGAAAACATCTTGCTATAAAAAATGTTTTTCTCATTAGAAAAAAAAAAAAACAAGACAAGAAAATTGTAGTAATATTATTCAAATCAGGGCGGTGGAAAAATGGCAGTGATTCTCCACTCCACCGTACAGATACAAATCGGGTATCATGTATATTTTCAAGGTGATTTAAAGTTTTTAAATATAAATACAAAAAGGAAATTAGCAAAATAAATACAACCGAATGCCATTTGAATTGTTAAAGAGGTAGCTTATGTTAGGCTTTCGGAATCAGGTACAAATCTTAACATTCTATTGCTAAGTGTTCATGGGTTCATGTAGAAGCATTCCAATATTGTTTGAACACAACAAAATGTGGAGAACATGTTTCTAGACTTTTATTGTATGCGAAAGAGAGATCAACTTTGCATTGTACAAGACTATTGAACTGCGCACTTTAACTGGCTGGGGGCTACATTATTTATGTTGTTAAAAAGTTCAGGGAAGGTTAGTGCATTAAGAGACTCCAATAAATTAAATAATGCAGATCTACATAGAGAAAATAGTTTTTGCTTGCTGAATATATCCTTCCTTGTGAAAGTTACCTTTTATTTTCAGAACCATGTTCGTGAATTATATATAACTGTTCAATTGTGGCATTGAATTTCAAAACTCAACGAAAATTAGTTCTCTTTTCAATGTAGATGTACTGTTAGGCGCACCAGAATTATTCATTTCTGAAGCCATCAGGGTATGCACTTCCAATTTACCCTTCCCATTGTTTTTCAACTCAGTAACAGAAAGAACAGATGTATGCTGATTACTAAAATTAACACTACATTGAGCAACATCACTTTCATGAGAAAACGATAGCTTTCTATTGGGGTGTTCACGTATAAATTTGCTTTGTCCGATAGTGCTTATATTATCTGTTTGCAAAATATTAAATGTGTCACAAGCATCTGGTTCAAGGTTAGGGGCTCTACACTTCTGGTAAAAATTATCTGCAAAGTCACACTCAGTGTTATCACTATCCGCGTTTAAGAGTCTCAAAGCCCTGCAGCATGGATGGTCAAGGTGAACTGAAGTTGGTCTATTATCCTTATCTTTCATTTTATAATATTTATGATCTTCCATAATTTTATCAAAAACTAAAATAATTTAAATATTTAAAAATATTTTTGCAAAATACACAAGTACTCAGATCTGAAAGTACAAAATATGTAAAAGTATATTTGAAAGTTTGTTAATCTTAATGAACAGGTTCAGATCAGAACAATGTTTTTCATCCGGGACCATATGATCTCAATTAATTGCAATGTGGATGATGAAAAATGAAAAAAATCCTTTAAATAATACTTCAAATATTTTCCCAAGCCTATATTTTCAATTGAATAAAAATTGAATATTAATAAGCGCAGTAGGTGTAGAACTTGACAGTTTTTCGGAAGTCTGCTGCATACTTCCAATTTGCAGTGTACGCATTAAGAGTTATTTTCCCTTTATCGACAATGTGAAAAAAAAATAAACTGGCTAAAAGTATTTTCAGACTTTTGTTTAAATTGAAAGGTGTTTAAGCTAATGTTGTCAAAGATTCAATATAAAATCAATTGGTAGGCATGCTATTGTATCACGGAACAAAGGACAGTCGATAAATTAATTTCAAAATGTTCAGAGTTCAGCTTTAAACTTAAACTAAAATGAAAGAATTGAGAAAACGGTACACGAAATTCACAGACATTCGTATCTCAGCCCACGAATAACAATCTAAACCGCATTTATAATTCAAAACAAAAATAGTAAGGTGAGATCTTTTAGGCTCAGTGTTTTAAATATGATGTTATTTTGTGCCATTATCTTCGTTAGTATCTAATTATTACCAAGTAGTTGTGGGACACGGCAGTGCAGGTATGAACACATGAACCCGAAGACATTCCTTTTAGTAAGATTATACACCAGAATCACCAGAACAGATGTACCAGTTATTTTCCTGCTTCTGTACCCCTAATGAGAAATAACGAAATGCTTCAAAGGTTTAAGGCATTCCCAGAATTGTGCTTGCGTTGATACATGTCACAGAAAAGGCAATAAATGATACAATTCTGTATATTAAATTAAATGGAGCCAAGCCAGTTTGCTGAGCGGTTTATTTGGGTTTTTATGTAACTCGTGGTACTACATATAAAATTTCGTAGAAATCGAGTTAATAGTTAATGTATTGCAGAGGAAATGGGGTGAAGATAAAATGACATTGTTGCACTGTTAGTTTTTTTCTGGTCCACCCGCAGTTCTAACTTTGAAATTGTACAAACATCCACCATTAATTGGGCTAACGTGTAAGTGATTGGATTCGTCCCTGAATAAGTTGTGCGCATAAATATACAATTTTATTTCATTTAAACCCGTGGGCAGAGAGTTGCTAAGGACAGAATCATGTTGCTAAAGAACTCCAGTGACATTATTGTTGCATTGATAGATTATTTTGCGGTCCTGCTATGGCCATAACTATGAAATAGCATCAAACACTACAAATTAGTTAACTGTTGCTAGGGAAGCACATCTATTATTATGGAGACTACGTGACTTCCTTGCCAAGTATTTTGTTTGGTTTCTCGATAAGTTCAGTGCCTACATTTGAAATTTAATCAGACTGAAAACCCTGGATAGACCGTTGCTAAGACGCACCTCCGTTGATAAGATCTCACGTGACATCACCTGTGCATTTAAAGTTTAATTTCTGAACACGTAAATGTCGTAACTGTGATTACGCATCGAACTCTACTAATTGGTTAAGTCGTTGCTAAGGAAACACGCTCTAGTTGTTATTGATACCGTGTGATTTGATCCCCAAGTGGTATGTATAGTACAGGACCACACTGTGGAAATATATATATATATATATACAATTTCGTCAAAATCGACCCAGTAATTAACCCGTTGCTATAGGAGCGCTATGATTGCCGTGAAGATCTGATTGACAAGTTTTTAATTTAGTTTCTGACAAATTAGTGGACTTAAGCATGAAGTTTCATCAAAATCAACCCGATGGAAAGCTATCTGCCAAGGAAGCACCTTCGTTGGTATGGAGTCACGGGCCATTATTATTCCTTAATAAGAGAATAATTATTAGCAGTACCATGAAATCGGTAGACTCTCACAATATCTAGATATTCAATAATAAATCACAGTAGATCAGCATAAATGTCTAAAGCAGAACCCATCATTTCCAAGAGAGCATTCAAAAAGCTATACTTGGGCCAGAATCTCCAAGTAAAATCCTTGATTCAATATCAAATCTCGTCAGTTCACTTCACTGAAGAATATCCGACGATAAAAAGTTAAAGTAATATAATGGACGATCTCGCTCGACGTTGTATCGCCTCCGTCTCGCTCGGGAGCTTTGGTCTCCTTTGCACTTTGAAACAAACCGCATTTCCAAGCATTTGATAGACTTTAAACACAAACATAAAGCTTAGTGATAATCGCCAGATTTATGTCTAATGCGTTTCTTGCTTAAATATGTAACATTTGTATCCAATGCACACGGTATCAAAAGTTCTTATTTTAATCATTTTTCAGAAAGTTTCAATAAAACCATATCATCTGTCCCCCACCCCGTCATTAGAACGAGCTCAACGAATTCGCTCACTGAGGGATAACATGATATGGTATTGTTGATTTTATTGATTTTTATTGTTCATCTGCTTACTTTTGTAAATGACGCATGCTGATTAGTTCGATTCGTTAGGTTAAGGTTTAAGGCCGATAACAAATCTGTTCTTTTACATTTTAGCTACTTCTGCGCTACCCACGAATTTGGTAGTGCAAGATGCGGAAGGCAAATGTAAGCATTGCTGAATACATAGGGATGAAACAAAAATTTACAGCTTTCTGTGAAGTTTCACGTTACGTACAAACGAATACATACATGGATATTTATTACATCATTTGTCGTAATCTTGTATCGGGTATTCGCCGATAGAGTGCACCAGTTACAAAAATAAGTGCAAACAGAAATAGTTTTTTTTTACTTCAATTCAGTTTACCAAAAACAGGTTGAGGGAATTTTTAATGATCCCATTCGTATGTGATGTTGAACTATAAGTCATCCTATAAACCTTTTATCGCTACAGTGAAGTGATCATGGCGGTCGCCAGCGGTAGCTCGTTTTATCCGGCGATCTGACCTCCACAACGCATAATATGATCGAGATCAGTTCACTGTAGCGATAGTATGTATTTACTGGCACTTATCGAAAACTGATCATAAATGTAGAAGCCACCGTATTGTTATCAAATGCGAAATAAATCACACTCTCAACGAAACAAATTAGCCTAGAACATTTTTTTTGTCATGATGATATCTTTATATAGACCTGCCCTCTATTAAACCGGAAAAATTAAACAAAGAAATATAGAGCTGAAACATTACTATAAACTTTAGCGCTTGCATTACAAGTGCAGCAATGAATGGAGATTACATCATGCACAGCTCTAGAACGTAATACCAATAGGCCATTATTATTCATTAATAAGAGAATGTAGACTCTCACAATGTATAGATATTCAATAATGAGTCACGGGAGATCAGCATGAATGTCCAAAGCCGAACCCATAATTTCCATGAGACCATTCAAAAAGCTATATTTGGGCCCGAATCTCCAAGTAAAATGCTCGATTCATTATCAAGTCTCGACAGTTCACTTCCACTGAAGAATTGCTGACGATTTATTTATTATATGTATTTATTTATTGGTGTTTAAGGTCACATACTTATGTACAATGGCTAATCATGACTGTGACAGTTTAACGGGTGGAGAAAGCCGGAGTACCCGGAGAGAACCACTGAGCAGCGCCCAGCAGCTGTCAGCTCCCCAACATCCTAACTCCGCACTGCAGCACAGGCAGTGTTAGATTGGGTGAAGACATGCGCACCATCGACGTGCGGGACGCCTTAGTACACAGCGTCATCGTGTCCCCATGTGGACAATCGGGGTTAAGTGCCTTGCCCAAGGACACAACGCGTGAGTCCGAATCGATCGCTCAGACGGTCACCCATCCGAAGACTAACCGGGCTCGACGTTGCTTAACTTCGGCGATCTGACGAGAACCGGTTACCGCAACACCGCCGCCCCCACATAAAAAAGTGAAAACAATATATAGGACGATCTCGCTCGATGTCGTATTGCCGAAGTCTCGCTCGGGATCCCCAGACTCCATCGCCCTTTAAAATAAAACCGCATTTCCAAGCATCTGATAGACTTTAAACACACACATAAAGCTTAATGATAACGCCAGATTTATATCTAATGCGTTTGTCATACAAATATTTAACACTTTTATCCAGTGCCATTGTATCAAAAGCTGTTATTTAAATAACTTTTCAGCAAGTTTCAACAAAACCGTATCATCTGTCCCCCACCCCCACCCTCTCATTGGAACGAGCTCAACGAATTCGCTCACTGAGGGACAACATGATATCACATTGTTGATGTTATTTATTTTTATTGTTCATTCTGTTCACTTTGTAAATGACGCATGCTGATGAGGTCGATTCGTTAGGTTAAGGTTCATGTCCGATAACAAATCTAATTTTTTGCATTTTAGCTACTTCTGCGCTACCCACGAATTTGGCAGTGCAAGATGCGGAAGGCAAATGTGAGTATTGTTGAATATATAGGTATGAAACAAAAATATACAACTTTCTGTGTATTTTCACGTTACATACAAAAGAATACATACATGTATATGTATTACATAATTTGTCGTAATCTCTCTCACTATCATTCAATGTCAGAGTTAAATAGCTACTTTAACAAAATTACCTCCCTTTGAACCCGAGAATCCACTTTACCGAGCCAGTAACATGATTCCTCATAATTTCATTAAGTAGAGTGGCTGTTAATTGACTGCATTGGACAGACCAATCAGTATTTTCAACCCTGGATGGAAAATACCACCAGTGTTAAAAGGGTTAAAATAACAAAACAATAAAGCACGCATACGGGTCTTATATTGTTAACCCTTTACCTAACATGAAAAGCAGACGACACTTGCAAAAAAAATTCTTGAATAACTAATTTTTTTCATTTTTTGTCTCAAAAACATAGGTTATGACCCCTCTTTGGAACGAGCTCGACGAGCTCGTTCCAAAGAGGGGTCATAACCTATGTTTTTGAGACAAAAAATGAAAAAAAATAATGAAAATTAATTGGAGATTTTTGTGAATAGCGCTGGCCGGTTTTGACCGTTACGTTGGGTAAAGGGTTAAATGAATAGTGTGACAATTCTTAGGCAAAAAAACACGAGAGCTGTGGAAGTGGAACATACAAATGTCAGGTAACTCGTCCCGTAGAGATATTGATATTGATATTTTATTTTATTTTATTCACCAGTATACTGAACAATTACAAAATTGACAAATGTGTGTAAATCTGCAATCTTCAAGTTTACAATAATAAAACACATACACAACCAGAAAAAAAATACATCTATAAATGTATACTGGCAGGGAAAGTCATAGACATATTGGCTGTCATCTGCCTTATCCTATGGAAGAAAAGGAAAGAAAAGTAAGACAGAATAAGAAAGACAAAGGAGTAACACGGCATGTTCAGCATTGCGCTTTCCCAGTACAGTTTGTATTAACCTTTCTCCGTGTCCACGGTGCTAACGTCCATTATAGCCTCTGTGTGTAGTGCATATGATGAGACATAATTCATCCCAATGGTATGGGCATCATGATCACCATGTTATTAGACACAGAATCTTCGAGTTTTGCAATCTTAATGATTATTTACCGCATTAATTAATGCGACAGAACAGTTTGTTATTTATGCTTTCAATCTTGTGTATAATGTTGGACTGTCTGGCAAACATTACATTTGCGAATCACAATAATTAATAATCACTATTTGACTCATATTCCTGTAAGTGTCAATTAAAATGGAAAAGTTGCACCTGATTTTTCGCAAAACCAAGACGAGAGCGGACACTTTTTTCTAGAAGTGGATGAACATGACTAATGAAAGCGGAATCCGATTGGAGCCCATTAAGACATTTTATCATCTATTTTAATTAAAATATACAGTGCCAATGGAACTTGTCTTTTAAATGTATTAGTAGCCCAAAATTGTTTATAATGAGTAGAAATACTCTGAGACACAAAGTCAAGAGCCGCCTGGAAGATACTGGCGAAGTGGAATAGTGTGAACGGTTCACAAATACCTTCGAAGGTCATAGCGAAGACCTGACGTCTATAACCTCTAAGAGCTACAAACAACTAAATTGAAGTGTCTAGAGATGAGAGAGCTGCAGTAATTGGTGCCGACTTTTCTGCACTACTCTTAAAGGCGCAGCCTGCATTGCTGGGAATTTGTTTTTTTACTTGAATCCAATTTACCAAAAACAGATTGAGGGAATTGTTAACGATACCATTCCTATACGATGTTGAACTAGAAGTCATATAATAAACATTTTATCGCTACAGTGAAGTGATCTGGAGTGTCGCCTGCGGCAACTCGTTTTATCCCGCGATCTGACCTCCTCAATCATAATATGATCGAGATCAGTTCACTATAGCGATAGTATGTATGAACTAACGCTTATCGAAAACTGATTACAAATGTAGAAGCCACCGTATTGATATTAAATAGGAAATAAATCACACTCTCAACGAAATAAATTAGTCTAGAACATTTTTTGTCATGATGATACCTTTATATAGACCTGCCATGCGTTAAACCTGAAAAAATTAAACAAAGAAACACAGAGTTGAAACACTACTATAAACTTAAGCGCTTGCATTACAAGTGCAGCAATGAATGGGGATTACGTCATGCACAACCCTAGAACGTAACACAAGAGGCCATTATTATTCCTTAATAAGAGAATGATTCCAAGCGGTACCAAGGAATCTGTAGACTCTCACAATGTCTAGGTATTCAAGAATGAATCACGGGAGATCAGCATGAATCTCTAAAGTAATTTCAATGAGAGCGTCCAAAAAAGCTATATTTGGGCCAGAATCGCCAAGTAAAATTCTTGATTCATTATCATGTCTCGTCATTTCACTTCCACTGAAGAATTTCCGACGCTAAAAAGTGAAAACAATATAAAGGACGATCTCGTTCGACGTTGTATCGCTCACGTCTCGATCGGGAGCTCTAGGCTCCATCGCCCTTTAAAACAAAACCGCATTTCCATGCATTTGATAGACTTTAAACACATACATAAAGCTTAATGATAATCGCCAGATTTATATCTAATGCGTTTGTCGCATAAATATGTAACATTCTTATCCACTGCACACGGTATCAAAAGTTGTTACTTTAATAATTTTTCAGCAAGTTTCAATAAAACCATATCATCTGACCACCCCCCCCCCCCCCCCCCCCCCCGCACACACCCCCTCATTGGAACGAGCTCAACGAATTCGCTCACTGAGGGATAACATGATATCGCATTGTTGATGTTATTTATTTTTATTGTTCGTCTACTTACTTTTGTAAATGACGTATGCTGGTGGGGGTCGATTCGTTAGGTCAAGGTTTAAGGCCGATAACAAATCAGTTTTTTTCCATTTTAGCTTCTTCTGCGCTACCCACGAATTCGGCAGTGCAAGATGCGGAAGGCAAATGTAAGTATTGTTGAATACATAAGTATGAAGCAAAATTATACAACTTCATGTGCATTTTCACGTTACATAAAAACGAATACATACATGTGTATTTATTACATTATTTGTCGTAATCTCTCTCACTATCATTAAATGTCAGAGTTAAATAGCTACTTTAACAAAATGACCTTCCTTTGAACCCGAGAATCCGCTTTACCGGACCAGTAACATGATTCCTCATAATTTTATTAAGTAGGGCTGCTGCTAAGTGACTGTATTGGATAGACCAATAGTATTTTCAACGAGTAGCCTTCGGGCTGCACATTGACAATATTAATGGTTCTACCCCCAAATAATATATACATGTATGGACTCTTCCAATTGCAGTCGTTTAACTTACATGGAAAATACCACCGGGGTTAAAAGGGTTAAATAACAACAAAAAGTAAAGCTCGCATACGGGTCTTATATTGTTAAATGAATAGTGTGATCATTCTTAGGCAAAACACGCCAAAGCTGTGGACGTGGAACGTACTTAGGTCAGGTAACTCATCCCGTAGAGATATTGATATTTCTATTTTATTCACCGGTATACAGAACAAATACAAAATTGACAAATGTGTGTAAATCTGCAATCTCCAAGTTTACAATAATAAAACACATACACAACCAGAAAAAAATATACATCTATAAATGTATACTGGTAGGGAAACTCATAGACAGACTGACTGTCATCCTGCCTTTCCCCATGGAAGAAAAGGAAAGAAAGTAAGACAGACAAAGAAAGATAAAGGCGAGGAGAAACACGGCATGTTCAGCATTGTGCTTTCCCTGTACTGTTTATATTAAACTTTCTCTGTGTCCAAGGTGCTAACGTCCATTATATATATGTATACTTTATTAAACAAAAACATACTGACAGGTTTGTAGCTAGTTTAGTAATGGTGCGGACATGGTTTCCCTCCAAAGGAACCTATGAAAGAAAAACAGAAACCAAAAACATAACAAAAACAAAAAAAAAAAAACACCTAAATTATAACCTCTGTGTGTGGTGCACATGGTGAGAAATTATTCATCTCCATGGTATGAGCATCATGATCACCATGTAATTAGACACACAATCTACCAGTTTTGCAATATTCATGATTATTTACCGCATCAATGAATGCGTACAGAGCAGTTTGTTATTTATGATTCCAATCTTGGGTATAATGTTGGAACGTTTGGCAAACATTAAATCCAACCGCTAAATATCACTACTGCTTGACGATCTTTTCCTGGTCGCTGGAAAATCCAGAGTGTAGAATCCTATTCCGTTTCACTATAGTATTATTATTTATATATATATAGACTACTTACGGGTGCGTTTCGAATTAGCATAATTAGCTGTTCCGGTCGCAGAGAATACTTTACTCCGAGCTGGAATGGGTGCGCTCGAACGGCGGTCCGGGTGTTTTTTATCGTATTCATGATATTTTTTTATCGTGTTTATGTGCATCGGGGGATTTCCCAAAAAAGAGTGAACCTGTTACCAAAATAAGTGTAAACAATTTTTTTTTTTTTTTTTTTACTTCAATCCAATTTACCAAAACCAGGTTGAGGGAATTGTTAACAATAGCGTTCGTATGTGATGTTGAACTATGTCATATAATAAACATTTTATCGCTACAGTGAAGTGATCTAGGCTTTTACCTGGCAGCTCGTTTTATCTGGCGATCTAACCTCCTCAACTCGACGTGATAATATGATCCAGATCACTTCACTGTAGCGATAGTATGCATTTGTTAGCACTTACCGGAAACTGATTACAAATGTAGAAGGCACCGTATTGATAGAAGATATTAAATGAGAAACAAATCAGAAATTAGTGTAGAACATTTTTTGGCATGATGATATTTGTATATTGACCTGCCATGCGTTAAACCTGAAAAACAAAACAAAGAAACACAGAGCTGAAACACAACTATAAACTTAAGCGCTTGCATTACAAATGCAGCAATGAATGGGGATTACGTCCTGCACAGTCCAAGAACATAATACCGATCTTCATTCATAAAATTCAATTCATAGATGCTGAATGATTGTCAAAATATATTCAAACAAGTCACAAATGGGTGGAATATCCTACGATAGATTTGTTATTACTAATAAAAGACTCGTTGATATAAGACCCAGAGACGAGGTGCCGACTTCAATACGCCATCTTGAAACCCTACACGGCGGTAATAACCTATATCGAACCAAGAAGACGTCAATCACAACGACAGTACGACATTATCTACCTTTTGCTTATATACATGTAAATTAATTGTTTTTGTAGAGCAAACATGATATTCTTTTTAATGTATGTGTTTTAACGAATATAGCCTCTTCTGCTAATATGGCGTTAAACACCAATAAATAAATAAATAAATAAATATTTTCAGACATAATTCCTATACCTTTTAACTCTCATCTTTTCATACAGTTAAAACGAGAAGTCCTGTCATGAAATACGTACAAATAGCACGTCGATATGCGCGTCAGTCCACGCGTTATGATCATAGTAAGGCTATCAAATTCTGTACATATGGAGGTCCACTGGCAGGAACATTGCCTCTGTTTGCAATGAGTAGCTTGGAGAACCTGCCGTGCTTTGGATGCCATTCGATATGACAATTGCGCGTAATTCTTACGCGCAATTAAGCCTAGATAAGTGTACAGTTCATGACAGGACTTCCAGTTTTAACTGCATCTATTCATCAAGTTGATTTACACAGTAGCCTTTAAACTACTGGTCTCATTTTCTTATTACTGTATTCACCAATAACTTACGCCTCACATTCTGTCCAGATTTTATCGACTCTTTTTGTCACTTCGTGGAAGATATAGAGAGTAATCGCTTGACAGGACTTGATATGTGAAATAATTCATGAGAGGGACGTTGTACAAAAACACGTGTGCGCACGAGTGTTTTACAATATAGTCCCTCGAATGAATTATTTCACGTAACCAGTTCAGTCAAGCGATTACTCTGTTTATTACTTTTCAATATTAACGATAATTATATTATTTAACCCTTTACCTGACGTAACGTCCAAAAACGGCCAGCTATATTCTCAAACCTGGCCAATTTATTTTCATTATTTATTCATGTTTTGTCTCTAAAACATAGGTTATGACCCCTCATTGGAACGAGCTCGTCGAGCTCGTTCCAATGAGGGATCATAACCTATTTTTTGAGACAAAAAATGAAAATAATAGTTATTCAAGAATTTCTATTGCAAGTGTCGTCTGCTTTTCATGTTAGGTAAAGGGTTAAACAAAGCAAAACAAAAAACAAAAAACAACGATGTCCGCAATACACTCAAAGCAGAGCGTCTGCGTTTGCGCGCACAGATCATGACACAATTGTTTATTGCGTAATTCACTTTTGAAGTTATCGTTTATAATCAAACCCGGAAATCTCACTTTGGAAAGTAATACAATGACATATTTTGACATTCATATGTTGTATTCCTTTTATATGTTGATGTGGCGTTAAACACAAATAAGTAAATAGCGTTCAAAGTCTCATATACCTTTAGAGGACAGGCCATCCTTAAATCAATCGCGTGTGACTGAGGTAAGATGGTAAATGTACAAAACAACACTTATGTTTGAATGGATCAACGATTACTCGACTGGAGCGGGTAACGCAATATACCATGAGAGCCGCTGGGTTCGAGAGGTATCCCGGCGTCACTCGCTCGAGTTCAGTAATCGTTTATCCATTTAAATGTAGGTGTGGTTCTGTATTTATTGCAAACCTTACTCTGAAAAGTAATTCACTGTAATTAATCGATAATTGAATTAAATAGTCCATGATTTGATCGGTCGAATGATTTTACTGCTGAGAAACGGGCCATTTTGCCATGAAACCAGTCTTGAGCATTTGATCTGCCACTAACAGAATCTATGTTGATTCACTTTATTCACGAAAAATGTCAATTCGAACTTTCAAAATTCAGAAGTAAGCGTTTCTTATCAAACATTCGAAATTATGAGTTCTCCATTTGTTTTGAAAAGTGTGTGGGAGCAGGCATCATTATGTCTGGAGGATAGAGAATGTTCAAAAATTTTAAATACGCTGCGAACTGTTTCCGTGAAATAAATGTCCTACTTGTGAAACTCACACGAAAGTATCTCGGATTGGCTGTACATTAGGTTATTGTATGTGAGCAAAGGTCATTTCCCTTTACTAACAAAATTACACACTAAACAAGTAAATACATATTTTTGCACCAAGTTACCACTCAGAGCATTCATTCGACGTTTAATTTAACCAGAGCTGTTCGTGATTTTATTCTATATGAACCTCTCGCAAGTTTACAGTTGATTTTTCAATATTTCCGACCTGAATGTATCCTTTCCTTTCATTTTACCTCGAGGGTTGGCAACCATTGTTTGAAGCTCACCGCTCTTAGGCTTCAGATAATTCACATTTATTACAAACAATAAGGAATAATTTGTAGGATAACTACAAGAAATTGTCATGTCTTTGTCAGAGTCCGAAATGAGAAATGAAGGTGTTGGGTTGTTCTTAACAGATAACTCTGACTTATCTCTATTGATAACATGTTTAAAAAAAATGATAATATTTCCATTATTTTGTACATCAGTACTTGAAAAACTTGCAACCTGAATTGTTCTATCAATGACAAATGAATGGGGTCTTGCAGAAAAGCAAATTATCTTGGTATCTCGTCCAACTCGAAAATAATTCTTTAGGTGACAGGTCCTATATCTTCTCAATAATAAATTTGGAATTATTTTGAATTCTCATTTGATAGGTCGTTTTAAAGAATTCTGATACAATATGGCTAACGATAGGCTTGGGGAGGACAGTTTCTTGGGTATAGGAGCTGACTGATCAAACTGGTCTGATTTGGGTTTTTTTTTAAATCAAAACTAAGAGTTCCTACCTCGATTTCGCCTTGGTAGCCCCTGGAAATACTCTTCGACACCCTGGAAGTTGCAAAAATAAAAATATATATATATATAAACATTAAACATATCCACTCCCTCTGTGGGAATTATTCTGAAAAGAAATGTGCCTATGCCCTCGACACTTTTAAGCTGGTCGTTGCAGGAGGAGGTTGCAACTGCACCTTATTGATACAACTCTTATCTATTACACCTATGTAGCTTATACATAAAGATGGCATTCGATTGTAGTTTTGATACTGGACGTTAAAAGAGAATAAAAATATTCGTGTACACACAAATACCAGTACAAAAAAAAACAATTTTAATTAGGCATTTAAAAATACAATCTGTTTGGAAAATATAGTAATGCTTATATGTTTTAAATATACTAATATTTATTTTTCATGGAATTCATCTAATAAAATTAGTAATATGTTGCTTTTGGCCGAAGTATTTACCACCCCTCCTCTCTTCACGGCCTCACTCCGACCATACGGAAGACTTTCTGTAGTGTGCAGGTGGCAATATTTTATGTTCGCAAGTACAAAATACAGAAAGTCATTTCAGTAATACTACATCGGCATCCCCTTCCAAGAAAAAAACGTTACCCAATCCTCACACACACGTAAACAACTGATCGGTTCCACAAATACAAAACTACTGAGCCGAATTTAGATGATTTTTTTCTCAAACCGGCCATTGTACCACCTTGTCTTCGTTCTTAGACTTATGAAGTGTGTAGGGTCGTTCACCTGTTAAGTGTGAAATCGATGATAGTTAATCAGTAAAGTTCTGTATGTTAACTTTCTGTCATCCACTGGCACCGTCGACAATATTGCTGCCTTTCAACCTTGCCGTAACAAGTTTTTACAATTGATTTAGTCCTGCTTCCCGACAACTAATTAAACTTAACCTTTGCTTCAAACGAGGTTTGCGTCGCAATCATGTGCTACTCCATTGTAGAAGTGTGAATCGGATAAGATAAAACAGTAGGCCTCGTACCAGACCTGTTGGCAGCACTGATAACAAAATACATTTGAGCTGTACGATGCCGGGCGCCAAAATCGAAACCATCGAAGGCAATGTTGCTTAAAGGTAATTACGTTTTCGTAAGATTTCAATAAAGAAAGCAAAAGATTGAGTCTCTCTGTTCATTTTTCTGACAAAGATCATTTTACCGTGATGACTATCCATAGTATTTTAGCATTGTTTTCGAGAATTCCGATAGATAAATACAGCTGAAGGTTGCTATTGGTTATTTTGCTCCGAAATCTGTAAAATATAAGCAACAGTCCTAAAAGAGAACTTTTGCACGCAAAGGGTACTTTTTTATCGGATTGCACTAGAGTTTTCTGTTAATAATTACCATATGCTCCCAAGACCTTTTTGATCGTGAAAAATACAGTTACGGGTGTGTAACAAAATATACAGCCCCACCCGTGCTAAGGCGGTAGACTGTGGGTGCGGTCGGTACCTTTAGTTGATTAAACACCTCTATCCTCCATACATATGTTCCTACCCTGGTGGCATGTTGGGAGTCGTGGAAGTGTCGTCATAACCGATAAGATCAATCAAATATAAGATCGAATGTATTACAATATAGTAGTAGTTATATTATATCCATAGATTGCTTTCCTCTTGTTATAAGAGTTGCTTTACATTTGTTATAAGAGTTGCTTTACATTTGTTATAAGAATTGCTTTACACTTGTTATAAGAGTTGCTTTACATTTGTTATAAGAGTGGCTTTACAATTGTTATAAGAGTTGCTTTACATTTGTTATAAGAGTGGCTTTACAATTGTTATAAGAGTTGCTTTACACTTGTTATAAGAGTTGCTTTACACTTGTTATAAGAGTTGCTTTACATTTGTTATAAGAGTTGTTTTACACTTGTTATAAGAGTCGTTTTACTTTTGTTATAAGAGTGGCTTTACATTTGCTATAAGAGTTGCTATACACTTGTTATAAGAGTTGCTTTACACTTGTTACAAGAGTGGTTTTACAATTGTTATAAGAGTTGCTTTACCCTTGTTATAGGAGTTGCTTTACATTTGCTATAAGAGTTTCTAACACTTGTTATAAGAGTTGCTTTACATTTGTTATAAGAGCTGCTTTACACTTGTTATAAGAGTGGCTTTACAATTGTTATAAGAGTTGCTTTACACTTGCTATAACAGTTGTTTTACATTTGTTACAGGAGCTATATACACTTGTTATAAGTGTTGCTTTACATTTGTTATAAGAATTGCTTTACATTTGTTATAAGAGTTGCTTTACAATTTTTATAAGAGTTGCTTTACATTTGTTATAAGAGTTGCTTTACACTTGTCTTAAGCGTTGCTTTACATTTGTTATAAGAGTTGCTTTACATTTGTTATAAAAGTTGTTTTACACTTGTTATAAGAGTTGCTTTACATTTGTTATAAGAGTTGCTTTACATTTGTTATAAGAGTTGCTTTACAATTGTTATAAGAGTTGCTTTACACTTGTTATAAGAGTTGCTTTACATTTGTTATAAGAGTTGTTTTTTCAACTTAGGAACTACGGGTTCGACCTATACCTCTCTGGGCCGAAGAAGGATTTGTGTTTGTGATGTACTTGTTAACATATACGACATGCAGAAAGTCATTTTAAAGCGGTTTTAAATTAGTATTCGTTACTCTCTCCCACACTTTACTCATCGTTTACCAGCCGTCCCCATTTTCAGGAAGACTACACATTTTTATCATATTAGTTCAACAACGATCACGTTTGTTTGCGTCGACTTCAACTCGTCCTCCTTTGGTTGAAACATATCTACTATTCCTGATTCGAATTATGATAAGACCGACATGTCTACATCGAAATAGTCTGCTTCCAACGAGCATTCTGAGTATCGACGAAATGTTTTCAAATAATTTCATTTACATTCTTCGAGTGGATCAAAACGTTTGCGCCTCACGCAGATAATCCTGCCGAGTGAAAATGTTTTCCACATTTCCAGCATTTTCAATAAAACCATCCATGACTTCAATACACTTATTCCAGCGATGACCCGGTCCATAATTCACTGTCTGTAGAATTCTCTGATTTAAGCCCTCCACAATCACCTCTCCACCATAAGCAAAAACTCGACTTCGTAAGTATGATTTGAGTTTTGGGAAAATACAGAAGTCAACTGAAGCAGAAGCACCACTGCTTGAATCTCCCAACTGGTATACTTTTGTGAAATAATGTTGGCCAAGTATGGTGTTACCTTCGTCCAGGCTGTCAAACGTAATTACATCCTTCCTATCCCATAACCTCGAAACCATTATTTTTGCCAACATGTGCCAATTTCTTAATGTGTTTGGTGGAAGTGATGCAAGGTTATGCATTTCTTGTTTTGCACTACTGTCTCTTCATTATGTTAACAGCTCTCTGGAAACGTCCAGTCCCTTTAGGTGTATAGGCAGTCGCCAATGACCAAGGGACTTATCATGCAGCTGTCTCCCGGATAATACGTTTGCAGAGAGAGTGAATTAGTCGCAGCATATCCGGAATAGCTGTACTTAAGAATTTAAGCCCGAGAAGATTTTTTTGTAAAGTAATATAGAAAATATTTTGATCAGGCACAACTATTTATGTAAGATCACGAAGGTTTTGATCCGCTCGCGTACCAGCACATAAAACTGTATAGCATTTGTGTTGAATCCTCCTCCGTTTATTTTCAACCAGTACAGCTACTCCACAAACGGATATGATACTTTCCTCACCAATTTATTTGTCAATTTAATAATAAGCTGATGTGACACATGTATTCCATTAGGATTTCATAGGTGTATCTTGCTCTGCATGACGTTTGACAAAGTCATAGTTTTGTATTCACTCTAACATAATTACACCCCTAATCCACCACCTTGTGAACAGGTGCTATCTTCTTGAATTTCCGTGGCTGGCTGGTGTGGTGGGGGATGAACCAGTTGCTTCCATTAATTGCTTTACAATTTTGACTACAGTATTATCCAAGTAATCGACCAATGTCGCCATGGAATTAAAAGAATGTAATTATTATAATGTTATACAAAGTCCACTACTTTTGACTCTGTATCAAGGTAATGTGAAATAAAAACAGAAATGCAAAATTGGATACACGGCTATAGTTGTTTTATTTTTCTATTCTTTCATTTCATTTATTTTAATTGTTTTCAGTGGTTGTATATCGCGGGAAGGTTCCGTACTAAACATCGTGTTCCTGTACTAAATTTGCCGAAACAGACACAAATGGATGAATGAAAGGTTTTAGCGCGCCGAAGGCGCGCAGGGACGATGTGGGATTTACAAATACCTTGCGACCCAGTTAGCCTTATTTTATTTCACTTGGATCTTGGATCACACAGGCCTAGCTTTCCTATTGCCTCAAATGGGGTCTAAAGGGGTATGCACGCGGTTAGAATTCCGTGCAGTTTGCATTGGAGTGATAGATTGTCAAAGACCAAACCCTCAACGCCATTAAGACTATTAGAAAGTGGGCTCTATTCGGTTCCAGCTTGGCGATGGTAGAGGTTTGAGTCCCACCATGGTGGCGAGCCAGAGTATAATGTTGTGCGATGGCAATTTTAAGGGAAAAAGAAAAAGAAAACCAAACAGCAACGCCGGTTTGGTAGCGACCCCGGTATATGACCATAGCGGTTACAAAAAAGGAATGGAGAAAGCTCCAACAGTTTAGTTTGAAAAAGCCGGGAGTCATCCATCAAGCCTTCTGGGAGATAGGATGCCGTATGTGAGTTGAGGTATCTGGTTATCGTTCGGGAATTCCAAATGACCTCCAACACCCCCCCTCCCGCCCTCCCACCCACAAAAAAAAAAAAACCTTTATTTATATCTCAGGGAGGGGAGACCCGGCAGCAGGTGGAGATTTCCCTCGCTGTTTGCAACTCCCACTGGTAACAGAGGCAAGCTTTCGTACGTATCATGTCACCCGCAGCCAGTTCTAAATTTAGGTCACAGAATGCCTGGCTCACCCCATCACAATGATGTAATCTTTAACCCTTTCGATAGACATGCCCCAGATTATTTAGTTTTCCCATTGAGGACGCGATGCGCATTGAGTTCTATTATTAATTCGCTGTCTTGAAGTCTATTTAGAGTTTTGCTTTGAAGATCCTTTAAGCGCATTGCTATAGTGTCTATTTTTGCTATCTCGTGAAGTTGTTTTACCGATGTCCACGTGGGCTTGCGCAGAGCCACGCGCAAGGCATGATTTTGGACCCGTTGTAGTTTTTCAATGTTGGTTTTATTCAGGTCACTTGTTATTATGGCCCCATGCTCTAGTACTGGGCGTATATATGATTTGTAAAGATTGAGGAGAATTTCTTTACTGGCTCCCCAATTTTTACCTCTAATCATTTTCAGGAAATTGATGCGTTTAGTGGCTTTGACGGTGACTGAGTTTATGTGATTGTTTAGATTGAGACTGCTATCCAGGTTGAATCCCAGAAACTTTGCCTCATTACTAGCTTCAAGTTTATGATCGTAAAGCTTAAGCTCAATTTTAGGGACAGGCTTTTTCCTTTGTTTGTTATAGAATGTGATTCTTTGTGTTTTCGTGGCATTTAGCTTGATGCGCCACAGAGCTCACCAGTCTTGCAGGTCGCGGATGGTATCCTGCAGGCGGTTTTGTATTATGTTTCCAGACTTACTGGCCGTCCACATTCCTTTGTCGTCTGAGAATTGAGATAGTTCAACATGGTTCTTCCCTAGTTTGTCAATGTCATTCACATATATTATAAATAGAAGCGGGCTGAGGACCGAACCCTGTGGAGTGCCCCCTTCGAGTTTTACCTCGGCTGACACTTCGCGGTTGACCCTCACTTTGATTTTTCGATCAGATAAAAATGATGATATGATCCTTAGAATTTTGGTAGGTAGCCCTTTTTTAGCTAGTTTGTATCTCATGCCATTGTGCCAGACAGAGTCAAACGCTTTTTCTACGTCGAGTAATAGCGCGGTTCCTATTTCATTTTGACTGAACGCCGTTTTCATATAATCTACCAGTCTATAAACATGCTCGATTCCCTCTCTTTGGCTCCTGTATGCCCTTTGCCACTTATTGAAAAAGCTGATTGATTCGAGATGGCTGCGGAGTCTAGTCGTGAGAATCCGTTCGAAAATTTTTCCAATACACCTAAGTAGGCTGATTGGGCGGTAATTAGCTGGGTTGCTCAAATCCTTGTCGGGTTTGGGTATCATGACTCCTGTAGCTACTTTCCAACATTTTGGGAAGTATCCACTAGAGAGACCGCAGTTTAGGAGGTTAGTGAGTCTACCAAAAAAGTGTTGGGACATTGTTTCAGGATTTTCTATGAGACCTCGTCCCCTCCTGGGGAAGAAGAAGACTTACATTTTTTAATTGTGTTAGCCACTTCTCCTTGGCTTATCGGTTCCGTGAGTTCATGGCCATCCCCGTCCTCGGGCGTTTGGCTGAAGTTGGCAGCGTTAAACGTTGTCTTGTTGTCTTGAACAAATTTGTTTACTTTTTTTTTGAACTCGTCATCAAACCTATCGCCCTCATGTGGACGATGATATTTCTTAAGGAGCTCAGCAAAGGCGATAGCCTTCGCCTTGTCATCCAGGGCCATAGTTCCATCGTTGATCTTTAGTGCCTTACTGTTGGCGTCTTTATGTTTTTGTCCAGTAAGGGTTTTAAAAGTATCCCAAAACTTTTTAGTCTCCCTGAGTCCATTTAGATTTTCCGTTGCTTTTTCCCATCTCACGCGATTGTCGTTTGCTATTGCTTTTTTAACTTCGCCGTGGAGGCGATTATACACGGCTTTAAGTTCGACCTTTTTAGTTGGAAGTTTTTCTGATTTGTATGCACGGAAGGCCTTTCTTTTTTGTTTTATTATTTGGAGTGTGGTTTCAGTTATTCTGTTGGCCCGCGGTTTAACTGTCTGTTTGGGACAAATTTCATCAAGAGTGTTGTTAATGACTTCACTGAGATTGGTACATGCTTGCTCGAGCTCGCAGGTATTCATTGGGTCGTTTTTGTTTATTTTAACCTGAATTATTTTTCTGAAGAGGTCCCAGTCAATTTTGGATAGATTCCTCCTCCTCATTGTGGGGTATATTGCGGGTCCGCTGCAACCGTGTAATGTAGCATGAACAGGCAGGTGGTCGCTACCTAAATCATCGTCCCCCACATATATGTCTTGCATTTGATTAGTTAGTGATTTACTGGTTATAATTAGGTCAAGGATGTCGGATTGGTGGAGGGTGTTGTTACTGACGTGAGTAATGTCGTGGTCGTTATTTAATACAAAAAGATCAAATTGTTCGATGATATTGAAGAGAACGTCGCCATTGGGCTCCGTTTTATTGCATCCGAAAAACCTGATGTTTGGCATTGAAATCACCTAAGAAAATACAGTGTTTGTGATTTTTCACAAAGAATTCAAAGACTTTGCTGTCAACTGTTTTTTTTCGGTTCATTATAATATGAGATTACGGCAACTTTTTATGATCTAGTTCAATCTCAGCGGCAATCACCTCTGCGTTGAGATGATCGCTTGATACCGTTTTATATTTTAAGTCCTGCCTTATGAGGAGAGCGATTCCGCCTCCACGTTGTGTGGGACGGTCTCGTCTGATGATGTTGAATCCACTTAGCAAAAATGTCTTACTTGGCTTTAACCATGTTTCGCTGATACCAATTACATCTACGTTTGTGAAGTAATCGGACATCTGTGAGCTTTTTCAGTTAACGCTTCGAGCGTTCCACTGAATTATTTTTAGTGTATCCATGAATGGTTTAGGAATAACTGTACTAAGTTTAATTACTATTTGTAATATTGTTACATAATTATATTCTGTTGACGGCCGCTTCTTGTAAGGATCGACAGAAAATGGAAAAGTGCAACTATTTGTGTGAGATATTTGAGTATTATATAACTTAGAGGCTGTTTTACTAATCTCTTTGCAAACGTCCGAAAGACTGGTGTCCAAGTGTTTCTTCATAATGCTGAAAATAGACCCAGCCATTAGAGTACACGTGGAATAAGGGGAGGATGAGTTCTCGACATTACTTACATTTAGAGCTTTAAGCTGGATGCTTGTTTTAACTTTTTTGAAGTGGCCACAACCCCGGTAGTTGCTGGGGTGTTGACCACCGCAATTCGGGCATTTCAGAGTTTTAGCACTACATGCCTTCGCGATGTGTTTGTCACCGCATTTCATACATCGTTGCTCTCCGTTGCATTTGTGTGACAAGTGCCCAAATTTCTGACACTTGTGACACTGAACGGGTTGCGGAAGAACACGATATTCCTCGGTTTCGTATTTTTTGCCATTAATAATTACCCCTTTGCTTATCAGATTCAATTTCGTTGCTCTATTAGGGCATTTTACTTTTATTTTCCAAGTATGGTTACCCGTGGCTTTGGAGATTAGTCTCTCCCACGAGCATCCTGGAAGGGCTTTATCAATCGAGTTTTTTTCCGTTTTGGGGTGGACGCGTGTGATTACGACACAGGGTTTTGGTTGCGGGTGGCCCTGTGTCTTGTTGGTTTTATTGGTCACCTTAGGGGGCGTTTTGGCTTTTACTTTATCGGCGTACGTCGCTCTATCGGTCGGCTAGCTGTCGCATTCACTATTTCCGGTGACGTAGACTCTGTTGCATTAACAGAGTCCCCATTTCTTGATGTGACCACCGAGTCCTTCTCAGTAGCGGTGCTCTGTGAATTTTTCTTGATGATTTTTGTCTTCTTGACATGCGGATCAATAGTCATACAGAAACCATTTTCGTCTTCGACGTCCAAGGTTTCATCATTTTCACGGAACTAATTGGAGAGTTTCCTTTTCGATCGATTTTGGTTTGGTGTTTTTTTCTGTCGCTGCGATTTGGGGACTTTAGCTGAATTTTTATCCAATTGAATTTCAACCGCCACGGCCGGGGAAACTGCGACCGTGTTGGTAGCTTCTTCTACTATGGAACGCAGCCAGTTATCCTGGCTGGGGGTAATTAGATCTGAATCTATTTCAGATATCCCCGGCAGTGAGCCGGCGGACGCAGGTCTTCTCATTTCTGTAGCAGCGTCAATACATGGTAAATCAGGTACTGGAGGAGAATGGTCCTCCTTACCTGGTTTGTCTTTCAGAATTGCCTTTTCCAATTCCCTTCTCAATTCAGCCTTTTCTTTATCTGCCTGTCGCTTCTGGGCTTGAAGCTCTGACCGCAAACCCTCTATGGTGTCATTTAATCTGGATATTTCTTTCTGGAAGCCAGACATCATCGACATCATCGATGTCATATCAGTATTAGTGGAATTTCCACTGTTGCTCAGACTACCAGAATTAAAGGCAGAACTGTTTAACTGAGCTTGACTTTGTTTATCCATTATTTTTATTTGTAAATAATTCTAAAATTCTAAATTTTATTTTTTAAGTTATTAAAGATTTTAATTTAATTGTATTGACTTAAATATTCGTTTTTAGTTTTAACAGAGAAAAGCAGACAGAAAATAGATAGAGTTAAAGATAAACACTTACAAAATTACACTAGAGTGCACAGAAGTGGTACAGAGAACAATAGGCTTTGTTAATATCCAAGCTGTGAGATGTGTTCAGTCAGGAGCTTTCACAGACACGTCCGATCAGTATGACTGTCAATCGCAAACTTTATATTGTTTTACCCAGTTTTATATTCGTTAGTTTGAATACTGTTTCGCCGATTTTTTTTTTGTTTTGACTGTGGAACAAATCAACGGTAATTGGATTGTTGAATCCACTACTTTGATCATGTGCCAACGAAATGAGCCCATGCCACTAAGTATTATACTGTTTACATAAGTTAGTTTACAAAATATACTCCAACAGTGATCTGACAAACTGTCGTATAAATCGATTATGAGATATGATAATCAATTATTCATTTTTTCCATCTTTGTAATTTTAGCTGTGCAACCGAAGTATGTTAAACTACAGTTAGGACAGCAACAAAATGGTAAGATACATTAGACTAGAGATAGCGTTGAAACCGAAACAAAATGTTAGTTAAGTATCACACTGACATAGCTGTGCGAATTATACGCTAGATTTCTTAGCTTTAGGGCTTTTGTTTGCAATTATATTTTTTCTATTGTTTTGTCGTTTACTTCCCTTTTAGGTTTTTCTATTGCCTTTTCCGTTTTATTTTATTATTTCACTCTTCTTTCTAATGTATCGCGTCAACGTTTCTATTGGAACATCCTGCTAACATACTAAATCTCCCAAAACACACATACAGAGAGGCACGATTACACCTTGTTAATGAGTATGGACTCTTCCAAGAGCTGACATCGAACTTACATGGAAGATACCACAACGGCTCAACGGGTTAAAAAAGAATGGTAGACTAACTTATTGGCCATCACCCTTCTTATGACAGTATGAATATTTGCATTAGAGTTACTCGCCTTGAAAAGTGGCACAGGGAAATGACGCAATCTCCGAAACTGAGCAACCCTGAGAAAAAGTATTGTTTAAAGTATTGTTTAAAAAACAAATATTGAAGTATTGTACTGAAATTCTGTATCATTACTGAATATTCCAGAAACAAGAAGGGTGATCTGATGAATTTTGGGGGCCTACAAATACAAGTGACCATTGGTGTTTCTGTTGGGAATCCCCCGAAAACAAAATGTGCCAGTTATTGGTTGTTTCTTTCCTGTCATTTGTTCTCTCTTGCTCGTTTTTAGGGTCAGAAAATGTGACCGCTATACTTGGCCAAGATATCTGAATGTCCAAATACAAATGATGCGATCACATTTTTTTATCTAACAATCATATAGTTTATGGCCTGAACTATTAGCGGCAAAGCCGGCTCTTTGGGATCCAATTCTGGACACCACCTGGAATCTGATACAAATCACAGGACATGCACATTATCATGATAATCTGTATTTACACGAACGTTATAATGGTCGCCTATAGGAAAATAGTTAATACTCTTATAACTATAAGAAATACAATTTTGGGCTTTCATATCTGGTTTATTTATTATTAGTGGAGTTTATGTAAGTCATGGTGTCCTATATGGTTCTGGTGGTAGAGGAGGATTTTAAACTATCAATGCCCAGCTGAATCACCATACAAGCACACTGTCGGAAAACCTATACTTCACTTCCGTCCACCGTTATTTGTTTATTTGTATTGTTTTTTTTTCCAAATTAAACTGTTAAAAACTGTTAGCAAAAATCAAATAGCATATTTGGAACACATTTGGGGGGAAGTATTGGGAAAAGAATGACATAATAAATTTACAAATACGAATAAATGTGAATTTAAGCATATCTATCAAACTAGAAGTACAGTACTGGCGCTGATAAACTTCCCATGTTACAGCACAAAATTGCATTATAACTGTCAAACATTTTTCCATCTCTGTCCCTACCACCACCTCATAATAGAGAACTCATCCCATAAAAAAGCAACATTTGTCAAAACTGTGTAGCACGTTTCCTGAAACTGATGCTAATAACTGTTTTTCGTTTTGTTTTTTGCTTCCTATGATTTGCTTTGGGATTACAATCCTAATGAGTACACGGTGGTTTACTAATAATAATAACACTTTGGCCAGCCACTGTTTTGTCGCGGTTCTCGGACGAGAAGGCCATGGTTACCCCTGTGCTCCCAACTGCCTCCCTATTCCCACGCTTCTCCTCTCCTCCCAACATTCGGAGACGAACTGCTTGATGATATCCCTTGTCCCATTCTTCCCAATCTCTCCGATTAGCATATTAACCCTCTCCTTTGAGTCTCCCCCTAACCACATGTCCTTCATTCTCCCATCCCACTTCCCCATTATACTCCCAGTGAATCTCATTCTTTTAGGCTGATACTTTGGGCATTCAAGAAGAAAGTGTTCCAGGGTCTCCACCATGTCCAAGTTACACATCTGGCAGTCCCTTTCACCGTCTTTCCCAATTTTTTCCCCTCAGCTCCAGGGATCGCGACCTCAGCTTGAACAACAGTGACCCCCGAAAGGTGCCATCAAGGTACTCTTCAAAACCTGGCTTCTCTTTATCACGCAGGCCACCCAAAGACCTCTTTGATTTGACCCCCTCTCGCCAATTA
This sequence comes from Pictodentalium vernedei, assembly GCA_031216915.1. Classification (NCBI taxonomy): domain Eukaryota; kingdom Metazoa; phylum Mollusca; class Scaphopoda; order Dentaliida; family Dentaliidae; genus Pictodentalium; species Pictodentalium vernedei. The sequence goes on along the minus strand of CM062288.1, from coordinate 13,253,370 downwards.
CGGTTACAATCTTCCATGACCCTTTCTCTTACGATTTTTTTACCCTGGTTTGCCCCAACGTCCAGGTCCGAGATCTCCAATGAGTAGTTCTCTACTAGCTCCCTCATTTGGACCATCCACCCCGTTTTGATATTTGAGTTGAAAATTCTCAGGAACATTACTTTACACCATCGGCTGTCGGGGAGATTTACCAAATAATTAAGATAACCGAACTTCAACAGGTCTATCCTGTCCTTGATCCTCATCCACCCAAGCTCACCCCTGATTGCTTCTAGCGCTGCGGCATTACTCGGCCCCGTTATCCATCGGCCTGCATCGTTCTGCAGGATTTCCAAGCTCTTTACGGCCGTCTGGTTTAGTGGTACCACTTCCGTACCGTATGTTATACTTGGCAGACCCACCATTTCCCAAATGGTTTTCCCCACGAAAACCTTATTGAAACTGTTTCTCCCTATAAGTTTCATTTGGTTAAGGATTCGCTTCCCCTTCAGAATCAATTTATTTGTGTGGTTCCGGTAGATGCCTCTTCCTGTAATGTTTATATTTACCCCCAAATACTCGTAATCACCCGTCTCTCCCACACTGAGAAGTTTGCTGCTCCCTTCCGGAATGCAGAACTCACCCACTCTCCACCTTCGAGTGGGGTCCACTTTGCGGCCCACAGGTATAACTTTGCTCTTGCTTTCATTAAGTTCGAGTCTCCATTTGCTCCCATATTTCCCAACAATTCCCAGCATTTTCGTTAGCCCCTCTTCGCTCTCTGACACTAGAACCATATCGTCTGCAAAAAATATCCCTGGGATCTTCACGTCACCAACTGCTACCCCCTCCTCGCTACGCAGGAGTTCATCTCTATAGTACTACCTTGTCGAGTCACTTCTTGCATTTTACAATGTATGGAAAGCAATATCCTAATTTCTAATTCCAAAATGTGCGACAACCTGTTATGTATATCTGTCCTTCTGACAAAGCGTTTCTTTTTTTATTTGTTTTACATTTTCAGTAATTGACAACTAACTCTCACCCCAATCATCAAATATATTAAATACCAATGAACTCCACATCTTGCTTCATATGTGACTCTTGTAGCAGCCGTCTGATTCGTCTCCTTGGATACAGTTTTACAATAACGTCACCTTTTTTTCTCAGATTGGGTGTTTGTAAGGATCGACAGAAAATGGAAAAGTGCAACTATTTGTACTAGCAACTCTAGCAGAGCAGAGTATAATTGTATTTTGTGGTTATAGGAACAATGAGTCTGAGAAAATTGAGGCTTTTTTCCAGACCACAGGGTGTGATTCAAAAACAATCGCATATTGAAAATTTAATATCACAAAAAAGTTTGTTTTTTGTAAGCATTATTTGAATGATGAATTGTATTATAGTTTTTGATGGAACTTGACATACCGGGAGCATAATTCAGGTCTCTTTTTTCCCATATCAGTGCGTGGAAATAAGTTTACATCAATTTTTATTATATCAATACCAATTAAACAACTTTGAGATTCATGTTGCTTCGACGAGTTGGAACACTATTTTTCTAGCCACATGGGTTGATAAGGCATTTAAAAAAAACGGTTGTGCACTTGTGCAGATTTTTAATTTTATATTGGGATTAGATATGTTTTCCGTGGATGTTATGAGCTTTTACCATTGTCAAAGATGCATTGAGTAAAAGAATAAAGCAATCTACTGGCAGCAATCTATATTTTAAAATGAACATATTTTCCTCGTTTTGACTCAGTGGAAGCCAGAAGTTGAATTGTAATGCAGTAACCGTTCTTTTATCACATGAAATAGATGAAAAGTATTCCATAACACAAGGTTCGCTTTTCCAACTGAATGATATATTCCAGACGCTTCATCTAAGCCTGGGCGATGGACTATTTAAGTGTTGGACTGTTCCCAGAAAACCTGAACATCATTCCTTACATACTTAGACTTGTGGATAAGAAGTCTGAAGCTTACTATCATGATCACGTGGTGAATCGCCAGCAATTACCAGATCTATGAATAACTCTTATTTCACAGTTATTCGTCTGATACCCCTTTATAGTAATACCTTAAGAGATACCACCCCCCCCCCGCCCCCTAAACAGTGTGAAATTAACAATCAAATGTCAACTCATGTGTTTTTTTCATAGCCATTTTGAATAAAAGTATTTGAAAACATTTCACTTTTGATCTGGAATTTCAAAGATATCTACGTTTTCAATAGGTTTTTATAGCTTTTTTATTTTTTCTCTACATCTCATGTTTCGAAAAGGTTATCTATCATCGGATTGATTAACACGGTATTCGTTCAGTTTTTGGTATCATTATTCACTACTGTCCTCGTTATTTATTTCACTGTCCCGATCAGGTACATTTTTTAAAGGTTTTTCTCATGTATTTTACATTATACAATTATTATTTTACACTACATCACTTTTTTATCGCCACAATATAGTCTTGGTTGCTGATGTGAAGCTACGCAGCAATAAATAAATAAATTCATAAATGACCTGGAATTTGGTAGCATAATGCCTCAAAATTCAGATGTCAAATCTTTTTAGAACAAAATACTATGTATAAGAAATAGTTTCGGTGTAAAAAAATATAAAAAATGAAACAAGGATCCTGCAGGAGATGCTGAAAGTGCTTTTTTATTGAATTCCAGAGAGGTCACCAAAAACACAATATCATATAATTCTAGGTTTTCGAGTCACCAAGTCTAATGTAGGCAGTTTATATTCACCCGGAAGTGAAATGTATAGGCAACATACGGTTTCAGCAACAGTCAGGTCCCAATATGACTGACACGACTGTGTCAAAATTGTGAATTGTGCGGATACCTTTGGCGTCACGAACCATATTCCAGCTGAGCGCACTCTAAGTTACCCAGCTCATAGGCTTGGTTTTACGACGCATTGGGATTTACTTCTTTACCATTACACACTGTTGTTTGGTGAGTAGTTGACTGTAGGTTTCCATCTGTCCACCTTTACTCTGATCAAATTGCATATGCATATTTTGTTTTCGTATTCTATTGCCGTTGCCATGATCAGAATCATTAATTTCCACATATCAAAATCACATTAAGGCGCGGATGGTTATACATTTATTTCGCAACTAAAGAAAGTATTGTATGTCAGTTTCGGGTGTCAGGACAAGCTTCTAAGCCACCAGTCCAATTCTGTTAGACATTCGACTCGTTTATAACCTGGAACTACTCTAGTCCTTAAATAGAATAATGCCATTGTTTAAATTCACTCGTCTGGTCATCTTGTTAATTTTTTCGACAGACCAATATATTCCAGGGGACTAAATCTATAAAATGCGATATAGATACATTGCCCTTGAATCATTGCTAGAAATTTTGCTTTATCGAACTTCATTTCATCGACATTTTGAACATAAAAGAAAACACCACCGCCGTAGTTTTATGCTTACACGACTTAGTTCCAATAATTATTTTAATAACTTGATGATTTTAAAGGAATTTAAATACTGATTTACTGGAATACCTAGAACGGAACAGGAAAGAACATTTGTATAACTTTGTAAATAAAAGCACATGGCATTACATCAACAATCGTCCCCGCGCAAATTTTCACAAAACGTGGGTAAACATACAGTACATGACAGCGTCGAGTGGCTAACATAATTAGATGGGTAATATCCGAGCATGGTTTACGGTATCACAGATAAAATGGATAAGCGTCAAGACTCCAAAAATTATGGAACTGTTGTTTAAACTCCAAACAATTGGGCTTTTCTACGCAAACTTTATTGGAATTGTATTCAACTACCTTTGAATATCAGCGCATGATATAAACAAGATATTTCCAGATTGACGTTTGACTCCATTAGTACGGACAGTCTGCATTTCTGAAAAACAGGTTATTTGAGTTTCTAGAGGAAGAAAAGCCATATATTGTCTTGAATATCTCATGAAATCAAGTGAAGTGTTATATAGCCGCCGGGACTTGATTTACGTGAGATTCAACAGAATATATGGCGTTTATTCCCCTAGAAACTCGAACAACCTGTTTTTCATTGACAAGCCCGAATCAAATCAATTCGAAAGCAATCAATCTCTGGCAGGGGTGCATTCAAGCTCTCTGGACAGCAGTCTAATTCTCTAGGGAATCTAAAGCTTTTGTGCGTTGATTGTTTACTCATCACTTTTCGCGGAGATTGCATAAAGACTACCTGCTATGTATTATGATGTTCTTCCACTCACAGAGATATACAAATAGCTTTTCGTCCTCCAGCTATAAATATACAACCAATAGGTATTTAACCCTTTACCCAACGAATCGCCCGCATCCGCCCGCGTGATATACAAATTCAGAAGTTGAAAAAATATTATTTTTCAAAAAAGTTCAACAAAACCATATCATGTGACCCCTCGTTGGAACGAGCTCTTCGAGCTCGTTTCAACGAGGGGTCACTTGATATGGTTTTGTTGATTTTTTTTGAAAAAAAAAATAAAAATTATTATTTAAAATAATAAATATTGATATCGTCTGCGTTGGGTAAAGGGTTAATGTACCTTGAAACCATGGCCGGAGAGCTTGTGTCGGATCAAGGAATTGTGATTAAATTGTTGTGGGGTTCAGGCCCGTCAAACACCAAGAGAAATATGGGTGGTCTGCCCGCTTCTCGTAGTCAGGTAGTAGAAAAGTGTCATGACCCATCAGTCGGCTTGATAGTCATCTAAGGTAAGACTGTTCTAAGTGTTTTCCGAACCGCTTTTTGAAACTTGGATTAGAAAGAAAATGTCGGTACCTGTTAATCAGACCAGACAATAAGTTACATTTGTCTAATTACACCTTTGTCCGTACTTAAAGCATGTATCGGGGCCACTGATCTAAAATCTGTATCTTGGACCTACAGGATGCAAGATCGTCCCTGGCTGTAGAAACGCGTTTGTAAGTAACCTTGAACATTTATTTTTACCTCAAGAGAATAAACATAGTTCTCAAAGTTTGATTTTTGATATACGTGTTATTCTATACATTCAAGTAAAAACAACACGAAGTTATACTGTTACATTTTTCAGAATGTGTTAAGTAAGTTTATGTGAGGATCTCAAAAGTTCAAGGCAGACGCATGTAGTTTCGGCCGAAATGTCAGGCAATGAAATCTTCAATTAAAATGCCATAGTTAATCGAGTTTTTACTCTTGAGAATTGTAAAATAAATCAATCATCACCATTATGTGTTTGTGCAAAATGTGGTATCAGAGTCTCAGTATTGATTCTAACACTATATTTCGACTCGTCGTCTATTCGTCAAGATCTGAAATTTACCCTAAGTTTCAGTGTATCTAACTTTTAGAATGTAGGTGTCAGCTGTAGTCAGAATAAAGCCGTAGATGCTGAAAGGTACCCTAAGTTTCAGTATACCTAACCCTGATGTCAAATTATTGAAATTTCGAGTAGAATTTTTTCCCATAATGCAATTTGGAATTCAATCAAGCCCGAGTGTCGCTCTCTCTTGTTTCTGGGACAATCTAGGCAGTCTATTGCGTCTCGTCGAGATGTGACCCTACAGACAAGAGCTCTCAGACTCAGACTCATTTCGTACACAAGCATAATGGTTAAATCATTCACGTGTAATTAAGGATTTGTTTTTATGAAGCGGTATTGTGAAACTCAGTTTGAAGTTTCATGACGGACACTCGGTATGCGTGTTATGTAGGTTAAGGAGTAAAACAATTGAAACTTGCAGCAATTTAAATATATATCAGGGATTGAAGTTATCTAGATTCACCCCTGCACCCTCCCCCTGCACCCCCCCCCCCACAAAAGAAAAAAAACAAACAAAAAATCGGTCAAACGTTATGAAATGAACCTTGGAATCTGGTGACTGAGGCCGATTCAAGGAGGTCGAGATATATCATGATCTCATTAATTAGGTCTATGTTGGAGGTTGGAATGGAATTTAGTTGGAGAAGACAAAATTCAACTTGGACGCAAAACAAACCCGAGAACTATCATGTAATACATTGATTCGATTTGAAAAACCGAGATGTCAAATATAACACGTTAATAGAGCACGATACCTCTCGAAGTACAGTCTGGTTTACAGTTAATAGCAATTATGAAAGTAATTAAAAATTGTTCAAATATTTCGTGTCTGATTCTGGACATCAACGTTGACTCATTTGTTGTGACACTTAATCGCAGCATCACCAGCGTGTGCGCAATGCCACAGTCTACGGAGGCGTACAGCTCGTCTACATAACGCGTCCTTTCGAACAACGCTCTTCCTTCTTATGGATGGGGTTAATGTGGAGAGCCCCACAGTTAACTACTCGCCGAAACCAGTAGCTCGCACTCTACTGGCACTGCTTCCTTGTCTGTAAAATCGTCTAGAGCGAAATTAACCTACCTATTGCAAAATGTCGTTATAATACCAATAAAACGCTGTACCGTCTTTAGAAGATTTTAAATGCAACACAGGTTTTATTTGTCTAACGGAGCACGTTAGAGCTGAATTTTACTTGTGCAACACGATGCAGCCTTACAAGTCAACTGGCACCAAACTCAAAGTTGAATACGTTTGTACCATCCGATTTTGTAGTTTGTAGAACGTTAATTCACAATAAACCTAACACATACAAACATACTGCATAATCTACACCATTATCTTTCTTAAAAACGATAAACCTAGTTTCAACATTTCATGTGCTCAACAATTTTGGAACAGAAATAGAAAGTAGTTATGCAAGGCGACAGAGTCAGAATAAAATCGATTTTCGGTATTACCCAGACAACCGACGAGTTATGTAACTTCCATATCCAAGTCCCCTCGTAATGTTCTGATAACGTTTTAAACCCTTTGAACCCTGGTAGTATATTACATGTCAGTCCAATAACAGCAGTTGGATGAGTCCACATTCATTCTTTTGGTTTAAACCAATTAATAGTTTCAACGTGCAGCTTTGGGGATGCACGTTGGAAATATTGATTGGCCTGCTACACACATTCACTTAGCAGTCATCCAATTTAATGAAATTATGACTTAGTATTTTCCTTGGCCTTCACAACGGCCTCTAGGGCTCAAAGTGTTAAAGTGGTAAAAAATATTATTCGCAAGCACGTTTGTATCTGAAACTCAGCGAACATGAACCGCCATTTAAGGTGCAATAGAAACAATGCGAATCTTTGTTTGAAAGCAAGAGGTGGAATATCTTCGATGTCCGCAAACATCTGAGCAAATTCTTACCATGCTTTGTGAGCGTAAACATTTGTTTGACAGGTTTGCTAATTTTTCTTTCTACGTGGCCATTTTTGCGTAATTCATTACTTGTATAGGACCTTAAATGAGAAATGAGTTGACATTAATCCAAATTAACTTTAAGAAATATTTTTAACAAATGAATAATTCGGATAAAGTTTGATACTTTGTTTTGCAGGTGGGAGAGAATTTAGCCTAGCCGTGAATTATGGATTAAGAAGATATAGAAGAAGTTTAAGATTTTTAAAAAAATAATAAACCGAAAGATACGAAGTGTATTTACTGTAGTTTCTGATCAATGAATATGGATGTTGTATCACGTTACAAACCCCACGGGTGTATGTGGGGTACGTGCTACACGTATTTTGGATTATGGGGAGATCCAAATTGCTATAATTCTGAGGAAGAATTGAACTCAATTATCTGTTTCTCACATTCATGCTATGATAAAGCGACAAATAATTTAGTTGAATCCCATCCCACATTCATACTCTGAAAAGCTACAGATAATTTATTTTAACCCTTTACCTAACATGAAAAGCAAACGACACTTGCAAAAAAAATTCTTGAACAACTAATTTTTTTCATTTTTTATCTCAAAAACATAGGTTATGACCGCTCATTGGAACGAGCATAACTCTGGGTAAAAAAGGGTTATTCCTTGTAATTTATAATTAAATCTTAATTGTTTGTTTTTACTATAGTGTAAACTGATGTATACAGTGGCAGTCGAAGTCTTTGTAATTGATGTCATGCAAACGATATATTACGGGCTCTGAATCAGTCATACCAGTGTTTGTGCAAAGGACTGTTTTCAGTTTTCAAGATAGTTAAGTAAAAATTCCAATGTCCAAAACCATCTAAAAATCTCAACGTTTCGTCAGCAAAATGCCAGCTTCATCTTCTCCTGATGAAGCTGGCATTTTGCTGACGAAACGTTGAGATTTTTAGATGGTTTTGGACATTGGAATTTTTACTTAGCTATTATACAAGACTTTGTTCAAGTATCCGGTTTGTATGGCTGTGATCCCATCTTATGCTGTTCCAATGAAGATAGGTTTTTGTGGTGCCGTGCTATCTTTGTTGTTAGTTTTCAAGATAGTCTATTATTACACAAACCATACTGATTAACTAATTGACGATCATAACAGGTGACCGAGGAATGAGGATTAACCCAATTCTGACAAATTTGTTGATATATCCTCGAATTTTATTGGCTAAGAATGTCACATGCATACCGGCGGAAAAACACGCCGTACACGGTCAGTTGCTGACAATGTAACTAACAATACGCGGATAATAGTCGTGAACAGTGTCACCGCATTAATCAAATATGCCGACACTGGAGGTAAATTAATTATGACGGTCCACCATTTTGTTTTTGTCGCGAATATATTAGTGAACATTCAGCTAATTGCCACTTTAGATTTAGAAAGATTGTTTAACTTGAAAGCGCCGGAAAGCAGGAAAAATTGTAAATGCTTCCAAAAATGTAGAACACAGTATAGCAATAATTTTCTCGGAAAACAATTAGATGTTGGATGACCCACTTGCATATCATCACTATCCATCTGTTTTTGTAACCAAATGAATGAGACAGGAACAATTAACGAAATCATGAAACGTTTGCAAATGCTTCGTGTCACGTAATGGTCAGCGAGATCAACATTAGGCTGTGCTAAGCCCTCACATGAGATTGTTCTCACTTCCCATCATTTGACAACGCATCCGTCATCCAAATTCCCCATAACTTATGTTACACGATGTTTCAACTAGTCAAGAGGAAACTAAAGAACAGTAATCCATCAGCAATGTGATGAATGCTGTCTTCATCAGTTTCAAACCCGACTAACGTTTCAGTGAACAATAATGAATGATTATTTTGGAGTAACGCGTGGATGAAATACGACTGTGTGACCCTTCTGATACAGTTACGGTGTAATTGCATTGACAGACACACAGGCATATTATTGACAGATGAGCGGGAGGAAGACAAAAACGCTAATACTACAGGAAAAAAAATCAACGAATTTTAAATCCATCAATCCAGCCAATCAAGCAAGCAACTCGTGCTGTCCTGATAAAAATTATATTATATATATGTAGATAGATAGATAGATACAGTATTCTTGTCTTTTTGTTGTCATGATGCTGGTTAACACTTTTGAAACCTGTTCACCAGCCAGTATCCTTTTCTTTTTTTACTTTAGAAGCATTGACTGGAAGTGGTTTGCATCTGTGAATGTCCTATTTTTTATGAGTCCTGATTCCGCGATGGCCGCTCAAAGAACAAAATGCCGTCTAATCCAACCCCAATACCATTCTCTGAAAATTCTAAAATGCAAATGATAGGGAAATCTTTAGAAAGGGTTAGGTAGACAGTTGTACAGTACAGTTGTCGTGGATTGATCGTAATCCGCCCATTGGCAATGGTGTCCACGCATGCGTTTACCAAGTAATACAAATCTACACCAGCAAAAGTATAATTAATGAAGCATCGGTGTACCCTGTGCGTCATTGACTAAATGTTTGATGATTATTCCTATAATTAGTGTTTGGAATCTAATATTATTGCGTCCGTGTAAATATTGCCCACCCGCTGAAAGTGACCAGTCCACGGTGGGTGTACTGTATTTGTCTAAAAGACACTTGACGCTGACTAGTTTGAGAAACAATATGTCATTATGAATCTGTACCAGTATATCTCAAAGTAAATCTGAGTTTTCACGATACTGTCATGTATAGCTGATAGGGTAAATGTGAACAATTTCACTCACTTTTTTGAGCACTCTGTATCAAATTCTTTATTTTGTTGTCATTCATGAATTCACCTAGTTACATAAATGAGCATTTACATTCAGGTGCTCATCTCTCTCTTATATCCATGTTCACTTATTGGATAACACTGACTCTATTGCTACTGTTATTCGTAGTTTGTGCAGCGTGTTGTTAGGTTGAGACGAGTTTCCGTCGTCTATCTGTTTAGTAGTGGACTCCATCTTGTTTTCTTTTGTGGCTGTTGGTTAGTATGGGGCCAAGTGTTCACAAATATGGTTGTCGGGTTTGGGATGTCAATTCAGTATGTTCAATTCTATGAGAGTATATAGAAATGCCTGATGTTAGAGAACTTTTTATGACTAAACTGATGTCGGCAACACCAATCCGCCCCTGTTTTCCATCACTTAGAAATCTGTACATTCGTGACACAGAACTTGTGAATTGTTCTAGTATCTTCGAAACAATCATGATTTTTTTCTGATTTGGTGATATGGGTTTCTAAGCTTAGAACATTCTTACTTCCTATTGAACCGTGATGCAAGTACGTTGAAAAGCGTCGTGATTACATACTAATAACAGCAAAGTTGAGAGACTTGTACTGAAATTATTTATGTCAGGACAGAAAAAAAGATGGATGGTAGGAGATGGAACATTCTGGATCTGGTAGAGCTTTTCTCTCAACAAATACGCATTCTCCAGGACAGGTTTAACTCTAAATAAATGGAGAAGATAAACAGTCTATGCAGATTTATTTTTCCATGGACAGACCACAGGAATAGTTCCGCATTTTTTATCTAAAATAAAATTGTTGGACATACCTGTTATCATCAATAAAATTTTTGATTGTCAACCTTCTAAACGATCTGACGCCATGCATATTGCCATGTGTACCATCGAATGAGGGTGTTCATTGTAGCTTGGAAACTAAATTGATCCGCAAAATAAAAAAAAGTTGGCCTATCTTAGTTAACAGGCACTCCTGTTACCGCCTTTCTCAAAACATGGAAATAGACGGCATGTGGAGCAAGAGTCGATATGCCATTTGATCAACCCTTTCAACCCGGTTTGCATTAAGTTTTGCGTGAAGAAAAAATAGTTGTGGGCGAGCAAACGATGTAAAGAATAAAACATATGAAGAGATCATCGGTAATAATTTAATCCAAAATCTCGAGAGAGCTGTTGGATTAAATTATTACTGAACCTCCCAACAAACCAGGGTGGTTTTGCTCATTGTCTGTATTCCCTGAAATGATACTTTCCAGGGCACCAGTGTTGAAAGGGTTAACCAGAAGAAAATTGGGACACAAAAAAAATATTTAGCAGATAAAACAATGGCGCAACTAAAAGTGGATTGTTAACTTTTAGAAACAATGGAAAATGCTATCCAAAGTGTACAATCATGTTTCCTGACACAAGTAGAAATACGGGGGAGTATAAAACACCGTCAGTTCTCAGCCTTTCCTGCACTGTCTTTTAGGCTACTAAGAGAATAAGGTTGCTTTTGAACTCGTTGCATAGATTAATAGAGACCAAGACATCATTAGTTGATTACAGGGATACATGTTATAAAAAAAGAAGAATTAGACAGAAAGAAATTAGCTCAGTTGTACTACATCTACCCTCATTCATCCATTGTGTTAGTTGAGAAAGTTTCCCTCAAGCTCACTCGTGCCTACAGCTTTTGTGGAGAAATTTGAACCACAGCACTCCAAGTGAGTGTTTGACAAAGATGTTTGAATCAACGGTGGATGATCTAAGGCACATATGTCCAGCACAAAGCAACGGTTAGATGAGGATCACTATCAAACATCTAGGATTGGACATAGGTATACTTATTCCATTTAGGATTGGACATAGGTATATTTATAGAGGATCTCAAACGAGTGATGTTTGGATATAAGATTTTTTGAAACGAGTTTGAGGAATTGGATTCACAACGAGCCTTTAGGCGAGTTGTGAATCGAATTCATCAAACGAGTTTCAAAATATCTTATATCCAAACATCACGAGTTAAAGATTCTGTATATCACATGAATTTTCGAATGTTTTTTACACTTTTTATTTAATTCATTGTCGCTAAATTTCCCCAAAACAACCGACAATCAGTTCGTTGGCTCAGACGTTTCACGTCATGGCGTCATGAATGCGCTTTACTTGTACCTGTTGGCGTAATTGACGTCATGTGAATTACGCACAAGAATACAATGCTGCTGCTATGGGACCACTCGCCGATTAGACACGAGCTGATAATCATGAAATAAGACATGGGTTGTTAAGTCGAAATTAACGACGTTTCATGTGATATATTCCATTTAGCAAAGCTTTATCTGTCACCGTTAAAACAGTCTTAAACGTCATTGATTAGGTAATACAATTGAATATATATCCATGATGGCAATTTATCTTTATAAATGTCGCAAGTACCCGTATAAAAAGGATCTGGGCGAAATGCACCATTGTCATTTCATTCTGTAGATAAAATGGTTAGAGGTGAACACAGTATTGTGAAAATTAAAAATATCAACGACTCCAGTTTTTTTACAAAGGCCGCTGTGATAGGAAAGTGTCACGTCGATAAAGATAAATCTTAACCTTGACGATTGAAACAACCTAATTTTTATTTCAACCATTATAGATGCAAGACGTGTATGGAGCCCAGGATGACACATAATCCAGTAATGTGTGCATTTCAAATGATTTCTCCTGGTTATTTATTATTAACTAAAAATCATATTCAACATCAGTTGGAGAAAATGAAAATGAAAAGTATAGTGAATTCTGTAATGCCTTACAACTCATAAATGCATTCAAAAAAGGAAATTCGAAAAAAAATGTTTGGACACGAGGTTTGTCGAATAATATTATTTATGATGAACAGATTATGTACCATAAATAGTTAAAATAATTCAGAAACCATATTTTAGTTAAAATTACCTTTAAAAATATTACGAACAACGGGATATGAAAACAAGATTTTATGAATAACACATGCCAGTCAGTAAATTTTGTAACAGTTTAGTAGAGTACGTTCGTTCGTTCGTTCGTTCGTTCGTCCGTCCGTCCGTCCGTCCGTCCGTCCGTCCGTCCGTCCGTCCGTCCGTCCGTCCGTCCGTCCGTCCGTCCGTCCGTCCGTTCGTTCGTTCATTATTTATTTTTTTATTTATTTTTCTTTTTTTATTTATTTATTTATTTTAATTATTTATTGGAATGTAACGACACTTTCGACAGCCAAGGTAACCTCGTGGCGACGAGCTTTACTGATGAAGGAAGACAGAGTACTGGGAGAAACCACTGAGCAACGGCGAGCAACAGACCGACTCGCCATCGTACTAACTCCACACAATCCACGCAAGCTAGGTTAGCATTGGTTGAAGTCAGGTACACCATAAAAGTGCAGTACGCCTTAGTGCAAAGCTCCACCGTGCTGCCACGTGGGAAATCGGGGTGAATTGATGAAACACAGTGACCACTGGCTGGGATCGAACCGTGGACCTTTTGGTTTGAAACTCAATTCCGCAACTACTGAGCCATATAATTTTTTTAGACGACCGCCAATGTCAGGTTCGTGTTGTCTGTTGGGAACAGGAATTGGGGTTTATCAGGGGAGTATTTTATCTGTTGCCCATCTCTCGATGAAAACAATGCATTATTGACGCAGTCAAATATTTACCCTAAATTTTAAAGTCATGTGATATCCCCCTCGGCAGGTCTGCGGAACCTGGTATATTTCATGTATGGGAATCTAGTTGTGACAATTATGTCGCACATGTATCACGCAGCTCATATCACCGTCTATGTAATATCAGCAGGGTTCGCTCCGTTGTGGATGGGGGCCGCAAGACTCTTAGGCCGAGCTCTTGTCACAAGTAGATTAGATTATTGGACTTCTTTGCTATTTGACTGTAAACATTAAGAAGCTGTAAATTATTCAGAACTGTGCAGCAAGAATTTTTACCAAACAACGGAAATCGTGCCATATTAACCCCATTCCCTCAAATATACACTGGTAGCCAGTCGACAAAAGGATAGAGTATACGTAGCATCTTCTGACATTCCAAGCAAAGAACGGCCTGGCTCTTGATTATCTGAGCACTCTGGTACAAAGGTATGTACCATCTCGATCCCTCCACTCAACTTCCAACTCCCTTCTATACAAACCAGCAGGCGACCATGCGTTTTCCGTGGCAAGTCCCTTTCTTTGAAACAGGCTACGTGGCCACGCTGAGGCACCACATATGCTGGGAAGCTTCGAAAGCGCCCTGAAAACAAACCAACCTCTTTACCCGAGTTTTCGGTGTGCCCTAGTAGTGTATTCTCTCCGTGTCCCATATAACGTATTTGCTACATACTAACAAAGCATTCTAAAGCCCGAGAGCGCTTCTTTTGTGCGGATTCATGGCTCTAAACTGTATTTATTACTATTATGATTATTAGGTGAGAATATGGTAGACTATCTATTGTTCATTTATGCTTTTTTGCTCAGAAAAAACATGAATCCTATCGAAAGCAACTTTCACTTCCTTAACAACATCAATGGTATCTCATCTATTTTGCAACCCTGGATCCTGGTGATGTTTCCGAAATTTACAGAAATGCACATAATTTGTCTTTGAGAACTTGAAAACATTTTTGGGGCTCACCTATGAACACTATTCAAGCACAGCTGAATATTGCTTTCGATGGAATTTATTTATTTATTTATTTATTTATTTATTTATTTATTTATTTATTTATTTATTTATTTATTTATTTATTTATTTATTTATTTATTTATTTATTTATTTAGGTAGGTAGGTAGTTAGTTAGTTATTTATTTATTTGGGTTTGACGCCACATCAGCATCGAAGGCTTAATCATGGCGTTAGAAAAATGAGTTAAAAAAGCGGCCACTATTTTCCACGAAGTGAATAAGAGTTGATAAAATCTGGAAAGAACATGGGCAGTAAATAATTAGAGAATACATTAATGGAAAATTACATTAGTGGTTTAAAGAATACTATGCAAGTCAATTTGCTGAATAGACATGAAGAGATGAGAGTTTAAAATTACAAGAACAATTACAAGTTACTAAAAATGTTGTTTTCTTTGAGGAACGACAAATTTTGTGTAAGAATTTGTGTTGTATAAAATTTCCCGAAGAGACACAACATTAAAATACTGCAGTTTGACAAGAATAACTGTATATTGAAAAATCATGTGCTCCAGTGCCAACCCCTGACGGCTAGGAACACATGTTGGTCGCATATTAACCTTTTACAAAAAAGAAAATATGTGTTAGTCTTGTATGACCGATGTGACAAAGTGTCAATGCTACCTGACCTTTTCAACAAAGGTTGCCAGACGAGTAATTCTCCCCAATTTGTCGCGCCATCCCTTTCAGATTGTCACATAGATTTTGTGTATTGACTGATAAATGGCTTGTAGTCACTTAATGGAATCCTAAAATCAGAGACATGTTTGTTTATCTTTTTTTGATGCACTGTTTTCCCTGGTGTTACCGGAGATATCACCATGCCTAGGTATCTAACAATCTAGGTATCATATCGATCGGACATGAGGGAATATTCAACTTCTCACGTTCCAAAATGAGAGACTTCTTTAACTTGGGGGTTGAGTAAAGCATGCAAAGAAGAAAGAGAGTCAAAAAATAATCGAATTTCCTGTGCAGTCAGGATGTATTCAAGTGCTGGTTGTAAAGCTTTATCGTCATTTGTGAAAACAAAATTTGTATTAGGTATTCTGATTGAGGGTATCTGATTCCAAGACAACCTCAGTTTTTACAAATGTTTTCCAAACATCAGTTAGACAAATCTCCAATCACGTGATATCAATTTGAATCCATGTAAATTTGCTATGAACTTTGGTTTTACTTTTAATAATAACTTCGATCTGGGTAACCAAATCACCAACGGGGACAAAAGGTGCTTCGCCCAGATAGGAAACATCAAGGGAATTAAAAAATACAACTTCCTCAAAACCCACTGGAAACGGTATTATAGTATATGGTCCTGTCTGGATTGGACTATTGCAACTCTCTTTATTTTAGACTTCTGCTGAAATATATTAGCCTTCTACAGCGCATTCAAAATACAGCAAAGAAGATCATTACTGGCTCAAAAAATATGATCACAGCATACCAATCAGCAAATTATTGCATTGGATACCAGTTGAATCTCGCATCAGATATAAAGCATTGATGATGACACACGTCATCTACGGAGATCAAGCACATATCTATTCAAAACAGATTGTCAACTTGCACACACCTGTAGGGAATCTTTTCTCATTTTCAGAGAATCGTCCTGCCGGGCATCGAATAAGATCAATTTCGGGTAAGCGATCACTCACTTTTGCCGATCCCGCGCTGTGGAATGCACACTCTCAGGCTTTAACCCTTTGAACCCGGGTGGTATCCTCCATGTCAGTTCAATGGCAGCTACTGGAAGAGCAGCCATTCATTATTTTGGGGCAGACCAATTAATATTTTCAACGTGCATCCTGAGGCAGACTATACTTGCCAATGATGGCCCACCACATAAGAGAACCCACAAGTGGCAGATTATACTTGCCAGAAAATACCAACGCAGCGCCCTCGGGGAAAGGTAGCACCTTTGCTGAGTGGCCCCCTATTGACCTCACCCAGGGGGGTCTAGATCAAAGAAACATCAGAAGACCGCCAGCACTCCCAAGAACACCGTGACCCAGGACATCCGATGAGTATTCCACCACTTCCTTCCTAAACACGAGCATGTTGCAAGAAACCACATTTAACAGTCAAAAAGGGTCGAAAGGGGCATTCCCCACACCGTCCCTGCGAGCCTCCGGCCAGCGAAACAATTCCGTCTGTTTTCTCGAACTTGCTCTTAAGCAACCAAGAGAATAAAGTTAATTTATCGCTGCGGATATTAACAGAGGCAAAGGGATCTTTACAGAATAACAGTTAAACATGTAGTAGGAACTCAGAAGCCATATTCAAGCTTTCTCACTCCTTTTTGTTTCGTAAGTTTTGGGGTTCTGTTATAACACAGCATGGAAAACGAATTATGATGCGTAAATTCATCACTGGTACTGAAAATAGTTAATAATAACAATTCCGTACTCAAAAGGTTTCTTTAATATAACAATGAAGGACATTTCTTAGAATAATCATTGTTTGTGTCTCTCTGCTGATAAATAATATATACTCTAAAATTATAATTAATCGCTCTAATGTGTGGATGTTGTTTTTACAAATACACTTCGCAATGAACATTAATAAAGCCCTATTACACAATAAAAATAAAGTTTATATATAAAACGAGTATGGCAGCTACTGTAAATGGTATTTTGACTCCATATTTCCGTGACATTTGATGAGAAACTCACCATTCGCACATGATAAACGCGAATTTTTATTTCTGTGAAGGAAATTTTACAAGCGAAAATAATTGAATTGTACTCCACCTGCAGGGCTAAAATTTCGACGAGAATCTGAGAATCGATTCGCTCAAAGATTCGCGCAATAAAACCGGCGAGAATCCCTGCAGATTCTCGCTGCACCTCTGCTAGGATTCGCGTGTAAAGAACTGAGTCAATTTAACCCTTTATTTAACACAGCGGCAACAAATTAACCAGCAGAAGGCTAACATGACCTGAAATATCCTGACACTATGTCAATAAAATCTTACAAATATGGCTGTCATTGGAACCGTCTCATTGAACCGGTTCCAACGACAGCCATATTTGTAAGATTTTATTGGTAAATATTGTTCATTTAATTATTTTATCATCTATTTATTATTTATTGTTTAAAAATTATCAAATTTAGTTTTAAAAATTAGAAAGGTGTGTTGGGTAAAATGTTAACATGTGTTATCAGTATACAACAGTGGTTCAACCATGGTGGAGTAATGGGATCCTGGGACACTCATAGTAGGTATGGATACTCGCAACCATTTTCACGAGAATCCAAATGGATTCTCACAAATTTAGACGAAATATAAGCCCTGACCTGTACAATGCAATGGTCAGATGAGGGTCGCTATCAAATATCTGGGCTTGGACTCAGGTATATTTATTCCATTTAGCAAAGCTTTATCTGACTTGATCTGTATCTGCGTCGAGAGAAAGATACTATCACTGAGCCCAGTGAAATACATTTGCAAATTCTACATGTGCCACAATCCTCTTTTGAACTTGTATTATGAATTTTGAAGGAAATATGTGTGAACGACGAGTTTCCACCGTCATGTCTTCAGTCAATAATAATTCCTATTCCAAAGCCCGATAAGGACTATTGCATCCAATCATTTACATACTTGTTGCACAAATAGGTTACCTGTTTAAAGTCATGGAAAGGCTGATCAATGATAAACTTATCTGCCTTCTGGAATCGAACAATCTGCTTGCGAATGTTCAATGTGGTTTCAGAGGCCAGAGAAGTTCTGCGGATCATTAGTTTAGATTTGAAACGAAAAAATGCTTTGCCAGAAGAGCATATGTGGGCGCCATCTTACAACGTGGTAGGACAGAATTTTAAGTGTATGCCTCTTTTTATATAATTTTTTAGAGGACCGCCAATGTCAGGTTAGTGCTGTTCTGTTTCGAACCGTAATTGGGGTTTATCAGGGGATTATTATTTCTGTTACCCTTTTCTCAATGAAAACAATGCATTATTGACTCAGTCAAATATTAATCCTAATTTTAATAGTCATGTGACCCCCCCCCCCCCCCCGGCAGACGTCGGAACCTGGCCTATTGCATGCGTGAGAATCTAGCTGTGACAACCATGTCACGCAGGTATCACGTATATCATACCACCATCTGCGTAATATCAGCAGGGTTCGCTCCATTCTGGATAGGGAGACCGCAAAACTACAAGGTCAAGCTCCAGTCACAAGTGGATTAGATTATTGTAATTTTTTGCTCTTTGGCTGTAAACAGTCTAATATTAAGGAGCTGCAAAGTATGAGAACTGTGCAGCACAAATTGTTACCAGACAACTTGAATCATGCCATATTACCCCCATCCTCTCTCATATACACTGGTTGCCAGCGGAAAAAATATAGGGTTTAGTCGCTTTTTCATCTGCTTTTGCAGCAAAAACACCAATCCTATCGAAAGCAACTTGCAACTGTGCCTAAATTTCACTTCTTTAACAACATCGATGGCACCTCAACTATTTTTCAACTCTGGATCCTGGTGATGTTTCCGAAATTTGCAGAAATGCACATAATTTGTCTTTGAGAACTTGAAAACATTTTTTGGGGCTCACCTTTGAACTCAATTCATGCACAGCTGAAAGTTGCTTTCGATGGAATTTATTTATTCATTTTTGTCTATTTATTTATTTATTTATTTATTTATTTATTTATTTATTTATTTATTTATTTATTTATTTATTTATTTATTTATTTTTTATTTGGGCTTGACGCCACATCAGCAACAAAGGCTTAATCATGGCGAAAGAAAATGAGTTAAAAAAGAGGTCACTATTTTCCACGAAGTAAAAACTAGTTGATAAAATCTGGAAAGAACATGAGAAAATAATTAGTGAATGTATTAATCAAAACTAAAATTTGGGGTTAAAGAATACTGTGCAAGTTAACTTGCTGAATAGACATGAAGAGATGAGAGTTTAAAAGGACAAGAACAATTAAAAGTTATTTAAAATGTTGATTTCTTTGAGAAACGACAAATTTTTGTAAGAATTGTGTTGTATAACATTTCTCGAAGAGACACAACATTAAAAAACTGCAGTTTGACAAGAATAACTGTACATTCCAAAACAATGTGCTCCATTGCCAACCCCTGATGGCTAGGAACACATTTTGGTCGCATATTACCCTTTTACAAAAAAATGATTTGTAAGTCATGCATGATCGAAGTGACAAAGTGTCAATATTACTTGATTTTTTCAACAAAGGTTGCCGGACGAGCAATTCAACCCAAATGTAGACCACAGGCGAGTAGATTGTTATTTATCGCGCCATCCCTTTCAGATTGTCAGATTTTGTGTATTGACTGATAAAAGGCTTGTTGTGACTAAATGGAATCCTAAAATCAGAAACAGGCTTGTTTGTTTTATTTTGCTGCACTGCCTTACCCGATAATTACTGGAGATACCAACATGCCTAGGTATCTAGCAATCTAGATATCATATCGATCGGACATGTTGGAGTATTCAACTTCTCACTTTCCAAAATGCGAGACTGATTTAACTTGATGCTGTGTAAAGTATGCAAAGGAAAAAGAGAGTAAAGAATTAATCGACTTAATTTCCTGTTCAATCAGGATGTGTTCAAGTGCTGGTTGTAAAGCTTTATCGTCATTTGTGAAAACATAACTTGTATTTGGTATTCTGATTGAGGGTATCTGATTACTAGACAACTTTAGTTTTTACGATTGTGTGCCAAACATCAGTTAGACAAATCTCCGATCACGTGATATCAATTTGAATCCATGTAAAACAACTGTGAACTTTGGTTTTCCTTTTCATAATAACTTCGATCTGGACAACCAAATCACTGACGGGCAAAGGCTGCTTCTCCCATATAAGAAACACCAAGGGTATTAAAAAACATACCTTCAACAAAACACACAGGAAAGAGTATTGCAGTATATGGTCCTGCCTAAGTTGAACTGTTGCAACTCTCTTTATTTTAGTCTTCTGCTGAAATATATTAGACATCCACAGCACATTCAAAATACCGCAGACAATTTCAATACTAGCTCCAAAATACCGCAGACAAGATCAATACTAGCTCCAAAAATATGATCATATTATAATAATCCGCAAATTCTTGCAATGAGTAATGATAGCAAAAACAGATATAAATCATTGATGATGGCACAATCAGATATAAAGCAATGATGATGACACAATCAGATATAAATCAGAGATGACGGCACAATCAGATATATAACATTGCTGATGGCACAATCAGATATAAATCAATGATGATGGCACAATCAGATATAAAGCACTGATGACGACACAATCAGATATAGAGCATTGCTGATGGCACAATCAGATATAAAGCATTGAAAACGGCACAATCAGATATATAGCATTGGTGATGGCACAACCAAATATAACGCATTGATGATGGCACAATCAGATATAAAACATTGGTGATGGCACAATTAGATATAAAACATTGATGATGGCACAATCAGAAATAAAGCAGTCATGACAGTACAATCAGACATAAAGTCTGATATAAAGCATTGATGATGGCACAATCAGATACAAAACATTGATGATGGCAGAATCAGAAATAAATCATTGATGATGGCACAATCAGATACAAAGCACTGATGATGGCACAAACAGATATAAAGCAATGATGATGGCACAGTCTGATATAAAGCATTGATGATGGCACAATCAGATACAAAGCATTGATGATGGCACAAACAGATATAAAGCAATGATGATGGCACAGTCTGATATAAAGCATTGATGATGGCACAATCAGATACAAAGCATTGATGATGGCACAAACAGATATAAAGCAATGATGATGGCACAATCAGATATAAAGTATTGATGATGTCACAATCCGATATAACGCATTGATGGTGGCACAATCAGATATAAAGCATTGATGGTGGCACAATCAGATATAAAGCATTGATGATGGCACAATCAGATATAAAGCAATGTTGATGGCACAATTGGGGGAAAAGCATTGATGATGGCACAATTGGGTAAAAAGCATTGATGATGGCACAATCAGATATAAAGCATTTATGATGGCACAATTGGGTAAAAAGACGTTGATGATGGCACAATCAGATATAAAGCATTGATGATGGCACAATTGAGTAAAAAGCATTGATGATGGCACAATCAGATATAAAGCATTTATGATGGCACAATTGGATAAAAAGACGTTGATGATGACACAAGCAGATATAAAGCATTGATGATGTCCAATTGTGCCATCACACCATCATTGCTGTATATATCATTGTGCCATCATTTCATCAATGTTCTGTATGCAATTGTGCCATCATCAATACTTTATATGTAATTGTGTCATCATTAATGCTTGATATGTGATTGTACCATCATCAATGCTTTTTACCCAATTGTGCCATCATCAATGCTTTATATCTGATTGTGCTATCATCAATGCTTTGTATCTGATTGTGCCATTACCAATGCTTTATATCTAATTGTGCCATCGTGATTACGTTATACGTGATTGTGCCATCATCAATGCTTTCTACCCAATTGTGTCATCATGAATGCATTATATCTGACTGTACCATCATGAATACTTTATATTTTTGATTAGGCCATTACCAATAAATTATATCTGATTGTGCCATCACCAATGCTTTATATCTGATAATGCCATCATAAATATTTTATATCTGATTGTGCAGTCATCAATACTTTATATCTGATTGTGTCATCATGAATGCTTTTTATACTGTTTGTCTCATCATCAATTCTTTATATCTGATTGTGCCATCATCAATCCTCTGTATCCAATTGTGCCACTCTCAGTGCTTTATTTCTGATGGTGCCAACTTGAGTGCTTTATATCCAATTGTTCCATCACCAATACCTTTATATCTGATTGTGCCATCATCAATGCTCTGTATCTAATTGTGCCCCCCTCAATGCTTTATTTCTGATGGTGCCAACTTGAGTGCTTTATATCCAATTGTACCATCACCAATACCTTTGTATCTGATTGTGCCATCATCAGTGCTCTGTATCCAATTGTGCCACCCTCAATGCTTTATTTCTGATGGTGCCAACTTGAGTGCTTTATATCCAATTGTGCCATCACCAATACCTTTATATCTGATTGTGCCATCATCAATGCTTTGTACCCTATTGTGCCACCCTCAATGCTTTATTTCAGATGGTGCCAACTTGAGTGCTTTATATCCAGTTGTGCCATCACCAATACCTTTATATCTGATTGTGCCATCATCAATGCTATGTGTCCAATTGTGCCACCCTCAATGCTTTATTTCTGATGGTGCCAACTTGAGTGCTTTATATCCAATTGTGCCATCACCAATACATTTATATCTGATTGTGCCATCATCAATGCTTTGTATCCAATTGTGCCACCCCAATGCTTTATTTCTGGTTGTGCCATCATCAATGCTTCATATCCAATTGTGCCATCACCAATACCTTTATATCTGATTGTGCCATCAACAATGCTCTGTATCCAATTGTGCCACCCTCAATGCTTTATTTCTGATAGTGCCAACTTGAGTGCTTTATATCCAATTGTGCCATCATCAATGATTTATATCTGATTGTGCCATCACCAATACTTCTTTCCTGATTGTGCCATTTTGAATGCTTTATATCCAATTGTCCCATCATCAATGCTTTATATCTGAGTGTTCCATAGTTAGTGGTTTATATCTGATTGTGCAATCATCAATGCTTTATATCTGATTGTGCCATCATCACTCCTTCATATTTGATTGTGCCATCGTCAATACGTTATATTTGATTGTGCCATCATCACTGCTGTTTGTCCAATTGTGCCATCATCAATACTGTATATGTAATTGTGTCACCATTGTCACGGGATTCTGATGATAAATAAGCATCACATTGATGATGATAACTTTTTTTTACAAGATGAACAAATAATTTATTTCACTTTAAGTATATTGCACAGTAGGTTAAAATATACGTTCCACTTTCATCTACACGTATGACTTTATGGAATAGAATAACTCTCAACAAACAGCACTGAGCAGACAAGCACTGAGCAGATATCCTGTTGGCA
Organism: Pictodentalium vernedei; assembly: GCA_031216915.1. Lineage (NCBI taxonomy): Eukaryota > Metazoa > Mollusca > Scaphopoda > Dentaliida > Dentaliidae > Pictodentalium > Pictodentalium vernedei. The sequence goes on along the minus strand of CM062288.1, from coordinate 13,229,606 downwards.
CTAAGCTGATAAGCACTAAGCAGAAAATATGGTACTGAGCCGATAATCATATGGCACTAAGACAATAACCATATGGCACTAAGCCGATAGCACTAAGCAAAGAGCATGGCACTAAGCCTATCACAAAACTGACTTCCGAATCAAAGCCACAACTTTCCAGCGTATTTATTAAAGCCATCCATCTGATGAAAGTGTTTGTTTGATGATATGACATTTGAAATAGAAGTAAAACCACAGCACAAATCTTCTGGTATGTTTGACATGATAGATGGTACAAATTTACCATGGTACCGAATATGGATGGTACAAAGTTTTGGGTACCCCAAAAGTGGCCACCTGAAATATTTGAACCCATAATGAATATTTCAATGATTTAAAATAATATTACATGATAAATAGACCCCTGGATAAAATATATTGTACCTTTTACTGCCAAATCATTTTATTTGTAAATTACGGAATTTCCATCCACTTTAAAATGATTTACTCTCACTTTAAATTTTCCAAAGTCTATCAGGTTTATCGAGTTTCTATCAAATTAATACCCCCACAAAAGGCACGAATTAACATTTATACAACGGAACTTTAACAAGACTAACATTTATTTCCTTTTACCGACTTTAGCAGACGATTTCAAACAATAACCTTCGATCAAAGAAAATCAACTTGGCCTTCCCGTTTTAACATGTAAATTATACTTACACAAAACTGCATCAATCACTCCCTTAAATATTGTTGAATATTGTATTACATTTAAACATATGGAACTAAATCTCCATTGAAACAACATTCAAACTGTACTGTGCACATCAAATCCCGTACTCGCATGTCCAAATCCAATTAATACATGTCAACATGTTTTTGTATACACACCACTGATCACAGCGCATTTGTTCACTTGACCTGCCCGAGTTTTCCCCCACAAGCTCTCACTCTTTAAAAGTTAAATACAAGTACTTAACACTCCGAGTTCCGAGTTATGTATATTGATAATATTAGTATCAGGAATCTGCCTTTATATATTCAACAATCTCACCTTATCCCTGCCATGGAAATAATTGTTGTAATTCTACTGTACAGACCTACCTTGACACATCAGTGGAACATTCGTTTTTTTATAATATATGTTACAAACTTACCTCGATCCTTCAATAGACAACAAGCTTCCATATATCTTACATATGTTTTACAAACTTACTTTAACCCTTTAATGACAAGCAGGCTTTAACCCTTGTACATCCTGTTTAACCACATTTGTCACACTGATTTTGTGACAATCATGACTACTTTATATCTGATTGTGCCATCATCAATGCTTTATATTTGATGTGATATCATCAATGCTTTATATTTGATTGTGCCATCATGAATGCTTTATATTTGATTGCGACATCATCAATGCTTTATATCGGATTGTGTCATCACAATCAGATATAAAGCATTCATGATGGCACAATCAGATATAAAGTATTCATGATGGCACAATCAGATATAAAGTATTCATGATGGCACAATCAGATATAAAACATTGATGATGACACAATCAGATATAAAGTATTCATGATGGCACAATCAGATATAAAGTATTCATGATGCCACAATCAGATATAACACATTGATGACGGCGCACTCAGATATAAAGCATTGATGATGGCATAATCAAATATAAAGCATTGAGGATGGCACAATCAGAAATAAAGTTTTGATGATGGCACAACCAGGTATAAAGCATTCATGATGGCACAATGAGATATATCGCATTGACGATGGCGCAATCAGATATAAAGTAATGATGATGACACAATCAGATATAAAGCATTGATGATGGCACAATCAGATATAAAGCATTGATGATGGTATACATCACCTATGGAGATGAAGCACATATCTAATCAAACAGATGGTCAATTTACACGAACCGGCATGAAATCTTGGGTCATTTTAAGAGAGTCGTCCTGCCGGCATCGAATAAACTTAGGGTAAGAGATCATTCTATTTTGCAGATCCCACACTGTGGAATGCACACTCGCAGGCTTTGACCCTTTGAACCCTGGTGGTATCCTCCATGTCAGTTCAATGGCAGCAATTGGGTGAGTCAACATTCATTATTTGGGGGTAGACGAATTAATATTTTCAACGTGCAGCCGTAGGTGTGCACGTTGAAAATGTTAAGTAGTCTGCACCACGCATTCACTCAGCAGCAATCCAAGGAAGTCATGACATATCATGCGTATGGCCGGAAAGCGGCAGTTCGGATTCAAAGGTTTAGGAAATCCTCTAGAACGTAAAGTTTCAAAAAAAGGGTTACATAGCCTTTGACTGCTGAATATTTTCTCTTTGATTGTCAGTTTATATTATGCGCACTTTTGAGCAGTGTTTTGCAAGAAGAAACTCAATATAAGTAAATTATTAATTTATATTATTATTATCACCTTTAAAAACGTATGAAGATATTTTGTCAACATCTTTATGCCTATGTGTTTTTATCATTTTATATGCCCTATACTGTAAATTTATTTCAGCTCACTTTGTTTAGACTACAAAGAATATGTTTCAGAATTTTTTTCCGGAACCCAGGTCCAGAATAACAGTAGGTTTTCCAATATTCCAAGGAGGAATATGTGGTTCACTGTTCCCTTTTATTGAAACAGATTCAAATGTGACGGACTCAATGCAGAGTTTAATGTGTATTCCCAATAAAGGAATGTGTTTCTGGTTTCTGTGAAAAAAAAATCTGCATTTTAAAGGTCTGAGACATAATTTTAAGAAGGGTCTAGTGGGTTAGAAGCACACTGTGGTGATAGTTTAATCCCGCGCTTTTCAAGAGACGCCCCTCTCCTCCTCTCTGCTTCATCAAACATGAATTTATTGGCGATGTTCTAAAGGCACCCAGGTTAATTCTAATACCACTATTATGAACAGCATCAGGTGGTTTAAGGTCCGACTTTCTTGCAGACCCTAACCCACACAGCTGAAATCTCACTTTAATATAATAAGTGATATATACAGGTTAAGTGATGTTTTTTTTTGGTCACCACCCTAGTCAGTACTTCCAACTACCTTGAGGAGGTTAAAAGTATTTTTCATCCTACTCTTAGTTGTTTTATATGAGCAGTGAAATTTAGTTTGTTGTGAACAAACCTAAGAACTTTAGTTCTTTAACAACATTAATGGTACCCCATCTATTCTCACCTCCATATCGAGGTGATGTTTCCGAAATTTCAAAAAGTGTATGCAATTTGTCTTTTTCTTTGATAAAAAGTGTACACAATTTGTATTTGATTTATAAATAAATAATTAAATAATAAACAAAGAAATAAATAATAAATAAATAAATAGATAAATCTATTTATTGGTGCTTAACACGACATCAGCATCCAAAGTTATATCGCGGCGAAAACACAGTATAGAAGAAACAAGTCGTTGACAATTCGTCGCCTGAGTGCTAGAATGTTCTATGTCCCCTATGGGACATAGAACATTCTAGCACTCGACCGACGAATTATAAATTGAAATAACTGAATATAAACTGGAAATATAACAAGAATACCAATATTGTGAGTGGCTTAACAGTAATAAGCGATGATATAAGAAAGGAGCATACAGTATAAATCAGCCTGTTTAGTTGGAGACCTGAAGAGTCCAGTTTAAAAGAATAAAAATTTGTTTTAATATTTTTTAAAAAGGTTGATTTCCTTAAGAAATTAGAGGATTTTGTTTGGGATCCTATGATCACATTCAGTACAGTGTACACAAATATGTACCGCTGGCAATATCGGCTGGCAAGGAACACCCTCTGGTCGCATATTACCCTCTAACAAAAAGGAATGTATAAGTCTTGTGTCACCAGTACGGTATCGTGTAAAAACTAATTGATCTCTTCAACAAAGGTTACTAGACGAGTAGTGATCAAACATATTTCGCCGGATGCGCTGGAGCTTGTTATTTGTCGCTCCATTTCATTCCGCTTGCCATACAGATTTCATGCACATATTGATATGTGGCTTAACATCACTGAAAGGGATTTTAAAATCGGCGAGAGGTTTATTTAAAGTCTGTATTCCTGTACTGCCTACCCTGGTGTTACCAGAGGTACCAACATGTCCAAGTGACCAGCAAAACACGACATCACATTGGACAGAGATTAGAGTAATTAACTTCTCATGAAGTTCCAAAAAGAAAGAGTTATTCACCCTGACCATGAGTAATACACGAAACGAGGAAAGGGGGTCGGAAATTTGATCTACGTCTTTTCCTTTGCATTCTCGATGTGTTCAAGCTTTAAAGGCTTTAACGTTAGATGCGAAAATAGAACATTTATTTAGTATTCTGATTGAGGTGATTTCATAACTAGCAACACCATCTGATGCTACTTTGCCACCATCTTTAGATCCTTCTGCATAGATCCTTGTATATGTATTATATACTTTTGTTTCAACAGAAAAAATGATGATCTCGGACTTTTTGGAAGAAGTAAGGTCAGAATAAAAGTAGATTTTTTAAGATGCCAAAAAGCAATATGTGGTTTATGGCCTTCGTTTATCGAATCTGATTCAAGTGTGTCGGAATCCATACGGTGCTTAGTTCTAATTCCAGAAGCAGTAGTAAATTTCCTGTGTCATTTGAAAAATTCAATATTAGCGGAAGGTTTAGAAACATATTTGACTGACAATTTGATTCTGTACTTCTCAAAAGAAGGCTCCCCTGCTTCAACAAGCATTAAATATATTGGCGGTGTTCTAACCTGCTATAGCAGAATAGAAAGCCATCAACATGTAATGAAAAACCTACCATAATCTCATTAACTTCGAGGATGCTATTACGTAGTATAGAAAAAAGGGTGACATATAAAATAGCGCCTCGAGGAACCCCCAATTCTTGCTCGTGAGGATCCGATAATGTATATCCGACACAAACTTGAAATTGACGATCCTTTAATAAAATGTCTATACATGAGATATACGCCCTTTCCACCCCATGTTAAATAGAGCTTTTGAAATCCCATACGTCCACGTTATATCATTTGCCGTTTCCACTTCAAAGAATATGGCGTACACATGTTCTTTTCTGGGAAAGGCATTTCTTATAAACGTTTCAAGTCTAACCAAATGATCCATAGCACTTCTCTGGCCTCTGAAACCACACTGAACATTCGCAAAGAGATTGTTCGATCCAATAAACCAGACAAGTGGGTCATTGATCATCATTTCATGGTTTTACACAGAAAACTAGTTTGTGCAATAGGTCTGTAACTGCTTGGATTGCAAAGGTCTTCGGAATAAAAATTATTGTTGTTTGACGCCAAGAAGGTGGAAATTGGCCAGTCACTTATATATCATTGAAAATGATTAATAAAAGTTTAAGTGATGATTGTATTGCGTTTTATCGGGTCCAGTGCCAGTATCCTTTGCTCTATGCAAAGAGTTGCTTAACGTTCCTATAGAGAAAGGGTAGCTGTAATCCTCTAAATTATTGAAGTAAGTTTAATCTTTTTTTTTCCTGCTGTTTTTTAACTTTAATGAATTCTGAATTATATTTTCCAGATGACAAATATTTAGAAAACATGACGGTCAATTTGTTTGAAATTTATGATCGTGATGTAATTGTATTCTTATCTTTCCTGTGCTGAACAGGGATTTTGTTTCTTTACCTTTGATTATTTTAATCGTTTTCCAAATTTTGTTGATGGGGGTGTGTTGGTTCAGTTTAGAAACATAAGGTTCCAAAGACCTTCTTTTTGTTCTCTAAATCGTCTGGTTCGATTAATATGTAGTTTGTTTATGCTATTTGTTGCTTGAGATTTATTGAATTTCCTTTCCTTTCTGTTTTTGTTTCGTTTCTTGATCGCCAGTTTGCAATCTTCGTCATACCGTGGTTTTGTGAACCTTTTGAATTTGCTGAGCTTTTAGGAATGGTTGTGTTTGCGATGTCAGGCAATTCTGTGGTAGAATCTTCCAGTTGGTTAGCACTTTCTTGAACGTTGTACCCGGGTGAGTCGCTCAGAACAAAGCGATAAGAAAGTGTACCAGTTTGCTTTTTTAAATTTTCACTGGAGCATCCTCTCATCATCCAAGGGAACGGCATTTCTCAACACAATTGGAAAGTGTTATGCCCATTTAAGTCGTCTTCAAGCTTCCAATAAAAATTAAGGAATGATACGCAACTGAAAGGTCAATTGACGTGGAGAACCAGATGGGAGTGCAGGTATGTGTTTGTCCCATCACTGAAGAAACACAGGTTGAATTTTGTAATAAGGTCTTCTTCTAAAGTTTTAACTTTTAAATCGTCCGTGATGCAGGGATCTCCCCAAAGAGGTATCTGTGCATTAAAATTACCCAATAGAATGTATTGGTGGGAAGGTGGTGCATGGGTTGTTCAATAACATTCAGCTGAAGAGCTTTATTTGAAGAAGAGAAAATTGAACAAAATGTTTACAGCCTGTAAATGTGTGTCTAACGGTACAGGACTGTAAATAATGTCCTTTCTAACTAAGGCAGACGTTCACGGACATGAAGATCGTGATCATCTGCGCATGTGTTAAGTGAACTATATGCTTAAAAACTGAATGACCTTCAGAGAATGGCTTCTTTGAAAAAGGTTCCTGAAAAAAGCAGCAGATTTATATTTATCACTTAAAAGGCGCCGTTTATTATAATTCGCTCTCAAACCTCGACAGATATATTGTATTATATTGTGTTTAGTTGTACTATCCATGTTTGGGTGGTGATTTTGGTTGTGGGCGTATAGGGGAAATTTCCCTATTTTTTAGTATTTGGTGATCGTTTGCGTGGCCATCTACCCTGAGACAAATTCTGGCTTCAGTGCCTTCAAGTATGTTGCTTGTGACAACCTTTTGAAGTCGCATAGGTATTAGGTCTGATTCTAAATTCTGTTTTTCCTTCTCTTCCTTCCTGTTGGTTTGTTCGTGTTATCGTTTCTGACACAGACTCAGATTTTATTAGGAAATGTGTCAGGGATCTAGTTTCGGTTTGATTGGCTTATTATTATTCTGTAATATAGATTTTTGATCGTTATTTTGTACTCCTGGTGTTAGATTTTTGTTCTCGTTTTTATCCGGTTTTGTTATTTTGTCTGTTCTCTGGGCAGCTGAGTTTGTTTGGGTGGACTTTGATTCCGATTGTTGCATTGTAAAGACCTTCCGTGGGGATGGAACTGGTTCTTTGAACCATGTGCATTGTGTCTGGTATTCTACTGACTGTGGTGTCAATGCTTGCGATAATGTTGTAGGATATTATGGTAATGGTGAACTAAAACATAGCATTGATGTCACAATTTCCCTAGCCTCTTTGAAACTTATTTGCATTTCTGGTTTTACTTTCTGTACAGTTTTCTTTTTTCCAGACTGGGCAATACTTGGATAATAGCATGTGATTGTCCTGACAGTTTACGCACTTGTGAGATTACTACATGGCTCCTGATGATGCTGGTCACAGCGGTAACATATTTGATCTGCACATGGTCATATTTCTGGCATTTGAAGCATCGAAGTGGATCTGGAAGATATAAATCCACGTTGCTGTTGATATAACCAATTTTAATAGCTTTCAGTGACCGTGTATAATTGAATGTCAAAATGTAAGATTTGTTTTTCTAACTGTGCTATCACCTTAATCCGATTGTATTTTTACGTCTGTGACTCATTGAGGTTTTAATGCTTTTTTATTTCCAGTTCATCAATTCCATTTAGCTCGTTTGTTCTTATAGCACATTTGCTGTTGTTCAATGTTTTAAGTGGAAAAACATTCACCTGAATATCTGCCAGTTTTTATTTTTCTGTATTTAATAAATGTAGTGTCTGGCTTCTTTTTAACATTCCATTAGTAAAGCCCAAAATCTTAGTTTTCTGACATCTTTGACTGTCCCAGCAATCCGTTTGATCGATTTTCTAATAGAAATTGGTTCATATCTGATATACTTTTATTTTCATCAACTGCATAAATAATTATAAAATTTAGGCCAATTTTTTGTTGTTGATACTCGAATTTGTGAATCTTTGTCAGATTCCGAGTTAGCAGTCAGTTTTAATAAAACATCGGCTAACCGAAAAGGTTTCTCCAAATCATGGTTCGATAAAAATCAGAAGCAGGTTATCAAGGAAGGCCAGAAAACTGAACGGGAATTTAATAAGTTGACAACGACAGTTAATTTACAAAAACTGCGTATCAATCGTGCAAAGAAAAGACCCCTTATCAAACAAAAAAAGCAAAAATTTATTGAGAAATTTAATCAACACATTTACATCAATAAAATTTGGAAAATGGTTCATAGAGATCTGTCAAACAAGATATAACAGAATGAATACCTTATTAGATGCACTTTATGTGAAATAGGTCTTAAAAATGGATATTTGGTGATTGTCAGGATAATTTCATGACACAGTACAGGATTTTTTATTCAATTAAAAAAGGGTTTGCTCTATAACGCATCTTCATTTAACAGGTCACATTTGTACTGAAATTATTGTAAATGTTTTGGAATTTGTAAATTGTATTCAATTAACAAAGTTTTTTAATTGAGATATATGAAATTAAGTTTTATTTTATGAAAGAACCTTTTTACACTATCAAACGTTTTTATAGCCTAAGTTGCTGATGTGGAGTTAAGCACCAATAAAGAGATAAATGGAGACAAATCCACGGAAGATGGGGCACTTTAATGGCGACACGTGCACAATCTAAATAAGCACTCATTCAGGCCACTCTTCAGCTAACGAATCAGCATCATTGTCCCAAGTAAATCACAAAATGCTGTTTCATTTTTTTAAAACAAAACAGAACACAAATCATGTTACCTGATTGGTAATGTAACATAATATTGTTTTGCTATTTGTTTTTTGCTGCTTTGTTGTGAAAAATTAAAAAATAAATAACTTAAAGAACAAAGCTTGAAATCCTGTGTTGCTAGATAAAGATAAAAACCATTTCAGCAACGTGTTCATGAATGGTGCATAGTAAGTTGTGGAATCAAATTGTGGGTAGATTCAGTAATTAGTTAATATTACTGTATTGTTTTCACATATCTGCTGTCTATTGGCTATATGTCGGAGACTATATCCTTTTCAATCTACACTCTAAACATTGTGTATACAAGATTGGAATGGTTAATACCATAGACATAGACTTCAGCAGTAGAAACCTAAAACAAGGAAATATGTTACCGTACGCACTAATTAAACTCACGTCATGATGAAGAATCCATTAACAAATAAACCTGTTGCCGTACTAATAAAAACAAGTAATTAGAAAGGCGACTTACGTACTTCTCTTGAGTGATCAAGTGCAAAAGTTCGTAACAGATGGTGGAGCAATTAATATTACTACGCAATGCTTTACCTTCAGTTATTTTGCAACATACACTGTACGAAGATGAAGTGCTGTCGGTTGTGTTTCAGTTTGTTGGTGTGTGCCGTTTTAATATTTGGTGAGTATTTCCTATTTTTAAATTGCCAATATAGATGAACGTCTAATTTTACATAAAACAAAAAGGCGAGACTGGTTTCGATGTTGATAACGCTTTAGCTGATATTTCTACCGTTTTGAAACTATTACTCGATGGTGAAACTGAACAGATTCGGGGTACACAAATGAACTGTAATATTCATATTAATTTGATTGTATCTGTGTTATACACCAAACTCCTCTTTCAGAATGGCTTTAGGCTGCCTGCCTTCAATGGCAGATGACCGTACGGTGTATGGACGTTTAGCACAGCTCTGACTGTGTGAAATACTTCATCATTCAGCTCACAGAAGCTGTTGTAGTCATTATCTAAAATATGGGTTAAATATTATTTTTTCATCCAAATGATTTTAGAGTGCATCTGGTATTTTATGTCCTACACTGCCGACCTCAGGCTTTAGGAGCCGAAATACGCTTTTGACATGCGCGGCACTTATATTGTACCAGAGGGTGTAGTACGTTTACACAGAGAAGGCAACTCAACTTCACACCGCAAGTTCGGGGTTACAGCACCAGTGAACACTAGCAACTGTTACGAACACAATAGTACGTATTATCCGCAATGTACCATCACTTTAATGAAAGCAAAAGCCTCCCAATACAAAGCGATAACGTAATGCAGTTTAGGTGGTTTCTACAAACCCAAACAGCTCTCAGACACCAGTGAGATTCGAGTCTGTGTGAGCTAGCGACGCAGTTTTAATACCGCTATGTTTGAAAACAACCTCATGGATAAATTCGTCAACTGCAGACACCAGTGAGGTTCGAGTCGGTGTACCCTCCCAACGCAGTCCTAACCCCGTTGGGTTTGATCCACCTCATGGATATATTCATCAACTGCAGACACCACAAGATAAACTGTCCAACAATCACCAACCGTTGGCATGAGCGCCCGATGAACACGATTTCGCTGTTAGCTGCGTAGCCCCAGCAACCGATCATCTAGGGGACGTCACATACCTGTCTGCTCGAAGCTTTTGGTTATTCTATTTCTATAACCATAACTCATACGACAGTTGCACCGCATTTGAAAAACTATGAAGTGAGTTTGGCGTGGCACCCCTACCGACCGTAGGGGGAAATCGAATATAACGACGGTCTGGGTACACTCTACCAAATCAGGCCTCATTGTCATCTGCCGGAGAGTACCCAAGACCTGGGCAGCCGTAAATTTGACCACAGGGTCATATTCACTCTCACGGCAATCGCATGGTGTTAGAAGAGGGCACAGATTGGACCACCTTCAGAGCAGAAAAGAAGTATTCACGAGGATTGGGGTTGGGGTTGAGAGGATTAATAATTCTGTTAGGCGTACGTCTGGGCAATCATAGGCACTACAACAACTTCGCCGCTGAGACTAGGAGCGGGGGGGGGGGGGGGATAAGGACGATGTCATTAAGGCGTGGAAAGCCTTACCGAAGCTCGTCATGAATTCATGGCTGTGGTTTCTCGAGAACCCGTGGCTGCCGATTCTAGGCGTATCTCTGCTGCAGAAGCTAATCTCACTGATCATCAAACAGTGGAAACCGTCTTAATCGTGGGCAGAATTGTCATGGGCCAACTGGCGATTAAGACCATCACATTACGTTTATAACCAGCCATGGGCAGCAACGGGCACATCGACATCCCCCTCCCACCCCGACTATGAGTACCATGACCTTTACATTTTCAGCTATCCATCCGGATGCTTTCCACAGTGGTCAATTAAATGGGGATGCCAAGCTCGCCAAAATGCATGAAAGAGCAGGTGGGTATTTTGTTGCGAGTTTGGCTAGACCTCGTCCAAGATCCCGCAGATGCTTTTGTCCCACTCTTACAAGCCAACCTTACCCGAAAGAAAGCTAGGGTAGATGTCGTTGAAGAGCCACCTCCACCATCGGTCAGTGTAAGCACAAACTGGAGATGGCCGTACCGACCGCAGTCAATAAGCAGTCGATAATGACATCTTGCTCGAAGAGTATGAATGTGCTTAATGATCGTTGTGCTTTCTTCTTCGAGAACCATGTGGATGGTTCGTCAGATTAGGTTGTTTCTCCGAGCGCAAAGCTTCCCTGTTCGAAGTGTCTCCATGCGAGTCAATCATCTGAGTAACGTAGGCGCGGAACAACGCGACACCGAATAAACTCATCAACTCTACGTCCGTCTCTATCAACGAGCTTCGAATTTTCGCGAGCAATATGGTCGTCCAGGTCGGATCGTATGGCCATTTTGTTGATTAGCTAGGCTCCAACAGTCTTTTTCGTTGTGTCCAGCTCCTGGAATATTGATCACGGTGTACTGCAGTCAACCGCCATCATCAACTGCTTTTGGCGCTGTGTCCAACTTTCCATTTAACACGGTCTCTATGACGTGATCGAGAAAATATCTACCCTCTCTTACGGTTTTGCTTGGGATTCTACGCGGTGTACGACCACAGCCGCCTCACCCAAATCATCGATACCCTTCTGTAGAACAGTAACAATTCTGTCAATGTTCCCGCTGCAATAAATTCCTTCTTGACCCCCAACCTCCAGTATCTGTCGGTCCCAATCTGATAGACATCCTCGACGTCAGACTCGACATCGTCGTGGTCTGCTACTGAACTATCGTCCATTGTATATTGGACAATTTAGACTGCTGGACTATATATGTAACGCGATGGACGCCAACTGAGTGAAAGTGAGAGCTTAGGAGTCATCATCCAGATCATCAAGGCCGCTGAAAATGCAGAAACATTGAACGTCTATCTGCATGTCATCATGGATGACCAACGCAACTTCGAAGATGGCCGTTTTGTCTTTGCAAAGCTACTCATTCTCAAACAGTGATCATATGTGACCAGAGTGGTTGTGAAGACCGTTTTCCCACTGGTCATATACAAGCACTTCCAGACATATCCTCTGTACTCTCTACATCATCGATGACTGCTCCGCCTCAAAGGCTTTTACAGCGAAAAGTGGAGTGTTATCAAAACTGGACTTCAGTGGCCGCTATACAAGGAAAAACGACCGGATGCTGACCGATACATGACAATCCGTCTTGAAAGAAAGATAAAAGAGTGCAACCCATTTGGGTGGCTCTGTTCAACAGCAAAGAAAAAGCGATCTTCGAAGACATTCTTCCGGAGAACGATGTGATTCCTATACGTAAGGAATGACTGCAATATACCAGCTACTATCTGAAACCATTTAAAGACTGACCAACCGGATGCCTATAAGGGGCTAACATAAGCTATGCTTCCACTAAGCAAAGTTGTGGGAAGTTGTGGAATTTATAGGTATATTAGAGATTTCGCAAAACGAGAAAAGACAACCGTGAGGTTATCAGTCGTCCATTGTTTGACGGACAGGAGGAGATTGCCCTCGCAAATTGTGCCATTGTCACCCAGGAGGATGTATTACACTAGCCAAGGCTTGATCAAAAAAGTGAGAAAGTCTCGTGGCCCTGTTTGCAAGGGCTTCTGCAAAGTAAACAACACTTCAGTCGAACCATCTCAGCTGACAAGATGGATATCATAGGCGACGAAGAGATTCTTAGGGTTCACGCGAGATAAGTGTCGGGGCCAGACCACCTGAAGGGGAAGACTATTGACACCACGGTTCTGCAGCTTTATGCAACAGAAGGAAGTATATTTCCCAGAGAGATCTAACAAGTGCTGATTGCCGACCTAGGGGCAGAACCAGTTCAAGATATGCCCTAAGCTCGACGACGAGTGGGCTTAACCACAAGTATCGCTCCGAGATTGCGACTTTCAAACAAGAGAATGAATCCGTCCAGTAGAAGCAGATGGAAGACATTAAAAGATAAGATGTCAGGAGAAGAGGATGAAAAAAAGCTAGGAATTAAGATAGTGGATGGTGGGTGGAAGACGACCGCGCCGCGAAGAATGAAACAAGGAAAGCAGCTTCCACAGATTCGGACGGCTGAGATTGCGATATACGAGAGTTCATCTAGTGCGTGAAACATCTGGGCGTGGTCGAATCCAAAAGCGGTCATGACATGATCCGACGCCAAACATTGTTTGTGGTCTGGTTGTTATAGGTGGCTTATGACTGCTGACCTAACGAACGTCTTCCGCTGTCGTACGATAGCCCTCTGTCATACGACCACCCGCTACCGGACGAGACACACGGCCTAGTATCAATTTAAAGGTTAAGCCCGACCCATTTTATATTCACTAGTCCGGCCTTATCCAAGCACAAATGGAAAGATGACGCTGAAAATGGCCTGACACTCGACTTTGGAATCTGGCTTGGCCATGGTCTATGGGCACCTGGGCAAAAATGGCGATTTGTGGTTCGTTACCGAAAACTGAATTTAGTTCCCAGAGATCTTAGTTTGGTTGTTCTCGAAGGAGGCCTGTCAATAAACCCGCTGATAAAAGGAGGTATCATTCCAGCTTATATATTGAAGTAGCCTACAGGTATACATGGACTGTAGATGCTGGTAGGTGTAGCCCTACAAACTATATATATCTTCGACGTAACGAAGCTCAGGTATTGACACTGAAGGGAAGCGCCACGATAGAGCACATATCATAGCTCCAGGCTACCTAAGCCCACTGCCTCAGTAAAGGAATGAACGACTGGACTGATTCAATGAAGAACAACGGTGACACACTAGTTTCACTTTCAATCAGAACGACTGGACTGATTCAATAAGACAAGTGGGCAAATTTATGGTAATACTGAAACCATAGTTTGGTGGTTATTTTAGAGAAAAGAAAAAGAAACCCAAACAGTCGCAGGTTTGGGAGCAGCCACAGCATATTATCCTTAACGGTTACAAAAAGGAAAAAAAATCCACCTGGGAGCCATCCATCAGCTCATGAGGTAGATTGGATGCTGAGTATTGGTCATCTGGTCTGCCTTCAGGGGGAATAGATGACGGGGTGATTGGAGGAAAAAAAACAAACACACAACCCCTCTCACAGACATACACCCTCGAGCCCTTAAAAGGGTTGTTAAATCTTTATTCAAATGTTTATTTATATAAAATGTACACTCATCCTCAGCCAGACAGGCTTGTTTCAATCCTTGCCTGGTGTTTTGTGGTTTCTTGTATATCTTAACAGAAACGGAGGTTGCACCAATTCCTCCTACGCTTTGTCTACCATTTCCATGCGTCTTCTTGATAAGAATGTTGCACGAACATTTGAGAATATTCGATTAGAAAAGTTATAGGTAGAGAGAAAGATAGGCATCCGCTATTGTATATTGTGACTGTTGTGTGATTGTTGCTATGGATGGAGTGAGGGGTGTGTTTCTTCGGAGCCCACTCCCCACACGCAAAGTTACGAGGCAATCTTTACTGACTCCACGCTGTTTAATTCTATTGAGTAATTTTAATTTACTGTGGCTTATTTTGTTTTTTCTGTTAAAGGTTCGAAATTCGCTCGGCTTCACCATTGATTCACCATTCTGGAGTATGTGGAGGGCTTTGTTATATAGGTCTTATTAGACGCATTTCAATCGCGCTTTAACAGAGTTGCGAGGCAGTCCTCACAGACTTTATCCTAAAGTTATCAACGAGTAGCGAGGCGATCCCCACTGACTCAACGCAATTTAGTTATCTTGTACATTTTTTTTTTTTATTTTCTGGAAACTTATTTTGTGTTTCTGTTATGGGATCGGTGTTCGTTCAGCTCATTCATTAATTCACTATCTTGAAGTCTGTTGAGGGTTTCGTTTTGTAGGTTTTTTAATCGCGTATCAATAGTTTCTATTTTTGCTAGCTCGTGAAGTTCCTTTATCGGTATCCATTTGGGTTTGCATAGTGCAGGGCATAATTTGAACCCTCTGTAGCTTCTGAATGTTGGTTTTGCTCATGTCATTTGTTATTATGGCATCATATTCTAGTACCAGGCGTATAAATGTTTTGTAGAGCTTGAGAAGCACATCTTTGTTTGCTCCCCGATTATTACAACATATCATTTTCAGAAAATTGATACGGTTAGTAGCTCTAACCGTAATGGAGTTTACGTGACTGTTTAGACTGAGATTGCTATCTAGGATGAATTCCCCCAAAAGTTTTGCCTCTTTGCGTGCTTCTAGTTTGTGATCGTATAACTGGACATCGATACTGGGGGCTGTTTTTTTTTTTTTTTTGCTTCTTGAAAATCGTAACTTTTTGGGTTTTGGCGGTATTGAATTTGATGCGCCACAGGGCGCACCAGCTCTCAAGATCGCGAATGGTATCCCGTAGACGGGTTTTAATTATGTTTCGGAACTTGCAGGCCGCCCAAATGCCTTTGTCGTCTGAGAACTACGATAGTTCAATACAGTTTTCTCCTACATTTTCTGTGTGATTTACATATATTATGAAAAGAAGCGGGCTAAGAAGCGACCCTTGTGGTGTTCCCGCTTCGAGTATTACTTCCTCTGACACCTCGTGCTTAACCCACACCTTGATTTTTCGGTCAGTAAGAAATGATGCTATGATCCTCAGAATTTTAGTGGGTAATCCCATTTTCGCTAGTTTATATCTCACACCATTGTGCCAAACCGAGTCGAACGCTTTTTCTGCATCCAAAAAAGCGCTGTTCCGATTTCGTTTTGACTAAATGATGTTTTCATATAATCGACCAGTCTATAAACTTGTTCGATTTCCCCCTTTCTGACTCCTATACGCTCTTTGCCATTTGTTGAAAAAGTTGATTGAATCGAGATAGTTGAGAAGTCTCGTAGGGAGAATCTGCTTAAATATTTTCCAACACAGCTAAGCAAGCTGAATGGGTTGTAGTTAAAAGGGTTGGTAAGGTCTTTGTCGGTCTTAGGTATCGTTACTCCTGTGGCCACTTTCGAGCATTTTGGGAAGTGTCCACAGGTGAGACAACAGTTTAGGAGTTTGGTAAGTCTACAGTAGAAGATGTTGGGTCACTGTTTCATTATTTGTAAGAGATTTCGTCTTCTCCTGAGGATGAAGATGATTTGCATTTTCTGATTATACCAAGGACCTCTTGAACGCTAATTGGTTCGGTTAATTCATGGTCGTCCCCGTCTCCATGCCTCTTTGGTCGAAGTTCGGTTCATTGAAAATTGAGTTGTTATCTTGTACACATTTATTTACTTTTACCTTAAAATCGTTTTCATATCTGTTTCCTTCTTGTGGACGATGAGCTTTCTTTAAAAGTTCGGCAAAAGCGCTGACCTTTGTCTTGTCGTCCATGGCCATAGTTCCATCTTTAGTCTTCAGCGTATTATTACTGGCACTTTTGCTCTTTTGGCCAGTAAGAGTTTTAAATGTATCTCAGAACATCTTAGGAACATCATGTAGGTGATTATACGCGGTTTTAAGTTCTGCTCTTTTCATTTGCCCATTCTCTGATTGGTAAGCCCGGAAGGCTTTTCTTTTTTGTTATTATTTGAAGAGTTGTTTGGGTTATTCCACTTGTTTGTTCATCCGCGTCTTTACTGTTTGCTTGGGACAAATATCATCTAGTGTACTGTTGATAACCTCATCAAGATGGATGCAGGCTTTTTCTAGTTCATGAGCATTTAAGGGGTACTTTGCCTTTATTTTTACTTCGATAATGTTTCTGAAGAGGTTCCAGTCAATTTTTGATAGGTTCCTCCTATTCACGGGAGGATACCTTGCTGTACAAGTATTACATTTCAAAGTGGCGTGAACCGGTAGGAGATCGTGCCTTGCTCATCATCCCCTACAAATATGTCTTGCATTTGGCTGGTTAGTGATTTTCTGGTTATAATCGAATCTAGGATATCTGTTTGAAGGAATGGGTTGTTGCTTATGTGTGTTACGTCTTGACTGTCATTTACCACGAATAGATCGAGTTCCTCAATGATGTTGAAAAGGACCTCACCATTAGGCTCAGTCTTATGACGACCGAAGACGTGGTGTTTGGAATTGAAATCACCCAAGAATATGCAGTGATTGTACTTTTTGGTAAAGAATTCAAATACTTCACTGTCTACTGCTGCTTGCGGCTTATTATAATATGATATGATGGCAACGTGTTTGCGGTCAAGGTCAATTTCAGCTACACTCACTTCAGCATTGAGGTCGTCACACAGTATTGTTTTGTATTTAATGTCCTGCCCTATTAGCAGAGCGACACGGCTACCTTTTTGGACGGGGCGATCTCTTCTAATAATAGCAAAACAACATAACGACAATGATTTGTTTGGTTTAAGCCATGTTTCGCTAATTCCAATTACGTGCACATTTTGAAATAATGTGACATTTGCAATTTTTTTCCAATTAACGCCTCGAGCGTTCCACAGGTCTATTTTTCGTGTATCCATGAATGGTTTAGGAATAACTGTACTAAGTTTATTTAAGTTTAATTACTATTTGACATATTGCTACACAACTATATTTTGTTGACGGCCGCTTTTAATAGCGTGTGAGATATTTGAGTTTTATATAACTTAGAGGCTGTTTTACTAAACATCCGAAAGACTGGTGGCCATGTGTTTCTTCACTATGCTGATAATAGAGCCAGCCATTAGAGAAAACGTTGAGTAAGGGTACGATGAGTTTTCGACATTACTTACATTTAGAGTTTTAAGCTGGATGTTTGTGTTAACTTTTTTGAAGTGGCTACACCCCCGATAGTTGCTTGGGTGTTGACCACCGCAGTTGGGGCATTTCAGAGTTGTAGCACTACATGCCTTTGCGATGTGTTTGTCACCGCATTTTATACATTGTTGCTCCCCGTTGCATTTGTGTGACAGGTGCCCAAATTTCTGACACTTGTGACACTGAACGGGTTGCGGAAAAACACGATATTCTTCGGTTTCGTATTTTTTGTCGTTGATAATTATCCCTTTGTTTATCAGATTTAATTTCGTTGCTCTATTGGGGCATTTTACTTTTATCTTCCAAGTATGGTTTCCCGTGGCTTTGGGGATTAGTCTTCCCCACGAGCATTCTGGGAGGGCTTTATCAATCGAGATTTTTCTCGTTTTGGGGTGTACGCGTATGAGTACGACACTGTGGTTTGGTTGCGAACGGCTCTGTGTCTTATTGGTTTTATTGGTCACCTTAGGGAGCGTTTTGGCTTTTACTTTGTCCGCATACGTCGCGCTATCGGTTAGGCTAGCTGTCGCTGTCGCATTCACTGTTCCCGGTGATGTAGGCTCTCTTGCGTTAACAGAGACCCCATTTCTTGGTGTGACCACCGAGTATTTTTTCAATAGCGGTGCTCGGTGAATTTTGCTTGATAGTTTTTGTCTTCTTGACATGCCGATCAGTTGTCGTACAGAAACCATTTTCATCTTCAATCATGTTTCTGGTTACTGTGCAGTTTTGTGATTTCCTGTCATGTTGTTAGCAACTCAGATACTGTTTATTTTAGCATAGGCTATACTCAGTCATGGTGTTAGCAACTCAGATACTGTTTATTTAAGCACAGGAAATACCTTTGAGGTGAGCTGCAGTCAGTGACTAGTAGTCAGGATATTAGGGTTTCTATACTTCCTACGTGGTACAAAAACGTGTGTGTTGCCTACAAAATAGGTGCAGCAGGATATTAGAATCCCTTTATGGGAAGAAATCTCATGTGGTGTAAACTTTTCCTAGTATCACTACTGTCTACTTTATATAGCATGGCTATCATGGAATCTTAGTAAGTTTACATCACATGAGATTTCTCCCCCCTTAGGGGAAGAAATCTCATGTGATGTAAACTTTTCCTAGTATCACTACTGTCTACTGTATATAGCATGAGTATCATGAAATCTTAGTACCACCTCAGCCTCACCTTTAGGGGAAGAAATCTCATGTGATGTAAACTTTTCCTAGTGCCACTACTTTCTACCTTGTATATAGCGAGAGTATCATGAAATCTTAGTACCACCTAAGCGTCACCCTTAGGGGAAGAAATCTCATGTGATGTAAACTGTCCCTAGTTCCACTACTGTCTACTTTGCATGTAGAAAATGTTTCGTGAAATGTTTGTGCCACCTCCGTCTCACCCTCAGTGAAAGAAATCTCATGTGATGTAAACTTGTCCTAGTGTCACTTCTGTCGACTTTGTATACAGAAAGTGAAATGTTTCTACCACCTCAGCCCCATTCCTCGGTGAAAGAAATCTCAGGTGATGTAACCTTTCCAAAGTATCTCCACTGTCTACTTGGTATGCATCAACAGTTGTACTGAGTGTTTGTAGTACCCCAGCCCTATCCTCGGTGATAAAAATAGTATGTGATCTAACTTTTCATAGTGTCACTACTGTTTAATTTCTATTCGGCAAAATTGTATCAAATATTTTGATCCTGCCCAGCCTCATGCTTAGTGAATAAAATATCAAGTGATGTAAATTTTACCTAGTTCGCTACTGACTGGCTTACTGACTAGTGTACAGCAAACGTTTATGGGATCATTTGTACCACGCTAGCTCCACCCTCAATGGAAGAAATGTCATGTGATTCAGACTTTATCAGTGGTCACCGCTCACTATTTTGTACACAGCACAAGTTTCATGAAATGTTTTGTACCAGCACAAATTTTATTTAGAATCACTACTCTACATTTTGTATCAGCAAAAGTTCTAAGTTTTGTGAAAAGTTTGGTACCACCCCGAACTTTACCAAGAGTCACTACTGACTACTGACTATTTTGTACAAAGCAACAGATTAAGTTTCTTTTAAATATTTTGTTCCACCCCACGCTTTACTAAAGGTGACTAATGACTATTTTGCATACAACAAAGGCTTTAACAAATGTTTAAGAAATGTTTTCCCATGGGGGTTTGACCATCCCCTACTAGACGGATCATCAGGTAGCGGCTAGAGGACGGCCTGCTCAATTGGGCAGGTTTGCTGTTTTTGTTTTAATTAGCAAGTTTGCTCAATTGAGCTGGTTAGCTGCGGAATATGTAAATACGCAGCCCCGAACCAAAATGGTCAATCATGCTAATACCTGCAGGCACCTTGTTCTCCCGTGAGGTGCGTTTTGAAGGCCGCGAAGGTAGGAATCCTGGCAGTTGAGAACAGACTGGGTTCAGGTTAGGACAAATCTCCAGGATGGAGATCAGGTCGTAAACACTGCTTTGGCCCTGTCTCTAATATGGAGGTACCTGTTCAATACACTGCTTCGGACCAAACTTCGGGTGTAGATGGATGATCGGGCGGCCCTTTCAGATCAATCGGGAGCCCTCAACCCCCCAAAATTCGGGTTTCTCGTCAGGGGGTATTTGGTGGTCATTCAATCGGTCATTTCTTTTATCACATACCATTATTGTCAACGTGCGCTGTTTTAAACACTTTATATTTTAACAACTACTTAATTTTGCTGCTCTGTCATTGTTATGCGTGGAAACCTTAATTACCAATTTTATAAAGTGATTGTTTAAATGGCCGCCATCTGAAGACATGACACTTAATATAATAATAATAACACTTTGGCCGGCCGCTGATTTGTCGCGGTTCTCGTATGAGAAGACCATGGTTACCCCTGTTCTACCAACTGCCTTCCTATTCCCACACTTCTTCTCTCCTCCCAACACTCGGAGACGAACTGCTTGATGACAACCATTGCCCCATTCTTCCCAATCACTCCGATTAGCATATTAACCCCCTCCTTTGAGTCGTCCCCTAACCACATGTCATTCATTCTCCCATCCCACTTCCCCATTATACTCCCCGTGAATCTTGTTCTTTTGGACTGGTATTTTGGACATTCTAGAAGAAAGTGTTCCAGGGTCTCCACCACGCCCAAATTACACATCTGGTACTCCTTTTCACCGTGTTTCCCAATTTCTTCCCTCAGCTACAGGGACCGCGACCTCAGCTTGAACAACAGAAACCCCAAAGGTTCCATCAAGGTACTCTTCAAAACCAGGCTTCTCTTTATCACGCAGGCCACTCAAAGATATCTTTGATTTGACCCCCTCCCGCCAATTACGGTTACAATCCTCCATGACCCTTTCTCTGACGATCTTTTTACCCTGGTTTGCCCCAACGTCAAGGTCCGATATCTCCAATGAGTAGTTTTCTACTAGCTCCCTCACTTGGACCATCCACCCCGTCTTGAAATGTGAGTTGAAAGTTCTCAGGAACATTACTTTACACCATCGGCTATCGGGGAGATTTACCAAATAATCAAGATAACCGAATTTCAACAGGTCTATTCTGTCCTTGATCCTCATCCACCCAAGCTCACCCCTGATTGCTTCTAGCGTTGCGGCATTTACTCGACCCTGTTATCCATCGGCATGCATCGTTCTGTAGGATTTCCAAGCTCTTAACAGCCATGTGGTTTAGGGGTACAACTTCCGTACCATATGTTATACTTGGCAGACTGACCATTTCCCAAATGGTTTTCCGCACGAAAACCTTATTGAAACTGTTTCTCCCTATATGTTTCATTTAGTTAGGGATTCGCTTTCCCTTCAGAATCAATTTATTTGTGTGGTTTCGGTAGATGCCTCTTCCTGTGATGTTTATATTTACCCCCAGGTACTCATAGTCACTAGTCTCTCCTACACTAAGAAGTCTGCTGCTACGTACTTCCACACACGTGTCAATCAGTCAGTGGTATGCTTCGGCATCAACACTGACTGACTATACTGCTCCATACCAGGTATGTGGGAATACCGGTAACCCGGTGGGTTCACTGCGTGGCAGTAACCCTACCCCTTGTTGGACACCGCGGTGGGTGGGAGCCGGGGCAGTGAACGTTTAAATTATTAAACATGGCTACTCAACAACCAAAAATCAAACGACCGTTTTTAGATACTGGACAAAGAGATTCTGACTCTGATGAAGAACTTATGAAATCACAGATTCCACCTGAAGACAGCCTTTCAAAATCTATTCTACTACATTCAACAGATGACAAATTAAAATTAAGTAATCTAAACCCCTTTGCTCTAGATAAGGCCATCAAAGGTATAGCAGGAACTGTAAAAGATATAAAGAAATTACGCTCTGGAGATTTATTAATTCAGTGTTCCAGATAAGTTCAAGCATTCAATCTTTTACATACTACAAAATTAATGGACATCAATATTAAAGCAAGTTACCACAAAACTTTAAACACGAGCAAGGGAGTTATAAGAACTCCTGAACTAGCCGACATGGAAGAAAATAAAATTACATGTGAATTGAAACCTCAAGGAATCACCTCTGTAAAACGTATTGAAATTCACAAACAAGGAAACAAAATTAAAACTATCACCTACATCTGCACCTTTGATGACACAAGGCCCCTCAAATCAATTAAGATTGGTTACTTGAACGTCAGGGTGGATTTGTACATACCAAATCCACTGGGATGTTTCAAGTGCCAGAAGTTTGGACATGGGCAGGATTCTTGTCGTGGCAAGAAAATATGCTTTAAATGTGGCCTCAACCATGAAGATCCTTGTAACACTACGGACTATAAATGCGTCAATTGTCGGGGCGATCACATGTCATCATCTAAGGATTGCCCTGTATGGAAAAAGGAAAAACTTATACAAAAAGTGAAGTGCGAAAAGCATATTAGTTTTAAAGAAGCAAGAGAAATCATAATGTCAATGCCGGGGATGAATTTATAAGCATTCTACAACAACTACAGAATCAGTGCAATGTCAAATAGATCTTGCATCGCTTGATAATATACAACCAAAACCTTTAAACCCATTCAGTATAATACAAACAATAAATACAAACATTTCATCCACTCAAACTAAAACAACTGATAGTAAAAACAAAGGAAAAAGGGTTAGTGAAACGTCAAATGACCGTCCATAATCTAGTCAACGTCAGAGTCAGAGTCAAAAAAGTAGAAAAAAAGAAAACTCTTTCATACAGAATTCCCAAATTTTCTAGAGATGTTGTCAATAGAAATAGATTTGAGGCCTTCGAGGAAATGTCTGTAGACGAATGTCTAATGGAAACATTCTCAGATAATGCCCATCCATCATTACAGGGAAGGTCCCCACGGAAAACATCTCCAAAAAAAATAATGGGGGCAATTTCGCCCATACATCCACCCTCAAAATTACCAACAAAACATGAATAGTACACCTAAACAAAACATAATTCAATGGAACTGTCATGGTTTTAGAGCTAATTGTAATGAACTAGGTCTTTTAAGACAAAAATATAAACCTGCTGCTTTTTGCGTGCAGGAAACTCTTTGAAAGAAACCTGCAGCTCCAGATCGTTCAGTCTTTGAACATTATATTTCGTACGTACGATGAACAATAGAAACGTATTTAAAAAGAAGCTGTTGTCCAGGCTTCTAGCACTTTATTCAGACAATGTTGAATGCAGTAATCCTTATTGTCCAGATTGCACTATATAAACATCGTAGCGGCGGTGATCACATCAGCGGTAGTACGACCCGTTCTCACCCCTGGATTGAGAGAGGGTGTGATCTTGCTGATTTGGACACCGTCATAACACGTCTTCCTGCTTTACTTTACCTATATATGAACAAATTAAATGACCAGACGAAATGACATTCTGTCCTCCAAATAGCTATACCCACCTTGTCCGCGTTAAATGACCTCGCCAGGGGATGTCTTATAGCTTTGGGCCGCTCTCAAGATAAATAAAGGATTGAAGCAAATTTTTATATCTCTTTTACTCGAACTGCTCAATTTAGGTTGCTTCATTTGTAGCACACAGCCAGAAGGCCCCAAGCTGAAATACATCCACTAGAAAACACTTTAACTGCCAAGTCTAGCACAACCCTTACATAGTAAATTTTCTATAACCGATGAGATGATTTTTATAAGAACGTCGACAGTCTGGGCCCGTAAACATTATTGCAAAATATTCCTTAGGGAGATGACTGGAAGACAGCCAATCTGGCTATGTCATCTCCCAGTAGTATACAAAATGTTATATATTAATTGAACTATGTGATTGTAACCATTGTATTTCCTGTATGCTACTGAACGAATAAATATCTATCTATCTATCTATTTCGTATAATGCCTGGGCAGACGAATTGCTCCTCATGTTCGTGATACGTCTGCCTTGGTCAGAAACGACATTATTCACAGGTCTGTTCCATTACAATCAAATTTACAGACTGTAGCGGTTCGCCTGACCTTAGGCAAGACAGTTACGTTATGTTCCATTTATGTGTCACCAAATAAACCACTTCATCTGAATGATCTTGAGCTGCTGGTCAAACAACTCCCAACTCCATACATTTTGTTCTGTGATTTTAACACACATAGCCCTCTTTGGGGTAATTCCAGAAGTCAAGAAGATGTAAATCCAAACCTGTAGAGGAGTTCATTACACAATATGAGCTGTGTTTGTTTAATGATGATTCAGACACTTATCTGCAACCTGCATCTGGTTGGTATACATCAACTGATCTTACAATTGCAGGCCCTTCTGTCTTCCTTGGTTATTCTTGGAAGGTAGAAGATTACTTGTGCGGGAGTGACCACTTTCCAATTGTGATGGAGAGTGTTGTTCAGGCGGATGATGAGAGAGTGCCCCAGTGGAACTTTAAAAAATCTGACTGGGACACTTTTTATCGCTTTGTTCTGAACGCTTTACACGGGAGAAATTTCATGATAGTGCTGACCAAATAAAACATTTTACAATCGAGCTGCTTGACATTGCAAACACAGTCATCCCAAGAACCTCGGCAAATCAAGAACGTTTCACCAAACCATGGTTTGAAAATGAAATTAAAAAGGCTATAAAGGCTCACAAGAAAGCTGAAAGGGAATTTCACAAGTCACAACCACATATAATTTAGACAAACTTTGTATAAATCGGGCAAAAACAAGACGACGTATAAAACAAAAAAAAGACAAAAAACAGGCCGTGCCTAAAATGTAGAAAATGATTAAAAAGATTAAAGGAAAAGAAACGAAATCAACTGTACAACATCTAAAGGAAAACAACACCTTAATTACATCTAAACCAGAAATTTCAAACACTTTGGCCTCCACATTTTCTAAACATTCGTCGTCTGAAAACTGTACTCCAGAATTTACTAAAATTAAAACAACATCAGGAAAAACAAAAGATCAAATTTACCCTCAACAATTTAGAGGATTATACTGAACCTTTCTCTATGGAAGAGCTGAGTAACTCTTTGCATAGAGCAAAGGATGCTGTCACTGCACCCGATGAAATACATTACAAACTTTTGAAAAACATGCCACATTCATCTCTTGAACTTTTGCGGTCAATTTTTAATGACATTTGGGTGACTGACCAGTTTTCACCGTCCTGGCGTAAAGCAACAATAATTCCTGTTTCTAAGCCTGATAAAGATCACAGCAACCCAAATAATTATAGGCATATTGCCTTAACCAGTTGTCTGTGCAAACCGATGGAGAGGATGATCCATGACCGACTTGTCTGGTCTCTGGAATCGAACAATCTACTTGAGGATGTTCAGTGTGGTTTCAGAAGCCAGAGACGTACTGTGGATCATTTGGTCAGACTTGATACGTTTATTAGAAATGCCTTCGCCAGAAAAGAACACGTGGTTGCCATCCTCTTTATCTGTAGAAAGCATATGGAATAACGTGGACGTATGGGGTTTTAAAGGATCTTTTTAACATGGGATTGAGAGTGCGAATGCCTCTTTTTATTGAAAACGTTTTAAAGGACCGCCAATTTCAAGTTCGTGTTGGGTCAGCGTCATCTGATACTCGCGAACAGGAAATGGGGGTTCCTCAGGGTAGTATTTTATCCGTTACCATTTTTCAATTAAGATCAATAGTATCATCGACGCAGTTCGGAATATAGTGGATTCTTCATTGTATGTTGATGATTTTTTAATCTGTTATAGCAGTACAAATATGAATGCTAAAGATTGCAAGCTTCAGCTGTGTTTATATAGAATCCAGAAATGGGCAACAGAAAACGGTTTCAAGTTTTCAAAAACCAACACTAATTGTGTTCATTTCTGTATGCTTCGGAAGCATCATCTTGATCCAGGGTTGAAAATGGATGGAAGTACCATTACAGTTGTAAAAGAAGTGAAATTCTTAGGTTTGTTGTTTGACAGAAAACTGAATTTCACTTCAACTGCATGTTACGTGTAACAGAGCATTAAACCTACTGAAGGTTGTTGGTAGCACTGATTGGGGTGCTGATCAAAAACCATTAAGTCATCTGTACAGATCACTTGTTAGATTTAAATTGTGTGGTTTACGGATCTGCAAGGAAGTCGTGCCTCAAGCCACTTGATCCGATTCATAATAGTGGTATTAACATTAGTCTTGGTGCATTTCCAACATCACCAATAGATTCAATGCTTGTTGAAGCTGCGGAGCCTTCTTTGGAGAAGCGCAGAATTAAACTGTCTCTCCAATATGATTCTAAACGTTTGGGTAATCCGTCAAATCCTTCCTATAACTGTATTTCAGACCCTCAGAATACTGATTTTTTTAACCGTCACCAGAAACATATTCCTCCATTGGGAATTAGAATTAAACCCCGAATGGAGTCTGCCAAAATTGATTTCGATTCTATAAAAGAAAACCGTAAAACACATATTCCTCCTTGGTATCTTAAAAAACTACAGTTATTTTGGACCTTGGTTCTACCAAAAAATCTAATACCAACTCCTTGCATTTTAAACAAAAATATGCCGAAATAAAGTCCAGGTATAGTGCATATACAATAATCTATACAGATGGATCTAAAGATGGTGACAAAGTATCATCAGCTGCTGTTACTGGTGATCATATCACATCAATTAGAATACTGAATCAGCGTTATATTTTTACAGCTGAAGTTAAAGCTTTACAACTAGCGCGTGAACACATCGAGAATGCTGAATAAAAGAAGTCGATTATTTTTCCTGCTCTCTTTCCTCTTTACTTGCCTTACTCAGCCCCAAATTGAAGAACCCTTTCATTTTGGAACTTCGTGGGAAGTTAAAAACTTTCATGTCTGACCAATATGATATCGTGTTTTGCTGGTTACCCGGACATAAAGGTATCACTGGTAACATCAGAGCAGACAGTGCAGCAAAACAGGCTTTAACCAAGCCTCTCACTGATGTTGACATTCCGTTCAGTGATTTTAAACCACATATCAATAATTTCATCAAATCTGTGTGGCAGGCGGAATTGGATGGGGCGACAAACAACAAGCTTCATCGCTTCCGACCAACTCTTTCTGATCACTACCCGTCTAGTAACCTTTATAGAAATAATCTTGCAATTTTAACGCCACGTCATATTGGCCATACAAGACTAACACATTCCTATTTGTTAGGGGATAATATGCGACCAGAGTGTGTTCCCTGTCAGCAGGTGTTGTCAGTGGAGCACATTCTTTTACATTGTACTGACATTAATCTTGTTAGACGACAGTATTTTAATGTCGCGTCTCTTCCAGACCTGTTTTATAAGACAAACGCTCATAAAGTTTTGTCGTTCTGAAGGAAATCAACCTTTTTTAATAAATTTTAAATAGTCTGCTTTTATTATTTTAAATTCTCATCCACCATTTATATCTGTTTCACAAGTTGATTTACACAACACTTTTGATGAACTGCACTAATATTTTTTTTTTTTAATTTCACTGTTTGCTTGTCAGTTTTACTCCACATTTTTCTATTTCGTCATCTCGTTTTTAACTTCTGTATTGAAAATAATGATCACTTTTTTTACAATTCATACTTTCTTCGCCACGATATAGCCTTAGTTGCTGATATGGCGTAAAGCACCAACAAATAAATAAATAAGAAATGTTTTGTACCACCCCAACCTTTACCAACCTTTCACTACTGACTATTTTGTAAACAGAAAACGTTTTATGAAAAGTTTATTACCACCCCAAGCCCATCATCAGTGACAAAATGTCATGTAATGAAGTGTCACTACTTATTAGTTTGTATACTTCAAAGGTTCATGAAATGTTTTATACCACCCCACCCCCCATCCTCAGTGAAATAAATTTCACGTGATGTAAACCTTGTCAAATGTCACTACTGGTTATCTTGTGTAACGCAAACGTTTATGAAATGTTTAGCATCGCCTCAGCCCCATCCTCGGTGAAAGAAACGTTATGTGATGCAAACATTATCATGGGTCACTACTGTCACCTTTGTATAAAGCAAAATTTGTTTATGAAGTGTTTTGTACCACCCCAATCCCATGTGAAATAAATGTCACGTATCCAAGTACTATGTGCGGACACAATGGCAATTGTTATGTGCGTAGCCACTCGACCCCGCCACCCCCGTCGAACTCAACTACGCGTCTAAAACTTAAAGTCAGCATCTAGGAAGAAAAAAAAAAGAATTTTTCATAGCGTTATAAAATACCCTACCTATACACATGGTCATCTAAAACAGCTCGGTGAATTAATGTTTTGAAACTAAGCAAAAAACCTCCTTTAAACTAGAGAATTGTAATTTGTTGGACAAATTTCGGGCTTTCCCTACTTTTTAATGTAAAAAGGCACACAGCATCTAGCAAATGTGCTTGAAACTAACCCTTTCCAAAATGATAGAAAGAAAGCACCCAAAGTTAGCCAATTTTGTCATTTTACGCTTCTTATAGCAATCATTGTCCTGGGGGGTTAAAAGTGAGACTAAAACATGAACAGTAATGCTTCTCTAAATGTGCAAAACGTTTTTTGGGGAAAGAGTTAGTTACTTTAATAGTCATTTCAGCGGAAACAAAGTTGTGTGTGTTTGGATTTAATGACAGGAAAAATGAGTTTCCATGTAGAATGCAGTAAAATTAAGGAAAATGAAAGTTTTTTTTATGAATAATGATGTCAAAACATGTGTTGGATTATGTGTGACACCAAAACTTATCACAGAAAATTTCTTTCTCTATAGCACACAATATACACATGCAAATAAAAATGGACTATTCCAGGGAAATTGGGTACAGAAAAGTACGAAATTAATCGGAAAATAATTTTGTCTGACGGTACTCTTATTTGTACAGCAAAAATTGGTATTGGTTAAAGCAGGACACAAAAACATATAACACAAAATTTGTTCACCATTGCTTTTTGATGCAGTTATGGAAAGCACAATGAGCTATTTATTTCTCGTTTCTGGACAAATGAGTACAGCAATTGGCAACATTCACTGAAAATCAATTTTTTTGGACAGTAGTATTCTTCAAGTGGCCAAAGCATATGTTGGGTTAAGCCATAGACCATAACTTACAACAGCATATTTATTCATTAAGCATCTCTGCCTATAGCAAAACAAAGTATTTGATATTTTTTTTTATATAATTTTATTCAGATAAAGTAATGAATACATGTGTACAATGATGAATACATGAGTGAGTAAAATCACAAGTCAAAAGATGTTTTAACAAACATAAAGATTTAAGAGCCAAACCCTAACATACCGAACCATAAATAAATAGACCCTTTGTTATAATGAATTTTGTGCGGTGTAGTGCTACATAGCAGGTGGCTTTTGATTAATATTGGGAGACGGATTCATGTCGAGCAGTGTTGTCCCGAGTATGTCCATGACGTGGTGCTTAATAAGTTGTATGACAGAATAGTGGTTTGTCCATGACGTGGTGCTTAATAAGTTGTATGACAGAATAGTGGTTTCAGGAATTCCTATCTGTTCTTTATGGTTCGTGTTTTTTTTTCTGAGTACAACTGAAGTGAAAACAATTTTATTTCACGGAAGTTACGGAGGACTTCGATGAAACCATGGAAACTAGGTTGACATTTTCTCAATTTGTACGAATAAATGAACTTTTTGTATATTAGTATAAGGATAGCAAGGGGGTGGTCAAATGAGTAGATATTATTATTATTATTATTATTATTATTATTATTATTATTATTATTATTATTATTATTATTATTGGTGTTGTTTTTATTATTATTATTATTATTATTATTATTATTATTATTATTATTATTATTATTATTCCACAAAAAGGTGTAACACTGTCTTTTTGGAGTTGTTACAAAAAATGGACAGCTCGTTTTCAGATAGTCTACATTGTAACAGGCGTGGATTCGTAAATACAGCTCCTTGTAAAATTTTGTATTGCAGTGTTTGAAGGTAAGCGTCATCCGTAGTAGTGGGAACACCTTTGTATATCGAACTCCAAGCATCATCTAAAAAAAAATTAAAAAAAATTGGATTTTGATATGCAAAAGTTTCTTCCATTTTTCCTGTGACTGAACCGGGTACAAAGATAAGTGTTGAAGAAACAGAGGAGAGAAAGTTTATTTAACTGTGCTCGATTCTCTGAGCTTATCTCTTAGTGGATGTTGGATACAGCTTCGTTTTTTCTGCACTTAATTGTGTTCTGCCAGCGTTTTAAAATTGCATTTTTAACTCCTAAATAAACCGTGAAGGGAGTTTTAATGTAAAGTTTTGTAGACAATGTTTCAAAATTAAGGAACCCCCATCTCTCACTCAAGAGGTCGTTTACAAAAAAAATATTCCCATATCGCACCATTTTTGATTATCGAAAGGTTTGTTGTCAATTTCCATATCTTTAATGTAGAATAGTGGCTCAGAACAGATCTCCTCTAATTCCGGTAAATGTCCGACATCCAGAAGTGACCAGGTGTTAAGAACGTTTTTCCAAAATCTATTTAAATGCTCTCCGACTTTTGTTAACCCCTCTTTACGTAGAAACTTAGTTTTTGTACCCCCGTATTTTTCGAAATTGTCCAGAATAAGTGTTTTCCAAGGTGCCATTATGCTTGGGTCCAACTTTTTTTTTAATCCATGCCATTTTCAATGCAAAATTATATACTAGAATACTTGGGAACTTGATCCTCCCATCTTTAGTTTTATTCATTAAAATCCTACGTTTAATCTTTTCGCGTTTTCCAGACCATAAGAACTGGAAAGTGTTTGAAATTAAGCCTTTCCAACATGATAGAAAAAAGCAACCGAAGTTTTCAAATGCCACTCTTATGCTCGCCCTCACTGTGCTTGAGGGTTCAAAATGAGATCAGAAAGTAAACAGTAACTGTCTTCTGCGATCATTTTTGCATCTACACAACTAATTGTTACAACAACTTTGCACTTAGAAAAAATTGTCCTTGAAGTTAGTCAATCTTGAAGATAAAATACTATATTCATATCATTTTTGGCCAATAGGGGTTAATTTTGAAATATTTGTGTGGTGATTTTAGTGCATCATATTATGACCTAAATGTGTGGACATCAATCATAGACTGAGTGTCTGATAAGAGACATGGAGGAATCTTGGATCTTGGTATTTGAATGAACATGTGCAAGTTGAGGGTACTCCAATTTACTGCCTGACAAAAGAGTCAGGGTTAAAAGTTTGAATCAAACATAACAGCAAAATTGTTCCTGGATGAATGCCCTACCTTTTTGTGGAAAACGTTTTGAGAAATATGGCTTCAGTGCTAATAAATCGCACGTAAAAGTTGGCGAAAATAACAATTATTCCTACAGTACCCTTATGGGAAGTCTCAAATCTAGCAAGGGTTAAACAATCACATATAAAACAAAATATGTCATATTTTGACTGCTCCATGCAGCCATAGAAACCATTCAGAGCTCAATCAATTAGAAATGGAGTAAATTGTCAATTAAACTTAATATTTGTGTGGTGCTTTCGGTATGTCATATTATGCTCTAAATGTGTGGACATCAATCAGAGACTGAGTGTCTGATAAGAGACATGGCGGAATATTGAAACTTGGTATTTGAATGAACATGTACAAGTTGAGGTTACTCCAATTCAAGGCCTGACAAGTGGGTGAGGGTTAAAATTTTAAATCAAACAAATAGCAGCGAAATTGTTCTTGGATGAATGCCCTATCTTTTCATGGGAAACGTGTTGAAAAATATGGCTTCAGTGCTGAGAAATCGCACGTAAAATTTGGCGAAAATAACAATTATTCCATCAGTACCCCTATGAGAAGTCTAAAATCTGACAAGGATTAAACTTTTAATAATAACATATAAAACAAAATATTTCATACTTTGACTGCTGCATGCAGGCATAGAAGACATTCAGAGCTCAATCAATTAGAAATGGAGTAAATTGTCGCTTAAACTTTTCAGATACCTACATTTATGCAACCAGAATGGGATAGGGTTAAACTTTACAACCAAACATACAACAGCACATACGCTCGGAAGTCAATTGTAAATACGGACATGCAAAGAGTTTGAACTTAACTCTTTCCAAAATTACAGAAAAAAAACAACCAAATTTGGCTGATTTTGGCATTTTCAAACAACACTTCTTTTCTTGCTCTCATTGTGCTTGGGGTTAAATCTGAAATTTGAAAGTAAACAGTACCTTTCTTCTGCAATCATTGTTGCATCTATCCATACCAAAATAATTGTTACAACAACCTTAGAAATGGAGATATTTGCCCTTGAAGTTGCTCAATTCTGAAGACAAAACTGCTATATTCATTTAATTTTTGGGCCAAATGGGTTAATTTTGAAATATTTGTGTGCTGGTTTTGGTGTACCATATTATGCTCTAAATATTTGGAAACTTAGAACCAGATAACTGTAAACAATTCCGAGACTTTTGAAAAATGATGAAATTTTGATAGTTTTGGCAGAAAATTTTGAAAATAAGCATTTTCACGAATATGATGATACCTCATTTCTCTAGATATTTTGACAATAAATAAGTTTACCGAATCTGGTTGAAATTGTACAGCTTCTTTTTTGAGTTATGATGAAAAAGGTGAAATCTTGAAGGTTTTGGTGGAATATTTTGAATATACGCGTTTTCACAGATATGACGATACCTCAGGTTACTAGATTTTATGGCATTACATAAGTATGCCAAATTTGGTTGAAATCGTACAGCTTGTTTTTGAGCAGTACAACAGACAAGATTGATGGTGGAAAAAAACACTAAAAAAAATAAAAAATAAACTAGAGAATTGTAATTTGTTGGACAAATTACGGGCTTTCCCAACTTTCCAATGCGAAAATGCAGACTACATATAGCAAAGCAAAGTGTTTGAAATTATCCATTTCCAAAATGATAGACAAAAAGCATCCAGAGGTGGCTAATTTTGACATTCTCTCACGGTTCTTTTATTCACGCCCTCATTTTGCTTGGGAGTTAAATCTTGAGATTAAAAAGTAAACAGCAACTTTCTTCTACAATCGTTGTTGCATCTACACATACCAAAATAATTGCTACAACAACCTTGCAATTAGAGGAAATGAGTACAGATGTTCGCAAAATTCGCTGAAAATCTTCTTTTTTTTCTGACAGTACTATTCTTTTCATGGCCAAAGCTTATGTTGTGTTAAGCCCCAAAGCATAACTTACAGCAGAGGATTTGTTCATTAGGCATCTCTACCTATAGCAAAACAAAGTGTTTAGAATTAACCCTTTCCAAAATGACAGGAGGATGCAACCACAGTTAGCTAATTTTGGCAATTTCAGATGGTACTCTTACCCCCATTTTCTTGAGAGTTAAAGACTAGATCAAAAACTAAACAGTAACTTTATTATGCTAACGTTGTTGCATCTATGCATACAAAAATAATTGTTACAACAACCTCGCAATTCTGTGAAATTTGGCCTCGAAGTAAATCTTGAAGATAAAATGATATATTCATATCATTTGTGGCCAATAGGGGTTACTTTTGAAATATGTGTATGGTGATTTTAGTGTATCGTATTATTTTCTAAATGTGTGAACATCAATCACAGACTGAGTGTCTGAAAAGAGACATGGACTAATCTTGAATCTTGGTATTTGAATGAACATGTACAAGCTGAGGGTACTCCAATTCAAGGCCTCTCAACTGGGTGAGGGTTAAAGCTTGGAATAAAACATATAACTGCAGAATTGTTCATGGATGAATGCCCTATCTTCTCGTGGGAAAGGTTTTGAGACAATATGGCTCCAGTGTTGAGAAATTGCATGTAAAAGTTGGAGAAATAACAATTATTCTGACAGTTCCCTTATGGGAAGTTTCAAATCTGCTAGGGGTTAAACTTTTAATAATAACATATAGAACAAAATTTGTCATGCTTTGACTGCTGCATGCAACTTTAGAAAACATTGAGAGCTCAATCAATTAAAAATGGAGTAAATCGTCACCTAAACTTACCAAATTCTGAAAAATTATAGTTTTTTTGGATGGTACCTACTTTTATGCAACCAGAATGGGATAGGGTTAATCTTTACAACCAAACTTACAACAGCACATATGCTCGGTAGTTAATTGTGAATACGTACATGAAAATTGTTTGAAATTAAGCCTTTCCAAAATGATAGAAAATGCAACCAAAGTTGGCCCATTTTGGCATTTTCAAACGGTACTCTTATTCTCGCCCTCTTTGTGCTTCAGGGTTAAATCTGAGATTAAAAAGTAAACAGTAATTTTCTTCCACAATCATTGTGCGTTTATCCATTCCAAAATAATTGTTACAGTAGCCTTATAATTAGAGAAATTTGTCCTTGAAGTTGGTCAGTTTTGAAGAAAAAAACTATATTAATGTCATTTTTGGCCATTGGGGGTAATATTGAACGATTTGAGTGGTGATTGCGGTGTATCGTATCATGCTCTAAATGCGCGGACAATTTGAGCTAAATAACTGTAAACAGTTTTGAAACTTTCGAAAAATGTTAAAATTTTAAAAGTTTTGGCAGAATGTTTTGAAAATACGCGTTTGTACTGACATGACGATACTGCATTTCACTAGATTTTATGACATTACATAAGTATGCCAAATTTGGTTGAAATCGTACAGCTTGTTTTTGAGCAGTTCAACAGAAAAAATTCACGGAGGAAAAAATAAAAGAAAAAAAAAAGAAAAAAAGAAAATAGAGAAGAAAAATTTTGAAAAAGAAGAATAACAAGAGTCTTTCACAAACTGGGTTTGGGAAAGCAAAAATAAAACTTGAGAATTGTAATTTTTTGGACAAATTACGGGCTTTCCCAAGTTTTAATGTGAAAAGGCAGACTGTGTTGTACGGAAAGCACAACTCTACCGACTGTACTCTTTCACACTGGCATGAGCCCTTGAAGTTAGACAATTTTGAAGAAAAAATGCTATAATCATGTAACTTTTGGCCATCAGGATTAATTTTGAAATATTTGTGTGTTGATTCTGATGTATCACATTGTGCTCTAAATGTTTGGAAAACTGGGGCTAAATAACTGTACATTATTTTGAGACTTTCACAAAATGGCGAAATTGTGATGGTTTTAGCGAAATATTTTGAAAACAGAAGCATTCTCGCGAACATGACGATACCTCGTTTCACTTTCCAGAGACCTGTCATCAATCACAGCTTGAGTTTCTGATAAGGAATATGGAAGAATCTTGAATCTTGGTATTTGAATGAACATATACAATTTGAAGGTACTCTAGTTCAAGGCCAGAAAACTGGGTGAGGGTTAGAATTTTGAAAAAGACGTATAACTGCAATATTGTTCTTGTATGAATGCCCTATCTTCTCATGGACAACATTTTGAGAAGATATGGCTCCAGTGCTGGGAAGTCGCACATAAAAGCTGGCGAAATAACAATTATTCCGACAGTACCCCTATTGGAAGTCTAAAATCTCGAAGGGTTAAACTTTCAAGGACCACATATAAAACAAAATTTGTCACACATTGACTGCTGCATGCAGCCATAGAAAACATTCAGTTCATTCAGAAATGGAGTAAATTCTCCCTTAAACTTAACAAATGTTGGATGATACCACCATTTATGCAACCAGAATGGGCATATGGTTAAAGTTTACAAGCAAAATTACAAAGCAGATATCCTCGTTAGTCAACTGAGAATACAGACATGCAAAGTGTTTGAAATTAACCCTTTCCAAAATGATAGGAAAAACAACCAAAGATGATTAATTTTGGCATTTTCAAACGGTACTCTTATTCTCACCCTCATTGTCCTTGAGTGTTAAATCGGAGAATAAAAAGTAAACAATAACTTTCTTCCGCTATTATTGTTTAATCTATCCATACCAAATAATTGTTACAACGAGCTTAAAATTAGGAAAACATGCCCTTGAAGTTGGTCAATTTTGAAGAAAAAAAGCTATATTCATGTCATTTTTGGCCAATGGGGGTTAATTTTAAAATATTTTTGTGGCGATTTTAGTATATCATGTTATGCTCTAAATGCGTGGGACATTTGAGCTTAGTAACTGTTAACAATGTTGAGACGTTTGAAAAATGGTGAAATTTTTTACGGTTTTGGCAGATTATTTTGAAAATAAGCATTTTCACAGACATGAGGATCGCTTATTTCACTAGATTTCATGACATTACATAAGTATGCCAAATCGTACAGCTTGTGTTTGAGCAGTGCAACAGATAAAATCGACGGCGGGAAAAAAAAGAAAAAAAAAGAAAAGTAAAAAGAAAAAAAAAATAGAGAAAAAGAAGAATAACAAGAGTCTTTCTCAAACTGGGTTTTGAAAGCCTAATGAAATTCATCGCCTCACTTTCTAAAGATCATTGGAATAAGTTTAGTTCCATGTCCTGTGCTTGTTTGACATAAAATGTCACATCGCAACTATTCAAGGAATGCAGCACAAAGTTTTAGGACAAAACAAGTTTAATGAAGGATAAGTCCAGTTCATGAAGAACGTGGAAATGTCAATGACCTCTTTAAGAAGCCGACACGGGGTCCTCGTTCTCCATGTAGTTACGGTTAATATTAATAGTTCACCGGATGACACACATTCTTTCGAGAAAAAGACAAAAACAGCGGGTACACTGTGACTACATTGTTCATTTGAGGGCCGGCTTATTGTGTAACCGTTTTGTCTGTTTGTCCGTCAGACATGTGAAGCCAGATAGTGGTCTTTACCCGAAGGTCCGTTTATGCCTAGTATTATTTCTCAAAATATGTAGGAGTTGTCCCTTTAGCGTTCCAGTTCATTGAATAAAATCGACCTAAAAGCGCGATACACCAAATGAAGACTGTTGTACACTGGAAGCAATGCGAGCGTTGCAGTGGGCCTGTGATCGACATCATTTATCTGTTTTCGCAATTTGGATACGGTGTGCTGTTTGTAGCTCCGTGGAGCTGGGGGGGGGGAGGTGGTATGTACTTGATCAGGCACGCAAAATGGGGCGTTATCATTATTTGATAGTCCGCCGTTTCCGCACACCTCCTGCCGCTTCTCCTTTTTCAATCGCAGGGAAAAAGATAGGTAGCGTTGATGTTACTTTCGTCGCGTCGTTCGCATCGTGCCCGGTGTGCAAGGGCCTCAAGCATCTCTTACGCAAGCAGATAGTTTGATCCAATCATGCCACGTCCCACCTCACCCGCATCCCGTAGTGACTTATTGATGGGGTTTCGGGTCTGAAATTATTTTTTCATGTTTTTTTTTACACGTCTGTTCTTTGTGATCCCCATCGACAGCAACATTAAACCAAGCGGTAAATGAAAATTTGTTCCGCAGATATGTGAGGAACGGAAATCGTTGACGGACTATTTTTAAATAGACGCGAAATTTCACTGGAATTTTCTACAACTTGTGCCACGCAATTACAATTTGAATCGCTAGCTATAGCTGGAAATCGTCCTCTGAGTTCCAATGGCTTAATGTGTTATTATCATAGAACGCGTTGGAACTTAGGGGGCGAAATAGTTACATGGGTTCCCTTCGCAAATTTGGTTGACAATAAAGTGTGTTTTTTTGTTGATAGACACCAAATAAATTGCTAAGTGTCCTTCTAATAATTGTTTTATAGACGTAAAGGCGTGTAATAAACACAGAACAACACGCGTCTGTGAATGGGTTAATCGATATGGCGCTTGTGCCATCGCGGAAGGATAAAACTCGAGGCTTGCGGCCTTTCGCTCTATCCTTCCACGCTGCAACTCGTGTCATATCGATTAACCTTTTTATACACGCATGTCGTTCTGTGCATTTATTACGGGACGTCTCATTCTTATCAGCGAAAGACCAAGTGAATGAATATTCTCACCGACAAACTTCTACACAATACTCTCAACTTTGTTAATCTAATTGCTTGTATTGTATTTGTGTTGTTTTTAACAATATTTAATTTGAATTTACAAGAACGCCTGGTTATTGGTTATGTCTCAAAATGTAGACTGCCACATCTCATTTATTATGTGTTGAGACTTCTTGAAAAAGCTACAATTCAAAGGAATTTAACCCAAATGGATACCACAACTGATGTGATGAACTCAAGACACATGAAAAATATGGCTTTCAAGCAGAACGAAGGGAGATGACTGTGGCACTATTACGAATCCATATTCGATCAAGAATCATTCATGCAACTATTACTTGCCGTCGGAAATCTCACAAAATTTATCAAATTCGCGAAAGAGCACATTATTTATCGAAGCTTAAATTCGAACTGGGATAGTTTAAAAAATGTATTATGTGATATGCAAGATAACCAAAATACGTTTTACATTATTGCTATATTATTTATTTATTTATTTATTTGTGTTTGAGGTCAGATATATATGCACAATGGCTAATGACGACCGTAGATTATTGCTATTTCCGAAATGTTCACCATTAGACTTCCTAGTTACCATCCATTTGAACATAAAACACGCCCCGATAATGATAATGGTGAGGAAGGGGGGGGGGGGGGAGGTATTTATTAAATAAGCCTCAGAGTGTCAACACAGACCCCAGTTATCTATATTTTATTCCGCACGTAACTGAAACACTATTCATGGAGATTAATCCTAACAAAAGAAACCTGTACGTTGTTGGAGTTATATACCGGCCTAACGCAGCTCCCAGCGACGGCATCAGTAAATTCATAGATCAGATTAAAGCCATAATGGCGAATTTGGTTCATTTCCATACCAAGGCCTATATACTAGGTGACTTCAATATTAATTTACTCAGTTCGAAAAATCACCGAAACAGCTGGTGAGTTTAATGATTCGAACATGGTTATCACCCACTGATCACTAAAAATCAATCCCAGAGTTACTGAACACTCAGCAACACTAATTGATCGCATTGACACAAATTCAAAACTAAACTTCGATTGTGGCGTTATAATTACAGACGTATCTGATCACTTTGACACATTCTATGTAGAACAATCTCAAAAAGATCAACACAGGCCCTACAATACCAGTAGATCCATTCATTCGAATAATTAGTGATAAAAATATTACAGAGTTTAAGGATACTTTGAATAATCTTTCGTTTGACACAGTGTACAGCTGTCTCTCTGCGGATCAAGCGTATGATAAATTCTTAGATGAGTATTTACAAACATTCGATCAGACCTTCTCGCTTATTTCCCATACTAATAATATATCAAAAGAGATCCCATGATGACAAATGGCTTACTTAAAGCATCAATAACCAAAAATGCATTACTAGCTAAAAACCTATCTCATGTAACAACCTCCACTACAAATAAATATAAAGCGTATTGTAAAATATTCAATCAAATAAAGAGGAAAGGCAAAAACATTTACTACAGGACAATACCTGCAGAAAATAAAAATAATATGAAGAATACGTGGGCTATTCTGAAGGATAAACTAAAAATGCCACAAATTGCAAAAAGAATACACAAGAAGATGAGATATAAAAATAATACAGTTTCCAATCCAGGTAAAATAGCAGAGTCATTTAACAATTGTATTTCTAAAATAGGCTCAAACACTGCTAACGGGGTAAAATCAGTTGAAGGCATAGAGCCACTTGATAAAATAATCAGAACAAGTTTTTCGTAACAGAAACATCCCCAGCTGAAAAAAATCACCCATTTGCTCGAAACTTTCTAACAAAAAACTGCGTCGATTTCTCTAATATATATCCATAAAACTAATAAAAAAAAACAAGCGACAAAACCACACATGTACTGCCATATGTCGGGGCGCGGTGGCTCAGTTGGTAGAGGTGTAGGCTGCAAGCCAAGAGGTCCTCGGTTCGAATCCCACCTGCGGCAACCGCGTTGTGTCCTTGGGAAAGACACTCCACCCTCATTGCCCACGTGGGGGAACGGTGACGGTGTGTGCTAAGGCGTACTACACGTCGATAGTGCACCTAGCTTCAACCAATGCTAACCCTGCTTGTGTGGAGTTAGTATGTTGGGAGCTGGCATTTGCTCGCCGTTGCTCGGTTGTTCTATCCGGGTACTCCGGCTTCCTCCACCCATAAAACTGTCGTGGTCTTGATTAGCCATTGTGCAGAAATATGTTACCTTAAACACCAATAAATAAATAAATAAATACTGCCATATATCATATTTTATCCTTCAAACAAGGTACTGTCCCCACTAACATGAACATATCCCGAGTTGTACCCATTTACAAAAGCGGAGCCCAAGAAAACAGTGAAAACTACAGGCCAATAAGTATTCTACCAATTCTCAAAACTTATAGAAATCCTTGTGTATAAACGGCTGTCTTCAATTGGCCTCAGAGAAAATTACTCGACAACACACGCTTTACCGCATCTATTGGCTCACATTGCTGAAAATAACGATAAAAATCAACGGGACTAAACTATAGGCATATTTATTGACTATCTAAAGCGTTCGACACTATAACTCACGTCACTCTACTTCACAAACTGATCATTAAGATATTAAGGGAATAACCAAAGAATGGTTCGAAGGTTACTTAACAGGAAGGCAACAATATATCGAAATCGAGGGCAGGAAATCCAGCTTGTGTAATATGAAATGTGATGTTCCTTAGAAGCCCATTTTAGAGCCTTTACTTTTTTTCTCATTTACGTGAATGATATGCCAAATGCTACGGCTTTAAATTTACTTTCATTTGCAGATAATACAACCCTTCATACATCTGGTCATATGATAAAGGAAGTTGAGAGAAAGGTAAATTCTGAGCTGACAAACATTTATCACCGATGTTGTAGCAACAAACGGGCAATAAATATAACAAAAAGTAAATATATGTTATTTCATATAAAAAAACGACAACCTCAAATGGAATAATTTCAAAGTTTTGTTAGTTGAAAAACCCCTAACGCGCATAGGCAACGGTATGTCAGAAAAATCTTTAAAGTTCCTAGGTATCGTTATAAATGAAAATCTCACATTCAAATATCACACATCAATAATATGTCGAAATTTGTTGAACACAATATATATGATAAATAAGGAGAAAAGAATACTACCGAAACATTATCTAAGAACGCTGTATTTCTTCTTTTTTCACTCATCTATCCTATGGCTGCTAGTTTGTAACACTATTTGAAAAAAACAGAAACAGGTCAAATTAGTCATATCAAACAAAAGCTACAGGAGTCAAAAGAACTCATCTTCTCAAATGAGAATATACTGAAACTTCAGAACCAGTATCGACTGCAAGGGGCGCGTTTCATTTTGACTGGAAGAGCAGAAACCTACACAATTCATTTAAAATAATCTTTGAAGACACCGCTGCAATGAATGCCAACTGACTGGAAACCTAGACATATCTACACAAAGAACTGAGTATTCCTCTGTCCTTCCAAAGCACTCTTTACCAACAATCTGGAATCTATTAGATCAAACAATCAGACATCTCTAATTTAAAAGCTGCTTTAAAAAAAGATAATCAACAGTTATTTATAAAAATAGTCGAATGTCGTAAAATGTAAAAAACAATTCTATCCAGATTGAAGACCAGTTAAAAATCCCATACAATATGAGAGCCCGCTCATCATACTGCATACTCATCGCCATCATAACCATTTGGAATGAGTCTCCGACTTCCCTATTAGAATCTATATTTATTCCATTTCCTCCTAAGTAATTGTTTAATAATACAACTGGCATCGACTGATTACATTATACTATATATAGGAATACAAGTTTCGTAGCTCAACACCCGCAAAGGCTGGGAGATACGAAATGAAACAAACTGACCAAACTGCGTCACAGATTGAACCTCAGTCACCAATCTTATACTTGATAACCAGATAACATATCACTGTCAGAACTAACAAGAGCAGTGTTTTTCCACCAGAAGTCTTAAACACTGCAATAACTGATACTTATACATGTGGGTATTTACTTATTTACTTATTTATTTATATACTTATTTGTTTCAGGTGATAACCAAACAACACCGGTGGAGTCTTGTCATGTCGCCCCTCAGCTTTAATTCTAAGGATAATTTCATTTTGGTGTTGCAGGAAGACGGACAGACTTGTCCATGTCGCTCCTGTATAATATATCGAATGTATTGTTATTATTGTATTTAACATGTATGTAAGAAAATTACACAAATAAAATATAAAATATGTATCTTTCTATTTATTGCAAAATATGACCTGTCTAAATGGGCGTTAACATAGACTGAGTATACTGCCCTAGTATAAGTAGGTGGGAATGATGGCAGGTCGGTGAATAACTTACATATATATCCATGAGAGCTAAACCAACCAAACAAAGACATTTTTC
Organism: Pictodentalium vernedei; assembly: GCA_031216915.1. NCBI lineage: Eukaryota > Metazoa > Mollusca > Scaphopoda > Dentaliida > Dentaliidae > Pictodentalium > Pictodentalium vernedei. The sequence continues at coordinate 13,186,884 of CM062288.1, read as the reverse complement.
TGCTACAGATTTAAAAAAAAAAACTCTGATTATGATGTTACTCCTAAATTTATTCTGCTGCACCCTACGAACAAAAAAAAAAATAAAACAAAAATAAGCGTCATTAATCCTTTCGTCCTTGAAAAAACAATCTAAGATATTGCACAAACCGTTAAAGATATCAATACATTAAGGTCAGGAGATATATTAATACAGTGTATTATGTTAGCTCAGGTAACAAAGTTTATGCACACAACCAAAATTATTGATTTTGATACTGAAACCTACTCTAAATGTTAGCAAAAGTTTCAGGAGAACTAGAGCTTTGGCTGATATAAAATCACTCAGGAAGTAAAACCCCAAAAAATAACGGGTGTGGAACGGGTAGAAATTATAAAAGATAGATAGCAGACAGATTAAGATCAATACATACATATATGCACCTTTGATGGCAGTGAACCACCAACAACCATCAAACTTGCCTGAATATCGGAGTCGATTTGTACCCTCCAAATTCACTCTCAGGTTTCAGGTGCCAATGGTTTGGACATTGACAGAGTTCCTGTCGAGACAAAGTATGTTTTAAATGTAGCTTAACCCTTTACCCAACGTAACGAGCAAAAATTTTCAAAAAGCGCCAATTAATTTTCATCATTTTTTTCCATTTTTTTCTCAAAAGCATAGGTTATGCCCCCTCTTTTGAATGAAGTATTCGAGCTCGTTCTAACGAAGGGTCATAACCTGTTTTTTTGAGACAAAAAATGAAAACAATTAGTCATTGAATATTTTTTTTTGCAAGTGTCGTCTGCTTTTCATGTTATGTAAAGGGTTAAATCATGAACCTTGTGAAATAACAACCTCTAAATGTACCGTCTGTCAGAACAATCACATTCCGTCGTCTAGACAGGAATGCATTCATAATCCTTACCTTTACAAACAAATTTACAGGTCATGGCTGTGCGCTAAACTCTATATAAAACTGTGGCATTATGTTCTGTCTATGTTTCACCAAATCAAACCCTACAACTGAATGATCAAGAAATACTAGTCCATCAACTACGAACTCCATATATTTGTGTACGTGATTTCAACGTACATAGCCAAATTGGGGGAATTAACTGCATTCGAGAATATATAAATGGTAAAACAGTTGAAGGGTTTATTTCAAAGGATGACTCGTGTTTGCTAAATGAAAGATGAGACACTTGCCTGCACCCCATACCCGGTTCGTATACATCAATTAAAGTGACAGTTGTATGTCATTCTATCTTCCTCTATTGTTCCTGGAAGGTGGAAGATGACTTGTGCGGGAGGAACCACTTTCTAACTATGTGAAAATTGTGGCTCTGGCGGATGATGTGAGGGTGTCTAAGTGGAATTTAAAAAAAAAACAAACAAAAACAATGACACTTTCTTATCACTTTGTTCTGAGAGTATGGTAGGAAGTCGAAGCAAATTATGATCAAGTAGACCACCTTACTAACTAACGAACTGCTTGCAGTGATTTCAAACGTTCGGCAAATTTGAAACGTTTCACCAAACCATGGCTTGATGATGCTGCTAAAAGCCTATAAATGATTGCAAGAGAACTGAACGTGAATTCAATAAGCCACATCTACAAATAATTTAGACATACTACGAACAAATAGGACAAAGACCAGATTAACCCTTTACCCAACGAATCGCCCGCATCCGCCCGCGTAATATGCAAATTCAGCAGTTGAAAAAAAATATTATTTTTCAAAAGATTTCAACAAAACCATATCATGTGACCCTTCGTTGGAACGAGCTCGTCGAGCTCGTTCCAACGAGGGGTCACATGATATGGTTTTGTTGAAAGTTTTTTGGAAAATTTGAAAAAAACAATATTTAAAATAATAAATGTTGATATCGTCTGTGTTGGGTAAAGGGTTAATTATAAACGAAAAAAATCAGGGCGAAAACATTTGTTTCTAAACTTCACCAACTCCCACCCATCATAACATTTTAAAAAATGGTTAAAACGAATTAACGGCAAAGAAACAAAATCAATTGTTCAACACCTGGACGATAACGACCCAATAATTAATTCAGGAAAAGAAATATCAAACAAATTGGACTCAACATGTGAAACATTCGCCGTCTGAAAATTGTAATAGAGAATTTATAAAAATTAAAAAAAAAACAGGAAAGAAAGATCGAATTTACCTTTGATAATTCAGAGGATTATAAGGAACCTTTCTCCGTGAAGGAGTTAAACAACTCTTGGACAGAGCAAAATATACTGCCACTGGACCCGATGAAACAAATTATCAACTTGACCAATGGAATTAACATTCGTCATCTGAAAATTGTAATCTAGAATTCATAAAAATCAAAAAAAAACAGAAAAAAGAATAAAATTTTCAACTGAAATTTCAGAGAGTGAAAATGATTTTTTTTTCTATGGAGGAGTTAAACAACTCTTGGATAAAGAAAAATACACTGCCACTGGATCCGATGAAATACACCATCAATTTGACCAATTGAAATAACGTCCGCCATAATATTCACTTGAATTTTAATTTCAGTTTTTAATGACATATTTTGACTGTTCAGTTTCCACTTTCCTGGCGAAAAACTACAATAAGCCCTATTTCAAAGCCAGATAAAGACCGCAGATACACGTGCAATTCCCGACCAAGTGAATCAACAAATTGTCTGTTTAAAGCCATTGACAGTGTGACCAATGGTCGGCTTATCTGATTGCGGTAATCGATCTATATACTGGTGAAAGTTCAGTGTGGTTTCAGAGGCTATCAAAGTACAGTGGGCCATTTGGTTAGACCTGAAACGTTTATTCGAAATGCCTTTGCCAGTAGAAAACATGTGGTAGCCTTCTTCTTTGACCTGGATAAGGCATATGAAAGAGCGTGGCAGTGTGGGATTCCAACAGACCAGTTTAACATTGTGTTGAGATGACGAATGCCTCTTTTTATCGAACTTTTTTCAAAGGACTGCCAATTTCAAGTTCGTGTTGGGTCTCCATTATCATATCAGCACGAAAAAGAACTGGGATTTAGGTTAGTATTTTATCTCGGTGAAAATAAGTAATATACTGGACACAACTGAAAATATGGCAAACTACAGTAGTGTTTGAATAGAATTAAAAAATGGGCCACTGAAAACGGGTTTAAGTTGCCAAAGTCCAAAACAAATTGTGCACATTTATGTAAGCCTTAGAAGTATCACCTGGATGGGAGTACAATTAAAGTTGTCAAAGAAGTGAAACTCTTGGGTTTATTGTTTAAAAACAAACGTAATTTCACTTCTCCTACAAACAACATGGAGTGAGGTGTAAAAAACCCTGAATCTTCTGAAGGCGGTTGGTAGCACTGATTGGGGTGCCGACCGAAAATCAACTATCCATATCTTTTGATTAAATTAAATTACGGTTGTGTGGTTTACGGTTATGCGCGAAAATCGTATCCCAAACCAATAGATACAATTCATAACAGTGGTATTACAATTAGCTTGTTGAAGTAAAGGAATCTTCTTTTGAGATGCGCATAATTAAACTGTCACTTCAGTATGTTTCTCAATTGTTTATAACTCTGTCGCAGACCCTCTACAAGCCGAACTTTTTTTATGCGGCACCAGAAATATATTCCTCCTTTGGGAATGAAACCACAAATGGAGACCATCTATGAAAGAGACCCGTGAACTACATATTCCTCCTTGGAATCCATGGAAACCAGATGTCATTTTGGTGCTAGATGCCTTCTAAAAATCTGAGACAAACTCTCTGTAATCAAAACAAACACATGCCAAAATAAAGTCTAAATATAATGCATATAAACGGGCCTATACAGATGGATCTAAAGGTGGTGACAATGTATCATCGGCCATCGTCCCTGTATCAGTATGAATCGCGTCTTCTGATTGGTCAACGTGCCAGAAACAAATAGCCATGGTATCGGCTATCTTCAAGCATGCGGGTGATAAAAGCGCGCGCCGTTGTTCCCCGTTTGTCACACTCGAGAAACACCCAGGTGATAAAAAAAAGCCTTTGATCCGGACTGGGTCACATCAATTGCAGTAACTCCTAAGAAACTTTCAAGTTATATCCAACTTATTGTCGTATTGTAGTGAATACTAATACAAATTAAAAAAATATCGCTGCAGCCCTATGAATAGAAGCCTTGTTGGCTGGCGTATTCGATGAGAACTGAACAGATTGAATAGGGTTCGCAAATATACTTTTGCGCTTTGCGGAGTGAGCACATCAAGAGAACATCAAGGTGAGCACATCATCTGTTTATCTTCGATATCGCTTGATCGGAATACAAAATGTCAATCTCTCGCTTCGCTTGTCACTCAGATGGAGACATCGTTCGCAAACGGATTGAACTCACGCCTAAATCCACCGCCAAGTCAAATAATACTGCCACACGGCTTTTTAGAGAGTAGTTTTTACAGAAAGACTTTGATACTAAATTTGAATTAGTTTTAAAACTTCACCAAAGTGAAACACGTTTCCGCGTGTGACCTGGTTTATAAACAACGATTCAGAAATAGACTCGGTCTATTATTAGTGCACACCCACGCAGTGGCGGGGGCGCACATAGGTAACCTAAGTACGTATCCATGATTTTATAATTTTTCTATATACCATGCAACAGAGTTTGGGGTGCCATCTGGCGGCGTGGCTCTCCCACTGGCAACAAATCCAGAATCATTGTAACGGATATTTAATTGTTTTTAGCTTTTCAAAGGACATTATGTAAAATATATTGTCGCAGAATGCTGGAAATTATGAGAAATAATCAAGCAATGAAGTGACTTTCGAAGTTAGGTGGATGTTGGCGAGTTAGGTATTGTTTGAAAGCTCGAAGTGCCAATGTCGTCCGTTGCCGGTTTCGTCAGATTCAAAAGCCCAGTTTCAATTTTAATTCAGAACGTCACTTCACAAAAAGTTGACAACGAATAAAAAAATAAAACCAGTGATTTATTGACACTTTTAGTAGGCCTTTTTCATTTGTGGGGAACTTAGCCCGATTTCCTTGGAAACAGCCGGAGTTCGGATGAATTCAAGTTATGTTGTCGTTGACGTACGGTCTGGAGAAATCTTTGTTTTCAAAACACGGGCATGCAGTCTTGTAGTAAAATTTTACAGAAACAGACATGCACGCGAACAGCGATATTCGTTTATTTCCAAGATTTTTCTTCACAAATTCACTGGCTCTAGTCTATGAACTATTTGTACCAGTGATACAATACAATGTCAGTTTAAGACTGTAAGAAATACAGTGTAGCGGACAGCCAATTTTGTGATCCGACGTGCTCTAAAGGCTAAATACCAGAACCACCCAGGACTCCCATTTAAATTACACTTCCTCTGTGTTTTGGTAAGCAATGTTTTAATTCCTGGATGCTTTAGGCTTTGCAACCAGAATAGAACTGAATTCATCCTCAAACTAATTAATGTCGTCGCCCTCCTCGTCTGACCAACATCTGGAGGTGGGGATTCTGATAATCAGTACATGTATGCTTCTCCAAAAATGGCAAATAAACGTTCAAAAAGCCTAAATACCAACCTCCACAGATCCGACCCCTTGATAAAATTTGCACACTGATTCCAGAGAAAATATTTTATATCTACTAATTCTAGTTTGTTATAGCATTCAAACGGAAACTGAAATTTAATTTATTACAAAATGTGTGTCGGCATTTCTGTCTGTCTGTCCATCCATCCATCAGTGAGTTGGAAAACTCATAGCCTGGGCGATTCGTACCTCTGGCAATTGGTACCTTTTGCTGGACAAATCGTACCCCCGATGCCTGGTCAATTCGTGCGTTTTCCCAGGACAATTTGTACCCTTCCTCTGGGCAGTATCTGACAGTTCGTACCCACTCTGGACAATTTGTATCCGCTTCTGCAAATTCATACCCTGTTTAATTAACCCTCTCTGAAAAAATATACATGGATATGGGGTTGGGAGAGGATTATAAACTTGGAGAAAGGATAAAAAAGGCGATGTTATTTCTATTATTTTAAAAAGACATAGAATATCAAATTTCATTACTTAAAGTAAAGCAAGTAGACACTTAAAAGATTCATCGTCACGACGGCCAAAAGAAAATGCTCTATTGGGGGAGCTCAGAATTAAATCAATTAAATTATTAAGGCGACACGCTCTTTAACTTATTATTTGGGGCGTCATAAAATTATTTACTGTTAGATCTTCACCAATTTAAAGAATTATTGTGGCTTCATTAAAAAAATAGTGCTTTAACTGTAAAACTACATCCATTACTATCTACTATAAATTGTTTTTTACCACGTACAGACCCAAAGTTGATAATACTAGAGATCGCTTTTTCACTTATGCTGTTAAGCGATGGCTCACCCATTGAAGTTTCATTTCTATACATAAATCATGTTTGGATTGGTTGTTTCATGCATACATGTATGTTTATATTACTATCACTCCGTCGACTTTTTATTTTCATTTCACTCAGCCAAAACATGAGTCAAAAACATTTAAATAGTTAATACCAGGCCTGAAAATAAGCAGTCTGACATTCACAGAATGAGGTTCACAGAGGGTGAATTTGATGATGCTATTCAATATAGTGGGCCAATTTATCCTCTGGGCACCTCTTTCTGTTTAGTTTTGAGACCCTGATGCATATTGAGGTTCACAGAGGGTAAATTTAGTGATGCTACCCTGCTGTGCAGGGTACCATCATTAAATTCACCCTCTGGGGACCTCATTTTGCAGATGACAGACTGCTTAGTTTCTGCCTTGGTTAATACATGAGACAGTTTAGTAAACGTACTTGAGACAACTTGTACCAAAAAGGAGACAATTCATAACTTTTACTGGGACAATTTGTACCTTTTGTCTAGACAATTTGTACCTTATTGTCAAGACAATTCGTACCCCCCTAATTGTGGTATGAATCGTCCAGGGTGCAAGTTGTCCAAGAACCGTCCATCAGAGACCGCGATTCTTTGCTTTTCATTTACCCGGTTGTACATGTACATGTACATTTTCAGTAACTGGCTTTTCACACTGTACCCCCCTCCACCTTACACACACACACATACACAAATATATTAAACATTAAAGAGCACTATCTTTTTGAATATTTGTTTCATCCTCTTTGGAAAACATACATGTACATTGTATTTTTCTTAGTTTTACTCTTTTTATCAAAATGTGTCATGAGTGTCTGTAGGGATTAAATCCAAGGTTGTGCAAGTGCCTTTATGGGTATTTGCAGCATAAGCACCACACTTCAGAAGCAATATTTGATGGTTTTAGGCATTTTTGTGGTGCTATGAGATACCACATGAGCTGCACTGTTATGTTGTTGGAAAACAATCAATGTGTAATGTTTTGTCAGAGACATACCAATGATCTAGGTGCCTTAATTAAAAAATCTGAGGGATTTTTTAAAAAAAACTTTTTTACAAAAATTGGAAAATATTCATCAAACACATTGTGAAATATCTTCAGAAGCCAGTATGTGGTTTAAAAACTATCACAGATCTGAAATTTAATATCACAAGAAGTTTGTTTTGTGTCAACATCAATTAATTTATGAATTATATCATAGTTTTGGGTGAAAGTGGGTATGCTGGGGGGTCTAGGGGACACATTCAGGGCTATATTTTGCCACATCAATATGTACATGTAGAAGAAAATTTGACATCATTTGTTAGGATAAAATGGCACTATCTACTGATATTGGTGATTTATATAGCTGCAACATCAGTTTTTAGAACAAAATTGACATTCATTTTGTTTTGTGTGGAGTGGAATGAGACAGATTTTTCACCAAACTATTGTCTGCTGATGCAGATTTTAGTTCTATTTTGGGATTGGGGTAGTTTTCAAAGAAAGCAGTGAATTCTCAAGCAGAAATTACTCTTTTATCAAATGAAAGAGGTAAAATGTATCTTTGGAAGGATTAGAATGAAGCTAAAATCCCTCCCAATCATTTTTAAACACTTTAAGAGCAGTTTTAAGAGCAGTAGAAAAGCCCCCTCCCGGCCTTTTACACCAAAAGGTTAAAAGGCAGTCCAAGAGGATTTAAAAACTTACGTATTTAATTTGTAAATTACATAAACACTCATTTAAAAGAAAACATGCCTCAGTAACTATTTATCAGGACAGTTATTTATTTTTTTTATTGGAGTTTAAGGAAGTGCTCGGCCTCGAGAGGTAAAAAGTTTTGGACATTTTTGTATGACTTTAAATATACTTCTAACAAATTAGTGTGGGGGGGGGGGGGTTGGTTCACCAAAAATTATGGAGGGAGGAATTTCTGTTCACCTGAAAAAACATGGAGGGGGGGGGGGGGGGGGGCATTTTGGCGCATTGTGTGAAAAATGATTGGGTGGTGGTGGGGAGGGGGGAGGGGATGTCAGGTAAAAGTTTTCTAGGTTACCCTTTGGAAGGTTTGGGGTTGATTATAGGAAATACATACATGTAAAAGGCTTCCAACACTGATGTGATTAATATTTTTTGGATATTACACGTATTTCACATTTAAATGTTAATTCAAGAAACACAGACCGAATAATACTGTTATATTTTCTGAAAAGTTATATTTTTGTCACAGTCAGCAATAAAGGCCATATATTGCCAAAAATAATGCAGTTAAATGCATCTTGAGCAAGTGTGGCATCCAGAACTGAGTAGCACACTATAACCTCCGGCAAATACCAGAAACACATATAACCACCTATTTTACCTATTAACACATTTAATTAAACCATGGTTTTACCCTCATACTACTTGTTATAGAGGGGATTCCAATTATATTCCAATCCTCTCCCAAATCACCATCCAAACACTCAGCCAGAAAACCCATATTTCACTTGTATTCACTGGTATAATAGAAGTTTTTTCCATATTATGATTCCCCGTGGGAACCCCGGGAAGTAAGCAGCACTTGTTTACTGTGGTAAACCAGTTCCGCTTTACTAGTAAAATAGGACACAGTCACCAATGCTTGGGGTGAAAGTCCTCTAAAATGGGCAACATGTAGATCAACGATTGACTAAACTTGACTTCATCTCCATGTTGTGTCACGATTAGCCATTGTGCATAAATATGTGACGTTAACCACCAACAAACAAACCATATTATGATAACCCCTTACCTTACATGTACATGAAAAGAAGATACCACTTTTGAATAACTAATTTCTTTTTATTTTTTGGGTCAAAAACATAGCTATGCCCCCCCCCCCCCTCACTGGAATGAGCTGAACAAGCTCATTCCAATGAGAGGGTCATAAGCTATGTTTTTGATGCCACAAAATTCAAAAATAATTAACATTGAATCCCAGTTTTGGTGAATGGTGCTAGCCGGTTTTGGCCATTACTTTGAGTGAATGATTAATAGAAACTTTCTCCATATTATGATGTTAACCCTTTACCCTGTACATAAAAAGAAGATACCACTTTTGAATAACTAATTTCTTTTTATTTTTTGCGTCAAAAACATAGCTATGACCCCCCCCCCCCACCCCTTCCACTATAATGAGCTGAACTAGCTCATTCCAATGAGGGGTCATAAGCGATATTTTTGATGCAAAAATAATGAACATTGAACGGCAGTTTTAGTGAATGGTGCTAGCCTGTTTTGGCCATTACAATGAGTGAGTAATAAAAAATGTTAAAAAACAATTTCTTCATTCACTGAGTATTTTGGAACATAAATTTGGGGAAAGGGGGTGGGGGTACATTGGGAAAAGTAACAAAGTTGCAAATGTAAATGAATGGCTTTTGTGCACATATCAATATAGTAATCTGATACTAGTGTTCTCAGGGTCCCCATGTTATAGCACAAAACTACATTAACAATTGTCCCTCTACCACCCATACTGAACCACTCAGCTGATGAGAAAGTTAACAGCATACAATCTCAGTTTCCTATGATTTGCTTTAGTACTGCAGCACTCGGGGTCCACTGAGTATTTTTCTATTTGACAACCCTGTCCTGGCTCTTCTCACTATATTTTCATTGTATGTCAGTCAGTATTCCTATGTACATGCAGACTGTCACTTTCAAAATATGTGATTGCATGTCTGTCTGTCTATCATACCATTCCTCTGTACATGTAGCCTGTCACTTTCAAGATATGTGATTGCATGTCTGTCTGTCCATCACACAACGTGTTGGTTTGTTTTTCATTTGCACAGTTCTACGTTTTCAATAACTGGCAATTGACCCCCCCCCCCCCCCCCCATACACACACATGCACAAATATATTAAACATTAAAGAGCACTACATTCCTGAAGCAAATATCTGAGTCATCCTCACTGGGTACTATGCATACATGTATTTCCCATAAATTCACTCTTTTTTATCAGAATGGGTGCCTGTAGGGATTAAATCGAAGGTTGTAAACGAGCCTTTGTGGGTACATGTACTTGTGGGACACGCACATCACTACAAAATCAATATTTGATGGTTTTAGGCATTTTAACAGTGCTATGAGATACCATAGGAGCAGTGCTCAGCTGGCCATACCGTTGGAAAAAATCAGTGTTTAATGTTTTGTCAGTGCCATACCAATGACTCTAGGTCCCTTAACTGAGAAAGCGAGGCTTTTTTCACAAGAGTGGCACAATATTCATCAAAATGCATTGTGACATATCTTCAGAAGCCAGAATGTGATTTAAAAACTATCACAAATGGGAAATTTAATATCACAAGAGGTTTGATTTGCGTCAACATCAATTAATTTATGAATTTTAGTTTTTGATAAAAAGGGGCATACTAGGGGAACACCTTCAGGGCTATATTTTGCCACATCAGTATGTACATGTAGAAGAAAATTTGACATCAGTTGTTTGGATAAACTTGGTACTGTCTATTGATATTGGTGAATTATATAGCTGCAACCCCAATTTTTTAATCAAAATTGACATTCATATTGTTTCTTGGGGTTGGAACACCACTCTTTGTCTTGGTACATGGTTAAATGAGACAAATGTTTCCTCAAAGTATTGAATGCTGATGCAGATTGTAGTTTTATTTTGGGATTAGGTTAGTTTTCAAAGAAAAGCTAGATGAATTCCTTACCTCTCAGCTTACTCTTTAGGCAACAGAGTAGAAAAATGTATTGGAGGCAACAGCAGTTTTTAAGCCTTTTGACACAGTTTGGACAGTTTTCTTTAAAACAACAAATTTCCCATGTTTTTAACTCATTGGAAGCCAAAAGTTGAATTCTCATGCAGAAATGACCCTTTTGTCACATGAAAGAGGTAAAATGTATCTTTGATAGGATTGGGGTTGATTAAGGGAATACATAATTTGACTTCCGAACCTGATTTAATTAATATTTTGAGAGATTATTTCACATTTAAAAATGCATTGGGGTACCACACCCCTTACAATACTTTTTTATTGTTTTGAAACATATGTTTTTGTCAGTAAGGGCTATATATTGCAAGCAAATTCACATCTTGAGCAAGTGTAGCCTCTAGTGGCACAATACAGCCTTCAGCAAATGCCAAATAACAACCAATTTTACCCTACGTGTACACATGTATACATGTGTAAATAAATGTAATTAAACCGTGGTTTCTTATCATAGTATTAGGCGCAGAGGGGGGTTCCAATCTTCCAACCCCCCTTCCAAATCACCTTTCAAACCCACAGCCAGAAAGCCCATATAGCACTTTTATTTACTGGTATTTAGATGTTTCTCTGAATTATGCTGTTAACCCTTTACTAAACATGAAAAGCTGATTACCTTTGCCCACAAACTTATTAACTCACTAATTTTTTTGTGTCAAAAACATGACTTTTTACACCATTGGAATTACCTCATTCAAATGATGGGTCATAAGCTATCTTTTTGACACAAAAAAAACAAGAAAATAATGAACATGGATTGGCAATACTTCTGAATTGCACCTGCAGCTTTTGACCGTTATATTTGGTAAAGGGTTAAAAAATGTTAGAAAATAATTTCTTCATTGAAAGAGTATTTTGGAACACAAATTTGGGGGTGGGGTATAGTGGAAAAAATAACACAGTAAAGTTGCAAATGTGAATGAATGTCATTTGTGCACAGCTACCAATAAAGCAGTCCAGTACTAATAAAGTAGTCTAGTACTAAATTTGTTCTCTTATTTGATGCACAACCCTCTGTTTTTAGGTCGGAACGAGTTCTCTGAGGGTTATACTTGACAAAGATATTTGAATCCCAAAATTAAAGTGATGCGATCAGATTTTGTTTAGTTCGAGCGATGTTGTCACGGTTCCCATGTTACAGCACAAAACTACAGTGTCAACTGTGAAATATTGTTCTCTCCTTGAATCAAGTCCCTACCTCCCACCCACCCATATTGAAGCCTCATTTGATGAGAAGCAATTGGAAAAACTGTGCAGTCAATCTCATACACTCTCAGGTTCCTATGATTTGCTTTGGTACTGCAGCACTCAGGGTCCATTGAGGTTTTTTCGTTTGACAATCTTGTCCTGGCTCTTCTAACAAAATTTTCCATTGTATGTCCGTTTTTATTTCTGTGTAGACTTTCAATTTGTGTAACTGCATGTCTGTCTGTCTGTCCATCAGACAAAGTGTTTCTTTGCTTTTCATTTGCCTGGTTGTACATTTTCAATAACTCGGGTGTTGCACGTGCATATCAAGCCACATACCAAGTATCAAAACCCGTCTAGAAATAACTAATTTTTTTAGCAAAAAAAGGTCGCCTGCCCGGCGACCGGCCCTCGCCATACCAATAGTCAAGGTTTTTTGTTGTTGAAAAATTCGACTAAAAATAGGAAACTAATTGAATAGAATTAAATAAGTATGCCTTATGATATCACACAAAACAAAGACAAATATGCTTTTTAAACTGGCAGCATTGCGTATCAAATAATATTAACGTCTTATTTTTGTTAACGATTCCTTCGTTTTCCTATCGCCCTAAGATATTCATCAATTTTAAATAGCGAATCCGGACCAGAAGAAACGGATAAATTACCAAATAACGGCGAGGTTATTTCGTAAATCCGGCGACGGAACACCGGCGACGTTTTTTTTCTCCAGTCTGACAAATAACTGACAACATTGGTGTCATTAAATTGAGATATGTCACCCCCCCCCCCCCTATACACCATGCAAGTATAAATATCTTCATAATAAAATTTCTTGCCTAATGTTCCCTACTTGGGTTAACCTGGAGAAGAGGGGGGGGGGGGGGATGAATTTTAGCTCACCGAAGGGAGCGTAACTTATCACTTGCCGTCCGTCGTCGTCCATCGTGAACTTTACATTATCAACTTCTCCTCCCAAAACTACTGGACCAAATTGAACCAAATCTGGTGTGCATGTTCCTTATATGTCAATTAAAATTTGTACAAATAACCTTGCCGCGGTCACATGGGGCACCACAAGGGGCATTAATCTGATAGCACCCATACTTTTTAAAAAAAAAAAAATTAAAAAAATCTTCTACTCCAGAACCATCATTTAGAATATTTTGATATTTGGTATATAACATATCTAGGGGTGGGGGTGGGGGGAGGGGGTGGGCGGTGTCAGTCAGGTTCATGTTTGTTCAAATCGAGTCCATGGGTTAATAATCGGGCTCCCAGTAGGAGCCCGAATTTTAACTTAGTGAAATATGAGGACATTACTTTAAAAATCTTTCATATTTGGTATGAATGCTTCCGTATTAGTGTTTTTCCATAAAATTTGCCTTTCATGCCTTCATTCCTTTGTAGTGTTGATGAACCATGTATAACTGAATGTGACCCCAAATACTTCTTTGAACCACGTTGGCAGGTGAGCGATTAAGGCCCCTTGGGACCTCTTGTTTAGTCAAGTTGTGACGAAGTGAGGCTCGACATATAGTTTGGTGAATGGCGGGCGGGCGTAAACAATTGCTTTCCGGATGATAACTTGATAATGGTTCGACCCACATTCACGAAGCCCCATAGGTAGGTTGGCATCGGTGAGTGGAAGAACTCTATTTATTTTGGACTTGCTTGGTCAAAGGTCAAGGTCACAGTGACTATGAACATAGAAAATTGTAAACAATTGGTTTCCGAATGATAACTTGTCTATGATTAAACTCACATTCATGAAACTTCATAGGAAGGTTGGCATCGGCGAGAGGAAGAACCGTATTTATTTCGGACTCGCTAGGTGAAAGGTCAAGATCACAGTGACCTTCAGCATAGTAAATTTTAAACAATTGGTTTCAGGATGATAACTTGACTACACTTGAATCCACATTCTTGAAACTTCATAGGTAGGTTGGCCTAGGTGAGTGGAAGGCCCCTATTTATCTTGGACTCGCTAGGTCAAAGGTCAAGGTCACAGTGACCTTGAACGTAATAAATCCAATCGGATTTTTTTTTTGGGGGGGGGGGATGTGCCCCCAGGGCTGCGCCACTGTGCCCCCACTTGGGCAATTCGTGATTAAGTGCCTTGCCCAATGACACAACGCAGTTACCCCTGCTGGGGATCGAACCGTGTATCTCTCGGCTTGATGGTAGTAGTAAATCATGTACACGATCGACCCACATTGGTTGTATCTCATGTGACATGGCCCAGTTACTTCATTTTTGGTTGTCAATGGTAGCCCGCGTGAGTGTCATCTTGTGACAACATCCCCATAGTGATACCTGGTCATAGTGTGCATGCACCGCGCGTTTTGTTGAGGGGAGACTAGTGTATGTCGTCCATTTTGTATATCTGGGACCGCCATCTTGGTTTCTATGGTAGCACATGGTTGCTATGTGACCCAAAACCTTCTAATAGGAAAGGGGTGTGTTCGATTGAATAGGAGTAAATTTAATTACAACAAACAACCTGACAATCCTTCTAAATAATCCCAAACTACCCAAACTACCAAACCCCCATCTAGGGCATATAATAGAAGCACGTAGTGCTAAATGAATGATGAGAGGTCTCATGTGGATAAATTTTACGTGAACTAGAATAAATCGAATTACCACGAACATCCAGACAAACCCTCTAAACCATCAAAACAACTTTATTTGGCACGGATTCCTCAATTTTGGACTCCAAAGAGTAGCATGCAGTGCTTTAAGGTGCGTTTCCTGGTATGAGTAATTGTATTTGTTCGAATACTTTGTAAAATTACCCAAATAAATCCAACAGTTCTTTTACTAGTGCGGATTTCCCACTAAATATTAGGTTTCTATCTGTTGTCAGCTAGAATTCTTCTTTTTGCCCTACAATAGACACATTCCTTTGTATAAGAGCAACTTTATTGTTTCGAATGTGCACCAAAGTCTCGGTATTTTATCTATCCCGATATATTCTGTGGTTTATCCTTCTATTTCCTGGCCCGTTTTGCCTTTTACTGGCCCCATTTCTGCCTATCCCAACAGTCTATTTTGTCTTGGACGTCTCCGTTTTTGTATTCCCTGTGTATAACGAAGTCCTCTATGATCCTCAAACCCAAAATACAACCAAGCAGGGATAGGTATTATCCGAACGACTTTAATCTTATCGAGCGAATAAGCTTTTGAGCAATTACTGAAAAAGTCATTGCTCGAACGACTCAAATCCCATTGAGCAAATGAGTATCGAAAGAGCAATTTCTTTTACGACTCTTAATGCTCATCGGGGTATAGGAGGATACCTATGACATGATGACGTAGTACTATATATACCTGATGATAATTTAGTTCCTAGCATCTGCCCAGTTCTAGACCTCTCCGTGATCTTCATATCTCCAACACCACTATTACTGATTTTCCCAATATTGCGATCGTCTGCCCTATGATTATCTTTTACAGTAGTCACCAAAACATGTAGTCTTCTTCCACTCTTGCAGCCTTGTACCATTACTAGCACTAGTACAGGCTTGCTAACCATCTCAGATTGCTCGAACGACCAGAATCGAATAAATTAGTAATTGCTTGAACGAGTGACTTCACGTACGACTCTTTTGCTCGTCTAGGTATTGAAGGATGGGAAGGATTTTGGGAACTAACAACGTGATATAATAACCTTAGTTATTGAAATTGACGTACAATCCAGCTCATAATACAGTCTTGGTTTTTGAAAGTGTTGTTAAACTCTAATGAACCAATTTGCCAGTGAATTATGATCTTTTGTCAGTTTAAAAAATGAAGGTTTGTTTTACTATAGCTTGTCTCAAGTTTGATCCCTCCGCAATCTTTCAAAATTTCCCGATTGCCATATTTGTCGCCACATTAACATATGAACATACATGTGTGGTTCTGTGTTTATTGCATGTCGCTGTACAACACGTTTTGGCAAATTGTTATATTTCACATAACTGCTGCCATTTATGCGATATATACCATCTCTTTCCTGAAAAATCTTGCTTAGTGCCTGCAATATTTACCGAAATTAACAATTTTGGGTGTGCACCATTACGTGTCACGTATTTTCATATTAGTTTTGCTGTGACATTTGTTTCGCTGTTTGATTCAAAACCTGAGGCTCAGTGTGGGGTTTACACTTCGTCGCCTGAGTCTTAATGTGAGATCATATTTTACATCTCGGCATTATTTCTGTGTTAGGAGGCGGGACAAAATCGTTATCTCGGGCAGCATCCAGGGTACATGGAGATTTAATACCTGGATGTCTCCTTTTCAACCATTCGGCTTGCGCTTCATGGGTGAAAACCGACATCCAGGTTTTAAATCTCCATGTACCCGGAATGTTGCCCGAGGTAACTTGTACTGTCACCTCCACCAAAACAGCAAATACAAGTTCTACTTCGACATCTGAAGTACAAGCTTCACAATTAGGAATTGACCGCATCGAGGATGCACACGACAGGAAGTTGATTATCTGTTCCGACTCTCTTTCCTCTTCTTTGGTTTTATTTAACACCAGGTTGAACAATCTTCTTTTTTTTTTGAACTCTGCAAGAAGTTAAATACTCTCATGTCTAACCAATATGATGCCGTGTATTGTTGATTACCTGAACATGATGCTATTCCCGGTAGCACTAGGACAGAGAGTGCTGTGAAACAGGCATTAAACAAGCAAATCACCGATTTAAAAAAATAGTTAAGCGATTTTAAACTACATATCATAACTAGATCAAATCTATGTGACAGGAGGAGTAACATAGTGTGACTACTAACAAGTTCAATCACTTCTGGCTAACTAACACTCTTTCTAATGTACTCATCTCCTGTTTTTATCGACTATTTTTTTTATCTTGTATTTTTACCATTTTCTCCCAACCACTGTTGATGCGGCGTTAAGGACAAATAAATAAATAAATAAATAAATAAATAAATAAATAAATAAATAAATAAATAAATAAATAAATAAATAAATAGTTATAAGCGGGTCCTAGGCCGATAGAAGCGTTATCGCTGGTCTGACAGGCCTTCGGACTCGTGATCTGGTAGCCTACAGGGTCATGCAGTAGATGGCCTTCCGACTGTTGTGGGATTGGCTGGCGAAAGATGAGCTAAGAGACCCTTTAGGGGTCGATGCGGGTTCTACTGGCCTTTCCTCTTTGAGAATATAGCCCTTGGTCCTACATAAAAAGCTGTTTTCTGTTTTATTTCTTTTATGTGGGTAGAAAACCTATTTTATTCTTATTCTGCATGATTAGTTTGTTCTGTGTAATTTTTTTTTTTTTTTTTGCTTCATTTCAGGCACAGGTGACTTTGCTGTCGACGCCAAGGCATATGCCTCTTCCAACCATCAACAGATTCACAAACTGGTGAAACGTAAGCTACTTGAAACTGTATTGGATACCCCTCCATAGCAAACAGGGTAGTGATATTGTATAATAAGCAAATATATCATTTAAATATCAGTTCAAACCAACAACTTGCGTGTGGTTTCGAAAGGAATAATCAGTATTGCCTTCAGCACAGTATTCAGAGGAGAGAAGGAAGATATGGATAAGAACAGGAGAGATATGTCTATATTTTTTCGTTACTGATTAATATTTTTACGAGTTTTGTTTGGGCCGAAGAAGACACGACAAACCCTGGCAACGTGCGGCCTCACATTATTCTGCTGCAACGTAAGGTTACGGGTATGGATAAGTGGAAGGACGTGAGGCATGAGGACCTGATCCATTTATCTTACGACAGCAAGATTGCTCTGGATGGCCACTTGTGGTGTTTTCACGCCATGAGAAATCCCCCTAAACAGTAACAGACCCATCCCAGAATCTGTCGTTTTCCATTAAAGCTTGAACCGAGACTCGTCAGTGAATAGCACACGCCACAAGTAAGTCAAGTCAAACCGACATGGCGCATGCGCCCGCAGTCATTACAATCGATGTTGACGTCGCCAGGGCGTAATTTGCGGACCAACGTAGGGACTTAAATTTAACCCCCGCAACCGATTACTAACTGTTCCTGGATACACTCGGCGACCATGACTAGCCGTCTCCGGTACCATCGGAAATCGGTAACGGAGGTGTGAGAGACGTATGCCTCTCTCTTGACGTGGCGACGTAACGCGATGCCGTCCACTCCTGGAACGGTCATTTAATCTTTATATGGCTATGCATGCCGTTTGATGCATGCAGCGTACTCGAGACGACTATTTTTTTTTTAAAATAAAAGTACTAAATAAAACATGGGTGCCTCAACCTTATTGTACTCATAAGCAGTAATTTGACAACAGATCACTTGGACTTTTCAAAGTCGAATGGCAGGGTGATGGTATTATTGGTTTGTGTAGCAAGACTTACTACTGCTTAATGCATTCGACAAGTTGAGCAGTAAAGGTACCAACAGAAGTCAGAATGATTTGTCCAAAGAGTAATATCTAAATGTACTAAAAACTAAAAAGGCTGGCAATGGTATAAGCCGAGGTTATACACCGCATGACAACAGCATGTTCACAAATACACAAAGTAAAGATGGTTTATCCTACTTCTATCACAAGCGAAATGTTCAAGAAGATGGTGTGATGACCAAACTACTTGATATATAGATGGAGGAAACCACTTGGCCAGTTTCACAAATGTGACAGTTGTTTGTCGTGATGAAACTCATGTAATATATTCATTCCTGTTATGCTTCATGTTTGAAATGCAATTGTATAGTGTTTAAAATATTGTAAAATTACTGCTTTGCATGTATTGTTGTACAGAATGAAACGTATTAAAACTTGAAAAGTCTTTAGTAGTGTACTTTTTCTCGTTTTTCTCTGATCGGGAAGCACATGCAGAGTAACACCATATATCACAACAAGAACGCTATCATGACAACCTTCGTGGCCTTTTGGTGGAAAGTAAGACGTGACTTCCGAGATCCATAAACGAGGTCCACAAGAACGGGCAAGATCTGTACTGGCTATTCCACTTTTATATATTTAAACACATACTCGTATACCTGCTTAGAACACTAAAATTGATTTATGAAAAAGGCAGGCTTTCATATCAGACTTGAATAATTCAAGTTAGTTATTGAAATGCAACTTTTAATTTTTTTTTAAATGGCCGGGAGAGGATTTTCCAGCTTCGGCCTAAAACAAAAAATACTACCTATCAAAAGCAGAACTGAGTTTAGACACTGGCTGAACCAAATTAAGTTTATGTGATGAAAGCAGAGACCCCTATAGTTTGCCGTTGGCAGATCGGACAGGTAGGATGCTGCAAATTCCCCGAGGCACTAAAATACCAAAGGGGGCAATTGTAAATTGAATTATTTGCTTCATGGGAAGGCGATGTAACTCAAAAAAAGATCGGTGTGATGTGGTATTACATCGGAGAAGAGAGTGCTACACGTGCTACAGCATTTTGAATGTATTGTAATTTTTTTAAGAATACGTGTTTTAGAACCTATCAGAAGAGAAGTAAAATGGGTAAGGCGACCCGCAAGAATGGCATGGACAAGCTGTCCTGACGTCTTGTGTCAGTGAAAGATCGAATTTTGTTAATATTTATGAATTGGATGAAAACAAAAATGCACTGTAACAAACGAGTTTGACATATTCATCAGCGGCCAGATTTTCATCCATGGAATAGCATACGTCCCGAATACTGCAAATTGGTGTTATTGAGGTGGAGTCTTAAATTCTGAGAGGCAATTTTGAGATTTTCAAAATTTGATATAGTGCACCAATTCAGAGTACCATTACCTGATCATCGTGGAATTTAAGACAGTTGTTAGTCATTCATTGCTCAATATTTCAAACGCAATGTTCGGTCTGCTTCATAAGAGCCGACGACATGGGTGAAACTCATACATAGCTGTGTGACATTGGCAAAAAAAAAAAATAAAAAGAAGGCCACGGCACCGAATAACATCACCAAAAGTCAAACAGTCATTATCAATATTGAACTATAGTTTGACTTTGTCTTACGATTCATCATCAGTAATGCGCGAAGAATGTACCCGAACATGCCCCAATCGAGGGGGACCTAGTGGGGGACCTAGGATATGATGTCATGGTTACGTGGCCTAGTTATGTCATGTTTGGTTGCCATGGTAGCTCGCGCGAGCAGACATATTGTGACGTCACGTCAATGTGATAATGCACATGGGCCTCGGGTGTTGTTAGGATGATTTGTGTTTCCGTTGTCCATTTTGTATACTTGAGTCCCCCCCATCTTGGCTTCTACGGTAGAACGTGATTCCTATGTAACCCAATGGCCTTTCCATTGAATAGGAGTAAATCTAATCACTTAAATAGATCAGACAATTGACCCTATAAATAAAAACACACCCCAAATTATCGATATGGACTTAGCGAAGCCACTATCTATGTCAATTAACAGTGCTATAAAGAACATGCCTTTGTATAAGGGTTAATATAATTACCGAAATAGGCCCGATTACTATTTATTTGGCTCGGTTTTTCCACTAAATATGGTATACTCTAGAGCAGAAATAGATTTGGTAAACAGGCATAGCCTATTTGATACCATACCCTGCATGAACAAATTACACTAAAACTTATAAAACAAACAAAATAACAGTAATAATGGTGCTTGTGCTCTTTTGGTCTTGATAACTGCCAATGTAATGCCCCGAGGGTATGTTAACGGGTCTATATTCCTGGATCTCAATATCTAGATGTCTCTGCGCGGTGCATCGAGCCAAAGTTCAATGCACCACTTCCTGACATGGCGAAAGCTTTCTCCCCGTGAAAGAGGAATTGTAGTCCGCGGGAAGAACAGTCCACCCCCAGAGTACGAATCCGCAAAACCACAGTCCAACATCTCCAAGGGCCACAATTCCGCGCACCCACGAACCAGGAGAGTCCTCCTTTACCCCCTCCCAACCCCCCCCCCCCCATACGCCGGGCGGAAAACAGGTCCCGGTCCAAATGTCCAACGCTTACATCCATGCAGTTGACAATCATCTACGACATACTACTATCTCCAAATCTTTCGATAAGATTCCTAAATATATGGACCTTTACGAACAATGCTATATTCTCCACCATAGTTAGTGCATTATTCCCGTACATGATATCAGAGATAGTTAACGTGTCTATCTCCGTGTTTTGGAAGCTAGTTAGTCTTTGCTCATGATAAAGAGGACAGCGGAACATAAAGTGTTCTGCGTCTTCATATATGTAGCGACATGCACAATGCGGGTTGTCAGTTAAAATTTGTTCAGGCATATGGGCGTTCAGCACACCACACTTGAGATGAAGTCTGCAGTGATTGATTTATTGTACTGGCGACTCTTTATGCCGCTGTTTTTAAGTTTACCTTTAAAATACTGTATGGAAATACTGTTCTGCGTAACAGGGTCCAGAACATTCCATAATTTAGTTGCAGAAGGTAGAAATGACATTTGATAATTCCTAGTTTTACATTGGAACTCCAGTAGTGAACTCGATGACTTTAATGGGTAATGAAAAAGACGTAGAACAGGTCGGGGTGTTCCTAATAACAAATAGGTTGGACATTGATTTGCAATAAGCGTGTAGATAGTCACTAGTTTATGTTGTGTCATTCTCTCAATGAGGGTAGTAAATCATATCTCCTCATACAGCAGTCGATGGCTTGTTCCCCTAATTGCACCCCCTGATAGTGCGAAGTCCGTCTAATTGTAGTTGTTCTAGTAAATCTGCTTCAATTACAGAGCAGCTGTCCTAAATTATATCAGCATAATAAAACAAAGGTAGGATGAGTGATCTATAGATTGTCTCTAGACTCAGTCTATTCGGTCTGTACTTTAGCCTGCGCAGTCAGTTTATCATAGGGCCCACTTTGCCAATAATAATGTCAATGTGAAAATCCTATGACCTCGATGAGTGAAAATGTAGGCCCAAGTATTTGTAAGACCTAACTTCAGTAATTGGGTGTCCAAGTAGATATAGATTCGGGTACGATTGGGGATTTGTCTTTCTACAAACGCACAAAGTCACTGTTTTTTCAGGGCTGAAAACAACCTGCCATTCCGCTGACCATTTATCAATATTTTCTAAATCCGCATTTAGTAGCATGCATGCGCAGTGGAGATCCTCAACTATTAAGTATAACGAAGTATCATCATATATAAACGTACACTGGATGTAATATCAGTTCTAATGTCATTAATATATATATTAAAAAGAAGGGGGTACAAGAACGGACCCCTGGGAACACCTGCTGGGATAAATTTACGTGATGAAGCTTGACCATTGATAGCAATTTTCTGCATACGGTCGGTTAAATAGTTTTGGAACCAATTTAATAGTTTGCCTCGTATTCCTATACCGTTCAATTTATGTATCAAACCTTTATGCCATACCCTATCGAATGTTTTTGTAATATCAGAGAATATAAGACGAATATCTTTACCTTGATCTAGACTTTGCCTAATAGGATTGTCCATATCAATAAGTGAATTTACTGTATTATCATCCGCAATAAATCCAGACTGCAGTTTTAACAAAAAGGTTATTCCTTACAAGAAAGGTATTAACATTTTTAAAAATTAATCTTTCGAATACTTTGCTCACACAGCTAGTTAGAGAGATTGGTCGGTAGTTAGTTTTACTGTAGATAGAAAGTTTTTTTGTGAATTGGTAAAACTATAGCGTTCTTCCAGAAAGTAGGAAATACAATTGTAACAAATGACATGTTAAATATAAACATCAGTGGGCAAGCTAACTCAGTGGAGCAAGACTTTAGTATGTTGTTGCTGAATAAATCAGGTCCACGTGCCTTACTTATATCCAATTTGGCTAACTCACTTTCAACATCATATATCTGTATTTCAATTCTGTCAGCTCATATTCTGAATGTTGAGTCGTCGGTAGGTGTTTATCTTTAACACTGTCACATTGTTCTGTGAAAAAGTTGGTAAAGTGTTCTCTAATTTCCACCGGATAATCAACGACACCTCCATTGTCTAGCAGTGGGGGAAGCATAACATTTTATTACCCTGATTTTTGAAAACTGTTCCATAGTATTCCACCACCGCCCCGAGGAAAAGCTGTTCGGCAAAATCATCTATTCTTTAATCAAATTCTAGTTTGGCTTCACTTACAGACTCGAAAGATTCGTTTCTTAATTTTCGAATTTTTTTCCAGTCCTGCGGGCGATTCCTACGTTTTGCAATGTTATGAGCATTCTTCCTTTTTCTTATTTATGTGCGGACATCGGAGTTCACCCAATGCTTATCATTTGGGCAGATGAGTACAGTTTTGAAAAGTTATATCGTTTTGCAATTAATTGTCGAGAGGGATGTTTTTAACCCGTTTACGTCCATTTCTCTGTAATTCCCGAGTTGTCTATAGAATGGTCTACACCTTGACCGTTTACTTTTTTTATATCTACGTAAACTGCGTGGTGATCGCTGTATTATGGCGAAATAACTCCACTACTAGGGACTGATTCTGAGCATGATATTTAGAATCAAATCGATAAGTGTTGCAGACTTTTCTGTTATACTAGCTGACGTATTAATAAATTGAGTAATGTTATGCGTTAATTCAAGACAGAAAATTGCTGGGTTCGGCGATTCATGGCAATTTGCATTGAAATCACCCATAATAGTACATTTGAGAGATAAGTCATTTCGAGCTGCTGATATAGATTCATCTATCAAGTCCCAATAGCTAATGTTCACAGATGGCGGACAGTAGAAAACGTAAACAAATATTTGTGGTTCAGCTGTCGTATTACACACCACAATGCCTCCAATCCGGGGAGATCTAAGTCCTCACGAACTTTAAAGACAAGATCCAGTTGTATGCATATGACTATTCTGCCCCCTTGTCGAAGCCCCGGTCTGTACGGATCGGAGGGAAATGACATCCATCAATTTGGAGGTGCTTATCATCAACATCCTTACGTTTCTGTTAGGGCAATAATATCATACTCATCTAGTTCTGCAGTGTAATACATTCTCTCTTATTCCGAAGCCCATTGACATTCAGGTATGTTATATTGTATAAGAGTCCTTTTGCTAGTTCGGATTTTCCCCAAATCCTCGTTTTCTACCTATTACAGACACTTTTCTCTGCGACTAAAACCACAGAAGTCTACCAACCACCATGACGTAAATGGGTCACGTGACTATGTCGTCACTTCTTAGGTCCCCCACTATATCCCACATAGGCCACGTTCGGGTACATGACATACTACTAATGCGCTCTCTGCACGACCTATGTATGGACTGTACGGTACGACGAGAACCAATTAAGTGCGCGGTCAGTAAGACCTATTCTGATTTCCAGTCCTTCAATAAGTGTTCTATGGTTTACGATGTGCATAGTTTATGCGTATCCATGGATAAGGGAATGTCATTTTAAAGCCTTAGAACTGCGGAATCTATACTACAGTTTGATCTGTTCGCCAGCTGGGAGACTTCTGTTAGCAAGTAAGTTGTCAAATAAGAGGTCAGCTGAGCAACCACTGCACATTCAATAATTTTGATACAAACCAAATATTATACTCCCATCCGGTCGATTCGATAATAGTACTGACTTCTGGGTCTAGCTCTTGCTTTTAGTTGGAACAGCTTTACTGAAGCATGTTTAATTCCTGTCGGAAAATATGCCAGGTTAGAGAGAGATATTGGCAAGCCTTGAGAAAGCTGCAGTATACTCTGAAAAACATGTTTGTCGATTACGGAATTGGAAATGCTAATTGACTCCCATAGAGGCGTCACAAAGCCAAGTATTATGATAGAGTACGCAGAGATTAACAAGCTTAAATGTGGCGTACGGACAGGTTCGAAAATAATTATTGAGGTACATACTATATTATTTGAGGTTCATCCTATATTATTTCAGGTTCATCCTATATATATTATTTGAGGTTCATCCTATATTATTTCAGGTTCATCCTAAAATAATATTTATGACCCTCTCGTACGCGATCAATAATTTGTCCGACCCAGGATGGACTATAATTATTGTTTCATGTTGAAACAGGTTCGACATAAATATTTCACGTTCATCCTATATTAATTGAGGATGAACCTAAAATAAGTTGTCCGTCCCTGGATCGACCATAATTATTGTTTCATGTTGAACCAGGTTCGACATCAGTATTTGAGGTTCATCCTATATTAATTGAGGATGAACCTGAAATAATTTGTCCGATCCTGGATGGACCATAATTATTGTTTCATGTTGAAACAGGTTCGACAAAAATATTTCAGGTTCATCCTATATTAATTGAGGATGAACCTGAAATAATTTGTCCGACCCTGGATGGACCATAAATATTGTTTCATGTTGAACCAGGTTCGACATCAATATTTCAGGTTCATCCTATATTAATTGAGGATGAACCTGAAATAATTTGTCCGACCCTGGATCGACCATAATTATTGTTTCATGTTGAACCAAGTTCGACATCAATATTTGTGGTTCATCCTATATTAATTGAGGATGATCCTGAAATAATTTGTCCGATCCTGGATGGACCATAATTATTGTTTCATGTTGAAACAGGTTCGACAAAAATATTTCAGGTTCATCCTATATTAATTGAGGATGAACCTGAAATAATTTGTCCGACCCTGGATGGACCATAATTATTGTTTCATGTTAAACCAGGTTCGACATCAATATTTCAGGTTCATCCTATATTAATTGAGGATGAACCTGAAATAATTTGTCCGACCCTGGATCGACCATAATTATTCAGGATGATGCTAAAATCCCACGATGCAATATGCTCCACGAGCCAATCAGTTGAGTCGTACAAACGCAAACAATGGGACATAACTGGGGGAAAAAAGCAAGATAAACTTGATGCAGGCACACAGCTTCAGACAAAGAATCCCGGTGAGAGATTGTTTTGTGTGCGCTTCACACGATTTTTTTCGACCCTTTGTAATCACGCAAAATAAATAAGATTTTTTCCCATGAATGGGCAGTGTTGATTGTTTACTGTACTGTTACAAACAAGTTGTGTTTTAATATTGAAATATGACTCGCTAACCAATAGTGTTGCGGACCGGACCGCAAACAAACGGTTCGGTACCGGTCCAGGCGTGGTCCGCAGTACGGTGCAATGAGGACCGGGCCGCCCCTGCTGTACCGGTACACAGGCACGCTGAACCTGTCCGGGGCGGTCCACGGGACCGGTCCAGGGAGACGCAAAGGGACGTTTTGCACTCTCCCAATTGATACACAAACTGATAATTTCATCTTGATAGACGGTGAATACATTGAAGTCGAGTAAGTTTGAAGTAACTGGCAACTATATTGAGCCAATCTGTCACCAATCAACCACCTGCATCCTTTGATTCCTGTCATGGGTGTATTGTGAAGGTATCAGCGATGAGCGGTTCTACAAAAAAGTTCCCAAAATAGCGAACGCTCAAATTCGGTGACAAGAAGCTGTCATTCAGTTCCTTTGTCGTCAAAGAATTTCAACGTGTATTGTGTATCTATTTCTATAAACCCCGATCTGGATTATGTGCACATGAAAACTATTTAGTTGGTAGTAACTTAGTCCCTGTATTTCATCTGGTAGGTTTACTGACCCTATTAAACTGGACCATGGGCGCAGATCATGGGGGTGGGGAGGGAGGGGGCGTGTGCCCCACAAAATTTTTTAGGGGGGGGGGGCATTACATGTTATGTCCCCCGCGCTCCTCCCACATATATAGGTCCGATACCAGCTGAAATTGTTCGAGCAATGCTGCAATAGGCGAAAATCGCGTATTTTCAGCTTGCTTTTTCAAAATTTCCTCCCGCAGGGCCAAACCATGCTTGGCCCTGCGCGTTGTGTGTCCGAGCAATGCTGCCATAGGCGGAAATCGTGTATTTTCAGCTTACATTTTCAAATTTTCCGTCCGCAGGACCAAAACATGGTTGGCCCTGCGCATTGTGTAGCCCCCCCCCCCCCCCCACACACTCTAAAGCGAGAGCCCTGTGCCCCTGAATTGGACCGCCTTGGACCAGTCCATCTAGAAAAAATGGACCGCCTGCCCGAATATCGGACCGCTATTTCTTGGACCGGACCGGACCGGACCGGACCGAACCGGACCGGGCTGGAACTCCATTGGCGGTCCGGTACGGTCCGCATCACTGCTAACCAACATATCGGGAAAACGTCTCGTGAAGTTTAAAAATCTAATGGAGCAGTTAAAAAAAGTGCCTCTGTGGGGTAGGGTAGGGAAGGGCAAAAATGATGGATTTCGTATGTATGTTTGTTTGTCTATGTGTCTGCTATAGATATAAATATGGGGCCATCCATAGTGCCCAAAATTGGCCTACTTTATGGCGGAGGTCAATGTCAGGTTTAAAAATGTGCAGGGGTGGGATTGGAGAGGGGCACCAAAAGCTATGACCAATTTGTTTTTTACTGATATAGGTCCTCAAAGGGGTCTACTAGTGGTGACTTCTTATCAGGATTCTTAAAAGTTCCACAAAATTGCCAGTGGTGGTGTTGGGGAGGGGCAAAACTTGTGGATTTTGTGTGTATGTCTGTATGACCACTATAAAAAGACATACGAAGCCACCCACAGTGCTCAAGCTGGTTCTGCTAGTTTTTTTGTTTTTTTTTTTACACCGGGAGTCATGGATTGGAAAAGTCAGGATTGAAAAACTGCCGGGGTGGAGAGAGTCCCCCAATGTCATGACAATTTTTCTTTTCACCTCTATAGATCTTCAAAGGGGTCTACCTGAGGTAACTTTTTACCTTTAATATTATGGTGCGGTTAGGACCGCAGGCCTGCCCAAGTTACTCTTTTGAAGTCAGGCCTGTGGTTTTATGAACTGTTTTTTCGGGTAACCCTGCTAGTATTTGTTAAAACCTGTTTTGACTCCTCATTTTCACACAGGTAACAATGTTGGGAAGCGGTTTAGTATGCCAGAATGCTGGAAATGCATCCCCACCTCCTCTTTCCTCCACAGAATTTCAAATTGCTCTGCGGCTCCCGGGTCAGCATGTTTTCGGTGTTATTGTGGGGCATGTCACGGTGTTATGTTCACGGAAGCAGGTGACTGTTTTGAACAAATCATGTGATAATGCCTCAGCTGTAGGGCCGTCGCTAGAGCCTTTAAATGGGGGTGGGGTGGGTGTGGGGGTGGGTGTGGGTGAGAGCCCTCGAATTTCCAACTGGGTAGTGGGCGCGTTCTTGACAAACTATTAGAACTGTAGATCTTCCTAATTCGGCGAGCACGGTCGCGCCGGGCCGACCATGGTTCGGCTCGACGTGAGAAAATTGTTAAATTTGGCGTTCAAAGGAGCAATTTCCTTTCTTCTGGAGGATCAATTCCCACTTCAACATATCCCGAAAAGTTTGTTTTTTTTCTTATCAAATGACAAAATTCATCTTTTGAAAATGTCGATTTCTGTCCAATAACCTTTGAAAAACTATGCAGAATTATTATATGCTCTGCAAGTTTTAGCCAATCGTTTATACCAAAGCTGCACAATTTAGAGAATTCCATCCATTCCTAGGCATTGATTACTGGGTCCCATTTTACCATTAATATAGAACTTGTTCAGCACAGTACAGAAACACTGCTTCATTTCCCGGGGATTACCACGTAGGTATGGTGGTGGTGGTTGTTGGGTTGGGGGGGGGGGGGGTGGTGTGGGTGGGGGGGAGGGGAGTTATAACACCAATTTAACTGATAACACCCTTGTAAAAAATAAAAGCCTTTTCAACTTCTAATTTAAAAACAAAAACATTGCAGGAAACATTTTGCCCCATTGACAGTTTTTGTTCCAGAGCACATCAATTTTCGGTATCCTGAAAATTGGATGAAAACAAAAATGAATAATAATTGACCTGGTAGTTGGGGTATTCCATACATAGACCCATATGCAGTAAAATATATCTTTTTTTTTTTCGTACGTCCTGGTTGACAATGGGGTGGGAGTCAGTTGTCCTGGCTGACAATTGGAGGGGGGTCAGTTGTCCTGTCCACCCATTGGACTGGAGGGCAGTCGTCCTAGCTAATACACTTAATAGCTGCCAAATACACTGGGGCAATTGTCCGACTGAGCATTTTTGGACGGAGATGTGGGGGGGGGGGGGAGGGGGTGGGGCACTTGTCCTACAGCCTCCATTTTCTCCTATGTTCAATTACCACTCATCAAATATAACCTGCTATTGAACATAATTTCTTTTGTTAATCAGTTAATGTGCTCCTATTGTCATAGCTGTGTGTAATCTGTGTGTTGAATAAACATCGCAGTGATAACAATAGAGACTCACATATAGGATTACAACTAGTTTAATGACAGACATGAATTAGTTGCTCATTGGTGGAGAAAAATGGATCAAAATGATGCGAATTTAAACAAAAACAGTGTCTGAAATTTTTGGGTGAACGGCAAACATTTTTCTAGGGAGTGGGCGCCCCACCCCTTCCTCCCCACCCCTCCCCACCCCCACCCCTGTTGCAGGCCTGCAATATCTCTTGCAACGTTCTGCTACTTTGTATGGTATTCATCACAGACAGCTGAGCAGGGACGACGCGACAGGAGGGAGCAGTGTGTGTGTGTGTGGGAGGGGGGGGGGTTCCGACTGGAGGACCACAATGAGGACAAATTCCGACTACCGAGACCTTCGGATGAAAATCGGGTCGAAGGATTCCAACTGAACATATAACTACACATGCAGTCTCCACCTTACACGTTTTTTCAACAGCCGCTGAGAGTCTAGGGGAGATAATTTGTGCCTGTGAAATTCTAAAAAAAAACATTTCCTAAAAATGATTTCTCAAGCCTTTAAATTAAACCAAAATTCAAGCCGATAAACGGGGTGCCCAAGTTACAAAAATAAAAGACGAAAAATATTCGCTAGCCTACCAAACTGTCGGGATAAATGTCGAAAATTTCGACATTTTCCCGCCCTAAATCGGCCCAAATGAAACTTTTTGTGGTATTCTGAAGTGGGGATTGACACTCCACAAGCCAGGAAATTGCTCCTTTTAATGTCACATTTAACAATTTTCTCACGTCGGGCCGAACCATGGTCGATCCGGCGCGACCGTGCTCGCCGAATTAGGAAGATCTACAGTTCTAATAGTTTGTCAAGAACGCGCCCACTACGCAATTGGAATTTCGAGGGCTCTCACCCCCACCCCCACCTACCATTAAAAGGGTCTAGCGACGGGTCTACAGCTGAGGCTTTATCGCGTGATTTGTTCAAAACAGTCACCTGCTTCCATGAACATAACACCGTGACATGCTCCAAAATGACACCGAAAACACACTGACTCAGGAGCCGCAGAGCAATTTGAAATTAGGTGGGGGGAAGAGGGGGTGGTGATGCATTTCGAGCATTCTGGCATACTAAACTGCTTCCCAACATTGTTACTTGTGTGAAAATGGTGAGTCAAAACGCACAGGGCCAAGCATGATTTGGCCCTGCGGGAGGAAAGTTGGAAAAAGCAAGCTGAAAATACGCGATTTTCGCCTATTGCAGCATTGCTCGAACAATATCAGCTGGTATCGGACCTACATATGTGGGAGGAGCGCGGGGGACATAACATGTAATGCCCCCCCCCCCCCCCCCCCCCCCCCCATGATCTGCGCCCATGGTCCAATTTAATAGGGTCACCACACCAAACCTACCAGATGAAATACAGGGACCAAGGTACTACCAACTAAATAGTTTCCATGTGCACATAATCCAGATCGGGGTTTATAGAAATAGATACACAATACACATTGAAATTCTTTGCCGACAAAGGAATTGAATGACAGCTTCTTGTCACCGAATTTGAGCGTTCGCTATTTTGGGAACTTTTTTGTAGAACCGCTCATCGCTGATACCTTCACAAGACACCCGAAACAGGAATCACAGGATACAGGTGGTGGATTGGTGACAAATTGGCTCAATATAGTTGACAGTTACTTCAAACTTAACCGACTTCACTGTATTCACCGTCTATCAAGATGAAATTATCAGTTTGTGTATCAATTGGGAGAGTTCAAAATTTCCCTTTGCGTCTCCCTGGACCGGTCCCTTGGACCGCCCGGTCCAGTCCAGCGTGCATGTGTACCGGTACAGCAGGGGCGGTCCGGTTCTCATCGGACCGTACCGCGGACCACGCCTGGACCGGTACCGGACCGTTTCTTTGCGGTCCGGTCCGCAACACTATTGGTTAGCGAGTCATATTTCAATATTAAAACACAACTTGATTGTAACAGTACAGTAAACAACCAACACTGCCCATTTGACATTTTCATGGGAAAAAATCTTATTTATTTTGCGTGATTACAAAGGGTCGAAAAAAAATCGTGTGAAGCGCATACAAAACAATCTCTCACCGGGATTCTTTGTCTGAAGCTGTGTGCCTGCATCAAGATTATCTTGTTTTTTTCCCCCAGTTTTGTCCCATTGTTCGAGTTTGTAAGGACTCAACTGATTGGCTCGTGGAGAGTATTGCATCGTGGGATTTTAGCATCATCCAGAATAATTATGGTCGATCCAGGGTCGGACAAATTATTTTAGGTTCATCCTCAATTAATATAGGATGAACCTCAAATATTTATGTCAAACCTGGTTCAACATGAAGGAATAATTATGGTCCATCCAGTGTTGGGCAAATTTTTTCAGGTTCATCCCCAATTAATATAGGATGAACCTGAAATATTTATGTCGAACCTGGTTCAACATGAAACGATAATTATGGTCGATCCAGGGTAGGACAAATTATTTCAGGTTCATCCTCAATTAATATAGGATGAACCTGAAATATTTATGTCGAACCTGGTTCAACATGAAACAATAATTATTGTCCATCCAGGGTCGGAAAATTTATTTCAGGTTCATCCTCAATTAATATAGGATGAACCTGAAACATTGATGTCGAACCTGGTTCAACAGGAAACAATAATTATGGTCCATCCAGGGTCGGACAAATTATTTCAGGTTCATCCTCAATTAATATAGGATGAACCTGAAATATTTATGTCGAACCTGGTTCAACGTGGAACAATAATTATGGTCCACCCAGGGTCGGAAAATTATTTCAGGGTCATCCTCAATTAATATAGGATGAACCTGAAATATTGATGTCGAACCTGGTTCAAAATGAAACAATAATTATGGTCCATCCAGGGTCGGACAATTTATTTCAGGTTCATCCTCAATTAATATATTATGAACCTAAAATATTGATGTCGAACCTGGTTCAACATGAAACAATAATTATGGTCGATCCAGGGTCGGACAAATTATTTTAGGTTCATCCTCAATTAATATAGGTTGAACCTGAAATATTTATGTCGAACCTGGTTCAACATGAAACAATAATTATAGTTCATCCAGGGTCGGACAAATTAATGATCGCGTACGAGAGGGTCATTAATATTATTTTAGGATAAACCTGAAATAATATAGGATGAACCTGAAATAATATAGTATGTACCTCAATAATTATTTTCGAACCTGTTCGTACGCCACACATAAACGCCAAGTCGTAATAAGTTATGCAGTTGGTGAACTTCGAGGGAGCACGACAATATAGTGATTTATTGTCACAGGTTGGAGATTAAATAAATGGCCATAACGTATAAGTTGCATAAGTTTCAGTTGTGACGAACTGTGGAATGAATAACATAAAAATTGCAAGGTATTATGTCAGAGAATGGGAGATGGCAGAGTCTAAGCCTATTAACTGACAGAATACGTCGGGATGAGTCAATGTTTGGTATATATTATTATAGTTCCGAGCGATACCTGGCAGGTGTCAAGATTCATAAAAAAGAACTCCTTACGATACTTGAAATCCATACGTGATCCATCAACGGCTGTTGACCATTAACGCCTGGTCGTGTTGAAAACAAGAAGCTACGCATGCCCGACGTGTTACGATAGTGTGGAAATATGAAGAGCATGTTGAGATCACAACATAGTGGTTCAGATCAAGGGAAATCCACGCGGAGCTATCTACTCCACCGCCTTCTTCAGTGCTCAAAAAGGGAAAAATGGAGAGAAAGACATTTACCTGCAGAATTGAATCCCACCCTCTCCCCGCACCCACACACCCACCACGGACGGAATTGATAGATCTGGCGCAGAGGGTTAAGCAAAAAATAAACAATTAAATGTAACCCTTTGACATATCGTTTCCATATGCGACATCAGCTGGAATATAGTAGGTGGGATATTTCCATTGATCTCAAACGAACCTGATGCTGGCATATCAGCGATAACGTCGCAACTAAATCTGCTAGCCCCAAAATATGACTTTTAATTAGCTCAAGGTAGTATGGGGATTATATTACGGCTTACGCTCTACAGCTACGGGTAGGATCCTATCTCTCCGTTCTCGATGAACCTCTATATAACTGGCCAGGGAGGAAGGTACGGCAGGGACGAGGCAGAAAATGCAAGAAATGTAATTTGCCCCGAAAGGTAATACAAGTTCTTAGACAATTATTGAGAACGACCTGGGGCCAATACTATAAAACGTTTACAATTGTATTTTCTAGAATTGTATTCTCTAGTTATGACTTTAAATGGGTTGAAATGAACCATTAGCATTTTCAAAGATCTGACAATTCGCCAGATGGTAAATTTATATATCTTGTAAAATGCTAATGATTAATTTTAGTCAGCTATATTAATATGGAGAAAATACAATTCTAGAAAATAAGATGATAGAAATGTGGACATTAATTTTTCTTTAAGCATTTTTCTCTCATCTATATCGTGCAACGGTTATTGAATTTTAAAACTTGATGCCATCCAGAGATTATTTATTCATTGGTGTTTAAGGTCACATACTTATGCACAATGGCTAATGACGACCGTGACAGTTTTATGGGTGGGGGAAGCCGGAGCACCCGGAGAGAACCACCGAGCAACGACGAGCAGCTACCAGCTCCCCAACATCGTAACTCCGCACTGCAGCACAGGCAGTGTTAGATTGGTTGAAGACTTTCGCACCATCGACGTGCAGTACGCCTTAGTACACGGCGTGAGCGTGCCCGCATGTGGTCAATCGGGGCTAAGCACCTTGCCCAGGGACACAACGCGGGAGTTTGAATCGATCGCTCAGACGGTCACCCATCAGAGGACTGACCGGGCTCGACGTTGCTTAACTTCAGTGATCTGACGAGAACCGGTTACCGCAACGCCGCTCTGCCCCCCATCTAGAGAGATACAGTGTTTCAGTTGTGAACAGAGGGTAAATGTGACATACGGTGAAGACAAGTCCAGATAAAATCATGTGCTATTGCTCTCGCAGTATTGGACATTATATCAATAAATGTACATTAAAAAGTTGCTGCTTTAACCAGCATTTGGTCCGCTATCTCTTTTGACACCATCTGGATGTTCTAACAAGACAGAGAAACCACCAACAGAAAATATATTATCTTCGCAGGACAATTTGTGTTGTGACGGAAACAAATCGTCGGATGAGTGCTAGAATGTTCTATTTTTCTGCCGCATTTCGTTCAACTTCTATTTATAAATTCACATGTGACCCAAAACCTTGCCAATTTATGGCAATTAACAAAAGCACTCCCAAATAATCCCCAAGACAGTTTCAAATCCATGCGAACGAAAGGTATTTTGTACATTTAAATCGTGTTCAAGACACTTTGTCTGAAAATATTTCCATTCAGCTTAGTGTAGATTTTTGCAAAGCTATTGTAAGTAAACAAATTATTTTTCTATTTCAGAAACTTATTTTTCTGTTTCCGAAAAATAATTTGTTTCCTGAAAATGTTTTGTGTATGCACGTTATTTTGTCAGACAAATAAAATGAAATTTCGCGCCATTTGAAAAATCGTGAACAAATAATTTGTGTTTCAAAAACGTTTTTCTTCTGTAAACCAAGTTGGTTTTCTTCACAAAAAGTGAATTTATTGTTCTGAGATACTGAACGTATCGAACATGAGTGACTGCCCGTGTGTTTCAATAGAGCTGTCAAAGGTTTGGGTTCAGATCGACTGTCCATGGGTTTCCATATTCTTAACACTAAATCTGATCATAAACATTGGGACTAGATTCTCTGTTCCATAATACTGCTTCTGCAACCGAAAACCTCAGACCACCATAATTATTTCCTGAGGATTGCGACGCTGTTTAGGTTTGTCTGTTGTTCCTACTTTCCCTGAAGTTTACGCGCAGAACACTGCTCCTTTTAAATGATGAGCCATTATCCATAAAGATATACATATATTATTTCATGCGCGTGTTGTAAATACTGCAAAAAAAATAAGTAATTAATTCGTCTTGAAAACATCAATATATTTATAAAATTGGTGGAACTACACGATGTTCTCAAAAAACTACATATGTGATATGTGATGAATCTTCATTCATAATTAGCAAACAAGTCTGATAATAAAATAAAATATTACAGATTCCATCAAATCAAACTGCGATTGAGAAACGGTAACTAAAAGAAACTGAATGTTTATGGAATTCATTAGACTTAATCGGAAAAAAATAGTCGGTGGAAAGAGCGAATATTCATATCTCTTCTCAAACTAAGCGAAATACTGCAGATGATTTTAATCTAACTACAGGGAATTGGCTATTTAGAGACTATACATATCCCAGGCAATTTTGACATGAAGTTTGAGACCAGCCTCGGTGTACTGCTACAACATTTAGTAAACATAATGCATTTAGTCGCATTATATTGAACAGAGTCCAATAACATATTAACAAATGGGATGTGTGTGGCTACCAGTAGCTATTTTTATTTCCCTGATAGCATCTATCTCTGTTATTTGATTTTTTTTCCAGGGGAAGTTGGTTCCACTTTTTCGGGGCGAGCACAATTGGACTCAGCAGGTCCAGGTAAACCAGGTAAGCCTCTTAAAATTCAAGTTTGAAATTTAAATCTCGTAGACAACGATCCCAGGTGATGATTATTGTTGACGAAAGTCAATTCTTTAAAATCGGTACAAAAAGGGAAAAAAGTTAGCATCATTGCCCTCCTGTCAATTGGCAACGCGGATTAACGCATTTATAAAGGTGAACTCATGTTGGGTACAACTTCGATTGTGTGACTCAAATGCATGCACTGCCAACTTTTTATTTATATGTTTTTATTTATTGGTGTTTAAGATCACATACTTGTGTATAATGACTAATCGTGACCGAGACAGTTTTATGGGTGGAGGAAGCCGGAGTACCCGGAGAGAACCACCGATCATCGACGAGCAACCGTCAGCTCTTCAACATTCTAACGCTGTTCCGTTAGCGACAATCCCTAAAGTTGGTCTCAATGCATGTTTACTGAAATTGGAATTGATGCCAATAGGTTAAAAACCTACGTTATTTGATAGAAAAGTAGAATTTGTACATTTATTTTGCTTTCAGCAATCTTCTCAATACATCCACTCAAACTTTTAAAGCGACACTAAAATATCATAACATAACATAACGATGTCAGCTGGTGAAAGGTAAAATTCAGTCAAGTCATTCATGCACTTGGACAGATTAGCTGTCACCTGTCTGCATCTTTGTATGTTTCTCATGCACATGCCGAAATGCATGCGCGTGATCTGCGCCTCGAATAGTTTACATAAACGAACAATACAGTACGTGGAGAGTGGATTGTGACTAAATCACCCGCGGAGTGGATTTATCACCCAATTTATAACTTTCAAATTTTGTACATATCGACAAAAAACACAAGCAATGCTTCAGCCAATGGACCTCCGGGTTTAACCCGGAGGTCCATTGGCTGAAACTTTGCCTGTGCTGGTTATGCTTTGCAACACATTTGCAATTATTGCTTGGGTGGAATCTCCACTCTGCGGGTGGTTTAGTGATTATACACTCTCCACGCACTGTATGTGTCGGCACTCCACTGCACACTGTTGTAAGTAACCTTCAAAACGACAGGTGCCATAAATAGAACGTAACTCTAGAGTGTTTTGATTAACTGCTTAATTCTGCATCTACCCATCAATTGATCGCAAGTCATGATCTGGGGTCAATATGTTGAATTTTGAAATTTATTCCCGGCTCTGCCGTGTCCCAAACAATATTACCTCATTTGTTTTCCTGTCTGTAAATATGGGTGCCTGCTCGATTTTACATCAACTATAATTACAGAAAACATTGTCATACTTGACACCCAAGACTTGGTGTAACGGAGGATCTACTGAACAATTGTGGTTTTCCAACCGATCTCTACACACCCGGAATGTTGGAAAACCCATTGGACACGTGTACAAGTGTGGCTTACTTGCCGCCATCGTCGGCTATGTATGTGCGTGTGTGTGTGTGTGTGTGTATGGGGGAGGGGGGGCGTTGTTGTTTTTTTTTCTGGAATGTTTTCAGGTTTGTGATACATCCCAATCTCCGATTGATTTAATAAAAATATTCTTTACTGTTTATGTATGTCCTTGTTCAAAATGAATATAGTGATTATGAACGCACTTTTAGCGGCGGTAGCAATTAAATATTTAAAATATTTTTTTAGCTATTATTTATATAAACATAGTGACGATATTGGAAAGTCGACTCCATGTTGTAAGATATTCTGCTGGGATTTTTATTGGGTTTTTTTTGGAAGATATGACAGTTGTGACGCTGTTACTACAGTAATAGCGTTACGTCTTTCACGACATCAAACGTCATCGAAGGGTGTAGTTACTGTGTTGATTGACTTTCCGCCATCTTAAAGAGGACAATGGAGATACATGACTTGATGTTGCAGTTAGAGTTGTGCTGTCTTATTCGGGACAAAACACGTTTACATCCCTACCACGAATCGGTTATCTTCGCGGTGTATCTACTCAACATGCAGATGTATGTGTAATAAATACAGACCCGCACAGGTGTCTAAACGGGTTAATGTTTATCGCAATCTTTTAACTTGGCGCAGATTACCACTCCAGGCTTCTTGTGATAAACATTAACCCTTTTAAATACCTTTGCGGTTCAATTGTGGGTCTGATTAGCTATTTTTACCTTCGGCTATCTTATCGCAATGTTCCGCTTCGTTTATTTTATCGATTTACATTAGCGTTCCGATGCTTGCAACTTTTCATAATAGCCAAACTCTTTCTATACCTTTTCGAATTCTTGGTGGGTTTAGCGTCCGCAAGTGGCATCGACGTTAGTTTGACATCTAATGTTGCTTGGCATCTGCTATGACTCGTATATTGTGAATGACAGAGGGCCACTCCCCATTGTACCCATTCGAGCGACAGCACCAGATACAGTAAGGTAATTCCAACCGCGGTAACAGTCTGTGGTGAATCTCGGTTCTGCTATAGAGATATAGATGTTATTCACAATGTTAACTACTTGGAGATGTTTTGTATCTTTCATCCAGTTCTGAAGGTTCCTAATTTCTGCAACACATAATTGCTCTTCTGTGGCCTCCAAAACAGCAATTCCATATGTCATTAATTGCAGACTTTGGACTTCTTTGGACTGTTAACCCTTTACCTAACATGAGGAGCAGACGACACTTGGAAACAAAATTCTTGAATAACTATTCTTTTTCATTTTTCGTCTCAACATAGGTTTTGACCCCTCTTTGGAACGAGCTCGTCGAGCTCGTGCCAACGAGGGGTCATAATCTATGTTTTTGAGACAAAAAATGAAAAAAATAATGAAAATTAATTGGCGATATTTGAGAATAGCGCTGGCCGGTTTTGGCAGTTACGTTGGGTAAAGGGTTAAGGGCAATAGCCTTGTGCATTCGCAAAAAAATGCATCGTCATATCCACGACAAAAAAATAAAATAATTCCAAAGTCTGCAATTAATGACATACTCAATACATATTCTTACATTTCAAATCTCAAAGCAATCGCCCTATATATATAAAAAAAAATTAAATAAAAATCATTTTTGGAATATTGGGCAGAGATTACAAATATATCAGAACTGCATTTATTTAATTGCTGTTAACACATCGAATACTTGTATATTTATGCACAACAATTCGGGGCTCTACAATAATTCGTACTTTCAAAAACTCAACCAAAGGTGTTTTCGAGAAAACAGGGTAGAACGTTGAAAAGGTTTGGTATTTTTTAGTCGAAAAATCAGTTCTTAATATAAAGAATATAACAATTATTGCTCTAAAGGCTGCAAGAAAACCGTGAGGCTATACATATATCCAGGCTGTAAAGTGGCATGGTACATGGCATTGTACATTGGATTTCGTCAACCCCAAAGTACAATACCAACTAGGGTGTCAACGCTCGGTGACAATGACTTCAGCAGTGGTTGTGATTTCACGCGAACAAACCAATAGGCAAGCCGTAAACGAAAGTATAGATACACACACGACTCGAACAACTTTTGTCGAAGCTTGAATAATTAAACCGTATTTACCTATTAACGGTTACCATCTTTTGGGGAACTGTTTCGGATAATAGCATTTCCAGAAAACCGGATGTAAATTACACCTCAAATGGAATTCGTAAAATTTCGTACAGTTGGGGGTCAGGCAAAACAACTACACTTTGACGGAAAGAATGTTCATCGAGTTATGAGAAACTCGAACAACTTTTGTCGGAGCTTGAATAATTAAACCGTGTTTACCTCTTAACGGTTACCATATTTTGGGGAACTGTTTCGGATAATAGCATTTCCAGAAAACCGGATGTAAATTACACCTCAGTTGGGTGACAGGCAAAACAACCATACTGTGACGGAAAGAATGTTCATCGAGTTATGAGAAACGCATCTTGATTTGTCAAATAAAGAGAATCGACTCTTGTTGAAGTAATGGAACATTACATGTTTTTTTTTTTTATATTTTTCAGGTACCTTTTCCACATCGAATAATGGAATGCCAAATCCTTAAAGTGTAGTCATCGATGACAAAGGATAATAAAGCATAAAAATGAATTTGTCTTCCTCGACTTTTTCCAACACAGTCATTAGTTTTTGTTGGTTTTGTTTTTTTTCAACCAGACAAAATGTGTTATTCGATCATGCGCCAATGATATATTTTCGATATGGAAGCAATTTTTACTTAACCCTTTATCCAACGCAGAAGATTACAAAATTTATTATTTTAAACATCATTTTTTTTACATTTTTCAAACAATTTCAACAAAACCATATCATGTGACTCCTCGTTGGAATGATCTCGTCGAGCTCGTTCCAACGAGGGGTCACATGATATGGTTTTGTTAAATTTTTTTGAAAAATAATATTTTTTCAACTGCTGAATTTGCATATTTCGCAGGCGGATGCGGGCGATTCGTTGGGTAAAGGGTTAATCTTTTACTCAAAGCACACGATATCAATGTTTTCTTCAACAAAAAAAAAATGCTAAACATGACCAGAAAATAATGGTGTTATTGATTTTATTTTTTTTAAACAAATGTTTCAATATCGAAGCTGTTTCTACGTACAATCTGTCCTAAAAAACACAATGGCGGTTTTTTTTTCCACGGCGCACTTATGTAAGGGATATAATCTCAAATTCGAGGCAACATAAATCACTTCTCTTGATTTCCCGCTCTAACTGGATTCAAGGTTTTGGAAAGAATCTGCAAATAATCTGAGAACTTTAAATGCCTTTACTGTATAATTATTTATTTATTTAATTATTTATGCACCACATCAGATCCAAGGCTATATCGCGGCGATAAAAAAGGTGTGTAGTATAAAGCCGGTCGCATTCTCTTTTAAATAAAAAAATTCAGTGAAATCTGGAAACATGAAGAATAAATAATTAGTGAGTACAGCTAATACACAGAACGACACACGCATATAAATTTGTTTGTCGATGTAGCACGAGTGCCATATCGATGAACGACACAAACGACACACGCGTGTAAATTGGTTTGTCGGTGTAGCAGGAGTACCATCTCGATTAACGATACACGTATGTAAATTGGTTTGTCAGTGTAGACCGAGTACCATATCGATTAACGATACACGCGTGCAAATTGGTTTGTCGGTGTAACACGAGTGCCATATCGATTAACGATACACGCGTGTAAATTGGTTAGTCGGTGTGGCACGAGTGCCATATTAATTAACGATACCCGCGTGTAAATTGGTTTGTCGATGTATCAAGAGTGTCATATCGATTAACGATACACACGTGCAAATTGGTTTGTCGGTGTGGCACGAGTACCTTATCGATTAACGATACACGCGTGTAAATTGGATTGTCGGTGTATCAAGAGTGTCATATCGATTAACGATACACGCGTGTAAATTGGTTTGTCGGTGTAACACGGGTGACATATCAAGTAACGATACACGCGTGTAAATTGGTCTGTCGATTAACGATACACGCGTATAAATTGGCTTGTCGGTGTAGCATGAGTGCCATATCGTTTAACGATACACGTGTGTAAATTGGTTTGTTGGTGTATCAAGAGTGCCACATCGATTAACGATACACGCGTGTTGGTGTATCAAGAGTGCCACATCGATTAACGATACACGCGTGTAAATTGGTTTGTCGATGTATCAAGAGTGCCATATCGATTAACGATACACGCGTGTAAATTGGTTTGTTGGTGTATCAAGAGTGCCACATCGATTAACGATACACGAGTGTAAATTGGGTTGTCGGTGTAGCACGAGTGCCATATCGATTAACGATACACGCGTGTAAATTGGTCTGTCGGTGTAACACGGGTGACATATCAAGTATCGATACACGCGTGTAAATTGGTCTGTCGGTGTAGCACGAGTGCCATATCGATTAACGATACACATGTGTAAATTGGTTTTTCGGCGTAGCACGAGTGCCATATGGATTATCCCATTCACATGCGTGTGTCCTTCTGTGTTTATTACATGTCTTCACGTCTATAAAAGCAATTATCAGGAGGACACTCAACAATTCATTAGACATCTCGTCCCTAAGGTTTCAATGTGTTATATGTGCCATTAGTAACATAGA
Organism: Pictodentalium vernedei; assembly: GCA_031216915.1. Classification (NCBI taxonomy): domain Eukaryota; kingdom Metazoa; phylum Mollusca; class Scaphopoda; order Dentaliida; family Dentaliidae; genus Pictodentalium; species Pictodentalium vernedei. The sequence goes on along the minus strand of CM062288.1, from coordinate 13,144,735 downwards.
ACACATTGGAACTCATCGGACGAACTACGAACAAAACGAAAACATTTTATCGTCAACCAAATTTGCGATTTTTTTAATTTTTTAGCTACCGCTAGAGATTCAAATTGTGCTTGCAGTGCACGATTTGTAGAAAAGTCCACTGACATTCTGCTTCTATTTAAAAATAGACTGTCAACGATTTTCCTTCCGCACATGTGTGCCGAACAGATTTTCATTTTCCGCATGGTTCTGTGTTGCCGTAGATGGGAATTTCATAGAGCAGGCGTTTAATAATGAGTAAAGGAGACCAGTGATTTACAGAATACTACTCAAGTCTTCACCTTGTTGACTGAATATAAGAGGCTGAGGGTTTAAACCTTTCAACACTTTTGCCCTGGAAAGTATCATTTCAGTCAATACCGCCAACGGCGAAATAAGCGAACCATCCTTGTTTGTCAGGACGTTCAGTAATAATCTAATCCAACAGCCCTGTAGAGTTGTTGGATTAAATCATTACCGAGCCTCGCGTTAGACTTTGTGCTCATTATATCGTCTGTTCGACCACTATCAATGTTCTCTTCATTCAAAAAAGTTATGCATACCAGGTTGAGAGGGTTAACTGTGTATTATCCTCTAAGAATGCCCTGTCGTTCTTCTAAGAATGCACAGTCGTTATTCTAAGAATGCCCAGTCGTTGTTCTAAGAATGCCTAGTCGTTCTTCTAAGAATGCCCAGTCGTTCTTCTAAGAATGCCGAGTCGTTTTTCTAAGAATGTCCTGTCATTCTTCTAGGAATGCCCAGTCGTTCTTTTAAGAATGCCCAGACGTTTTTCTAGGAATGTCTCGTCGTTCTTAAATATAATTCACACTTATGTTTCGTGCCGGTTGTGCTTTTTGGATCAAATGGACTCTGAAACAAAGGAAAATGCCGACATTTAGTTCTAAATCGGACAAATTGGGTGCTCTAGAGAGAACGACAATTTATTTATTTATTTATTTATTTATTTATTTATTTATTTATTTATTTATTTATTTATTTATTTATTTATTTATTTATTTATTTATTTTATTTTAGTATTCATTTATTGGTGTTTACTACTTTACCCAACGTATCGGCCACAACCGGCCAGCGTTCTTCACAAAAAAATGCCATTAAGATTTCGGTATTGTCAACGGCGAAATGGCCGGAGCCATCTTGGTTTGCTGCAAGGTTCAATAGAAATTTAATCCATCAGCTCTGTCAACAGTTCTCGAAGAGGCATTACATTAAAATACTGCCGTCTGACAAGATTTAAATCTGTACAGTGCAAAATAGCGTGCTCCACTGTCATCATCTCCTGGCAAGAACACAGTCTGGTCGTATATTACCCTCTAACAAAAAGGTATGTGTAAGTCGTGCATGGCCAATATGACACCGTGTCAGTATTACGTGATCATTTCTACAAAGGTTACCAGGAGAGTAATTATCCGCAATATTAGGTCGAATGAAGCTTGTTATTTGTTATACCATCCCATTTAGCTTGCAATATAGATTTGATGTGTAGACTGGGATGTTTTTTGTAATAACGGAATGGAATCCTCCACTCAATGAGAGGCTGGATTAAGACCTGCTTAAGTGCACTGTCGGCAATAGTGTTACCGTAGATACTAGATAACCAACAAAACACAATGTCATATGCTTTAGGCATGAGAAGATTCTCACATAGTTCTAAAATGAGAGGGTTCTTAAACCACGGGTTGAATAAAGCTAATAAAGACGAAATGGAGTTGGAAAAAGTAATCGACTTCCTTTCCTGTACATTTTCGATATGGTCAAGCGCTAGCTTTAAAGCTTTAACTTCAGCTGTAAAAATAGAAATTGTGTTTCGTATTCTGATCGAGATGATCTGATCAGCAGTAACAACAGCCGGTGATACCTTGTCTCTATCTATATGCACCCTAGTAGTGGACAATTGACATTTCTGTGTCCCTTCACACCCCTCCCCTCACACCTAATCCCCCTCCCCTCCCCTATAAAAAATTAGGTAATTTATCGTTAGTTTCGAGTTTATTTTCTCGAGAAGTCGAATAAGTGCGATACTGGGCCACTGTAGACTTCTCGCACAGTGGCACGGTATACCGCGAGACAACTCGCGCGTTTTTCGAGTCGGAAACCGGATGGGGAAATCGAATCACAGGTGGAGAGACTACAAGGATCTGTCCCGTATTATCCGTCCAATCTCGAAATCGAGCAAAAATAAAATCTTAAGATACCGCAAATCCGAGATGAAGTTGACGACAAAACCAAACCACATATTTTCCTAAGTGTTTCCTCGCTCGAATTCATCGATTTCGCTGAGATATCTGTTATGCGAAATTCCACATCGCAACACAAAGTATCAAAACTTGTAATTTTTTCTCGGTTATTTAAGTATCTTATCGACGGAGTTGGTAGATTTAGTAGTGATCACTAGAAATCGTCACAAAATGCAAAAACATATAATTTTTTGCCAGCGTTTTGTAGTTTCTCTTTGACAGATGCGGTCGATTTTTTAAGGTCTCGCGGCTGGGAGGGGAAATTTTCCCCTCCAGTTCGATCGATCGCGGTTCTGTCTGTCTGTGACGGAGGAATATATATATTATATATGCAGTTTTTTGCATAATTTTTCTATATATCATTAAATAGAAGGTAAATAAAAATTTAAATGTAAAAATTGTAAATAAAAAAAATAAATATTAAAAAACCATGCCATTTTAAAGATCAAAAACCCTATGGAGAATTCGGAAAATATGAAGAAAGAGCTTATGCCCGAGAAGTTTCTAGGAGATGTTTTCTACTGAGCGTGTGCCCATCTCCCGGATTTAAACATTTCAAGAGCGATGAGGGAAAAATGTCCCGGAAACATGTCGGAGGGATCAACACCTGTTCCACCGCGGAACACAAGCACTCCATCACCATGTGTTTTGTGTCGGTGTTGGAAAAGCTCGATGGGAAAGAGGTGATAGAATGGTGGAAGACAATGACCAAGTGTCGAGGGCAAGCGCGACCTTTGAATTTCGAAATTGAGAAGTTTTGAAAAAATGTCGAGAAATCTTACGAATTACTATCGAGGAAGTATTTTGCAAATATTAATGCATAGAGAATATCCGACTCAGACCTTCTGAAAGGGAAAATAGAAAATGAAAATAATTATTAAATGGGAAAACAAAAAACATAAGAAAGAATATTGATATATACTATTCTAAACAAGTAGGGGTTATTTGATAAAAGTGAGATATATGAAGAAATATATTTATATTTTCATCAAAAAAGACAGTTGTGGCATTGCACTGTGACATCTGGTGAATTTCAGCGATAGTTTGGTATTGGCAAGCACATATTCGTCGCACTGAGCTGTAGAAGACATGAACGGTCAGCCAGAGAATTTACCACATTCAGTTCAAGACCTCAGTACCTTGTAAATCCTTCTCGGTTTGCGAATCAAGAGCGAATCCGTCGTGGCATACTCCTCACTAAACATCCAATATCAGCTTGGCTGATGTTATTATCTTCCTGCGGTGCAGCGGCGAGTTCCTGTCTGTGTAGTGATGTTCTGCTCCTGGAGGAACCCTCTAGCGACACTGGCCCTGTGTGCTCTTGTATTTTTGTCTTGGAAAATGAATCCACGACCGAGACGCGGCGCGAATGGCACCACATCAGCTGCTAACATGTTGCCACGATAGTACTGCCCCGTGGCACGCTCTTGGATGACATGTAATGCTGCTCTGCACGTCATGTCTATGCCTCCCCACACCATAATCGATCCACCACAAAAACGATCGTGCTGCATAACGGTTACGTCATGCTATCGTCCGTTCCGCCGCTGCCACACTCTGTTTCGCATGTCGTGGAAGTCGGAAAACATGACGTTGGTCCACCGACGATTGTCCGAGCACTGTCGTGTTGCACACCCATTACGCCTTGCTGCGATGTGACGTTTAGTCAAACGTGGAAGTATTCGAGGTCGTCGAGCGTACAAATTCCAGCTGTGTGGGTGATTTTGGATAGTATGAGCACTGACTCGCAATTCTGTCGTACTGTGCAGCTGCTGTTCAATTTCTGAGGCACTTTGATGGCGGTTACGTGCTGCTGTGGTTCGGATGAAACGATCCTGGTTAGCAGTTGTCGCTCTTTGACGACCTGAACGACGTCTGTCATCAACATCTCCTGCCTTACGGTAGCGTGACCACAACCTGCTTATCACCGATTGAGTAACGTTGAGAATTGGAGCCATTGCAGTCTGTTTGTTGCCAAACGTTCGTCATGTGTCAGTCTTCGCATACCTCAAAAGCTACGTTTCGACCAGAAACTATTGATGAATGAGTTTATACCAAGAACAGAACGATGAGATCTTCAAAACAGCCCGTCCAGTACAAATGAATATTTCACAATGTGTTCAATAGACATTAACGCGGAACTCATGCGAAAAACCTGCAAGAAGTTTTCTTTCCTTCTTACAGGATTTCCAGATACGAATTTTCCAACACTAAACATTACTCAACTTGATCTTCAGTCAGTTTTAATCCTATGTTATAATTTTCGCATTTATGCTCAACCTTTGCCACCTCACTGTCTTCCAATTCGATTTGACGAGGTTTCAAAAGAAAAGTAACTTACAAATTTCTTGTAAGGTATGATTCTTTTCAATTCGATTTTTTTCCAATGGCACTTTTTCTAATTAATTTTTTAATTTTAAGTTAATTTAATTTTTGTTGTTCCCTATTATATATATGATATATTTTTTTTAAATTGTTTCTATATTTGTTCTTTAAATTTTCTTAAATTAAATTATATCGTTCTTGGAAACTTTCAAATTTTGTTTTAGAATTAATCAATTTTTTCCTTATTTCTTATGTATAAAGTTCAATTATTAATGTCCTAAAACAGAATGTTCAATTTTATTTCTCGAAAAAAATAAAACGTTTGCAAATCAATTGTGAAAGTTTGAGAAACAAATGGAAATTTTAATAAAATTTAAAAGTTTTCTGTAAAAAATTTGAAAATTAATATAAACATTTCAAACTTTATAGAACAAAAATGTGTTCGTATATATAATGGGAAATATAAAAAAAATGAATTGTTGAAAGTTTGTAAAATATATTTTGAAGCTTCTAGAAGAATATGTTATTTTTATTAGAAGCCTTCAATTGAGCTCAACTGAAAAACTATGAGAAAAATCTCGGCATCGCTAAATCGAGGAGTTATAGAACAAAACCACAAATGACCGGGGTCATAAGGTCTGAGACTAATGAGAAAATAGCGTCATAATTGAGAACTAAAGCGCGTTGGTTGGGTTTGAAAGGTGTATCATCGCAAAATAAAAATGAGTTGATAAAACTGATGCTTGGAGGAGAAAGCGATGAGATGAGAAAGACAACAATTGGAACCGGTAGAAATAGGAACCAAATCAAAATATTCCGATTCAATCGGGGAAAACGGAAATACAAAAAAAAGAGAAAAAAAAGATCAAATAACGACTATCGTGAAAGCAGTGATGGCTGAACAGGGCAAAAATTATGTTGACAGAGATGACATCCTATTCTAAGGTCTTGCACAAACAATTCTTGCCCACTCCTATAGAATGAGAGTGAGCCATCAAAGGATTTTTCAAAACGTTTGATGTCAAGGGTAAAAAAAAGTTTCAACCTAAAAGCTTCTTTAACGATATAAAACCTTGCGTGTTGGATTTATTTCATCAGATGCTAAGTGTTTAGTATCAAAACGACAATGGTATTGGGGTGTCGGATGGAGAAGATCAATCTAAACACGTGTAAATTCATGAAAAAATTATTTTCAATCTCACACAAAAACCGTGACCAAAAGCTCTTCTACGTCGGATATCTTCGACAACATGAAATAAAGGATAATACAATAATCTTTGGCGCAGTATCATAACGAAGACAACAATCGGGGATTCCTTGAAGTATTGAATCTAGATATTCATATCGACAAGTACAATTCATTGCAATCGCCTTCGTATATAAAATTGCTTTTTATAATAAAAAATGGAAAAAGCTGTGACAAACGTGAAAAATAAAACAGGCAGTCAATGCTTCAAATGAGCCGTCACATCTACCTTATATCCCGCGGACACGCACCCGAAGAGAGTACCCAAGTATGTGGAAACGTCTAAGAATTAAGATTGTTTGGGAATGAATTTTCCGACTCGGCTACTCAACATCGATCATTTTGAAAATCAAAATCCTACGATCGCCGTCAACGTTTTGAGATATGAAGATTCGAAAAACCACATATTTCCTCTGAGGATAAGTTCACAGAAGAACGTGAAATGAAACATTAATTTATTATCCGTTTCGGAAGACAAGAATCAGCATTACTGTTAGATCCAGCACATGTGTGAATTACTGTCGGCACGGACTACAAGACATGACAGAGACAGATTTTTCTGTTTTAATTGTTCTACTTCCTCCCATAGCAAATAATTGTTGGAATGTCACGAGCAGTATTGCAACTCCAATCAATGCGTTGCAACCGACATGCCCAAACCTCAGACTCACATTGAATTCATACGTCACAACAGACGATTGAGAGTGCCTTTTGGGGTGTTTGACGATTTTGAATGTTTCGCAATGAAAATGAGTTGATGTTAGCCCGATGATCATCTGAGTTACACCGAAAAATATCAGAAGCACACGCCGTCTGGTTATTGTTACTACATAAAATGTTCTCTCGACGATCGATATTTTGCGGGTCAGCACGTGCACCTACACGAAACCGTCGAATGGTGACGAGGTGTCTAAAAAGATTCGTGTAAGAATTGGAATCTGAAAATAAAAATGTATATGAGCAATTTAAAACTCTGGAGACGACGATCATCACAGACAAGTGCATGTAAGGCTATAAAACAGCCACCAAATGCCACATCTGTAGAGTACCGTTCACTGAAAGTTCGGCACCTGAGTATAAGAAAGTAAGAGATCATGGACATTACACAGGTGAATTTCGAGATGCCGCGCACAGTAATTGCAATTTAAAATATCAAGATGCTAAGTTCTTTCCAGTGATGTTTCACGATCGGTCGGGTTACGACTGTCATTTGTTTGTGAAGAATCTCGGAAGTGTAAGTAAACGAAAATATAAACTGCATCGCAAATAACGAGGGATAATACATTTATTTTGGATAGTCGTAGACATCAAGAAGAAAAAAAAATACTCGGACAATTGTCAGTAGTCAAGAACAAACTTGTTCCTTCCATTAACTTTTACTCCGGAATTTACGTTGCAGTACGATCGCCGTGGACTGGTCACTTTCCACGGGTGAGCAATATTTCCACAGACGCAATAATATTAGATTCCAAACGGTAATAAAAGGAATAAACATCAAGAACATAATTAGTGAAGCACCGGGTACAACCCGGTGCTTCATTAATTAAATTTTTGCTGATTATGATTTGTGTTGTCTGGTAAACGCATGCGTGGACATCTCTGTCCACGTGTGGATTACAACCAGTCCACGGTGACTGTACTGTATTTCAAATGTAATTATGCGTTCTTTCACTTGAACTGTATTTCCTTTTCATTCTTACCATTTCATCACCGGAGGAAGATCGAGAAGGTCAAAAGGTAGTGTAAAAAATTAATCAACAGTCGAAAAGGTGTTATCATTCTTTGACTATATCAACTACGACCTATACGGCTCACCAATTTATACAGAATGTCTGAGAACACCGCTAACAGTCGAACAGATGGAAAGATAATGAAACTGAAAATTCGGTATGCGCAGATTAACAGTTACCTGAATGGAAGAAAAATCAACTGATACAAAAGGGCTAGTAATTAAGAATCATCTTGCTAACACCTCGAACAACATTTTCTGATAAACTTTGCAGACATTCAAATGAAAGAATATCACCTACTAGATACACTCTATAGTGAGAAAAGAAGCATCGAACAACAAATGGTTTTCATAATAGACACTGACGTAAGTGTTAATAATTAAATTCTGGATGGCGTTTACATTAAAACCCTACACCGCCTGCTTCAATGTGAACGCCAAAAAATTAACTAAATTGAAAGAACAGCATTTCAGTTCTGATAAGATAAGCTAAAGAAGCTCAGTGTGTTCAAAATTAATCTAATCAATCTTCTGTGATAAATCTCGCAAGCTACACTCTCAATGATACCGTATTATCAATTTTGAGAAAAGGATTGACGTCTTGCGCAAGTACAAAATTGGATAAAGTTAACTTTGCGACGATTCGGATGGATGAGTATTTCCGTCGTTTGAGACTAAAAGAATATTTTTATAATCTATATCAACCACCTAGTGACTTATATAATCAAGAAAAACATTCACACTGGACACCTAAGCCTGGTCGTAATTCCAAAGTCATATTGAAACTGTGTGTGCCAGTGTTAAATCTAATTTCCTTGTGCACAGTCACAAAGTGTGATACGACGGTTAAACTGGCAGAATGCATCCTGAAACACAATTATTTTCAGTTCAACGGGAAGATGTATTTACAGAAGAAGGGTATAGCTGTGGGACACCCCCATGGCGCCTCAACTAGCCAATATATACATGACGGATTTTGAAACAACATTTTTTAAAAAACTCCATTAAAACCTAGACATGTTTTCTGATCTGGGAACATGGTGAGTCGGCGCTAGAAACATTCTAACAGGAAATTAAGTCTGTCAATCCTAAATTGAAGTTCACCATGGAACAGTCTATAGAAACTATGAATTTCCTGGACATCAAAATTTTGAAGAATAATGGGAAGCTAAGCACTACAGTTTACAGGAAATCTACCGACCGCTTCTGTTATTTAAATTCAGCAGCTTCCACCCGCAGCATACAAAGAGATCTGTTATTTACAGTCAAGCCCTTCGATATTATCACATTAAATCCGACACTGAAATTCGGAATCGATAATTATCTACGCACAAATTGGCTTTCGAACGTCGTAAGGCACTGTTTTAGCGGGTGGCTATTTTATTATCACCTGAATAAAGGTAATGGCGAGATTCTCGATGCTAAATTCTGATTGGATTAAATTATATTAAACGCAATTTTATGACGACCGGAGACAAAGAAAAACAACAGAAAGTACTTGGAAAAATATATTCTAAACCCATTTCAAAAAGAAAATTCAAAGCCCCACATCGCATTCTATACGAAATTCAGCTTTTAATTTAGCAATGGGAAGGTAATTCTGCTGTCATTCTTGGTCCCGATGGTGGGAAATGCCCGCGAAAATTTCAAGTTGACTGACGCTGATCGAGCGTTGGAGATGTAAGTAAGTGAGTGAAAACTGAAAATTATCTGTTCCTACACCCTCTTAACAGCCTTCAGAATGTTTTCGAAGGATTTTCAACTGACTGACATAGCTGATTTTAATATTCGAAAAGTCATTCTCTCCTTATTTCTCTTGAAACAACGTTTTTGAAAATGTCAACAAAAGATTTTTTTGGCACTCCAGTTCAATCATAGTAAATTCAAAGCCAAAGCATGGCTCATCTCTTACTGTTTATGATTCATGTAGATTTGTAAATCCTCAGACGCCATAACCAGTAAATTTTCTGAAGTTCAGAGGAGTTTTGCTATGAAAAAATATGGAGAGATAGCAATTTTTGCCTTTTTTACCTCGGGGTATGCTTAGTTTTAAGCCAACTTTGAGACCAAATATGTCCTGAATACAACAATAGTGCTTCGTTTTTATAGGCTGATAACTGGAGAACACAACAAAGCTAAAACAAACTGTATAAGTAATTTTTACTTCAAATACCAGAGTGGTGACAGAATTTTCGATTTTTTTTTTTAAAAGCAGTTTTTTCGAACATCCAGTCACCATTCATTTTTTGAACCAAAACGTCTTTTTAAATATTTTTAGGGTTTATATGGGCTTTTTTTCATGTCTTATGAAATGCATTCATCTTCCTGGAATATATGACAGAAAGAAATGGTAAAAATGGTTGGTTATTGCTAATATACTATTCAACAAAAGTAGGGGAAATCCAAACTGATGTTGATATTCTCGGAAAATGGTGTTGAATACACGTGATTGAACACATCAATATGTTACCAAGTTTAGTGTGGATCATGAAGGTCACCGGCCCACGAAAATTTCGTGTAGGTTTTTTAGACGAGCGTTGCGTTAATGCCTGTGGGGTACGTATTGAACTGTTTATTTGTACTGGACGAGTTTTTTCTCGGTATGAACTCGTTCATCAATAGTTTCTGGTCACAACGTAACTTTTAAGGTACGGGAAGACTGACACATGACGAACGTTTACGTGCCGCTGGCATGTTGTAAGCTGGCAACATACAGACTGCAGTGGCTCAAATTCCCAACGTTACTCAATCGGTGATCAGCAGGTTGTGTCACGCTACCGTAGGGCGGGCAATGGTGATGACGGACGCCGGTCAGGTTGTCCAAGGCCGATAACTGCTAACCAAGATCGTTTCATCCGAACTACAGCATTACGTAACCGCCATCAAAGTGCCTCAGAAATTGGACAGCAGCTGCACCGAACGACAGATGTGCGAGTTAGTTATCAGACTATGCGAAATCGCCTACACAGCTGGAATTTGTACGCTCGACGATCTCGAATAAGTCCACGTCTCACTGAATGTCACATCGCAGCAAGATGTAATTGGTGTAAATCATAACAGCGCTAGAACAATCCCCGGTGGAGCAACGTCATGTTTTCCGATGAATCGAGGTTCACTCTCGACTTCCACGACAGTCGAAACAGAATGTGGCTGCAGCGGAACGAAGGATAACATGACATAACCGTTAGGCAGCACGATCGTTCGTTTTGGATGCGGATCGGTTATATTGAGGGGAGGCATAACCATGACAAGCAGAACAGCATTACATGTCATCCAAGGGCGTGTCACAGGGTAGTACTACCGTGACAACATGTTATCAACTTATGTGGTGCCATTTGCGCGACGTCACGGCCGTCGATTCATTTTCCAAGGTGACAATGCAAGAGCATACAGGGACCTTGTAGCTGCAGAGTTCCTCCAGGTGCAGAACATTAATGCACTGCCTTGGCGGGCACTAAGTCCTGACCTGTCACCATTCGAGCATGTCTGGGAAATGCTTGGCCGACACCTACGACAACGCCAACACCCCCTACCAATGCCCCGGAACTCGCCGCTGCACTGCAGGAAGAGAATAACATCAGCCAAGCTAATATTGGACGTTTGGTGAGGAGTATGCCACGTCGGATCCGCGCAAGTCCATGTCTTCCACAGCACAGTGCGTGAAATGTGTGCTTGTCAGACGCCCAACAAATTTGTTGATATTTCCTCGAATTTTATATTGGATAAGAATATCACGTGCATACCGGCGGTAAATTCCGTACACGATGGGCGACACTTTAATACACGGTCATCTAGAGTTATCTTTCTCGGATGAGTAGCCGCCATTACTATTTTGATGCATTTTCACTCACTTTGAATTTTGAGAATTTGAATTAAAACAAAATAAAAACATTAAGTACCAACAATATGTTGAAGGTACCGTATTTTAATGTATTTACTGTTTGAAAAATGTACAGGAAAACTTATTTGTGGTCCCAAAAGTTCTATCGATTCTTTATGCTGAGCGAACAATTATTTCTTTACAATGTACCAAACCGATTAAAAGTGAATTTTGAACGTTTAAATGTGCTTTGTTAACACTTTTTCATGTGGTAAAGGCTGCTTTTTATTAACCTTATTCCTGAAGGTGATCAGTGGGGTAGTCAGCAAGTGACCAGGTACGGAATGGTTCTTCTGTTTATGGTTTTTATACCAGGCTGGGCTTCTCCTCACCGGGTATAAAATCGATAGATTAGATACCATCTCGTGCCCGGTCATTTTCTGACTATGTAACTAATAATACACGGATAATCGTCGTCAACAGTGACTCCGCATTTATCCAATATGCCGACACTGGGGGTAAATTAGTTGTGACGGTCGGCCATTTTGGTTCTTTCACGAATATATTAGTGGAAATTCTGCTAATTGACACTTCAGAAAGATTGCTAAACTTCAAAACGCCGGAAAGCAGGAAATATTGTAAATACTCCGAGAAATGTAGGACATACTAAGGCAATACTTATCTAGGAGAACAAATGGATGTTGGATCACTTCCTTGCATATCGCCACTATCCGTCTACGTTGATAAACAAATGAATGACGACAGGAAAATTTAATGAAATCAGGAAACTGTTTATAAACACTTCGTGTCACATAATGGTCGACGAGAAAACTATTAGTCTGGACTAAGGCTTCGCCTAATATTGTTCTCACTTCGTCTCATTTCGTCGCCTGAGTGCTAGAATGTTCTATGTCCCATAGGGGGCATATAACATTCTAGCACTCGGGCGTGGATTTGACAACGTATCCGCCAACGAAATTCTCCGTAACTTAAATTTCACGAATTCTCAGCTGCCGAAGAGGCAATTTATGAACATTAATCCATCAGTATTGTGACGCATTCTGCCTTCACCAGTTTCAAACCCCACAAACGTTTCAGTGAACAAATCAGAATAATTGTTTTGAAGTAACGGGTGGATGAACTACGACAGCGTGGCCCATTTGATGCAATTAAAGTGTAATCGCTTTGACAGACACAAACGCACGTTATTGACAGATGAGGGTGAGAAAGACAAAAACGAGAATATGATAGGAAAACAGATTCATCGAAATATGAAACACTCATCTCAGCTATTCAAACAAGCAAATCGTGTTGTCTTGAAAAATGATATTAGGCTAAACAATATTTTATTTCCGAAAAAAGTCAGTCAAAAAGACAGGCAATAATTGATTAACTTCGAGAATAAAAATATCTTGAACATGGAAAGAGGATTTAGCAGTAAGCTATGTGTTTATTTGAGGCCTTTCCTGGTAGTTATATGTTACAGTAACACGGACATCCCAGTTGAGAAGGGAACTGGCGTCCAACACTCTCTGGGTATCCTTAATTTTCTTCGGCAGGAAATCCCTGCCTAATTAAAGAACCTAAAATGCACCACAAGCTTAAAAACTCACTTTTATATAACAAAGCACAGAAAATGGTAGAATAAAATGAATTAAATAATAGTGCCGTTTTCGCCATCTGAACTGGTGCCGTTTTCGCCAACACATGGTGCCGTTTTCGCCTGCGCAATTAGTGCCGTTTTCGCCACCATTGGTGCCAATTTCGCTCACATGGTGACTTTTTCGCCAGGTGCCGTTTTCGCTCGGTACCGTTTTTGCTATAACCCGTTGGTTCTCCCCGGGTACTCAGGCTTCCTCCATCCGTAAAACTGCCACGGTCACCATTAGACATTGTGCATAAGTATATGACCTTAAACACAAATAACAAAAAAACAATTAATACGCAGTCTGGGTTAAAATGAATATATTGTAATTAATGAATCAATGAATTAATTTATTAATTCGTTAATTTCCTTTTGGAATCTCTCCAAGTGAAAACTGACCCAGTATTTGTCATTGGATGTCACAAACATGCGTTTCAATGAACTGATTATTCTTTCCATTTAGCCTCTTGGGAACCAGTTTGAGAAGAATTTGACGCTCAAAAACCTATTTGGAAACGATTAAGCCTGTCACTCAGATAACCATTACATAGAGGTTATTGTAATCAACAGTTTTAATAAATTTTAAAACTGTTCAAACCTAAACTCAAGTCTAAAACTAAACTCAAGTCTCAAATCATGAGGTTGAAGTATAAAGGATTAACTTTTCTTGTATCATTACTCACCAGAGTTCTCAGCACTCTTGTCTTCGACGTTTTAGTGCATTCATTTTCTATTTTTATTCAATTCTTTTACTTGATAATTATAACTTTTCCTCGAAACCACATAGCCGTAGCTGCTGATGTGGCGTTAGGCACGAGTAAATAAATAAATACTTTAAGGTTATTACTAGGTTAGTTTTATACGGGTCGAGATATCAACCCTTTGTAACTTCACATCAGACTGTGATCGAAAGTCGAACGCCAATGTGAAGTTATCGTGGTCTTATATCTCGTCCGATGTGAAACTAGCCTGAAAGCTGATGTGAAGTTACCGAGGGGTGATATCTCGTCCGATGTGAAACTAGCCTGAAGGCGGATGTGAAGTTACCGAGGGGTGATATCTCGTCCGATGTGAAACTAGCCTGAAAGCTGATGTGAAGTTACCGTGGTCTTATATCTCGTCCGATGTGAAACTAGCCTGAAGGCGGATGTGAAGTTACCGAGGGGTGATATCTCGTCCGATGTGAAACTAGCCTGAAAGCTGATGTGAAGTTACCGTGGTCTTATATCTCGTCCGATGTGAAACTAGCCTGAAAGCTGATGTGAAGTTACCGTGGGCTGATATCTCGTCCAATGTGAAACTAGCCTGAAAGCTGATGTGAAGTTACCGTGGGCTGATATCTCGTCCAATGTGAAACTAGCCTGAAAGCTGATGTGAAGTTACCGTGGGCTGATATCTCGTCCGATGTGAAACTAGCCTGAAGGCTGATGTGAAGTTACCGTGGACTGATATCTCGCCTGATGTGAAACTACCTGAAGGCTGAGGTGAAATTACCGTGGGCTGATATCTCGTCCGATGTGAAACTAGACTGAAGGCTGATGTGAAGTTACCCTGGGCTAATATCTTGTCCAATGGGAAACTAGCCTGAAGGCTGATGTGAAGTTACCCTGGGCTGATATATCGTTCGATGGGAAACTAGCCTGAAGGCTGGTGTGAAGTTACCGAGGGCTGATATCTTGTCCGATGTGAAACTAGCCTGAAGGCTAATGTGAAGTTACCATGGGCTGATATCTCGTCCGATATGAAACTAGCCTGAATGATGATGTGAAGTTACCGAGGGCTGATACCTCGTTCGGTATGAAACTAGCCTGAAGGTTGATGTGATGTTACCGTGGTCTGATATCTCGTCCGATATGAAACTAGCCTGAAGGCTGGTGTGAAGTTATGGCTGATATTTTGTTCGATGTGAAACTATCCTGAAGGCTGATGTGAAGTTACCTAGTGCTGATATCTCGCCCGATATGAAACTAACCTGAAGGCTGATGTGAAGTTGCCGTGGGCTGATATCTCGTCCGATGTTAAACTAGCCCGAAGGCTGGTGTGAAGTTACCGAGGGCTGATACTCGTCCGATGTGAAACTAGCCTGAAGGCTGATGTGAAGTTTCCGAAGGCTGATATCTCGTCCGATATGAAACTAGCCTGACGGCCGATGTGAAGTTTCCGAGAGCTAATATCTCGTCCGATGAAACTAGCATAAAGGCTGATGTTAAGTTACGGTGGGCTGATATCTCGTCCGATGTGAAAGTAGCCTGAAGGCTAATCTGAAGTTACAGAGGGCTGACATCTCGTCCGATGTGAAACTAGCCTGAAGGCTGGTGTGAAATTGCCGAGGGTTTAATAGCCAATAAATAACCTCTTTATTCATTAAACGAAATCAAATAATTGCAAAATGTATTCAGATCTATTACTGTTTTCCTAACAGTGTTATTGTTTCTCATTTTTTCCATATAGTCCGACACTTCCTCTTTTCATAATTCAGTTATCCGAATGTTTCGGCTTGTCTAGTGTGAACACCGCCACGTTCGAATAGCTGAACTGTCTATTATATCACGCAGAGGAAACCAGTCTTTCGACTCTGAATCATAGTTAGTGTTGAATTTCCTTTATAACTCTCACCTTTTTTCTCTTCATCCACTTAATCCTTTACGCAACGCAGACGATATCAAAATTTATTATTTTAAATATCCTTTTTTTTTAATTTTACCAAAAAATTCAATAAAACCATATCATGTGACCCCTCATTGGAGCGAGCTCAACGAGCTCGTTCCAATGGGGGGTCATATGATATAGTGTTGTTGAAATATTTTGAAATAAAATATTTTTTTTCACCTGCTCAATTTGCATGTTACGAGGGTGGATGCTGGTGATTTATCAGGTAAAGGGTTAATCCTACTTATTGCCCCCATTAATTCTTCACCATACACAAGGCTACTCCCAGTTGTCTGGTAACGAACGAATTACTGATTGGTTGCTTTCGAATAATATCCTGCTCAAAGTTTGCTAAGAACCAAATATATCCAACTACCTGTTTTAAGTTTTAAATGAAATATTGTGATGAAAAGTGTATATATTTTTTATTTAATGATATCTTTATTGATTTAAGTCCAGAAATTAAAATTTTATTTGTGTTTGACATTATTTTTTTAGCTTTTGAATACGATAACCACGGGAAAAAAGATATTATTGGAAAAGAGGACATTTTTCAATTCGACAAAAAGTTGACGGAGCGAACTGGTATGGGTTCAATATCGAGTTTGAGACCCATTTCTATTAATTACAGCTTGACAGCGCATTCTCATGCTCCCAATCAGGTTCCTGGTGGTATTTTGTGGGATGGTCATATCCATCAAAAATATCACAAATATGTCACAAGCAAATGTTACAATGATGTGTCAAACATTTGGTGCTTAGCAAACTTTGAGTAGTATATATATTCATTTGAAATAGATTAGCTCCATTTGAAAACGAAACTTGCTCTGCAAATACAGTTAAATCGAGCCCTGATGTTTTGACATCTTTTGTGAGTTTAGTTTGAATAACGATGGTTGTTTGATTTTGAATAGCCAAATCATGTAATGAATGCAGAATTGAGGGTAAAATGTCCGGTTAACTCCCTGGACTAAATCTAATCTTAATTTTTTTGTTGAGCTGAAATGAGAGTGAATTTGTGAATAAATATAATTGTAGTATTCTGTTGAATGTTAAAGGTGTCTCTCTATTAAATATTTGAATTAGAGTTACCCGCCTTGAAAACGTTTCACTCGAAAATGATGCAATCTCTGAAACTACGCAGCTTTAGGGGTATCAATTATGTAAATAAATGTTTGAAGCATTCTACTGAATTTATTGTTGAATATTCCAGATAAAATAAAGAGGGGGGATGTTATGACTTTTTTCTGTTTGGCAACCTTGTCCCGGCTCTTCTCGCTATATCTTGTTATATTTGTCATTGTGTGCCAGTCAGTTTCTTCTGTACATAAAGACACAAGACAAGTGACTACATGTCTGTCTATCAGATCCCCGTGTGAACCCAGGAAGTGAAGCAGTGTTTTTTCACTGTGGTGACCAAGCTCGGTTTCACTGATAAAATAGGACCCAATCATCAATACTTGGGGTGGAGGTTCTCAAAAATGGGCAGTACGTATATAAACGATTGAGTGAACTTTTGAAATAGCTCCTCACCTTTGCAGCAACCGTCGCCCACTTTTGAAGTAAAATGATGTCCCCACTTTTGCAGTAACCATCGTCAACTTTTGAAGTAAAAAACAGATTCACCACTTTTATAGTAATATTTTGACCACGTTTGAAGTGAAAACAGTTCCCCTTTCACATAGCTGTTGAACTTAAACAATGTTGACCTAAGTTTTCATTTGTTTTTGCACGAAACCGACTTTTGGAACTCAGATCATGTTTGCGCAGAACTGATCCAAGGTTCCACCAGACCCGGCGCTAAGTGGACTGTTGCACCTTTCCGATCCAATATTTATCTCAACTGAGAGAAGCAAAAGAGAGATGATTACCTAAAAAAAAGCTTTACATTTTTCTTTAGAGCCACAGTGTAGAAAATATTGAAAATGTTGAAACTGAAACTTTCTACAGTTGTTAAGGATAGTATGGTGAACGTCCTGTACCATTTTTGACCCCTTACTTATTGGTATACAGTTAAAACTAGAAGTCCTGTCACGAATAGTGCGCTTATCTAGGCTTAAATGCGCGTTGGAATTGCGCGCAATTGCCATATCGAATGACATCCAAAGCACGGCAGGTTCTCTGGATTACTCATAGCAAACACATGCAATGTTTCTGCCAATGGACCTCCGGGTTACCCGGAGGTCCATTTGCTGAAACATTGCTTGTACACAGGTCATATGTACAGAACTTGATAGCTTTACTTGGGCCATAACGCGTACATTAACGCGCATATCAACGTGCTATTTGTGCGCATTTCAGGACAGGACTTCTAGTTTTAACTGTAGTCATGCAAATATGAATATCACAGGAATAAAACTTATAGACCCAAAAAATTATAGGGACAAACCTGAATGCACTGTGCCACCAGTGCATTCAGGCTTGTCCCTAAAAGTTCTTGGTCTATAAGTTCTTGGGTCTATAAGTTTCACAATTTAACACTAGCCCTATGGAGCCTATGGGAAATTCTGTGTTAAAAATCTTGGGTCCATACGTTTCACAATTTAACACTAAGCCTATGGAACCTATGGGATATTCAGTGTTAAAAATGCTTGGGTCTATGGTGTCTCCGCACCATGCTTATGGCCATTTCCTCTTGTACATTTTGTGGCTTATAAGTTTCACTGGAGGATAAGGAAACTGTTTTTTGTCTTTTTATAACACAGACTGGCTTGTGTATGTGAACAGGAGAAGATATCTCTTTCTAATATAGTGGGTAGCCATATAAAGGTTGTTTTTAATGTAGCGTGAGTACTCAGGAGTTAGCAATATTTTTATGTTTCGCCCATGACCATCGAACTGTAACCTTATCAGCTGAGAGAACAATCTTTTGGTGCGTCGAATTCAGGAGTCTCCAGGATTTTCTGTAATAAGGTTTCATTTTTGTCATCTTGTGAAAAATAATTATTCACCCTCTCTCTTGGTATGGTATCCGTTTGGTTTGGTATTCTCTGTTGTGTCATCAATGAGTTGATCAAAATTGTCGCGTGAGCGTTCTTCGGAGCATTTTTCGATCCTCGCATTGTCTATAAAGAGAACGTGAGTTGAGGATTTGGATACATTTCATCATCTGATTCTGGATCATCTTGACTGAGAGAAAAGACATGGAACCAACAAAGATTAATTACAGTTCCGTAGAGAGTTATGAGAGAACCAAGGAGAAGAGGGCTGACAAAGAATTCGCCTTGGCTTTCAGAAAGTGGTGGTCGGCAACACTTTCTATGAAAGAACAACATAACAAGATTGAAGACCACCCTTTTGTGAAAGCCGCCACACGTCCGTTCGGGGCGATCCAGTATAAGAACCGACCTAAACACTGGTTTGATCTCCCCGTACATATGCAGGAAGAAGCTCTTGTGGGAAAAAGCTACACCTGGGAACAAGACTGCTTTACAGATGAAGAGATGCTAGCAACAACCATAGACGTGTAGGAAGCTGAATTCTTCACCGAAGCAGATACGAGTTTACCAAATAACTCTCTACGGAACTGAAGATAAAAAGGGCCAACTACAATATTAGAAACAGATTTCTTGTCATGTTCACATACACAACCAAGTCTTTGTTATAAAAAGACAAAAAAACAGTTCCCTCCCTAGAGTGTGACCCGATGTCTATATTAATTTAAATCATTTTACATTAGGGGTTATCCATGTGGTTTTGGGTTGTCATCTCTCCGCTCTGTGCATACAACTTCTATAAATGGGGGAAATGGCATTTTGTGTGCGTTCTTGTGTTTTGATGTAAGCATAAAGGAATTCCTTATGCTTACAACAAAAAAAAAAAAGACGACACACAAAATAAAAAAAAAACAAACTTAGTGATTCACGTTGTGGTCGAACTCTCTGTGGTAGTTGTTTTTTTCTATAGTAAGAATAGTATTAATTTTATGTTTATCAATCAAATTTTCTCTATAGTATAAACTGTATATCAGGTTACACTATAACAGTTCTTGAAAAGTTTGTATACAATATTAAACCTAATACTCAAAGCAAAAAAGAGAAGCGACTCTTAACTTTTTTTTACTGTTGGGGGAAATGTTGGAGACGGTGATAAAAAAGGATTACAGGATTAAACTAACAAAATCGACAAAACTATCACAGAAGTTTTAACAAAAAAACAAGGTGTTATTTAAAGTTGAATCACTATAATGAAATGAAATGAACATGTATACACCGAGATCTGAATTTGCCTAACCAAGAGAAAACCTATTTACATCAAGATTTTTTATGCTAGTTTTATTTGACACCCAACATTTTTTTGAAAAAAATCTTGGGAGTTAGATAAAAAAAACTGATATCACTCAAGTGATAATAGATGAATTACTTTAATAAATACAGATTATCACCACAAAAAAAAAAAAAAACATTTCCTGTGCTGATTCAAATAAAATCATCCTTTATGGGATTTTTTTAGATTCAATTGTATGGAATATTTCAGTTGGTCAGAAAACCTAGCCTATTCAGCCCCTTGAATTTGAAACTAGTCAATAAGCAATTCATTGGCTTTGCTGATCCATACAGATTATCACCACAGTGTGTGTCTCCGGGAATTCAGATCAAGTCGAGTTGTAGGAACAGAACAGTATTTCGATGAGCCCGTTAGGACTCGTCGAAATGCAATTCTGTGCCTACAACGACACTTGATCAGAATTTCCGGAGACACATACTGTGGTGATGATAAATTTATCTCACAATATTGACCACAATCTGTGTTATAAAACTATTTTAAGAGAAACTTTTTCATTTGCCTTATCGATGGAAAAACGCAAATTGAAAAATAGAATAGTGCTCATTGATACCCATATTGAGGTCAGTGATGACGTTACACTTCAGGGAATATTACGTCACTGGGATTCACTTTACTGAATACTGTCTTGCGAAGGGAGCAACTGTGTGTTTCATCAACGTGAATTTGGTTGTTACTTTTGCAACAATTACTGGTGAATTAAATATCCCTCTTGGTGTAAAGATTTATTATATTTTAATATATGCTGTTCATCGTTTATTGAGATGTAGTTTTCCACATTTCATAGCAAGAGCTGATCCTTTAACTTCAAGAGAGAAACCTCGACTCGAGCGTTCAGGAAAATAGGCTACAAACCAGCCCAAGATGCCGAAAAGTGTACATAGTTTAACTATTCATTGAGTTGACTTCCCTAGTGACATTTTAGCATGCCGTGCATAATAAATACGTTACAGGGCGTTTAGTTGGCAGATACAGTGTCATATACGGCTCAGAGAAAACAATATTAGGTTCGGCTTCACCTCACCTAATATTGTTTTTTCTGAAGGGAAAAACGTGAAACGATCGAAAAATGTTATTAATGCCATTGTTTTGGCAACAGCAGAATCACTCGCTTGTATCAGGGGCCCTTGATACGGATTCGGAACAAGGTCCCAGATACATTAAACTTTAGTTGCGTAACAGTGCAAAAACGCCCTGATTGTGAGATAAAACTTAAGAAACTAAAAAGTCATAAATGTAAAAAATTACCTCTGTAGGTTTGTTTTGATACCTGATATTTATTATTATTACAGTTATTTCAAATAATGTCTATAAGTTTGCTCAAATCATCGTCGAACATCAATATCATTCTCTTGGAAATTTCTTCGATCGAATTTGATAGTAAGAATTGTCTCTAAATCATATCCTCTTGCAAGATGTTCTAAAGCAAATATACAGTACATTGCACGCACAACAGTAAATTCACTTTGTAGTCTCATTGTATTTATTGTCCAGGAATCTGTGTTTATCACTACGAAATTGAAAAGGTCTCTATCTATTGGTGGTAAACCATATGAATCAAAGTAGAGAGCAGAATGATTGTCTTTAAAATATATTGCAATCCAATGTTCTCCTGGTTCTTTCGATGGATCTGTAATCACAATATACGCTTGTCTGTGTTTAGGTTTTCGTTTTGGCAACAAGTCTTTTGAACACACTTTTCCATTTAAGGATGATAACCTTTGAGAAGTGGCAAGTATATTTTGTAATTGTATGGTTTCCATTTTCTTAGCCTTCAAAAAGGCTGGCACGGAGCCGTTAATCAATATATGCTGTATAATGTAACTAGTCTCTTTTAACTAAATCTGCCAACATTTGAATGTTTTTTTGGCAGTCTATTCAAAGTCCATATGAGCACAATATTCCAATAAGTTTATTTTTCTTGCTCCCTTGTTTAGATTATACAGTATAGTCACTGGACACACTTTCTGTAAACATTATGCAATGTATATATCTTTTAATGTTTTTGTGTTGGTTCAATATCCTTCACAGATATTTTTAATTTTCTGTTTAATGGATTTTGTCAATTCTATCACTACACATTCTTGAAATAATGTTTGTATTTTCTCTTTACACATCTTGCAATGTTCACACTGAATCATTTTGTTTAATAGTCAAATATCACTTCTCTGAATTTGTGATTTCTATCTCACTATCAAATTCTGCATAGACAACAACGTTGATCACCTCTGGAAGTGCTTGAGCAAACTGAAGTTCAAACCTAAGATTGCCAGACTTTATAGGGTGAGCCAATGGCCCACTAATACTCTGATCAGATATCAAATCAATACCCCAAAGGGTATACCCTTTTGCTTAATCCTGCAAAGATATATTAAATGATTGATTTTGTCCAAAATAGCCCATAGCTTCATACAATGATAAAAATGAATTTAGATAAAGTCCACCTTTGAAGTTAGCTTCAAAGGGGCGTGCTTTAATGGAGTGTCCATCTAATGTGATTTCCAACTTATTCAAATCGAAATGTTGAAAATTAAATGGATTATTGCCAATATCTCCATTTATATCTCGATTACCAACTAAACCAAGAATAATTCGTTTTGGCATCTGTTTATGA
Source organism: Pictodentalium vernedei (assembly GCA_031216915.1). Taxonomy (NCBI): domain Eukaryota; kingdom Metazoa; phylum Mollusca; class Scaphopoda; order Dentaliida; family Dentaliidae; genus Pictodentalium; species Pictodentalium vernedei. Next base: position 13,122,150 of record CM062288.1, on the reverse strand, counting down.
AACAGATAGTCTTCTATTTTTGAACGAAGAACACTTCCAAGAGTAAAAGTTTTAATTTCACTACGTCTTATGGGCATTTTAAAATTTGTTCGATCTATTTGTGCATTAAGATCATTTGCAAAGTTTGGAAATAAATCCAATGCCAGTATTCTGAATATGGCTCTTTGAATTTCTACTTTTCCATTTTCACTACCAATCAAAAACAATTTAGTTGGAGACTGATGCAATTTAATTCTCATCTCAACTCCATTTGGTAAATACTCACCTTGCACAAATAGATCTAAATGTAATTTTCCTCTTACTTGTACATTTTTGCTGCCACCAATTAATTTGGCTCATTCAGTCAAACCTTTGTTAGATGAGGCTTTACTTGTTTCTGTGTGATGTCCAGGGGTGTCTGTATACCACATCTCACTAATGGCTAGATGTGTTTTTTTCACGTCTCTTGAATAACTAAGAAAATTCTCAAAAAATGCTCTATAAGGATAAAGATCTTTATTGGTGGTTATAAGATTGCCATCCAGTGTAACATCAATTTTACTGAACATGCTATGAAAAAAATATTGATAGGAGCAATTTGTGTATCTCCAGCCAAAACACTCCCATCTTGTTTTGTAATTTTAAATTGAACTTCAAGTGTAGATGCTGCAAGATCTAACCAATTGTTCATTTTCACCAATATTTTCTATACCACTTGAAGTTGGTGATACATTATCTGGATCAAAACTACTACCAAAATGTTTGCAAGATCCATGTAACTTCATGATTAGGATTTTTAATCAAATATATCAAGTGGTCTGGATTTTCGTTTTGACGTGTTTTCCCTCTACTAGAACGAACCATAGACTGATGTTTTCGTTCTTGTTTTTGACCTTTTATTTTTGAAGCAGATTCACCAACTGATTTCAAAAGATCTTTTCCATGAGTTAATAGAATGTCTTTAGGTGCTTTACGTTTTTTTATCAATTCATTTGCTATTTCTAATCCATCTCTCTTTTAAAGTTTGAAATACATTTTTTGCAATTGGTTTTATAAATGGTGCAGCTGTTCTTGTTGCTGTGCAAAAAATAGACTCTAATTCATATCCATATTGCCATGGTATACCTTGATACACTGGCATCAGTTTTACAAATTTAATTTATGCCTCTGTCTAAAATGCAACTTGACAACTGTCTTGCCACTTGCAAACTGAATGGGTTCACCAGTGTTCCCATTTATATTTATACTAATCTGATCAAAATAAGATTTTGATACTGGCGCGTAATGTACATTATCAAATTCTATATGAGTAGGCAAAGACTCTTTATATGATTCAAAAGGAATCACACGTAAAATAGGTGCTTCAATATCACCAAGAAATGTATAATCTGCTATGTCGGAATAAATAAAGATTTGATTGAAATCCACATTTAAGTCTACATTATATTTAAATGAACCTTTTGATGTGTTAGGAAAAATTACAGGATACATAACATCTTTACATCCAAACTTTTGTAATAAACTATCTGACATTTTAATGCCCACTTTCTCAATACTATTCCCTACTATTTTTACACGTCTTTGGAGATTTGAAAATCCAAGATGAAATGAAACATCAAATGTTTTAAATATGTCTCCAAGTTTTTCTTGAATTTCTGTTTGCATTGCATCTATGACATGAATGCCATTTGCATATGCTCCTGATAAAATATTTAATTCAACAGCAGCAACACCTTTGTGTAATGTATGTTTCAAATTCGTTTTATTCATATGATTTGATATTTTGCTATCTGTCACAAATATTTTAAAAACAGATTCTTCATCTGTAATATTTTTTGTTTCCGAAGGTACAATTACTTCATCTAATCACACTTCCCATTGTTTTTTATCAAGATGAATGGGTGTAGATAATTGTGTTTGAAAACAACATTGGGTATTATTTGGAAACATATTCATAGAACTATCACTCAGAAGTGTTACATAAAATTAATTCATTTTTCTTATCTTGTGGTTGTTTCAAATATTTGAAACCTGGACTTGGAAGAATATATCCTAAAGAACAACTTAATAACACTAACCACAAATCTTTATCAGGGCTTTGTAAACTCAAATGTGCAATGCCAGTAATTATAATACCATAAATGAAAATAATCTGTGTGAAATAAGTGACTTGATTTTTTGCAACACGATTTCCACAAATTTTAAATTGTTGACTTTTTGACTTTGTACACCAACACTTGTGGTTTCATTAGGTAATGAAGTTTCATTTGATGACATATACTTGTTTATACCAAATCTGATTCTTCTAACCAACTATCACATTTCTTTGGATAACCTTCCCAATGTACTTTAAGTTCTTTAATAATTTTCTTTCCCACACATCTTGACTGTCCATTAAGAATTGATTCAATTATATATTTTTTATCATTGTTTATACTTTGAATTTCTTGTGGATAAAATGTCCCTTCTATATTTTCGCCACCCATATCTTCAAGTTTTTAAGTGGGTGGTATTGTATGTTTTACATGAGTAATTTTAAATAACTCCTTTGTCAAACTTGGTAAATACCCTTTTTCAAATGCACGTTTGGTTTTATTAATACATACTGTATCACCAACTTTAAATTATATTATTTTCGTTTTAGATTTTTTACCATACAAATCTTGAGTTACTTCTACTTCATTTTCTAATGCCACTGACACAGGAGTTCTCTAAATACTACTATGAAAACTATGCTTATAACCATCAAGTAAATTGTCCAACTCATCAATGTATCCTAATGTACGTTTGTGTGTAAAATATTTCCACATTCGTGTTTTCAATGTGCGTTGAAAACGTTCAACAATACTAGCTTTTGTTTCAGAATTTTCTGTTGTGAAGAAATTAATTTTTTGTTTCTTTAAAAATGTTTGTGCATCTTTATTTTTAAATTCAGAACCTTTATCATATTGTAATGATAATGGTTCACATCCAGAAGTTTTCAAAATACTCTGAAAAAATTTTGTTAATGTCTCTCCTGATTTATTGTGAATGGGTATTACCCATGCATATTTTGAAAATACATCAATAACACAAACTAATTAACGAAATTGGACATTGTAAGATTGTAAACTTTGTAAGTCTGCTAAATCAATTTGCCATTGATGATCAATACCACCCGCTATAGTCTTATGCCTTGAAAACTTTTTATGGATGGGTTTATGTAAAGTATAAGTTCTTTCTCCTTTCAACCATTTTTTCACTTGATCAACAATGATGGAATTATCTTTACTATGAGCTGCTTTGCACAATTTTTCTATACCTCCATAGCCAGCAGGATGTTTTATATTGTAATATATTTCAGTTAATAAATCATTCAATAAGCCTACCATTTTTCAGAAATACTACGTTTTGTCAATTTACGCTTTAGTGCTGATTATGGTGTGTCTTCACCCCACTGCACTCTGTGACCTTGAGAAACTTTACGTTTTGGAGGGGATGATTGAGGAGTTTCAAACCAACTATCTTCTGGAGAACTTTGATATTTACTGGGTTTGGGTATAGGTTGTCTATTCATCCATAACCAACATTCACGATTTCCAACAAAATCTTGAGGGATATTTATATCTTTTAATTCATGACTAAACGTTTCCCATCCACTCGGTTTAAAACCTTTCTGGTGTCTAAGAACATCATTGACTAAATGTATGATCTTTTAACCATTTATGACTTCTCCATTCGTAACTTAATACACCATGATCATCCCAACTCATGTTTGGATGAGATGATGAAGCATATAATAATGAAGTTTCTTTACATCTCATTATGATAGGGACACTTTCTATAATACGATCTCATAAAAAATAATGATTTTTCTCCTGACTCAGGCAATGGAACCAATGTTGGTTGTAATGCCTTCTCATGTAACATTTGACACTTTTGTAAAGTTTCCCCATACTTTTGTTCTTTCTCACATTCAGACAACTCTGAATTTTCTAACACAGATGATAAATCATTTTGAAGTTGTGCTGTATTTGTAATTTGAGGATTTGGGGGTAATCTTGGTCTTTGAGATTTTTTTATTTCTAAAAGGTTGCATATCTTCTAACATTTGATAAGGTACAATAGCCATCTTTTTCATATTTTACTCACTAATTTATTTGCAAGATTTGTTGCAACTCCTATAGCAGGTCCAAGTAAACCAAGTAATGGTAAAAAAAACACCTTTTTGATTTAAAATTTGTATTTTCTTTTTAAGAGTTATTGATTTACTAGCGAGTGCTCGTAGTTGTTGACGCCTTGGATGTAATTTTTGTTTCTGACTTTGTGTTAGATGTATGTTGCCTTTTAAAAGATTATGACAGCATTCAATTAATTAATTCTTTAGGTGCATTTTTCATAATTTGCTTTTGAAATGCTGGAGGACTTTGACTTAAACCTATCAACATACCAGCATATTTTTTAACTAACAAAATTTGTTGTTTCATATGTTGTCTCACCATCTTGCTGTTATAGAATCTAATGATTAAATGAAACAAATAAAAAATGTAATGCTATTTATATATATATATATATGTGAAGAGTACACTTTATTTTATTTAAAAAACATGTTCACTTAAAGTAAGACCTTATCCCTTGAACAGGTTTAGATATATTTAAACCTGTAAAACGTGCCTTTTGTGGGAATCTTTTCTTTTAATGGTACATGCTCTGTACTTTGTAGAGAATACATTGGTTAATGATTTTTGACACCATCTTTTTGTTATTGACACTACACGTGTTAACTAAAGTGGTGATACTTTTCTTTGTGTTTGAAGATTTTTCACAAGTAATGCTTTTGTTTTTGTATGCTTTGTAGATGGAGAATTATGAGGTGCAATTTCAAAATTTGTGTACATATATTTAGGTCCTACCTTTCATTGATTTATTATCTGTCTAGAACTTGATGAGTTTTTTGCCTTTTTCTTAGAGGATTTTCGCTTCCTTTTATGCGACTTTTGTTTCTTACTCTTTGTTTTCTTAAATGGTGAATAGAATGATCTACTTGTCTTATGACCATCCCATCAAATTAAATTACGAATGATAACACCACCAAAAAATCCACCACCTCCAGGTTTTAAAATAATGTTTCGTTTTGTTGGAAGATATACTCTCGGATTTGCACGTTGTTCAAGATCTTGTTTATGTTTATCCATATAGGTTAAAGTTTGTTTTGGCAATTTAATTTTCTTATTAAGTATGATTCTTCTTGCTAATGTAAACCATTTTAAAATTTTCTTAAAACCTTTCTTAAGTAATTTTTGTCTTGCAAATTGACTTGTTTCTTGACCAAGTTGTTCCAAAAGGATGTATGAATGATACCATGATGTGTACTCGTTGACAAATGTTGACTAACTAACACCAACTCATTAGAACATCGGAAATTTATAGTTTTGTATAAATGATGAGACCATGTTCATTTTGTGTCACCCAAGGATGAAAAATATCAGTTCTTAATCTCAAAGATTCAGGACTTTTAGGACGAAAATCAATTAATAAGAAACCATGATCAACACTTGTTGCATCTTGATACCATGCATTTAAATGTGGTAATTGAACTTGATTTGCCAGTACTTTAATTTGTCCTTTATCTCTGGTATTTTTAAATAAAATCATAAAATGTGCATTTAAACTCAGAGTACAACTAGATTTAGATTGTTGAAACATATTCAGTGTAATGTAAATTACACTTTCATTTCTATGATGTCATTTTCGTGTGAACCATAATTTAATTTTTTCTTCATCTTTTTCTCCTAACATATCATCAAAACTACAAGATGTGGAATAGTGACGTCACTGACAATTTCATATTCATCATCAGGGATACCTTCTATGAATTTAATATCTTCACTTTCTTTAAGTAAAGTATATGTATTTTGCCATTTTTTATAACATCAAATTATTTTTTTGTTGGGGAATTTGAAATAAGTCATGTTTCATATCAATAAGCTTTTTTGACAAATTCTGTTTTTCTTGAACCCCTAGGTCCCGAAATAAAGATAATACAAGGGTTGCTGAAACAATAAACAATCTCTCGATGCCATAATTGTTTTTTTTTTTGTGAAAAGGTTTTGTGAAATCATTCACTTATATACTTTCTTTTTCCATACTTTCCTCATGTCTTTTAGTAGGTATTCGTTTTAAGGGTGCCTTTAACTCAAATACATTTTCTGAAGAATCTAGTCTTCTATCTATTTGTGGTACACATTGTCTGTACAAGTAATTAATTATTTCTTTATGGTAAATTATATTGTACCAGACAACTCTTGTCCAAATATTTTCTACATTATCTTTGTAAAAAAGAACTCATGATTTGTAATGCATTACAAAATCCCCATACATTTCATCTTTTTCCAATTGATTATGAATAAAATCTTTTGTTATTGTTAGATAACCAGGAGTGATCAATTGAATTGCACATAATAATGCCTTTTGTGTAATCTTGTTGCCTAAGATACGTCTTACTGGTTCCATGGTTGAAATCAAAGTGATGATTCTTTTGTCTGTTATGATGTATTTTGTGCCTCAGGTACCACATTACACCATGCACTTTGTACATCAGGACAGTCAGGAAAATCATTTTCTACAATATCTGTAATGATTTCGTCTAACTTAGTTTTGAAATTATTTGAAAGTGCAGCTTTTCTTACAATTATGGTACTAAATGGTGTACTTTGATCATTTAGTACCATGAGTTCAAATAAAGAATTAGAATCTGGAAAATCATCTAGACACTTGTCATATTTTTTCATTGTTGGAAATATTTGATTTAAAGTGAATCCATACTCCATCACTTATAATATTTTGTCTGGAGGTGTTTGCGTACATGTTGGTGGATTATATAATTGACAATTTCTTATCAATTTAATATAAGAACCATTTGGTGACCGCTTAACATGTTCCTGCAAGGGAATATCTTTTTCTTCCCAATTAGGTAAACCTTGTCCACATACTAAACATTTTATTTTACCATCTCCCACATAGAAAACCCCAGCTTTAGCTAATTCTTCTTTATTGGATTTTAAAATAGGATTTGTAGTTATACCAAAACTCGAAAGTGTTCTTAACTCTGATAAGTGTATAGGATAAGTAGGATTAAGTGGTAGAGACATCTTGCCTGTTCAGTGTTCAAAGTCGAAATGAGAAATCTGAAAGGTAATTTATACCTTAAACCCGTAAGGTCTTGTAACATATTTATTCACTACAAAGCGTTTTGTGTACACAGATCTGAATGTTTTGGTTTGTCTTTCACTAGTGACTTGTTTGTTCTTGTTACATTTAATTATGTGTGTGTATTCAATGTTCAATTTGTAATTGTGTCTGTCTTGTACACATTCCACCATGGATTCAAAATTGACTTTCTGTGATGTATTGTAATCTAATGTGATTCCTTTAACTTTACATGAAGTGTGTATTTGACCATCTTTAATGTACTTGCAACCATCATTTTTTTTGGATCTAATCCTACATATTCAATAATTTTTGCATCTGGATGTTCATCTGTCCATTGACCGAACCTACTGTTTACAATTTGTGGGTTCCAAAGTGAGGGGTTATGGATGTAAATACAACTGTCTGTGTCAAAATATAATACTCGTCTACCCAAATGTCCTATTACTTTATATAATTCCATTCGTGCATAAGCTGTGACAAAAGATGCAACTGCAACATTATCTGATTTGTGAGGTTCATAAATATCTGTAGACTTGGTGTAATTGACAAAAATACATTTATCATGATCAAATAATTCAACATTTTTAATAATGATGTCTTTATCTTGTATCAAGTCAAAATATTTTTATGGGTCTTGTATGTATTCTGTTTTTGTTTTTACATTGTTTTGTGCACTCTTCCCCCATAAACAGTTTAACATGGTTTTAGCAAATGATCTTTGTCCTGGATTTTTTTCAATATTTTCCAAATGTATGTTTTCAGTTTGTGCATAGTCTTTCTTAAATGTATCTTTGTCTGTTTTTGTTTTCACCCAATCTGGATATCCACTGGCTTCTTGTTTCATTTTTAAATATTTGTTCACATAATGTTTGCAACTTTCTGAAGACCATTCTTTCCAATGCCAAATCTGATAAGAGTCAAGTAATGTGTACCCCATCCCAAAAGCTTTAAAGAGTTCAACAGATGTCCATGTACTTGTAATACTGCGTTGATCTGGTGTGTGTTCACATTTGTGTAATTCCTGTTCTGCACATGTATTGCAAAGTGTAAAAAACATTTTCTTGTTGCAATGAATTGGTAATACTGGCATGTGTAGAGATTGTGGTGGTAAAACTTTACATTTGATAAGTTCCCTGTACTGTCTTGTATTATTCATGTCTATGTTTTCTTTTGTGAGTATATTTGGATGACCTACTGGATATTCTCTGTGTTTATTGACATACGGATAGAGTGAACAAATATCTATGTATTTTATTTCATTGCCTGTGTTTTGGTCTACTTTATGATGATATTTAATGGAATTTGATCCCCCCCCCAAAAAAAAAAAAAAAAAAAAAAAAAAAAATAATGCTTCACGTGGTTTATAGGATCCATGTTTGGAAAAAAATGAATTTAATTTAATGTTGATTTTACTTCAGGATTTGATTTGCAGAAATGATCAAGTTCATGTTCCCATGTAATTCTCATGTTATACCCCAATGATTCTAAACGGTGTATGCGTTCCTGTGTATTGTTGTATAGAGTTTGGTAACATAGTAAATTGATTGGATTTTTCTCATGTCTATCGTATGTGTAACATGTCATACACCCATGCCACATATATCCATATAATTCACAGATTGGTTTTGCGTCTTTGTGAAATCCATCAACATAATAACCTCACCACCACTAAGTGCATGTTGAATATGTATATGTTCTTCCTGTGCAAGCGTCTGTAAAAATCTAATGGCTTTAATGGAGTATTTGACTTTAGCAGGGTAACATATGTCTGAAATGATTGCCATTTTGTTTTCTGGAAGTGAATTGTTTCTCCAAGCTTTTGTACATGCATCAGCTAAGGTAAATGCTTCTTTCAAGGGATCTATGCCGTCACCATCTATAAATGTTTGTCTGAATTCCCCACACCCCCTACGCAATATAACTACATCTGATTTGCAGTATAGTTCCATTTCTTTTTGAAAGTCAAATCTGGCATTACCAGTAAATTTTGGGTTGTACCACTTGATAAAATCTTCCCTGTCTGATGGAGACATAGAATCGAATCTGGCATATACAATGTTGAATCTAAATAATGACCAATATAATTTTAATACGCTTGTGTGTTTGCCAAATGGGGGAAATAACCTTTTGCTAATTCTGTCAAGCCAAATGTTTTAGGAAATTGTGCCAATCTCATCGAAAGAAAATATTAAAGAATCTATAAGTCTAATACCACAAGCTTTAAGTGAAATAATTTTGTTTCCATCCATAATTACATCAGGAGTTGTTTTACCAGTTTCAATGAGGTGTCTTAAAACAAATTGTCCATCAAAACCTCTTAAATTGTGAGCAAAATATTTTATAGTTTTTTATTTGTTAGTGTATCTTTCAATCAACATTAAAATCACTAAACACATTTAACAACTGGTATATAGTATCCAGACGCTATTGGGTGCAAACCGAGCATTCAGGTTTGTTCGTATAAGTTCTTGGGTCTATAAGTTCTTGGGTCTATAAGTTTTACAATTTAACACTAACCCTATGGAGTCTATGGGAAATTCAGTGTTAAAAATCTTGGGTCTATAAGTTTCACAATTTAACACTAACCCTATGGAGTCTATGGGAAATTCAGTGTTAAAAATCTTGGGTCTATAAGTTTCACAATTTAACACTGACCCTATAGAGTCTATGGGAAATTCAGTGTTAAAAATCTTGGGTCTATAAGTTTCACAATTTAACACTAACCCTATGGAGTCTATGGGAAATTCAGTTAAATATGTTTGGGTCTATAGTGCCTCCCCTAACTAATAACGGTCATTTGGCTATCAATATTTATCTTGACATCGCAAGGCATTATCTCGCAGCAGCGAGATAATTAATTCGCCGCGACGAGATAAATAATACGCATCGGCGAGATAAATATTGGAAACCTACGGTACCTTCCATGTCGGTAACTTATAGGGGACATGCGGTTGCCAACATTAATTTATATCGCCTCGGAGAGATAATAACTTGCCGGGGCGAGATAATAAACTTGCTGTTATTATTCTCTCGCCGCGATGAGATATCCTTCCTCCACGAAATTATTATCTCACCGCGGCAAGTTATCTTGCCGCCGCGATGGCGGTGGCGAGATAATGTCTCGCCGAGATAAATATTGGCAGTAAATGTCCCTTTCACGCTTCCGTACTAACTGACACGTGCAATATAAAATATCAGCTTAATGTTCTTGGCTTAAACGCATATCCAACCGTTCCGTCATTTGTTATTTTCTTTTTTTAATATCGATCAAGCATGTTATATTTTCAACACTAAAAATATCTGCAACCGTTCTATCATTTTATCTATTAATGCAAGGATGACAAAGCCTTCACACTTTTACCAGTTAAGCTTATCTATTTTTGACCATTATAGTGAACACCCACGCCAGTGGCGTGTGCGTACATAGGTCACAGGTATGTATCTATGATTTTATTTTGTCTATAACTGTGCAACAGAGTTTGGGTGCCATCTGGCGGCGTGTCTCTCCTACAGATAAATAATTCTGAATCATTATAACGGACAGTTAATTGCCTGCGGCTTATCAAAAAACATTATGTAGAATTTATCATCACAGAATGCTGGAAACTATGATACCAAAAGAAATAATGAAGTTAGGGAGTTGTTGTTGAGTTTGGTATTGTTTGAAACTTTGCCGCGCCTATGTCATCCGTTGTCAGTTTCGGTAGATTCAAGGCACAGGTTCATAACACTTTTCAGTTTTAATTGAGAACATACAATTATTTACAAGTTGCCGACAAAGAAGAAATAATAAAAAAAACAAGTGGTTTATTGACTCATTCAGTGTGAATTGTTCATTTGTATCGGATGTAGTGTGATTTTTTTAGCAACAACCAGACTTCAGACAAAACAAATTACAGTTATGCTGTCTTTCTCGGGAAAATCAAATTACACGAGCATGCAGCATGTGTACTTACAGAAACAGACATGCACGCGAGCAGCAAAATCCATTGATTTCCTAAATTTTACCTTCGCAAATTCAATGACTCCAGCCTTTGAATCGTTTTTTACCAGTGAAACAAGACAATGTCAGTTTAAGACTGTTAGAATTAGCGACCAGCCAATTTGTGATCCGACGGGTTCTCCTAAATACCAGAACCACACATAATTTGATAGAAACCACTCAAACCTCCCTCCAAAGTACACTTCCGCAATGTTTTGATAGGAAATATTTTACTTCCCGGATGATTTAGGCTTTTCAACCAGAAAGGAATTGAATTCATTTACATCCTAGTGAAAGTCATCTTCATCGGACCTACTTTTGGTGAAAGAATTCTGGTACCGGTATTTAGTATTTTTCTCCTTACACCAAGAAGCCCTAAAACCGTACGAACCGATTTCTAAATTTGCACACTGACTTCTGAGAAAATATTTCATTTCTACTTTGTTTCAGCTTTCAAAAGTAAATTGGAATTGAATGTATTACAAATTCTTTTATTCAAATTATCCGACCATTTATCTTGTGGATGTAAAATATTTTACATTTGTTTGAGGTTGTGGCAGTGAACCTCAAACCGAAAGGTCGACGGCTTGTTCCCCCCCCCCACCCCCCCCCCCCCCTGGGTTAACAGCTTTGTGTCGGACTGTCCTTGGGCAATGTACTCAATTCCGATTACCTACGTGGGGCAGAGTGATGCTGTACAATAAGGTGCACTGCATGCCGATGGTGCACCTGACTTCAACCAATGATAACCCTGCTTGTGTGGAGTAACTGGAGTTGTTAGTACATTGGGGAGCATGATAGTTGCCTACCAGCGCTAGGTGTTTCTCTACGATACACCTACTTTCTCAACCCGTAAAACTATCTGGCACAGGGGGTCCCTGGCTTTTGAAAGTGTCGTGTTAAATCACAATAACAATTTCCGTTTGTTTACTGCACGGTTGGGAGTTTCCGAGTAAATGCATGTAGTTATAAAATATTTCTGCTGTACAGATTCTCAATGATATGTTTACTATTTATAGCTTTGAAAGCTTTCGCACTACTAAAATTACTTGAGGACTTTAAAATATGAATACATTATTTTGTTGATATTCAATGAGAATCACCACTTGGCTTGGACTGAGTATTCGGCCCGAGAAGGTTCGACCTTCGAATAGTCGGCCTCTAATAAAGAAAGAGTCCGTCACAAACGTTCAAACTATTAGCATCATTTATTAAATAAAGAGAATAACCTGACTGATACAATACGGTTACAACCGTTCAACATATTTATGTAATAATGGATGAGACCAACTCGTAGAAACTCAGGTTATTACCATTACAATTGCGTCAACAATACCATCAAGAGGGGGGAGAGAAAATAACTTGAGTTGGCATAGTTAACCCTTCACCTGACAGTCTATAAAACTATACACTGTTTGATTCCCTCCCCCCATTTGTGAGCCAAACATTTGTAAAAATAGTGGTCAAATAAATTTTCTAGCCATGCAATGTTTTATATTTTTCATACAACCACAAGGCAAATTAGCAAATAGTCAGCTCATGAACCATTGGGGTTTATCCGGTGGTCCATGAGCTGAATTTTCAAGTACTGCGATTTGTGTTTTGTTCTGAGAAACTGTTATGTGATTGCCGAGTGAGAAATGTACCTCACCACGACTTAACTAATCAACCCACCACATCCTGTATTCGATTTATCACGCCCACCCAGACTGGCAGCGTGTCAGGTTGATGCATAATATAAAGAAGTCATACTATATATATATTCAGTACGCGGAGAGTGGATTGTAACTAAATCAAGCGGGGAGTGGAGTTATCACCCAAAGTATCACTTTCAAATTCTGTGCATATGGACAAAAATCCCGGAGGTCCATTGGCAGGAACTTTGCTTGCCATTGTCATGCTTCGCAACAGATTTAGAATTATTGCTTGGGTGGAATCTCCACTCTGCGGGTGAGTTAGTGATAATACTCTCGCCATGTACTGTATATATACTACCCAATGTTTGCTAAGCACCAAGTATATCCAACTACCTGTTTTACGTTTTACGTTTTCGTTGAAATATTGTAAGGAAAAGTGTATATATTTTTTTATTCAATTATATCTTTAATGATTTGAGTACAAAAGGTAGATTCTATTTGTGTTTGACATTATTTTTTTAGCTTTTGAATACCATAACCATGGGAAATGGATAGTATTGGTAAAAGAGGATTTTTTTCAATTTGCCAAAAAGTTGACGGAGCGAACTGGTATGGGTTCAATATCGAGTATGATACCCATTACTGCTAATTGTAGCTTGACAACGCCTTCTTATGTTCCCAATGAGGTTCCCGATGGTCCTTTGTGGGATGTTGTTCCATTCGTGGACCATCATGACACTAAGCTCCGGGATAGTACTTGGCTGGACTGGACGGGCTGAAATTGCAAGCTGCAACTCATTCCAGGCATGGTCGATTGGATTGAGGTTGGGGAATCTTGCTGGCCATGCACGCTCAATACCCTCCCTCTATCGGGACTCTCGACGGCATGGGCAACATGAGGACGGGCATTATCGTCCATCAGAATAAATCACCCAATGCACCTGCATACAATCTGACGTGGACATCCAGGCTCTCATCAATATACCGCTGTGCAGTAAATGTACCACGTTCAATGACACAGAGCTCTGTACGTCCATCCCTGCTGATTCCTCCCCAGACCATGATTGACCCTCCACCATGGCGGTCATGTTCAGCATTGTTGGCTGCATGTAATCGCTCTCCTGGTCTTCCCCATAGCCTAGAACGTCTATCGATGTTGTCTAGACAGTACCTTGACCCATCTGTAAAAAGGGCAGGTCGCCAATCTTCTCTGGTCCATTCAACGTGGTTCATGATCCATTCATATCGTGCCTGATGTTGTTTCTGGAGCAGCGAAATGCGAATACATGGTCTTCTCGGTCGGAGACCACATTTGTGCAACCTTGCCCGGATGGTCTGGGTCGAAACATTTACCCCGGGTGCATTCTGAAGGTCATTGAGAAGCTGGGTTACTGTGGCAAAGCGGTTCCTACGGGCCTGAATGATCAAAAACCGGCCTTCAGCTGCAGATGTTCTCCTGTCTCTGCCACCACCGTGCTGTCTTACTGGTGTGCCATACTGTTGAAATCTTGCCCAAGCTTTGGTGATCACCGTATGGTGCACACCAAGGGCTTCACCAACCTGACGATGGGTAGCACCTTGCTTCACCGTCCCTACAGCCCGCAACATTTCTGCTTCGGACAAATGTCTTCTTACATTTGCATTTGCCATATTCAGTCACCAAATCACAAGTGTTTGTGTTGAAATGAAGATTGAAAACCCTACACATGTCGTGTACATGTAGACAGTACACGAAAACATCATGAAAAGCAAGTGGTACATACTTTCCATGACTGTCACGAAACGTCTGCCTGTCAAGAAAGCTAATGGAAACACTGGAGACCTTCTCAATACATTCCTCAATCCTATCCACCAAACATATCGCAAATATGTCACAAGCAAATTTCACAATAATGTGTCAAATATTTGGCGCTTAGCAAACTTTGAGTAGTATAACTGAAAACGATTTCGCTGCAAACAAAATGGCCGTGTCTTATGGCCATCAAGGTGAGGGATACCTCATTCTTGGTTCATATCTGCTGAGATCGGACTCATATTAGCCGAGTTGAAGTCATATCAGGCGCGCTCTATATGGGTCAGTTCCGGAAAAAAAATCAAATCTAATAAATAAAGTACATTAACTACTTGGAACCACGACATTGTTACGAAAAATACTACTAGCTACAGTACTCTTTGTATTTGTAGAAATCATATAGCTCAATAGGGTTGTGGAAGTACAATGTTAATGATACCATTTGACTCGTTGTTGTTCACTTAATCGCTTTTACAGAACAACACGCATGTTTGTGATTTGAAAATGGTAAATGGCCGAGGAAAATAAATCTAATATATAAATGCGAATGTCTGTATCTATCTCTCTATCTCTCTATCTATCTTTGTCCCGGTTGAACTCCTCCGTTTCTCGACCGATCGATCACAAATTGTGTACACGGGGTAATTCGTCCCTGCGAGTGACATGGGATGGGTGCCGTGTCCGTGCGGGGTGACCTTGACCTTGAAATTGATGACCTTGATCTTTCATTTCGAAAACGACTGGGCCGATCGGGATAAAATTTCATATGTGCGGGTATACTCACCCATCGATCATTTTGACTTTAGCGGGGTGGCCGTGCGGGTGACCTTGACTTTGAAATTGGTGATAACCATCTTCTCCCGTGCAACGCCTGGTATCACCCGCGAGTAATAAATAAATTTACGAAAGTTTCCAGCTACAGCTTCATTTAATATTAATTTTAAACATAGAACAAACGTATGATTCAGCTCAAGTTCGAGCACTGTCATTTCATATTTCTAAAATTTGCTTGAGGTTCCCTACATACACGGCAAAGAGAGCGAGCTTGTGATTGCACTCACTTTCTAAAGTACAAATTCATAAAACGCAGGATCATCAGCTGACAATAAAGTGTTTTATACTGCACTCGTTAGCCTACTTAATAAGGAGGCATAACAATTGTGGTCATGTTGTGAGTAATGAGGTAACATGTGCCTTTCGATTCGTATTGAACTCAACGTCAGTGCAATCGATTAAGTTCAAAACCAAGAAACGTTTAATGAACAACAAATGATGGAAAATCGGCAGGTAAGGTTGATATGGTCGAAATGCTCCTTGGGTTTATCGTGGTGGTAACTCGTGTGCGTCTCTCTATCATTCTCTCTCTCTCTCTCTCTCTCTCTCTCTCTCTCTCTCTCTCTCTCTCTCTCTCTCTCTCTCTTCTCTCTCTCTCTCTCTATCTCTCTCTCATTTCTCTCTCGCTATCTCTCTCTCTCTCTCTCTCTCTCTCTCTCTCTCTCTCTCTCTCTCTCTCTCTCTCTCTCTCCCTCGCTCTCTCAGTCGTTGCAGCATTGAGCTTCAAACCGAGAGGTCCGCGGATAGATATCCGCCATGGGCGTATGTGTAATGGAGTATGTGGGGTGAGGAGATGATGACGGGCGAGTGTTTGGGGTCTAACTCTCTCTCTCTCTCTCTCTCTCTCTCTGTCTCTCTCTCTTTCTCTCTCCATCTCCCTCCCTCTCTCTCTCATCCACTCTACCTGTCTCTCTCTCCATCTTTCTCTCTCTCTCTCTCTGTTTCTCCCTCTCGCACGCTCACTCTCTCGGAAGAGCGGCGACTCAGTGGCAACGGCATTGGAATTCAAACAGAAAGGTCCACGGTCCGATCGCCTCCAGGGAGCACAGTGCATCAGTCGTTGCGTCATTGAACTTGAAACTGAGAGGTCCACGGTTCGATATCCGCCATGGGTTACTGCGTCGTGTCATTTGGCAAGGCACTTAATCTTGGTGCCGTTGTGTACTATGTCGATGGTACACCTGTCGTCAACCAATGCTGACTTTGCTTGCGTGGAGCTAATATGTTGGGAAGATTGACAAGTCTCGCAGTTGCCCGGTTGTTCTCCCAAGATACTCCGGCTTCCTCCTCCGGTAAAACTGTCCGACATGATGTGACCCTGGCTGTCGAAAGTGTTGTTAAACTCCAATAAATAAATAAATAAATTATAAAGGATCCCCATCAGGGGAAACGGCGTTGTGTCCTTGAGCAAGGCACTTAATCCCGATTGCCCAAGTGGTGTCAGTGTCAAATGAGGTGTACTGCACGAATATGGTGCACCTGTCTGCAACCAATGCTGACCTTGCTTGTGAGAAGTTAATACGTTGGGGAGTCTGACAGTTGCTCACCGTTGCTCAGTGGCTCTCTCCGGATACTCCGGCCACTTCCACCCGTAAAACTCTCCGACACGAGGTGACCCTGGCTGACAAAAGTGTAGTTACACCTCAATGGATAAATAAATAAATAAATAAATAAATAAAATAAATAAATAAATAAATAAATAAATAAATTAATTAATTAATTAATTAATTAATTAATTAATATCTCTATATCTCTCTATCTCTCTCCCTCTCTCTCTCTCTGTGAAGGGTAAACATTTTCAGAAGGAAATACAAGTTTGTAATTCTGTAAGAAAAAACATAAGTTCGTGCATGCTGATGAAATTAAAAAAAAATATGCTTCAAATTTCTCTCATAATTTATCTACGAATTTAACAAATTCCCTCTTGTTTGACAGATCTGTGCAATTAATGGAACAATTTTCTGCTAAAGATTTTTGTTTTTAACATCTTAGTGTGCAAAGGGTGTAATACTACATTTTTTCTCTCTGAGAAATCTTTCTAAAAAGTAGTGCATTTGCTTTTCGTTTCCAGAAGAAATATATAACAATCACAATTATTGACCCATATTTCCTTGTAGCATCATAACTTTATCTTTCTGTTTTGCTTGAAAAAACATACTTCATAATTTTTGCATGTTTTTTTTTTTCGTTTTAAACACACGTACTTCGTTACGTTTGCATTTTTGTTTTTGTTTTCAAACCCAATTTCTCCATATTCTTTATGCGGTAAGCTTTCATTATGATTTACTAAACCGTTATACATCGCTTGATTAGTATCGCAATGATGCAGTAAAGCGTTTTCCCCATCCGTGTCCTTGTGATGAAGTAAAGCGTTATTCATTATTCCGTCCGTGTCCTTGTGAAGTATTTATGATGTATCCGAGCGTTATTTATTATTCGTTTAGTACCTTTATGATGTACTAAGGCGTGATAACTTATTTCATTAGTGCTGTCATGATGTACCAAAGCGTTATTCGTTATTCCTTCCGTGTCTTTGTGATGTATTTATGATGTATCCGAGCGTTATTATTTATTATTCGTTTAGTACCTTTATGATGTACTAAGGCGTGATAACTTATTTCATTAGTGCTGTCATGATGTACTAAAGAGTTATTCGTTATTCCTTCCGTGTCCTTGTGATGAATTTATGATAAAAGCGTTATTTATTATTTGTTTAATTCGTTTAAGATATACAAGACGTAAGTCCTTATTTCTTTAGTGCCGCCATGATGTACTAACGCGTTATTCATTATTCGCTAAGCGGCCCTAGGATGTACTAAGGTCTTTATCATTGTTCACATAGTGTGCTTTTGATATACTGAAACATCATTCCTCATTCATTCGTTTTATGACTTTATTCCAACCCCGGTATGACCATTCCCTACTAGATGGGTTCCAAGGTGTTGGATAGAGGAAGGCCTGCTCGGTTGAGCAGGTTTGCTGCGACATATCTGTATATGCAGCACCGGACGAAAATAGTACAAGCCTCTTATGCTGTCACCCCGTTCTCTCTTGAGGTGCATTCTGAAAACCCCGGAGGGAGGAAGTCGCGGACAAACAAACAGTGTCCCGGTTAGAGCAATATCCATTTTTGGAGATGCCTGTTCAATACACTGCTTTGGTCCTAACTTCTGATCCAGACGGATGGTCAGCTGAGACCGGTCTGGCCAACCGAGAGCCCCCGAAAAAGGTGCCACGTCAATGGGGCACCGGGATGTCATTCAATCAGTTATTTCGTTTATCTCGTCTTTGTCGTTGTCATCGTGTACTGACTTTTAACGAACTTTGTAGTTTTGAACATTTTCTTTTCATTGCACTGTCTGAAATAGTTGTGAGTGGCACGCTGTGTTTCACGGGTGTCGTAAAATAACTTGTTGAATGACCAACTTCTGAAAACCTGGAGCTACCCAGACTGGACTGGTCAATCGGCGGTCACTGGTATTCGTATGCATTACTCTGGTCGAGTATGCTTTCCACCTACTCCCGATGTTGATTGCTGGTTATCCGAAACGTAACCCTCCCGTTTGGACTGGTAGTAAAGGCGAAAATCGTGGAATTATGAAATATAAAAACACATAAACTTGGAATACACACAAAACAAAAAAAATAAAACAGAAACGTGGTCTAGAGTTTTCTACTGACTCTGATTCTGACTCAGATTAGAACATTTCAAGTCCAAATAACTGACCAAAATTCATTATCATTATAAGTATCAAAGAGGCCTGAGAAATCGTAACATCGGTGCTTGGTATGAGTACATCGACGCCATTACATGCTACAAAACTATCACAAAACTACCAACGCAGTCAGCCGAATCCCAGAAACAATGCACATGGTCCCATAGGAACAATTCTATCTTTTAGTTACTCCCTTTACGATCGAACAAACAGAACCAGAGTCTTCCCAAACAAACTCCACTGCTCAAACATCAGAGAAAATAAAACTGGGCAAAAAAACAACAAAACAACACACAACAGACAAACCTAAGAAGAAAACCCTTAATCAGAAAAGAATAAGAAGTCAAGCAAATCGAAACCAGATCAAACGAAAAAAAAACCCCAAATCTCCACAAAATCTTAGGCAGAGTCAGAGACGACAAGTCCAAGATAACTGAAAAGGAAAAGAAAAACAGAACCTAGAATCCGACAGAATCCATAAACTACTTCAAAATGATGTCACAAGACACATGCTTGAAGGCGTTGAAGACAGGTCAGTCAATAAGGGGATCGATGCACGTTCTCGACTAAACTACGCCTGAATTCTTCCCAGGGTAGATCACCACGTAAAAAAAATCACCAAGAAAACGCATGGCGGTAATTTCTCCCATCCGTCCACCCTCTAAATACCCAACCAAATATGGATACAATCCAAACCAATAGAAAAAGATGGAATTGTCGAGATTTTAGAGCAAATTGTAATAAACTGGGCCTTCTACACCAAAAATGTAAACCTGCTGCCTTTTGCTTGTAGGAAACACTCTTGGGGAGATCTGACACTCGAGAGTGTTCAGTTTTTAAGCATTATACTTCGTATAACGCCATGCTGACGAAAATGATCCTCATGTTCGTGGGACATCTCTCTAAGTCCCAAACGACATTATTCACAGCCCTGTTTCTTTACAAACAAATTTTCAGGCTCTTGTGGTACGCCTAACTTCAAACGAGACAGCTACATTATGTTCTATTTACATTTCATCAAATAAGACCCCGCAGCTGTGTGTCGGGAGGCATTAATGCACTTAGCCCGCTCCGGGGTGACTCTCGCACCAAAGAAGACCTCAAAGGGAATACCGTAGAAGTGCTTCAAAATATAAGTTATCTCCGCCAACATGTATGGTATATGGAGATTTAATACCTGGATGTCGCGTCGGTTTTTAAACACCGAGCCGCAGGCGAGGTCTTTAAATGAGACATCCAGGTATTAAATCTCCATATAGCATACATGTTGGCGGAGATAACGTTTTGTCCCGTTTGAAACACAATACAAGCAAATTGGAAATAAATTTGTGGACGCATTTCTCAGCTCCACACTCAAGTGGACCAAAATGGTGATAATTATTTTGCTTTAAAATTCGCAGAAAACAACAGAGTTACATCCCTTGGGTCGTTAAGGAAACGAGTAAACAGTATTTTGTTGACATATCGTCCCTGAGTTCCAATGTATTCTATGTGCTTATTGGCACATAGAACACATTGGTACTCAGAGAGGACGAATTAATTGCTCTTATTTTGTTTTTATGATTGAATTGTCTGAAATCTGATGATATTTGTGACTATTTTCGGGTTTTTGGGTTCGATTTCTATTTCGAGGCGAGCAAAATCGGAAAGCATTCGTTTAAACCACATGCCCCCGATGTTTCATGTGTGCTTTTGCACGCTCTCATAAGCATTGAATGCTTGGTGCATCCTTTGCCGTGGCTATTTGTCCAAGGCATTCTGACCAATCAAAAGACCGAATTTATCGGGATATAGGGATAATATGATTTATGCTTGTTCAAAGATGTTCAGACAGTTATTTGCAATCCGCAACTGGTTATTACACTTTAACCCTTTACCTAGGATGACACCTGTAAAAACAATTCTTGAATAACTCATTTTTTTTCATTTTTTTCTCAAAAACATAGCTTATGACCCTCGTTGAAACGAGCTCGACGAGCTCGTTCCAAAGAGGGTCATAACCTATGTTTGTGGAGGATAATATGCGGCCAGAATGTGTTCCTTGTCAGCAGGTTAACAGTGGAACACATTCTTTATTACTGTACAGATTTTAATCTTATGAGACAGTAGTGCTTTAACGTTGTGTCTCTTCGAGACCTATTTTACAGTACTAACCTCTTTACTAAATTTTAAATTGCTTTTATTCTTTTAAATTCTTATCATTTCATATATATTCAACAGGTTGATTTACACCATATTCTTTAAATAACTAGTCTCATTTTCTCGACACTGTGTTCACTCCTTTGATTTATTCATTATACTTCATCAGTTTGGTTTTATTTATTTTATGGAAGATGATGATATATTTTATAAAACCAACTTTTCATGGACACGTTATAGCCTAAGACTGTGATGTGGCGCAAAGCACCAAAAAATAATAAAAAAAATAATACGTGTCTTTAACGTGTAACAAAGCATTACTCATTATTCATTAAGTGTCCTTGTGAGGTACTGGCGCGTTATTGATTATTTGTTTTGAGTGCTTATGATGTACTAGTCTGCTGTCAGTTATCCGTTTAGTGTTTTAGTAATGTACTATCGCGTTATTCCATATTCATTCAGTGTCGCAGTGATGTCGAGAAGTTATACTCGTTATTCATTTTGTCTCTTAGTGATGCCCTAAAGCAGTATTTATTCTCCGTTTAGTGTTTTAGTTATGCACTAAAGCATTGTTCCCTATTCGTTTATTGACTCAGGTATGTACTACGCTTTATTCAATAGTGCCTTAGTGGTGTACTAAAGCGTTATTCATTATTCATTTATTGCCCTAGTTATGATTAGTTATGTACTAAAGTGTTATTCGGTATTCATGTTAGTGTTTTGGTGAGGTACTAGAGTGTTATTCACTACCCGTTTAGTGTCCTAGCTGTGTATAAAAGTGTTATTCAGTATTCATCTCAGTGTCTTTGTGATGTACTAAAGTGTTATTCATTATTCATTTAGTGTCATAGTAATGTACTGACCCTGTATTCCTTATTCACTTAGTGCCTTAGTGATGTACTACAGCGTTATTCATTATTCATTTATTGCCCTACTTATGTATTTGTCATGTACTAAAGTGTTATTCAGTATTCATTTTAGTGTCTTAGTGAATTACTAAAGTGTTATTCAGTATATGTTTAGTGTTCTAGCTACGTATTAAAGTGTTATTCTGTATTCATTTCAGTGTCTTTGTGATGTACCAAAGTGTTATGCGTTATTCATTTAGTGTCGTATTGATGTACTGAAGCGCTATTCCTTATTCATTTAGTACTGAAGCGTTATTCCTTGATCATTTAGTGCATTAGTGATGTACTAATGTGTTACTCATTATCCATTCAGTGTCTCAGTGATGTACTAAAGCGTTAATCATTATCTATTTCTTGTCTCAGTGATGTACAAACGTTTTATTCATTTTCGTTTAGTGTCTTAGTGATGTACTAGGAGTTATGCATTACCCATTTAGTGTCTTAGTGATGCACAAAATCGTTACTCATTATCCATTTAGTGTCTTAGTGGTGTATTAAAAAGGTATTCCCCATTCATTCAGTGTCTCAGAGATGCACTAAAGCGTTATGCATTATCCAGTTAGTGTCTCACTGATGTACTAAATCGCTATTCATTATTCATTTAGTGCATTAATTATGCACTAAAGTGTTATTCGTTTAGGGTATTAGCGATGTGCCAAAGCGTTACTCATTATACATTTAGTGTATTACTGATGCATTAAAGCGTTATGCATTACCGATTTAGTGTTTTAGTGATGTACCACAGCGTTATTCATTATCCATTTAGTGTCTTAGTGACGTACTAAAGCGTTATTCATTATCCAGTTAGTGTCTAAGTGATGTACCACAGCTTTATTCATTATCCAGTTAGTGTCTTAGTGACGTACTAAAGCGTTATTCCTTATTAATTTAGGTTCTAAGTGGTGTATTTAAGCGTTATTCATTATTCGTTTAGTGTATTAGTGATGTACTAAAGCGTTATTCCTTATTCGTTTAGTGTATTAGTGATGTACTAAAGCGTTAGTCCTTATTAATTTAGGTTCTAAGTGGTGTATTTAAGCGTTATTCATTATTCGTTTAGTGTATTAGTGATGTACTAAAGCGTTATTCATTATTCGTTTAGTGTCTTAGTGTTGTACTAAAGCGTTATTCATTATCCAGTTAGTGTCTTAGTGACGTACTAAAGCGTTATTCATTATCCAGTTAGTGTCTTAGTGACGTACTAAAGCGTTATTCCTTATTAATTTAGGTTCTAAGTGGTGTATTTAAGCGTTATTCATTATTCGTTTAGTGTATTAGTGATGTACTAAAGCGTTATTCCTTATTCGTTTAGTGTATTAGTGATGTACTAAAGCGTTATTCCTTATTAATTTAGGTTCTAAGTGGTGTATTTAAGCGTTATTCATTATTCGTTTAGTGTATTAGTGATGTACTAAAGCGTTTTTCCTTATTAATTTAGTGTCCAAGTGTATTTAAGCATTATTCATCATTCGTTTAGTGTATTAGTGATGTACTAAAGCGTTATTCATTATTCGTTTAGTGTCTTAGTGATGTACTAAAGCGTTATTCATTATTCGTTTAGTGTCTTAGTGATGTACTAAAGCGTTATTCATTATTCGTTTAGTGTCTTAGTGATGTACTAAAGCGTTATTCATTATCCAGTTAGTGTCTTAGTGACGTACTAAAGCGTTATTCCTTATTAATTTAGGTTCTAAGTGGTGTATTTAAGCGTTATTCATCATTCGTTTAGTGTATTAGTGATGTACTAAAGCGTTATCCATTATTTTTCGTTTAGTGTCTTAGTGATGTACTAAAGCGTTATTCGTTATTAATTTAGTGTATTAGTGATAAACTAAAGTGTTATTCCTTATTAATTGAGTGCCTTAGTGATGTATTTACGCGTTATTCCTTATTAATTTAGTGTTTTAGTGATGTACTAAAGTGTTATTCATTATTCGTTTAGAGTTATAGTGATGTACTAGAGCCTTATTCATTATGCATTTAGTGTTAATCATTATCCTTTTCGTGTCTTAGTGGTGAACTAAATTGTTATTCATTTTCATGGGGGCGCGGTGGCTCAGTTGGTAGAGGTGCAGGCTGCAAGCCGAGAGGCCCTCGGTTCGAATCCTACTTGCGGCAACCGCGTTGTGTCCTTGGGCAAGACACTTCACCCCGATTGCCTACATGGGGGCACGATGACACTGTGTACTGAGAAGTACTGCACGTAGATGGTGCGCATGTCTTCAACCAATCTAACCCTGCCTGTGCTGCGGTGCAGAGTTCAGAGTTACGGTGTTGGGGAGCTGACAGCTGCTCGTCATTGCTCGGTGGTTCTCTCCGGGTACTCCGGCTTCCTCCACCCGTAAAACTGTCACTGTCACGATTAGCCATTGTGCATAAGTATGTGACCTTAAACGCCAATAAATGATTATAATAATAATAATACATTCATTTCCATTTAGTGTCTTAATGATGCACTAAAGCGTTGTGCATTACCCATTTATTGTCCTAGTGATGTACTAAAGCGTTGTGCATTATCCATGTTGTGTCTTAATGACGTACTAAAGCGTTATTCCTTATAAATGTAGTGTCCTGGTGATGTACTAAAGCGTTATTCCTTATTAGTTTTGTGTATTAGTGATGTACTAAAGCGATATTCATTGTCCATTTAGTGTTTTAGTGATGCACGGAAGCGATATTCATTGTCCATTTAGTGTGTTAGTGATGCACCAAGGCGTCAATCATTATCCATTTAGTGCCTTAATGGTTTACTAACGCATTATTCATTATTCGTTTAGTGCCTTAATAATGTACTAATGTGTTATTGATTATGCATTTCCTGCCTTTGCTCTGTTCCAAAGTGCTATTCGTTATTCGTGTAGTGTCTTAGTTATGTACTAAAGCCTTATTAATTATTTATTGTGTGCCTCAGTGATGCACTAACGTATTCTTCAGTATGCATTTATTTTCATGTGTTGTACTAAAGTGTTATTCATTATTCATTTAGTGTATTAGTGATGTACCAAAACGTTATTCATTATTCGTTTAGTGCCTTAGTAATGTACCAATGTGTTATTGATTATCCATTTAATGTCTTTGTTATGTTCCAAAGTGCTATTCATTATTCGTGTAGTGTCTTAGTTATGTACTAAATCCTTATTAATTATTCATTCTGTGTCTTAGTTATGCACTAAAGCCTTATTAATTATTCATTTTATGTATCAGTGATGCACTAAAGCCTTATTAATTATTCATTTTGTGTCTCAGTGATGCACTAAAGTGTTATGTATTATTCATTGTGTGTCTTAGTGATGCACTCAAGTTTTATTCGTTATTCATTTTGTATCTTGTGATGTACTAAATTGTTACTCGTTATTCATTTGGTGTATTAGTGATGTACTAAAACGTTATTCATTATTCATTTAGTGTTTTAATGATGTAGTAAATATTTATTCATTATTCACTTAGTATCTTGTGATGTACTAAAGTGGTATTCATTACTTACTTGGTGTATCGGTGATGTAGTAATGCTTTATTCATTATTCATTCAGTATTTTGTGAAGTACTAAAGTGTTACTCGTTATTCTTTTGGTGTCTTACTGATGTGCTAAAACATTATTCATTATCCATTTAGTGTCTTAGTTATGTGCTAAAGCGTTATTCATTATCCATTTAGTGTCTTACTGATGTGCTAAAGCGTTATTCATTATCCATTTAGTGTCTTACTGATGTGCTAAAGCGTTATTCATTATCCATTTAGTGTCTTAGTTATGTGCTAAAGCGTTATTCATTATCCATTTAGTGTCTTAGTGATGTGCTAAAGCGTTATTCATTATCCATTGAGTGTCTTACTGATGTGCTAAAGCGTTATTCATTATCCATTTAGTGTCTTACTGATGTGCTAAAGCATTATTCATTATCCATTTAGTGTCTTACTGATGTGCTAAAGCATTATTCATTATCCATTTAGTGTCTTACTGATGTGCTAAAGCGTTATTCATTATCCATTTAGTGTCTTAGTTATGTGCTAAAGCGTTATTCATTATCCATTTAGTGTCTTAGTTATGTGCTAAAGCGTTATTCATTATCCATTTAGTGTCTTAGTGATGTGCTAAAGCGTTATTCATTATCCATTGAGTGTCTTACTGATGTGCTAAAGCGTTATTCATTATCCATTTAGTGTCTTACTGATGTGCTAAAGCATTATTCATTATCCATTTAGTGTCTTACTGATGTGCTAAAGCATTATTCATTATCCATTTGGTGTCTTACTGATGTGCTAAAGCGTTATTCATTATCCATTTAGTGTCTTAATTATGTGCTAAAGCATTATTCATATTCCATTTAGTGTCTTACTGATGTGCTAAAGCATTATTCATTATCCATTTGGTGTCTTACTGATGTGCTAAAGCGTTATTCATTATCCATTGAGTGTCTTACTGATGTGCTAAAGCGTTATTCATTATCCATTTAGTGTCTTACTGATGTGCTAAAGCGTTATTCATTATCCATTTAGTGTCTTAATTATGTGCTAAAGCGTTATTCATTATCCATTTAGTGTCGTACTGATGTGCTAAAGCGTTATTCATTATCCATTTAGTGTCTTACTGATGTGCTAAAGCAATTATCCATTTAGTGTCTTACTGATGTGCTAAAGCGTTATTCATTATCCATTTAGTGTCTTAGTTATGTGCTAAAGCGTTATTCATTATCCATTTAGTGTCTTACTGATGTGCTAAAGCGTTATTCATTATCCATTTAGTGTCTTACTGATGTGCTAAAGCGTTATTCATTATCCATTCAGTGTCTTAATTATGTGCTAAAGCGTTATTCATTATCCATTTAGTGTCTTAGTGATGTGCTAAAGCGTTATTCACTATCCATTTAGTGTCTTACTGATGTGCTAAAGCGTTATTCATTATCCATTTAGTGTCTTAGTGATGTGCTAAAGCGTTATTCATTATCCATTTAGTGTCTTACTGATGTGCTAAAGCTTTATTCATTATCCATTTAGTGTCTTAGTTATGTGCTAAAGCGTTATTCATTATCCATTTAGTGTCTTAGTTATGTGCTAAAGCGTTATTCATTATCCATTTAGTGTGTGCTAAAGCGTTATTCATTATCCATTTAGTGTCTTAGTTATGTGCGAAAGCGTTATTCATTATCCATTTAGTGTCTTAGTTATGTGCTAAAGCGTTATTCATTATCCATTTAGTGTCTTAGTTATGTGCTAAAGCGTTATTCATTATCCATTTAGTGTCTTAGTGATGTGCTAAAGCGTTATTCATTATCCATTGAGTGTCTTACTGATGTGCTAAAGCGTTATTCATTATCCATTTAGTGTCTTAGTGATGTGCTAAAGCGTTATTCATTATCCATTTAGTGTCTTAGTTATGTGCTAAAGCGTTATTCATTATCCATTTAGTGTCTTAGTGATGTGCTAAAGCATTATTCATTATCCATTTAGTGTCTTACTGGTGTGCTAAAGCGTTATTCATTATCCATTTGGTGTCTTACTGATGTGCTAAAGCGTTATTCATTATCCATTTAGTGTCTTAGTTATGTGCTAAAGCGTTATTCATTATCCGTTTAGTGTCTTAGTTATGTGCTAAAGCGTTATTCATTATCCATTTAGTGTCTTAGTGATGTGCTAAAGCGTTATTCATTATCCATTGAGTGTCTTACTGATGTGCTAAAGCGTTATTCATTATCCATTTAGTGTCTTAGTGATGTGCTAAAGCGTTATTCATTATCCATTTAGTGTCTTAGTTATGTGCTAAAGCGTTATTCATTATCCATTTAGTGTCTTAGTTATGTGCTAAAGCGTTATTCATTATCCATTTAGTGTCTTAGTGATGTGCTAAAGCGTTATTCATTATCCATTTAGTGTCTTACTGATGTGCTAAAGCATTATTCATTATCCATTTAGTGTCTTACTGATGTGCTAAAGCGTTATTCATTATCCATTTGGTGTCTTACTGATGTGCTAAAGCGTTATTCATTATCCATTTAGTGTCTTAGTTATGTGCTAAAGCGTTATTCATTATCCATTTAGTGTCTTACTGATGTGCTAAAGCGTTATTCATTATCCATTTAGTGTCTTACTGATGTGCTAAAGCGTTATTCATTATCCATTTAGTGTCTTAGTGATGTACTAAAGCGTTATTCATTATCCATTTAGTGTCTTAGTTATGTGCTAAAGCATTATTCATTATCCATTTAGTGTCTTAGTGATGTACTAAAGCGTTATTCATTATCCTTTTAGTGAATTAGTGTTGTACTGAAGCGTTATTCACTATCAAGTTAGTGTATTAGTGATAGACTAAAGCGTTATTCCTTATTCATTTAGTATATAAGTGGTGTATTTAAGCGTTATTGATTATTCGTTTAGTGTATTGGTGATGTACTAAAGCGTTATCCATTATTAATTTAGTGTATAAGTGATAGACTAAAGTGTTATTCCTTATTAATTTAGTGCCGTAGTGATGTATTTAAGCGTTATTCCTTATTAGTTTATTGTTGTAGTGATGTACTAAAGTATTTTTCGTTATTCGTTTACAGTCTTAGTGATGTACTAAAGCGTTATTCATTATCCATTTAGTGCCTTAGTGATGTACTAAAGCATTATTCATTATCCATTTAGTGTTAATCATTACCCTTTTCGTGTCTTAGTGACGTACTAAAGTGTTATTCATTTTCATTTAGTGTCTTAATGATGCACTGAAGCGTTGTGCATTACCCATTTATTGTCCTAGTGATGTACTAAAGCGTTATGCATTATCCATGTAGTGTCTTAATGACGTACTAAAGCGTTATTCCTTATAAATGTAGTGTCCTGGTGATGTACTAAAGCGTTATTCCTTATTAGTTTTTGTATTAGAGATGTACTAAAGCGATATTCACTGTCCATTTAGTGTCTCAGTGATGCACGGAAGCGATATTCATTGTTCATTTAGTGTCTTAGTGATGCACGGAAGCGTCAATCATTATACATTTAGTGCCTTAATGGTTTACTAACGCATTATTCATTACTCGTTTAGTGCTTTAGTAATGTACCAATGTGTTATTGATTATCCATTTCCTGTGCTATTCGGTATTCGTGTAGTGTCGTAGTTATGTACTAAGGACTCATTAATTATTTACTGTGTGTCTCAGTGATGCACTAACGTATTCTTCATTATGCATTTATTTTCATGTGTTGTACTAAAGTGTTATTCATTATTCATTTAGTGTATTAGTGATGTACCAAAACGTTATTCATTATTCGTTTAGTGCCTTAGTAATGTACCAATGTGTTATTGATTATCCATTTAATGTCTTTGTTATGTTCCAAAGTGCTATTCATTATTCGTGTAGTGTCTTAGTTATGTACTAAATCCTTATTAATTATTCATTCTGTGTCTTAGTTATGTACTAAAGCCTTATTAATTATTCATTATGTGTCTTAGTTATGTACTAAAGCCTTTTTAATTATTCATTTTATGTCTTAGTGATGCACTAAAGTGTTATTTATTATTCCTTTTGTGTCTTGGTGATGCACTAAAGTGTTATGTATTATTCATTTTGTATCTTGTGATGTACTAACGTGTTATTCGTTATTCATTTGGTGTATTAGTGATGTATTAAAACGTTATTCGTTATTCATTTGGTGTATTACAGTTAAAACTAGAAGTCCTGTCATGAAATGCGCACAAATAGCACGTTGATATGCGCGTTATTTACGCGTTAAGGCCCAAGTAAAGCTATCAAATTCTGTACACATTGCCTGTGCACAAGCAATGTTTCAGCCAATGGACCTCCGTGTAACCCGGAGGTCCGTTGGCAGAAACATTGCATGTGTTTGCTATGAGTAACCAAGAGAACCTGCCGTGCAATGGATGCCATTCGATATGGCAATTGCGCGCAATTCCAACGCACAATTAAGCCTAGATAAGCGCACTATTCGTGACAGGACTTCTAGTTTTAACTGTAGTAATGTATTAAAGTGCTATTCGTTATTCATTTGGTGATGTACTACAATGTTATTTGTTATTCATTTGGAGTATTAGCGATGTACTAAAGTGTTATTCGTTTTTCATTTGGTGTATCAGTGATATACTAAAGTGTTTTTTGTTATTCATTTGGTGTATTAGTGATGTAGTAAAGATTGAAATATTTAGTATTGATTTAGTGTATTAATATGTGAGTATAGTTTGAAATTTGATATTCCATTAGAGTATTTATGATGTTCTTAAGCTTTATTCTTTATTCATTTAGTGTCTTTAGAATAGAGTAAATTGTTATTCGTTTAGTGTCTTTGATGTGTACTGATGCGTTGTGTAATATTTATCCCATAAATGGATGCTTAATCGAGCAATAAAAGTGTTAGATAATGTTAGATAATGTTTTATTTTATTCACCTAGTAGGTTTAACACACCAAATATTTATCTCCGTAGTAGGGGGTTGCAAACAGACTATACCAGGTTTACCTCTGGTGTTCCATGTGAAAGTTTCAATACCGTGACTGGTTTTACGCTTGACAGAAATCTGTGGAAACGAAGAAACGATTGTCACTTTAACGTAATTAAATGAGTTGTACCGGTATAAGAATATATGCCGCATGTAAGAAGTGCATTGCGACCGAACAATAAAGAACACTCATAATTAATTAACAAAAGTATTTAAAAATGAAACCTGAATTTAAAATACGTAATGCCAGGAGTGTTGTGTTCATTATGAGATGTGCATATGCTAAGTTGGGCGGTACGGTTTTTCAATTAAGGGAAGCGTAAATGAACAAATCTCACGTCATAAGCCGACGTTTATCAAACGCTTAAATGTTTAGTTTTAGAATTTATCTTATGACTCGTCCGTTTTGTTCACGTTAAAACATTTGATATTTTGTTTTCATATTAATAAAGCCTTCCGTCAATTTCATTGGTCAATTTCAAAACTAAACAATTTGATTTGCTGAATAAAATACAACTGGGCCACATTTTCATAATTTGCATAATTAGAGTTGGGAGCTTTCATTGGTCAATTTCAAAACTTGACAATTTGATTGGTTAAACAAAATACAACTGGGTAACATTTGCATAATTTCAGTAGGGAGAATTTACGATATCTGTCCTGTTTAGGGTGGGTTATATTGTATTAATCTTTTACCTACAAGAAAAACGCCATTCATTTTTTTTTTATATTTTCACTTTTTGCTTCCAAAACATAGGTTATGACCCCTCATGGGAACGAGCTCAACGAGCTCGTTCCAATGAGGGGTCATAACCTATGTTTTGGAAGCAAAAAATGAAAATTTTTAGTTAAACGAGGATGTTTTTTTCCAAGTGCCGTCTGCATCTCAAGTTAGGTGATGGGCTAAAAAGTCATACTAAGTGGCTAATTTGTGCGTGTGTGTGTCATATGATAAATAGAATATGAAATGAGTGTTTTTCTCATATAATATTTATGAAACTCGTCCGAATTTTCCGTTTGGGCTCGCCAGAGGCTCGCCAAAACGGAAAATTCTTAGACTCGTTTCATGAATATTATTTGAGAAAAACACTCATTCCATATCCTCTATATATGACACATTTCAACTCTGCCTAACAATAAGAAGAATAACCATATACAAAGAAAATACAAATTAAATCACTCAAAACCCTACGTTATAAGCATACAAGTTCCATTGTGAAAGGCGGGTGGCGGTGGTGGATGGTGATTGATGTTTTATTTTCCAAATTTGAATATTTCAAATTAGGAAAGTGTAAATGAACATTTAAACACGTTTCTGCTCTGTTTATAAACATCAAGCTGAATTGCCGTCGAAAAAACAATGAACGACGAAAGTAAGAAAGATAAAAATCGCGATATCGACGCCGTAGCTGCGACGGGTGGTGAAATTTCACAAAATTCTAAGCTCATCAAGGGCCATAACTCCAAGAAAAATATTTGGAACAACACATGCATTGAACAGTGGCTAGACATCAATAAGATACACTTACGTGCCAAATATAAAGTTATTCCATCAAGTATTTCAAAAGTTATTGAGTTTTGAAACTCGTTGGTCACAGACAGACTGACTGACCCTCTAAGTTCATCAAGGGCCATAACTCAAAAAAAAATATTTGGAACAACACATGCATTGAACAGTGGCTAGACATCAATAAGATACACTTACATGCCAAATATAAAGTCATTCCATCAAGTATTTCAAAAGTTATTGAGTTTTTGAAACTCGTTGGTCACAGACAAACTCGTTGGTCACAGACAGGCCGACCGACCGACAGACAGACCGACAGAGAGACCGACAGACCGACATTCCCACTTATAGAGCTGCTAGTCGCAGCTAAAAATGTATGGAGATAACATATTGGCCAGTGACTTTTTGAGGAGGAATTGGACTCTGATTCCGAAGTTATAACCCGAAACGAATTGGCTTGCAGAACTGGAACTGGTAATAATTTAGACAATGTTAGCAACCCTATCGGCACCAGTCATGACAGTATCACATGTAACAATGCCAAAGTGGCAGTGGAAAACTTATTGACCTCCTTATGTTGTCCATAAACCCAAATACACTTTTTGTCTGACTTTGAATGCGAGGTAGAAAGAGAAAATACAAAACAGAATACTGAAACAACTGAAGTTGAAAATAGTTTAACGATAAAGCCTGTTATTGTTAAAACAGAAACTGAAAATGTCCCCACGTTAACAACCCGCAAGTCAAAGGAGACAAATAAAACTATACATGCAGTTCAGCCTGATACAAGTAATAAGACATCCCGATTTTTAGAATTTAACAAAGAAAGTATAAATGATTTTATATCAAAACAACAGAACAAAAGTACAGTGATAAAATCATTGAATGATATAAAATTATTCAACCAGTTCCTTCAGATAAATGGGGGAAAGCGTGAAATACATCAAATTCCACCAAGCGAACTGTGCCCTATAATTGCTCGCTTTATTTTCAGTGTTAGAAAAAAAGGATGCTGGGGGATTTTGAGCCAAGTTGGCTCAGAGGGTTAATTTCAAGCATTAATCGGTACTTAAGGCGACACAAGTGTGACATTTCAGTGATGAACAGAAATGAAGATTGTTTCGATACTGCTCGACGGGCAATTGATGCAAAGCAGAAATAGATTAAGAAGTGTGGGATGGAAACAACTTCGTCAAGCCATTTGAAACTGAAGCAATAGCTGATATTACTATTATTATTTAATGGTGTTTAAGGTCACATATTTATGCAGCAATAGCTGATAGTGAGCACCAAATATTGTACTAGAGAAGACTTCTCGGCCTAGAAGCTCCAGAAGCTTTTTTGAACACTCTGTGGTATAATTACGCTTTACATTTTGGTCTGTGTGGCGTGACTGAACAATACGATTTGCAGTGGGGTGACATTTGGTTGAAAACAACAACCGATAATAAAAAAAACTCCTTGAATTCAATGAACGTGAAACTAAAACAAGGACTGACAGCGATGTCCAAAATATCCGTGAAACACCATCCAAGATGCACAACACTTCAATTAATAATGAAAAGCACCCAGTATTTGTTTATGAGGTGTATAAGGAAAAGTGGCCCAAATCTTTTTGTCTGCACAATGATCTTTTCTATGTGAAAACCAGGACCACGCCAGTTGAAAATGATAGTAATATGTGGTTCAAGAAACAGCGGCGGGGTGGAAAAAACTTCCACACATAATCCAGTCGATGGCAAAGAATGCAACTTTAGATAACAAACGTTTAACAAAAATAAGTGCCAGAAAACAGCTTATTCAAAAACTGAGGGAACGCAGTGTTGCCTCCACTGACATTGAAAATGTTACAGGCTACAAACACCTTGCATCGATAAACAATTATTTTGTTTCAGGAGAAAAAAAACGTAAACGATGTTCTTTAATTATGAGTAACCTTATCTCTCTATCCAGCACAGAACCTGAAATAATTTGTCCGACCCTGGATCGACCATAATTATTGTTTCATGTTGAACCAGGTTCGACATCAATATTTGAGGTTCATCCTATATTAATTGAGGACAAACCTGAAATAATTTGTCCGACCCTGGATGGACCATAATTATTCATTCACGTTGAACCAGGTTCGACATAAATATTTGAGGTTCATCCTATATTAATTGAGGATGAACCTAAAATAATTTGTCCGACCCTGGATCGACCATAATTATTCAGGATGATGCTAAAATCCCACGATGCAGTACGCTCCACGAGCCAATCAGTTGAGTCGTTACAAACGCGAACAATGGGACATAACTGGGGGAAAAACAAGATAAACTTGATGCAGGAACACAGCTTCAGACAAAGAATCCCGCTGAGAGATTGTTTTTGCGCTTTACACGATTTTTTTTCGACCCTTTGTAATCACGCAAAATAAATAAGATTTTTTTCTCATGAAAATGTCAAATGGGCAGTGTTGATTGTTTACTGTACTGTTACAAACAAGTTGTGTTTTAATATTGAAATATGACTCGCTAACCAATAGTGTTGCGGACCGGACCGCAAACAAACGGTCCGGTACCGGTCCAGGCGTGGTCCGCGGTACGGTCCGATGAGGACCGGGCCGCCCCTGCTGTACCGGTACACAGGCACGCTGGACCGGTCCGGGGCGGTCCAAGGGACCGGTCCAGGGGGACGCAAAGGGAAGTTTTGCACTCTCCCAATTGATACACAAACTGATAATTTCATCTTGATAGACGGGGAATACATTGAAGTCGAGTAAGTTTGAAGTAACTGTCAACTATATTGAGCCATTCTGTCACCAATGAACCACCTGCATCCTGTGATTCCTGTCACGGGTGTCGGGTGAAGTATCAGCGATGAGCGGTTCTACAAAAAAAGTTCCCAAAATAGCGAACGCTCAAATTCGGTGACAAGAAGCTGTCATTCAATTCCTTTGTCGGCAAAGAATTTCAACGTGTATTGTGTATCTATTTCTATAAACCCCGATCTGGATTATGTGCACATGGAAACTATTTAGTTGGTAGTCACTTGGTCCCTGTATTTCATCTGGTTGGTTTGGTGTGGTGACCCTATTAAATTGGACCATGAGCGCAGATCATGGGGGGGGGGGGGGAGGGGGCGAGGGGGCATGTGCCCCACAAAGCTTTTCGGGGGGGGATTACATGTTATGTCCCCCCGCGCTCCTCCCACATATATAGGTCCGATACCAGCTGATATTGTTCGAGCAATGTTACAATAGGCGAAAATCGCGTGTTTTCAGCTTGCTTTTTCAAAATTTCCTCCCGCTGAGCCAAACCATGCTTGGCCCTGCGCGTTGTGTGTCCGAGCAATGCTGCAATAGGTGGAAATCGCGTATTTTCAGCTTACATTTTCAAATTTTCCGCCCGCAGGACCAAAACATGGTTGGCCCTGCGCATTGTGTAGCCCCCCCCCCCCCCCCCAACACACACACACACACTCTAAAGAGAGAGACCTGTGCCCCTGAATTGGACCGCATTGGACCGGTCCATCTAGAAAAAATGGACCGCCTGCCCGAATATCGGACCGCTATTTCTTGGACCGGACCGAACCGGAACACCATTGGCGGTCCGGTACGGTCCGCATCACTGTTAACCAACAAATCGGGAAAACGTCTCGTGAAGTTTAAAAATTTAATGGAGCAGTTCAAAAAAGTGCCTCTGTGGGGTAGGGTGGGGAAGGGCATAAATGATGGATTTCGTATGTATGTTTGTTTGTCTGTGTGTCTGCTATAGAAATAAATATGGGGCCATCCATAGTGCCCAAAATTGGCCTACTTTATGGCGGAGGTCATTGTCAGGTTTAAAAAGGTGCAGGGGTGGGATTGGAGAGGGGCACCAAAAGCTATGACCAATTTGTTTCTTACTGATATAGGTCCTCAAAGGGGTCGACTTGTGGTGACTTCTTATCAGGAATCTTAAAGGTTTCAAAAAATTGCCCGTGGTGGTGTTGGGGAGGGGCAAAACTTGTGGATTTTGTGTGTGTATCTGTATGACCACTATAAAAAAGGCATACGGAGCCACCCACAGTGCACAAGCTGGTTCTGCTAGGGTTTTCTTCTACACCGGAAGTCATGGGATTGAAAAAAGTCAGGATTGAAAAAGTGCCGGGGTGGGGAGAGTCCCCCAATGTCATGACAATTTTTCTTTTCACCTCTATAGATCTTCAAAGGGGTCTACCTGAGGTCACTTTTTACCGGGAATATTATGATGCGGTTAGATCCGCAGGCCTGCCCAAGTTACTCTTTTGAAGTCGGGCTGTTGTTTTATGAACTGTTTTTTCTTAGTAATTTACCGTACAGCATCGGGTAACCCTGCTAGTATTTGTTAAAACCTGTTTTGACTCATCATTTTAACACAGGTAACAATGTTGGGAAGCGGTTTAGTATGCCAGAATGCTCGAAATGCATCCCCACCCCCTCTTCTCCCCACAGAATTTCAAATTGCTCTGCGGCTTCTGGGTCAGCATGTTTCCGGTGTCATTGTGGGGCATGTCACGGTGTTATGCTCATTGAAGCAGGTGACTGTTTTGAACAAATCACGCGATAATGCCTCAGCTGTAGGGCCGTCACTAGAGCCTTTTAATGGGGTTGGGGTGGGGGTGAGAACCCTCGAAATTCCAACTGGGTAGTGGGCGCGTTCTTGACAAACTATTAGAAATGTAGATATTCCTAATTCGGCGAGCACGGTCGCGCCGGGCCGACCATGGTTCGGCCCGACGTGAGAAAATTGTCAAATTTGGCATTCAAAGGAGCAATTTCCTTTCTTCTGGAGGATCAATTCCCACTTCAACATACCCCGAAAAGTTTGTTTTTTTTCTGATCAAATAACAAAATTCATCTTTTGAAAATTTCTATTTCTGTCCAATAACCTTTGAAAAACTATGCAGAATTATTATATGTTCTGCAAGTTTTAGCCAATCGTTTATAACAAAGCTGCACAATTTAGAGAATTCCATCCGTTCCTAGGCATTGATTACTGGGTCCCATTTTACCATTAATATAGAACTTGTTCAGCACAGTACAGAAACACTGCTTCATTTCCCGGGGGTTGCCACAGGGGTGTGGTGGTGGTGGTGGTGGGGGGGGGGGGGGGGGTTATAACACCAATTTAATTGATAACACCCTTGTAAAAAATAATAGTCAGCCTTTTCAACTTCTAATTTAAAAACAAAAACATTGCAGGAAACATTTTGCCCCATTGACAGTTTTTGATCCAGAGCACATCAATTTTCGGTATCCTGAAAATTGGATGAAAACAAAAATGAATAGTAATTGACCAGTAGTTGGGGTATTCCATACATCGACCCATATGCAGTAAAATATTTTTTTTTTTCGTACGTCCTGGTTGACAATGGTGTGGGAGGCAGTTGTCCTGGCTGACAATTGGAGTGGGGGCAGTTGTCCTGTCCACCCACTGGACTGGAGGGCAGTCGTCCTAGCTTATACACTTGGGGGGGGGTCATCCTAGCTGCCAAATACACTGGGGCAATTGTCCGACTGAGCATTTTTGGATGGGGATGTGGGGCGGGGGGGGGGGGGGGGAAGGGGGAACTTGTTCTACAACCTCAATTTTCTCCTATGTTCAATTACCTCTCATCAAATATAACTTGCTATTGAACATAATTTTTTTTGTTAATTAGTTAATGTGCTCCTATTGTCATAACTGTGTGTAATCTGTGTGTTGAATAAACATCGCAGTGATAACAATAGAGACTCACATATAGGATTACAACTAGTTTAATGACAGACATGAATTGGTTGCTCATTGGTGGAGAAAAATGGATCACAATGATGCGAAATTAAAAACAAAAACAGTGTCTGAAATTTTTGGGGGTACGGCAAACATTTTTCTATGGGGTGGGCGCCCCCCCCCCTCCACGCCCCCTCCCACCCCACCCCTCCCCATCCCCACCCCGGTTGCAGGCCTGCGATATCTCTTGCAACGTTTTGCTACTTTGTAGGGTATTCATCACTGACAGCTGAGCAGGGACGTCGCGACAGGAGGGGGCGGTGTGTGTGTGTGTGTGTGTGTGTGTGTGTGTGTGTGTGTGTGTGTGTGTGTGTGTGTGTGTGTGTGTGTGTGTGTGTGTGTGTGTGTGTGTGTGTGTGTGTGTGTGTGTGTGTGTGTGTGTGTGTGTGTGTAGGGGGGGTGTCTACCCCCCCCCCCCGCAATATTTGTCAAAATATCAGTAGTTGAAAAATCGGAGGGCAAAAATATCAACAGTTGGACATTTAAAACTACTGAATGTGTAATACAATTAACTAACAAACATATATTTTTCCGACTGGAGGACCACAATGAGGACAAATTCCGACTACCGAGACCTTCGGGTGAAAATCGGGTCGAAGGATTCCAAATGAACATATAACTACACATGCAGTCTCCACGTTACACGTTTTTTCAACAGCCGCTGAGAGTCTAGGGAAGATAATTTGTGCCTGTGAAATGCTAAAAAAAAACTTTTCATAAAAACGATTTTCCAAGCCTTTAAATTAAACCAAATTCAAGCCGATAAACGGGGTGCCCAAGTTACAAAAATAAAAGACGAAAAATATTCGCTAGCCTACGAAACTGTCGGGATAATAGTCGAAAATTTCGACATTTTCCCGCCCTAAATCGGCACAAATGAAACTTGTTGAGGTATTCTGAAGGGGGATTGACACTCCAGAAGCCAGAAAATTGCTCATTTTAATGTCAAATTTAACAATTTTCTCAGGTCGGGCCGAACCATGGTCGGCCCGGCGCGACCGTGCTCGCCGAATTCGGAAGATCTACAGTTCTAATAGTTTGTCAAGAACGCGCCCACTACCCAGTTGGAATTTCGAGGGCTCTCACCCCCACCCCCACCCCATTAAAAGGCTCTAGCGACGGCCCTACAACTGAGGCATTATCGTGTGATTTGTTCGAAACAGTCACCTGCTTCCATGAACATAACTCCTTGACATGCCCCACAATGACACCGAAAACATGCTGACCCAGGAGTCGCAGAGCAATTTGAAATTTTGTGGGGGGAACAGGGGGTGGGGATCCATTTCGAGCATTCTGACATACTAAACTGCTTCCAAACATTGCTGCCTGTGTGAAAATGATGAGTCAAAACAGGCTTTAACAAATACTAGCAGGGCTACCCGATGCTGTACGGTAAATTTCTAAGAAAAAACAGTTCATAAAACCACAGCCCTGACTTCAAAAGAGTAACTTGGGCAGGCCTGCGGCCTTAACCGCACCATAATATTCCCGGTAAAAGGGTAAAAAGTTACCTCAGGTAGACCCCTTTGAAGATCTATAGAGGTGAAAAGAAAAATTGTCATGACATTGGGTGACTCTCCCAACTCCGGCACTTTTTCAATCCTGACTTTTTCAATCCATGACTCCCGGTGTAGAAAAAAAAAACCCTAGCAGAACCAGCGTGTGCACTGTGGGTGGCTCCGTATGCCTTTTTATAGTGATCATACAGACATACACACAAAATCCTCAAGTTTTGCCCCTCCCCAACACCACCACCGGCAATTTTTTGAAACCTTTAAGATTCCTGATAAGAAGTCACCACTATTAGACCCCTTTGAGGACCTATATCAGTAAAAAACAAATTGGTCATAGCTTTTGGTGCCCCTCTCCAATCACACATCTGCAATTTTTTAAATCTGACAATGACCTCCGCCATAAAGTAGGCCAATTTTGAGCACTATGGATGGCCCCATATTTATTTCTATAGCAGACACACAGACAAACAAACATACATACGAAATCCATCATTTTTGCCCTTCCCCACCCTACCCCACAGAGGCACTTTTTTGAACTGCTCCATTAAATTTTTAAACTTCACGAAACGTTTTCCCGATATGTTGGTTAGCAGTGATGCGGACCGTACCGGACCGCCAATGGTGTTCCGGTCCGGTCCGGTCCAAGAAATAGCGGTCCGATATTCGGGCAGGCGGTCCATTTTTTCTAGATGGACCGGTCCAAGGCGGTCCAATTCAGGGCCACGGGTCTCTAAATTGGGAGGGGGGGGGGGGGCTACACAATGCGCAGGGCCAACCATGTTTTGGTCCTGCAGGCGGAAAATTTGAAAATGTAAGCTGAAAATGCACGATTTTCGCCTATTGCAGTATTGCCCGGACACACAACGCGCAGGGCCAAGCATGGTTTGGCCCTGCGGGAGGAAATTTTGAAAAAGCAAGCTGAAAATACGCGATTTTCGCCTATTGCAGCATTGCTCGAACAATATCAGCTGGTATCGGACCTATATATGTGGGAGGTGCGCGGGGGACATAACATGTAATGCCCCCCCCCCCCCCGAAAAACTTTGTGGGGCACACGCCCCCTCGTCCATCCCCCCCCCCCCCCCATGATCTACGCCCATGGTCCAATTTAATAGGGTCACCGCACCAAACCTACCAGATGAAATACAGGGACCAAGTTACTACCAACAAAATGGTTTCCATGTGCACATAATCCAGATCGGGGTTTATAGAAATAGATACACAATACACATTGAAATTCTTTGCCGACAAAGGAATTGAATGACAGCTTCTTGTCACCGAATTTGAGCGTTCGCTATTTTGGGAACTTTTTTTGTAGAACCGCTCATCGCTGATACCTTCACCCGACACCCGTGACAGGAATCACAGGATGCAGGTGGTTGATTGGTGACAGATTGGCTCAATATAGTTGACAGTTACTTCAAACTTACTCGACTTCAACGTATTCACCGTCTATCAAGATGAAATTTTCAGTTTGTGTATCAATTGGGAGAGTGCAAAACTTCCCTTTGCGTCTCCCTGGACCGGTCCCTTGGACCGCCCCGGACTTGTCCAGCGTGCCTGTGTACCGGTACAGCAGGGGCGGCCCGGTCCTCATCGGACTGTATCGCGGACCACTCCTGGACCGCTTGCGGACCGTTTGTTTGCTGTCCGGTCCGCAACACTATTGGTCAGCGAGTCATATTTCAATATTAAAACACAACTTGTTTGTAACAGAACAGTAAACAATCAACACTGCCCATTTGATATTTTCATGGAAAAAAATCTTATTTATTTTGCGTGATTACAAAGGATCGAAAAAAATCGTGTGAAGCGCATACAAAACAATCTCTCAGAGGGATTCTTTGTCTGAAGCTGTGTGCCTGCATCAAGTTTATCTTGCTTTTTTCCCCCAGTTATGTCCCATTGTTCGCATTTGTAACGACTCAACTGATTGGCTCGTGGAGCGTATTGTATCGTGAGATTTTAGCATCTTCCTGAATAATTATGGTCGATCCAGGGTCGGACAAATTATTTTAGGTTCATCCTCAATTAATATAGGATGAACCTCAAATATTTATGTCGAACCTGGTTCAACATGAAGCAATAATTATGGTCCATCCAGGGTCGGACAAATTATTTCAGGTTCATTCTCAATTAATATAGGATGAACCTCATATATTGATGTCGAACTTGGTTCAACATGAAACAATAATTATGGTCCATCCAGGGTCGGACAAATTATTTCAGGTTCATCCTCAATTAATATAGGATGAACCTGAAATATTTATGTCGAACCTGGTTCAACATGAAACAATAATTATGGTCGATCCAGGGTCGGACAAATTATTTCAGGTTCATCTACAATTAATATAGGATGAACCTGAAATATTTATGTCGAACCTGGTTCAACATGAAACAATAATTATGGTTCATCCAGGGTCGGACAAATTATTTCAGGTTCATTCTCAATTAATATAGGATGAACCTGAAATATTGATGTCGAACCTGGTTCAAATGAAACAATAATTATGGTCCATCCAGGGTCGGACAAATTATTTCAGGTTCATCCTCAATTAATATAGGATGAACCTCAAATACTGATGTCGAACCTGCTTCAACATGAAACAATAATTATGGTCGATCCAGGGTCGGACAAATTATTTCAGGTTCATCCTCAATTAATATAGGATGAACCTGAAATATTTATGTCGAACCTGGTTCAACCTGAAACAATAATTATGGTCCATCCAGGGTCGGACAAATTATTTCAGGTTCATTCTCAATTAATATAGGATGAACCTCAAATATTGATGTCGAACCTGGTTCAACATGAAACAATAATTATGGTCGATCCAGGGTCGGACAAATTATTTCAGGTTCATCCTCAATTAATATAGGATGAACCTGAAATATTT
Source organism: Pictodentalium vernedei (assembly GCA_031216915.1). Taxonomy (NCBI): domain Eukaryota; kingdom Metazoa; phylum Mollusca; class Scaphopoda; order Dentaliida; family Dentaliidae; genus Pictodentalium; species Pictodentalium vernedei. Next base: position 13,079,855 of record CM062288.1, on the reverse strand, counting down.
ATGTCGAACCTGGCTCAACATGAAACAATAATTATGGTCCATCCAGGGTCGGACAAATTATTTCAGGTTCATTCTCAATTAATATAGGATGAACCTGAAATATTGATGTCGAACCTGGTTCAACATGAAACAATAATTATGGTCCATCCAGGGTCGTACAAATTATTTCAGGTTCATCCTCAATTAATATAGGATGAACCTCAAATACTGATGTCGAACCTGCTTCAACATGAAACAATAATTATGGTCGATCCAGGGTCGGACAAATTATTTTAGGTTCATCCTCAATTAATATAGGATGAACCTGACATATTTATGTCGTACCTGGTTCAACATGAAACAATAATTATAGTCCATCCAGGGTCGGACAAATTATTGATCGCGTACGAGAGGGTCATAAATATTATTTTAGGATGAACCTGAAATAATATAGGATGAACCTCAAATAATATAGGATGAACCTGAAATAATGTAGGATGAACCTCAAATAATATAGTATGTACCTCAATAATTATTTTCGAACCTGTTTGTAAGCCATAAATTTATAAGAACAAGCGGTTAAAGAACACAAGTTCCAGAAAACTTCTTATTCAAAAACTGAGGGAACGCAATATTGCCCACATTGACATTGATAATGTTACAGGCAATAAAAAACCTTGCATCTATAAACGATTATTCTGTTTCAGGAGAGAAAGAACGTAAACGATGTTCTTCAATTATAAGAAACCTTACCTCTCCATACAGCACAGAAACATGTAACACTAAGTACACTCTGCACAAGAAACAGCGGTGAGGTGGAATAAACTTTCACGCAAAATGCAGTCGATGGCAAAGAAGGCAAATGTAGATAAGAACAAACGTTTAACCAACACAAGTGCCAGAAAACATGTTTTTCAAAAACTGGGGAAACGCAATGTTACCCCCATTGACATTGATAATGTTACAGGCCACAAAAACCTTGCATCGATAAACAATTATTTTGCTTCAGGAGAGAAAGAAAATGAACGATGTTCTTTAATTATGAGTAACCTTACCTCTCCATCTAGCACAGAAACACGTAGCACTAAGTACACTCTGCACAATGCCAATACAACTGAATCCACACATTGTCATAATAATTTGAACACACCTGTATCACCTGCTGTTGAACCCATGGCTTCCACACTCGAATCTCGGGTAACCGCAATAACTATTTCATCAAAAGAACGAAATGGTGGCACAAGTGTTAACATTAATGACTTCCATTTGCAGCATAATGACCTCTCAAATTCATGCACGCTGGTGAATATTTTATTTCACGAAAATTGTATAACATTAACACTTTAAACATCAACATACAAAACAGATCTGACATTCGTGTCCTGCTTTGAAAGTAGCCCAATTGCTCTCACCCACTCAATGTTACATGAACGCATTGTAATGTAATATAATTAACAGTTCAATTGTTTTCTTTAACCGTTTTGATTAAGTATTATACACTGTCTGTAAATAAGAGTACTGATTGTTCATTTAGTAAAGTATACTACTCAAAGTTTGCTAAGCACCAAATATTTGACACAGCATTGTGAAATTTACCTGTGACACATTTGCGATAATTTTGTTGGATATGATTGAGGGATGTATTGAGATGGTCCCCAGTGTTTACATTAGCTCTCCTGACAGGCAGACGTATCGTGACAGTCATGGAAAGCATGTACCCCTTGATATTTATGATGTTTTTGTATACTATCTGCATGTTCATTACATGTGTAGGGTATTCGATCTTCATTTCAACACAAACCCTTGTGATTTAATGATTTAATATGGCAAATGCAAATGTAAGAAGCCATGTCTGAAGCAGAAATGTGGCGGGTTGGTGAAGCCCTTGATGTGCACCATGCGGTGATCACCAGGGCTTGGGCAAGATTTCAGCAGTATGGCACACCAGTAAGAGGGCATGGTGGTGGCAGAGACAGGGCAAAATCTGCAAATGAAGACCGGTCTTTGATCATTCAAGCCCGTAGGGACCAACTTTGAAACAGCAACACAGCTTCGCAGTGACGTTCAGAATGCATCCGGAGTAAATGTTTCGATGCAGACTATCCGGGCAAGGTTGCACGAAGGTGGCCTCCGATCGAGAAGATCACGTATTCGCATTCCGCTGTCCCCGAATCATCGCCAGGCACGATATAAATGGTCCACGGACCATGTTGGATGGACCAGAGAAGATTGGCGACCTGTCCGTTTTACAGATGAGTCAAGGTACTGCCTGGACCACATAGATAGACGTTCTAAGGTATGGAGGAGACCAGGAGAGCGATTCCATGCAGCCAACATTGCTTAGCTTGACCGCTATGGTGGAGGGTCAATCATGGTCTGGGGCAGCATCGGCAGAGATGGACGTACAGAGATTTGTGCCCTTGGACGTGGTACATCGACTGCACAGCGGTATATTGATAAGATCCTGGATGTCCATGGCAGATTGTATGCAGGTGCATTGTGTGATAGATTCATTGTGATGGACGATAATGCCCTTCCTCATGTTGCTCATGCAGTCGGGGAGTACGGACAGAGGAAGGGGATTGAGCGCATGGACTGACCAGCAAGATCTCCTGACCTCAGTTTAATCGAACATGCCTGGAATGAGTTGCAGCTTGCAATTTCAGCCCGTCCAGTCCAGCCAAGAAGTGTCCAGGAGCTTGTTGCCATGCTGGTCCGGGAATGGAACAACATCCCACAAAGGCCCCACCAGGAACCTGATTGGGGCATGAGATGGCGTTGTCAAGCTGTAATTAACAGCAATGGGTCTCATACTCGATACTGAACCCATACCAGTTCGCTCCGTCAACTTTTTGGCAAATTTGGAAAATTTCCTCTTTTACCATTAATATCAATTTTACATGGTTATTGTAGTCAAAAGCTAACAAATAACGTCAGACACAAACAAAATCTTAATTTCTGTACATAAACCATTAAATATATAATTAAATAAAAAATATATACACTTTCCATTACAATATTTGAACTAAAACGGAAAACAGGTAGTTGGATTTGGTGCTTAGCAAACTTTGGGTAGTATATTTTTGTAAGTTCAGCTGACGTTTGTTGGGGAATTATTTTAGACAGAATTGTATCAGTGAGTCTCGTTTATTGTTTTTGCAATGTTGCTAGTCGATCGAAATGGACTAATGTGCGCTTCACTTCGAACTGTGCTTTGTGGCGACTAAGAGCACGATTTCGTCGCGACTGCCCTGTAAACGATTAATGGCATAAACAAAATATACGTAGAGTGTTTTCAAGTAAAAACAAAATTTACACGTTGAATTAAAAATTAAACCGGCTCGACAGAGGCTTGTCGGTTTCATTCTTAAACCTACCCGTAGAACATGTTTTACAATGTTAATGTTAAAAACAATACGTGTATTCTATATTTGTTTAGTGTCTTGTACTGATAGAAATCATGATTATTTCCATAAGTCTAAAATATATCCATGATGAATCGTTTGCATACCAATTACTTTAGGATTTCTCCTATACCTAGTGGTTAGTTTTTGTTTCTAACTGAATTTGAAACACATCCAGAGAATAGCGCTTTAACTGTGGAAAGTGCATGCTGCGAAGGGATATAAATAAGCACTCAGTCAATACAATATTTACCTAAAGAATCAGCTTCAACTCAAAATGCGGTTTCAAGGATCGTTTTTTTTTTTTAAACGAAATCATGTTAACTCTCAATGGAAGGCGTCCATCCCAATGAGTGGTAACATAATGCGGTTTTGTAAATGTTTTCTGAAAAAAATAAAAACTAAATAATTTAAAGGTGATTATTTTCACATATCTCTTGTCCATTAGTTATATGTCGGAGGCTATATCTATTTCAATCTACACTGTAAACATTGTGTATACAAGATTGGAATGGTTAATGCCGTAGACATAGATTTCAGCAGTAGAAACCCAAACCAAGGAAATATGTCACAGCAGGTGCTAATTAAAACACGTCATTAGAAAGGTGACTTAGGTACATCTCCTGAGTGGTAAAATGCAAATAAGCGTGGCAGATGGTGGGGCAATTGTTATACAAGATCGATCGAATGCAGTCTGTTCAGTTCATAAACCATAAGAAGATGAAGTACTGGCAAGTATGTTTCCGGTTGTTGGTGTGTGTCTGTTTTATATTGGGTGAGTATACCCTCTTTGTGAATTGTCAATATGGAACGCATAATTTACATAAAACAGAAGAGAATGACTGGTTTAAGATATTTCAAGACAGTCTACATTTTTGAAACTGTTACTCGATGGTGAAACTAAAAAATATCGGCGTACACAAATAAATTAGTAAGGCCTGATGCCTCCTGATAAATTAATATACGAATCGGCCGCTGTTATGACCTGGAACCATTCTAGATCTTAAATAGTCCATCGTCTATTTTTAGATTCAATCGGATGAAATACTTCACTTTGGCGAGCAAGTAAGCCTTTTAGCTTCTTCAATAACTGATCGTTTCCATCCCATTCAATTTAAAACCACCAAAAACGCCCTTTTCATTAAATCAAAACAAGAATTGTTTCTCAAAAGAGACTTGATTTAATAGAATAGTTGATGACAATGCAATCAGATATTGTTTTTATTAAATATTATGAATGAAGACTCATCACAGCTGCTACTTTATGATTTACTCCCAGTATGTACCACTACATGTGTTTATATCTTGACGTTGTCATGGTGAAATAAATGCTTATAGAATGGACTATATATAACTAGAGCTCAGAGAATACCTAAAAAATATTTGTGAGTAAAGGGACACCACATGGAATGAACGGTAGCGTGCGTGCAAACCCCACGAAATGTAAGTTAAAACAAATTATACCAGCTTGTAATTTCTTCCACAATTTCCTTGCCGTCTGTGATCTTGACTTAAACCCTGGTCTCTCATCTTGTGTTTATATTCCGTGCGCTGTGTATACAGTGACATTATCTAAAGAGTTTTCTCTAGTTGTTTCCACAAAGACCATTAGTGAACGCTTCCAAAAAGCTAAATAGTTACGTCATCGAGAACAAACGTTGGAGAGTATGCTATGTAAAACATCACTTTGCGTTTATCAATATACACCCAAAAGTCCTTTGGGTTAAAATTTAATCCAAATTCATCGGGTTTATTGATTTGAATAGCGTTAACGGTGTCGAGTTCCAATGGTGCCAACTGTACTAAAATATATCACGTGGCACCAAAATATAGCACTGGCAACGCAGTTTCGCACCCAAAGTATACTAGGGGTAGGTATCAAAGGTTTTGTGGTTTAATATTTCCGTTTGTCGCCTTGATAAAATCGCTGACGAACGACATAGTCGCGACAAAACTCGCATCTGTCAGCTAACGTATAGGTAACGGCGAGGTATAATTAAGGTTCTTTATTTGTTACAGTGTATTTATTTGATCTGATTCTTCATTTCATTTTTACTTAAGCTTTTTTATCTTGCTTAATATTTTTATAATCCTTCTGGAAGACAATTTATATGACCATTAAACAGTGAGTTAATAATCAGGAAATTATTGTTTTAAATGCTAACCCTTTACCTAACATAAAAAGCAGACGACACTTGAAAACAAAATTCTTCAGTAACTCATTTTTTTTCATTTTTTGTCTCAAAAACATAGGTTATGACCCCTCATGGGAACGAGCTCGACGAGCTCGTTCCAAAGATGGGTGATAACCTATGTTTTTGAGGCGAAAAAAATAAAAATATAATGAAAATTAACTGGCGATTTTTAAGAATAGCGCTGGCTGGTTTGGGTCGTTACGTTGGGTTAAGGATTAATAATAGCCTTTTACGTTTTCATCTGTGTTTTTATTATTCATGTTTTTTATTTGCAACTAAAATTCGATTTGTTCCACAAATGATGTATTATAGAACACAAGGGACAACACCTCGTTAATTTGTTTCCATTTACGATCGGATTTCTTTTGACACTGAAAACTTTGATTTGGCACCAAATCAATTCATTGGCCACCAAATTAGGGCCAACGTAAACAAAAAAATATAAAATTATTTGGGTTCATATTCACACAACACAGTAAATCGGGGTTAATTTATAACACAATTGGTTTTATCGTGTACATGTGTTAAGTGAATAGTGTGCCTGTACATAATATTTTGCCGCAGCAACACTTGTCTTTTGGGAACATATAGCTAAGTGTAGGGGTTCTGCGACGAATACGAGAAGAGTCGCGGAGAAAGACGTTATACAAGTGCAATGATCACATCACACTTTTATATACCATTCAGTCAACAAAATCCATAACCATGACTCTCTAGTCTTTTACAAAGAAAAAGCTGCACTCGACTGATTAGAAAAATTTGGACTCCGCTGACAGTTCTCACAATCCAAAGGCTTTACTCGCCTTAGCCCCCTAAAAGACAAATGAAGGTGGAATTTAATTTACACATATTCGTTTATTTTCGTTTTAAATTGTGTTGCACAAATAGCAGTTTATTTCATAAATATAGATGGAATGTACGCATGATTTTACAAGTTTATCAACATGGGTTATTCATTTTCCATTAATATCTTAGTGATGTACTAAAGCGTTATGCATTATTCATTTTGTGTGTTAGTGATGAACTAAAGTGTTATCCATTATTCATGTAGTGTATTGGTGATGTACAAAAGCGTTACTCATTATTCATTTAGTGTATTAGTGATGTACTAAATTGTTATCCATTATACATTTTGTGTGTTAGTGATCATTTTAAGTGATATTCATTATTCGTTTATTGTCTTAGTGATGAACTAAAGTGTTATCGATTATTCATTTAGTGTATTGGTGATGTACAAAAGCGTTACTCATTATTCGTTTAGTGTACTGGTGATGTACTAAATTGTTATCCATTATACATTTTGTGTGTTAGTGATCATTTTAAGTAATATTCATTATTCGTTTAGTGTCTTAGTGATGAACTAAAGTGTTATCCATTATTCATGTAGTGTATTGGTGATGTACAAAAGCGTTACTCATTATTCGTTTAGTGTATTAGTGATGTACTCAATTGTTATCCAATACAACATTTTGTGTGTTAGTGATCATTTTAAGTGATATCCATTATTCGTTTAGTGTCTTAGTGATGAACTAAAGTGTTATCGATTATTTATTTAGTGTATTAGTGATTATTTAAAGTGTTATTCATTATTCGTTTAGTGTTTTATCGATGTACTAAAGCGTTATTTATTATTCTGTTTGTGTGTTAGTGGTGTAGAAAATCGTTATTCATTATCAATTTAGTGTCTTAGTGATGTACTAAAGCGTTATTCATTATTCGTTTAGTGTCTTAGTGATGTACTAAAGCGTTATTTATTATTCGTTTAGTGTCTTAGTGATGTACTAAAGCGTTATTCATTATTCGTTTAGTGTCTTAGTGATGTACTAAAGCGTTATTCATTATTCGTTTAGTGTCTTAGTGATGTACTAAAGCGTTATTCATTATCCGTTTAGTGTCTTAGTGATGCACTAAAGCGTTATTCATTATTCTTTTAGTGTATTAGTGATGTACTAAAGCGTTATTCATTATTCGTTTAGTGTCTTAGTGATGTACTAAAGCGTTATTCATTATTCTTTTAGTGTATTAGTGGTGTAATAAAGTGTTATTCATTATTCATTTAGTGCCTTAGTAATGTGCTAATGTGTTATTGATTGTCCGTTTACTGCCTTTGTTATGTTCCAAAGTGTTATTCATTATTCGTGTGCTGTCTTAGTTATGTACTAAAGCCTTATTAATTATTCATCGTGTGTCTCAGTGATGTACTAAAGTGTTATTCATTATTCATTTAGTATCTTGTGATGCACTAAAGATTTATTCATCATTCATTTGGTGTATTAGTGATGTAGTAAAGATTTAAATATTTAGTATTGATTTATTGTAATAATAGGTGAGCATAGGTATAAAATGTGTTATTCCACTAATGTATTTATGATGTTCTTAAACTTTGTTCGGTATTGGTTTAGTGTCTTTAAGATGTGGTAAATTGGTATTCGTTTAATGACTTTGGTGTGTACTAATGCGTTATACAATATTTATCGCATAAATGGATGTTTAATCGAACAATAAAAGCCTTAGATATTTTTTGACCAAATATTTATCTCCACAGTTGGGAGTTGCAAACGAACTATGTCATGTTGACCTCTGCTGTTCCGTGTGTAAAGTCGCGAAATCGTGACCTGTTTTACGCTTGTCAGAAATCTGTAGAACCGAAGCGACTATCGTCACTTGAACGTAATTAAATGAGTTGTACCGGTGTAAGAATATATGCAGCCTGTAAGAAATGGTTTGCGACCAAACAATAAAGAAGATTCATAATTAATTAACAAAAATATTTAAAAATGAAACTTGGTTTTGAAATACGTAATCTCGGGAGTGTAGTGTAATTATGAAATGTACATATACTCGGTGAGTTGGTACGATTTTTCAAATAAGGGAAGCGAAAATGAACACAACTCACGTAATAAGCCGACGTTTATCAAACGTTGACCTTCGTTGAAATGTTCAGTTGTAGAATATATGACACATTTCAACTCTGCCTAACAATAAGAAGAACAACAATATAGAAAGAAAACACAAATTAAATCACTCAAAAGCCTGCGTTGAAAAGCATACTTGACGTTTTATGTTTCAAACTTGGAAATTACAAATTAGGAACGTGTAATTTGCAAAATTAGAGTTGGGAGCTTTCATTGGTCAATTTCAAAACTTGACAATTTGATTGGCTAAACAAAATACAACTGGGTCACATTTGCATAATTTCAGTAGGGAGAATTTACGATATCTGTCCTATTTAGGGTGGGTTATATTGTATTAATCTCTTACCTACAAGAAAAATGCCATTTATTTTTTTTTATATTTTCACGTTTTGCTTCCAAAGCATAGGTTTTGACCCCTCATTGGAACGAGCTGAACGAGCTCGTTCCAATGAGGGGGTCATAACCTATGTTTTGGAAGCAAAAAATGAAAATTTTTAGTTATACGAGGATGTTTTTTTCCAAGTGCAGTCTGCAAATCAAGTTAGGTGATGGGATAAAAAGTCATATTAAGTGGCTAATTTGTGCGTGTGTGTGTCATATGATAAATAGAATATCAAAATGAGTGTTTTTCTCATATAATAATTATGAAACTCGTCCGAATTTTCCGTTTGGGCTCGCCAGAGGCTCGCCAAAACGGAAAATTCTTAGACTCGTTTCATAAATATTATATGAGAAAAACACTCATTCCATATCCTCTATATATGACACATTTCAACTCTGCCTAACAATAAGAAGAATAACCATATACAAAGAAAATACAAATTAAATCACTCAAAAGCCTACGTTATAAGCATACAAGTTCCATTGTGAAAGGCGGGTGGCGGTGGTGGATGGTGATTGATGTTTTATTTTCCAACTTTGAATATTTCAAATTAGGAAAGTGTAAATGAACATTTAAACACGTTTCTGCTCTGTTTATAAACATCAAGCTGAATTGCCGTCGAAGAAACAATGAACGGCGAAATTAAGACAGATAAAAATGTATGGCGATATCATATTGGCCAGTGACTTTTTGAGGAGGAATTGGACTTTGATTCCGAAGTTATAACCCGAAACGAATTGGCTTGCAGTACTGGAACTGGCAATAATTTGGACAATGTTAGCAACACTATCGGCACCAGTCATGACAGTATCACATGTAGCAAAGCCAAAGTGTCAGTGGAAACCTTATTGACCTCCTTGTTTTGTCCATAAACCCAAGTAAATTCTTTGTCTGACTTTGAATGCGAGGTAGAAATAGAAAATACAAACAGAATTTTGAAACAATTGAAGTTGAAAATAATTTAACAATAAAACCTGTTATTGTTAAAGTAGAAACTGAAAAACCCTCACATTAACACTTCGCATATCAAAGGGGGCAATGACACTGTGCATTCAGTTGAGCCTGATACAAGTGATAGGACATCCAGATTCTTAGATTTTAACAAAGAAGTGTAAATGATTTTGTATCAAGACAAGACAACAAAAATACTGTGAGAAAATCAATGAATGATATAAAATTATTCAACCAGTTCCTTTAAATAAATGGGAGAAAGCGTGAAATGCATCAAATTCCACCAACCGAACTGTACCCTAAAAATGCTAGCTTTATTTTCATTGTAAGAAAACAGGATGGTGGGGATTTTCAGCCAAGTTGGCTCAGAGGGTTAATTTAAAGCATTGATCGGTACTTGAAGCGACACAAGTGTGACACTTCAGTGACGAACATTAATGAAGATTGTTTTGATACTGATCGACGTGCAATTGATGCAAAGCAGAAACAGATCAAGAAGCGTGGGAAGGGAAACAGGCCAAACTGAAGCAATAGCTGATAGTGAGCTCTAAATTTTGCACGAAAAGAGTCTTCTCGGCCTAGAAGCTCCAGAAGTTTCTTTGAACACTTTGTGGTATAATGACGCTGTACAGTTTGGTCTGTGTGGCGTGATTGAACAATACGATTTGCAGTGGGGGGGGGGGGGGGGGGACATTTCTTTGAAACCAACAGCCGATAATAAAAAATTCCTTGAACTCACTGAACGTCAAACTATAACAAGGACTGGTAGCGAAGTCTAAAATATCTGTGAAACACCACCCAGGATGCATAGCACTGCAATCAACAATAAAAAAACACCCAGTATTTGTTTATGAGGTGGAAAGGAAAAGTGGCCCAAAATACGTCTGTTTGCACAATGACCTTTTGAATGTGGCAACAAGGCCCACACCACTTGAAAATGATAGTAATATGTGGTTCAATAAACAGCGGTGAGGTGGAATAAACTTTCACACATAATGCAATCGATTGCAGAGAAGGCAAATTTAGATAAGAACAAACGTTTAACCAATACAAGTGTCAGAAAACAACTTATTCAAAACCAGAGGGAAAGCAATGTTGCCCCCTTGACATTGCTAATGTTACAGGCCAGAAACGCCTTGCGTCGATAAACAATTAATGTGTTAACTTTCAGGAGAGAAAGAACATGAACAATGTTCTTTAATTATGAGTAACCTTACCTCTCCAACCAGCACAACAACATGTTACACTACGTACACTCTGCATAATGCCAATACAACGACTCCACACATTGTCATAATAATTTGAACACAACTGTATCACATGCTGTTGAATCCATGGCGTCCATACACAAATCGCGGGCAACCACGACAAGTATTTCATTATTAGAACGAAATGGTGGTACGAGTGTTTTCATTAACGACTTCCGCTTGCAGCACACTGATCTCTCAAATCCAAGCACGCTGTTGAATAGTTTATTTCACGGAAATAGTATAAATATTAACACCTTAAACATCAACATACAAAATGAACTGACATTCGTGTATTGCTTTGAAAGTGGCCCAATTATTCTCACTCACGCAATATTACATGTACGCATTGTAATGTAATATAATTAACACTACAGTCGCTGTTTTCTTTAAACTTGTTAAGTATTACACACTGTCAGTAAAGAAAAAGTACAGATTGTCCCCATAGTAAAGTATTTTTGTAAGTTTAGCTGGCGTTTGGTGGGGAACTATTTTAGACAGAAATGTATCACTGGGCCTTTATTTTGTTTTGCAATTTTGCTTAACGATCGAAGTGGACTAATGTGCTCCTCACTTCGAGTTGTGGATTGTAGCGACTAAGAGCACGATTTCGTCGAAACTGCCCTGTAAACGATTCATGGCATAAACAAAATATACGTATAGTGTTTTCAAGTAAAAAAAAAAAAAATTACTCGTTGAATTAAGAATTAAACCAGCTCGCCAGAGACTCTCTTACATGAAAAAAAAAACTATACGTTTATTCTCTATTTGTTTAGTGTCTTTAACTGAGTGAAAACGGGATAACTCCATAAGTCTAAAATATATCCTTGATGAATCGTTTGCATGCCAATTACTATAGGATTTCTCCTCATACCAAGTGGCTGCTTTGCGTTTCTTACAAAATGTGAAACAAATCCAGAGAATATGGGGCGTTTTAACTGTGGAAAGTGCAGGCGGCAATATAAATAAGCACTCAGTCAATACACTCTTTAACTAAAGAATCAGCTTCATCTCAAAATGAGGTTTCAAAAATTGTTTTTTTTTTAAACGGTATTATGTTAACTCCCAATGGAAGGAGCTCAGACCACTGTTAACATAATGTGGTTTTGTAAATGTTTTTGAAAAAGTAAAAACTAAATAAATTAAAGAAGAAAGTTTGATATATTCTGCATTTAATGAAAGTAAAATCCTTACAGCAATGAGTGCATGAATGGTATAGAGCAAATGTTGGAATCTAATTGTGGGAAGGTTCAGTAAACAGTTATTGGCTGCAGAATTAGGGGATAACTTTTTATTTCCACATATATGTTGTCTATTAGTTATATATCGGAGTCTATATTCTTTTCAATCTATACTGTAAACAATACGTATATGAGGCTGGAATGGTTAATACCATAGGCATAGACGTCGGCAGTATAAACCGTAAACAAGGAAATATGTTACCGTATGTACTAATTACAAACACGTCATTAGAAAGGCAACGTACGTACCTATCTTGGGTGATCAAGTACAAAAGTGCGTAACAGATGGTCGATCGGGTTTTATAAACGACTAACCGAGTGCAGCCTCTTCAGTTCATAAAACATAAGAAGATGGAGCGCTGGCGGGTATGTTTTCGGTTGTTGGTGTGTGCTGCTTTTATATTTGGTGAGTATATCCTTTTTTTGAATTGCCAATATGGAACGCATAATTTTACATAAAACAGAAAACAGAGACCGGTTTAAGATATTTCAGGACAGCCAACTTATCTGAAACTGTTACTCGATGGTGAAACTAAACAATATCGGCGTACACAAATGAATTAGTAAGATCTGAGGCCTCCTGATAAATTAATATACGAATAGTCCACTGCTATGACCTTGAACCAAGAAGTACTAATACCCACAATATATATTTTACATTCAAAATATTTTAGATAACTCTAGCTATGCCAAGGAATTGGCGAGAGGCCACAGTGGCTCAGAAAATTACAACACAGTAGCATACAAATTATGCATTTCTCGCTACGCAATCTCACTTTCAGTTAAAACTAGAAGTCCTGTCATGAAATAGCACGTCGATCTCTGCGTTACTTTACACGTTATGGACATAGTAAGGCCATCAAATTATGTACATATGGCCTGTGCACGAGCAATGTTTCAGCCAATGCTAATGGACCTCCGGTAAACCCGGAGGGCCATAGGCAGAAACATTTCTTGTGCTTGCTATGAGTAACCAGGGGAACCTGCCGTGCGTTGGGTGCCATTCGATATGGCAATTGCGCGCAATTCCTACGCGCAATTAAGCCTAGAAAAGCTCACAGTTCGTGACATGACTTTAGTTTTAACTGCATGAGCAGAACACACTGATTATAATGCGTAATAATATATAAGTAGGTTAACTGGGACGTTTACTTCGTGGTAAGTAAAACAAATAAACACAGTATTGTATTCACAGTTATTAATTTCGTTTGCAGTACATACTTCAAATTCATAACATGTTTACGTTTACGGATAGAGTTGCAGGAAATGAGTTAATTAATAGATGCATACCCCCCCCCCCCCCGAATGTATTTCTCTCAAACTGACATGCCATGTTGATTTTCAAAAAATTTCGAGAAGTGTTTTAGAAAATAAAAATTAATTATAGATTCTTTAACGAATATTATTAAAAGAACATACCTCGTTTAGTTCCTTTAAAAATTACTTAATTATTTAACAAAAAGACCATCTTAATACGCCACTTCAATTTAATTTAAATTTATTTAATTTTTTAACGAAAATTATTAATCTATTATATTAAATGAGCATACGCCTATTATTAACGGGACTACGTCATAGCAATTAAAATTAAAGAGAGGGGGAACTGTTCAACATTAAGAGGGGGGGGGGGGTGGGGTAGGGTATGACGTCATAGCAATTAAAATTATTTAAAAATATGCTACGTCATAGTAATTTAAATTTTAAAAATATGACCGCACCCATGTCTCCTTTGCACCTCCTTTGCACCTCCTCATAACATTCTTTGACTCCCCTTTCCGGAGGTGGATGAACCACCTCCGAACCACTTCCGGTCAATAGGCACCGAGATATGCATCTCCAACTACTTCCATCCAAATTTTCTTATAAGGCTTTAGTACATTTTTAGGATTTTGAACTTACCCGCCTCAGTCTTTTCGAACAAATTAAAAACCGATAACTGGAATAAACAGTGAAAATTTAAAACAAAAATGGAACCATTAAAAACTAATTTTAACAAAACGTATTTCATACGATTTTAAAAAGTGTTTTACAAAATATTTGATCATATGTCCATCCATTATGTAAAAAACTGAAATTTGTGGCAAATGAAAGTTTTTCCTTTTCTCCCACAGATCGCTGACACAATTCAGATTGTCATCTTCATTACTGTTTACACGCATGTGCATTCAGGAGAATAGATGTAGTTCAGTATGTGGCGAATTGTGGTTTGCCATCGAAAATGAATTCAATTCCAAGAGTCCTAACTTTGGTTGTTCTCTACGGAGGCCTGACAATAGGCCCGCTGATAAAACGAGGTATCATTCCTGCTTATATACTGAGTCAAAAAGAATGTATAATAGAAACAAATGTAAAAAATAGCATAAAGGATGAAATATAATAGTACTAATCCTGCATGTTTGTAGACAAAAAGTCGTGCAAAGAGTTTGATGACATGTTGTTGTTGTTCACGTAACCGTTTTCAATTTTGCTACGGATTTCAAAATAGCACGTGCTACTCGAGAATGTCAAATTGAATGGGTGGCCGACGATTTTCTTTGTGTTGAGAAAACACGCTAGTTTTTGTCTTCTGACATTTTAAAAAAATGCCAAGGTTAACAAAAATCAGAGGATGAGTGCCATTGGTATGCACGAGGATGGAATACCTCCAGATGAGTTCGTTGTTGAGTTCGGAGTCACTGTGGTCACTATTTATAGTTTCATTGGAAGTATAGAACCACTGGATCTTCTGTCGACCGACCGCGTTCAAATCGACCAAAGAGTTACGACCTCTGCACAAGACCGACACATCAGGGCGTCTCACTTGCGGGGTCGCTACCTTCGGACTATGAGGACAGCAGCAATTCCTGGTAGAACTAACAATAGAATTAGTGCACAAACTGTCCGAAACAGACTCGCTGAACACGACATCCGAAGTAGGCGTTCATGCCACGGACAAATCAAAACCCAGTGTCATCGTGCCGTCAGAATGGAAAGGGTACGTCACCGTGTTCGCTGGACTCAGCAGCGTTGGAGCACAGTTCTTTTTGTGATGAATCACGATTCTGCCTACGGCACGTTCATGGTAGGGAAAGAGTGTATCGCTGACGAGGAGAACGATTTTCTGATGCTTGAGTTTGGGAATGCAACCGTTTTTGGCGGGAGAAGTGTAACGGTTTGGGCAGAAATTTCCCTGCACCGTCGAACGCAATTGATCTTCATCGATGGTAATCTGAATGGACAGCGATATTGGAACGCAATTCTTAACTCTGTTCTTGTCCCGTTGTTCAACGCTAACGTCGGACTGCAGTTCTTCCAGCAAGACAATGCCCGATGTCCCGTGGCGCATATCTGTCGTGACTCTCTTGAGGAGCAGAGCATCGAACTTCTTCCCTGGCCCCCAGTTTCGCCCGATTCGTCGCCAATTGAGCATGCAGCTAGACTCGAAATATGAATTTACAATAATTTGTTTGGGATTAAAGTCGATAATACTAAAAAAAAAATGATCCACAAAGTTTATTATACCTTCTCTTTTGACTCAGAATATATTGGAGTAGCCTACCAGTATAAATGGCTTATCTTGCGATGCAGGCAGGGGACGTCCTATAGACTGCATCTTCTCGACGTTGCGAGGTTCAGGTATTGACGCCGAGTGGAAGCACCGCAATAAGGCACACAGAATAGCTCCAAGCTGCTGTTGACCACTGGTCTTGGTAAAAGACAGAGGGACTGAACTGGATCAAAGAAGAACAAAGGCGACACACTCTTCGCACTTTCAATGACATTGGCGAGACAATGAATGAGTACACTTTGGTTGTTACTTCTGGCTTCCAATTCTACACTCTCTCTACCCTAGGCCTCAAATCAGAGATATTCATACACCCTCGGATGCACCGAAGAACCACAAACTGGCCTTCCCCAATCAAAGTAGGGTCGCGACTGCGCTCTTTGCCTATAAACTCGCCAGTCAGCTGTTGTTTATCACAATGGCCCTGGATGGTTTTATTCCGTTGGAGGCTAATCATGCTAATGCAGTACATGGGTTCCTCAAATGAAAAGAGTACCTAAGGACGCCCATGGGCTAGTAGAAACTGATTGCATCCCTCAAGAAGCTGGTTGAAAATTCAAAGGACTCTGAAGAGGTAGGTAGTTAGAGAGTAGGCAATTTGACACATCTACATTTCGGCGCCGCGGCTGTTGCTGAGGCCGAAATTTGAAGTATTTTTGCCAAACCTGGTCCAAAATGATGACCCCCCCCCCCCCCCCCACACCCATTTTTACTACCTTGCGATCGCCTGTAAATATGTTCAAGTTTACCCGTGTGTGGTCGATCTGCTTAGTTGCTACAAAGCATGCAGAACCTCTGAGCACAGAGTTCAACCGAGGTAGCTATCGCTTTCTCGCACATGTGCAGTCACACGTCGCACCTGAGTTGGCCCGTAGTCTTCAGTTGTACCGTAAGCGGAGATTTTGGTTTCTGTGTCTAAGCTACTGACTAAACATGGCATGAGGTAAGAAGGGGCGACTTTTAACGATCACAGGTTAAGTAAATAAACCTCTCGTGTAACAACGACTTGCAGTGACTAAATCATCAATAAACCAGATAAACTCATTCCATCTTAGTTCAAATCATTGTAAATCGGTTTATAATTGGAACAATACTTTATCTGGAACATCGTCTGCTGCATGTGTAAACAATCCAGAAAAATGAAGCGGCTTGCTAGTCGCTCCGTTGATGAAGCAATAACGAAGCGTCGCCATTTCAAATACTTCACGTGGCGACGTCAGACGGTAATGTTTCCTACTGGAGCTGTAAACATAAAACCCTACTCAGCTCTCATCCATTCAGAGGTCGAGATTTTGGGTGATTTTATTCTTATTGGAACATAACCCACATCTGAAGTAATCCCTGCCCCCTAGGAGAATAGATAAATGGAAAAACAGTTAAAGAGTTTATCACCAAGTATGACTTACGTTCACACGGATCAGACACGGGAGGTATTTGAAGAAAGTTCTGATTAAGTATATCACGTTACTAAAGAATTGCTTCCCACTGCCAACACAGCCATTCCAAAAGTTCTGCAAATTCATAACGTTTCACCAAACCCTGATTTGTCGATGATTGCAAAAAGCTATAAATAATCGCAAGAAAACTGAACTGGAATTTAATAAGCCACAACTAGAAATAATTTAAACATACTACGTATAAACAGGACAGAGACCAGATTAATTATAAAGAAAAGAGACGGAGGGACGTTTGTTTCTACACTTCATCAACACATACCCATTATAAAGTTTGGAAAATGGTTGAATCAAATTAAAGGTGAAGAAATATAATCAAATGTACAAATCCTGGAAAATAAAAACTCAATAATTACTTCAGGAAAAGTAATAAACAAACAAGTTGGCCTCAACATTTTCGAAACATCCGTCGACTGAAAATTGTAAGCCAGAATTCATAAAAATGAAAACAAAAACAACAAGAAAAGATGATCAAATCTACCTCTGATAATTTAGAGAATTATAATGAACTTTCCGCTCTATAAGAGGTAAACAGTTCTTGGTTGAAGCAAAACAGGACCGGATCAAATAAATTGTTAACTTGACCAATTAAATTAGCATTCGGTCGTCTGAAAAGTTTAATCCAGAATCAGGGACCCGGCGACAGGGAGTTGTGTGGTGTGTGCTACCACCCTGGCCAAAATCTGCTATTGTTGGAAATTCGGAGGGCATGTCATGAGTAGTTGGAAATTCCATCTACCTAGATTTTAGAACTTCTTTGGTGATGCTGATATCTCCTTTACTATCTAAACTCGGTTTCAAATCGGCAAAAAATTATACTGTTTCTATTTACAACTACAATATACGCAATATCGAGCTTCACAAGTATGCATGATGTCAATCGGTGCAAGATTTTTGTAGTACGTTTACTTACAGTAATAAAACAAAATCCTCGTAATGCACTTCAAGAAAATAACATCATGTAAAATCGTTATTCCGAGTTAATTCCACCATTCACAGTTACAAAACGATGAAATATCGAAAATTGATCCCTCCTGCATAATATCTGACCCGGTCCCTCCTTCTACTTGAAAATTCACTACCCTACTCCCCTCAATCGGAAACCTCTAGCCGCGTCCCTGTCCAGAATTCATAAAACTTAAAAGAAAAACAACAGATAAAAACAAGTCAAATTTCCCACTGAAAATTTTGAGGATTACAATGAACCTTTTCTCTCTGGAAGAGTTAAACAGCTCTGGTATAAAGCAAAATATACTTGAATGTGTGGGCTCTCAGAATGCAGAAAACTACTGTGGGTCATTCGGTTAGACTTGAAACTACATCAGCTGGATGTGGCAGGCAGAGTGGGGTGGGAGTCTAATAAAAGCTCCATCACTTCCAACCAACCACCAGTAGTGTCTCTGATATTTCAGTTACATTCATTCTCTATTTGTATTCACTATTTTTAGTTCGTATTTTTACGATTTTCTCCCCACTATATATACTTGGCTGCTGATGGAGCGTCAAGGATAAATAAATATATTAATTAATTGATAGTTCTAAGCGGGCCCTAGGGTGAGGTCGGCGTTATCGCGGGTGTGATGGCCTACGGACAGGTGATCTTTTAGCCTGCAGCATTATGTGGTATATGGACTACCGGCTGCTGTGGCACTCGCGAGAGGGGATCCGAGAGGCATTCTAGGGGTCGTTATATGTTCTACTGGCCTTTTACTTTTTGAGGGCATAGCCATTGATCCTCCATAAAAAAGGATTATTTCTATCTTATCACTATTATATGTGCAGACAAACCTATGTCATTCCTAACCCGAGTGTTTAGTTTGTTCAGTGAGTAGTATGTAATATGTAATATGTAGCGGTCACGTGCTACCATAGAAACCAAGATTGCGGCTTCCAGTTTGCAAAATGGACGACGGAAACACGTATCACCCCAACAAAACGCGCTGCATGAGTCCTAACACTACGAATCACTATGGTAATTACCTCACAATATGGCCGCTCACGAGAGTTACCATGACAACAAAACATGGCGCAAGTGGGTCACGTGACATCACATCATTTTCGAGGTCACCCACCGAGATCATCCATCCTTGTACTCAAAACCACATTACATATTATTTCTGTGTAAATCGATTTTGTTTCATTTCAGGTACAGATGATGCTGTCGACGCCAAGGCATATGCCACTTCTAACCATCAAACCGTTCACAAACTGGTGAAAAGTAAGCTACTTAAAGAATGTATTTATGAAATTGATCACTAACAAATAGGATGATGACTAAATATGATAGTTAGCAAATATAACGTTTAAATATCAGTACAAAACAATAACTTGCTTTCGCTTCGGAAAAGAAGCATAAGTGTTGGTTTTTGCACAGTATTCCGTAGCTTATAGAGACAAGGAAGATATGGGTAAGATAAGGAAACATATGTCTGTTGACCATATCTCTGTTATTTCATCAGCGCTTTGCTTTTCACAAAATAAATATGACCAACTGCAGGAATGTAATCATCCACAATTCTCACATAACAAACATAGAGTTTATCATTGAGCCAATAACTTACTCTTGACAGTTTTAACCAAAATACTCGTTTTTTTCTTTCTATAGCCATGAGCGAACCAACGTTTATTTCTCTTATAATAAATAAATAATAAATAGCTCTTTACGATTATATCGGACGAGATATCAGCCTTCGGTAAGTACACATCAGCGTTCAGCCTTCGACCTTCGGTCTCAAGCCGACATGAAGTTACCTCGGACTGATATCACGGCTGATCGAAAACTAAATAAATGATAATTTTAATATTAATCGAAGTAAATGGTTTCTTTCAAATATACTATTCACAAAAAGTAGGGGATATTTGAGAAAAGTGAGATATATGAGGAAATCGATTAATATTTTCATCAAAAACACAGTTGAGGCATTGCACTGTAACATCTGGTGAATGCTTTCAGTGATAGTTGGGTGTCTGTCTACTGAGCTGTAGAAGACATGGACGGTCAGTCAGAGAATTTACCACATTCAGTCCAAGACTTCAATACCTTCTAAATCATCCTCGGTTCGCGAGACAAGCGCGGATCCCACGTGTCATACTCCTCATTTCCTTTGTCCAGCAGCGAGTTTCTGGACATTGGTAGGGGGCTGTTGACGTTGTCGTAGGCGCCTGCCATGCACATCCCAGACGTGCTCGACTGGTGAAAGGTCTGAATTTAGTGATGGCCAAGTCAGTGTAGTGATGTTCTGCTCCTGGAGGAACTTTGTGGCGACACGGGCCCTGTGTACTCTGGCATTGTCATCTTAGAAAATGAATCGACGGCTGTTGCATCGCGCAAACGGCACCACATGAGCTGCTAACATGTTATCACGGTAGTACTGCCATGTGACACGCCCTTGGATGACACGTAATGCTGTCCTGCTTGCCATGCCTATGCCTTCCAACACCATAAATGATCCACCGCCAAAACTATCGCGCTGCTTTACGGTTACGTCATGGTATCGTGCGTTCCGCCGCCGCAACATGCTGTTTCCCTTGTCGAGGCAGGCGAGAGTGAACCTCGATTAATCGGAAACATGATGTTGAGCCACAAACGATTGTCCCAGCGCTGTCGTGGTTCACACCAATTACACCTAGCTGCGATATAACGTCCAGTCAAACGTGGAATTATTCGAGGTCGCCGAGAGTACAAATTCTAGCTGTGTAGGTAATTTCGGATAGTCTGGCCACTGACTCGAACATCTGTCACTCGGTGCAGCTGTTCTCCAGTTTCTGAGGCACTTCGATGGCGGTTACGTAATGCTGTGATTCGGATGAAACGATCCTGGTTAACAGATGTCGCCCTTGGACGACCTGACCGACGTCTGTCATCAACATTGCCTGTATTACGGTAGCGTGACCACTACCTGCTAATCACCGATTGAGTAACGCTGAGATTTTGAGCCACTGCAGTACGTGTGTTGCCAGCGCCCAACATGCCAGCATCACGTAAACGTTTGCCACGTGCCAGTCTTCACATACCTCAAAAGTTACGTTTCGACCAGAAACTATAGGATGAATGAGTTTATTCGAGGAAAAGAACGATGAGACCTCCGAAAAAGCCCGTCCAGTACAAATGAAAATTTCAAAACGTACCCCACAGATATTATCTCCGCACTCGTGCGAAAAACCGGCACGAGGTTTTCGTGGGCCGGTGACATTCACGATCCACAATAAACTTGGTAACTGTGTATACTGGTAAATGTGTCCAATCACGCGTATCCAATATCATTTTCCAAAAATATCAACATCAGTTCGGATATCCCCTACTTTTTCTGAATACTTTACAATGCAGGAAAGTGCTCTCCTTGTTTGTTGTGAATCATAAACTTTCCCGTGCTTAAGATTTTGCTCTGGTAACAATTCGCTTCAACTCACATTTTAATTTAACGACTAAAAGCTTTATTAACTATTACCAACATTTCCTATTGTACGACCACGCTATTTATGTAGTTGGTTTTTACTGTTGTTTTTTTTTTATTTTGTACGGATTCATTTATTAGTCTTTGTAATTGATGGTGGATTAGTTTTCTTATTTTACTAATTATGTAAACTAATTTGTGATTGCACTACAGCAACCTGTTTGTTTAGAAAGCAAAATATTTATTGATGTTTAATTATTTGTGTTTAAAGTCACTCTATGCATCTACAGTTGCCTAGCGACCACAGCATAAGTATGAAGTCAAGTCCTATGATACCATTCTAGAGGTCCATGAGCACTGACGTTGGCCACTAGGTCCGGGATTTTGATAATGCTGCTAAAGCTATTACACGGAATGTAGTACAGTGGGGTCCTGCTAATTGAATAGCCACGTTGCCAATGAGAATTATTCAATTAACAGGAATATACAATTAACAGGAATTATGTCATGTTCATGTATTCTAGAGATACATTTAGTATTTATTCTATTTTATCCTGTCTGACAGAGCTCCATGAGCTCGGTCAATCAAGATATAATAGATTAAATAGCTGTATTGGATGTAATGACCCAAATAGATCTATAAACAAAGGAAAACTGTGGAGAGTCAGGGTAATTTCTCGACAGGTCACAAGATTTTTATTCAATTAGCAGAGTTTACTCTATAACCTATATTCAATTAACAGGTCAAATTTGTACTGGAGGTATGGTAAATGGTTATGTGTTGTGAAATTATATTCAATTATCAGGGTTATTCATTTAAGACATATCCCGTTAAGTGGGCTCCACAATGTTTTTGTGTGGGCGGAAATTCGGGGATACATCCAGTATTATGGCATCAGGAGTTTTTAAGTTAATCCAAGCTCTCAGGCAACCAGTCGATTTCCATAAGGAATCGAATGTTATTTTGGTCTGCTTGTTTATCCATTTTTCGTTTGAACGTGGACTACCGTTGATTTAACTCTTTGGTGCAGAGCGGTCGCTTTTCCAGCCCAGACACTTGTTACGCCATAATTTCATTAACCCTTTACCTAACATGAAAAGCGGACGACACTTGCAAAAAAAATTAAATTCTTGAATAACTATTTTGTTTTCATTTTTTGTCTCAAAAACATAGGTTATGACCCCTCGTTAGAACGAGCTCGACGAGCTCGTTCCAACGAGGAGTCATAACCTATGTTTTTGAGACAAAAAATGAAAATATTTTGAAAATTAATTGGCGATTTTTGAGAATAGCGCTGGCCGGTTTTGGCCGTTACGTTGGGTAAAGGGTTAACGAGGATGGCTGCTAAGTGAATGTGTGGTGTAGACCAATCAATATGTTCAACGTGCAGCTCCAGAGCCGCCCGTTAAAAATATGAATTTGTCTTTCTTCACATAATGAATATGGGCTCTTCCAAGTGCTGCTATTGGGGGAGACGGTGAAAGGGAGTGCCAGATGTGTAACTTGGAGATGGTGGAGACCCTGGAACACTTTCTTCTAGAATGCCCAAAGTATCAGTCTAAAAGAATGAAATTCACTGGGAGTATAATGGGGAAGTGGGATGGGAGAATGAAGGACATGTGGTTATGGGGAGACTCAAAGGAGAGGGATAATATGCTAATCGGAGAGATTGGGAAGAATGTGACAAAGGATATCATCAAGCAGTTCGTCTCCGAGTGTCGGGAGGAGAGGAGAAGCGTGGGAATAGGGAGGCAGGTGGGAGTACAGGGGTAACCATGGCCTTCTCGTCCGAGAACCGCGACAAATCAGCGGCTAGCCAAAGTGTTATTATTATTATTGAACTGACATGGAAGATGCCACCAGTGTTTAAGAGGCTGATGTGACTTTGCCTTATCCTCAAAGATATACATATATTCTTTTTGATTTTCAAGAAGAGAATCGATAAATATTTATTTTTCTCTGAAACCATCAATATATTAATTACTTAATTTGCGAAAGTAAGCGGCGCAATCATAAAACTACAGCTGTTGTTTAACCCTTTCAACTTTAGTGGTATCTGATATGTCACTCTAATGGCAACTGTTAGAAGAGTCCATATTCATCATATTCATTATATGGGATTGACCAATCAATATGTTCAACATGCCGCCTCAGGACTACACGTTGAAAATATTGATTGGTCAACCCGACACATGTACTGAACAGTCATCCAATTTAATGACGTTATGGCGTATCATGTTCCTGGCCGGAAAAACGGCTGATTGTTTTCAAAAGGGTCAATCTCAAATATGTCTAACATTATTGCAGTGTTATTAGATATTCGATCAAATCAGGTGTCGATTAATAAAACTAAAAATCGTATTGTTGATTCAAAGAAAATGAATATTCATGATACTTTTAGATTTAGTCGTGTCGAATATAGACTTAACGGCATTCGCGTTCGAACTGGCATTTCTTACGGCACGAGATCGAATTGGGCGGAGATATAATATTGAGCGAGAAGCCGAAGGCTTCGGGTTCAATATTATCACTCCGCCAAAATCGATCAAGTGCGGCAAAAAATGCCAGTCCGAACGCATATGCTGCTCTGTATTTATTGCACGCCTACAGTTTACTAAACAATTATTAAGAACACAAATTATTTACAAAAATAACCAAAACGTAAAAAAAGAAATAGTTAAATGGTCCGCGCACATGATCCGTATTGTTCAGAAACAATACAAAAAGGTGTTGTTAGCCTCAGTTTTCTTCAAACAAAAGCGTGTGTTTTATGAAAATAAAAGTATTGGCGTGCATTAAATCCATTTAGTCGGAAAAGCGAGTCTTAGGTTCCCTTTTCCGACCAATATAAATATTCCGCACTTGTGAATCTAAATGAAACGATCAAGCGAGTTCAATCAGGGAATGTATTGACTGAAGAGAATTCTAAGTAATTTTTTTTATATATATATTTGGATGCCTCATCGGATAGTGAAGTTGGAAACTATTGTACCCAGACACACATTATCAATGTGAGAAGTCAAATCAAAGAACTTCTCATTTAGTTTTTTCACAGTTTTTTTTTTCTGAGCATACAGTTAAATCATTCTCCTAAGATACAATAGATTTTTTTAAAATGAAACTTCAATAGAAATTTGAAAGGGAAAGCGGATCATGTCTGGCATTATTGCATCTGCGACTTCATACGCTTTCACGTTGACGGTATAACTTGCAGTAAGAAGATATATCAATGGAACTGACGACTAGGTAAAGCAGGTTGGATCACAAACAATTTGCCTATGTTTAGATTCACTTTTTTTGGAATATTCCAGTTGGTCAGCAAAGCAAATCTACGGTTCGCATTTTCAACCAGCCGATATATTCTAGACGATTTTCCGACTGGAGCTGTACACATAAAAGAAACTACACCAGCTCTCATCCAAGCAGACGGCAATGATTTTATTCTTATTGAAACATTGTTCAATCAGGACTTGATTTGACCCAATTTTTTTTTGATGATATCATTACAAGGAGACAAGACACCCCGCAACCGTAGTTTTATGACTACGTCATATAGTTCTACATAGTTTTTTTAATATCTTAATGTATCCAATGCGAATTAAATACTTATTAATTAAATGCGTATTACTTTGAATATCTCTAACTAAGATACGAAAAAATAGTTTTATATCTTAATGAGTAAAAGGAACATCACATTTCATCAATAGTCTTCCCACAGACTTCACAAAACTTGGATAAAAGTAAAGCGCTTGACAACATTAGATTCATCACATAATTGCACTGGTGGCATTGGAGCTTCAGAGCAATCATTATAGTGATACATTCATGTAACTCAACACTACTGAGATGCAGGAATAATATTAGATTTATGTCCCATAATGAACAATGCGGTGCACTCTGGTTCAACAATGAACGACACAAGCAGACAAGTACACATAACACACACCGTCTACGTCCATGTGCGTCGTGGTCGTAATATCATTACTTCAAACTCGAATATATTGAGAGGAGTCACAGATCAGGACCACCAAGCAGGAAAAATAGAAGTATTCTGGCAAAATGTGTTAGTTAACGGTCGCGGGATAGTTTCTATCGGGCGAGAAGAAAATTGAGAGCGGACACGAAGTTGACAAATGTGTATATAAATGAGCAACTCACAAATGAAAGTTCATCTCTAGCTCGCAGAGCTCGTCTTTTGGCGAAAGACAGGAAAATAACTGGGACATGGACTCATGATGGAGTTATCTTTGTAAAATTCCGCGATGACTCAGTTCGGCATGTTACCAACGCGGCTGAAATGGCCACCATTCAGGCAAATATTTAACTATTTACCTAACTGATTGACCTTATCCGCCCATGAAATATGCAAATTAATCAGTTGAAAAAATATTACTTCTTAAAAGAGTTCTGCCAAACCGTGTCATGCGGCCCCTCGTTCGAGCTCTTTCTAACGAGGGGTCTCGTGGTGTGGTTTGGTTGAAATTTTTCTAAAGGCTTTAAAAAAAATGTTAGTGTAAATAATAAATGTTGATAATGTGTGCATTGGGTAAAGGGTCAAGCTCATCCAGCCGATCTGGAATTCATTAGACACAAACAACCTATAATTATTGTGCGTGCGTGCGTGCGTGCGTGCGTGCGTGCGTGCGTGCGTGCGTGCGTGCGTGCGTGCGTGCGTGCGTGCGTGCGTGCGTGCGTGCGTGCGTGCGTGCGTGCGTGCGTGCGTGCGTGCGTGCGTGCGTGCGTGCGTGCGTGCGTGCGTGCGTGCGTGCGTGCGTGCGTGCGTGCGTGCGTGCGTGCGTGCGTGCGTGCGTGCGTGCGTCAATCTTCAAATTTATTCCATCTTGTGAGGTAAGGCCATAATTCTCGCGAAAATATGCTTATTACTGAAATGATCGAACTCTTCTCGGTTGTGAACTTTAGCTTGTTTGTCCATAGGCAACCAGAAACTCACTGGAAACCCGTCACTAATCACATATTGTTACTTGTTACAAGGCTCTAATGGAAAGTGGAATTTGCGAAGCCTCGAGAAGCCTTATGGGTCACTTTCCTTGTTGCATATTGTGCAGGATTACCTGTATTTGTAATGTGTGTTATAGTAAGTGTGTGACGAGTGCTTATTATCGTTTAATGTCGTGAACCGCCAGTTTGCCTGACAGAAGTCACTGAACTCTGACAAGTTGTAGTCAAACTCGAAATCTCACAATATCCGATAAGAAAACGAATCGGCAGGATAAGCGGAAAATGGCTAAGAGTTTATGACGTCTAATGTAGCCGGATATAGTCATATACAGAACCGGTCCTTGAGGTCAACTCAAATTGGTGTCCCTTTGTTTTGTTTCTCGGGAACCAGTGCGAACCTGTATTTTCATGTTGTATATAATTGCATACAGGGCAGACCTTAGAATTTATTGCAGTTGTGAGTCTTTGTACTGATGTTTGCGACCTTAGCTGTAGGTATGGATGAATATAAAACACCCCGGCGGTGGAGCTTGTCCACCTAAATATGGGTGACCACGAATTCCCTAAATATCCCGGTTATTAATTAACGCTTTACTTTGTTAGAAGGAGTTAACGGAAAATAGCCGTCTGGAAACTCGTGTGGCATTTGTCACCTCTGTTGTTGTACTATCTGCGATTGATGCAGTTTTATATAAACGAAAGCTTCGCAGTGCGGTGTCCCGGTTACTTGACAAATACATACAGCTTTGCAATTCACGATAGATTGTGTAGAACTGCGTGTTTGACTCACTTCAACTTGTCTTCAGCGTTCACCGAATTCGATCTGATAGTTTATAGTGAGTCGAGCTCGCAGGCTCGCAGTCTCGCAACATATTTTTGGATCACTGATCATCATGATTAATTGGAGATGCCTAAGATCTCATGGCGTCTTATTTTGTAGTACACAGGCATATATAGTACCGACCTGAGAGTTCATCATGCAATGTGCCTGGGTTTTTGTATTTCCACTTGTGCACATGTGTGGGTTGCGTTTGTGGAGAACCGTGAGTTTGACTCACTCAGACCTGTCTGGCAGTGGCCACTCATATCTTCCCAATGGATTGAAGTCAGTGGAACTGGCAGTCTCCCAGTTGAAACACGGACCATCATGACAAAATCGAGGTGGGTAAGTGTTTAGGGTGGAATATCATGGCTCATTTCCCAGATCAACATAATTTTTTGCTACTATCGTTTTTCTTGTTTTCTCGGAATGAATTTGTACCCGTGTTTATGCGTGTATATGTGTAAGGAGGGTATGTCATATTGATCATTGAGAACTGTGAGATTGATCCACTCTATCTTGTCTGTCAGGGACCACTGAATTTGGTCCGGAAAGTTTTTGGTGTGTCAATCTCGCAATTTCACAATATGCCTTTGGATCACGAGTCGATGTGGTAAACTGGTGATGCCTAAGATCTCATGGCGTCTGATGTAATTGTACTTAGGTATATTTAGTAACGGCTTTAGAGTTCATTGTAATCTTGCGTGACCTTGAATTGTTTCTCGCGAGAATCATAATTACCGCGGTAGTTTAGTTCTATTGCCTATGGAGCTAGGAATTTATTCACCGCGCTTATGTGTGATTGACGAGGACATATTTTTACCTGAATGCTGAGCACGTTGAGTTTGACTCATTGCAACTTGTCTGACAGAGGTCTCTGAACCCTGTCTGACGGGTTTGTAGTCAGTCGAACTCACAATCTCATAATATGACATCTGAACACGTGAGATCGCGCAAAGCAGGAAAAGCTCCTGTATGTAGTTATATATATTTATGTAGAAAGCGCCTCGATAACATGGAGACCACTGAGTGTTCATGGTAACTGATGTAGTTGTATATAGTTGTATTTTGGGCAGAACCTGAAGTGTTTTTGTTCTGATTCTAGCAACTTGAGCTGAAGGATTGGATGAATTTAAAACTGCCCGTCGGTGAAGATTATCCACCTGTATGTGGTTGGCCATGAACTGCCTGAATATCTCTGTTATCAATTAATGTTTTATTTTGCCATAAGTAGCCATTCCGAAACTCGTGTGGCCCTAGTCACCTCTGTTGTTGTGCTATCTGCGATTGAAGCAATTTTATATATTCGTGTAAGCGAAAGTATCTCAGTGCGGTGTCCCTGATAGTTGTCAAATACATACTGCTTTACCGGCATATTATATGGTTTTCTTTTTGAACAAATTAAGTTCAAAGGAAGTGGTGATTGGATTACAAATTGTATATACCCAGCGGCAACATTGATCGCTGTGTTATACTTCATTAACATCTTTGTTACCCCTTTGCACAGTAAGCTCCCAAGTATGGCCCCAAAAGATACTGAACGAATACAGCGATTAATTCATTGACGCCCAACTGTGATGTCTGAATTAGCCCCCCCCCCCCCCCCCCCTTCTGCTCTGGAAAGGATCTATACTAGGACCTTTACTATTTCTCATTTTCATTAACAACATAACCGAACATTTACTCAGTAGTATACGCCTTTTGCAGATGATATTTCGTTATATCTAATTGTAGAAAAGACAAACCAAGATTCGAATTTAATTAACCATGATCTAGCTGTAATTGAGCACTGGGCAAAAACATGGTTGGTCGAATTTAATTCCCAAAACACTGAGAGTATGGTTATATCGCACAAAACGAACCCAACTGCCCATCCACCCTTATTTTTAGGTGGTGCTCAAATAAGTGAAGTCAATTCTCATAAGCACCTAGGAGTTGTACTAAATGAAACATGTACTTGGACCAACCACATTGACTATATCTGTTCCAAAGCCTGGTCTCGACTAGACTTGTTGCAGAAACACAAATTCGAGCTTGATAGTCATGTTTTAGAAAAGATATACTTTGCCTTTGTCAGACCTTTACTGGAATATGGTGATACTGTTTGGGATAATTGCTCGTCAGGACAAGTAGCTGACTTGGAAAAAATCCAGATCGATGCAGCAAGAATAGTTACAGGGGAAACAATTAGTGCTGGTAAATCTTTATTATACTCTGAAACATGTTGGGACACTCTACAAGAAAGACGCCGAAAACATAAGCTCGTGCAGTTTTTTTTTAAAATGCATCACCACTTAACACCTCCTCATATTACCAATAAAGTTCCACCTCTCATATCCTCAATAAACCCATCACTTAATAATCGAACGCGCCAAAATCACAGAGTTCCATTTTGTCGCACACAGTTATACCAATCCTCTTTCATTCCTAATGTAACTGATCAGTGGAATAACCCGCCTTTATCTGTTCGCGAGAATTCGTCACTGAGTATTTTTATGAACTTCTTGAATGGTGGCAAACTCCGATCACCATCATTTTACAGTGGCGCGAAATCTCGCACGGCTCAAATTTACCACTGTAGACTGCGGTTACACTGCAGCAGCCTTAATGCCCATTTATATGATAATCATGTCGCACCTAGTCCTTTTTGTCAGTGTGGTGAACTTGAGACTCCAGAACACTTCCTTCTTCATTGTCCATTGTTTCCTAACGCACGCAATGGAACCATCAATTTACTCCCTTTCACTATAGATATTACCACACTTCTTTTGGCTCAGAATTATTCAGTAACGAGGAGAATAGGCTATTTTTTGATGTAGGGCAAGACTTCATCTTACAGAGTGGCCGGTTCCTCTGACGAGTGATGACATCTGTTTTTTTTGAAGATGCTCAATCTTTATTAAGAATTATCCTTTCGGCGTCCGCACGATTAAGGCAAGGTACCATAATTTTACCATCTAGTTATTGATAAAGTATCTTAAGTTCAGGACCTTATTTTCTACATAATGCACCATGTATTCGAGATGGCTTCTTCTTCTTCTCTTCCTTATTTTGCCTCCTCTTCTTTTTTACTATCTGACTCCTTCTTTTGATTCATCTTTCTTTTATCGGTTAGACAACTTCAAATTTCAAGAATGTGGACTTTAGATAATCGCGTATATCGCTGGCTAAGGGACCGAGTTTGTTGGTCAACTTATTCTAATCATGAAATTGGTATAAATTGTCTTTTTCAATTTTGTTTTTCTGAAGAGCTGTCGGCACTCCCCAGCTGCACTTGCTGATGTAAAGGAAAGTGAGCCATTATGTAGTTTCAGGTGACTGTGCGACGCATCTAGAATGCTCACGTAGTATGACGCGGGCTGATGATGCTTGTTCAAGGTCAGAGACTTAACCAAATTCATTGGCCCGCTAGTGCTCACCCTGTTGAGCTGAGATATACATGTTCCATTTGTTACTACCTATCATTGCCATCATCTTTACGAAAAGTTCTATAAAACGTAGGAGACGACTTACATAAGCCTTAGGTTTCCTGTCGAATCCTAGTTTATCTACCGATCTAATCATCACTGTTGCTGTTATCTCGTACACTGCTAGCAAAACTTTTTTTATTAATCTATTACACTGCTATGCAATGTATACATGTAACATTATCTTGAATAAATATTGTTTAAACTAATATCATTACTTATTACTTATTACTTTCCAAAGTGCGATTTACTAGGATTTCCGGGTTTGATTATAAAGGATAACTTCACAAGTGAATTATGCAATCAACAATTGGATCATGTATCCGTGCGCGCAAAGGAAGACGCTTTGCCGTCGGTGTAATGGGGACTTCATTGTTTTTTCGTTTTTTTTAACCCTTTACCTATCAAAAGCAGACGACACTTGCAAAAAAAAAAATTCTTCAATAACTATTATTTTTGTTTCTTTCTCAAAAACATAGGTTATGACCCTTCATTGGAACGAGCTCGACGAGGGGTCATAACATATGTTTTAGAAACAAAAAATGAAAAAATAATGAAAATTAATTCGCGATTCTTGAGAATAGCGCTGACCTGAAAAGTAATAAACAGAGTAATCGCTTGACTGGACTGGTTACGTGAAATACTTTATTCGAGGCGAGGGACTATATTGTAAAACACCCTTGCGCATTCGTACACTCGTACACTCGTGTGTGTACAACGTCCCTCACCTCTCATGAATTATTTCACGTAACCAGACCAGTCAAGCGATTACTCTCTATTTAATGCATGGAATGCGAATTAAATACTTATTAATTAAATGCTTATTAATTTGAATATCTATAACTAAGATACAAAAGAATATTTGTATATCTTAATGAGTAAAAAGAACATCACATTTCATCAATAGTCTTCCCGCAAACTTCACAAAACCTGGGTAAAAGAACAGTGCTTAACAACATTAGCTTCATCACATAATTACGCTGGTGGAGTGAGGGCTTCAGAACAATCATCCCAGTCGAGGCGAGGGACTATATTGTGAAACTCGCGCACTCGTCTTTGTACAACGTCACTCGCCTCTCATGAATTATTTCATGCAACCAATCCAGTCAAACGATTAATCTCTATATATTGACTACAATACACATCAATTCTGGGAATAATCATCCAAAATTGAATTAATGAAGACCAGGGTGTTTCATTATTTAGCATTTTGTCAGTGATGATTTTGATTACCTGGTAAACGCATGTGGGGACATCATTGCCAAAGATTACAACCACTACGACTGTATTGTATACATGTTTAACCCTTTACCTAACATGAAAAGCAGACGACACTTGCAAAAAAAAATTCTTGAATAACTCATTTTTTGTCTCAAAAACATAGGTTATGACCCCTCGTTGGAACGAGCTCGACGAGCTCGTTCCAAAGAGGGGTCATAACCTATGTTTTTGAGACAAAAAATGAAAAAATAATGAAAATTAATTTGCGATTTTTGTGAATAGCGCTGGCCGGTTTTGGCCGTTACGTTGGGTAAATGGTTAAGTCACAGAAATTGTATACTGGAAAAGGTAGGCCTTCATACCAGACTTAAATGATTGAAGCTAATGCAAAAAAAAAATGCTTCTTTTTTAAACGGACCGGGAAAGGATTCCAGAGCTTCGGGTCAGCAACCACAAAGGGTCCTATCAAAAGCAGCACTGCGTTTTGATGCCGCGTGGACTCAATTAAGTTTATCCGATGACAGTAGAGACCCCCGATTGTTTGTGGTTTGATCAGCCAGGAAAGATTCTGCCTATTTTCTGATGCTCTCATTTGAAATGGAATTCGTTGCTTTATGGGAAGCCAACCAAACTTAGAAAGGATTGGTGTGATGTGGCAGGCAGTACTGCCGAGAAAAAGATATTACAAATACTGCACATTCGTGGATGTCTTGCGGCTTTTGAATAATGCGTGTTTTAGAACAAAGGCAAAGCGACTGTAAACAAAGACATGGACAAGCTGTCATGTCACCTCGCCTGCGATTCTGTGTTTAAAAGCCGACATTTGGGTATTAAATCTCCATATATCATACATGTTGGCGGAGATATATACTTAAAAACTACTCAAAGTTTGCTAAGCACGAAGTACATCCAACTAACTACCTGTTGTACGTTTTAGTTGAAATATTGTAATGAAAAGTGTATATATTTTTTTTATTTATTTATATATTTAATGATTTAAGTACAGAAATTAAGATTTTATTTGTGTTTGACATTATTTGTTAGCTTTTGAATATGATAACCATATTAATGGTAAAAGGGGGAATGTTTTCAATATGCCAAAAAATTGACTGAGCGAACTGGTATGGATTCAGTATCGAGTATGAGACTTATTACTGTTAATTGCAGCTTGACAACGCCTTGTCATGCGCTCAATCAGGTTCCCGATAGTCCTTTGTGGGATGTTGTTCCATTCTTGGACCAGCATGGCACCAAGCCCCTGGACAATTTTTGGCCGGACTGGCCGGGCTGAAATTGCAAGCTGCAACTCCTTCCAGACATCTTCGATTGGATTGAGGTCAGGGGCTTGCTGGCCGGTCCATACGCTCAATCCCCTTCCTCTCTAAGTACTCCTCGACAGCATGGGCAACATGAGTAGGGGCATTGTCGTCCATCAGAATGAATCTATCACACACTGCACCTGCATACAATCTGACGTGGACATTCAGGATCTTATCAATATACCGTTGTGCATTCAATGTACCAGGTTCAAGGACACAGAGCTCTGCACGTCCACCTCAGCTCCTCGAGCTCGTTCCAATAAAGGGTCATAGCCTATGATTTGGAAGCAAAAAGTGAAAATATAAAAAAAAATGAATGGCGTTTTTCTTGCAGGGAAAAGATTAATACAATATAACCCACCCTAAACAGGACAGATAACGTAAATTCTGCCTACTGAAATTATGCAAATGTCACCCAGTTTTATATTGTTTAGCCAATCAAATTGTCCAGTTTTGAAATTGACCAATGGAATCTCCCAACTCTAATTATGCAAATTATGAAAATGAGGCCCAGTTTTATTTTGTTCAGGCAATCAAATTGTCTAGTTTTGAAACTGACCAATGAAATTCACGGACAGCTTTATTTATCACTGTTTAATATGAAAACAAAATATCAAATGTTTTAAAGTGAACCAAACGGAGGAGTCATATGATAAAACTACATATAGAATGAATCTTCATTCACAATTATTTTGTGAGCAAACAAGTTTAGTACCAGTACTAAAGATATTACGGATTCCGTCAAATCAAGTCGTGATTGTGAAACGGTAACAAAAAGAAACTGAATGTTTATGGAATGCATTAGACTCAGTCGGATAAAATATTTAGTCCAGGAAAAAGCGAATATTCATTTCGCATGTCCGACCAACCAAAACTCTAGACGAGTGTGATTTAAAGGAAATGCGTCATTTGGGGGCGAGACAGGTTCCAGGTCATAACAGTTGCAACTCTGACTGCCTCAGTATACTGCTACTACTCGCAGCAAACACAATGCAGTTAATCGCGATGGATTTGATGGAGTCAAAGAACATATTATCTAATGGATGTGTGCGGGTACCAGGTGACATGAAGTGGAGCTGATTTCATTTCCTTTCCATAATCGGTCTCTGTCATTTGATTCTTCTTTTCCAGGAGAACTTCTCTTCAGTTTGTCGAAAGTTTCACCATGGGACCCAACCGATACAGGTAGGCCACTTAATGTTCTATTTTTGAAGCTTAACCCTTTACCCAATGCAGACGATATCAAAATTTATTATTTTAAACATCATGTCTTTTAATTTTTTCAAAACATTCCAACAAAACCATATCATGTGACCCCTCGTTGGAACGAGCTCGACGAGCTCGTTCCAACGAGGGGTCACATGATATGGTTTTGTTGACATTTTTTTAAAAAATAATATTTTTTCAACTGATCCGTTGGGTAAAGGATTCAATCTCGTACACAGCGAGCACAGGTGATGATTATTGTTGATTAAGTATCGATATAAGTAAACAAAAGTAGTTTCATTGCCCTCCTGTTAATTCGAACTCGCACTGCGGATTAAAGCATCTTGGTGAACTCATGTCGGGTACAACATCGATTGTGTCACTCAAATACACCCACTGCCGACTATCATCGGCATATATACAGAGAATACATGAGCATTATGAAGCTGTCTATTACAGAGAAGTGTGTGTATGTGCCTGTGCTCGGTATTAACCGCTTCCGTTTTCACGTTACAGAGTATGAATGTATGCAAGGAAACGTGCTCCTCCCAGGTGCGGACCACAGGAATCTTTGTTTTTTGTGGAGGTGGCAGGGGCAGGGTACAACCATTATTATAAAGTAGGTATATTACAAAAAACAAAGCCAGGATTTGGGTAAAAGTGTCAAGATGGGAACCCTCTTGCATTGGTGTGGTTGGGAGTGTATATATTTTAGATTTTGAAAAATATGCCTAACAGGGCGCTATTTTGAAACTGGAAATTACGTCACGTGTCGTATATGATCTATAATTTCAATAGTTGACGCCCCATGCAGGACAAATATTTTAGGAGGCCGTCGTGGATTAGTCGACTTGGTTCTCCAGCTCCGCTCCACGCGTGGCTACGGCACTGCCTCTGTCTTAATCTTGGTTATGTGGAAATTACACACCATTCATTCAAGTACAAGGCTTTATTTAATTTTATTTTATTGCTCGAAAATGCGTGTAATATCATGTTTCATACTTGGTCCTGTCATGCAAGTGTTCTATGTTAACCTTTTATCTAACACGAAAAGCAAACGACACTTGCAAACAAAATTCTTCAACAACTTTTTGCTAACTTTTTGCGTTAAAAACATAGATTATGGAATCCCTCATTGGAACGAGCTCAGCGAGCTCGTTCCAATGAAGGGTCGTAAGCTATGTTTTTGTGACAAAAATTAAAAATTATTGAAAATAGAATGGTGATTTTTTTAAATAGCGCTGGTCGTTTTTTCCGTTATGTTGGGGAAAGTGATTAACAAAGCCTTCGAGTGAAATACAGTCCATAAATGCCTAACAAAACGAATGAATTTATTAGTATGCGTTTCATCGATCTGAAATCTGCAAGAATTATTCTGATTTAAAATATGATTTTAAACATGTTCGCAGCTGTTAAGTTTTCACATGCTATGGACGAAAGTTGAGAGAGGGCAATGCGTGTGATATTTGTTTGTCTGTTTGAAGGTATCGCGATGCACATCAACAAGACAACCCTTCTAGTCACAGCAACCACATTTCGTACACAGGTTGAACCTAAGGTCTGATCTGGTCGTCAGTACATTATTTAGTATTCACATGCTAGCAATCAGGTTTTGGGTCCTCTTTCATGTGTTTTCATCAATTAATATTTGTATGTTCCCACTTCAGTTGAAGTGACAATGTTCAACGTTGCCTCAGTGTATGTTTATGATAATTAGAATAAGTCTCTCGAACTTTTAAAGAGGTGCAAAACTATAATCACATAACACATAACGATGTCAGCTGGGTGCAATGATAGCAATCTTTTTCGTTTGTCTCTCTGTTCGTATGCATGTAACGTTTTGTGGTTTATTCGCATATCAGCGAACGTTAATGCTATAAGAGTCACTTTTCGTTGCTCATCTGTCCCGGGCAAATGTGCACATTTACATTGATATTTTAAAGGTCAGGTCACAGAATCAATGGTCATGCTATTTAATCTAATTACAACAGTCTTCGCAATATACATTTTCAATACAATTGTTAAATGGACAGATCAGTTGTCGCATGGCTAAAGCTAATGCTTCGGGTCAATATATTGAATTTTGATATTTAATTGCATCCTCACTTGTTCTTGTTTGTATTTATGTCTCCGCCTGCTCGATTTTTTAACAACTACAATTCAAGAAAAAGGTTGTTTGATACGAAGGTGTAGCGTAAGATCGACTGAACAATCACTGTTTGGGTTTTAACACTGAACGCTGTACATCCGAAATACTGGAACACCTTTTGGTGACATGTAGAAATGTGACTGACCTGCAGTCATTGCGGGCTTTTCTATATGCATAGACAGTTCTCACAGAACGTTTTGTTTGTTTTTTTTTTGTTTTTTTTCTAGAACGATTTCTGTTTTCCGATGCTTCCCAATAGCCAATTGATTAAAATGCATTATTTTTTTTCTGAATATAATTTCCATTTTGAAAAATGAACATGATAATAATATGCACACTTTCAGGGGCGACAGCAATTAAATATTTAAAATATATTTTAGCTATTAATTACAGAAATATATTGTTGATATTGGAAAGATGACTCTGTGTTGCTTGTTGGTTTGCTTGGTTATTGATTCATTTTTGATGTGGTGAAAGTTATTACGCTATGACCGCAGTAACAGCGTAACTTCATTTACGGCATCAAACGACATCGAAAGGAGTTGTTTCGGTGTTGATTGCCTTAACGCCATCTGGTGGGGGCAGGTGGAGATGCGACGTTTCTCGCTGATGTTCCATAAATCAAGTTACATAGATAACAGGTCAGTGGTGTTTGCCCATGAACATGCAAAAGGAGCAGGTAACAATGCGGATATGCTTGATTTGTCATTTAGTGTTCCAATTTACAGAATTCTTCAAATATTTTAATTGAGGCTAAAATTCCTTCATATTATTCATCTATACCGTCATCAACTGCATAACAACATTCCAGACATTTTGATGTGGATTTTGCTGTTAGATATCAATTTAACCTTGCTTGCCTCCGTATTTTTTAAAAAGAAAATTAGATTTCGAACTTCGATTAACTCTTAGAAGCCGAGGAATCAGAATGATTTTATTGAACATGACACACCGCGAAAAACTTACAGTAAAGCAGGTGCTTCTAGTCAAGTGTCGTCTGCCTATTCAGACAGACGACACTTGACTAAAAGCACCTGCTCAGTGTTTAATCTTTCCCCAGCCCAAAGACAGCCGAACCGTTACAGCCAGATTACCTGCAGTACAACAGGCAAGAAAGCTCGACTCCCGGCTCCTAAGAGTTAATGTTACTCCAACAGTTGATCATACAAATGGAGATATGTGGTCCCTGATTCCTGGAGCTAAAAGTCCAACACGACCAATATGTGGTACAGTATGTGTTAATTAAATACGCAGTCTCGAACCGATGCATCACGACTATAAATATATTTATATGCAAATAAAGTTTTGATTTTTTATCTCAACTGACCTATGTTCCATGTCGCAGACAGTGGGTTGTAGGCGCGGCTATTGCTGGAGCTGGAACCTAATGCACGTCTTACCCTTTTTTTCAATCCAAATGCGAATGTTTGCGCTTGTTTCAGGTGTGTATGGTCTGTTTATATGTAAATAATATGAAAGCCACAAGGGCGTAGAAACTTAATGCAGTCGCTCCCGGTGTGTTTGCATCCTAATATCCACCGTAAAGTTGTATATTTGTGGATAAAATTTCAAGGTTTGCGGGCGCGGTGGCTCAGTAGATTGACGTGCAGGCTGCAAGCCGAGAGGTCCTCAGTTCGAATCCCACCTGCGGCAACCGCGTTGTGTCCTTGGCAAGACACTTCACCCCCATTACACATGTGAGGCACGGTGACGTTGTGTACTAAGGCGTACTGCAAGTCAATGACGCACTTATCTTCAACCAATGCTAACCATGCTTGTGTGGAGTTAGTTTGTTTGGGAGCCTAACAGTTGCTCGACGTTGCTCTGTGGTTCTCTCCGGGTACTCCGGCTTCCTCCGCCGGTAAAACTGCCCGAGACGAGGTGACCCTGACTGTCGAAAGAGTCGTTAAACCCTAATAACTAGAGGAAAGATAAGCGAAAAAAAGGAATAAAAGAGGATACCAAGTATTCAGTCCCTAGATTGAAATGGGGCTAAAGGTTGCTAGAAAATCGCGCGGCCCTACATATATCCAGGGAGGAAAGCGGCAAGGGACATGGCATTGTTCATTGCCTTTATTTCGCCACCGTCTAAGTACCACATTTACTAGGGTGGCCAGGTTTGGCACTGCCCATTGCCTTTATTTCGCCACCGTCTAAGTACCACACTAACTAGGGTGCTCAAGTTTGGCGACCATTGCCTAGATTTCGCCACCGTCTAAGTACCACACTAACTAGGGTGCCCGAGTTTGGGGACCATTGCCTTTATTTCGCCACCGTCTAAGTGCCACACTAACTAGGGTGCTCACGTTTGGCAACAATTGCCTTTATTTCGCCACCGTCTAAATGCCACACTAACTAGGGTGCCCAAGTTTGGCGACCATTGTCTTTATTTCGCCACTGTCGAAGTGCCACACTAACTAGGGTGTCCAAGTTTGGCGACCATTGCCTTTATTTCACCAACCGTCTAAGTACCATACTAATCAGGGTGCCGAAGTTTGGCGACCATTGCCTTTTTTTCTCCACCGTCTGAGCACCACACTAACTAGGGTGCCCAAGTTTGGCGGTCATTACCTTTATTTCGCCACCGTCTAAGTGCCATACTAACTAGGGTGCCCAGGTTTGGCGACCATTGCTTTTATTTCACCACCGTCTAAGTGCCACACTGACTAGGGTGCCCAAGGTTGGCAACCATTGCCTTTATTTCGCCACCGTCTAAGTACCAATCTAACTAGGGTGCCCAGGTTTGGCGACCATTGCCTTTATTTCGCCACCGTCTAAGTACCACACTAACTAGGGTGCCCAGGGTTGGCGACCATTGCCTTTATTTCACCACCGTCTAAGTGCCATACTAACTAGGGTGCCCAAGTTTGGTGACCATGACCGTTATTTCGCCACCGTCTAAGTACCACACTAACTAGGGTGCCCAAGTTTGGCGACCATTGACTTTATTTCGCCACCGTCTAAGTACCACACTAACTAGAATGCCCAAGTTTTGCGACCATTGCCTTTATTTCGTCACCGTCTAAGTACCACACTAACTAGGGTGCCCAAGTTTGGCGACCATGACCGTTATTTCGCCACCGTCTAAGTACCACATTAACTAGGGTGCCCAAGTTTGGCGACCATTGCCTTTATTTAGCCACCGTCTAAGTACCACACTAACTAGAATGCCCAAGTTTGGCGACCATTGCCTTTATTTCACCAACCGTCTCAGTACCATACTAACAAGGGTGCCCAAGTTTGGCGACCATTGCCTTTTTTTCTCCACCGTCTGAGCACCACACTAACTAGGGTGCCCAAGTTTGGCGGCCATTGCCTTTATTTTGCCACCGTCTAAGTACCACACTAACTAGGATGCCCAAGTTTGGCGACCATTGCCTTTATTTCGCCACCGTCTAAGTACCACACTAACTAGGGTGCCCAAGTTTGGCGACCATTGCCTTTATTTCGCCACCGTCTAAGTACCACACTAACTAGGGTGCCAAAGTTTGGCGACCATGACAGTTATTTCGCCACCGTCTAAGTACCACACTAACTAGGGTGCCCAACTTTGGCGACCATTGCCTTTATTTCGCCACCGTCTAAGTACCACACGAACTGGGGTGCCCAGGTTTGGCGACCATTGCCTTTATTTCACCACCGACTAAGTGCCACACTAACTAGGGTGCCCAAGTTTGGCGACCATGACCGTTATTTCGCCATCATCTAAGTATCACACTAACTATGGTGCCCAAGTTTGGCGACCATTGCCTTTATTTCGCCACCGTCTAAGTGCCACACTAACTAGGGTGTCCAAGTTTGGCGACCATTGCCTTTATTTCACCAACCGTCTAAGTACCATACTAACCAGGGTGCCCAAGTTTGGCGACCATTGCCTTTTTCTCTCCACCGTCTGAGCACCACACTAACTAGGGTGCCCAAGTTTGGCGGTCATTACCTTTATTTCGCCACCGTCTAAGTGCCATACTAACTAGGGTGCCCAGGTTTGGCGACCATTGCCTTTATTTCACCACCGTCTAAGTGCCACACTAACTAGGGTGCCCAAGTTTGGCAACCATTGCCTTTATTTCGCCACCGTCTAAGTACCACACTAACTAGGGTACCCAGGTTTGGCGACCATTGCCTTTATTTCGCCACCGTCTAAGTACAACACTAACTAGGGTGCCCAGGTTTGGCGACCATTGCCTTTATTTCACCACCGTCTAAGTGCCATACTAACTAGGGTGCCCACGTTTGGTGACCATGACCGTTATTTCGCCACCGTCTAAGTACCACACTAACTAGGGTGTCCAAGTTTGGCGACCATTGACTTTATTTCGCCACCGTCTAAGTACCACACTAACTAGAATGCCCAAGATTTGCGACCATTGCCTTTATTTCGCCACCGTCTAAGTACCACACTAACTAGGGTGCCCAAGTTTGGCGACGATGACCGTTATTTCGCCACCGTCTAAGTACCACATTAACTAGGGTGCCCAAGTTTGGCGACCATTGCCTTTATTTAGCCACCGTCTAAGTACCACACTAACTAGAATGCCCAAGTTTGGCGACCATTGCCTTTATTTCACCAACCGTCTAAGTACCATACTAACCAGGGTGCCCAAGTTTGGCGACCATTGCCTTTTTTTCTCCACCGTCTGAGCACCACACTAACTAGGGTGCCCAAGTTTGGCGGCCATTGCCTTTATTTCGCCACCGTCTAAGTACCACACTAACTAGGGTGCCCAAGTTTGGCGACCATTGCCTTTATTTCGCCACCGTCTAAGTACCACACTAACTAGGGTGCCCAGGTTTGGCGACCATTGCCTTTATTTCGCCACCGTCTAAGTACCACACTAACTAGGGTGCCCAAGTTTGGCGACCATGAGCGTTATTTCGCCACCGTCTAAGTACCACACTAACTAGGGTGCCCAAGTTTGGCGACCATTGCCTTTATTTCGACACCGTCTAAGTACCACACTAACTGGGGTGCCCAGGTTTGGCGATCATTGCCTTTATTTCACCACCGACTAAGTGCCACACTAACTAGGGTGCCCAAGTTTGGCGACCATGTCCGTTATTTCGCCACCATCTAAGTATCACACTAACTATGGTGCCCAAGTTTGGCGACCATTGCCTTTATTTCGCCACCGTCTAAGTACCACACTAACTAGGGTGCCCAAGTTTGGCGACCATAGCCTTTATTTCGCCACCGTCTAAGTGCCATACTAACTAGGGTACCCAAGTTTGGCGACCATGACCGTTATTTCGCCACCGTCTAAGTACCACACTAACTAGGGTGCCAAAGTTTGGCGACCATTGCCGTTATTTCGCCACCGTCTAAGTGCCACAATATCTAGCCTGCCCAAGTTTGGCGACCATTGCCTTTATTTCGCCACCGTCTAAGTACCACACTAATTAGGGTGCCCAAGTTTGGCGACCATTGCCTTTATTTCGCCACCGTCTAAATACCATCCTAACTAGGGTGCCCAGGTTTGGTGACCATTGCCTTTCTTTCGTCACCGTCTAAGTACCACACCAACTAGGGTGCCCAAGTTTGGCGACCATGACCGTTATTTCGCCGCCGTCTAAGTACCACACTAACTAGGGTGCCCAGGTTTGGCGACCATTGCCTTTATTTCACCACCGTCTAAGTGCCACACTAACTAGGGTGTCCAAATTTGGCGACCATGACCGTTATTTCGCCACCGTCTAAGTACCACACCAACTAGGGTGCCCCAAGTTTGGCGACCATTGCCTTTATTTCGCCACCGGCTAAGTGCCACACTAACTTGGCTGCCCAAGTTTGGCAACCATTGCCTTCATTTCGCCACGGCTACGTGCCACACTAACAAGGGTACCCAAGTTTGGCGACCATGTCCTCAGAAATGGTGGTGATATCGAGTTATGAAAAGGGAATCTTGTTTTGTGATATAAAAGAGAATCGGTTCTTGTTGAAGAAAGGAAAAATCACATAGCTTTTAATTTTATATTTCAGATTCCATGGGCAGTCCTCCGTCGAATGCTGGAATGCAATTCCGCAGAAGATAAGCATCACTGTTAAAGGATAATAAACTATGAATATGTATTTGTTTTCGTCTGTCTTTCTAATAATCATTTGGCGTCATCGTGCGCCCATGTAGGCAACCGGGATAAAGTGCTTTGTCCAAGGACACAACGCGTCCCGGCCGGGGATCGAACTCGGACTCAGTGGCACAGTCTTCCGCTGAACCACCGCGCTCTCCCTCTTCTGCTTTAACCCTTTACCCAACGCAGACGATATCAAAAATTATTATTTTAAATATCATTTTTTTAAATTTTTCAAAATAATTGAACAAAACCATATCATGTGACCCCTCATTGGAACGAGCTGACTGATTTATTTTATTTTTTCATCTGCTCAATTTGCATATTACGCGCTCGGATGCGGGCGATTCGTTAGGTAAAGGGTTAAGTTTGCCATGTTCTTTCTTCTGTTTTGTTTTTGAGTTTTCTTTTTGTGGGGTTTGAGGGGTTGGTGATGTTTGAGTTGACTTTTGGTTGTAGTTGATTTTTATGCTCCATTGTGAAGGCCGTAGTATGGGTGACTTGTGCCTTCGCGCCTTGTATATTGTGTCTGCATTCTATTGATTTTGTTATAATTTTTTTGTTTTGATACGCTATAATATGATGGTGTTGAAGTATTCGTGTCAGGCACCGACGAAATAATTTTTCTGGCCTCTTTAAAACGTACCTGTCTCTCAAATCTTGTTTTCTGCCATGTTTTTTTTTTTTTCTGTCAGATGGAGCAATCTTATGAAGATGACATATGATTTCCCTGACAATTTACACATTTTCGGATAATTTTGGTACATGGCTCATAATGGTTTGGGTTGCAATTGTGGCAGACTGATCGGCCCCTGCACGAATGCTGACTGCGTCCGTGGTTTTTGACATTTCAACCATCGAAGTAGATTTGGGATATATATATACACTCCGACGTTCATATAACCTATTTTGCCTGATTTCGGTGGCTGGGTAGTATTGAAAGTAAATATATAAGAGTTTGTGCTGTTTTCATTGCCATATTTCTTTATTTTTATTCGTTTGACACCTGTTACTCACTGAGTTTTCATTTCTTTAACTATTTCCTTTTCATAGATGTCGGTAAGGCCACGAGTTCTTACAACGCTTCTGCTGGTATTCGGGGATCTGTGAGCTTCCGATTTCACTTCAACATCTAAAACTTTCTGAATCTTTAAAAGATTAGATGACTGGATTTCACAGCACATTCAATCAGTATGCCATTTGATCGCACCTTTTTAGTATTTTTAATGGTGCCAGCGATCCCTTTATTGCCTTCTTTAATGCGAAGGGATAAACTTAATTTTCTGGTTTTCATCTGTTGGTTGTATTTGTATAAACCGTGGCCAGTTATCGGTTTTGATAATTGGTTGATTGTCGATGATTTTCAGAATCAGAGTCAGGAGATTTTTCATTTGTCTGATTATATGGTGGCTTAATTTTTGTTTTTGTTGAACTAATTTGAACGATTTGATAATTCAGTTCATGCCGAACCCAACCTAGAGAGTGTATCCCAGCCTAACATGAAGTGGTAACAAACCGGGAGTACATGAAGGACATACTCGGGCAGAGTATGCATACGCACACGGCTGAATGATTGACTCGTGCAGCCGCGCCATCATAGAACAGTTGATGCATTGGCCATATCAAACAAGGAAGATCATTGTACAAACGGAGCGCGATGGCTCAGTTGGTAGAGGCGCAGGCTGCAAGCCGAGAGGTCCTCGGTTCGAATCCCACCTGTGGCACCCGCTTTGTGCCCTTGGGCAAGACACTTCACCCCCATTGCCTATGTGGGGGCACGATATCACCGTGTACTAAGAGTTATTGCACGTCGATGGTACGCATGTCTTCAACCAATCTAACCCTGCCTGTGCTGCAGTGCGAAGTTACGATGTTAGGGAGCTGGCAGCTGCTCGTCGTTGCTCGGTGGTTCTCTCCGGGTACTCCGGCTTCCTCCACCCGTAAAACTGTCACGGTCATGATTAGCCATTGTGCATAAATATGTGACCTTAAACATCAATAAATAAATAAATCATTGTACAA
Organism: Pictodentalium vernedei; assembly: GCA_031216915.1. NCBI lineage: Eukaryota > Metazoa > Mollusca > Scaphopoda > Dentaliida > Dentaliidae > Pictodentalium > Pictodentalium vernedei. The sequence goes on along the minus strand of CM062288.1, from coordinate 13,034,919 downwards.
ACAGTAGTTGGTATTCATCAGATAGTGCAGCAAAAGTGATTGGAAAAGATAAGGAATTATGCATAGAAAGTGCAATGATCGAACATATGGAGATTAAAACAGACTGGTCAGGTTAGCGACTTCTCTGTGTCCAGACGTGACGTTCTCTTTGGGGTCTCCCAATTGATCAGACCAAGCCTGATCCGACCATGATGTAAGGGCCGAAGATGATGTATCGAACAATATCCTCTTTGTCGTTCTCCATGACGTTCAGTGCGCATATCATGGGAGAACAAGTCGTCCCTTTCCCTTTTCAACCAGAGCTTAGATCCGGTTATGTCGGAGTTATTTTTATTTTTAATTTGTTATTAAATTAAAATTATATCGGGTACGTTGGGTTAAAAATTAAGTAGAAACTGCTTTCAAACTGAAACTAACTTCTTGGCGCTTGATCCTACAACAGACGTTGTCCAGTTGAATAAAACAAAAGCGAGCGCGGTGGCTCAGTGGTATACTGTTGGATTTCTATTCTAGAGGTCCCGATCCCCGTCCCTAACGACCCGCGTTGTGTCCTTGGGCAAGGCACTTTATCCAGTTGCCTACATGGAGGCACGATGACACCGTGTACCAAGGCGCATTGCAAGTCGATGGTGCACATGTATTCAACCGCTGTAACCCTGCTTGAGCGGAGCTAGAACAGAGTTAAGTTAGATTGTTGAGGAGCTGACAGTTGCTCGTCGATGCTCGGTGGTTCTCTCCGGGTACTCCGACTTCCACCGCCCGTAAAACTGTAACGGACACGATTGGCCATTGTACATAAGTATGTGACCTTAAACATCAATAAATAAATAAATAATAAGTAGAAGAGGAAAAAGTAACCGTACCACAGCCAGTAAAGAAAAATGAACACCCTAACTCAAAACCGAAACCAAAGCCCCAAACGCTAAGTAATAGTCAGAGAAGGAACAAGAAAAAAAATACAAATATGACTATCAGTCAGAACACCTAAAATCCTCAAAGACCCTGTTTCCCGCAATAAATTTGAAGGCTTCATGTTGATGAAGTCGGTGAATGCATCGACGAAACATACGGGCCCTTGCACCCGATATCTTCTCTTAATAGATCTATGAGAAAACAAATCACAAATGAGAGCACCCTGGACTATCAAAACGTTCACCATATCACTCGCCAACCAGATACGGATAATACAACCAGCTGTAATATGTTAAGTGGAACTGTCGTGATTTTTACGGCGAATTCTAACGAGTCGGTCTTTCAAGGCAAAAATATATATCTGCTGCTTTTTTACCTGCATTAGACGCTTCTAATGGAGCCGGGAAGTCAAAATCGTTCAGTTTTAAGCATTATACTTCGTAGAGTGCTTGGACAGATGAAAATGAACGTCTTAGTAAGACACGACATTATTCACAGTTCTGCACCTTTACAATCACCTTTACAGGCTGTAGCGGTACGCATTGCTTTAGACATCATGGTCACGCTTAATTCAATTTTTGTGTCGCCAAATAAATCCCGTCAGCTTATTGATCTCGAACAACTGATTCACCAGCTCCTACGTGCATGCATTATGGTGGGTGATTTTAGTGACCATGGCTCATTGGGGGAGAGGGGGGGGGGGGGCCTATTGCAAGGAAGGCATAAAGGCAAAACAGTTGAAGAACTAATTTGAAAATTCATCATGTGTTCATTGATGGGTCAGATCTACTAGAATATTTTACCATTGCAAACACAACAATTCCCCAAACCTCGGCAAATCCACAAACGTTTCACAAACTCAAAGTTTGATAAAGACTGCAAGCTGGTTATGAAGGAATGCGGGAAAAAAGAACGGGAATTTTATAAATCACCCACAACCAATAACAAAAACAAATTACGGATTAATTGGGGTAAGACAAGATGACTTATAAAAACAAAAAACAAAAGCTCTTGGGAGGCTTATGTTTCTAAATTCAACAAACACACACACATCAAAAACATTTGGAAGGTGAATAAACAAATTAAAGGTAAAGAAACAAGACCAACAGTACAACAACCGGGCAATACACTAATTACATCAAAAATGAAATATCTAACAAATTGCCCAAAACATTTTCTAAATATTTCTCGTCTGAAAATTATAATCCAGATTTCGTTAATAAAATAACAGGAAAAACAAAACATCAAATTTACCTCAAACGATTTTGAGGTAACTCTTTGTATAGATCAAAAGATACTGCCATTTGACCCAATGAAACACACTACAAAATTTCGAAAAATCTGCCTCAAGGATCTCTTGAACTTGTATTAGCCATTTTCAACGAAATATAAGTGACTGGCCAGTTTCCATCTTTTTGGTGTCAAGGAACGATAGTTCACATTCCAAATAAAGACTTTGAAATCCAAGCAATTACAGATCTATTGCACTAACTAGTTGTCTGTGTAAAACAATAGGAAGGATGATCAATGATAGAATTGTCTGATTTCTACAATCTACATGCGATGATTCAGTGTGTCTTCAGCAATCAGAGAAATCATGTGGATCATTTGGTAAGATTTGAAACATTCAAAAGAAATGCCTTTTTCTGAGATAACATGTGATCGCCAGCTTCTTTGACCTGGAAAAGGCATATGATTCAACGTGAAAGTTTGGGATTTAAAGGACCGTTTTAAAACAGGGTTGAGGGGTAATATGCCTCTTTTGATGGAATTTGTTTAAAGGAATGTCAGTTTTAGGTTCGGGTTCCGACTACATTATCTGATATACACGAACAGAAATTGGGGGATTCTCATGGTAGTATTGTATCCTTTACCTTTTTTTCTCAGTGAAAATTAATAGCATCATTGACGCCACTGAGAATATGGTAGACCCTTCAGTGCATATTGAGGATTTGTTTAATCTGTTATATCAACAGACACACGAATGCCACTGAGCGCAAACTTCAGCTGTGCTTAAATATAATTCAAACATGGAGCACAAGTGGTTTTAAATTCTCAAAGACCAAAACTAATTCTGTGCATATTTGCAAGCTTGGTAGTACTATTAAAGTTGTTAAATAATTGAAATTATTAGGTTTGTTGTTTGACAATTTCACTTCTCATATAAAGCACAATAAGAGCGAGATGTAAAAAGGGCACTTAACCTCCTGATGGTAGTTTGTGCTACCGATTGGGATGCTGACCAAAAAACGTTACTCCATCTATATACATCACTTGTTATATTATAATCAGATTATGCTTCTGTAGTTTACGGTTCTGCGAGAAAGTCATGCCTCAATCCATTTGATGCAATTAATAATAATGGCATAAGAATTAACTTGGGTGCACTCAGAACGTCGCTAGCAGATTCACTGTGTGCCGAGGCAGGGAAGCATTATCTCGAGAAGCCCAGTATTAAACTATTACTCCAGTATGTTTTCAAACTATTGGCTAATCCATCAAACCCTGCCTATTCTTCAATCTCAAATTCTTAAAATTTGGAATGTTTTAACCCTTTGAACCCTGGTGGTATCTTCCATTCAGATTATTGGGTGGTAGACTAAATAATATTCCAACGTGCAGCTTCGGGGCTGCACGTTGAAAATATTAATTAGTCTACCCACACATTCACTTAGCAGCCACACTCCTTAAGGACATTATGACGTATCACGCTTCTGGTCCGGAAAAGCGACCTCTCGGATTCAAAGGGTTAGCATACACCAGACGTCACCACTCTTGTACCCGATTCTATTGGAAGGGCCCGTGAACAATACATGCTTCCTATGCATCTAAGAAAGACAACTGCCATTTCGAGCCTAACTTCTACAAAACAAACCTGAGGCAAACTCTCTGAACTTTAAATAAAAATATGCCGAAATAAAGTCTGATCTGAATAAAGTGCATATACAAGGATCTGTGGGTATATCAAATAACTAAGAGTGAGGTGTAAAAAGACAATTAACCTCACGAAGGAAGTTGGTAGCACTGATTTGGGTGCTGACCGAAAACACTACCCAGATCCATCTGAAAAGATCGCATGTTTGATCAAAATTAGACTGTGTTTGTGTGGTTTACGGTTCTAGGGGGAAAGTCGAACCCCAGACCACTTGATGCAATTCATAATTGTGGTATTCGAATTAGTCTTGGTGCTTTTAGAACATCAGCAGTAGATTCGATTCTCGTTCGGGCAGAGAATCCTTCTCTCAAGAAGAGCAGAATTAAACAGTGGCTCCAATATGTCTCCAAACTATAGGCTAACCCATTAAATCGAGCTTATCATTGTGTCTCAAAACCTCTCACTGATGTTGAAATTCCTTTCAGTGATTTCAAATCACATATCAGTAGGTACAGTAAATCCGTGTAGGAAAGATCACGTCATTCTGACACGTTGTTTTATCGATCATAAGACTAACACATTCCTGTTTGTTAGAGTGCAATATACGACCAGAGTGTGTTCCTTGTCAGCAGGGATTAATTGCAGAGCACACTCGTTTGCACTATGCATCATTTAATCTTCAGATTTCAGTATTTTATTGTTACGTCTCTTCGGGACCAATTTTACAATGCAAATTCTCATAAACGTCTGTCGTTCATCAAGGAAATCAACCTGTTTTAATAAATTGTAAATTGTTTTTATTTATTTAACGGGTTGACTTCTACAGCATTCTTTAACCCTTAAGCCCCCATATAGCCCCAAACCGCCACTTTTACATTGCATTGAAGCAGGTGCTCCCTTGTGTAATCTTTTTTATTACTCTTGTGTGTAGACTGAATTTTCCTTGGCAGTGGTTCTACATCACTGCTGGCTGCCTGTATAGGCAGCCAGCAGTGATGTAGAACCACTGCCAAGTCATCAATAACTATGTAAGCAGAAAAATGTCATAACTACTTTAAAATTAATCTGAGGACTTAAGGGTTAAACAACTGATCTCATTTTTGCATTACTGTGTACGCACCTTATTTTTATTCCTCGTGTTTCATATTTCATCGACTCGATTTTAATTTACTTCATGGAAAATATTGACCTATTTCAAAATGCATACCTTTCATCGCCACGATATAGCATTTGCTGCTGATGTGACGTAAAACACCAACAAATAAATAAAAATAAATAAATAAATAAATAAATAAATAAATAAATAAATAAATAAATAAATAAATAAATAAATAAACAAATAAAACAGATATATTTGTCATTCTATTGTAAATTATATCCTGTTTTAATTAATAAGTTTCTTCTTCATTGGTAATGAGATATTTTATATTCTAGCTTCCTTTTCCCGGATATTACCTTTGCTACTATGTGGCGTTAAGCACCAATAAATTAATGCATTACCAGGCTAGTAATTATCCGAATATTATGTCGAATGAAGCTTGTTATTTTGTCGCACGATCTCCTTCAGGATGCCACAAAGATTTGATGCGTTGACTGATATCTGGTCTATGATCATTGAATGAAATCCTAAAATCAGTGGGACGCTTATGTAAAGCCCGTTTTACTGCGTTGTCTGGTCTAGTGCTGCCAGGTATACAACATGCCCAGGTAACCAGCAAAACACGATAATATATTGGTCAGACATGTGCGTATTCAACTTCTCATTAAATTCCAAAATGAGAGGGTTCTTCAAACTGAACTGGGGTTGAGTTCAGCTGATAAAGAAGCAATATGGCCGGAAAAGATAATCCTCTTCCTTTCCTGTATATTTTCGTTGTGGTCAAGCGCTGGGTGTAAAGTTTAACTTTAGCGGTAAAAATATAACTTTTATTTGGCATTCTGATCGACATGATCTGACCAACAGTAACCACAGCCGACGATACCTTGTCTCCGCCTGTAAATTCATCTGTATAGAGATCCTTCTGTGTGCTCTTTATAGCTGATGGAGAGGAAATGGAATCAGAAAAGATAATCGACTTCCTTTCCTGAACGTTATCCATGTGGTCAAGCGCTAGATGTAAAGTGTAACTTCAGCTGTAACAATTGAACTATTATTCGATATTCCGATCGAGATGATCTGTTCAGTAGTAAAAACAAATGATGATGCCTGTCTGATTGACAGTTTTCCACATAACAATAGTGCAGCTCGCTCAAATGAACGCTCTTGAACATGATGTCCAACAACGTGGGAAGCACTGAAGGAAGGAAACTTCGTCGTGGTGAAATCCGAGGTTCCTTTCATTCAGTTGTTCACTGACCAGACTCTTGAACAGGATATCAAGGGGTTGAGGCTCACGGCAGGGTGGTTGGATTGAGTCAAGATGACTCTGCGTTGAACTGGCTCGTTACCACCACACCTCATCTTGCTCATATTGTGCAGCAGTATCAAATTCTTTTGAGCGAAATGAACACTATCAACTCACCGGCAATACGTCAGTGAGGTCAAGGGAAATGCTCTGAAGCCTTGTCTCTCCACTGAGGTCCATTGTAAATGTAATCCTTTACAATGAGCTGTCCCCCTGGAGAGCCTGGTTTCGTCAGCGCCGGTTCCTCCGAATGCGAACGATGATATTTTGAGCTATTCAGAAAAAGGATAGAATCGATTCAATGACTACATTCAAGATCGATTGCTACCAACATGAACAGTATCAGTTTAATATCCAATGAATAAACTAAAATTGAAGACCTTCTCGAACTGCATGGACAAACCAAGGTTCGCGTGGGTGACAAGGTTATGAAGCTGCGTGAGGAGCGTGAACTGTTCGGCAGATTCATGGTTATCCAAGGAAGCCGACCTGAGCTGGTGCCAAAACGAGAATAGACCATAGGAGAATATGAAGTGTCAGTGGTCCCGCGTTCCCTTTGCGCTGTTGATGGGCCCCTCTATATTCCGAAAGACAAAACCAGTCTAATGCACGCCGTTAAAGAAGCCAAAGTTGAACCGCTTCAGGCGAGCCCTCTCGTCGACATAGTGCCGGCCGGTCGTCATTTTTGAGTCCTTGTTGTTGATGCCATGGTTGTTATCAGGAGCGTGAAAAAGACTCCGACCATGTGCAGGCTTTCAGATTTCAAGATGCATTCATCAAACGCATAGATATGATGATGACTGTCTATTGTGAGGAAAGGAAATTATTTGACCGCTATCTCGATTAGTCTCTTTAGAACAAGGCATGTCAGAAGAGGGCAGTGACATCCACAGAGGTTGACATACACCCGGAAATGAAACTTACCATGTCTATCAAAGAATTGATATCTTCACCAAGAACCAAGTGTAGCCTGACAGCCATGTTCGCTCAAGGTTTACTTCAACACTTCACTACCAACAGTGTTTGTAAACTTGTCGTTCTGTTTGACAATAAAATCAAGGGCCATGATTTTGAAAATGAGCATTCACATGAAGAGGCTGATACACACATTCCCAGTCAAGTGGTGATGGCATCAGTAGCAGACGACCCTTGTCGAGAAATATGCGTGTGGTCACCAGACACTGATGTCCTCATTCTTCTCATCGACCTGGGGGTTTAATGGTACCCTTGGAGCTCAAACCCGCTTGAAGTTTCTAACTGGCAAGGTCTGAAAATCCAGAGAAATTGATGTGGTTGAGAGCGTACGAGTGATTGGGTGTCGCAAATGCCAAGGACTCATCGGTCTCCACAATTTCTCCAGTACTGACTGGGGCGGAAAATTTGTCGGTATTTCCAAGAAGACGTAGTTGAGCGCATATATGAAACTTGATGAAGATGACCCTGGTATTGACTGTTTCTCATATTTTGGAGAAGGTCCTATTCCATCTCAGCTGGTCTCCAGAGAACTACCATCACAGGTGAAGAGTTTGGAGCCGTTCATCTGCCTTGTTTACTGTCCGACAGGATCCACAGTATTGCCAACACTACGGTGGAAGATGTTTCGGTCTAAGAACTTAGAAGGAGATATGACACCTCCGACCGGTGCGGCCCTGATCCCCCATATTACGGCTGCTGCTTACATCGCCATGCGAGACAAGTCTTACACAATCAGTTGCCCGACCCTTCCTCCCATTGAGGAAAATGGATGGAGTGTTGAGAAAGATTTTATCTTACAATCAACATGTATTTTGTCTGAATTAACTCCGCAACTGTCGTGTATCCGACCTCCTGATACAGATGTTTGTTTCAAGGGGTCGGATAGAAGCACGTTCCTTTCGCGTGGGTTCCATTTTTTTTTCTTTTTGTTCATCCGTACAAATAAATAGTTCGTTATATATTCGTCTACATTCTTGACTTATCCCCAATATATTGTAAGATAAAATGATTATTACCATTATGTGGATGCACAAAATATGTATCCGAGTCTCGCTCCGGGTTCTAAGGGTAGATCACGACCGGTCTTCGACTCGTCGTGATCTGCCCTTAGAATCCGGAGCTCGACTCGGATACATATTTTGTACATCCACATAATGGTAATAATCTCAATGTACCATCCAGCCAGGTGTCTCACCCTGCCTGATCCAAGAGCGGTAATTGAGCTGTCTAAGTGTGCATGCAAACTGGAATCAAAGGAACTAGGTGCAGTTGCTACAAGAACAAACTTCCATGCAGTCCCATCTGTAAATGCTATGTCATTGACACTGACTTAGAGTAACAATATGCCAATGCTTCGTGCGCCGACAGGCCACGTTTTCTAGTGGTAACTCCGCTTTGTTTTCGGAAAATTGATTCATAATTAAACTGGTTGCAAATACAATAAGTCTGGTTTTGTCATGCTGCAGATCATTTATTAAGAAGGAAGTATTCAACATGGTATACACGTATAACTATGTTAAGGTTCAATCTATAGATTATATCAGTGTGGCATTAAAAAACAGGAACTGGAACGTCACTTTCGCGATGTTTCCTTATTGAAATCCCCACCCGCTCCAGCCCACACTACACCCTCCAAAAACGGTTATCAAGGCAACGAGAATTGATTGGAAAGTTTAATAAATGGACTTGACATCATTGAAAACGCATAAAAGAACTCCAAAATTATAAAATCCGTTCATTATTAGCAGATAGGTTTTATGTGTTCTGGGGATATGGGCCATAAAAGAGCCTCGAAATGGGGAATATGAGTCTGAAACTTTGAACCCCATAATTTCTCAAAAGTATTACCACAAATCAACATGATGAAACAAAAAAAAAACAATTTTAGCACACAAATCCTACGGGAGCTGGATACTGAAACATCCCATTCTGTAGTATTATAATTTCACTTCCTTAAGAACTTTAATTGCAATCTTATTTATTTTCAACTGTGGATCAAAATGGTGCTTACGGAGGTTGCAGAAATGATCACAATTTGTTTTGGTCTTCGGAAACGTAACACTGCTTCCTGCAGCCCATTTTTGAATTCTGTTTAAACACAACTGATGTTTAAGCTCAAATGAATTCCTGTTTTTACTGCTATAGCGATGAAAAAGATAACGGCATTAACGAGAATCAACCATGTTATCAATTGCTTTTATGGTGCTATTAATTTTCGCTGAAAAAAAGGATACTAGGTAAAATACTACCCTAAGGAAACCCCATTCTTGTTCGTGAGGATCGGGTAAAGCAGATCCTACACGAATTAAACTGTTTTGAAATTGTCGATCATTTAAACAAATTCTATGATTTGAGGCATACGCCACCTCAACTCCATGTTAACACGATCTTTTTACATTCCATACTGGCGCGTTGTATCATATGGTCAAAGAAGATGGCGACCACATGTTCTTTCCTGACAAAATTATTCTTTATAAATGCTTCAGGTCTTCGCAACTGAACCAAAGTACTTCTCTTGCATCTGAAATGACACTGGGCACCTGGAAGTATGTTGTTTGATTCCAGAAACCTGACAAGTCGATAATTCGATAATTGATCAATTTCTCCGTGGATTTGATTAAATATAGACAATCTCCACTAGGTGCAACCGAATTGTGTGCCGTGGAAAGGAGTTATTTGTTTCATTTTTTAAATACCATTGATACGTACTCGATTGATGCCATCAGATCTCTCCTGCAGTGTCAGATAGAGTGTGATACTGCCTGTACAGGCAACTCACACATAGTGCGATCAAGCAAAATCGAAAACGAGGCTGAGTGAGAATTTTATTTTCTACCACCTCGCATAACGCACTTAACCCACAACCCCTCAATTAATTCAGACTTTTAACAACTTCGTCGTTTCACAAATATTAATTCAATTTTCAACAATTCGTCCCCTGTGTTCCAATGTGTTCTATGTGCCAGTAGGCACATAGAACACATTGGAACTCAGGGGACGAATTGTTCTCCAGCGAACATTCGACTTGCCCTAGATTAACCGAGATGATGACGGAGATCTATTCAACCCTGTCCGGAATCGAGATAAACAACACGTCGTAGAAACAACTATAATTGAAGGATTTTCGCCTGCTTTCGTCTAAAATGGAAATCCATTTAAATCTCTCTTCACTTGGGCATAATCTTTAACTGTTACCTGTGAGCAGCTATTTTATGTTTATGTTTTTTGAGTTTTAGCACATGGCGGGTCACTGGAGGATTTTGCGGGTGGGGGAAGACGGAGTACCCAGGGTGAACCTCCGAACAGCGGCCAGCAGATGTCAGTACTTAATGCAGTATCTCCGCACAAGCAAGGATAGCATTGGTTGGCAAGTGCACCGTCGAATTACATTACGTCTTAGTACACTGCGTCGCCGTGCACTACAGTGGGAAACCGAGATTAAGTACCTTCTGCATGGACACAACGCAGTGGTGAGGATCGAACCGCGGACCAATCGGTGTAAATCCAATGTCGTAACCAATGAACCGCTGTGCTCCCTAAGGTACAGTTAAAATTAGAAGTCCTGCCACGAATAGTGTGCTTATCTAGGCTTAATTGTGCGTTGGAATTGCGCGCAATTGCCATATCGAATGGCATCCAAAGCACGGCAGGTTCTCCTGGTTACTCATAGCAAACACATGCAATGTTTCTGCCAACATTGCTTGTGCACAGGCCATGTGTACAGAATATGATAGCTTTACTTGGGCCGTAACTCGCACATTAACGTGCATATTTATGCGTATTTCATGACAGGACTTCTAGTTTTAACCCTTTACCTAACATGAAAAGCAGACGACACTTGCAAAAAAAAATCTTGAATGACTATTTTTTTTCATTTTTTGTCTCAAAAACATAGGTTATGACCCCTCGTTGGAACGAGCTCAACGAGCTCGTTCCAACGAGGGGTCATAACCTATGTTTTTGAGACAAAAAATGAAAAAATAATGAAAATTAATTGGCGATTTTCGTAAATAGCGCTGGCCGGTTTTGGCCGTTACGTTGGGTAAAGGGTTAACTGTATATGACAGACAAGGTCGCCAGTTCAGTGAACTCGTTCTGGTGTGCTGTTTCGCATCTCCTTGAGGACTTTCATAAAACATTATAGCGGTAGTTGGTTACGCCCACACTTGCGAAACTGCTTGGTTAAAGCTTCTTAACTAAATGCTCAATGCGATATAGTATACCAGGATACTGTTCTGCACTAGTAATCTCTATTTATCAGTCTGTACCCTTTCACCCGAGATAGCAGAAGTTGTATTGCTGAGAATGGTGGATATACAGAGTGAACACACTGCCGGGGTTAACATATATTGCCTCGGTTAATTTGTTTATGATTGAGAACATCATGAGATGAACATTAACGATTTATCCAGTGCCTGGCGTTCGGAAAAAAGGAACGTAAAGTGTCCCATTCAGACTTTTCTAAAGTTCCACACGGGCACCTTCTCACTATCCGCCGAAAGCACACTATCTAACGCAGTTGGGAGATGGTCATTCCCGCACAAGTTATCTTCCAAGAAAAAACGAGGAAGATAATATGACATGCAATTGTCAGACCCATTGAGGTGTATGAACCGAAAGCTGGATACAAGTTGAACAAACACTGATCGTGTTTTGAAACAATTTCTTAAACTCGTATGTTACTAGCACAGTTCCTAGAGTGGTGGATGGGGGTGACTATTCCCTACTAGGCGGGTCCTCGGGTGGCGGATAGAGGACGGCCTGCTCAATTGGGCAGGTTGGCTGTTTTTTTTATCAACAGGTTTGCTCAATTTGAATACGCAGCCCCGGAACAAAATGGTCAATCCTGCTAATACCATATTGCAGGCACCTTGTTCTCTCGTGAGGTGCGTTCCGAAGGCCCCGGAAGAAGGAATCCTGGCAGTTTAGGACAAGTGTCCTCGGTTAGGGCAATCTCCAAGATGGAGATCAGGTCGTAAACCTTCTTTGGCCCTGGTCTCCATTTTTCAGATAATGTCCAACACACTGCTTTGGCCCAATTCAGGAGTAGTTGGATGGTCGGATGGCCCGTTCTGGCTAATCGGGAGCCCCCACCCCCAGAAATACTGGGTGTCACGTCTGGGGGCGTTGGATTGTCATTCAATCAGTCATTTCTTTTAATTCAATTTTATCATTGTTACAGAGTATTGACTCTTATTGTCATTTTCAACTTTTAAACATTACATGGTCCTTATGGGGGTTTGACCATCCCCTACCAGGCGGATCCCTAGGGGGACTGACCATCCCCTACTAGGCGGGTCCTCAGGTGGCGGGTAGAGGACGACCTGCTCAATTGGGCAGGTTTTCTAGTTAATAATTAGCAGATTTGCTTAATTGAGCTGGTTTTCTGCGAAATATTAAAATACGCAGCCCCGGACCAAAATGGTCAATCCTGCTAATACCATCTTGCTGACACCTTGTTCTCCCGTGAGATGCGTTCCGAAGGCCCCGGAGGAAGGAATCCAGGCATGAGAACAGACTGGGTCCCGGTTAGGACAAATCAACAGGATGGAGATCAGGTCGTAAATACCGCTTTGGCCCTGATCTCCATCATGGAGGTAACTGTTCAATACACTGCTTTGGTCCCAACTTCGGGAGTAGACGGATGGTCGGACGGCCCGTTCTGGCCAATCGGGAGCCCCCACCCAAAAAGTACTGGGTGTCACGTCGCAGGGCATTGCGTGATCATTCAATCAGTCATTTCTTTTATTTCAATGTTATCATTGATACGGAGTATTGACTCTCAATGTCATTTTTAACCTGTTTAACATCCACTGTTTTGTTGCGTTGTCTGCTTCAATTCTTCGGAGCCTTTGTAATAGCTCAAATTACACAGAATGATTGGTTGAATTGCCACCACGACCTGGCACTTCCCAAACACTCCACGGGTCAATCCCCCGGCGGTATGCATCAGCATCAACGTCGGGAGAGGACACTCCTCGTTTACTTCTTGTTTTGTTACCACCTCTTGTTAGATTGGGGCATAACCCCTAAGTTGAGCTCGAAGTAAGGGTGGGATGCATGAAGTGAAGAAATAATAAATTACTACAACATGGATATACCACACAAAAAATCTAAACGAGATTTCGACATACTGGAAAAGGTCTCTGACAAAGATACTGACAATGACTCAACAAATGTTAAAAGGAACTGGCCAAACTTTATAATATTTTTTGCAGCAGATGAAGGGGAAACAATTTCAAATGTTAACCCGTTTGTACTGGAAAAAACAATCAAAGGAATAGCTGGGACGGTAAAAGATGTAAAGAAATTGAGATCAAGGGCGTTGCTCGTTGAGTGTAACTCGGAATTCCAAGCCATAATTTTTTTAAAACTTGACAAATTTCTTGACATGGAAGTTAATGCCTTTCCTCATCAGACGTTAAATAGCAGTAAAGGGGGCGCAAGAATGAGGGAGCTTTCTGGCATTGATGTACTTGAAATACGAAATGAACTATCATCACAGGGTGTCACTGATGTCAAAAGGTTTGAAATTAAAAAAGACGGTACAACTATTCAAACGAACACATACTTTTTTACATTTAATTCGCCTCAACCACCCAAGTCAATCAAAGAAGGGGTCATGAACATCAAAGTGGATTTGTACATTCCAAATCCACTTCGATGCTTCAAATGCCAAAACTGTGGTCATGAGCAATAGAATTTTAGAGGTCAGTCAATATGTTACAGGTGTGGTCAGCAACACCCAGAACCATGTACCAATGATATCAAATGTGCAAATTGTAAGGGCAATCACATTTCATCATCAAAGGATTATCCTATTTGGAAAAAAGAGAAAATGATTCAGAAAGTTAAAGATGAAAAACAAATAGGTTTTTCAAGAGGCCAGGGAAATTGTTACATCAATCGCAGGAATGAATACATCAGTACCATCATACGCTTCACAGGTGAAATCAAAATTACAAGTAAAATCAGTGGAATGCCAGACCCCATGGACTTCGCTCAACGACAACACCATTCCATCTTTATTACAAGCCTTCACGATAGAACACTCTGATCGAGTAGAAAATAAAGAAACTCAAACAGCAACAACCTCACAAACAACAGAGAAATTGAAAGCCGGACAAACACAGGGACGAACCAAAGATTTAACTAAATTTGAACAGAATAAAGAACAAAACCCCAAACCAGAGTCAACATTTTCAAAAACAACAGAGAATAAAACAGAACGAAAACTAGGAAAGGATACACTTAAACCTGTACAAAATAAGGAACATATCACTACTTCACAGCACAAAACTGAACAAACCTAAACAAAGCCTAAACCACAGCAAGAACAAAGATCACAACAGTACGCTCTGAGTCAGAGTCAAATGAGAAAATTAGAAAAGGAAGAAACGAAAAAAGAAAAATTGAAACAAAAACAATTACCGGACAGGATATCTAAGATTCTTCAAAACCCTGTTGTTTGAAACAGGTTTGAAGGCCTTGGGGAAATGGAGGTCGGTGACTGCATCGATGAAACATTTAAACAATTACCCCCGACTTCCTCTCAGAATAAATCCCTGAGGAAAAATTCACCGAAGAAAACTGCCGGGGCCATTTCGGCCATACGTCCACCCTCTAATTCTCCATCCAATTATGGCTAATACAAACACAACTAATGTAATACCGTGGAATTGTCGAGGTTTTAGGGCCAATTATAACGAACTGGGTCTTCTCAGCGAACAATATAAGCCTGTTGCTCTTTACCTGCAGGAAACTCTTTTAAAGAAACCTGGGGCTCAAGATTATTCAGGTCTTAAACATTATACTTCGTATAATGCCTGAACAGATGAAACTGATCTTCATATTCGAGGAACGTCCGTCTTAGTTAGAAACGACATTATTCACAGTTCTGTATATTTGCAATCAAATTTACAGGTTGTAGCGGTACGCCTAACTTTAGACAAGACAATTACATTATGTTCTATTTACGTTTCACCAAGTGAAACCCTACAACTGAATGATCTTAAGCTACTGGTCCAACAGCTCCCAACTCCTAACATTTTGTTGGGTGATTTTAACGCACATAGCCCTCTTTGGGGGTGATTCCGGCAGTCAAGAAGATGTAAAAAGTAAACCTGTAGAAGAGTTCATTACAAAATATGATCTGTGTTTGTTTAATGACAATTCAGACACTTATCTGCACCCCGCATCTGGTTCGTATACATCAACTGATCTACAATTGCAGGCCTTTCTGTCTTCCTTGATTATTCTTGGAAGGTAGAAGATGACTTGTGCGCGAGTGACAACTTTCCAATCGTGTTGGAGAGTGTAGTTCCGGCGGATGATGAGAGAGTGCACCAGTGGAACTTTAACAAAAACTGACTGGGACACTTTCTCGTCACTTTGTTCTGCACGCCTCACACGGGAGAAATATCAAGATAGTGCTGACCAAATAGAACATTTTACAAACGGGTTGCTTGATATAACGAACACAGTCATTCCTAAAACCTCGACAAATCCAAAACGTTTCACCGAACCAATGTGTGATAACGAATGTAAACAGGCTATAAATGATCGCAAGAAAACTTAACGGGAATTCAACAAGTCACCAACCACAAATAATTTAGATAAACTACGTATAAATTGGGCAAAAACAAGACGACTTATAAAACAAAAAAGGAAAGGTTCGTCGGAAACTTATGTTTCTAAACTTAATCAAAACACTCCTATCTCTAAAATTTGGAAAATGATTAAAACAAATTAAAGGAAAAGAGAACAAAATCAGCTGTACAACACCTATATGTTAACAACTCCCTAATAACATCAAAATAAAAGAATTTTCAAACAAATTGGAATCCATATTTTCGAAATATTCGTCGTCTGAAAATTGTAATCCGGAATTCATTAAAATTAAAAACAAAAACAGCACGAGAAAGAAACAAATGATCAAATTTAACTCCAATAATTCAGATGATTACAATGAATCTTTCTCTATGGAAGAATTAACTAACTCTTTGCAAAGAGCAAAGGACTCTGCCACTGGATCCAACAAAATGCATTTCAAAATTTGAAAAAATCTGCCACATGCATCACTTGAACTTTTGCTGTCAATTTTTAATGACATTTGGGTGACTGGCCAGTTTCTACCTTCCTGGCGAAAGGAAACAATTATTCCCATTCCAAAACCTGGTAAGGATCACAGTAATCCATGTAATTACAGAACGATTGCCTTAACTAGTTATCTTTGTAAGACCATGGCAGAGTTGGGGCGAATACATTATAAATGTATTGAATACGAATACGAATACGAATACGAATACGAATACTTTGCAATTTTATGAACACGAATACGAATACACAAATTTCAAATGTATTTGAATACGAATACGAATACTTTACAATGTATTCATGAATACAAATGTGAATACTTGAATACTTTTCAAAATTATTTCTTGTAAATGGATGATAATTTGATCATTCTTATTGGGATTAAGAGATTAAAGGCGAAGAATTAGTTTTTCAGATGGTGGATCTCTTAATCCTTTAGAATCCAATCAACAGACATAAGTTGGTATTAATGACAAACAAAAGAAATAAAAACAAAATTCAAATATCAATTTATTTAGAAAACAATTAGCAAAATGTACACAGTACTCATCCAATGTTTTGTTGTTTAGTGCATACACAGTAAACACGTTTTTCAATTTATTCAACAAAAAGACAATTATTAAACATTAGCAACAAAAATATTACACTTAACTTTTCTCTTCATTATTTTTCAAATAATATTGGTATTATGTCAAAGTAGCCATAAAAATATGGATGCCATTGAAACCAGCTCGAGTGGCTGGTTCAAATGGCATTCATATTTGTATGTTTTTACTAAAAAACTCAACCTCCATCTGCACCAAATTTTTAAATATAAAATAAATTTCTATATCATTTAACCCATTACTCAATATGGACAGCTGACAACACTTGCAAATAACATTTTTGAGTAACTAATTTTTTTCATTTTTTTTTTGTCTCAAAAAACATACCTTATGTCTCCTTATTGGAATGAACTCAGTGAGATTGTTCCACTAAGAGGTCCTAACCTAAGTTTTAAAGACAAAAAATGAAACAATAAAATTTGGATGGCAAATTTGGTGAGTAACGATGGTTCCAATGATTTTATTGACAAACTTACATCAGCTTTCCTAATACAAAATAAATTTCATTATTTTTCAAATATTATATAACTGGTTGAGTGCTAGATTATTCGGGATTTCAGAATTTATTCAACAAATTTTACTTTATTACAAATTATTGAAGAGTGCCTCTTGGGCAAGAGGCATTCTTCAATAATTTGTAATAAAGTAAATCTATATAAACAAAATACTATCCGCTTCAATAAAACAATACAAATATGGATGCCGTTGGAGCCAGCTTAAACAACAGGTCCCAGTGGCATTCATATTTCTATGGGTTTATGGTCATGCACACCGAATACCCCAATCCTGACGCCATTCCATGATTAAATTAGTAAATCTGCCGCTTTTCCTTTGGGATAAATTACAACTCGAAGCAGTGCTTATTGAGAAATAATCGACTTTGGCGTTCAAGACTTCGTAAATGATCGGTAATTACCGTGAGTACTGAGCAACCACAGAAACTATTCCATAGTATGTATACAAACGAACCACACAAACAATTTCATTATTTCAAATATTATTGACAAACGTCCAAGATCATTTTAGCTTTTGGTAAATATTACAGATTATGATTACATTTAATCATCATCAAATCCTGAAAAGTTTTAGCATTTAATCTGTCTGGCCTAAAAAGTTTACCAGCAACGCTGAATAATCTTTCAACAGAGGCCGATGAAGCTGGTATACATAAATGTTTCATAGCTAGATATACTAAGGATGGGTAAATGTTTTGTTGTATTTTCCAGAACTCTAGAGGTGATTGATTTATGTTAATACAGGGCTCCCGCAAATACTGCTCAAGTTCAGAGTCTGGTTTTTGAGAACTAATGTCACATTCCATAAAGCCGAAAAAAAATCAACGTTTCTCCTTTTTGATGGCTGTTTGTCAAATTTGTTAGAATCCATGTCATCATGTTTCGATGAAGCTGGAACCACATTAAGTTTGAGCGAAATGATTTTTTTCATTTGAGATGCTTCATCTCCTTTGCACCAGCACAATTAAACCTTGGGTCGAGAACCGCTGCTACAGTGTATTCAGAATCTTGTGAATATTCTGATAATCTCTTCTCAGTGGATGATTTTAGTGCTGTCATCATTTTGTTGTTGTATGTGGCCGAAAAATTAGTTCGTTTATGTTGTAAACCTCGGGTAACAGGCACTGCCAAAATACCACTGATATTGTTTTCTTGCTGAACTGAATCTGTAGCATGTTCAAATGGTTCCAATATGTCGCATATTTCTTTCAAAACTTTTCTCTCATAGTTTGTTAATTTCAAAGTGTCTAATTTATTTAATTTTTCTTCTGGAGTATTTATTATTGATTGTATCATTGTCAATTGAGAGTTCCTGCGTGTTTCATTTGCTGCCTGCAATCGTTTTTCTCCTTCCAATATATCAGTTGCATGTAAAGACTTTCTGACATGTGATACAATTTCGGATGACTTAGATATCACTTTATTTAAATGGGGACCAGCCTGTTTCAAGCCATTCTTAACGACTAACTGTATGTATGTGCATAACACGAACCATGTTTAGGGAAATTACTAAAGAATTCATCGTCATTTTCAACAACAGTCTTTTCATCAGAGCTATCACCATCACTGAATTCATCATCAGATTCAAGAGTCAATGTCTCAGTAGTCTCATAACCAGGGAGTGAGAAATTAAATGTCTTTACCATATTAGAAGCATTGTCAGTATTTACATTTGTGACTTTCTCAGCAATGTCAAAAAATGCTATAAGCTCTGCATATTCCTGTCTAATATTTTCACCGGTGTGACTTCCCTTAAATCTTGTACATGCTATCATGACTGATTTCATAGTCCAGTCCAAAATATAATGAGCTGTTATACCAAGAAAACCTTTCATCTGCCTATTCGACCACAGGTCAATTGTTAAGCACACACCTTGTGCTCTCTGTAGTTGTTCTTTCAATTTGTGTTGAACAGTCAGAAATTTATCACTTAGTAGTTTTGTGGATAAATGTTTTCTACTTGGCATTTGATATCTCACATCTAAGTTACTAACAAATTCCCAGAACGTATCACTGTCTATAATATTCATGGGTAGCAGATTATCAGAAATGAACAGAAGTAGCGAATCTGTAATTTGCAGCTGTTGTGTATCATTAGATGAATATTTGGATGATGGTTGGACAAAACTAACAATCCTTGGCTGTTTGGATTGGTTATCAGCTGTCTCAATGGCAGGTTTAGCTAGGCTCTCCGTGTATATTGATCTGTGCTTTCTCTGATATGAATTTAAAAATGCAAAAAAATAAATGGATGAAATCACCATTCTAATTTTCTCACTTCATTTTTTGTCTCAAAAAGATAGCGTATGACCTCCTATTAGAACACGTTAGTTCAAGTGAGGTGTTGTTAGCTATGTTTTTGAAACAAAACACATGAAAAAAGAGTGTAAAATCCACTTAAACACCCCCCCCCCCCTCCTCTCCCCCATACACCAAATTTTTTCCAACACTTATATGTAAAAATTACAGAACAAGAAAAACAATTTTTACCATTTTTTCTATATGACATTTTAACTTTTTGTCTGAAAAACGTAGTTTATGACCCCTCATTGGAATGAGCTCGTTTTAAATATATATATATATCGCCATATACATACTATCGACGCCAATTTTTTTCTATTTTTTCAGGATTTTTTTCTTCTAAACTGCTTCTTATGACCCCAAAGTAGGGTCATAAGATGCAGTTTGGAAGGAAAAATCGGAAAAATAAAATCATTAAATAGGGAACTGTGAGAAATTAACACAATTTTGGGGGTATTTTTTTAAAGTTTTTTTCTTCTAAACTGCATTTATGTCTTTTATTAATATTTAAACATACATTGCTGGTTCACAGAAATCAGCTGCACTGCACTACCGGAAAAATGTTTTAATTCGAGCACAATAACTTTACAGATCTATCAGTCTTCACCTTATTTCTACTATTACTGTAGAAAAATATTAGATTAGTATTAATTGGATATTGGAGTTGTTTAGGGATTAAAAATCAATACTTTGGCCAGACTGATATCCTTTGTCATAAGAATAATCTGTACAATTACAATGTTCAGTTTACAGTGAAACAATTTTTAACAATGAAGAGTTTGCTATCAAAAGGCAGATAAATAATAGAACTTACCTTCATGTGTAGTATGAAGTTTGATGTACTACTTGATGGACCTGATATGAATGTTGGACAGTGCTTACATTGAACTTTTATAGTACCAGATGGATTATCTAGCATTTTGTAATGAATAAAAACTAGCGATTTGTTCCTTGATGACATCTTGGACATTTCCTAGTGGGTAAATCAAGAGATGAGAAAGTGAATTTGAGTAAACTTATATATGCTGAATGCCTGGTAAATTGTATGGTTAAAACAACACAATATTTGTTTGAAGGTGAAGACAAACAACACAACAAATCAACACAAACAAGCTTTGATCAATTAGTCTTTTATCTAACCATTGTCTTGATCATGAATCCATATCACTCCTGGCCATCTGCTAAGAAACATTTCTTTAAAGGTCAAGACAAACAAGTTATTTGAAAAAGCCATTTAAGTGAATTAGCCTGTTGCTGTTAAAAGGCACTGCAAAAGTATTAGTTTAATTCTTTACTACTTTCTAATAGAGATAATCACAATATTTTTTTTACAAATACTGTATACATGTGTATTAAAAACAAGAAAAGTATTCAAAAAGTATTCATAAATGCACCTCAAATTTGACTGTATTCGAATACGAATACTTTAAAACTGCATGAATACTGAATACTTTCGAATACTTGAAAAAATGTATTGAATACGACTGAATACCGAATACGAATACGAATACCCCAACTCTGGACCATGGAGAGGATGATCAATGATTGGCTTGTCTGGTTTCTGGAATTGAACAATCTACTTGCGAATGTTCAGTGTGGTTTCAGAAACCAGAGAAGTACTATGGATTATTTGGTCAAACTTGAAACGTTTATACGAAATGCCTTTGCAGGAAAGGAACATGTGGTCGTAATTTTCTTTGACCTGGAAAGGGCATATGATACTACGTGTTCGTATGGGATTTTAAAAGATTTTTTAAACATGGGGTTGAGAGGAAAGAATTTCTTTTTATTGAAAATTTTTTAAAGGACCGTCAATTTCAGGTTTGTGTTAGATCAACGTTATCTGATAATCACACGAGCAGGAATTGGGGGTTCCTCAGGGTAGTATTTTATCTGTTATCCTTTTCTCCGGGAAAATCAATAGTATTACCGATGCAAATGATGCAATTGAGAATATGGTAGATTCTTCACTGTATGTCGATGTTTTTTTTAATCTGTTATAGAAGTAAAAATATGAATGCTATCTAGCGAAAACTTCAGCTATATTTGAACAGAATCCAGAAATGGGCTACAGAAAATGGTTTCAAGTTTTCAAAGACCAAGACAAATTGTGTTCATGTCTATAAGCTTCGGAAGCAGCATCTTGATCGAGAAAATGGATGGAAGTACCATTAAAGTTGCAAAAGAAGTGAAATTCTTAGGTTTGTTATTTGACAGCAAACTGAATTTCACTTCTCACATAAAACAACTGAAAGTTAAATGTAAGAGAGCATTACACCTACTGAAGGTTGTTGATAGCACTGACTGGGGTGCTGAACAAAAAACATTACTTCATCTGTATAGATCACTTGTTAGATCTGAATGAGATTACGGTTGTGTGGTTTACGGATCTGCAAAGAAGTCGTATATCAAGCCACTTGATGCGAATCATAATAGTGGCATTAGAATTAGTCTAGGTGCATTTCGAACATCAGCTATCGATTCAATGCTTGTTGAAGCTGAGGAGTCTTCTCCTGAGAACCGTCGAATTAAACTGCCTCTCCACTATGTATCTAAACGTTTGGCTAATACATCAAATCCTGCTTATAATTGTGTTTCAGAACCTCAGAATGTTTAATTTTTTAACCGACATCAGGAACATATTCCTCCATTGGGAATCAGAATTAAACCCTACTAGGAGTCAGCCAAAATTGATTCTGATTCTATAGAAGAAAACCATAAATCGCATATTCCTCCTTGGCATCTAAAATAATCTACAGTTATTTTAGGCCTTGCTTCTACGAAAAAATCTGATGCAAATTCTTTGCAATTTAAACAAAAATATGCTGAAATAAAGACCAAGTATAGTACATATACAATGATCTATACAGATGGATCTTTAGCTGGTGACAAAGTGTCATCAGCTGCTGTTACTGTTGATTACATCACCTCAATCGGAGTTTTATTTTCACAGCTGAAGTTAAAGCTATACAACTCGTGCTTAAACATATCGAGAGTGTTCAGGAAAAGACGTCGATTATTTCTTTTCGACTCTTTTTCCTCTTTACTTTACTCAACACCAAGTTGAAGGACCCTCTCATTCTGGAGCTTCGTGAGAAGTTAACTCCCGTGTCTGACCAATATGATGTCGTGTTTTTCTGGTTACCTGGACATGTAGGTATCGCTGGTAATACCAGAGCAGACAGTGCAGCAAAACAGGCTTTAAGCAAGTCTCTCACTGCTTAAACATATCGAGAGTGTTCAGGAAAAGACGTCGATTATTTCTTTTCGACTCTTTTTCCTCTTTACTTTACTCAACACCAAGTTGAAGGACCCTCTCATTCTGGAGCTTCGTGAGAAGTTAACTCCCGTGTCTGACCAATACGATGTCGTGTTTTGCTGGTTACCCGGACATGTAGGTACTGCTGGTGACACCGGAGCAGATAGTGCAGCAAAACAGGCATTAACCAAGCCTCTCACTGATTTTAAGATTCCGTTCAGTGATTTCAAGCCTTATATCAGTAGTTACATCAAATCCATGTGGCAGGCGGGTTGAGATTGAGCGACAAATAACAAGCTCCATCGTTTCCCACCAACTATTTCAGATCACTACCCGTCTAGTAACCTTTGTAGAAAGGATCTTGCAGTTTTGACGCTACATCATATTGGTCATACACGACTAACACATTCCTTTTTGTTGGAGAGTACAGTGCGACCAGAATGTGTTCTCTGTCAGTAGGTGCTGTCTGTGGAACACATTTTTTTAAACTGTACTGATTTTAATCTTGTTAGAGGGCAGTACTTCACAGTTGGATCCCTTAGAGATTTTTTTTATAATACGAGCCCACACAAAGTTGCATCATTTCTGAAAGTAATCAACCTTTTTAATAAATTTTAATATTGTTTTTATTCTTTTAATCTCGACTCAATTCCTCAGGTTGATTTATAAGTTATTCACTTATTTCATTACTCATTATTGTTCTAATCATTCTTGTCTTTGACATGTCTATTGTGGTTATTTCTTATTATTATTGAATCTTTTACTTCATGATTGATAATGACGATTTACTTATCACTGTTTTCTCGCCACGATATAGCCTTAGCTGCTGATGTGGCATTAAACACCAATAAATAATAATAACATACATGGTTTTGTTGCGCTGTCTGCATCAGTTCTCCATAGTAAATGTCATTGAACAAAAATGATTGGTTGAATGACTGCCACGACCTGGCACTTATGAAACACACAACTACAATAAACATGGCTACTCAAAACCCAAACAAATAAAAGACGGTATGAAATAACGAATTTAGATATTTACGCTGATTCTGACACCACAAAATCAAAAATAACTGACCAAGATTCCTTAATATCTTTTCAACAGACCCGGAAAAAACGATCAATAATCTAAACCCTTTTTTTATTCAGAAACAATGAAAAGCATTGCTGAAAGTGTGAAGGACATAAACAAATTAAGAACAGGTGGACTACTAACTGAAGTTGACAGGGAGGTTCAATCCTTGACCCTGCTGAGAACAACAAAATTGTTTAAAATTGGTGTAAATATATGTGGACACAAAACTTTCAACCAGAGTACAGGTGTTATTCGAACCCGTGAATTATCACAAATCGATGAACTCGAATTCCAGAAAGAAATGAAAACACGGGGAGTCTTTGCTGTAAGGTGCATAACACTATGCAAAGAAGGCAAAATAGTTCCAACTAATACGTATATTTTCACTTTCCGTTCTTCAACACCACCATCATCTATTAAAATTGGTTATTTAAACATCAAGGTAGATTCGCTCATACCAAATCCACTTCGATGTTTCAAGTGTCAAAAGTTTGGACACAGTAAGAATGCATGCAGAGGCCAATTTTCCTGCCAAAGATTCAGTCAGCACCATGAAGAGCGATGTACCCGCAATGTTCTTGACTGTTATAACTGCCAGGGCAATCACAAGTTATCATCACGGGATTGCCCTGTGTGGAAAAAGGAGAAAACTATTCAAAAAATAAAATGTCAGAGAAAAGTCAGTTTCAAAGAGGCCAGAGATATTGTATCTTCAATGTCTGGCATGTCCACATCAACACCATCATATGCTTCAAACTTGTCATAAAGGTTACCAACAAAGTCGGTGGAGTCCCAGACGCAATACACATGGCTTGAGGGCACGATACCATCCTTACTACACCATTCATATTAGAACACAGTAGTCAATTACCTCCAACAATTCACACACAAACAGAAGAAAGATTAAAAACGAATTCGAAAAAAGAACAAAACAAAATTAAACCAGAAGAAAGAGGCGTAACTGAATCAAATTCACAACCGAGAGATGGCAAAACGAAACCAAAGCTAACATCAGAATCCAATAAGTTTAGCCAAAATCAGAGAAAGCTTCAAGAAAAAAACAAAAAGAAAAAGGAACACACAAAACAAGTATCAGATCGAATGTCCAAAGCCCTTCAAGACACTGTTACCCGTAACAATGCTTGTTGAAGCGGAGGAGCCTTCTCTTGAGAAGTGCACAATTATACTTTCACTCCAATATGTTTCAAAACTTCTTTCTAACCCGTACGAGGCATTTGCAAATATGGAAGTCGATGAATGTATCGAGGAAACATTCGGACAATTATGTCCGAACTCATCTCAACAAAGGACCCCGAAAAATAAATCACCTAGGAAGTCTATCGGGGCTATTTCGCCCTTTCGTCCCCCATCTAAATCCCCAACCAATTATGGATAGTACAATCAAACACAAAATACTACAATAGAATTTTCTAGGTTTTATATCGAATTTTAATGAACTGGGTCTTTTAAGCCAAAAATATAAACCTGCTGCTTTTTGCCTGCTGGAAACACTCCCGAAGAGTCCTGAAACTCATGACCATTCTTTCCTCAAGCAGTATACTTCGTATAACGCTTGGGCAGACGAAAATGATCTTCATGTTAGGTTTGGTCATAAACGACATTATTTACAGTTCTGTATCCTTACAATGAAATTTAAACGCCGATGCGGTACGCCTGGCCTTAGACAAGACAGCTACAGTGTGCTCAATTTATGTGTCTCTAGATAAATCTCTTCAGCTGACTGATCTTGAACATCTGATTCATCAGCTCCCAACTCCGTACATTTTGTTCGATGATTTTAACACCCATAGCCCCCATTTGGTTTGATCCCTGCAGAAAAGACGACCGGAAAGGCAAACAATAGAAGAACTTGTTACAAAATATGATTTGTGTTTGTTCAATGAAGGGTCAGGCACTTACTTGCACCCCGCATCTGGTTCTTACACTTTGATTGATCTTTTAATTACATGCCCGTCTATCTTCCTCTACTATTCTTGAAAAGTAGACGATGACTTGTGCGAGTGTGACCACTTTCCAGTTGTGTTGGAGAGAGTAGTCCCGGCAGACGATGAAAGGGTGCCCCGGGGGAACTTTGAAAAATGCTGACTGTGACATTCATTCATTGCTTTCGTCCGAATGCCTCACACGGAGAACTTGCAGGATAGGGCTGACCAAATAGAATATTTTACAAACGAGTTGCTTGATATAGCAATCACAGTCATCCCTAAAACCTCGGCAAGTCCGAAACGTTTCACCAAACCATAGCTTGATAACGAATGTAAACACGCTATAAAGGATCGCAAGGAACAAAAACTGAACGGGAATTTAACAAGTCACCAACTACACATAATTTAGACAAACTACGTATAAATCGGGCAAAGAGAAGACGACTTATAAACCCAAGAAAGAAAGGTTCTTGGGAAACTTATATTTCTAAGATTAACAAAAACACCCCCATCACTACAATTTGGAAAATGATTAAACAGATTAAAGGAAAAGAAACAAAATCAACTGAACAACACCTGGAGGATAACAAAACCCCAATTACATCAAAAAAAAAAAATCCAAACACACTGGCCTCCACATTTTCGAAACATTCGTCGTCTGAAAATTATAATCCAGCATTTATCAAAATTAAAAAACAGCAAGAAAAACAAAAGATCAATATTTACCTCCAATAATTTAGAGGATTACAATGAACCGTTTTCTATGGAAAAGTTAAATAACTCTTTGCTTAGAGCAAAGAATACTGTCACTGGTCCCGATGAAATACACCACACAATTCTACAACATATGCCTCAATCTTCACTTGAACTTTTATTATCAATTTTTAATGGCATTTGGGTGACTGGCCAGTTTGTACCATCCTGGCGTAAAGCAACAATAATTCTCATTCCTAAGCCTGATAAAGACCACAGCAACCCCAGTAATTACATGCCTATTGCTTTAACAAGTTTTCTGTGCAAAACCATGGAGTGGATGATCAATAACAGACTTGTCTGGTTTCTGGAATCGAACAATCTACGGGCGAATGTTCAGTGTGGTTTCTAAAGCCAGGGAAGTACTGTGGATCACTTGGTTAGACTTCAAACGTTTACTAGAAATGCCTTCGTCAGAAAGGAGCACGTGCTAGCCATCTTCTTTGTTCTGGAGAAGGCATATGATGCAACGTGGATGTATGGGATTTTGAAAGATTTTTTTAACATGGGATTGAGAGGGCGTGTGACTCTTTTTATTGAAAGCATTTGAAAGGACTGCCAATTTCAGGTTCGTGTTGGGTCTACGTTATCTGATCCTCGAGAACAGGAATTGGGGGGTCCCCAAGGTAATATTTTGCCCCAAACCCTGTTTTCCGTCAAAATTAATAGTATCATCGATTCTTCATTGTATGTCGATTAATTTTTAATCTGCTGTGCTAAATAGAATCCAAAAATGGGCTACAGAAAATGGTTTTAAGTTTTCAAAGACAAAAAGAATTGTGTTCATTTTTGTAAACTTCGGAAACATAACCTCGATCCGGAGATGAAAATTGATGGTTGTCCTATTAAAGTTGTTAAGAAAGTGAAATTCTTAGGTTTATTGTTTGACAACAAACTGAAATTCCACTTCTCATATAAAACAACTGAAAGTGAAATGTTAAAAAGTACTTAACATCCTCAAGATGGTTGATAACGCTGATTGGGGCACTGACCTGAAAACGTTACTCCATCTGTATAGAATCCGTATTAGATCTAAATTAGATTACGGTTGTGCGGCTTACGGTTCTGCAAGAAATTAATACCTCAATCCTCTTGATGCCATTCATAATGGTGGCATTAGAATCACCCTTGGTGCTTTTAGAACATCACCAATAGATTCAATGCTTGTTGAAGCATTAGAGCCTTCTCTGGAGAAGTGCACAATTAAATTTTCACCCCAATATGTTTCAAAACTTCTTTCTAACCCGTCAAATCCTGCTTATAAATGTGTCTTGGAACCTCAAAATATTGACTTTTAATCGTCACCAGAAACATATCCCTCCATTGGGAATTAGAATTAAATTCTATATGGAGTCGTCCAAAATTGAACCAAATAGAAAAAAGAGAACCGTGGACCACAAACCCCTTCTTGGCATCTTAAAAACCCAATAGTTATTTTGGACCTAGCCTAGTTTCAACAAAAAAGTCTGAAACCAATTTCCTGCAGTTTAAGCAGAAACATGCTGACATTATTTCAAAGTACAGTGCATATACAGGGATCCACACAGATGGATCAAAAGATGGTGTATCATTAGCCGTTGTCACTGGTGGTCATGTCACTTCAATCAGAATACCAAATCAAAGTTATATTTTCACAGCTGAAGTTGAAAGCTTTATAACTCGCGCTTGAGCACATCGAGAATGTGTAGGAAAGAAAGTCAATCATATTTTCCGACTCTCGTTCCACTTTGTTTGCTTTACTCAACCCCGAGTTTAAGAACCCTCTCATTTTGAAAGTTTGTGGGATGTTAACAACTCTTGTGTCTGACCAATGTGGTATCGTGTTTTGCTGGTTACCTGGACGTGTAGGTATCTCCGGTAACACCAGAGCAGACAGTGCAGAAAAACAGGCTTTAAACAAGCCTATCACTGATTTTAATATTCCTTTCAGCGATTTTAAACCACATATCGATAATTACATAAAATCTGTGTTGCAGTCTGAATGGGATGGGACGACCAATAACAGGCTCTATCGATGCGGACCAAACATTTTGGATCACTACCCATCCATTAACTCTTTACCTAACCTAAAAAGCAGACGATACTTGCAAAAATAATTCTTGAATAACTAATTTTTTTTCATTTTTTGTCTCACAAACATAGGTTATGACTCCTCGTTGGAACGAGCTCGACGAGCTCGTTCCAACGAGGGGTCATAACCTATGTTTTTGAGACAAAAATGAAAAAAATAATGAAAATTAATTGGCGATTTTTGAGATTAGCGCTGGCCGGATTTTGCAGTTACGTTAAGTAAAGGGTTAACCTTTGAAGAAAAGATCATGTTATTTTGACACGATGTCATGTTGGTCACACACGACTTACACATTTTTTTTTGTTAGAGGGTAATACGCTATCAAAGTGTTTTCCTTGCCAGCAAGTGCTGTCAGTGGAGCACAATTCTTTTACATTGCACTGATTTTAACAATGGCAGAGAGCAATATTTTACAGTTAGATCTCCAAGAGATTTATTTTATCAGACGAGCCCGCACAAATGTCTCACTTTTTTAAAAGTTATCAACCTTTTTAATAAATTTTAAATTGTTTTTACCTTTTTAAATTTCATCTATCCATACTTATTTCACAGGCTGATTCACAGAGCATTTTTGTGCAACTGGTCTCACTTGCTCATTATGGTTAACACTGATTAGTTTTATTCCTCATATTTGATATTTTAATGACTCTTTTTAATTATTTCAAGATGGATAATGGTCCTCTTTAAAATGTATACTTTCTTCACCACGATATAGCCTTAGCTGCTGATATGGCGTTAAGCACGAATAAATAATAATAAGGGTTTTAACCACGAGGCGCTGGTACCTGTTTGTTTTATTTTATACCATGTTCTTAAGAAATAATCGACTTCGTCACTTTAGATGGAGACAAAACGGCATTTCCTATCCCAACACATGGGTTTGTCTTGTTCACATCTACACCCGTGTGTGGTACTTCCGTTTGCACGTGAATGCTTGAATGACGGCTAGACACTTAGTCAAAGTTGTTTGAATTTACCTCGCTTTTTCAGTCAAATTAATATTAACAATTCTTAAATTTCATTTTAAATATTTAATTGTAGGAATTTTATACTTAACAAAACATTGCACATAGTAGATAGTACCGCAAACTATCATATATTTGGAAGAAACATCGCCGAAGTGTCAATGTTTATTTTTTGTGTAATGAAATTCCCATTGAAAACGTTTTAAGCGCAGTAGATGCTTTACAGCGGAAGTGTGGTTAGAAGATAAAATTTAACATATGGGCCCTTCACAGGTAGTAAAAAAATGGTATAAATATGTTGCCGCCAATCCTTGTAAAATATCTCCTAAAAATAATTTAAAAAGTGGCGTCACCGGATTGTCAGATGTTTCAACTCGCTTCAGTATGTTAATTCGTCACTATCGTGAGCTAAAATCGGTTGATAACGAATGTCGAATAAGAGACTGGGAATAAGTAATGGTTGTCACATCCATATAATCATATACATTTCCACAAAAATGGATAAATCTACGTAAAATATCAATGAGGAAGAATGTCGTGTCTTCACTTGTGAAAAATGTAAGAATTTGTCTTCGTTGGCGAAAATTCACTACGCTGACCACAAAAGCGGACGGAGAAATTCGACAGGTTCGCGACCAGTTCGAAATTCTCTGTCTACCGTTTTGATCTCAAAGAAGTCAAACCTCATCTGTCGAAAAGGAAATTGAAGGATGTTGAATTTCAAAATATATTGTCGTTTATTTATCTTGATTTAGAATTTCGAGGCACGCGTGTCTGATTTGATTACAATTTTACGATGAAG
Organism: Pictodentalium vernedei; assembly: GCA_031216915.1. Classification (NCBI taxonomy): domain Eukaryota; kingdom Metazoa; phylum Mollusca; class Scaphopoda; order Dentaliida; family Dentaliidae; genus Pictodentalium; species Pictodentalium vernedei. Next base: position 13,004,364 of record CM062288.1, on the reverse strand, counting down.
TACTGTAAAATGCAACTCGCGGTACTATTTTTATCTTACATAATTTACTTGAGTTTCGGGGTTTCACAATGTTTTTAGTAATTTACTTCTGAATTTCTGTATTAAATGGTGAAAGTACTATTTAGTTGGATCTCTCTTAATATGCAAATGTCAATCGCATTTATCGAAAAGAAAATCTTGACAATTTGTGTGTTTCCGGAATCAGTTCACTCGCTGTAACGAACGGTAATATACATCTCCTTGAAAATTTGTTTGTGAATAAAACCATCCCCAATGTGAGCATCCCATAGTGATACAATTATTACATCCAATATGTGTACCCGCATGAGCTGTTGCTACATCTTAGCTGTTTTTTTTTCTAATGACTGAACAAAGTTTGTGATCCATATGTAGAACGTGTGCGATAAGCGTGTTCTAAGGAGATATTTTTTTTTTATTATTTGGGGGTGAGGGGGGGGGGGGGGGGGGGATTTTGGTATACCTTGTTATTTTTTTTTTATTTGTATTTTGCCAAACCGTCTTGGTTGGAACCTGATCCTTGCCGTTGGACGAAGACCAATACTTGTGTCCAGTCCTGTGTCGAATCTAAAATTATCATTATCCACATCAACGAATCACCGGTCGAACCTAAACTGCGCAGGCTTGTGTGTCGAGTCGTTGGTGAGCTTGAGTGCGTAGCTATATGTATGGGGAAGGGGGAGGGGTGGGTGCCTTCTGTGATGGATGTGTGTGTGTTAGGTGGGTGGGTAGGTGGGTAGATGGACGGGGTCTGTCTTTCAGATATTTAACCCTTTAAACAACGTAACGGCCAAAACCGGCCAGCGCTATTCTCAAAAAATCGCCAATTAATTTTCATTATTTTTTCATTTTTTGTCTCAAAAACATAGATTATGACCCCTCGTTGGAACGAGCTCGTTCCAATGAGGGGTCATAACCTATGTTTTTGAGACAAAAATGAAAAAAAAATGTTATTCATAATTTGTTTGTGCAAGTGTTGTCTAATTTTCATGTTAGTTAAAGGTTAATAGTCTTTTTTCAGGTTCCCACAAAGATGTCCTTTGTTTTCTCCATGTCCCCGCAAAGAAAATATTGAGTTGGGATTTGTCTTTCCGATTTTAAGGGAATTTGTTTGTCAGCGCGAAAATTAGAGAAACAAACCGACCCCCACAGACAAAACTGTAGATGTGTGTTTGTTCATGTATGTGTCCAAAAAATATCACATCTTTGATTATCGAACTTAGTACAGTGAAAATGTCTGAACTCCTGTTGTTTTGAGATCAATGGTGAAGGGTTACGCGGTTGAAAAATTAAAATATGAACGAAGAGGCTTGGGAAGCACCTCTGTAGACTGCCCTCTAGATGATTTTAGTTTCACTGCGTTAGTGTTCTCATCAATGTTTTGTTGCATTTTGGACACCAGTCTGACAAGGCTTAGCTTAGTGTCAAAGTTCAAAAAATGAAGACAAACTCTACAGCATCGTTCGTATTGTATCCAGTGTATAATACCCTCCCCGTCAATCGCTTACAAGTGGGGATAATTCCGTTGAACATAAACAAATTTGGTATAAATTAGTAGCGGAGAGGTATGTGAGGACGATACCAGGGATGCAGGAACATGATGTGCAGTGAGCACGCCACCTCCAAAAAACACACACTCTTTTCGAGAAATAGTTGGAAGAAATCAAGTGGAGGGGAAAAGAAAGAAGGACAGAGAAATTAGGCTATGATTATCTATTTCCACCCTGACTTATTTCGTCACGAAAATCGGCTTTCAACAACTTTATCTCCTCGGCACTCATTAGACTGGCGAGAAAGGTCCAATTTAGAAGCATGTAATTTTGGAGAAAGTTACAAAAGGAAGCTTGTCTTTTCGTGTTAAGGTCATTAGAAGCAAGTAAATGTCCGGTTTGGCTCCTTGTTTAGCGAATGTGCTTGTACAGCAATTAACAAGTTTTTATTCTTCCCGGGAAAAATTAGCAAATATTACCCCCTAAATTTTTATATTAATGGAAAGGATAGTGCCTGCATTATATGTCACGATACGCACATTGTTGATTTAATAAACTGAAAAAAAGTTAGAGAACACGAAAAGAAGATGGAAGCGTCTTTTTCTTATTTTAAAATTGGAAAACAGTTGTAAAAAGCCAGCTTCTGTTTTATACTACTCTATAGGAAAATGCCTGGGGGTTGTGAAATGATGCGATGATACAACTTCGTTAACTTTTCGAACTTTTAATTTTTATGTAAAATTCCCATACCAATATGTTACATTTAATGAGAACTTTAAAAAAACTTAGGGTGGTGGTAACGTTTCTTTATCCCATAAATGGACATTTATTCGAACAATTAAAGTCTTGGATAAGCGTTTGCTTTATTCACCAAGTAGCAGCGACTTGTAGGGTGATACACTTCCCCCGTAGGTTTAACACTGACAAAATTTATTTCTACAGTGCAGACGGACGTGTTGACCTCTGACATCTGCCGCATTTGCGTTGTCATGACCTGTTTTACGTTTGTGGGAGACAAAATGAACTGACGTCTTTCAATCGTTCACCTTCGCTGAAATGTTCAGTTTTAAAATATATGACACATTTCAACTCTGTCTAACAATAAAGCGAACAACAATTAACAAAGATAACACAACGTAAATCAGTCGAAACCATGCGCTGAAAAGCACACGAGTTCGATTGTGAAAGGCGGGGGCATGATGGGTGATGTGTCATTTTTCAAACTTGGAAAGAGTAAATGCACGTGTCGTCTGCTTTGTTTATAAAACTCAAGTTGAATTGATGACGAAAGAAGCAACAGAAAACAAAAATAAGAAAGGTAAACATTGGTCATTTAATGAAGTATTTTTGCAACTTTAGCTCAAGTTTGTAGGGGAATTATTGTTAGACAGAAAAGTATCAATACGCTTTGTTTATGCTCGGTTGTTATGCTTGTCGATCGAATTGGACCAATGTGCTCCATCCTTTCCGCAGTGTTTTGCAGCGAGTAACAGCACGATTTCGCCGCAACTGTTCTGTAAATAATTTATGGATTAAACAAAATAAACATATAGTATTTTCAAGTAAATAATTTATTCTACTCGTAGGATTGAGAATAAAACTGACGAGCCTCTGTCGATTAGGTTTCATTCTTGATCCTACTCGTAGAATATTGTGTTTTACTTGAAAGCACAAAACGTTTATTCTGTATGAAAATCTCTTCTAATGACGGAAATTGTCAGCCATGAATAATATTTCTTTTACTTCATAATACCACCATCACCACCTGAGGTGGTGCCCTCGCGATTCAAATGCAATGATGAAACTTATTTTTTTTTAATTTCTTTTTTTTCGGGGGGGGGGGGGGTGGGGCGGGTTCATGACATTGAAATTTCATAGGAATTAGCAGAAAGGAGTTTCACAAACACTTTATCGTTAAAATGTTACCAAACATTTCATCGATGATTCGTCTATCCTCCGAGTAGGGACGTGACGACAGTGGGATGCGGGTGTGTGTCACCCCCCTCCCCCCCCCCCCACACACACACACAGACACACAGTCCTGGCAAAAACTTCCAAAAATTCGGAGGGCAAGTCATGAGTAGGTGGAAATTCCAGCTTTCTGGATTTTAGGGATTCTTTAGCGATGCTGATGTCTCCTTTACTTCCCAAAATTTCCCACTCGATTTCAAATCGACAAAAAATTCTTACTATTTACAACTACAGTGTACGCAAAATCGAACTATATAACTATGTATGACGTCATTCGGTAAGAGATTTCTATAGTCGTGCATGTTTCTTTCGATTTGCTTTTGTTTTATTGTGTATTTCCTCCACAAGAGAAGATAGGGAGCGACTGCAGGTATTCGTACTCCCACCTGCAAATTTGCCGGAAATTTTACGTTTTGTGCTATTGTATTTTATTTATTAACGGTGTTCGAATCACGCTAAACTATTTCCAAAAGAGTTTTTTGTATATACGAGAAAGTTTTCGTAGAAATGAAAGAGTTTCGCATATAGGGGGAAGTTTTCGAAAATATGAAAGAGTTTTCGCATATACGAGAAAGTTTTCGTATATATATGAAAGAGTTTCCGTATATATGAGAAAGGTTTCGTGTACACGAGAAAGTTTTCGTATATACGAAAGAGTTTTCGTATACACGAAAACGTTTTCATATATATGAAACTCTTTTTTTTTATCCATGTTTCTAATACGCATAGGTAGATTGTGTCGACAGTTTCTGGTACGGACTAAAATTGATATTGCAGTGTAACTGACTAAGCCTATGCCACTGTGATTTTATGCTGATCCTTTTCAATTCTATTGTCTTCCGAAGTAATATCTCTGTTTTATGGTTTTTGGTTATTGTATCTCCATTACGAATTTGGACGATTTCCCCCACACGGGTGGGCCTACGCTCCCCGCCTGGCAGTGCTCAAAATAACTTTTTTTCTTTGCGTAGCAAAATGCTACGCATTTCTAAAAAAATGAATAGCATTTTGTAAAAATTACATAGCTATTTTTGTATACCAGAGTTATGTTGTGCTGTTTTATATTGAATTCTTCTAAGTAGATAGAATAGTTTCATCCATTTCTGGGCATTTCCAAATGATCTGCAACACATGAAACATTTACTATGTTTTTTGCAGCTGAACTGCCTTTTAGGGTTGTATGGACTTGGATATTTTCAAATAGTGTCTTGGTTGTTTAATAGAGTTCTCAAAATGGAAGTGGGATTTTTAATTTGATGGGCTTGTAGTTATTTTTAATGGACATTTTACGCAAAATGTTGTAAAAACAGGAAGTATTTAAACCAGCAGAACTCATCTTACATATGAAGTTGCTAATGATGCTTGATGGAGAGTTAATCTGAGTTATGCCCGGAATGTTCCACAATCAGAAGTAAAGCATCAGTGAACTAGTTTTCAAATTTGTTTGCAAATTTTCATTTACATTTTGCGATACAAGATAATCAACTGCAGCCTAATAGGCTGCAGTTGATTATCTTGTATCGCAAAATGCTATACATAATTTAACATTGTGTAGCTTTTAGCAAGTTTTGCATAGCAAAAAGCGACGCGACTCCGCTTATTTTGAGCCCTGCCGCCTGGTGTCATGCTTGAGCTCTGTTAATATGTTTGCTGCTTATGACATGCAGATCAGATCTTGAGAATTGTTTACATTAATATTCGAGTCCACACCTTTGCTAAAGAGCGGGGGTGAGGGCGGGATAAAGATGGGAGTGAGGGCGGGGGTGTTCCCATCCGCTAATTTACTTATTGAGGCATAACGACACTTTCGACAGATAGGGTGCCCCCATGTCTGAATGTCTTGCGGTTGGAGGAAGCCGGAGTACCAGTGGAGAACCACCGGGCAACGGCGAGAATCTCTGAAACTCCACCAACGTATTAACTACGCACAACCAGGGTTATCATTGGTTGAAGACATGTACACCATCGACGTGCAGTACGCTTTAGTACACATCTCCACAGTATCCCCACGAATCATTCCGACATCATGCTATTTTAGTGTTCCTTTAAACACCCCCCCCCCCCTCCCACACACACACACACACACCCACCCTATTATTAATAAGCTCAGAAAACCGAGGTGAGAATTAAGAACAACACTAAACGTGGTTCAGGTATGCCTATAATTATTAGAATAGGATCATCTCATACATTAAATAAAATTTAGAAAATGACTATTCTGTTTACAACACACGCTCAAATCGAGGAATACTGGTATTGGTATAATCTGTGCAGCACTCGATAATAATAGAAAGGAATATGATTACTCATATGTTAGCTGGTTTCTGCTTTTTTTTTTGGGGGGGGGGGGGGGGCTACATTAAACCCAACATGCCGGAATGTTGTCCTGAAACGTTTTATCCTTGAATGCGATATTTCGTCCCGATACCTTTCGTCCCAATACCTAGTAATTTGTCAGTGAAGCTGGAAACTAGAGTATCAAGACATGGTGCATCAAGGAGGCAATTCCAGTCAACGTTTCAGAGTACTTCGTTTGGAGCTTCAAAATTGAAATTGCTCTGAGGACACAATCATATCCCCCCCCCCCACCCACTCCTCCCTCTTGAATGTGATTGCAGTTTTTAAAAATTCCATTTCAATGAATATGGGACAGTGGTAGCGGATCATGTCAGGGATACTCGGCGGTTCAATGACCTCACAGGCATTCACATTGACTGTGTCGCTCAAGGCGAAAAGATCTGGCGAAGACGTCAACGACTAGGTAAAACAGGTTGACTCACTCACAAGATACCTTATGTTAAATAGGATGATTATTTCATAAAAAACCTCCTCTCGAAGGAACCACTTTGTTGTCATTTAAAATCGCCGTAGGCCCCTGCAAACATTTGATTGTTCGAGTAAATGTCGAGTCGATCAACAAATTCTTGTCGAATTCGAGTCGAAAATAAAATCACAAATATTAAAAATCGATTGTGAAAAACCTTATCGATAAATGTCTCGGTATACGAATATACGTACATTTAATACTGGCTAAATTGTCAAAACAATGCGAGAAATTGAGCTCTAACCGCAAGCACACATCGTCAGCATGGAACTTACAGTGTATTACCAATGTCATTCGGAATCATGCGTGTTGCGTGATCCCTAATGATATCGGTAATACACGTATATTTCACAGTGGATAAAGCCACGGCTACATACGTGTAATACATGCAAGATTTCGAACAAAATCCAGCGGCAGAGACCATATCTCACCCCTGGTACACTTCAGTAAGAAGCACCCATCGCTTCATGACAAGGCAAGATCGGACGTTGCCAAGCTTAAAGCCAACAAGAGAGCGAAGCAATCACAGATACAAAATATCTTTATCTCTTATTCAACCATGCCTTCAAGTATGCTGCATTGTTAACGTACGAACTGTTGAATGTCAGCATGAATATGTGGATAAATTAAGAATTGAATGCAATTTTTATAATCGTTATTGGAGTATGAACGTGTGGAAATGGGTACAAATTATGTATGAATCCCGAAGGGATTCATACAATTTGTACCCATTCCCACACGTTCATACTCCAACAAAGATTATAAAAATTGCTTTCCATTCTTATAATTACATTCCGTATCTGTTTAAACTACTTTTTACCAAACAACAAAGCAAAAAGACGAAAAAAAACATGTACGAACGAACGAGGCGAAACACCACCCTCACACAAAAGACAAAGCGCACAACTCTGAGTTGAGCGCCGGTTTTCGGCATTGACCCAAATTTGTCAAATTGCCGTCTTTCGCAACGAAACTTGGAATGTTCAAAACAATTTATTTAACATATCTAAACTATAATCACTGATCACTGCGAGAGGCGCTAACAGTTATAAACCCGCCCAAACACCGCCTGAATTACATTCTGTTGACTGCGCTCTACCGTAAATGCGGGTCAAAGTTCGACCAAATGTATTCATTGGAAAATGAATTACATTTGGTCATGACGTTTTCATCCAGCTGATGGGAAATGGGAATTGAGTATTTGGACCCAAAACGTATAACTACATTAACAATGTAATTATTCATCAATAGAATGCCAAAATAATCCTAAGGTGGCTATTTTGGATTGGAAATATTGCGTACGAAACCGCAATTGGACACCTGGTTTCTGCTAACTTGGTTCGAATTCGATGTTTGGGCGACTCGAACATTTTTTGGCAAGTTCGAGTCGAAAGTAAAGTCTAAAAAAAATCCATATTCGCAGGGTTCTTAATCGCTGGTAATAAAATCGTCAATTAAAGTATCTTTAGCTATTTCACTGGATGACCATATGCCGTCCCGTGTATCTGGAGGATTATTGGGTGAACGATAGAAAACACCTAAGAATATCGACTAACACCATTTTGTGAACATATCGGAACCCAACCGCCCGTACTCGAGAGGCCGGATCTGCGGCGGAATGGAACACCGTTCTTGAAATGGATGGCAACCAGACCACCCATACACAAGCTGTCGACTCGCAATGGTCCATGGCACCCATAAAAAGGACACCGGATGTGGAATCGTCGATGTGAAGCCATGTAGATACAGTCAACTTCGAGATATATTAGAAGGATTTGTACTGTATCTAGTTGTGTTTTGTCTATGTTAAGATGGCGATTTTTTAAAGTATTCTGGTTATTGACTGAACTGATAGAGTCTGGACCAGCGTTACTTTCGATATCCCCTGACAAAAGTAAAGGTTATACCCATGTAGAGGAGCGTCAAAGTGATACAGGACACTGAAATTACTACTTTAAGTGTGAATGGAGTGTTCGAATCACCGATATCCTGATGAAGATCTGCTCCAGTAGTACTTGCCGAACACGAGGTAAGAGATTAAAAAGTATCAATGGAGCAGGACAACCATAGCATTGAAGCTTACATGCAGCTGGGGCGGAGGTGCAGATTAGTTCAGGTTGAGGCATGGGTGCAGATAAGTTAAAGTTCATTACGCAGATTGTGTAATGAACTTTCGACAATTTGTGTGTTAAGCTATGAACATAAAATGTAAGGTTGAAAGTCCTCATCCAGATCAGTGGAATTCATGGTTACGCGTCATGTAGTCTGAGATGGTAATAATGATAACATAACACAATATTCGTGCTCAGATTTTTTTTATTAGGGTTTAACGACACATTAACAGCCAGGGTCATATCATGTCGGTGACAGTTTTACGGGTGGAGGAAGCCGGAGAACCCGGAGAGAACAACCGAGCAACGACGAGCAGCTGCCAGCTCCCCAACATCGTAACTCCGTACTGCAGTACAGGCAGGGTTAGATTGGTTGAAGATATGCGCACCATCGACGTGCAGTACGCCTTAGTACACAGCGTCATCGTGCCCCCATGTAGGCAATCGGGGTTGAGTGCCTTGCCCAAGGACACAACGCGGCAGCACGAATCAGTCGCTGAAATGGTCACCCATCCAACTACTAACCGCGCTCGACGTTGCTTAACTTCGGTGATCTGACGAGAATCGGTTTCCGCAACGCCACCGCGCTCCCTCGTGCTCAGATAAAGTGCCAGATGTGAGTACATGTAACAAACTGATTGTGTTTTGAAGGCATATTGTATTCAAGGTGGCTTTGAAAAGGAGGTTTCAGTAAACTATAGAGTATAAGAGATAGTTAGGCATGACAATAGGGGAGGTGACAACCGTTACTTATTCCCATTTCCTTATTCGACTTCGTTATCAACCGATAAAATCGGTTGATAACGAATGTCGAATAAGAAACTTTGAATAAATGGCAGTTGACACGTACGTATGAGAATAAATGATGATGAAACAAAATAATAAAATGTAAGAGTGAGTATAAAATATAACTTAACTGTCAATCATCTATATATATAGAAATAGGGAAAATCTGCTTATATGAAGTCGGAAATTTTCTGATAACACAAAGTGGATATTTCGTTAATTTGTAGGTACGGTTGAGGACGCGGGAAGATTGCTGCTTCAGGTGTGAGCGCGGAGAAGTCTAAAGAAGATAACTTAGGCAGTTGGTAAGCTCCAAACATCTGAATGTTTGATGTCAGAGGTATTGTTTGAAAGAAAGAATCAAGGGCGTTCCACGTTACAGTATTTGATGGATCTGGAGCAAGTACTTTTGGAACACTTGGTTGTAGTTGTTTGACATATCCATACAATATGAGCAATTGAGAGAACATTTTACACCCTTGAAAATAGTTCTTGTTGGATGCTTAACATATTTAACCCTTTACCTAACGTGAAAAGCAGACGACACTTGCAAAAAAAACCATCTTGAACAACTAATTTTTTCATTTTTTGTCTCAAAAACATAGGTTATGAGGTCGTCGAGCTCGTTCCAATGAGGGGGTCATAACCTATGTTTTTGAGACAAAAAATGAAAAAAAATAAGGAAAATTCACTGACGATTTTTTAGAATAGCGCTGGCCGGTTTTGGCCGTTACGTTGGGTAAAGGGTTAAGGTTCCGGTCACAGTACTGAACGTCATCACAGGATTCTCTCATTTTTGAAAATCAGTCAACAGTTTTAGTAAATTTTAAGAGTGTTTTTTATTATTTTAAATTAGAGTCTTCAAGACTTAAACTCAACAGGTTGATTTGTGAAATATTCATATTTCTTGTTTAGTCACTCATCATTACAATTGTTCATACCACGATTTCTCTGTCATTTTTATTGCAGTTGTTTCATGTTTTTACTTCATTATTGACATGTTTTCTTTTTAACGTTTTCCCGCCACGATATAGCCTTAGTTACTGATGTGGCGTTGAGTACCAATAAATAAATCAAAAATAAATAAATAAAGTACTGAGCTCAGGCGGGGATCAGATGCTGACCTCCTCAATCCCCGTCCAACCTGGTAGGAAGGGGAGGTCAGCATTGATTAAGAACTATTGGGAAATCGAATAAGATTTTTGCCGGCCTTTCCAGGAAATTGAGATGTGCTGTATTATTGTTGTTGTTTCACGTTTCACGCTATATCAGAACAAATGTCTACATCATGGTGACAAACTGTTAAGAAATATAAAAAAGTACTTTATCCCTTCACCTGTGGTAGTGTTCAAATAATGCTATTTACTCATTATTATATTCGTCTTTGTTACAGATGATTCAGACTAATTATATTTATTCCAGCTGCTGACTTGTTTAGTTTCAGCTTATTTATTTCACAGGTTCATCAACTGATGTACTAATTAACTGCGCTAGATTGCTTCTGTAGGTTGACTGGGTTTAATTTTGTTAAAGGTCTTGCCTGAGTTCTTGCTCGTGCAGCCTCGATTGCAGTTGTCGCGGGAAATCTTTTTGTTCTTTTGTTTGGAGTATTAGTTGGTTTTGAGATTGGTCGGTTGTACTTCAACAGTTTGAGTGTGAAACCTGTTAATGACATTATGGAGGCTCTTTGAAAATATATTCTTGAAAACATCTTAGTCATTCCGATATGGTAAGAAAGCATTATTTATTTATTTCGTTTAATAATTGCAAGTACATCTGCAGGATGATTGGAGTTGTTGCCCTGATCACCTGCAACTGGATTTGCAGTGAATCGATTCTGTTTCGTTTCGGAAATCGCTTCCATGATATCGTTTGGGAAATCCTACATATATTTATATTTATGTATTCTTAGGATCTGTCATAATAATTATTGTAATGATGATGATGATGTATGATCGTTGATATCCTGATGTGTTGTATATATTCCAGTCAGCTGTTAATTTGGAAATCCTTCATTTGTGATAGTTTTTTTTAAATAAACAATGTGTAAGGGAATAAACGTGTAAATATATAATTCATCCAGATTCATTTTATTTTATCGGGAGATGGCTCCATCAGCAACACACCACTCTGCGATACACCTAAGGTCTCGTTACAGTTATTCAGGTGAAAATGTCGGCTTTTCAAGAAATGTTCAGCTTCTGATTAACACGGCCGAGGATATTTCGCATTTAAATTACCTCCCCTAATCACAATACTCACAATGTATATAGTTTCTGGAAGGTCTGAATATGGCCCTTTCTGGAGACAACTGTACACACCAAAAATCTTACAATATCACTCAAATACACTCAGCCGAATGACACAGTTGATGGTTAAATAAATGGCTCAAAATGGTCAAAATTTTCTCATTTTGAGGATAAATCTCCAATTTTCGTACATCGATAGTGATAAAACTGTGTTATAGGAATTCCTCTTTCCTCCACTGAGGATTTTACAGCATAACATGATCATTCTGACAAATAAAAAACATATGGGTTTCTTATTCATTTTTTCAGAAGGCTTTCTCAAAGCAAATTTACACAAAAATTGTCCCATTTGTAAACTGCAAATTGTCAGGTCCCAAACAGGTCTGGGTTAGTCATTTAACACTTCCATGTGACCTTGACCGCCAATTGAAATGCACTTGACAATACACAGTTTGAATCAAGACCATCAACAGATTATTTTGATCATATCACCATTAATGAGAATTATTTACTAAATCCACACCACCATAAACTAAAACTACAGCCCAAAATAGCCATTTGGCTGAGGATATCTAATAACCTCGGAAATAACCTTTTAATAGGAAACGAGACCTTAAGTGAAAAATAAAAAAATCTTCACATTCTTCAGAAATAGGAAAGGTGCATCTGTATTTAATTCTGAGAAAAATGATGTATGGCACATATGAAAAAAATGTTAACTTAGTGCCCTTAAGCCCCATGGATAGCGGCAGACTGAGCACTCTGACAGCCAGTTTCTTTACGTTTCTTTGCGCAGTAATGCTCAGTGAGAGAAGGCCTGTTCTTTCACATTTCTGACTCTGATGAAAGTTCTGTAGAGTAAAGTTTGCATCAGGTGAAAGTATGTAACATTAGTGGTTGCCGTATTCTACCAAAGCAGTATGCTTTAACCTGGGAGGAGGAAGTTAGATTTCAATTTAGATGGATGCACAGCTGTCTCACCATGAACAATAGCTATCAAGGCAGCCGTGTTGGTATATTGGCCAATGATCAGACTAAACCAATGGTGATGGATTATTTATTTTTGATGTGCACAGTCACTTTCAGCACCAAAAGTTACATCAGGATCACACATTACTGATAAAATTAAAACAAAACCAGAAATTATATTCATTTGTAAACTGCATCCTCCCTCAAAATGCATATTTTCAGTCCCCACCCACCCACTCTTTCCCACAGCATTCTCAACTCACTTTCCTCATTTAGCTGAGCATCATTCACTGATTCTATCAATTATAATATAATGTGATCATAAAAGAAAAAAATCTATAAATCTCTTGTAAACTCATTTTCCTGCATAGCATACATTGTGTTTGCTAAAGGGTTAAAAATAGACCCATTTCAGTTCCTGACCTGATCCAAAAGACTGACATTTGAAGTATATGCTATTTGAAAAGAGCTGTGTAAATGTAACGATTAAGAATATTCAGTCCCAAATTATCTCTACTAATCAGACCACACTCTGATAATTCCCTGGAAAGTTCTTAGAAAGAGTTCTCCATATGACTGTACCAGTAAACAGCATTTTCAAATAAAATTGTGTTAAAAAACCTACATAATTCTCTTGATAACACCATTACTGGACTTAAAATACCTCAAGAGGGAGAACTTTCCAGGAAATTATATCTGAATAGGGTACCATTGAAAAAAGAAAAATATGTTTTAATATTTCTTTTAGTTATCCTACAACATATTTCCACTAATACAGTTGGTTACTATGGAGATTGGAGGCCAGAAATTGCAATGAAAGCAAACACTGTTTTCTACTTAAGGTCTCGTTACAGTTATTCAGGTGAAAATGTCGGCTTTTCAAGAAATGTTCAGCTTCTGATTAACACGGCCGAGGATATTTCGCATTTAAATTACCTCCCCTATTCACAATACTCACAATGTATATAGTTTCTGGAAGGTCTGAATATGGCCCTTTCTGGAGACAACTGTACACACCAAACATCTTACAATATCACTCAAATACACTCAGCCGAATGACACAGTTGATGGTTAAAAAAATGGCTCAAAATGGTCAAAATTTTCTCATTTTGGGGATAAATCTCCAATTTTCGTACATCGATAGTGATAAAACTGTGTTATAGGCATTCCTCATTCCTGCACTGAGGATTTTACAGCATAACATGATCATTCTGACAAATAAAAAATATATGGGTTTCTTATTCATTTTTTCAGAAGGCTTTCTCAAAGCATATTTACACAAAAATTGTCCCATTTGTAAACTGCAAATTGTCAGGTCCCAAACAGGTCTGGGTTAGTCATTTAACACTTCCATGTGACCTTGACCGCCAATTGAAATGCACTTGACAATACACAGTTTGAATCAAGACCATCAACAGATTATTTTGATCATATCACCATTAATGAGAATTATTTACTAAATCCACACCACCATAAACTAAAACTATAGCCCAAAATAGCCATTTGGCTGAGGATATCCAATAACCTCGGAAATGACCTTTTAATAGGAAACGAGACCTAACATGAAAAGCAGACGGCACTTGCAAACAAATTTCTTGAATAACTCATTTTTTTTTTAGTTTTTGTCTCAAAACATAGGTTATGACCCCTATTTGGAACGAACTTGTCGAACTCGTACCAAAGAGGGGTCATACCCTATGTTTTTGAGACAAAAAATGAAAAAAATATTGAAAATTAATCGGCGATTTTTGTGAATAGCGCTGGCCGGTTTTGGTAAATCTGTAACATCCATCACGACAAACAGTCAACTAATCAGATGAGAATCTTTCGACATGACGACTAGCGAGATAATTCTCACTGACTCATTGTTATGCATATAATCTATAGAACTACTTGTTGATTCAGTGGTAGGACATAGCTTAGACGGAGTAGCCATTACTTGTCCCGATGGCACGCGTCTATTGGAGACCAGAATACTGACCTTTGTTGGAATGACATGTAGACCTTTCCGTCCTACCTGGTAGAAATGGAAGGTCATCATTGATTAAGACCTATTGGGTTGGGTGTTCGACTGTTGCTGACCTTTCCTTGACACTGGTGTGTGCAGTATTATTAAAGTTAGTTTACGCCGTATCAGCAGCTATGGCTATAAAATTGCGACTAACTGGTAAACATATAGACATTACTGACTGGATTATAAAAGAATACGTTCAAATACAAAAGGCATAGGTACCTTAAAAATAAACTGTAGAAGTGCCAGCTGTTCGGATAAAATCTGTCAAAACGACCAGTACCGAGGCAACCCTCACTGACTCCCTGCGATGCACGAAGTCTGTTGAACTAAAAGTTGGTTCAGGAGCAGGAGGTAGCACACACCATCACCAACATTGAAGCTAACGATTGTTAGAAATCTAATTAGGGACAAAAATACTTACCTTTGTCGGGGTCAAATGCAGACCTTCTAGTCCTAACTGTTAGAATTGAAAGATCTATTGGGAGGTCGAACGAGAATTTTGCTGACGCTTCCTTGAAATGACGATGCGTAGATTTATAATTGTTTTTTCATGTCGTGACAGCAACTATGCCTATATCATGGCGATAATCAGGTACAAAGAAAAAAAAAAGTAAAAGTAAATTGTAAAACCAGGGTAAAACTGTACCATTTAACACGGAGAACAATCAAATATTCAGATGGAAATCTGTCAGCGAGACCTGTAGGGAACCTTTCCTCACTGACTCATTGGGATGTACACATCCTACAGAACAAACAGTTGAATCAAAGAAACGGCATAGAGCTGCGGTGAACCAATCATTCGTAGACGTTAGTAGTATAGTAAATGCCATTCTGCCCTCGTTCAGGGGTTCTCCATGGTTCTCCTACTGTTCTCCGGCGTTCTCAGGGGTTCTCCTAGGTTCTCCGGGGTTCTCCTAGGTTCTCATGGGTTCTCAGGGGTTCTCCTAGGGTTCCGGGGTTCTCAGGTGGGATATCGGTGGATCACGGGGGATATCGGTGGATCTCGGAAGGGGGAGGTGGGGTTCTCCTAGGTTTTCTGGGGTTCTCTGGGGTTCTCCTAGGGTTCCGGGGTTCTCAGGGGGATATCAGTGGATCATTCGAGGAGGTATTTCATGGAATGACATGGTCACTTCATCCTTGTGGGGGGTCCTGAGGAGGTATTTGTGGAATCAATCTCAGGGTCACTTCATCTTGTTAGTGATTTTTTAATTGTAGTTTTTATTTAGTACTATCGGTAAAATAAAATCTCTATTGTCCCTTTGAATAAAATATGTAGTTTTAAAAAGTTATTTAATTTTGATATTTTTTTTTTTGTGTATATCAATTTGATATATGGGTTTCATAAATTTCAGTCTTTATGATATTTTGTTTTAGGGAAGTAGTGTTATCTAGATCTCAGTTATTATTCAATAGTATTATCAGGACATCTGCACTTTGGTTATTACTCGACAGTAAAGCGGATTACTGATAGATGAATAAGTTATCTGCCTGACACTGCATTGTCTGAATATTATACATATCTGTGGTATTGATGGCTTATACGGAATAATACTTTATCAGTGATTCGTGTCTGGACATATATTGTTTTATGGTGTATATAAATATCGATCGAACCAATCTCTTCATCACATCTTGTTTGGAAGCGTATTGAGAAGCCAGACAGAATGGAGAAAATCGCTATCGGAAACGGAAATATTTTCGTGAACGTGACTCCTTTCAAGGGTCAGATGTTAGTCCATATCCGTCGCTACAACCAAGAACATGACACACCGACGAAAGCAGGTATCGCATTAAACACTTTTGAGTGGGAAGATGTAAAAAGGGTAATTGATGAGATTGATAAGAAAATACAGTGGACAGACATAGAGATGACCGAATCAAGAAAAAGAGATGAGCCTTCAACATGTATGCCTAGTAAAAAGAGCCGGTCTGTTGATTTACGAATTCTGCGTATGACTAGTGAGTTGAACAGAACATGGGCGCATCTGATAGAAAAGAAAATACCGGGCATCGCAAGGGAACCCTGCTATGGTTGCTTGGTGGATCATCCCTCTCAACTACATCACGACGTGTGCATAATGATGGACACGGAAGAGCGTATCGCAAAATGCTTCGAGAAGGCTTTGGACAAAGTGGAAGTGGATGCAGTAAAAACGCTATGGTTACAGAACTTGAAAACGATGATACCAGAACCCATGATATGGGAATATGCACCCATTATTGTCAGAGAAGGACATTATTTGCGAGATGATAAAAGAGAATTGTACAGCTGAATGTTGATCAAGACCCGAATTTATAACGGCCCTTTTAAGGGCCAACCAAATTCTTAAAAAGAGAAATCTTAATCACACATACACACTACCCATTTGCCTTCAATAATAAGCAATAAAGTATACCCCCATCCCTCCCTAATAAACTATTTTTTTCTTGAAATGAAGAGTTTTCTCCCCTTTTGGTAGTTGAGGTTATAAAGACGTGGTAACTTTACCGAAGAAGCTTAGTCGAAATATAGATCCGTGGTGGTCTCAGTTATGATCTTTGTACAAATCTTCACCGTTCCGAAAATATAGTATAAATGGTCAAGTATTTCTAGTAAAGCGAGGGTTAACTTTAAGCCGGTATTGGCGATGATGTTCAGTATTGCTTTCAGGTTGTGCGTGAAGCTCTCTGTAATTGTTTGTGTTGAAAATAGTATTGTCAGTAACTGGAAATGTTTCCGTCTAATTGCGTTGTTTATTCCCGAGTAGTCTGGTGAAATGCAAGCGGTCCGTGCTGAAAGTGGGGTTGTGGTTATATATTGGGTCTACGTTGGTATTACTGGGAGGTGTCCGTTGGTATTAATGGGAAGCGTGTGTTGTTGAGCTTGCGGTAGAATGTGGAAAGATTGGACATGGCAATATTTTCTGTGAAGTTTTGATATTTGTGAAGTTTTGACCAGAGGTATGTCAGAATAATTTTTTGTTCATAGCGATTCGTTTAGTTGGCCTTTACTCGGGTAAGCATGTAAATGCATTGTTCGCTACGTGATATTTGTGCCTTTTTTACGGTACGTCTACGTTTTGTGCACCTGGGCACGTGTTAGATTGTACCTTCGAGTACGTGTATTTCAGCCTTTAGGCTGTTCGTGAAATTAGTTTGCATATTGTATAGCTGTGATTGCTATCGGTGCTGTTTTAGTACGTGGAGTCGCAAATAATAATTATTGTTTTGCATGCGCGTTCGTGTTTTGCGTTTTATAATTGCAAATCGCTCGCGTGTAAGTTCTACCCGTAGTAAATTAAGGTCGTTTCCCTATTAAGGGTTTTGCAATGATGTCGGCCTACGTATAGCATGTTGTGTTGGAATGGATGTTTGCATTAATGGATGAACGGCAGTTTGTGTAGACGCCAATGGAAACAGAAATTATAGATGGTGTAGTTACGGAACGCCAGGGTTGAAATTTGTGACAGTAACGAACAGAAACTGTAATGTATAGATTCACTGCTTATATAAGTTTTGGGGGATTTAAGGCCACATAGAATTACTTTGCTGACATATAGTTATGCCGACGCTGAAGTGTACATTAATTGAACATTTTGACTGTGAATAATATAATTTTTTCCATAGAAGCTGCAGATGTGTGTAATAACCGATAACGTTACAGTTGGGAATTATGATTGGTTTAAAACATTTTTTGTGATATAAATGATTGGAGTGCGATACGGTCAATTTTCCCCAAACAAATTAGATAGCAAATGTGATCTCATCTGTCATTTTTGTGTCATTGTTTTGTGATCATTATTTTATTTTGGTTTCATGTTTTGGTGTAAATTATGTCTTGGGATGTTTCGTGGATCGTAATTAGTATTTGTCTTCTTTGGTTTCGTAAGTTTGTTTGTCAATAAATAGCATATATTTTATCTTTGAGTCCGAATTTATGTTCCTTTGCCAGCTAGTCGAGAGTATGTCACCGAATATCGTAACAGTCTCATCCGTTTACTGGAGTCACAGCTGGACCGACGTCTTGTGGGAAATCGACTTTTATTTACAAATTTATCACTAATCTAAGTGAAATGGTTCGACCATCCCCTAAAAGTATTGCGTGGTGTTATGGGGAATAGCAAATGTTATATGATAAACTACCAGGAGTTGAATTCATAGAAGGTATACCCAGTGATTTTAAGCCAGATTCTCTGGTTATCATTGATGATTTGATGTCACAAACAGATGAGCGAATTGTGTGTTTGTTTACCCAACAGTCCCACCATCAAAACATTAGCTTGCTATACATTGTTCAAAATTTATTTGATAAAAATAAGTTTCACCGCACGCTGTCTCTAAACTGCATTTACTTGATACTTTTTTTAAAAATCCGAGAGACAGATCACAAATCGCATATCTAGCAGCTCAAATGTACCCAGGCAAAGCAAAATACCATAGATAAGTATTCGCTGATGCAAATGCGGTCCCATTCGGCTAATTAGTCGTTGATTTGAGACAGCAAACACCTGAGGGGCTAAGACTCAGAACAAAAATATTTCCGGAAGAGACACAAGTAGTTTACGTACCGAGAGTATAAAAGCAATGTTTTCGTTACGATCCTTTCATAAACATGTCTGCCTGTGTTAGGCGCAACATCAGAACACTAAAGATTCTTAATCGGGCGGGACCAGAGAAGATTAAAAGGGTGATTAAAAACGGCGATAAAGAATTAATTCTCACAATCTGCGAATGAGCTAAAAATATTTAGGCAGTGAGGATACCCGTTTCAAACTATCATTTACGCAAGCTTTGCCTGCATAAAAAGAAAGTCAGAAAACTGGCTGAAAAGAACACATCTGATAAGGTTCGAAGACAAATTATACAATCAGGTGTTTTTTTAGGTTCAATTATTGGACCAGTCTTAACAGTTTTAGCTAAAGGACTACTTGGATAACAATGGAATTCGCAAAGAAAATGATTTTAGTAGATCCAGGAACGCTCGAGCGAACACATCTGTCTAACAAGGAACCCAAGGATACCGCTGTCTATTCACTTGACAGAGAATTATCAGAACTTTTGAAAAAGAACGATCTAAGTGTAATTGAAAAAATCACAAAATATAATCAAACTCTTTAGCGTTATTTGACTTTTCACAAAAAATCACTCGAAACGACAACTGTGAAGATTAAAACAGAAAAAGACTCTCAAAAAGATGACGAGGAAATCTTAGATTCAGTGCCCATGACTATGCAAAGAAAAGCGAGATTATTGTTAAAACGCCTAAGGGACGTTCCAAATTTAGCTTGGGATGATCGTGGACGCCTCACATACAATGTAAATACAGTAGAGGAATCAAATATTGCAGATTTAGTAAATGATTTACCGAGAAAGCGCAAACAGGTTGCACTGCAGGATTGGCAAGTTCTAGGGGAGGCGCTGAGAGACGTCAATATTCCACAAGAACTTGTCGGGAATAAAGCACGCTAGGAATTTATTCATAAACCGCAACCGCCCCCACTCCCCCAACGACCATCCCAAACCCGACCAAAACAAGCACGAAAAGGAGTAAAGCACAGAAAATGGCTTTCGCTATAAATTAATCTGTTAATCGCAAGTCGAGAACATAATGAGTTTGGAAGAGTTGTATTATACACCCCAGGCTCCTGGGAGTTTCGGGGGTGTGAATGCTTTAACCCGCATCTCAAAAAAGAAATGTAAAGATGTTGTGAACTGGTTACAAGGAGAAGATCCGTACAAACGTCATAAACCGACTAGAAGAAAATTTATTAGAAGACAAACAGTTGTAGCTGGGATTGATTATCAGTTTCAAGCAGATTTAGTGGACGTCAGCTCGATTAGCAAACACAACAACGGTTCCTACTCAGGTGTATTGATGTATTCTGTAAGTTTGCGTGGGTTATTCCTTTACCCAACAAAACTGCATTATCCATCGTACAGGCTTCTACAAAAATCTTCGACAGTGGACGCAAGCCATTCAAATTACAGACGGATCAAGAAAAGGAGTTTTAAAACGCCCAATTCCAGAGATTTTTAAAGAAAAACCATATTGACTTTTTTACTACCTATAATGTTGAAACAAAATGTTCAGTTGTGGAACGTTTCAACAGGACTTTCAAAACTAAAATGTGGAATTACTTTACCAAGAACAATACACTCACCTTTCCAATACAGGCATTAACCGACTCTTATAATAATACCTACCATCGGAGTATCGGTATGGCACCGGCAGACGTCACCCATAGTGATCAGGAATTTATTTGGCAATAACTTTACGGAAGCCCGGGGAAATCGCGCCAGCTGTATAATATAGGGGACAGAGTAAGAATTTGTAAAGTTAAACGGACGTTTGAAAAGGGGTATTTACCGAACTGGTCATCAGAACTCTTTACCATATCAAAAAAAATACCGGGCTGCCCCATAACGTACAGGTTGAAGGATGATAGCGGGGAGGAGTTATGTAATAATCGTTACAGGAAAGGAGAATATAAGTAAATTCATTGTCATAGTTGCTTTTGTCGGGGTTATGAAGAAGAAATTCAATGCATAGCAGATAAAACCACTTATAAAATAGAACACGTATTAAAAACGCGTGACAGGGTGAAAAAGAAAATAACTTCTTGTAAAATGGTTAGGCTATCCCAAATCATTCAATTCTTGGATTAGAGAAAGTCAAATTGTTCAATATAAGGAGTAGGAAGTGTGCAAAATTCTCATTATTATGGAAGACACTCTTAGTAACAGGTCATGGTTGTTGTGTGGGAACAAAGTTCCGAAAAGTGAGATAACGTACCTTGTGCAGGTGACTATCTCATACGTAATCATAATCACCAGTATTGTCAATTTAAGCGTGGAAGCAAATAACCCTCATCTTTGGACAGCTTTGTTAAGTAGCTCGTTAGGACAATTACTCCCAAATCCCGCTATCAGGAAAAAATAATGTATTTATATTTACCTAGCAACAGTTCAATGGATATGTTCCCCGACAATACACTTAAGAGTTTTCGAACTCAATTGAGTCAACCTATAAATCTCGAGGGTCAGTGGAAAATGGCCCTAACTGAAATACAGTATCCAAAAACCTGGAATAATATAAAAAATTCCGAAGCTTTTATTGAAGTAAAATATAGAAACAGAGGACACATACTCTCTCTCAAACCTGGAAGATATACCAGTCACACCCAAATTATTGCTGAATTGGAGAAGATGAAAATAAAATTAATTGGTGACCCGTCCTGTTTAGAATTTGACTGGGATACAATGACGCAAAGTTAACTATTATAGTTCGAAATAAAGCCGAAGTAAAAATAAGCCCATGCCTTCTAGACATTTTCGGATTTGAAAAAAATATATTTTACCATGGGTGGTATATAGCTTCCCGCGTCGCAGATGTAAATCGCGGGTTCTGTTCTCTTTATGTGTATTACGACTTGGTTCAAAATCAGGTGGTTGGTGATTCTAGAGTACCCCTTCTCCGCGTTGTACCTACAGAAGGTCAATATGGGTCGATAATTTCACGGTCTTTTGAAAATCCATATTACCTCCCACTGTCTCAGAAATATTTCGAATCAGTTGAGGTGTATATAAGAGATGACACTGGGAAACCGGTGCCATTTGAGCGTGGCAAGTTGATAGTGACACTTCACTTTACACAATGACATACTGCTGTAACGCAAAATTATTTGAAGACTATTACTTGGAACAAGTGGATTCGGGTTTACCAGTTTTCTCAGGAGCGCGCATTCAGAGAGGGTATGGACTTGGAAGTTTGTTCGGTGCCCTAACGCACGCAGTGTACCCACTAGCTAAAAATGTAGGAAAACAATTTTTGAAAAAAAGTATGGAATTTGTGGGAGACGTAGTTTCTGAAAAAGATTTTAGGAAAGCGGGTTTAAAATGCTTTAAAGAAGCTCTCGTACAGAGAATTTTCGGGGAACCCCCTGGCCAACGACCTCGCCAATCCCCGGGTTTACCAGCGCAGCCCCGCCCTCTATAGCGCCGATGGGGTATAAAAGTGATGTCAAAGAAAAAAATTCCCATTTCTAAGAAAAGAGAAGCAAGGGTAAAGTCGGATCTCTTAGGAAGAACAGACAGCTGAGCATGGCTCTTATTAACCCAAAATCTGTAGAATGTGTCAACAGTGAGTTGGATTTGTTTTCGATTCCTCCGACACAACCGAGTGTGGAATCGGGACAATGGACAGAATTTCGACCTTTAGCTACCATTGGAAGTGGGGGGTTGATAGAATTTTACGTATCTGGGAGAGGAGATGACTATTTAAATTTAACGCAAAGCTATCTTCACGTAAACGCGAAAGTTTTAAAACAGGACGGTGGGGTGTTGGGGGACACCGATAGAGAGGCCCCCACCAACCTGTGGCTACACTCTTTATTTAATCAAGTTGAAATCAGCCTGAATGAAAAACTAGTGTTATCCTCGAATAACACGTATTCTTACAGAGCTTATTTAGAAACTTTATTGAGCTATGGCCACACTGCAAAAAAAATCACTGCTTACTACTGCTCTTTGATATAAAGATAGCGCGGGGCATTTAGATGATTTAGCTACAACTGCCAGCTTGAAAACCAGAGCAAAGTTAACCCAAACAAGTAAAACTGTAGACCTAAGCGGGAGATTACACATAGACCTGAGTAACCAACAGCGTTTTCTACTTAACGGTGTTAACTTATACGTAAAAATGAGCAGTTCGAGCGGTGCATTCGCCTTAATGTCAGAAGCACCCAGTTATAAAATCAAAATAGAAGAAGTGTCTTTGTTTATCCGAAAAGAGCGTCTTAATCCTGCCGTGTGTTTATCACACGCAAAAGCTCTAGAGAGGGGTACAGCCAAATATCCGATAGATCGCATACAAACTAAAGTATTTTCTATAACAAAAGGAAATTTGAGCACGACACAGGAAGATTTATTTTTAGGACAACTTCCAAGGCGACTCGTTATTGGTTGCGTCGACAATGATGCATTTAATGGAAGTTTCTCAAAAAACCTGTTCGACTTTAACCATAATAACATTAATTTTCTAGCCATATATGTAGATGGACAACAGATCCCCGACAAACCGCTACAGCATCGTTTTGAATACGGAGAAGTAGTGAGAAGTTACTCTACTCTGTTTCAAGCAATTGATCAAATATTTGAAGACGGAGGAATACACATCAGTCGGGAGGAGTATGCCCAGGGGTATACATTGTTTGCATTTGATTTATCGGTGGACCTGTCGCACGGTGAACATTTCAATTTAGTGAAAAGGGGAAACCTGAGACTTGAGTTGCACTTTAAAGACCCGCTACCAAGGACTGTGAATATCATAGTATATGCTGAATTTCAAAATATAATAGAAATTGATAACACAGAAACGTTATATTTGATTATTCGACATGAACACTTTATAACTGTTTGACGTAATGAATTCGGACCCACATCTCAGACAGTTTAGTTTGGGAGTTTTTGCCAGAAATTGCTTACCAAGAAGATTACCTTTCAAGAGACCCGTGGTGTTTATAGCTAATACGGACCCCAGCACCAGGAAGGGTGAACATTGGGTGGCATTTTACGTCGGTTCCCGAAAAGCTGAATACTTTGATTCCTACGGATTGCCCCCACGACACAGGACAATCGAGAGATTTTTAAACAAGCATTCAAACGGGTATCAATAAATATAGAGCTTTTCATGAACAAACGTAAAATGCCACCCAATGTTCACCCTTCCTGGTGCTGGGGTCCGTATTAGCTATAAACACCACGGGTCTCTTGAAAGGTAATCTTCTTGGTAAGCAATTTCTGGCAAAAACTCCCAAACTAAACTGTCTGAGATGTGGGTCCGAATTCATTACGTCGAACAGTTGTAAAGTGTTCATGTCAAATAATCAAATATAACGTTTCTGTGTTTATCAATTTCTTTTATATTTTAAAATTTGGCATATACTATAATATTCACAGTCCTTGGTAGCGGGTCTTCAAAGTGCATCTAAAGTCTCAGATTTCCACTTTTCACAAAATTGAAATGTTTGCCGTGTGACAGGTCCGCCGATAAATCAAATGCAAACAATGTGTACCCCTGGGCATACTCCTCCCGACTGATGTGTATTTCTCCGTCTTCAGATATTTGACCCGTTGCTTGAAACAGAGTAGAGTAACTTCTCATTACTTCTCCGTATTCAAAACGAGGTTGTAGCGGTTTGGCGGGGATCTGTTGTCCATCTACATATATGGCTAGAAAATTAATGTTGTTATGTTTAAAGTTGAACGTGTTTTTTTGAGAAACTTCCATTAAAAGCATCATTGTCGACGCAACCAATAACAAGTCGCCTTTGGGAGTTGTCCTAAAAATAAATTGTCCTGTGTCGTGCTCAAATTTCTTTTTGTTATAGAAAATACTTTAGTTTGTATGTGATCTATCGGATATTTGGCTGTACCCCTCTCTAGAGCTTTTGCGTGTCCTAAACGAACAGCAGGATTAAGACGCTCTTTTCGGATAAACAAGGACACTTCTTCTATTTTGATTTTATAACTGGGTGCTTCTGACATTAAGGCGAATGCATCTCTCGATCTGCTCATTTTTACGTATAAGTTAACACCGTTAAGTAGAAAACGCGGTTACACAGGTCTATGTGTAATCTCCCGCTTAGGTCTACAGTTTTACTTGTTTGGGTAAACTTTGCTCTTGGTTTTCAAGCCGGTATTTGTAGCTGAGTCATCAAAATGCCCTGCAGTATCCTTATACCAAAGAGCAGTAGTAAGCTGTGATTTTTTTTGCAGCGGGGACATAGCTCAATAAAGTTTCTAAATAAGCTCTGTAAGAATACGTGTTATTCGAGGATGACACTAGTTTTTCATTCAGGCTGATTTTAACTTGATTAAATAAAGAGTGTAGCCACAGGTTGGTGGAGGCCACTTTATCGGTGCCCCCCAACACCCCACCGTCCTGTTTTAATATTTTCGCCTTTACGTGAAGATAGCTTTGCGTTAAATTTAAATAGTCATCTCCTCTCCCAGATACGTAAAATTCTATCGACCCCCCACTTCCAATGGTAGCTAAAGGTCGAAATTCTGTCCATTGTCCCGATTCCACACTCGGTTGTGTTGGAGGAATCGAAAACAAATCCAACTCACTGTTGACACATTCTACAGATTTTGGGTTAATAAGAGCCATGTTCAGCTGTCTATTCTTTCTAAGAGATCCGACTATACCCTTGCTTCTCTTTTCTTAGAAATGGAAATTTTTTTCTTTGACATCACTTTTATACCCCGTCGGCGCAGTAGAGGGCGGGGCTGCTCTGGTAAAACCGGGGGTTGGCGACGAGGTCGTTGGCCAGGGGGTTCCCCGAAAATTCCCTGTACGAGAGCTTCTTTAAAGCGTTTTAAACCCGCTTTTCTAAAATCTTTTCCAGAAGCTACGTCTCCCACAAATTCCATACTTTTTTTCAAAAATTGTTTTCCTACATTTTTAGCTAGTGGGTACACTGCGTGCTTTAGGGCACCGAACAAACTTCCTAGTCCATACCCTCTCTGAATGTGCGCTCCTGAGAAAACTGGTGAACCCGAACCCACTTGTTCAAAGTAATAGTCTTCAAATAATTTTGCGTTACAGCAGTATGTCATTGTGTAAAGTGAAGTGTCACTATCAACTTGCCACGCTCAAATGGCACCGGTTTCCCAGTGTCATCCCTTATATACACCTCAACTGATTCGAAATATTTCTGAGACAGTGGGAGGTAATATAAATTTTCAAAAGACCGTGAAATTATCGACCCATATTGACCTTCTGTAGGTACAGTGAGGAGAAGGGGTACTCTAGAATCACCAACCACTGGATTTTGAACCAAGTCGCAATACACATAAAGAGAACAGAACCCGCGATTTACATCTGCGACGCGGGAAGCTATATACCACCCCTGGTAAAAATTTTTTTTTTCAAATCCGAAAATGTCTAGAAGGCATGGGCTTATTTTTACTTCGGCTTTATTTCGAACTATAATAGTTAACTTTTGCGTCATTGTATCCCAGTCAAATTCTAAACAGGATGGGTCGCCGATTAATTTTATTTTCATCTTCTCCAATTCAGCAATAATCTGGGTGGGACTGGTATATCTTCCAGGTTTGAGAGAGAGTATGTGTCCTCTGCTTCTATATTTTACTTCAATAAAAGCTTCGGAATTTTTTATATTATTCCAGGTATTTGGATACTGTATTTCAGTTAGGGCCATTTTCCACTGACCCTCGAGATTTATAGGTTGACTCAATTGAGTTCGAAAACTCGAAAGTGTACTGTCGGGGAACGTATCCATTGAACTGTTGCTAGGTAAATATAAATAAATTATTTTTTCCTGATAGCGGGAGTTGGGAGTAAATATCCTATCGAGCTACTTAACAAAGCTGTCCAAAGTTGAGGGTTATTTGCTTCCACGCTTAAATTGACAATACTGGTGATTATGATTACGTATAAGATAGTCACCTGCACAAAGTACGTTATCTCACTTTTCGGAACTTTGTTCCCACACAACAACCATGACCTGTTATTAAGGGTGTCTTCCATAATAATGAGAATTTTGCACACTTCCTACTCCTTATATTGAACAATTTGACTTTCTTTAATCCAAGAATTGAATGATTTGGGATAGCCTAACCATTTTACAAGAAGTTTTTTTTCTTTTCCCCCTGTCACGCGTTTTTAATATGTGTTCTATTTTATAAGTGGTTTTATTAGCTACGCATTGAACTTCTTCTTCATACCCCCCCCCCCCCCCCCTCTTCTAACTCCTCCCCGCTATCATCCTTCAACCTGTACGTTATGGGGCAGCCCGGTATTTTTTTTGATATGGTAAAGAGTTCTGATGACCAGTTCGGTAAATACCCCTTTTCAAACGTCCGTTTAACTTTACAAATTCTTAATCTGTCCCCTATATTATACAGCTGGCGAGATTTTCCCGGGCTTCCGTAAAGTTCTTGCCAAATAAATTCCTGATCACTATGGGTGACGTCTGCCGGTGCCATACCGATACTCCGATGGTAGGTATTATTATAAGAGTCGGTTAATGCCTGTATTGGAAAGGTGAGTGTATTGTTCTTGGTAAAGTATTTCCACATTTTAGTTTTGAAAGTTCGGTTGAAACGTTCCACAACTGAACATTTTGTTTCAACATTATAGGTAGTAAAAAGGTCGACATTGTTTTTCTTTAAAAATCTCTGGAATTGGGCGTTTTTAAACTCCTTTCCTTGATCCGTGTGTAATTTGAATGGCTTGCATCCACTGTCGGAGATTTTTGTAAAAGCCTGTACGATGGTAAAAAGCCAGTTTTGTTGGATAAAGGAATAACCCACGCAAACTTACAGAATACATCAATACGCGTGAGTAGGAACCTTATACAGTTGTTTGCTAATCGAGCTTATGTCCACTAAATCTGCGTGAAACTGATAATCAATCCCAGCAACAAGTGTTTGTCTTCTAGCAAATTTTCTTCGAGTCGGTTGATGAAGTGTGTACGGATCTTTTCCTTGTAACCAGTTCACAACATCTGTACATTTGTTTTTTGAGATGCGGGTTAAAGCATTCACACCCCCGAAACTCCCAGGAGCCTGGGGTGTATAATACAACTCTTCCAAACTCATTATGTTCTCGACTTGCGATTAACATATTCATTTATAGCAAAAGCCATTTTCTGTGCTTTTCTCCTTTTCGTGCTTGTTTTGGTCGGGTTGCGGATGGTCGCTGGGAGAGTGGGGGCGGTTGTGGTTTATGAATACATTCCCAGCGTGCTTTATTCCCGATAAGTTCTTGTGGACTATTGACGTCTCTCAGCGCCTGCCCTAGAACTTGCCAACCCTGCGGTGCAGCCTGTTTACGCTGTCTCAGTAAATCATTTACTAAATCTGTAATATTTGATCCCTCTTCTGTATTTCCATTGTATGTGAGGCGTCCACGATCATCCCAAGCTAAATTTGGAACGTCCTTTAGGCGTTTTAACAATAATCTCGCTTTTCTTTGCATAGTCATGGGCACTGAATCTAAAATTTCCTCTTCATCTTTTTGAGAGTCTTTTTCTGTTTTAATCTTCACAGTTGTCGGTTCGTGTGATTTTTTTGTGAAAAGTCAAATAACGCGTAAGAATTTGATTACATTTTGTGATTTTTTCAATTTCACTCAGATCATTCTTTTTCAAAATTTCTGATAATTCTCTGTCAAGTGAAAAGACGGCGGTATCATTAGGTTCCATGTTAGATAGATGGGTTCGCTCGAGCGTTCTTGGATCTACTAAAATCATTTTCATTGCGAATTCCATTGTTATCCAAGTAGTCGGATGAATAGATTGGTTTGATCGATATTTATATACACCATAAAACAATATATGTCCAGACACGAATCACTGATGAAGTATTATTCCATATAAGCCATCAATACCACAGATATGTATAATATTCAGACAATGCAGTGTCAGGCAGATAACTTATTCCTCTATCAGTAATCCGCTTTACTGTCGAGTAATAACCAAAGTACAGATGTCCTGATAATACTGTTGAATAATAACTAAGATCTAGATAACACTACTTCCCTAAAACAAAATATAATAAAGACTGAAATTTATCAAGCCCATATATAAAATTCATATACATAAAAAAAAATATCAAAATTAAATTAACTTTTTAAAACTATATATTTTATTCAAAGGGACAATAGAGATTTTATTTTACCGATAGTACTAGATAAAAACTGCAATTAAAAAATCACTAAAAAGATTAAGTGACCCTGAGATTCCACAAATACCTCCTCAAATACCCCCTCAGGAACCCCCACAAGGATGAAGTGACCGTGTTATTCCATGAAATACCTCCTCAAATGATCCACCGATATCCCCCTGAGAACCCGGGAACCCTAGGAGAACCCCGGAGAACCTAGGAGAATCCCACCTCCCCCTCCCCGAGATCCACCGATATCTCCCCGTGATCCACCGATATCCCCCTGAGAACCCCGGAACCCTAGGAGAACTCTGGAGAACCTAGGAGAACCCCGGAGAACCTAGGAGAACCCCTGAGAACGCCGGAGAACCATGGAGAACCCCTGAAAGAGGGCAGAATGGCATTTACTATACTACTGACGTTAAGGGAATAAAGTAAGTCAAAAAGGCAAATCAATCTTCATAGGCAGGAAACAGTCTGATTGTTATTTCGTACGCTGTATGAACTTCCATTCATAGTTTTAAATTGTAAATTGCAATGCGTCACCACTTCGTACGATGAAACATTGTTCAACTGAGACACAATTTGCCGCCTTTTCATGCCTCAATTTAAAGTACGATTTGTGAATGGTTAATGTGATCCTCACCAAACAATAATAAAACCTCAGATGTTTATCTGACATACACGCGGCTGATTGACTGGTCAAGATTTTAGTCAAGATTACGGTTGTCATTGTCGATTCATTTTACGTAAATTGAATTTCACACCAATTCCTGTGTCTCCTCCGGGTTGGTAAGTAATAGTTACTAACTGAGCTGGGGGTATTCATGAATTTGAACAACCTGCCAACGTGAGGTATATGACGCCGAGCCGCGAAGCGGCGAGGTGTTACCGCACGTTAGCAGGTTGTTCAAATACATGGATACCGACAGCGAGGTTAGTAACTTACTTACACGGCAATTCACAGAACGCACGGACCCAAGTATGGTAAGTAAGTACAGGTGTTCAAGTGACGTCACTTCAACACCTAGTCTGTTGTTCTATCAGGTACTTACCAACCCGGAGAGACAAATGAATTGTTGTGTAAGAGACGTGAAAGACCCGATAGAACAATATACTTGGTGTTTAAGTGACGTCTCGTGAGCCCCCGTACTCACTTACCATACCTGGGTCCATGCGTTCTGTGAATTGGCGTGTAAGTAAGTTACTAACCTCGCTGTCGGTATCCATGAATTTGGACTACCTGCCAACGTTCTGTAACATCTCGCCGCTTCGCGGCTCGGCGTCACATACCTCACAGTAGCAGGTTGTTCAAAGTCATGAATACCTCCACCTCAGTTAGTAACTATTACTTGTATCTTTATTGTCTAAGACAAATATTTGTATTGTTCATAGTGCTCACCCATGATATATTAACCCATTACCCAACGTAACGACCAAACCCATCCAGCGCTATTCTCAAAAATCGCCAATTAATTTTCATTATTTTTTCATTTTTTGTCTCAAAAACATAGGTTATGACCACTCGTTGGAACGAGCTCGTCGAACTCGTTCCAACGAGGGGTCATAACCTATGTTTTTGAGACAAAAATTTTTTTTTAAAAATGTTATTCAGGAATTGTGTTTGCATATGTCGTCTGCTTTCCATTTTAGGTAAAGGGTTAAAGTCCATGTTATAGAGTTTAACAGAGGTAGAGAATTCCAGTGAGTATCAGCGTGCATTCGTTCGACACCCACTTTGTTTTGTATTCCCATATTAGCGATCTAATAACTTGCCCACGTAACGTCATTCATTCGAAATGACGTCATTCAAGAACGCTATCATATTCTATCAACATTGATTTTAGTTTGAACTGTGTGTCAGTTATTGGTATTTCATATTTTAACACATAAAGAATGATATGAATAAACCTTAGTTTCAGATGGATGTGTAATAAATGCACACTGACGCTACAGGGCTCTGGCGGCATTCAGTATAACGTCTCATTCAGAGTAGAAGGAAGACAAAATGGGACATTAGTGAAAGAGGAGGATAAAAATATTTACAGTTATATGCGAGGCTTGCGGATGTGGATGGATGATTGCCCAGTCGACCCCAAGTGGAGATCATAAGTCAATGTGTGTGGTTGCCGAAGCAGACATGACCCACATTAGTTATCTTTTGGATATCCCATTCTGAGATAGTGCGAATTTAAGCAAGTAAATCACAATGGCAAAATACCTATTCACTTTTACCCAACGTCAAAACACCGCAATGACATGTGGACCCTCCGCTCTTGTAATGACAACCAGTTAACCAGTGGCTTTCTGATCAGTAGGACGGAACTAAAGTTTGGTATGGACGCAGAGTGTAGCGCCATCCCCACCCACAGTTCTGTCGCCGTGAGTCCCGCTAAACGGGTGCTTCGCTTGGCGATCACAACCTAGAAATCTTGTCATAATTTCGCGGCAACAATTACCGAGAATATCGGCAATGATTATCACGAAATCATGACACAATTTCGGATGTTCTTGTCAAGGATAGCATTTCATCATATTACGTTATTCCCGAGCCAATACAGAGTGGTCACTCGAAGCGTTTGCTCAACACAATAAAGTTTTGAAAAACTTTGCAAATGTTACTGTTTATTACACGCCAGTTCTATGTGAACCCATCAAAAGTAACACAAAACCACGCGGAAAATAAGAATATGTTCCGCATATATTTGCGGAACGGAAATCGTTGACGGACTATTTTTAAATATAAGCGAAATTTCACTGGAATTTTCTACAAACCGTGCGCCGCAATTACAATTTGAATCGGTACCGATAGTAAAAAATCTTCATCGAGTTCCAATGTTCTGTGTGCAAGTAAGCACATAGAACACATTGGAACTCTTAGGACGAAATAATAACACGGGTTCCCCTCGCAAATTTGGTTGACGATAAAATGTATTATTTCTGTTCATAATTGTCAAATTAATTGCTGAGTGCCCTTCTGACAATTGTTTTTTTTTTTTTTTTATAGACACGAAGGCGTGTAATTAACATAAAGCGACACACGCGTGTGAATGGTTTAATCCATGTCAGAAACGTGTCCGATGGACAGAGAATCAATTAATGCAATTCAGGTGTGAAAACACATCACGTGAACAAGAGGTGAATGAAAGAAATCATTTATTTTTAGCTGCTTGCGAAACCGTTAGCGAGACAGAGTGGAGGTGATTTTTGGCTTTCAATGTGGAAACCCCTAGTGCATAAAAGAAAGAACACAAATGTCGTATAAAATCACTGTTTTATTTTGGGAATTGACATATTACATGTTTTAATATAATCTTGATAGAGAAGAAGTAAAATATTTAATGAAACAAAACTACAAATGCACAAAGTATTTGATAGTCTGTTTGTTGTGATCCATTAAGGATTTTATGCACTATATGCGATGCGAGTGATGCGATAAAGTAATACATTTTCATTCAGTTTTCAATTTCTGATGACTCTAATGTGAACCTAGCTGTACAACAAAGGCAAACTATACAGTGAAACCAATATACAGAATGAAATATAAAATCACTGAATATAATTTAGACGCCACAAATTGTTGTGTCAAAATTAAATTTCGTGATTAGAGATCCATACCTTATTTAATGTTTATTTATTGTGTTCATTGTCACTATGGTGGTACCAGAAAACCGCCGACAGGGGGGCTAGATTTCGCGACAGGGGGTGAGACAAGAAATGACTTTCGAGATGTCATAAATTCAATTTCTCTGAGCGAGGAAATGACGCTTTTCATAGGCGTATTTTCAAACTTTCTCGTGAGAAATAAGCCTATAAAAAGCGACATTTTCTCACCCAGAGAACGTTCACATATATATTATATATTTATATTATATTCAAGACCCAGCGATTGGACAGATAAAATTGAATGACACTCCTGCGTATCACGATGCCACTGCGAAGTAACCGAGATCAGTCATTATTTTCAATGGGAGCCATTTGGCTGCCTATTGAAAATAATAATTGATGTATGTATACAACCATTTCATTCATTTATTTATTTAATACTAGACTTGAGAAGATCTATCAGTTTTTCTGTCTTCCACAATCTTGTTTTTATTCCCATTTCAGAGAGTTTAGCTTTAATACCTTCTACAGTCATCGGTTCCAGATCTTCTAAAGTAATATTATCGTTTCTACTTCCTTCATTTTGTATTTCCTGCATTACAGAAGCCCGTTTAGCTGATCTGTCTTGGAATATGTCTTGCTCCCAGTACACGTCCGAATGTTTTACATAATCGCGTTTTTTTCTGTCTTGTTTACTTGAACGTTCAATTCTTTTTCTAACTTTCAGAGTATCTACCGTGGCATCGCATTTATTTATTCTTTTGTGAAATATTACTTTAATGTCGTCGTTGGCCTTCTCCTTGACTGACCACTAAAATGTCGCAAAGACCCATGTGTGGATATAAAATATGGTACATGATAAACTAGACAATGGATGTATGGAGTAACCCTCTCTGGTTGATAACCCTTTCTTTTATCTGATAAACTGAGAAAATGTTCCACCCACGGTTTGCATCTGTTGCAAATATATTCGGTTGATTTCGTTTCACACTCCTTAGATCAAATGAAACTGTAGAGCTCACCGAAGGTTCTGCAGATTTTGAGGGTGGTATCTAGAGTGTCATTATGTATTATAAAACACAAAAATTTGGAATGCGTTCCAGAATTTTTTTCATATCTCCCCCTAATAACGACGTCCAATTTATTTCCCCATTTGCATTTTTCGGTATCCATATGTTAAAAGGTACACAGCAAGCTCTTATTTTCTCAACAAGTGAATTCAGATAATCTTTTTCAATATATACCCTTGCTCTATCGTCTTTTTCTTTTGCATCATCAATTAAATTTCTGAGCAAAACATCGAAAATTCTCATCATCAGATGAAGTTCATCAGATACTACATGATGAGGTTCTATATTGTGTAAGCTTTCAAATTTCACTCCATATTTTCTATTTTAACATTTTCCAAAATATTATTAATAGTTGGAAACATGTGTTCGGAATGATAAAAATCGTGAGGTTTACTCATATCTCCTCTGGCATCTTTTGAGACCTTGCACCAAACACAAGCATACTCTCCAGTCGACCCACCCAGCCCCAAAGAAATCTGAAGAAATTTCATGTCTCCATCAAAAAAATATTTTCAGTAAATACACGTTACCATCTACCACAATTTCTCCTTCCACATTTAACTGATTAATTTCATCAAATACTGGTGAGCATGATTTTTTTAGGTTGTCGTAGGTTTCCCTGCAGTTGACTACGGCAATGGCCTTTTGGTCGATAGACGCCAGCTTATTTCCATAATCAAGAGCAGACAACGATAAAATAAGAAATTCGGACAACCTGCTAATTTTAGTTCCATCACTTGAAATTCTTACCCGTATTTTTGAAAAAATGTTCCTCATCAGCTATTCGTTCCTTAATTAAATTAATCAATTCTGTTGTTAAACTTACAAATGCGCCTGCAATATTACCAGGGGTCCTTTCAATTTGAATGAGCGTATTCATTTCTTCACGGCATTTTTTGACTAAGTGCCCTTTTGGGAGTTTATCTCCTACAATAACTAATTCGTGGTCGGCTTGATCACTTATCCCCAAAACGGTCCAAAATCTGTAGTACCTGTTTAAGCTTTTCGTTATCGGAATAAGCAGTTTGACTTTTGTCATTAAGCTTCATGTTATACGAAACACCATTATCGGACACGAACCCAATAGAAGTTGATAATAGACCATACGTTTGTGCAAACCAGAGAGTTTTTTCTACATCTGTTTTCAGTTTTCGTAACTTTATAGCACGTTAGCTTCTTTGCACACATGATACTGACTTTCCAGGGTTAACACATTCATGATTGCTTTCATTCCACGTGGTCCATCCGGTTGTGAGAAATTTGAATTTCACCCCTGGAAGGCCCGACCTTCTTGGCCTGGACCCACCTGGTCAACTATAGTTAGCCCCGGTGGGAGTATTTCAGGGATTTTATAGACACCCACCTCCCCACCCCTGAAAATATATTTGACCGTTCAGTGGGGTCCCCCAGAAGTAATTTTCAGTAATTGTTTTTCGGACCAGTCCGACCCTGCCCCAACCAGCTCAACATAAACGTTCCTTTTGCCTCGAATGCTTTTGTGAGAATTCCGAGCATCGTTGTTCACGTGGAATTGCAACTTCGCGGTTATTTTAGTGGTAATCTATTTTTCTATGTAAAAATCTAACCGATATAACCCATTTTGTAACTTTGAAAATAACTTGACAGGAAGAAAATTATGTCAAATATTGCGCGCAAAATAAGGGTTTTGCAAGCAGAATTTAATCAACTGAATATGGATACTAACAAAACTAAACAAGGATAAAATATCAAATTTACCTTTTGATTTTTTTTTCCTGCCTATTAACCTCTCAACCTGATATACATCAGGTAGGACAACTCTCTGACTTATTTTTTCATCTTCAAATGAAATATTCTCCCCTGTATTCAAAAGTTTTCAATCAGTTGGCTGACGAGAACGAAGTTGCATACCAGAAGACGAAGACATGATTGGCAACGAATGAATGAAAGGTTTTAGCGCGCCAAAGGCGCACAGGGACGATGTGGGGTTTACAAATCCCTTGCGACACGGTTCACCTTATTTTATTTTACTTGGATCACACAGGCCTAGCTTTCCTATTGCATCAAATGGAGTCTGAGGGGGGTATGCACGCGGTTAAAATTCCCGGCAGTTTACGTTGGAGTGTTAGATTGTCAATACTTAATCCCTCAACGCCATTAAACTATTAGGGAGTGGGCTCTATTCGGTTCCAGCTCGGCGATGGCAGAGGTTCCAACCATTCCAACTTTGAATGAATGAATGGTTTTAGCGCGTCGAAGGCGCGCAGGGACGATGTGGGATTTACAAATCCCTTGCGACCCGGTTAGCCTTATTTTATTTCACTTGGATCTTGGATCACGCAGGCCTAGCTTTCCTATTGCCTCAAATGAGGTCTGAAGGGGTATGCACGCGATTAGAATTCCCGGCAGTTTGCATTGGAGTGATAGATTGTTAAAGATCAATCCCTCAACGCCATTAAGACTATTAGAGAGTGGGCTCTATTCGGTTCCAGCTTGGCGATGGTAGAGGTTTGAGTCCCACCATGGTGGCTAGCCAGAATATATGTCGTGCGATGGCAATTTTAAAGGAAAAAGAAAAAGAAAAACAAACAGCAACGCCGGTTTGGTAGCGGCCCCGGTATATGACCATAGCGGTTACAAAAAAGGAGTGGAGAAAGCTCCAACAGTTTAGTTTGAAAAAACCGGGAGACATCCATCAAGCCTTCTGGGAGATAAGATGCCGTATGTGATTTTGAGGTATCTGGTTATCCTTCGGGAATTCCAAAATGACCTCCAACACCCCCCCCCCCCCCCCCCCCTCAACCACAAAAAAAAAAAAAAAAACCTTAAAAGGGCTGTTTGCTGGCAAGATTGTTTCAGTCCTTGCCTTGGTCTGTTTAGTTTTCTGCACATCTGTGCATGAGGATTGTTTCAATCCCTCATAGTTTGTCATTCAGTTTGGTCGTGTGTCTGATGAGATAGAGGAGGTAGAAAAGATAATAGAGAGCTGGAAATTAGAGCAATTCGGTTTTTAATTTACAACTGTTCCGTCCGTGACGACCAGTGACATGTGGATGGGGAAGCCAGCATTTTTTCCCCGAGATTTATATCTCAGGGAGGGGAGACCCGGCAGCAGGTGGAGATTTTCCTCGCGGTTTGCAACTCCCACTGGTAACAGAGGCAAGCTGTCGTGCGTATCAAGTCAACCGCAGCCAGTTCTAAATTTAGGTCACAGAATGCCTGGCTCACCCCATCACAATGATGTAATCTTTAACCCTTTCGACAGACACGCCCCAGATTATTTAGTTTTCCTATTGAGGGCGTGATGCGCATTGAGTTCTATTATTAATTCGCTGTCTTGAAGTCTATTTAGAGTTTTGCTTTGAAGATCTTTTAAGCGCATTGCTGTAGTGTCTATTTTTGCTATCTCGTGAAGTTGTTTTATCGATGTCCACGTGGGCTTGCGCAGAGCCACGCGCAAAGCATGATTTTGGACCCGTTGTAGTTTTTCAATGTTGGTTTTATTCAGGTCACTTGTTATTATGGCCCCATACTCTAGTACTGGGCGTATATATGATTTGTAAAGATTGAGGAGAATTTCTTTATTGGCTCCCCAATTTTTACCTCTAATCATTTTCAGGAAATTGATGCGTTTAGTGGCTTTGACAGTGACTAAGTTTATGTGATTGTTTAGATTGAGACTGCTATCCAGGTTGAATCCCAGAAACTTTGCCTCATTTCTAGCTTCAAGTTTATGATCGTAGAGATTAAGCTCAATATTAGGGACAGGCTTTTTCCTTTGTTTTTTATAGAATGTGATTCTTTGTGTTTTCGTGGCATTTAGCTTGAAATAGGAACCGCGCTATTACTCGACGTAGAAAAAGCGTTTGACTCTGTCTGGCACAATGGCATGAGATACAAACTAGCTAAAATGGGGCTACCTACCAAAATTCTAAGGATCATATCATCATTTTTAGCTGATCGAAAAATCAAAGTGAGGGTCAACCGCGAAGTGTCAGCCGAGGTAAAACTCGAAGCGGGCACTCCACAGGGTTCGGTCCTCAGCCCGCTTCTATTTATAATGTATGTGAATGACATTGACAAACTAGGGAAGAACCATGTTGAACTATCTCAATTCTCAGACGACAAAGGAATGTGGACGACCAGTAAGTCTGGAAACATAATACAAAATCGCCTGCAGGATTCCATCCGCGACCTGCAAGACTGGTGCGCTCTGTGGCGCATCAAGCTAAATGCCACGATTGACAACAGTGCAGTAACTGGATATTTATCCACTTCTTCGAAGCCATCTGACAATGTCACAACAATTGCAAAAAAAAAAACTTCAAAGAGGATTAAAAGATTCGTATTCAGTTCCGAGTTTTAAATGGGCAGGTACGAATAAAGGGAATTTTACTGCAAAACTTATTACAAAAACAGTATTTATAAAGGAACCAAGCTGTCAACAGCCAAAGTGTTATTAATCACTGTAAACACAACCGAGAAGAACACCTCCTTACTCAAGGTACCTGGCAGTTTCTTCGGCGCGCTAAAACGGTTCATTCGCCCGTTTCAAAATTAAACAGGTTTCTTCAGAACTGATAGAATGCTACAAACACAGAAGTGTTTGGTTGATACATTGATAAATTTTTCATAACACTTAAAAATGAATATCTGAAAAAGAGATACATTCCGGCGGATTTCCCGAAGAAGTGTATGGAATAGATTTATTTAATGGTCTCCAACTTTTAAAAATACTATTAAAAATAACAAAAATAATAATAATAAATATTTAAATAAATAAATAAACTATCCGAATTTGAGTATATTTTATTTCATAAAATTGCTTGACAGTTGCTCGCTGATGTTGAGTGGTTCTGTCCTGATTCTCCAGATCTTCCCACACGTAAAATTGTACCTACAGGACCTGACCTTGGCTGTTGAAAGTGTTAAACCCCAACAAAATAAAATGGGCAAACAAGTTCATAAAATTAGTCCTTGTGGAGTAGAATCATAATTTGTGTTCGAAACTGAAAAGTCCATTAAACCATAAACTCATTTTCAAACCACTCATCTTCTTGAAACAAAAAGTTAAAAATTTATTATTGAAAAAATAAAATTACGTGATAAAATGAGTTGACAGAGAAAGTCCTTTTTGTCTCGAACAAGAAGCAGTCCCCCGCATGACATTAGGATAAATGAGTTGACAGAGAAAGTCCTTTTTATCTCGAACAAGAAGCAGTCCCCCGCATGACATTAGGATAAATGAGTTGACAGAGAAAGTCCTTTTCGAAAAAATTAGAAAAATGCTAATCTTTAGCGGGAAATGGAAGCAAAAAAAAAAACATTCGCGAATACCTATAATGTTTAGTTTATTTTTTTCAGTGTTCTTTTCTGATCACTAAAATAACAGGGGAAAGATGCAACAAAGTTTCTAAAAGGTCTAAAAACGAACTTAAAGGAACCAGGACTCAACTAATTTCGTAAAATTTACATACGTTATACACGATTTTCAGGATCAATTTTCAAATGAAGATGGAAGCAATAAAAAATCATCAAATAAATAATATAAAAATAGCATGTGAAACAAGAAAGAATGAACTAAATGCCCATAACACGCGAAACTTCCTCTTTTAACCTGTTCTTGTTGAAAATAATGTTTGAATTATTTTCTCCATAGACAACAGTGTTGTCACCACCGGATATATTCTGGGTATGGATATGGCACAAGTGCCAGCGCAGAAGGATAAAACTATTGGTACAGAAATGTAGATAACCAAATAATAACTTGTCAGTAGTGATTTGCACGTGTCTCGTCGAAAGTGAACAGAATAAGAAGTAGTGCTCTGATTTCTCTATTTCAGGACAGGTACAGTAAGTGGGATGTGATTGTTAAGCAAATGTTGACTGAGATTGCTGAATGTAACTCTCATTGAACAGTGCGTGACTACTTGACCCTTCTGGTTGAAGTCGAAGTTGGGATGGGATGGCCTTTCGTTTCTATTAAGATGAATTTAAAACGCCAAAATTTGTTGTGACCGACGGATGTCAATTAGTAGATCATTCCAAAGTTTGTCTGTTGGGTATGAGCGAGCGAGATGGTGATCAGCTGAGTCCACAGCGTTTCTTAGATAGAGCTGTAGGTTAACCGAAACCGTACCGAGGTTTTTAGTTGTTTTTTTTTAAAAACCGAAACCGAAACTGTCGACATGCCGTAATCTAAGGTTTTTCGATTTTTATTAAATACTCTCTTGCTGCAAAAAATCACACAATGTGGCCATCCCAGAGTAGTGAGAGTACCCAGACACTGCCAATGGCAGTGTCTGGGTACTCTCACTACTCTCGGATGGCTACATTCTGTGAATTTCCAACATTTCAGTTTAGTTGTGTTTGCAGCTTTCCTCAAGTTGCGTGTAGGTGTCAGACCTCGAAAAATGGCCAAGCACAATGAAAGTTCTGTATATTTAGGTAATTATATACTCCTTCCTGATTCTTCGTGTATTATATCTTATTTCGGGCATTCATTGAGTTTCACTCATTTTTACTACCATTCAGTTATGACTCCGGACATAAGAATGAGTTTTATTGAATTTTACTTGGCCTCATGAACAAACCGAAAACCGAACCGAACCGAGGTTTTACTCCACCTGAAAAACCAAAACCGAACAAGAAATTTGAAAACCTACAGCTCTATTCTTAGATTATAATGTTGTAGTCCAGATATTGGTGGTGGGGGAAGGTTATAAAGGTAGTGTGTGTGGGGGGGGGGGGGGGAGGCACAAAACATTTTATGAAGTTGTCATGCTTATGTGTGTAAACGTCGAGACTCAAAGGATTCCCAACTATCGATTCATAAATGTCGGCCAGTTGGTAAAAAGGAGTAAACCCTGACATAACCTTCGACAAAAGATTGCTTGATTTGAAAAATTCAAGGACGGCAATAAAGACATATTTGTTAAAACCTTTACTCAATGATCTAACAACGGAACAGAAATTGGGATGTAGTAAGTTATATCAGATTCGTCTTTGCTCTTGAATAATGGCGAAATATTTGCCAGTTTCGATTATGTCGGTGAGTTGGATTGATGAAGGTATTCATTAAATATTATTGTGCCTCAAAGTTAGTTTGTTCAATCAGAACGCTTGAATATCATTTACTGGGAACGCCGTATCAGGTAACTCACTTGATATTGTTTGATTTCAGGTGAGTAGCAGCCATTACTATTTTGATCAAATTGATGCATTTCCACTCGCTTCAAAATTTTTTTAGATGCCGTAATTATTGACTTAAAACATTGAATATTTAAAGAGTCGACTGAAAATATTATCGAAGTCCCAAAAGTTTTTTGTTTTGTTGTTTTAAAGATTAAATAGCGACTACAGGCTATCGTCTATCGATGTTGTTATGGTTAAGCGAACATTTTCGTGACGGTTTACTCAACAGAGTAAAAGTGATTTTTTTAACATTAGTTTAATTAGGAGATAAACGTCTCATGTTGAGTTAGACATTCTGGAATTTGAAATTGTAATTCCTGTCATTGATAGAGGTGGGCAAAATTCTTCAACCCGTTTTATTTGAAAAAAAAAAAAACAATTAAAAAATGTAATTTTCGATCTCGGTCCATTTGCCATGATCTAATTTACAGAAAACAACTTCGGGGTGTTCGATCTGTGATAGAAGCGGTTTAGTGCCGTTGCTTGAGCATGGCGTAGACACAGACATGTTCTAATAAACCCACTTCTGGCAATTAGAGCATGATAAGAGTGAATTGACTTGAGATTGGAGCACGGAGCTGGCCGGATCTCATCCAATCAAATAACGGGCTCAGAATGAATTACGAGACCACATTTAAATGATGAATGCTGTTTTGACATCTTCCGCGGTAAGATTGCATTTAATGTCGTTCTTACGCAACTGAAAAAAGCAGTGGCAGGTTGTCTTAGCTGGAATCTATTTTGGATATAGATAAATTAATCATTAACTGTTTCAGACTTTTCTGAATCTGAAAACAAACTTCCATCGTTGTGTTGAAGACTGAAATAGAATGTTTTGCATTAGGATCCCTTGTGGGTTTTAACTGCGAGGTTGTTGATGGGTTATTTAACGAGTTTTGAATTTTGCTAATAAAATCTTAGCTTATTGAACTGATGAGATTCTTTCATTATATGTTTCCGGGAGTTGACAAGGAATGTGGTGCATTTTGGCGTTTTGCCTTTTCAGGGAAAGGACGATGTTGTATTATGAGCAAGCGTATCTCATTGTGCATCCACTTCTTTTGAATTGGGCAGGATGTTATTACCCGATTGAGTATATATTTAGTGACCGGAGCTTTTAAGATATTTACTAGTTTGACACATTTCAAGTCTATAGATGTATCGTTGATAAATACTTGTCAGTCTGTAGCGGTCAGCTTATATATTATTATTTTATAGTTTGCGTTGGGATAGTCCATATCTGACGAGTGTGCTTATATTGTTTTTTTAGCTTAGTTCTTTTTTGTGGAAAATATCAGTTGTTGTATGATTATGCACACTGGTAGATGGCGCCTTTCATCTATTAGACGATCTCGTTTCTTGTATCGGGAAAGTTTCAGTACAAAGGAATAGATCTAGGAGTAAAGCAACATTTTCGGTAAAATATGTTGGCAAAACTACCCTCTGCATTTAGGAACATGACATGAAAGTTTCGTATATATGTTTACAATTATAAGTGAGTTGTTCCTCATTAAAATCACCAACCACAGCGATAAATTACAGACTAGAGGCCCAGTTGTCATGTCGATAGACAGATCAATATCCTTTCATAATGCCACTGGGTGGTTGGGTGGACGATAGAATGCTCCGGGTAAACTCCCAAAGTTTCCATTGGAAATTTAGGCAAATATACATCATATAATGGGCATTGATAAGTCATATCTGGGCTGGGCCACGAAGGTGCATTATAAACATTTTTATTTTCGTCTTCCACCTTTGTTGTTTCTAGTGTTTTTTTTTGAAAGCCTGGAACATTTATAGAGGATATGGAATGGGTGTTTTTCTCATATAATATTTATGAAACGAGTCTAAGAATCTTCCGTTTTGGCGAGCCTCTGGCGAGCTCAAATGGAATATTCTGACGAGTTTCATAAATATTATATGAGAAAAACACTCATTTCGTATTCTATTTATCATATGAAACACACACGCACAAATTAGACACTTAGTACAACTTTTTAACCCATCACCTAACTTGAGTTGCATACGGCACTTGGAAAAAATCCTCGTATAAATAAAATTTTTAAATTTTGCTTCCAAAACATAGGTTATGACCCCTCATTGGAACGAGCTCCTCGAGC
Source organism: Pictodentalium vernedei (assembly GCA_031216915.1). Classification (NCBI taxonomy): domain Eukaryota; kingdom Metazoa; phylum Mollusca; class Scaphopoda; order Dentaliida; family Dentaliidae; genus Pictodentalium; species Pictodentalium vernedei. The sequence goes on along the minus strand of CM062288.1, from coordinate 12,961,293 downwards.
TCGTTCTATCGAGGGGTCATAACCTATGTTTTCGAAGCAAAAAGTGAAAATATAAAGAAAAAGGAATGGCGTTTTTTCTTGTAGGTAAAAGATTAATACAATATAACCCTCCCTAAATAGGACAGATAACGTAAATTCTCCCTACTGAAATTATGCAAATGTTACCCAGCTGTATTTTGTTTAGCCAATCAAATTGTCTAGTTTTGAAATTGACCAATGAAATTGACTGAAGGCTGTATTTATCACTGATTAATATGAAAACAAAATATCAAATGTTTTAAAGTGAACAAAAGGGACGAGTCATATGATAAAAGTATTTATTATATGATTATGTAAATTAACCGCTAAATATAATTACTGTTTGCCGATCTTTTCTTGGTTCCCGGAAAACCCACAGCGTGCAATCCGATTGCGTATCACTATAGTTACGGGTGCGTTCGAATTCGCATAATTAGCTGGTCCTGTCTCAGAGAATACTTTATTTTGGGTCGACTGGACGCGCTCGAACGGCAGTCCGGGTTCGTTTACAGTTGCGTCTGCTATCGATAATTGCTTCCGGCATCTTTGTATTTTTATGCACCTGTTACAAAAAAAAAGTGTAAACAAAAATAGTTCTTTTTTACCTCAATCCAATTTATAAAGAACGTTTGGGGTAATCGTTAATGCTTGCGTTTGCATGCGCTATTGAACTATAAGTCATACAATAAACCCTTTATCGCTAGAGTGAAGTGATTTGAGTCGTCGCATGAGGTCTCGTTGGGGAGGTCATCTGCGGCAGCTTGTTTGATCCGGCGACCTGACCTCCACAACTCGACGTGATATTACGACACAGATCATTTCACTGTGGCGATAATATCGATGTACATAGGTACTCTCATTTAATCATCTTTTTGGGACGTCACAAATAACATTCTAGCATTTCCTTCCTGAGAATATCAAATATCAACGTGTGGTAAAATAACCTTTGGATGTTGAAGTGCATCACTAATGTGGAACTATCTTGAGGTGCATTATGCTAATATACGGGGAACACGGGAAAGCGTCTGGTTGGGATTCCATATCACCAGTGACAGTAGTCATACCAAAACATCCAGAATGTGGGATGTAACAAGTAACGCGATGAAGTTGGAATATTAGGCTGTCGAGATTATAGTGAAAAAAAACTCAAAAGATTTCTTTAAAATTTAATTACTCCAAAGTTGTCATCCTCGACCTCAAACAGCCCGAACCGAGTAATAACTTATTGTGTGTGTGTGACACCAGGGCTTATATTTTGTCTGAATTTGTGAGAATCCATTTGGACTCTCGTGAAAATGGTTACGAGAATCCATACCAACTATGAGTGTCCCAGGATCCCATGACACCACCATGCTTGAACCACTGTTGTATACTGATAACACATGTTAACATTTTACCCAAAACACCTTTTTAATTTTTAAAGCTAAATTTGATAATTTTTAAACAATAAATAATAAATAGATGATAAAATTATTAAATGAACAATATTTACCAATAAAATCTTACAAATATGGCTGCCGTCGGAACCGGCTCAATGAGCCGGTTTCAATGACAGCCATATTTGTAAGATTTTATTGACGTAGTGTCAGGAAAAATCAGGTCATGTTAGCCTTCTGTTGGTTAATTTGTTGCCGCCGCATTAGTCTATAAAACACAACGACGTTTCCGCTGTGCAATATAAAATGTAATGCGCTATTAGAAAGGACGGAAGTGAAATCACGAACTGAACTGATCAAATAGAAAGAAAATATTGACTCTACAGTATGTGGAGTGTAGATTACTACTAAATCGCGGCGGGTAGATTTTTCACTCAGTGATTATTTACAATTTCTGAGGACTATTATAATACCTGATGGGTACGGGTGTGGGATGGGAAAATGTCACCCGAGGGCAAGATATTTGGGCCAGACACGAGGCTTGCCGAGTGTCTGGACAAAATATCATGTCCCAAGGGTGAGATTTGCCCATCCCACACCCGTACCCATCAGGGATTATTTTTCTCCCCCACCATACAGCGGTAACGTTAGCCAGAGGTAATCGGCGGTCACGTGCTGATATAATCAACTCATTTGGTATTCGTTGTTTTGAAAATGAAAAACTAATGACACCATCGGAAAGAGCATGGAAAAGTTACGTATATACCAAAGGTATATACCACGAAATCAATTAGGAACGGTGGCATCTTGGGGTTTAAAGAGTTTTAGAGCATCCAACTTTGATCACACGGCATTCTGATGACGTCAATATGAATTAGTTGGTAGCAAAAAACTGATACGATATGCATAACGTCATAATAACGTTATAAATGTATAACGTCACGTGGGTGGGATGGGATACATCTGTCTCTCCCTGCTATCTCACCCTGGACAGACGTATGTTACACATGCAGTGGGGGGAGAAACAAATCTCTTACAAACTTCCATCATAAGGATTACCGGGTTGCACCCTGTGGTCCTTGTAATGACAGTTTGCAAGTGTTTCCTTTGCTTTTATGAACAATTACGGATACTATTTGAATCGAGATTACTGTCAAGAAATGCGAACGAATAGCACGTCGATCTGCGCGTTAATCTACGCGTTATGACCATAGTAAGGCTATCAAATTCTGCACATATGGCCTGTGCACAAGTAACGTTTTAGTCAATAGACCTCCGGGTAACCCGGAGGTCCAATGGCAGAAACATTGCATGTGTTTGCTATGAGTAACCAGGAGAACCTACCGTGCTTTGGATGCCATTCGATATGGCAATTCGATATGTGCAATTAAGCGCACAGTTAGTGACATGACTTCTAGTTTTAACTGTAAGTATGTGTGTGAGGTCGAATTTTAATACCCATTCATGTCATTACATGACCATGTATCCCAGTTGAGATCTGGAATTCTGTTATTTACGTGTATAGAATTGCAAAGAGATGGGCACGCTGTTTTTCTAGGAGAATTGAGTTACGGTAATGGAACAGTTTGATAGGGACAGAAACGCACTTATTCAGCACGCTATTATTTCACACTAGTGCACAGAACAGTGACAGGACTTCCAGTTCAAGGTTTCACTTCAGGTGTGTAATAGTTGTAATCCTCTATCCACGTACATTTGTATCGCTAATGACATCTCTCTGGGTACTCCGACTTCCTCCACCCGTAAAAATAAATATGTAGCGAATGGCAGCACCCCAAACTGTGTGAACAGTGTGAATCGGAAACAGTACTGAATTTACATATTGGTTTGACCCTTTGCACAATGATGTTGAAGTATCGAAAATACAAGCTGCCAATTATTTTTTCCAATAATGCCACTAGGAATTTTGCCAATTGTGACGTTTCACCTCGACCCAAAATTAAATAATGTCCCACGGGGGTCATATGGGTTTATAGAATGGGGTTTCAGTACACTTCTGTCACAGATCCGTTCCCCTCCCTAATATTTATTATATGAGAAGTTTTAAGTATAAATACATATACTGAAAGTTTTATAATTTATTTCATAATCATCAGTTTGTATTTGTGATTAAGCAAAAATAAAAAAAAAACAACAACAGGGCTTTAATTTCTGCACTGACGAGACACGCGAGAGTACAAAATTTACCATCAACTGCTGTCCAGAATATGTCTAGAATATTCCAAAATGACGCACCACGGGTTACATAGCGCAGTATCCTACTTCCTCATATTATTTCCGATGATATAAGAATAACTTCTCACGACCCCAAATCCAATCACAAATTCGTTACACTATGCCCTCAAGCCTCCACATAACACCGTCTGTTATTAAACCCGAACGCCTGTGCTAGCAAATCTAAAGAGCTGCCAGACCTAATGGCACTGCATACCATCAGGACAAAAAGCGCTCAGTATTTGCTATTGCAGAACAATTTTAAAAAGAAATAATTACACTAGGCCCTTAAATTCAATGCGACGTCGACTGTAGCACCTACAATACTCTGGATGGTCACCGTTCACCGCGCTGGAAAATATTTGACATGGTGTCCTCGTCTGATAGAAAAAAAACTGCCGTTGATATATGGAAGCGCTTTGTCATGGTGATATAACCTGGTTGTCATAAATGTCAAAAATGACTGGTCATAACGATGACATACGCCTATATCTTCATTATTGTAGGGTGATTTGCAATCAATTCTGATTTGTCCATTGGCACTCATACATGATTCAACAAGTGCACAAGAAACCCATCGGTCCATTACCATCTGTGTAACATTAGTCCTTGCTATTAAAAGAATTCCGCCTTGGGTTTCAGTTACATTCTTAAATGCACAGGGTGGTTCACTTAAGTATTCAAACATATTTTTATGTGTGTTATAGGTAAATGGCCATCCACTGGTTGTGAAATGCATTCCGCGATTTATAGCGGGACGGAATAATAAATCTGTGTAATTCTTTCTATCCACTGGATTAAATCTAATGGACGTATCCACATAAAATACGAACGGGTGGTCACGGAATACATACTGAAATAAATAAAAACAATAAAATAAAGTAGAGAACAGAATTAACTCTATCCAGTAAATTCAAGTCTAGTAGTATAGCATGAACCCGAACGGGGCCCATTGGGGGGACCCCGCAGGAGACCCCGGAAATGACGTCATGTCACGTGACCTGGTGACGTTATGTTGTGTTGTTATGGTAACCCACGTGAGCGGCCATCTTGTGACGTCATCTCCAAAGTGATACGTGGTGTGAGTGCGCATGCGCAGCGCGTGTTGTTAGGGAGATACGTGTTTCTGTCGTCCATTTTGTATACTGGAGGCCGCTATCTTGGTTTCTATGGTAGCACGTGGTTGCTATGTGACCCAATTTTTCTGTAATAAGACAGGGTAAGTTCGGAGGGTGTGTTCGATTGAATCGGTGTAAATCTAATTACCACAAACAACCCGACAATCCCCCCATATCACCAAAAACGACTTTATTTCCCCAATTTATCGGTGTAGCACGTAGTGTTAGCACCAAAGGGTACAATGGGTGTGTTCCTTTGTAGAAGAGTAATTTTCTGGCTTAGAATTCTCCCAGAATCCTCGTTTAATTACCCAAATAAACCCGACAAGTTGTACCATTTCGAATTCTTTCAGAATCCTATTTAGGATTGCGAAACTTTTGGTTTATAATAGCACGTAGTGCTATAGTACCAAGGGGGTACAAAGGGTGCATTCCTTTGTAGAAGAGTAATTGTCTGACTTGGTATTTGCCCCATGTGGTTTATAATAGTACGGAGGGGGAGCCCTGTGGGTACGTTCCTTTGGACTAGAGTAATGTTTTCTCCCAATAAATTGTATAAGAGTAGTGTTATATGACAAATTTACCTAGAATCCTTTATTTTTTTATATAGTTTCTATTTTTAGGAATATCCTTAAATGACCTCCATCACTATTTTAATAAGTTCATTAACATTATTTTTTTAATGTGAGGATCAAGATTCCTTTTTGGATCTCCAAACTGCCCAATGAAATGACAGAATTCTCGACCAATCAGATTAATGTATTCCTTTTGTGTTTCTTTCCCATTACTTTCTATACTAATTTTCTAATTTTTCCAACTTTAACCTATAATCCTATAGGAAACAAACACAAACACCAATCAAGAAAGAAAATATCGATTAAAAAAACGCTGTGACGTCATGACGTTTTCAAACACGTCCGTCACATCTAAATAAATTCAGCGACTTTGTGGAGTCGGCTTCATTCCATTTTCATCTCTTGATGGAAAAGGATCATCTCTGTGTAATCAGAATGTTAAATTGTTTTGTGCTATTTTTGTGCATTCATTATTCTAAGGATTATGGAGACTTCTGGATTTTCATGTGAGGATTGTGGGAAAATATTCACGGATCGACAGAACAGGAATAGACATCAACGGACAACTCATGGACAAGGTAAGACATTTGACTGTAACAACTGCTATAAAACATTTACTAGGAAAGATAAATTAGATAACCATAAAACAACTTGCTTAGATGTTTTTACATGTTTGGAATGTGGACAGGAATTTAAACAACTTTTACATTTTAATAGGCATAAAAACACTGCTCATCTCCCTGTTACTCTCCCCAAGAAACGGAATTCTGAAAGACCGGCAACAACCCTGAAAAAAATCCGTACTGTTTTGGACACTGACCCCATTGAATTTGATCAGGACCTTTTGGCAGAAACAAGTGATGAAATTTCAGAAATTTATTGTAGGAATTGGAATACTATTCCGACCCATCATATAACTAATAGGAAAATACACGACATTTTTAATTACAGGCTAGACACAACTGATTTATCCACCATGAATTATGAACTAAACAAAACAATCTTTTAATGTCAAAAAAAATAAATTTTAAATTAATTTAAGCTACAGCTTCATTTTACGAAATTATGAAACAGAAGAACTAAAATTTTATCACCCATCACAAAATAATGCCCGGATTTTTGATAGCCCCCCCCCCCCCCCCCCTCTCTTATTGAAAATGCTGTAGATTTTGGTAATTTCCTTGAAGACCTTGAACATGAAGATATTTTGGAATGGGCTAGGCAGCAAAGACCCAATTCTAAATGAATTGTCCACCAATTAATCAATGTAACTTTTTATGTAAACAAAATTAGAAATCATCCAATTTGTGGGGTCCCTGAAAATCTTCCCAAGTATATTTTGGAAAATCATTCGATTGTTGCCCTTGTCAGTGATCAGCACCACCATTTTATTTACAATGACAATCTCTGTTTATTCCGGTGTTTACCCCTGTTGAGCGGAAGTGAGCGCCGTTCTTTGAATACTACTACTCAGACCCTGTATAGTAAATACACAAATGAAGCAAACGATAACTTTCCCGGTGTGAAATTAGATGAACTGCCCAAAATAGAAACAATATTTGAAGTGAATATTGAAGTTTTTGAACATTTATTGGAAGATGATGAAGTTTTGGCTAAAATTGTACATAGGTCTAATAGGAATTTTGAGAATACCATGTTTGTCAATTTGTATGAGAACCATTTTAGTTACATCACTGACATTAATCAATATTGTAAATCCTTTGCTTGTCGTAAATGTGGTAAACTGTGGAAATAGGTGAAAGCACTCCATCGCCATGAGCTCTCTTGTACTGATGATGTGTCTTATAAGTATGTTGGTGGTATGTATCACACCCCAAAGACCATTTTTGAAAAGTTATATGAAGAGGGTACTGTTATTCCAGAACACTTACGATCATATCCCTATAGGGCTACATTTGATTTTGAATGTTATTTTGATAAAACTTCTCTCCCCACTTCAACTGATACTCTTGTCCGGGAAGCTCAACACAAACCCCTCAGTGTTAGTGTATGTAGTAATGTCCCCGGTTTTGTTAATCCCAAATATTTTATTACTGATGGTGACACACAGACATTGGGTGAAAATATGATGAATTATTTAATGGACATTTTTAAGAAAAGTTACTCTCTCATGCAAGAGATTCACATGGCCACCATATTATCTCTCAGGCAAATGATTCAAGATGCTTTGACACAGGAAGGTACAGATGATTCTAAACCCCACCCATTTGAAAAATTAGCTGCCGAATTTGATCGTTACATGAAATAAATGCCCGTCTTAGGTTTTAATTCTGGGAAATATGATGTGAACGTGATTAAACGAGAACTGATGGAGTATCTGAAAAAGTATGACCCACTGTCTTTTGTTGAAAAAAAAAAGTAACAACTTTATGGTTTTGAAAACAGATCATTTGAAATTTTTAGATATTTGCAATAACTTAGCCCCTGGATTTAGTTATGATAAATTTCTCAAGGCTTTTGGGTGTTCCATTACTAAAGGATGTTTTCCCTCTGAATGGATTGACTGTATTGATAAATTGGACACTACTGAATTACCTCCCCATGTTTCCTTTCATAGCTCTTCAAAAAAGGAAAACATTACCGAAGAAGAATATGCTTACTGCCAGCAAGTTTTTTTTTTTTTTTTTTTTGTGGGGGGGGGGGGGATGGGATGAGGACATTTAGGGACTTCCTGATTTGGTATAATAATAGAGATGTCCAGCCATTCCTAGAGGCTATTTAGAAACAATCACAATTTTACTTGGGAAGGGGGATCGATATGTTTAAAGGATGGTACTAGCGTTCCAGGACTGACGCTAAAATATTTATTCAGTACCGTCGACGAAGGTATATCCTTCGAGAACATCAACGAGAAGAACAAGGATCTACATCATCTCATCAAGGATAATATTGTGGGGGGGGGGGGGGGGGGGTTCTATTATATTCAATCGTTATCACGAGAAGAATATTACCAACATAAGAGAATTTAAGTATGGCGCAGAAGCAAAAGGATGTGGGGGTGTTGTAGGTCATGATGCAAACGCCTTGTACTTATGGTCATTAATGCAGGAAATGCCAACAGGTTGCTACATTAGACGTAAGGAAGAGACGGGCTTTAAACCAGAATATTCCCATAAGTACGGTAGGATGGCCCATCAGAGGTTGGGATATATGTCTACCAGGGACGGTGTCCACACCCGACACGAATACAATGATACTGAAAAAAAGATTGGTAGACGTCAAGTGCCCGTAGATGGTTGGTGTAAAGACACCAAAACTGTTTATCAGTTTCACGGATATTTCTGGCACGGTCATGAATGTTATCTGAATATGAAGGACGGTACCTTGGCCACCCACAATGCAGTTCGGGGTACGTCCATGGTAAGTTGTGTCTAGCCTGTAATTAAAAATGTCCTGTATCTTCCTATTAGTTATATGATGGGTCCGAATAGTATTCCAATTCCTACAATAAATTTCTGAAATTTCATCACTTGTTTCTGCCAAAAGGTCCTGATCAAATTCAATGGGGTCAGTGTCCAAAACAGTACGGGTTTTTTTCAGGGTTGTTGCTGGTCTTTCAGAATTCCGTTTCTTGGGGAGAGTAACAGGGAGATGAGCAGTGTTTTTATGCCTATTAAAATGTAAAAGTTGTTTAAATTCCTGTCCACATTCCAAACATGTAAAAACATCTAAGCAAGTTGTTTTATGGTTATCTAATTTATCTTTCCTAGTAAATGTTTTATAGCAGTTGTTACAGTCAAATGTCTTACCTTGTCCATGAGTTGTCCGTTGATGTCTATTCCTGTTCCGTCGATCCGTGAATATTTTCCCACAATCCTCACATGAAAATCCAGAAGTCTCCATAATCCTAAGAATAATGAATGCACAAAAATAGCACAAAACAATTGAATATTCTGAGTACACAGAGATGATCGTTTTCCGTCAAGAGATGTAAATGGAATGAAGCCGACTCCACAAAGTCGCTGAATTTATTTAGATGTGACGGACGTGTTTGAAAACGTCATGACGTCACAGCGTTTTTTTTTATCGATATTTTCTTTCTTGATTGGGGTTTGTGTTTGTTTCCTATAGGATTATAGGTTAAAGTTGGAAAAAATAGAAAATTAGTATAGAAAGTAATGGGAAAGCAACACAATAGGAATACATTAATCTGATTGGTCGATAATTCTGTCATTTCATTGGTCAGTTCGGAGATCCAAAAAGGAATCTTGATCCTCACATTAAAAAAAAAATAATGTTAATGAACTTATTAAAATAGTGATGGAGGTCATTTAAGGAAGTTACTAAAAATAGAAACTATATAAAAAAAATAAAGGATTCTGGGTAAATTTGTCATATAGCACTACTCTTATACAATTTAGTGGGAGAAAACATTACTCTAGTCCAAAGGAACGTATCCACAGGGCTCCCCCTCCGTACTATTATAAAGCACATGGGGCAAATACCAATTCATACAATTACTCTTCTACAAAGGAACTCACCCTTTGTACCCCCTTGGTACTATAGCACTTCGTGCTACTATTATAAACCAAAAGTTTCGCTATCCTAAATAGGATTCTGAAAGAATTCGAAATGGTACAACTTGTCGGGTTTATTTAGGTAATTAAACGAGGATTCTGGGAGAATTCTAAGCCAGAGAATTACTCATCTATAAAGGAACATACCCCTTGTACCACTTGGTGCTATAGCACTACGTGTTACACCGATAAATTGGGGAAATAAAGTCGTTTTTGGTGATTTGGAGGGATTGTCGGGTTGTTTGTGGTAATTAGATTTACACCGATTCAATCGAACACACCCTCCGAACATACCCTGTATTATCACAGAAAAATTGGGTCACGTAGCAACCACGTGCTACCATAGAAACCAAGATGGCGGCCTCCAGTATACAAAATGGACGACAGAAACACGTATCTCCCTAACAACACGCGCTGTGCATACGCACTCACACCACGTATCACTATGGAGATGACGTCACAAGATGGCCGCTCACGCGGGTGACCATAGCAACACAACATGACGCCACCAGGTCACGTGACATGACGTCACTTCCGGGGTCCTCTGCGCCCCCCCCCCATGGGCCCCGTTCGGGTACATGCTATACTACTAAGTCTGTATGAAAATGGATACAGAATCAGAAACAAACAATATAGAAAGAGAACTTATGGAAGATAATAATACACTTAATGTCTATACATGATGTCAAACAAGCTATAATACACTGATAATACTACATGATGTTTTGAGACCAAGTATGCCTTAACCCTTTATCTAACATGAAAAGCAGACGACTCTTTCAAACAAAAATTTTTGAATAACTAATTTTTTTTCTTTTTTTTTTTGTCTCAAAAACATAGGATATGACCCTTCGTTGGAACGATCTCGTCGAGCTCGTTCCAACGAGGGGTCATAACCTATGTTTTTGAGACCAAAAATAATAAAAATTAATTGACGAGTTTTGAGAACAGCGCTGGCCGGTTTTGGCCGTTACGTTGGGTAAAGGGTTAAATCTATTCGACGTATCCACATAAAATACAAACGCGTGGTCATGGAATACATACTGAAATAAATGAAAATATAAAATAAACTAGAGAAACGGAATTTACTGCATCCAGTAAATTCAATACTGTGTGAAAATTGTTAAAGCATCAAAAATAAACAAAATAGGAAGAGAATGTATGGAGGCTTATTTTGGAAGGTAAAATATGTTTAAAGAAATCAGAAATAGATTTCCATGAGGAGTATTTAATAATATTCATACAGGATAATTTTTTCCAAGAAACCAGAAAAAAGCATATATGTGAACAACATTCAGAGGGTTTGATCAAGGAATCAGAAATGGACATTTCTGGCTCGGACACCTATTTGAATGATGTTTAGAGCAGTATTGGAAAGGGTTATAATTTTTACATTGCATGAAATAAAATCTTGGGAACCCACATCGATGTCTTGAGAGGGTTAAAAGCATTGAACTGAATAATTTATACATTTCCCCGTAAAGCAAATTGTTTCTCTCAACTTGGTTTGAGTATGAAACTGAAAGCTGAATAAAATAGCAGATAACATTCAATGTTTGACAGTCAACTCCACTTCTGTAATTTAATTGTTTACATTGATGATTGTTTTCCAGTGTGGATAAATATAACATACCTATTGCTTCATGATAGTTACTGAAACAAGAAATTAGAGGATGTGAAAACCCTGTGACCGACGGGGCCAACCTCAAGGGCCCTCGCGACCTGAAAAACATAGGTGGCCGAGTATTTGTGATTGTCTATCAGCAAGCCAAAAATCAGTGAATAGGACAATTCGTTTTCAAGTTATCGTGCGGACAATGAAGTGAATAGAATACACAAGACAGGAGAATAAGTAGAAGAAGAAGAAAAAATAAAAAGAGAAAAAAAACCGTACAAGAACAATAATCAATGTAGTTAAGGTGCCATTCATAATAACCACACATGTATATCCTATTTCTGGAACAAAACGTGCAAATACCAGCAACCTCTTCGCCTTAACCTCATGCCCAACACGAGGGTGCAGACTAATAAAAAAACAAACAAAAAATCACAAGCGTCGCTCACATCTCCTCTATGCAATGAGCTCCATGTTTGTGATAGCGCTGGGCAAATATGACAGTTACATTAACTTTCAGTGATATTAGGCTGATTCATGTTGAGCCCATGTGCATCACTTAACACTTTATCTAACATGAAAAGCAGACGACATTTGCAAAACAAATTTTAGAATAACAATTTTTTTTCATTTTTTGTCTCCAAAACACAGGTTATGACCCCACATTGGAACGAGGGGTCGTAACCTATGTTTTTGAGACAAAAAATGAAAAAATAATGAAAATTAATTAGCGATTTTTGAGAATAGCGCTGGCCGGATTTGGCCGTTACGTTGGATAAAGGGTTAAATGGAGGCCCTGCTGTTTTTTTTTTTTTTATTTCAAGGTGGGTGGGTAGGTGGGTGGGTGAGCTTATGGGTGGGTTTTGGGAGGGTTAATTATGTAATAGCAACCATTAATGCCTAGAATGAGGACATCATTGCTTCTTTTTAACAATGAAATATCACAGCAAGATCAATGGTACCGGTAATGTGAGAAATGCAATAGTATTCATGTACATATATTAAGATGCACCGTTGTAGATGAGGGTGAGCAGCTAGTCACAGCACCACAATGTAAGGATACTGCGAAAATGGCTAACACGTCAAATTGCTAGCTCACGACGCAAGATAAAATGAGTATCGCTTTACGATGAAACCACTAATATCTATACAACTGAATTGCGTCAGAGAAACACGTGGCAACTGAATCTTCTCCCCTCCCCTCCATCCAACGATGCGGTCAGGTGAATCACCACCACCCAATCTCTGACGTTTGATGGCGAAACGCAGTTACGGTGCGACTGTAGTAAAAGTGCATTAGCTTTCACCTCGTGTAACGTCATGTTGTTTACCTCGCACGAAACCAAGTTACAAGCTGTCTACATTCCAATCTCTACACTTGGTTTTGTAAGTAATGACTAAATTGTAATGTAATTTCTATTGCCCTGAGATATGTTCACATCGACATATTATCTTGCAAGACAACAAACTATATTTGTAAAAGGCGCTCCACTTTCTGTAGGTGGCCACTGCGCGTTCCAGAACCCAGTTGTATAAAAACAGTTGTGGAGACACTTTATTTATGTGACCAATGAGCGTTCCAGCAATCCAGTGGTATCGAGATCAGTGGTGGAGACATCTTTCTATATGTTACCAGTGAGCGTTCCAGCAACCGGTTCTATAGAGATCCGTGATGGAGGCACGCGTTCTGTATTTGGCCAAGGAGCATTCCAGCAACCAGTTGTAGAGACATCCGTGGTTGAAACACCTTTCTGTTTGTTTCCAAACAGCGCCCCAGCAATTACGATTTATCACTGATCACAGGCTGATAATTTTACTCCATGTGAGCAATGTATGTTGCAGCAGTCCAGTTGTATAGAGATCAGTGGTCGGACACTTTTTATATGTGGTCAATGAGCGTTCCAGCAATCCAGTAGTATATGGATTAGCGGGAGAGACTTTCCACTATATGACCACTGAGTATTCTTGCAATCCAATTCTACAGAGATCAGTGGTTGAGAAACTGTCCTATCAGTGACCAATGAGCGTTCCAGCTATCCAGTTGTAAAGAGATCAGTGGTCGAGACACTTTTCTACATGTGACCAGTGAGTTCTTTCACTTGTACTGAGATCCGTGGTTGAGGCACTTTTCTCTTTGTTTGCAATGAGCACTCCAGCAATCTAGTTGTAACGAGATTAGTGGTTGTCACCATCTTTTCTATATGTGGGCAATGAGCGCCCCAACAATACAGTTGGAAAGATACCACCGGTTGATACACTTGTCTATATGTGACCAATGTGACTTCCAGCAATCGAGTTGTATAGAGATCAATGGTTGAACTACTTTCTATAGGTGGCCAATAAACGTTCCAGCAATACAACTGTATGCAGGTAGGTGGTGGAGACACTTTTCTATGTGTGACCAATGAGCATTCTAGCAATCTTATTGCATATAGATGAATGGGAGTGTTTGACATTTTTGAATAAGAGACCAATGTGCATTCCAGCAATCCTGTTGTATAAAGATCGCTGATGGAGACACTGTTCTAAATGTGACCAAAGAGCGTTCCAACTATCAGTTGTGCAGAGGCAGTGGTTGACATACTCTTACGTAAGTGACAAAAGAGCGTTCCAACAATACAGTTGTATACAGATCACCGGCTGAGACACTTTTCGATACGTGACCAATAAACCTTCCAACAATACAGTTGCAAAGAAATCAGTGGTTGCGACACTTTTCTATATGTGATCAATGCGCGTTCCAGCAATCCAGTTGTATAGAGATTAGCGGTGGAGACACTTTTCTATATGTGACCAATGAATGTTCTTACAATCAACTTCAGCGGTCCAGCAATCCAGTTGTATAGAGACAGTGCTAGAGACACTTTTTTATATGTGACCAATGGGCGTTCCAGTAATCCTGTTGTAAAGAAACCAGTGGTGGAGACACTTTTCTACATGTGACCAACATGCTCCCAAGCAATCAAGTTGTAAAGAGGTCAGTGGTGGATACATTTTCGATTATGTGACCAACGTGCTCCCCAGCAATTCAGTTGTATAGACCAATAAGCGTTCCAGAAATCCGGTCGTATAGAGATCAGTGGTGGAGACATTTCTCTATAAATGACCAATGAGAGTTCCAGCAATTCAGTTGTAAAGTGATAAGTGGTTGAGACACTTGCTATATGTGGCGACTGGGCGTTTCAGCAATACCGTTGTATATCGATCGGTGATGGAGACACTTTTCTATGCATGACCAATCAGTGTTCCAGCTATCAGTTGTATAGAGGCAGTGGATGACACACTCTTACGTAAGTGACCAAAGAGCGTTCCAGCAATACAGTTGTTTATGGATCACTGGTTGAGGCACTTTTCGATATCTGACCAATGATGGCTCCAACAATAAAGTTGCATAAATATCAGCGGTTGCGACACTTTTCCATATGCGATCAATGCGCGTTCCAGCAATCCAGTTGTATAGAGATTAGCGGTGGAGACACTTTTCTATATGTGACCAATGAATGTTCTTGCAGTCAACTTCTATAGAGATCAGTGGTTGAGACACTTTTCTATATGTTGCCAATGAGCGGTCCAGCAATCCAGCTGTATAGAGACAGTGCTGGGGGCACTTTTTTGTATGTGACCAATGGGCGTTCCAGCAATCCTGTTGTAAAGAAACCAGTGGTGTAGACACTTTTCTACATGTGACCAACATGCTCAAAAGCTATCAAGTGGTAAAGAGATCAGTGGTGGAGACATTTTTCTATATGTGACCAACGTGCTCCCCAGCAATCCAGTTGTATAGAAATCAGTGGTGAAGACATGTTTCTACATGTGAACAATGAGCGATCCAGCAATCCAGTTGTATAGAGATCAAAGGTGGAGACGCATTTCTACATATGAACAATGAGCGTCCCAGCAATCCTGTTGTTTAGAGATCAGTGGTGAAGACATTTTTCTACCTGTGAACAATGGGCGTTCCAGCAATCCAGTAGTATAGAGATCAGTTGTGGAGACACTTTTCTACATGTGACTAATAAGCGTTCCAGCAATCCGGTTGTATAGAGATCAGTTGTGGAGACACTTTTCTACATGTGACTAATAAGCGTTCCAGCAATCCGCTTGTATAGAGATCAGTGGTGGAGACACTTTTCTACATATGAACAATGAAAGTTCCAGCAATCCTGTTGTATAGAGTTCAGTGGTGGAGACACTTTTCTATATGTGACCAATGAACGTTCCGGCAATCCTGTTGTATAGAGATCAGTGGTGCAGACAATTTTCTATATGTGACCAATGAGCGTTCCAGCAATCCTGTTGTATAGAGATCAGTGGTGGAGACACTTTTCTATATGTGACCAATGAGCGTTCCAGCAATCCTGTTGTATAGAGATCAGTGGTGCAGACACTTTTCTATATGGGACCAAGGAGCGTTCCAGCAATCCTGTTGTATAGAGATCAGTGGTGGAGACACTTTTCTACCTATGACCAATGAGCGTTCCGGCAATCCTGTTGTATAGAGATCAGTGGTGGAGACACTTTTCTATATGTGACCAATGAGCGTTCCAGCAATCCTGTTTATAGAGATCAGTGGTGCAGACACTTTTCTATATGTGACCAATGAGCGTTCCAGCAATCCTGTTGTATAGAGATCAGTGGTGGAGACACTTTTCTATATGTGACCAATGAGCGTTCCAGCAATCCTGTTGTATAGAGATCAGTGGTGGAGACACTTTTCTATATGTGACCAGTGAGCGTTCCAGCAATCCTGTTGTATAGAGATCAATGGTGCAGACACTTTTCTATATGTGACCAATGAACGTTCCAGCAATCCTGTTGTATAGAGATCAGTGGTGGAGACACTTTTCTATATGTGACCAATGAGCGTTCCAGCAATCCTGTTGTATAGAGAACAGTGGTGGAGACACTTTTCTATATGTGACCAATGAGCGTTCCAGCAATCCTGTTGTATAGAGATCAGTGGTGGAGACACTTTTCTATATGTGACCAATGAGCGTTCCAGCAATCCTGTTGTATAGAGTTCAGTGGTGGAGACACTTTTCTATATGTGACCAATGAGCGTTCCGGCAATCCTGTTGTATAGAGATCAGTGGTGCAGACAATTTTCTATATGTGACCAATGAGCGTTCCAGCAATCCTGTTGTATAGAGATCAGTGGTGGAGACACTTTTCTATATGTGACCAATGAGCGTTCCAGCAATCCTGTTGTATAGAGATCAGTGGTGCAGACACTTTTCTATATGGGACCAAGGAGCGTTCCAGCAATCCTGTTGTATAGAGATCAGTGGTGGAGACACTTTTCTATATGTGACCAATGAGCGTTCCAGCAATCCTGTTGTATAGAGTTCAGTGGTGGAGACACTTTTCTATATGTGACCAATGAGCGTTCCGGCAATCCTGTTGTATAGAGATCAGTGGTGCAGACAATTTTCTATATGTGACCAATGAGCGTTCCAGCAATCCTGTTGTATAGAGATCAGTGGTGGAGACACTTTTCTATATGTGACCAATGAGCGTTCCAGCAATCCTGTTGTATAGAGCTCAGTGGTGCAGACACTTTTCTATATGGGACCAAGGAGCGTTCCAGCAATCCTGTTGTATAGAGATCAGTGGTGGAGACACTTTTCTACCTATGACCAATGAGCGTTCCGGCAATCCTGTTGTATAGAGATCAGTGGTGGAGACACTTTTCTATATGTGACCAATGAGCGTTCCAGCAATCCTGTTTATAGAGATCAGTGGTGCAGACACTTTTCTATATGTGACCAATGAGCGTTTCAGCAATCCTGTTGTATAGAGATCAGTGGTGGAGACACTTTTCTATATGTGACCAATGAGCGTTCCAGCAATCCTGTTGTATAGAGATCAGTGGTGGAGACACTTTTCTATATGTGACCAGTGAGCGTTCCAGCAATCCTGTTGTATAGAGATCAATGGTGCAGACACTTTTCTATATGTGACCAATGAGCGTTCCAGCAATCCTGTTGTATAGAGATCAGTGGTGGAGACACTTTTCTATATGTGACCAATGAGCGTTCCAGCAATCCTGTTGTATAGAGAACAGTGGTGGAGACACTTTTCTATATGTGACCAATGAGCGTTCCAGCAATCCTGTTGTATAGAGATCAGTGGTGGAGACACTTTTCTATATGTGACCAATGAGCGTTCCAGCAATCCTGTTGTATAGAGATCAGTGGTGCAGACACTTTTCTATATGTGTCCAATGAGCGTTCCAGCAATCCTGTTGTATAGAGATCAGTGGTGCAGACACTTTTCTATATGTGACCAATGAGCGTTCCAGCAATCCTGTTGTATAGAGATCAGTGGTGGAGACACTTTTCTATATGTGACCAATGAGCGTTCCAGCAATCCAGTTGTATAGAGATCAGTGGTGCAGACACTTTTCTATATGTGACCAATGAGCGTTCCAGCAATCCTGTTGTATAGAGATCAGTGGTGGAGACACTTTTCTATATGTGACCAATGAGCGTTCCAGCAATCCTGTTGTATAGAGATCAATGGTGCAGACACTTTTCTATATGTAACCAATGAGCGTTCCAGCAATCCTGTTGTATAGAGAACAGTGGTGGAGACACTTTTCTACCTATGAACAATGAGCGTTCCAGCAATCCTGTTGTATAGAGATCAGTGGTGGAGACACTTTTCTATATGTGACCAATGAGCGTTCCAGCAATTCTGTTGTATAGAGATCAGTGGTGGAGACACTTTTCTACCCATGAACAATGAGCGTTCCAGCAATCCTGTTGTATAGAGATCAGCGGTGGAGACACTTTTCTATATGTGACCAATGAGCGTTCCAGCAATCCTGTTGTATAGAGATCAGTGGTGGAGACACTTTTCTACCCATGAACAATGAGCGTTCCAGCAATCCTGTTGTATAGAGATCAGCGGTGGAGACACTTTTCTACCTATGAACAATGAACGTTCCAGCAATTCTGTTGTATGGAGATCAGTGGTGGAGACACTTTTTATATTTGACTAATGAGCGTTCCAGCAATCCGGTTGCATAGAGATCAGTAATGGAATTCCTTTTGTATATGTGACAAAGAACGTTCCAGCAATACAGTTTTATAGAGATCAGTGTATAACACACGCTGACAATAGCGAGACCTTTTCAAATGATGAGTAAATGTCAAAGCATTGAAAAAACAACTGGATAAAATGCCACTATTTGGAAGCTTGTATTTCTGTTAGAATTGACTAATACCGGATGGCCAATGCAGGAAGGTCACGAAGCTGACAGCGTGGGACGGCCGAGGGTGTAAATATGATTTGTCCCGACTGCGACTGGTCAAGTCTCGACTGATAAATATACATTATCATGACCCTGTGCATGTCTGGAATTTGTATCAGATTCGAGGTCGCGTTTACAATCGGATCGCATTGAACATGTATTGGAGAGTTGCGATCCGATTGTAAAAACATTGATCTACCAATCCCGTTACATGAAACCCATTTCCCCCGTTTTTCAGTTTAAACTGGTTGGAATTCGTCAAAATTTTGAATTTCATATTTTAATGCGTAATAACATTGCAGATGCATATAATGTGATAGTGTGGTTTTTTTCGGAAGTTGAATCTGTCTGATACGGAATCGGAACAAGGGAGAGGTGATACAAATGTTTTTTCTATCTTTTTGGGTGCAAATTAAGTTGATCATTAGATGAAATATTCCAGCTACATCATTCAGGTAATATTCGCCATTTGTGTTTGGTTTGCAAAAGCTCAATAGTACTTTGAAATTTATATGGGAATAAATCATTTAGTAGTCGAGTAAAAGTTGGCCATGCCTGCGCCTCCACAGTTCGGTTCGGGTACCACAAACTTCCATTTGTGCGATCGAGCTGCATGTGACATAAGTGCAAGTCTAGTCTTGAAATAGATTATGAGCAAAGGTGATTGATATCTAAAACTTCACAATCAGACGAAGAGGCCCAGATTGGGGAGAAAAAAAACATTCCTTAGTTCCACCCCTAGCCCACTGTCAAAACACTGGTATGTTTCAGTGCTCATTCAGTGCGTCCTTATACAAATAAACTTGTACCAGTCTGCACGGAAGTGCTAATTACTGTCGGCCAGTCCTTCAAATTGTGTACTATGCAGAGTCAGAAAATAAAGTATAGCATAATGGGTGAAAAATAATAGTTATAATGTTGCATGTTTCTGGACAAGAAGTCGTGCAAATAGTTTAATGGCATACTGTTGTCCACCCAACGGTATACAATTTTTCTACGGATTTCAAAATAGCACGTGCTACCAGAGAGTGTCAAATTGAATGGGTGGCGACGATTTTCTTTGTGTTATGTTGTGCTGGAGAGCCTGAGTTATTGAGAAAACACGCTAGTTTTTGTTTTCGGACATTTTACAAAATGCCATGGTTAACCGAAAATCAGAGGTTGCAGGTGGTATGCATGAGGCTGGGATACCCCCCAGATGAGCGAGCAGCTGCGTTCGAGTCACAGTGGCCATTATTTACCGTCTCGTTGGAAGGTATAGAACCACTGGATCTACTGCTGATCTACCGCGTTCAGGTCGATCGAGAGTTACGACCCCTTCACAAGACCGACACGTCAGGACGCCTCACTTGCGGGATCGCTTCCTTCCGGCGACGAGGACAGCAGCAATTACTCCTGGTAGAACTAACAATAGAATCCGTGCACAAACTGTCCGCAGCAGACTCGCCGAACATGGCATCCGCAGTAGGCGTCCATACCACGGACCAGTCCTTACCCAACGTCATTGTACCGTAAAAATAGAACGGGTACGTCAGCGTGTTCGCTGGACTCAGCAGCATTGGAGCACAGTTGTTTTTAGTGATGAATCACGGTTTTGCCTACGGCTCGCTGATGGTATGGCAAGAGTGTATCGCCGACGAGTAGAGCGGTTTTCTGATGCTTGCGTGCGGGAAAGTGACCGTTTCGGCGGGTGTAGTGTAATGGTTTGGGCAGGAATTTCCTTGCACCATCGAACGAAGTTGATCTTCATCGATGGGAATCTGAATGGACAGCGATATGGGGACGACATTCCTAACGCTGTCGTTGTCCCGTGTTTTCAACTCTAACGTCGGATTGCAGTTATTCCAGTAAGACAATGCCCGATGTCACGTTGCGCGTATCTGTCGTGACTTTCTTGAGGAGCAGAGCATCGAACTTCTTTTCTGGTTCCCACTTTCGCCAGATTGAGCCTCTTTGTGATCAATTGGACCATCGTGCATGACTTCATGATCTTCAGATGTTAGGTGATTTACGTAATGTTCGAAGGCAGGGGTGGAACGCAATACCACAGGGTGACATCCAGAGACTTATCAGGGCCATGCGCCGTCGATGTCTTGCCATCGAAGAGCCAAACGGTGGACATACACGCTATTGACTGCATGTGTGGACTTTTGATTTCACCCCATGTCTGAATTGCGACGTTCTGACGTGACTCTCCCAACAGTAAGAATATGAAATTAAGCAAATTCACACAGCTAGACTCGAAATATGAATTTACAATAACTTGTTTGGAATTAAAATCGATAATACTAAAAAAATTGCTCCACAAAGTTTATTATATTTTGTTTTTTGACTCAGTATATATATCAAATGACATTGTCTTCGATGCAAACTTATCTGCATCCAAAATGCCTTTTCACTTAGATATACTGGGCTCCATTACTGGAATTCATCTGTGATTAGCTGCCCGGCAATCATTAGAAGGCTAATGGTTGTGGAATTGATAATCACATATGGAGGTCCGGTAATGGAGCCAATCGACGCATGAGGAAATCATGTTATTATTTTTATTCTCAATTCTTTGAAATTATAAGAATGGTTTTCGACCCTTTTGGATTTATATTAGTTTGTGAAAAGAATCAATGTGAAACACCATTTAATAAGCAATGTAAGGCAGAAAACTTTATATTTAACTCAATCAACAGAAATTAAAGGTAGACTCGTTAGGGAAATGTAACCGGATTTCCAGAAAGACGAAATGAAGTCATGGGCAGAACGTCAGCGGGTGATAGTCGGTCCGCGGGCGCTAATCACCACAAACTGGCATTAGCGACCGGCTACGCTTTACAATCCTTTTTTCAAGTTTATTATGCTCTATTTCCATATGGTTCATTACATTAAGCGTCGTATTACATTAAGGGTTGGTACAGACGTCATTGTACCAACTCTTAATGTAATACGATGCTTAATGTAATAAACTTTTAAATGTTAGGAGTTTATTACATTAAGCGTCGTATTACATTAAGAGTTGCTTGTACCAACCCTTAATGTAATACGACGCTTAATGTAATAAACTCTTAAATGTTCGGAGTTTATTACATTTAGAGTCGTATTACATTTAGAGTTGCTTGTACCAACCCTTAATGTAATACGACGCTTAATGTAATAAACTCCTAATATTTAAAAGTTTATTACATTTAGCGTCAGTCGTGGGAGAGTTTGCCGTATGTTACGCTTCTCGTCTCTAAAAACAAACGCGGAGCCCCCCCCCCCCCCCCTCTAGCCCCCCCCCCCCCTCCCACACACACACACGGAAGTCAACAAAACATATAAAAACATTTATGTACATCTATAGACCCTCGCAGACCAGTTTAGCACGCTTTTAACGTATCAAAACCTAACACATAGAAGCTCTTCGTCGAAACAGATTTAGTGGACGGACGGACGGGCGGATGGAGAACACGAATATATTTCCATATAGTTTAATGCAGAGATAAGTTTCTCACATAAGCATTGTACTACATTGTGAGTAAAAGGGCGAAAACTTAGGTGTAACTCAAGCGTAAATGTAATAAACTCCTAACATTTAAGAGTTTATTACATTAAGCGTCGTATTACATTAAGAGTTGATACAAGCAACTCTTAATGTAATACGACGCTTAATGTTATAAACTCCTAACATTTAAAAGTTTATTACATTAAGCGTCATTCGTGGGAAAGTGTGCTGTATGTTACGCTTCTCGTCTCAACAAACGTGCTGCCCGCCCCAGCCCCCCCCCCACCCCTCAGCCCCACGCACACGCGCGGAAATAAAAAAAAACATTTATGTGCATCTATAGATCCTCACAGACCATTGTAACAAGCTTTTAACGTACCAAAACACAACACAAAGAAGCTCTTCGTTGAAACGGATTCAGTGGACGGACGGACGGACGGACGGATGGGGAACACGAATATATTTCCATATGGTTTATTACATTAAGCGTCGTATTACATTAAGGGTTGGTACAAGCAACTCTAGATGTAATACGACTCTAAATGTAATAAACTTCGAACATTTAAGAGTTTATTACATTAAGCGTCGTATTACATTAAGGGTTGGTACAAGCAACTCTAAATGTAATACGACTCTAAATGTAATAAACTCCGAACATTTAAGAGTTTATTACATTAAGCGTCGTATTACATTAAGGGTTGGTACAAGCAACTCTTAATGTAATACGACGCTTAATGTAATAAACTCCTAACATTTAAAAGTTTATTACATTAAGCATCGTATTACATTAAGAGTTGGTACAATGCTCCCTTACAGGCTGTGTAAGTTAGTATTAACATTAAGGTTGCGCACAATGAATTGATAATAATCGTTATTTGCAAAAACAAAATTGTTTTCACAATACTAAGTGTTCATTATATGTCTTGACATACACAGTATTTAATATAATACTGTTATTTGCACAAACTATACAATAACTAAATATAGAGTTCACGCTGCCATGTACCAGTTTTTCCAAATGTACAAAATGTTTAGTTTGGCACGAAAGAATCTCGTTGGCTGAAATTCTGGCACAAAAACTGTTTCTTTCACTTGCGAAGAAAACCCATTCCGGCAGTGAACAGCGCGATCGATTACGAAACAAAACAAAAATATCGTCCTCGGAGTTCCAATATGTTCTATGCGCTTCTGGCACATAGCACACATTGGAACTCAGAGGACGATATGTTATTACTGCTTTTGTCAATAAGGTAATACATTGTTGGAATTTTGTTTGGACACACTTTCAATGGTAATTGCCAGTGAGTGGCAATGTAGCATTACTTTTTCTTCGATAAAACGTTCCCGGTTATGAGCTTTACACACAGCAGCATTTAAATAAGGATACTTCATTATTCGAGTGCAGCAACAGGTGTATATAACGACACCATTCAACCTGACCATTAACCCTTTACCTAACATGAAAAGCAGACGATACTTGTAAAAACAATTCTTGAATAACTAACTTGTTTCTTTTTTTGTCTCAAAAAATAGGTTATGACCCCTCATTAGAACGAGCTCGACGAGCTCGTTCCAATGAGGTGTCATAACCTATGTTATGAAAAAAAAATATTGAAAATTAACTGGCGATTTTTGATAATAGCGCTTGCCTTATTTGGCCGTTACGTTGGGTAAAGGGTTAATTAAATCAGCGGCGTTGATATAACGTAGGTGACCGTCCTTTTCGCCTAGCGGGGATTTCGTACTAATATTCAGGTTCTATCGGATTTTTCCGTGTCCAATTGTCCGTTGACTCTTGAAGTAACTGCTGGTTTATTTTAAAAATCGATCAATTTATTTAAGTATCAGACAGCGAGGAACAAATCTTCACCCTCACCCCCCCCCCCCCCACCCCACCCCACCCCCACATCCCCCTCTCATCACAGTGTTGGCAACAAAACACTTTGTTTAGCACTAACAAATCCAAAATGGCCAATAATGTTGCACCAGACAGTTTCGGTCCAGCGTGAACATTGACGAAACAGTTTACTTTTTATATCCACAATATTGCACATAACCTTTTCCTGGAAAGATCTCAACGTTCGCATTACAATGAGGGATGTAAAGGTGTTTTTAGGTAAAACTTGAATAAGTAATAAAATTGGAAGGGCGAATTCTGTAAATATCACTTGTCGATTGTGGACATTCTGTTATCTGAAGGAAAAACAAAGGAATCGGTCGACGTTATATACAAAATCGGCATTTAAACTTATCGCGAGCTCGTCCAATGATATGAGTTATTGTGATGAATTGACGATAACATGGTCTGAGGCTTGTGACTTGGAGTGTATGTTCAACCGAGTGGGGAAGCGTCGAGCTTGAACAACGCTCCGTACCGGACACCTCTGACCATGTTACCGTAATTTCATCACGATGACGTACATGGACCAATAAGGCCTACACATAGCTCGAAACCTACATTGTGAATTGAAGAAATACACCTCTCGTGTTCCCCCCGACGTCACGTGGCAAATAACCAATAAATCAGATGAAGGCTGAGGTCACTCCATCTTAGTTCAAATCGTAAAATGATTTGCAATTTAACCCTTTACCCAACGTAACGAACAAAACCGGCCAGCGTTATTCTCAAAAATCGCCAATTAATTTTCATAATGTTTTTTAATTTTTTGTCTCAAAAACATAGGTTATGACCCCTCGTTGAAAGTTATTCAAGAATTGTTTTGGCAACTGTCGTCTGCTTTCCATGTTAGGTAAAGGGTTAAACAACTCTTCATTCGGAACATTGTCTCGAAAAATCTCGAGAAATGACGCTGTTTGCAAGTTATTCTGTTGATGAAATGGTAATGTATTCCAAATATTCCACGTGGTGACGCCGAACGGTAACAAATGCTACTGGAGTCGCAAACAAAGAATAACTTCGAAACCCCCCGCCTGATCAGAGGCCGATGATTTTATTACTTGTATTAAAAAAAGGACAGGTTACGATAATAAACTGGCGCCAGGAAATCAGAAATCTCAGCGTCAAATCAAATCACGAACCGATGCAAGCAAAGAATTCTATATCGAACCGAATTTCAAATCAAATCAATCCAAATGGACAACTTTTAATAGTAACTGACACGACCACTTTGGAGATGCCGGACCATATTTATTACTTCTCTGTAAGCCAACACTTTACCTTTTGTATCACTCTGGAAATATTGAGCGAAATTCGAGTCATTGTTTGCAGGGAGATGCAAAAGCTGGATTTTAGGCCTACAGCGATATAATAAATAGGATTTAGTTCTTACCACACGCCATCCATTCCTCATTTCAATTTAACCGTTAACACTTCCGTGAAAGAAGGCAGTAACCGCACTATCGTCCAGTTTGTCAGTTCGAATTGGTTTTATGCACCAGAAACATACTCAACGCTGGGAATACCATGAGAATAGTTTGGCCTCAAGGAGATATGAAGTTACCTTGGACTGATCTCTCGACCGATATGAAACTAATCAAGTATTAACCTCCTTATTTATTATACTAAAACAAACAATTAGAAAAAAATCTCGGATCTGTTACAGTTTTCTGGCAAAGCTGTT
Organism: Pictodentalium vernedei; assembly: GCA_031216915.1. NCBI lineage: Eukaryota > Metazoa > Mollusca > Scaphopoda > Dentaliida > Dentaliidae > Pictodentalium > Pictodentalium vernedei. Next base: position 12,935,507 of record CM062288.1, on the reverse strand, counting down.
GTTCCTCATGTTTTTCACTGAGCCCGAAGTTTCCTCTTCACCTTGTTCAGCTATCTGAACGTCTCGGTTTCCTGTCTAGGAACGTGCGGCTAGTTGAACTATGTATTCTCTCACCTTGACGATCTCTGTTTACAACTTTGTGTCTTAGTTTGGGTTGAATTTTCTGTACGACCCTTTGAACCCTGATGGTATATTCCATGCCAGTTTCATGGTAGCAATAGGAAGAGTCCATATTTATTATTTGGGGGTAGCCCAATTAATATTTTCAACGTGTAGCCTTAGGGCTGTACGTTGAAAATATTGATTAGTCTACCCATACATTTACCACGCTGTCATCCCCCTTAATGAAATTGTAACGTAGCTTGTGACCCGGCCGGGAAAACGGCCTCTGGAGTTCAAAGAGTTAATCCGTACTTATTGCCATCATTCATTCCTCATCATATGAAAACTGCTTCCTTTCGTCTGGTAACGCTAAATCCACTATTTTATTGTTACCGATGAATAACGGTAAACGATTTCGACAAACTGGGTGCGTCAAGTGACGAATGAAGGGGGACAACTCTGGTATCGGACGACATCGGCGTCTGATCAGGCGAGTTTGAAGTTTGATGTAATATGAGCGGATTCGATGATAGGAAATATCATGGAACCAAATCATAACTGATAAATAATACGTCAAAAGAAAGCTTTCAAAAAACAGTTCCATTATCAGAGCCAACAAACTCACCAGCGAAAGATTCGAATCCCCAAAACAATTCGCAATTTGATTCTTTTTTTCAAATATTCGTAAAGGCCTAAAATTAACTAGTATAATTATAGATTACCTGTATTACAATAGTCTTCCATCTGTATTCTTTCATCTTTTTTATGTAAGGTGGGAACAGATGAAAAGGAAAAATTCGGTACTCACATTTACAGTATTTTTTCATCTACAAACAAAATGTAAAGAAATTGTTCATTCTAAAAAGAAAGTACTAAAATTATGTCAAGCCAATTATGTGGTGTGAACTCTGTCATTGTTTGTCATAACTGAAATAACCACAGGAATGGCGGCGCGGTGGCGTCACGGTAACCATTTCTCTTCAGATCACCGAAGTTAAGCAACGTGGAGCGCGGTTAGTAGTTGGATGGATGACCAACTCAGCGACTGATTCGTGCTCCCGCGGTGTGTCCTTGGGCAAGGCTCTTAACCCCGATTGCCTACATGGGACACGATGACGCTGTGTACTGAGGCGTACTGCACGTCGATGGTATGCATGTCTTCAACCAATCTAACCTGCTTGTGCCGCGGTGCAGAGTTCAGAGTTACGATCTTCGGGAGCTGACAGTCGTTGCTCGGTGGTTCTCTCCGGGTACTCCGACTTCCTCCACCCGTAAAACTGTCACCGACATGATGTGATCCTGGCTGTTAATGAGTTGTTAAACCCTACTAAATAATAATAATAATAATAATAACCACTGGATTAGGAGCGCGCATTATTGCAAGAGGGGGAGACCAGAAACGCTAGATGATAAACGATATAATTAATATTATTAGGTTTGTGTAGCCCTGATTTTTTGCGTGTACTTTTAGGGGGTGTAACCCCTCTTTCATATAACAATCCATCATGGACCTCCTATGTTTGCTGGTTCCTAGCCGAATGATCTATAGACAAGGGAAAGCTTCGACAGCTGAAATATATATTTTTGATAAACCACTTCATATGAGGGTAGTTTGTCAATCCATAAGTAGGCAAGGTAATACGCCCACAACTTCGAAGGGGGCACTGGTGACAGTTTCATCAAACAGCCCCACCGGGGTGTCGATGCAGCCTCATCTGTACTATCCTTTTGGTTACAAACATGACAAAAAAGTATTCGACTGAAAAAATATACTCAATTATTGGTACACACCCCCATTATTTGACTCACTAAAGATTAATGTTTTTGAAACCCAGTCTAGGGAAGGGGTGGGTAATTGATATGATAATAAATCAAAGGAAACAACAAATATACTCAAATACATGTGCGAAAAGCCTTAAGAAAGATGCATGATGCGGAAAATATGTGTAATTGGGTCCTCGGTACCAGTACACTCCCATCCCCATACCTTATGCAGTGCAAAAAATCAAAAAAAATTAACAAAAGCCTGTCGTATGATCCCTCATTGGAACGACCTCGTCGACCTCGTTCCAATGAGGGGGTCACTCGATATGGTTTTGTTTACTTTTTTGGGGTTTGTTTTAACAATTGGGGGAAAAAATAAAATAACACCTTTGATGTGGTTTTGTTGAAGTTTTGTTTTACAATTGGTCGAAAAATTAAAAAAAAAAAATTGATTAGTGTTTTGTGTTTTCTGTAAAAGTTTAATATCTGTTTTCGAAAAAAAGGTCAATAAACAATGCATGCGGCAAAATGTGAACAATACACAATGAATTATAAACTGTAGCATTACAATTTCAATTCAGTTTAATTATTTCTTCACTCTGAAAAAACAATAATGGTATAAGAGGTACTATTAGTTACCCCGTGTCTGATCACGTGGTACGGGTTTTTACCTACCCGAAGCCAAGACTTCCTCATGGGATACGGCTGGCTTCGGGTAAGTAAAAACCCGTACCACGTGATCAGACACGGGGTAACGAATTTATCTATTGACTTTCCGTTTCAGAAGTACAATCTATTTCATGTGTGAACACACACAGCATGAGATCTTTTATCTTCCATTGTTGAGCCATACAGGTTTCTGTGGAATTTTGGTGCAAAAGAGTTTTTGTGTAAATATGCCGATGTGACTAGTATAAAAAAATATTGAATTTTTATTTTTATTTTTTTTTTTGTCTCAAAAACATAGCTTATGAACCCCACATTGGAGGGTACTCGACAAGCTCATTCCAATAAGGGGTCATGAGCTATATTTTGGAGATAAAAAATTAAAATATAATACATGTACACTGTAAAACTGGAATGACGCGTCTTCTCGGGGTATGGACAATTTGTAGATTTCGGAACGAGGCTTCCACTGGGTATGGGAAATTTGTCAATGGCTGGGCGCACGTATCGTGGATTTCAATGAATATGGTCTCATACCACGTATCTATCAACCAATCAAATCAAAAAATTCACTTTAGTCAATAGATAAAAATATATACACATTTTTGCATAAAGGTCAGATCGAGGAAAATCAAACAAACAGTGAACATTTTATTGAAACTCTAAAAGGTTCACCGATGCCCGATGGCCCACCTTGGACTTTATCTGTTGTGTCTCATGAACCGCGCACATGGATTACCGTCAACTAGCAGGGTACATATATAGTATGCATAATTTTACGGTAAGCTGTGGAATTTCTTACCATTTTATTTTAAGGGTTTTATTTCATATTTTACAGATGCCATCCGTTGTGTGAAATGACCCTCTGTAAGACCGCCTTGAAGAAGGAAAATCTGAAACTGACGGCAGTGAGGCTGATGGGAAGGTCATTACAGTCGGTAGTCGACGACAAAACATTACAAGACTTCAAACTAATCACTTCACTTTCCGAAAATTGGTGCGTAAACAACATAATTAGATAAACTGCAGTCACCAGTAATGTTACTATTATTTTTTCGCTCATGCATTCCATGAAGAATAATCTGATTAACCCTTTACCTAACGTAACGGGGGCGCGGTGGCTCAGTTGGTAGAGGTGCAGGCTGCAAGCCGAGAGATCCTCGGTTCGAATCCCACCTGCGGCAACCGCGTTGTGTCCTTGGGTAAGACACTTCACCCCGATTGCCTACATGGGGGCACGATGACGCTGTGTACTGAGGCGTACTGCACGTCGATGGTGCGCATGTCTTCAACCAATCTAACCCTGCCTGTGCTGCGGTGCAGAGTTCAGAGTTACGATGTTGGAGAGCTGACAGCTGCTCGTCGTTGCTCGGTGGTTCTCTCCGGGTACTCCGGCTTCCTCCACCCGTAAAACTGTCACGGTCACGATTAGCCATTGTGCATAAGTATGTGACCTTAAACACCAATAAATAAATAAATATATACCTAACGTAACGGCCAAAACCGGCCAGCGCTATTCTCAAAAATCGCCAATTAATTTTCATTATTTTTTTTCATTTTTTGTCTCAAAAACATAGGTTATGACCCCTCGTTGGAACGGGCGCGACGCGCTCGTTCCAACGAGGGGTCATAACCTCTGTTTTTGAGACAAAAATTGAAAAAAATTAGTTATTCCAGAATTATTTTTGCAAGTGTCGTCTGCTTTTCAGGTTAGGTAAAGGGTTAAAGTACGATTGTTCCATTGAAGTTGCATTCCATGTGTCATAGCGAACTCACACGATTATTGCACGAAAAGCTTATTCGAAAAATCGGATATATTTTTTTAGAATCCCCGTATAGCGAACCAGTGCAGATGTGCGTTGATGTTTTTCTTGAAAACATTTCGTCGATGCCGCGACTCAGCAATAGCGCGCTTCTCTGCAGTTTGTAGTGAACAGTAAACAGTACGCCTCCCATTTCTAAAATTAAAAGACTACACTCTTGACTCAAATATTACATCTGAAGCATCACTATAATACGGAAGGATTGTCTATACCACCTGTGCTTTGAATGTAGTCAGCACTCCGAGTTATCATGACATTACCCAGACCATGTGAAAAGTTCAAGAAATATTATGGAATTTAAATTCCTGCGGAATCAAGTCTCATTTACAGGCTAAACCCATTCACGGCAAAGAAACATCACCTCTTCTTTTCAATAAAACGTACAAAATTACCAACATAACAGAACTTAACTTCCTTTCTGACTGAGAAAATACGTGAAATATGCTAAATACGCGACCTCCATATGATACCTGAACCATCCGAGGTCAATGGACGGGGGAGTAGAATGGACACTGTGCACTGTGTATTAGTTAAGACACGGAGTTTACAACGTATAATAAACTGTAATGTGACAGTCAACAGTACTGACGGTATACAGTACGTGTAGAGAGTATTATCACTAAATCACCTGCAGAGTGAAGATTCAACCCAAGCAATATTGCAAATTTGTTGCAAAGCATAACAAGTACAAGAAAAGTTCAAACCAATGGACCTGCGGGTTAAGCCCGGAGGTCCATTGGCTAAAATATTGCTCGTGCTTTTTTGTCCACATATACAGAATTTGAAATTCATACTTTGGGTGATAACTACACTCCGCGGGTGATTTTGTTACAATCCACTCTCACCGTACTGTACATACATCGTCTCTTGGGTGCATCGTAGATGGCTTCGTGTGGCACTCAACGAAATTGGAATGATTTATGGTGATTGTTAGCCTTTCTTTCTTTCTTTTTTTTTTTATTTTTCATCAGACCAAAATTTAGGGTACTTCTCTTTAATCCACACTACACAAAATCTGGCTCACTGATCGGAAGTATGAAAATCTCCCCCGAAAATCCGTTTTGCAAAATTCTGTCCGCGATGAGAGAGATGTGGATTTCAATTTGTTTATATTTTTCATTATCTTTTAATATATCATATGTATCAAGCCCCTCTCCTTCAAACTTTGAATACCCCAACTCCAGGAAAAGCCATATATAAAAATGTGTTTACTCAGAGGAAATTCTTAATTTCTCAGGTGACGTCATGGAGGGCCATAAGTCGGTTAATTCAACATTGCATGATTTTCATGAACCCGAAAAATTAAGAACAGCTTTTTTTTGTTAGATTACGCCTTTTTGACGTTTTTACGTCACTTCAAATTTTGCATTTTCTTTTAAAAACGATGACTTTGTGACATGCACAGCTCAAAACTTCTTAAAGATACATCTTCCAAATTTTGAACATCTATTTCCGGTTATCTGACGTTGATCCACTCGGACTTACTTTTCGGAATTTCAACAATTCGTTGGAAGGAGCCAGATTAATATTGTTTTTTTGTTTTTTTTAAGATTTCAATTCGCAGTTCAATTGTAAATTTGTAAATCCATCTTTCTGAAAATGTCTCATCTGAATGAGGGGGGTAAATAAAAGACGAAAGCAAAATACATTTTGCAACTAGACAGCGGACATAGAGGAGCGTTTTATTGAACATTATAAAATCAATATTTACAAATCAGTGGCACAGAGCCAAAAGAAATGAATGTTCTGTGACAGCCGCATGAAAATACCTCGCTTAGAGCGACCTCGCCGCCCAGGAAAAACCAGGCATAAACCCTGCTTTTCTTTTATTCATATAGGGATAAACCCCCTGGAAACCTGTATCCGATGGCAAGTGCGAGACCACCACGAGGAAGTGTTCGGACCTACACTTATTGAAAAACAGATTATGTTTGAGTGTTTACACAACGTCAAAATTGGACGTCTGCTCCTGACTGAAGACTGTCTAGAATTGACATCACATTGTAATTACCTTGACCATCACACCGTAATCAAGCGTGCGTAACGCACCGAACAAACGACTTAGTACTTTGCAATCCGTGCAAAATCGTACTCCGAATCAAAACCGATTAACCCCCAGACACCGACAAGACAATATTTTCTCGCTATTCTGCGAAACGCGAGAAAACACATATCTGCAATATCTAAAAATATGTTGCCATCGTATGAACACCCCCGAATGCTGAGGTGACGTCATAGAGGGGCCTATAGTCAAAAATTAAAATGCGTGAGATTTTTTGCTGAAATTTTAATATGCAGTATAGCTAAAAGATAGGAGATACCTGTTTTTGTTTTTCGACCTAACCCTTTACCCAACGCAGACGATATCAAAATGTATTATTTTATATATCATTTTTTTTTCAAACAATTTCAACCAAACCATATCCTATGACCCCCTCATTGGAACGAGCTCCAAGAGCTCGTTCCAATGGGGGGGGGGGAGAGGGGTCACATGATACGTTTTTGTTGACATATTTTGAAAAATTTAATTTTTTCAACTGCTCAGTTTGCATATTACGCGGGCGACTGTAGGCGATTCGTTAGGTAAAGGGTTAACGATATGTTGACGTTTTTTTACGTCACTTTGAAATTTAGCCTATTATCTCTATTCTTGGTGAATAGCCCTTCCTTCTTGAGTCCAGTTATGCTCTACTAATACAAGATACACTTATGAAACTTACTACATCTTATTTGTGATCACAATTAGTTGTTAACTCTCATTTTGCCATTTCAAACTCACACGTCCAATGCCAACGATGCCAATTTTAGGGTTTTTTTCTTTTATTTTCAACCTCATTTTAAGCCTTAGCCTTTCGAATTTTCCACGCAAAAAAAAACATATCTAAAACATGGTGCCGTCCAATGAAATTCTCAACCGTTATACCAGAACGCTGACATGGCGTCATAGAGGATCATATCTAAAAAATGGTGCCGTCCAATGAAATTCTCAACCGTTATACCAGAACGCTGACATGGCGTCATAGAGGATCATATCTAAAAATAAGGTACCGTCCTATGAAATTCTTAACCGTTATACCAGAACGCTGACATGGCGTCATGGAGGATCAATTCTAAAAAATGGTGCCGTCCAATGAAATTCTCAACCGTTATACCAGAACGCTGACATGGCGTCATAGAGGGTCATATCTAAAAAAAAATGGTGCCGTCCAATGAAATTCTCAACCGTTATACCAGAACGCTGACATGGCGTCACAGAGGGTCAGTGGTATGTCTCGTATATTTGGGTCCTTTTTGGGGGGACCTCGGCGGGGGACCTCGGAAGTGACGTCATGTCACGTGACCCAGTGCCGCCATGCTGTGTTGTCATGGTAACCTGCGCGAGCGGCCACCTTGTGAGGTCATCGCCATAGTGTTAGTGCGAATGTGCAGCGTGTGTTGTTAGAGTGATACGTGTTTCCGTCGTCCATTTTGTATACTGGAGGCCGCCATCTTGGTTTCTATGGTAGCACGTGGTTGGCATGTTACCCAAAGGCTTACAAGAAGACAGGGGTATGTTCGGAGGGTATGTTCGATTGAACAGGAGTAATTTTCCGATTCGTAGAATTACCACAAACAACCCGACAATTTTTACTATTTCGAATTCTTTCAGAATTATCTGCTTCTATCTGCTTATGTAATAGTTTTCGTCTATCCGACCATGTTCCTTTGGAGTATACTCCAGTAGCGTAGAAGAGCCTATCAACTGGAACAGCTTTGCTTATTGTTACTATATTTAGCTATTCTGGTCTATTATTGTTAGTTCTGACCCTATTCCAAGTACTCTTGTTGTTTCATTTATCTAGATCATTTACATAAATTATAACTAACCAATCAGATTGTTTGATTTCCCATAATCTCTATGCCGAGTTATCTCCCTTATTACAGTGAACGTCTATCCGATTCTCATCACCTCTATATCCAATGGCCATATCCCATGGAATCCCTTATTGTGAAACGTCTCTGGTTATGGAATCCCTTTTTTGTCGTATGAGGCCACGAGGGCTATGTAAAAGCCCTCCATGAGTCCTCATATATATAATGCCTCATAGCCTCATTGAATTTTGAGGTTATGAGGACCATTAAAAATCCCCCAATGAGGTGTAATTTACTACGATTCTTAGCCTCATTTCAGTATTTGAGGATACCTATGGCCTGGTATTGTATTATTCGAGGATACCTATCGAGAATACCTTTTGGAGACTCCTTTTTTGTCATATGAAGCCATGAGGGCTATGTAAAAGCCCTCAATGAGTCCTCATTTATTATGCCTCATAGCCTCATTGAATTTTGAGGTTATGAGGACCATTAAAAACCCTCAATTGGGTATAATTTACTACGACTCTTAGCCTCATTTCGGTATTTGAGGATACCTATGGCCTGGTATTATATTATTCGAGGATACCTATCGAGGATACCTTTTGGAGAATCCCTTTTTGTCGTATGAGGCCATGAGGGCTATGTAAAAGCCCTCAATGAGTCCTCATTTATTATGCCTCATACGCTCATTGAATTTTGAGGGAATGAGGACCATTAAAAATCTCTCAATGAGGTATAATTTACTACGACGCTTAGCCTCATTTCAGTATTTGAGGATACATATGGCCTGGTATTGTTTTTTTTCGATGAAACCTATCGAGGATATCTTTTAGAGAATCCCTTTTTTGTCATATGAGGCTATGAGGACCATGTGTGATCCCTCAATGAAGTCTAATGTAGTTTTACCAACCGCTTCCATCTTGTCGCCAAAGCTCCAAGGCCACTACTGGTCTATGGTCTATCTGTCCTATCATTAGCTTCTACAGCAGTCTTATGCCATTGCAGCCTTGTACTAGTACTATTGGCTATACTATCATCCATTAATATTGACTTGTAACACTACTTCCTAGCTATACCTTCGCTCAGGCCTTCAAAATGTTCACTCTGATTGTCCCTGTATACATATAAAGCATTCCGTAATTAAGATTCCTAGCCGACTCCCTAAAATATGGATTCCGTGTTTTTACATAAATTATCGATAAATTCTACCCCGTTACAAACTGCAGGACGCTCAGTCCGATACGATGTGATTCGTACCCCAATAACTACTTTAGCTCTCCTAGATGACTGTATGGTGAGAGAACGATTCAGTTTTGCCTTAGTACTGGGGTCTTTTACTAAAGAAAGTGATGTTTTTTTCACAGTACCTCTTCTTTCTTAGGTCAAAAAAGATGGGTGACCGACTTCACACGGAAAGGGGGATCATACGTGACCAGGCTTAAAAAGTAATCGGAACACCACTTTCTTGACCTGAATACTTTTGAATGTGGGCAATGGGTCTATCTTTATATTATTTTGGCGGCCCTAAAAAGGGCCTGGGCAGCGATCTACGATCGCTGCCCATATAAACCCAGTCCCGCCACCCACTCCTTATATCTCGCAAAACTGAATGGTGGTTCATACGAACCACCATTCGATAGATCTTTTCTTGAATTTCGAGCGGAAGTTTATCCATTACGATAAAGGCAGCCCGACGAACGCTTCCAGCGTTATTTTATAAACTCCTTAGTCCTGACGTCTCAGAAAGCCTTTTTTTACTTGCGGGTATCGAAGCGGAAATTTCTTTCGGTTCCAGACATTCGTGTTTCATCGTTGACACTAAATGTATTGGTATTCCATTATTTGTTAATGCTTTCTGATAAATAATATACTAAAATAATCCTTAGACATCACTTGCATCATAAATTTAACTATGATGTTTCTAACCATATTTCTATGTCAGTTACATGCAATTGTTTTGAAAATTAAATGCGTTGGAAATACTAATTGTCACTTCAACAGCTTTCGGGTATTTCTCGTGTACAACCTGTTATACTTTCGTGTAATGATATGGACGCGCAGTGACTACAAAAGATTGTAATATACAATATTCACACACAAAGCCAAACATTATTGAATACGTGAAACATTTGCAACAGAGGCGTAAAACAGACAAAACTCGTCAACGTCATAGTTCGTATTAGACGCTGGCTATGTTGGGTAGACTAAAATATTGAGAATATGTGGTGGAACTCAGTGTCCGGAATCTATCATAATAAACTCTAATTCTGAGTTATGCAACAAACTATATCATTATGTTGTATTATACACGTTAATACTGATATAGAAAGTTTCTTTAATACCCTCGAGTGTTGATGTAAAAGCACGGAATCCATATTTTAGGGAGTCGGCTAGGAATCTCAATTACGGAATGCTTTATATGTATACAAGGAAAATCAGATTGAACATTTTGAAGGCCTGAGTGAAGGTATAGCTAGGAAGTAGTGTTACAAGTCAATATTAATGGATGATAGTATAGACAATAGTACTAGTACAAGGCTGCAATGGCATAAGACTGCTGTAGAAGCTAATGATAGGACAGATAGACCATAGACCAGTAGTGGCCTTGGAGCTTTGGCGACAAGATGGAAGCGGTTGGTAAGACAACATTAGACCTCATTGAGGAATTATTCATGGTCTTCATGGCCTCATACGACAAAAAAGGGATTCTCCAACCTCGATAGGTACCCTCGAATAATACAATACCAGGCCATAGGTATCCTCAAATACTGAAATGAGGCTTAGCGTCGTAGTAAATTATACATCATTGAGGGATTTTCAATGGTCCTCATAACCTCAAAATAAATTCAATGCGGGTATGAGGCATAATAAAAGAGGACTCGTGGAGGGCTTTTACTTTACATAGCCCTCATGGCCTCATACGGCAACAAATGGATTCTCCAAAAGGTATCCTCGATAGGTATCCTCGAATAATACAATACCAGGTCATAGGTATCCTCAAATACTGAAATGAGGCTAAGAGTCGTGGTAAATTATACCTCATTGAGGTTTTTTTAATGGTCCTCATAACCTCAAAATTCAATGAGGCTATGAGCCATAATAAATGAGGACTCATTGAGGGCTTTTACATAGCCCTCATGGCCTCATACGACAAAAATGGGATTCTCCAAAAGGTATCCTCGATAGGTATCCTCGAATAATACAATACCAGGCCATAGGTATCCTCAAATACTGAAATGAGGCTAAGAGTCGTAGTAAATTATACCTCATTGAGGTTTTTTTAATGGTCCTCATAACCTCAAAATTCAATGAGGCTATGAGCCATAATAAATGAGGACTCGTTGAGGTTGAGGGCTTTTACATAGCCCTCATGGCCTCATTCGACAAAAAAGGGATTCTCCAAAAGGTATCCTCGATAGGTATACTCGAATAATACAATACCAGGCCATTGTATCCTCAAATACTGAATGAGACTAAGAGTCGTAGTAAATTATACCTCATTGAGGGATTTTTTATGGTCCTCATAAGCTCACAATTCAATGAGTCTATGAGGCATAATATATGACGACTTATTGAGGGCTTTTACATAGCCTCCATTGCCTCATACGACAAAAAAGTGATTCCATAACCAGGGACGTTTCACAATAAGGGATTCCATGGGATATGGCCATTGGATATAGAGGTGGTGATAATCGGATAGAACTTCACTGTAATAAGGGAGATAACTCGGCATAGAGATTATGGGAAATCAAGCAATCTGATTGGTTAGTTATAATTTATATAAATGATCTAGATAAATGAAACAACAAGAGTACTTGGAATAGGGTCAGAACTAACAAGAATAGACCAGAATAGCTAAATATAGTAACAATAAGCAAAGCTGTTCCAGTTGATAGGCTCTTCTACGCTACTGGAGTATACTCCAAAGGAACATGGTCGGATAGACGAAAACTATTACATAAGCAGATAGAAGCAGAGAATTCTGAAAGAATTCGAAATAGTAAAAATTGTCGGGTTGTTTGTGGTAATTCTTCAAATCGGAAAATTACTCATGTTCAATCGAACATACCCTCCGAAAATCATACCCCTGCCTTCTTGTAAGTCTTTGGGTAACATAGCAACCACGTGCTACCATAGAAACCAAAATGGCGGCCTCAGTATAAAAATGGACGACGGAAACACGTATCACCTTAACAACACGCGCTGCGCATGCGCACTCACACCACATATCACTATGGCGATGACGTCACAAGATGGCCGCTCACGCATGTTACCATAACAACACAACATGGCGGCACTGGGTCACGTGACATGACGTCACTTCCGAGGTCCTTCGCCGAGGTCCCCCAGACAAGAACCCAAACATACGAGACATACTACTAGGGTCATATCTAAAAAAATGGCGCCGTCCTATGAAATTCTTAACCATTATACCAAAACGCTGACATGGCGTCATAGAGGGTCATATTTAAAAAAAATGGTGCCGTCTTATGAAATTCTTAACCGTTATAACAGAACTCTGGCATGGCATTATCGAGGGTCATATGTACAAAAATTGAAATGGGTCGTATATCTTTTAAATTTTACTGTGTTGAAGAGCTAGAAAAATTAGGAGATGGCTGGTTTGTTTAGGTTTTGGGGGTTTTTGTTTTTGTTTTTCGATTTAACGCCATTTTGACATTTTTACGTAACTTTGAATTTTAGCCTATTTTCATACATTTCAAAAAAGATGAGCGACGAGCTTCGCTTTATTGACAGGCTTAGTACGTAGAACGGCGACAGAGATTTACCCCTCATTGTCGAGCGCTTCGGCGTTAGCCGTGCTTTATTGGATGACGTCTGGAAATTCAATTTACGATTTCAAAACCATCTAGTTTCCATCTAGGACTGAACGCGCGACGTGTGTCAAATGAATAAAACATTTCAGGGGCAACGATGGTGACTTTGCATTCGCCGCATGACGCTGAAAGGACCTCTTGTAATAAAATCTTTGTTTTGCAACAATTACCAACTCGGGTGGAGGAATTTCATGATTTTGAATGACATGCCCGTACGGTGTTACAACATGATGTTGGTTGTTAAAACTTATGAAATACTGACAGTGTGTTTGGTAACTGAGTTACATTTTGCTATTTCTTCAATCAGCAAAAAGTACGGACTCAAATATACTCATTGGACCCGATGTATTAAAGTGACGTCACTGTGGCACCTCGTCTATTGCTTTATTAGATATTTCATATTGGTTATCAACTTTCAAAAGAGAGTAGAGTCTCAAAACCTTAGGTAAGTATACTACTCAAAGTTCACTTAAGCACCAAGTATATCCAACTACCTGTTTTACGTTTTAGTTGAAATAATGTTATGAAAAGTGTATATATCTTATATTTAATTATATCTTCAATGATTTAAGCACAGAAATTGAGATTTTGTTTGCGTTTGACATTATTTTTTAGCTTTTGAATACGATAACCATGAAAATGGATATTATTGGTAAAAGAGGAAATTTTTCCAATTTGCCAAAAAGTTGACGGAGCGAACTGATATTGGTTCAAAATCGTGTATGAGACTCAATATTGTTAATTCCAGCTTGACAACGCCTTCTCATCCTGGTCCTTTGTGAGATGTTGTTCCATTCTTGGACCAGCATGGTACCAAGCTCCTGGACTCCTCTTGGTTGGACTGGACGGACTAAAATTGCAAGCTGCAACTCATTCCAGACAAGTTCGATTGGATGGACGTCAGGGGATCTTGCTGACCAGTTCATACGCTCAATCCCCTCCCTCTGTCGGTACTCCCAGACAGCATGGGCAACATGAGGACGGGCATTTTCGTCCATCAGAATGAATCTATCACCCACTGCACCTGCATACAATCTGACGTGGGCATCCAGGATCTCAGCAATATACCGCTATGCAGTCAATGTACCACGCTCAAGGACACCGAGCTCTATACGTCCATCCCAGCTGATGCCACCACAGACCATTATTGACCCTCCACCATTGCGGTTATACTCAGCAATGCTGGCTGCAAGGAATCGCTCACCTTCTTCTCCATACCCTAGAACGCCTATCTGTGTTGTTGGGCAGTACCTTGACTCATCTGCAAAAAGGACAGGTCGTCAATCTTCTATCCATGGCCCATTCATGTCGTGCCTGGTGGTGGTTCTGTGACAGTTGAATGCGAATACATGGTCTTCTCGATCGGAGACCACCTTCTTGCAACCTTGTTCGGATAGTCTGCGTCGAAACATTTACCCCGGATGCTTTCTGAAGGTCACTGCGAAACTGGGTTGCTGTGGCAAAGCGGTTCCTACGGACCTTGATGATGAAGAACCGGTCTTCAGCTGCAGATGTTGCCCTGTCTCTGCCACCCCCATGTCGTCTGACTGGTGTGCCATACTGCTGAAATCTTGCCCAGGCTCTGGTGATCACCGTATGGTGCACACCAAGAGCTTCATCAACCTGACGATGGGTAGCCCCTTGTTCCACCATCCCTACAGCCCACCACATTTCTGCTTCAGACAAATGTCTTCTTACATTTGCATTCGCCATATTCAATCATTAAATCACAAGGGTTTGTGTTGAAATGAATACCCTACACATCTCATGTACATGTAGACAGTACATGAACACATCATGGAAATCAACGGGTACATATTTTCCATAACTGTCACGAAAAGTCTGCCTGTCAAGAGAGCTAATGTAAACACTGGGGACCATCTCAATGCATTCCTCAATCATGTCGATCAAAAAATATCGCAAATGTGTCGCAAGAAAATTCCACAATGATGTGTCACATATATGTGGTCCTTAGCAAACTTTGAGTAGTATATAATATTGATATATTTAATTAAGATATCTGTACATTCTATTAACATGGCCAATGTCTGAGCCTGGTTATGATAATTAATTCTTACACACAGCCAATACTGTAAAACTTTTTTACAATTGTTTTTTTTACTAGAAATGTATTTTCTACTTATTAATATAACTGATTAAAACGAATAATTAGTATTTGAAAAGATATGGTAAATTGCCAAATCTTTGAAAATGCTAATGATTCATTTTACCCCATTTGAAGTGATAACTACAAAATACAATTCTAGAAAATACAATTGTATAAGTTTTATAGTATTGACCCCCGATGAACTATCTGCGACCATTGGGGGAGGGAGGCCCAAAATTATCGGATCGAATTTCACTGCCTTTCAGGTTGTGCATATTGTACCTACTTATAAACCTTGAATGTAGCGAATATTGTCACCCCCCCCCCCCCCCCACCCCTCAAGTATTCTTTCCAAATGAGTCTCGTCTCTTTGTGCAAGTCAATCGAAAAATAGGAATAGTTCATAATCGGAATAGAAATAGTAATGGAAGCGAAACCTCTTTGATCTCTTTCTCCTATAATCAGATCTTCGTCGGTTTTCTCCTAACACTGTCGTCGGATCTCCTGTAAAGGAGACACAATGATAGTATAGTCGGGAGAAAAAACGGCGTCGTCTAATCAGCTGGCTCACAAAGTGTTAAGAATATTTCAGGTAATATCTGTTCGACAAATTGAGAAAGGTGATTAAGCAAGTTTTATTTTTTTATTATTTTTTTATTCTGATACAGCTTTGAAAACTATATATAATACAATTAAACATTCGTAGTTTCTTATGCAAAATTATATGCGTATATCTGTAGCAAATACAGTGTGTAAAAGTTTAACAGAGTATGGGTTATGTACCATCGCAATATCTGATGAGCAAGTGTTGCAGAAGCAAATGTGAGCTCTCAAATGGCAGTAGTAGAGTATAAACTGCCGTGCCTCATGGGGATAAGGGTCTTATCTTTAACGTCACTTCTTCATACATGGAAAAATAAAAAAAATGTCAAGAGTTAACGATTGTTGATAATCTGGCCCATCTCGCCATCAGTATACGCCAACAGACATTAATTCTATATTTTTGAGCTATTTCGGTAATTCAGTGAAGCTTGTGAAAGCCGGGTTCGCATTCTCACTTTGCAGGAATAAATATATTGTTTTATAGATAAGAGTGCATATATCTATTATTGGTTCGTTTTTTTCGTTTTTGTTTCTATTCAAAAATGACGTACTGTTTTCAGAGTGGTAGTGAGATTCCAAATCCCTCTTTTAACTTTTCTCTCAAGTTTTTTTAATAATGTTTTATGAAACGGAGCAGCCAATGGCAAGGTGCGAGATTGCCTCTTTAGCATTATTACAGGAGGTACCATAATTCTGTTTCAGATAAATTACATTGATAAAGTTTAGAGTTTGTGTAGAGAATCCTGTGTAGTATTTCGTATGATAGATTCTGTAAATAAACACCATCAGTAATTGTAAATGAATTATTATATATCTGCTCCCAGTCACCAAATTGCAAGCTGGTATTCAAAATTGTTTCATTCCATTTTCCTTGTGTTTTTAGAGGAGATGTGGCAAACTGTTGCAAGAATGTTGGGTAAAAAGCTTGACAGACCTTTTGAGAGTGTTTAAGTTAATCATCGGATCTCCTGTAAAGGAGACACAATGATTGTTTTGTCGGGAAAAAATCGGCGTTTTAATCAGCTGGCTCACAAACTGTTAAGATTAATTCAGGTGATTTCTGTTCAACAAAATTGAGAAAGCTGATTAGGCAAGTACCCACAAACTATTGTCATAACTATGGGTACATAAAGTGCAGTTTGAAAACTGTTGAAGAACTGGTGTGGCTATCCGATTGTTAAAAAAATGTTCGACTGAGTATGCTGCATTCCGGTGAATTATTATTAACTTTGCAAGAGTGTAAAAAAATTAAGTTTTCGAATCTTACGTGAAATCCCCAGTACAAGGCATCTTTGCGACCAGTTGTTCGGTCATTGTAGAAGAAGAATTTAAGAGGAGAAACCTCGTAGGATTTTGATAACATTTAGGCGATTCGAAAATTATTTCCTAATCAGCCAATTTCGAATCGAGTAGAATCATCGACACGATTTCAAATCGAATAGAATTTCGAAACTTTGCTTAGCATTAGGGGAGATGCTGCTGAAACAATTCCAGTAAATACACAGAACGACATGCGCCCGTGAATGGGTTAATCGATATGGCACGAGTGCCATATCGATTAACACATCCACACGCGCGTGTCGTTCTGTGTTTATTACACGCCTCCACGTCTATAAAAGCAATTATTAGAAGGACAGACAGAAATTCATTTGAAATCTAGTGCCATATCGATTAACACATCCAGACGAGCGTGTCGTTCTGTGTTTATTACACGCCTCCACGTCTATAAAAGCAATTATTAGAAGGACAGACAGAAATTCATTTGAAATCTAGTGCCATATCGATTAACACATCCACACGCGCGTGTCGTTCTGTGTTTATTACACGCCTCCACGTCTATAAAAGCAATTATTAGAAGGACAGGCAGAAATTCATTTGAAATCTAGTGCCATATCGATTAACACATCCACACGAGCGTGTCGTTCTGTGTTTATTACACGCCTTCACGTCTATAAAAGCAATTATTAGAAGGACAGACAGAAATTCATTTGAAATCTAGTGCCATATCGATTAACACATCCACACGCGCGTGTCGTTCTGTGTTTATTACACGCCTCCACGTGTATAAAAGCAATTATTAGAAGGACAGACAGAAATTCATTTGAAGTCTAGTGCCATATCGATTAACACATCCACACGCGCGTGTCGTTCTGTGTTTATTACACGCCTCCACGTCTACAAAAGCAATTATTAGAAGGATAGACAGAAATTCATTTGAAATCTAGTGCCATATCGATTAACACATCCACACGCGCGTGTCGTTCTGTGTTTATTACACGCCTCCACGTCTATAAAAGCAACTATTAGAAGGGCAGACAGAAATGCATTTGAAATCTCGTTCCCTGAGTTTCAATGTGTTCCATGTGCCAGTAGGTACATATAACACATTGGAACTCAGAGGACGAAGTGTCAACAACCTGTGTTACTATTTTTATCTATCTCTGGCGTTTCAAATTGTAATTGCGGTGCACGATTTGTAGAAAATTCCAGTGAAATTTCGCTTCTATTTAAAAATAATCCGTCAACGATTTCCGTTCGACACATATATGTGGAA
Organism: Pictodentalium vernedei; assembly: GCA_031216915.1. Classification (NCBI taxonomy): domain Eukaryota; kingdom Metazoa; phylum Mollusca; class Scaphopoda; order Dentaliida; family Dentaliidae; genus Pictodentalium; species Pictodentalium vernedei. The sequence goes on along the minus strand of CM062288.1, from coordinate 12,917,195 downwards.
CGGTTTTTCATTCTCCACATGGTTTAGTATTGCTGTAGATGGGGATTCATAGAACAAGCGTGTAATAAAATATTATTATGGTTAAAGTTGAGATGTTGGTGTACTTACCTTTTCAGCTTGTTGTTTTGATAATCCAAGATCGTAGAATATTATCTTTAAATCTGGAAATCTCGGTAACAATACCTCATGTAAATTTTTCATAAGAGTTTCAGCTATTCCGTAAAAATTACTGGTTGCCGCACTTACAATGACTGGAATGTCTGGGAAGTGACTGACAGGAATATAAGTATTAAGTTTCAATTCTTTGATATAAGTTTCATTCTTCACAGTCGGGTATGATTTAATAACGTTGATATCTTCCTCTAACGTTTTACCAAGTGACACATTACAATGGCGCATGTCGAAGAAACGGGAGTCTGGAATAAAAGTAAACAACTTCTAACACACATCTTTTTTGGTATCAAAGCTGATGATAATTCTGCCCTAGATGTTGTGGTGGAAGGATATATACTACTCAAAGTTTTCTAAGCACCACATATTTGACACATCATAGTGATCTTTGCTTGTGGCATATTTACGATATATTTTGTGGATATGATTGAGGAATGTATTGAGGTGGTCCCCAGTGTCTACATTAGCTCTCTTGACAGGCAGATTTTTCGTGACAGTCATGGAAAGCATGTACCCCATTATGTTTTCTGGTACTGTCTACATGTACATGACACGTGAAGGGTATTCAATCGTCATTTCAACACAAAACCTTGTGAATTAATGGTTGAATATGGCGAATGCAAATGTAAGAAGACATTTGTCCGAAGCAGAGATGTGGCGGACTGTTGGGATGGTGGGGTAAGGGGCTACGCATCGTCAGGTTGGTGAAGCCCTTGGTGTGCACCATACGCTGATCACCAGAGCCTGAGCAAGATTTCAGCAATATGACACACCAGTAAAACGGCATGGTGATCGCAGAGACAGGGCAACATCTGCAGCTGAAGACCGTTTTTTTATCGTGGTACATTGACTGCGCAGCGGTATATTGATGAGATCCTGGACGCCCACATCAGATTGTATGCTGGTGCAGTGGGAGATAGATTCATTCTGATGGACGATAATGCCCATCCTCATGTGGTCCTATATAGTACTGAAAACATAATCACGCAGGGGATTAAATATCAGATTTATCTCACTACGAGGCAGATAAGAGGATTAATACAAATATAGAAAACACCATGGAAACAGCAGGGACTGTGGTAAGAGTGATCTGACAGAGAATTTGATCGCTTACCGGTTACACCGATCTGTTTTGGAGGATTTACATCGATCGCAATTTTCCGAATTAATCCAAGAGCTGAGGAGTCATGTGGAAGATGTTGAGAGTCGAACAGTATAAAGGACGATAAAATAGTCCATCTTCAGAATAAACTCGATGAACTGAAACAGTATCGCATACGCAACAGCCTAAGGATATTGGAAATGCCAGAGACAAGTGGAGAAGTAACAGACGACCTAACTGGACCTGACGATAAAAATGGAAATTCCTATTGACATCAATGAGATTTAGAGAAGTCACCATTCTGGTACTTCACGTACAACACAAACTCATCCCAGAAGAGTTAGTTTAACCCTTTACCTAACGTAACGGCCAAAACCGGCCAGCGCTATTCTCAAAAATCGTCAATTAATTTTCATTATTTTTTTCATTTTTTGTCTCAAAAACATAGGTTATGACCCCTCTTTGGAACGAGCTCGTCGAGCTCGTTCCAACGAGGGGTCATAACCTATGTTTTTGAGACAAAAAATGAAAAAAATTAGTTATTCAAGAATTATTTTTGCAAGTGTCGTCTGCTTTTCATGTTAGGTAAGGGGTTAATTTGTCTCTACTCCGGACTTTAACCTTTTACCAAACACAGAGAATATCAAAATTTATTATTTCAATTACTATATTTAAATTTTTTTCAAAAACAAATAACAAAACCATATCATGTGACCCTTCACTGGAACGAGCTCATCGAGCTCGATCCAGTGAGGGGGTCACATCATATAGTTTTGTTGAAATATTTAGAAATTGTTTTGTTTTTCAACTGCTCAATTTACAAATTACTTCCGGCGGATGCGGGCGATTCGTTAGTAGAAGATTAAAGTTGAGACACATGTACAGCTTTGGCTCCATATTCAACACCTTTCCTTTTTGGGTCGCAATTTTTCTGCGGCCCGGAATTAGTTAAATATTGGACCAAAAATGCTCATTGTTTTCAAAGCAGAGGTGCGTGATTCCCACTATTCATTCACAAAGATTTCGATCTCCAGATTTAGATATCCCAATAAAAAGTATTTAATCCATCTTTAAGTCATGAAGATAATTGTAGTAACCTACATAGCGGAACTTTGCGGCGGAATCATAAAACCGCGGCTGTGTTGAGTATCCATTTCTAATGGTGATGTAATAAAAACATAGGTCAAATCCAGTTTCAATTGAGTAACATTTCTTAGATTAGACTGGTGGCCTGAGAGCTTACCTACAGTCCCTGGAGAGAGGATGGTAACTAAATCCCCCGTAGAGTTTAGTTACCACCCAAAAGTATCACCATTTTCCAATTCTGCATTATGGACAAAAACACAAGCTAGAATTCAGCCAATGGACCTCCGAGTTTAACTCGGAGGTCCATTGGGATGACTTTGATTGTGCTTGTTATGCTTTGCAACAGATTTGCAACTATTGCTTGGTTTGAATCTCTACTCTGTGGGTGATTAAGTAATAATACACCCTCGACGCACGGTACAACAAGGAAATATTTACATAATGCTCGTACATTTATTTACATTTGGAGATAAAATAGTACAAGACCATCTTAAATGCCACATTTCCGCATTTTCAAAATTGGTAAAGCACCACTAGGCAATATAGTTCGGTCTCTTTGTTCTATTTTAACGATCTTCTAAAACAACGGCTAGTCTTCGCGTTGGAAGTTGATTGAATGTGATAATCATGGGTCAAATGCAACTACATTTGTTTACACCTGTAGGTAATAAAGTTAAATACTATATGCGTATATGCGGTATAGGACCTGAACATCAGGCCTTGATGTAGGAGCCCACTTATGCTAGCAATACAAGTATAGATCATTGGCTACGAACAGGAATTGGGGTTTCCTCGGGGTAGTATTTTATCTGTTACTCTGTTTTCAATTAAGATCAACAGTATCATCGATGCAATTGAGAATATGGTAGATTATTCACTGTATGTTGATGATTTTTTAATCTGTTATAGCGGTAAAAACATGTTTAAACAGAATCCGGAAATGCGCAACAGAAAACGGCTTCAAATTTTCAAAGACGAAAACTAATTGTGTTCATTTCTGTAATCTCCGAAATCACCATCTTGATCCGGAATTGAAAAAAGTTGTTAAAGAAGTGAAATTCTTCGCTTTGTTGTTTGACAACAAACTGAATTTCACTTCTAACATAAAACAACTAAAGGTAAAATGTAAAAGGGCTCCGAACCTTTTGAAGGTAGTTGGTAGTACTGATTGGGGTGCTGACCTAAAAACATTACGCCATTTGTATAGATCACTTGTTCGATACAACTTAAATTACGGTTGTATAGTTTACGGTTCTGTAAGGAAGTCATATCTCAAACCACTTGATGTAATTCATAATAGTGATATTATAATTAGTCTAGGGGCTTTTCGAACATCACCAATAAATTCGATGCTTGTTGAAGCAGGAAACCTTCTCTTGAGAAGCGGAGAATTAAATTGTCTCTCCAGTATGTATCTAAACTTTTGGCTAATCCATCAAATCCTGCTTATAACTGTGCTGCAGAGCCTCAAAATGATGAATTCTGTAACCGACACCAGAAACATATTCCTCCATTCGTAATTAGAATTAAAACCCACATGGAGTCTGTCAAAATTTATTCTGATTCTATAAAAGAAAACCGTACATCACATATCCCGCCTTGGCATTTTAAAAAACCTAGTTATTTTAAACCTTGCGTCTACCAAAAATCTGATACAATTACCTTGCAGTTTAAATAAGAATATACGAAATAATGTCCAAGTATAGTACATATATAAGGATTTATACAGATGGATCTAAAGATGGTGACAAAGTATCACCAGCTGCTGTTATTGGTGATCATATCACCTCAATCAGAATACCGAATCGGAGTTCTATTTTCACAGATGAAGGTAAATCTTTACAATACAACTCACGCTTGAACACATCGAGAGTGTACAGGAAAAAGAAGTCTATTATTTTTTCCGACTCTCTTTCCTCTTTACTTGCTTTACTCAACCCCAAGTTGAAGAACCCTCTCATTTTGGAGCTTCGTTAGAAGTTAACAACTCTCATGTCTGACCAATATGATGTCGTGTTTTCCTGGTTACTCAGACATGTAGGTACCGCTGGTAACACAAAAGCAGACAGTGCAGCAAATCAGGCTTTAACCAAGCCTCGCACTGATTTGAGCATCGCTGTCAGCGAATTCAAGTCATATATCAGTAATTACATCAAATCTGTATGGCAGTCGAATGGGATGGGGCGACAAATAACAAGCTCCATCAATTCCGACCAAATATTTCTGATCACTACCCGTCTAGTAACCTTTGTAGAAGGATCTTGCAGTTTTGACGCGATGCCATATTGGTCATACACGACTAACAGATTCCTATTTGTTAGAGGGTAATATGCGACCAGAGTATGTTCCATGTCAGCAGGTGTTGCCAGTGGAACACATTCTTTTACATTGTACCGATTGTAATCTTGTTAGAGGGCAGTACTTCACAGTTGAATCCCTTAGATACCTGTTTTATAATACGAGCCCACACAAAATTGTATCATTTCTGAAAGTAATCAACCTTTTTAAGAAATTTTAAAATTGTTTTTATTCTTTAATCTCGACTCATCAAGTCTCAATTTCTCAGGTTGATTTATAAGTTCTTCACCTATCTCATTACACATTGTTGTTCTAATCATTCTAGTCTTTGACATGTCTATTGTGGTTATTTTTTTATTTTTATTCAGTCTTTTGCTTCATAATTTATATTGACGTTTTACATATCACTGTTTTCTCGTCACGATATAGCCTTCGCTGTTGATGTGGCGTTAAGCACCAATAAATAAATAAATAAATATAAATTAATAAATAAATAAATAAATAAATAAATAAATAAATAAATAAATAAATAAATAAATAAATAGATGATTGGCTAATCTTAAATTTATACTTGGTTTGTGGTCGCGATACAGCCATAGATACTGAAAGTGACCCTAAACACCAAAAAAAACATAACAGTTCATTTATGGAAGGTGGATTTTGTCTCTGGTTGACAAATTTAAATATAAAGACACCCAAAAACCAATATATGTGGCCGATATCTGCTACAAAAGCTCAGGGCCCATAGCTTAGCGAAATGTACGACAGTTTCACTCCGCGTCACTCCTGCATCGGGGGTCGGGGATGGTGCGATGCCGATATCAATGGGAAACGTGTCATGTATGAGGTACGCGAGATGTGCTGCCTTAATTTATGAATGTCAAATAGACAAACATTGAGAGAGAAAGTGCATGTATTGTGTCGCGGGTATGGAAACCGACTTATCATTAACATACGCTGGTATATCATACTATTATAAGTTTGAGAGCGTTTCTTGTCAACTTAATCCTTTGCCTAACCTGAAAAGCAGACGGCAAAAATAATTCTTGAATAACTGATTTTTTCATTTTTTGTCACAAAAACATAGGTTATGACCCCTCGTTGGAGCTCGGCGAGGTCGTTCCAACGAGGTGTCATAACCTATGTTTTTGAAACAAAAAATGAAAAAAATAATGAAAATTAATTGGCGATTTTTGAGAATAGCGCTGGCCGGTTTTGGCCTTTACGTTGGATAAAGGGTTAATGTGTTTTCGTGGAGATGAGGGTGGGGGAGGGGGTGTTACTCTAAGATTATGTCCTTAAACTGTAATCGCCATGTGGCCGAAGTATTTGCTTTTTTTACCATATGTACCACATTCTGGCTTACATGTGAATAAATGACACTGTTCAATGTTTAACCCTTTGCGACTACGGTACGTAATATTTCGTACGGAAATTGCCGTGCGTTGCGACTTCCGTACGTAATATTACGTACTCCGACTTTGAACTGCATTTACGTCCAGGAACATGATACTTCATAATTTCATTAAATATGATGGATGAGTAGTAGGAGAGGGATGAAACGTGCCTGTTTGGCAGGACCCTGGAAGTGACGTCATAGTCACGTGACCTGGTGACGTCATGTTGTGTTGTCATGGTAACCCGCGTGAGCGGCCATCGTGTGACGTCACATCCATAGTGATACGTGGTGTGGGAGTGCGCATGCGCAGCGCGTATTGTTAGGGTGATACGTGTTTCCGTCGGCCATTTTGTATACTGGAGGCCGCCATCTTGGTTTCTATGGTAGCACGTGGCTGCTATGTGATGATCCAAAACCTTCTAACAAGACACGGGTATGTTCGGAGGATGTGTTCGATTGAATCGGAGTATTACGAATTACCACAAACAACCCGACAATCCCTCCAAATCACCGAAATTGAATTTATTTACTACGGATTCCCCAATTTATCGGTGTAGCACGTAGTGCTATAGTACCAAGGGGTACAAGGGGTGCGTTCCTTTGTAGAAGAGTATATTCCAGTAGCGTAGAAGAGCCTACTAGTTGGAACAGTTTACCTTATTATTACTATATTTAGCAATTTCTGGTCTATTCTTGTTTGTTCTGACCCTATTCCGTGTACTCTTGTTGTTTCATTTATCTAGATCAACAAAACATCTCATGAGCCAGGAGCTGGTAAAAAATAACACATCGCTTCGGTTTTATACAACATATGTATGTCATTTGCTTTCACATAAAATAATTAACCGACTTCTGTATTATAAGTTCTGAACGCATTCTCACCATTTGGTAACATAGTTAATCTCTCTGGAACCACGGTAACCTCTTGTAATTTCTCAGATGACCGCTCCGTTGGAACAATAAAAGTGCCATTCACCTAAAACAAGTGTTTCAAAAAAAGCTTATAAATTGTATGATATTTGGCAAACGTGATACATGTAGAATGACAAAGTTATATAAAACCTGGAATTATTTGTAACATTTTGAGTCCTATAACTCAGAAAATGGTAGTTCAGAAAATGTCTGTTACAGAGAGTAAAGTAGATATATCCCACAATACTCACTTATCATGATCTTTGCACTCCCCCACCAACACCTCGAATGTTATAGGTAATAGTCTGGAAAGGGGGTGCAGATGGTATTTTGTGTTAAGTACAGAGAAGGCCGCAAGGGTAGTTACGCTTCAAAAAGCGCCGTGATTCCTATTTGCAAATGAAATCGCGCTCTTAAAAATTCCGAAACGTGAAGAAATGCGTTTATTCGAGAAATGCGTCCCTTCAGTATTGTACTCCGTCGGGATTCGTCGCCATTTTACAGCATCATTGTGCATTTTTGTGTTCAAAATACAATCTATTTGATCGGAATTATTTCACAAAGTTTCAGTGAGTTCTGAATCAATTTGAGAAATGAAAACCATTCAGTGGTTAAAATATTCATCTTACAAACAGACCGTATTTACCCCAATTTGTTTTTATTTATTTATTAGTGTTTAAGGTCACATACTTATGCATAATGGCTAATCGTGACCGTGAAGGTTTTACGGGTGGAGGATGCCGGAGTACCCGGAGAGAACCACCGAGCATCGACGAGCAACTGTAAGCTCCACAATATTCTAACTCTGTCCAAGTTCCGCTAAAGCAGGGTTACAGTGGTTGAAGACATGTGCACCATTGACGTGCAGTACGCATTAGTACACGGCGTCATCGTGCCCCCTTGTATGCAACCTGGGGAAATTGTCCTTGCCCAAGGACACAACGTGGATCGTCCCAGACGGGGGTCGAACTCGGGACCTCTAGCATAGAAGTCCAACAGTCTACCAGTCTACCTCTAAGCCACCGTGCTCCCTACCCCCCCCCCCCCAAAGCGCCTAGGCAAAGTACAAACTCTGCACCGAGGATAACAATCACGCGTGCGATCATTTGATTCAGAAAGAGAACATGTTTTACCTGCACTCAATTGACATCGAGTTATTACAGATGTCGAGACCACCGTTTTTGATAACAGTAATTAAATGATAAATAAATCACCAGCTCATTGAAATACATTATACTTGATCATTTTTTGCTATTATGATATATTTATATAGGCCTGCCATGACTAACATTCCAAGTACAGGACACCAAACCCTATAGGATGAAAACTTTATGGAAAAGACCTCAACAAAAATTGCAAGGATAAGGAAAAAGCCTGTTTGTTTTCTTGTTTTCTTGTTAAGCCCTACAATATTTTTCATATTTTGTGTTTAGTTGCAATTTCAATTCTAATCTTTACCCAAAGTAAGGGCCAAAACCGGCCAGCGCTATTCTCAAAAATCGCCAATTAATTTTCATTAGTTTTTCATTTTTTGTCTCCAAAACATAGGTTATGATCCCTCATTGGAACGAGCTCATCGAAATCATTCTAATGAGGGGTCACACTCTATGTTTTTGACACACAAAATGAAAAAAAGTAGTTATTCAAGAATTGTATTTACAAGTGTCGTCTCTTTTTTCATGTTAGTTAAAGGGTTAAACTTAATTTTTGTTATTTCCTTATTAGACGACCTTTTATTATGATCCCCCGATACCATCCTCAAAATGTACATAAGAATTTAACCAGTGGCGTTGCAGTAACCAGTTCTGGTCAGATCACCGAAGTTAAGCAACGTCGAGCCCGGTTAGTCCTTCGATGGGTGACCGTCTGAGCGATTGATTCACTCTCCCGCGTTGTGTCCTTGGGCAAGGCACTTCACACCGATTGTCCACATGGGGGCTCGACGACGCCGTGTACTAAGGCGTACTGTACGTCGATGATGCGCATGCCTTCAGCCATTCTAACCCTAAATGTGCTGCAGTGCGGAGTTACGATGTTGTGGAGCTGGCAACTGCTCGTCGTTGCCCGGTGGTTCTCTCTGTAAACTTGTATTGGGGAAACAGTGAAGCGCGGTGGCTCAGTGGTAGATTGTTGTACTTCTATGCTATCCTTGGGCACGGCACTTCCTCCCGGTTGCCTACATGGGGGGCACGATGATGCCGTGTACTAAGGCGCACTGCACGTCGATGGTGCACATATCTTCAACCGCTGTAAACCTGCTTAAGCGGAGCTTGGACAGAGTTAGAATGTTGAGGAGCTGGCAGCTGCCCGTCGTTGCTCGGTGGTTCTCTCTCTGTGTTCTCTGGCTTCCTCCACCCGTAAAACTGTCACCGACACGATATGACCTTGGCTGTTAACCTGTCGTTAAAACCTAATAAATAAATAAGTAACCAATTTGATCTTGTGTGAACCAGTGCTCGTTAAACTCCTCCAAACAAGACTGATTTGGTTAAATTCTAAGTTGCATTATGGGAATAATTTGCTTTTTGACACTTTGTGATTTTGATATCAGATTTTAAAGCGTTATTGGAGCAGGCATTTCAACCGGACCTATACCGGTACCGCCGGTTCCCTCATGCTCCAACCGGCACCGGTACTGAAGCTTTTGTCCCGCCGGTACCGGGACAAAATTATTTTGGGGGAAATTCCTAACTGGACGAGGGTAAACGGGCTAATAATTGTGTATGGCACACATACAGGACATACTTTCAGCTTATTTGTGAATGAACATTTCAAAATACTCTAAAGGGACATGTTCTGTCTGCACCACCACCCTTATAAGGCCGATCATTTTAACTTTCCAAACATGGCATCAAAGAAAACGAATGCATCGTCAAGATACTTTAAAGAAATTGTTCTGTGGCGATATCAAGTAACCATAAAACACGATTTTCGTGCTTTATGATTACTTTGCTGTCGCCGCAGAATAATTGGTAAGATGCCATGTTTGTCTTTCAAATTTTGGGGACTGGGTCGGTTTAAATTAGAATTTATCCCATCTGATTGTGATGTCATCCAATTATTGACTTGTCCCCGTACCGGTTTCGACGTGACAGGCTCTGCACCGTCCCGGTACCTGTTATGTTGGTATATTTATTTATTTATTTATTGGTGTTTTAAGGTCACATATTTTTGCACAATGGCTAATCATGACCATGACAGTTTAACGGGTGGAGGAAGCCGGAATACCCGGAGAGAACCACCGAGCAAAGGCGAACAACTGTCAGCTCCCCAACATACGAACTCCACACAAGCAGGGTTAGCATTAGTTGAAGACAAGTGCACCATCGAGGTGCAGTACACCTTAGTACACAACGTCACCGTGCCCCCTGTTATGTTGGTACCGGCGGTACTTTGGCATGCCTGTACTTTATTATATAGATACAGTACAGGCGCCGTAGACTGGTCACCTTCCACGGATGGGTAATATTTGCACGGACGCAATAATATTAGATTCCAAACACCAATCACAGGAATAATCATCCAAAAATTTAACTAATGAAGCACCGGGTTTAACATTTTGCTGCTGATGATGATTTTTATTATCTGGTTAACGCTGATTAACTTCACTGCCTACACGTGAATTACTACCATTACACGGCGGCTGCACTTTAGAACATTTGGTCTTTTTCTTTAATTTATAACAAAAGTCAACACGGTGGACATGGTCAGTAAACGAATCTGGGTGTTTTGCTCGCAAAGCACGACTAAACTAATTGGTGAAACACCTGCGAAAGAAAATGTTCTGCATAAATGTAAGTCTATAGAGGATGTCTAGTGTTTTTGAGTGGATACCGAAATTATCTCATGAGTGACCGAGACAAATGTTTATTTTATATATTTTATATATTTAAGATAATCATTTGTCTCGGTCGCGAGTGAGATAAGTTTCGGTATCCACATGAAAACACTAGACTTTCTTTTTATTATACGCTTTTTATAAGACTGATCATTCCTATCGATAATTCCACTCGTTTCAACCTTGAATTGATGCATGAAAGTAAACAACGCGCATTGATACGCGGAAGTGATTCCATCGATACTCGGAACAGGTAGCGTCTTATGATCTGATTCAGCTGACGTATTTCCTGCATCAATTCAAGGTGAATATGTGTTGAATTATTCTGGAAATGATCGGTATCCACTCAGACACACTATATTTTCTTTTCATTGTACGTGTTTAGAACACATTGTTCATTTCCAGTGACAATTTTACTCGTATTCACCTTGCATTGATGCCTTGAAGGCCGACATTTTGATTGATACCGTGGAAATGAACATTTCTATATCTTCACAATGGGGGATACGATCTCTATCTTCCCGCACTTTTTTCGTTATTTTATCGTTTAGTGTGTAATAAAAAGGATTATTCCACCAGCAGATTCAGTCATGTTACATTTTTCAAGTCTTAGTGGCTGATATTAATCTGTCTGTTCACGGATAGTCAACGTAGAAGGTTGTTATCGTTCGATATTCCAAATTAAATGAGACAAATGTGTCGAAAGTATCAGTCTGTTCTCAAAAAGGTAGTCACAAAGAACACTCCCTATGTTTATTTGCAGAGCCCACGAAAATATAGATAGACAATCCTACTAAACATTACCGTCCTTATCGAGAGCAGTTCAAACACTGTTCTGTCGGAACTAGAATACCCTGTACAAGTTAGATTAAATTGTGTCCTGTCAATTGTTAAACGGACAAGACTGCGTTTTTTGAATTGGTAATACGAAAGGCAGACACATTCGGATAAACAGATTGCAAGGTTTTGTCAATTAAGTTTTGATAACTTTTCCATGCAACACTGTCATATAAAAATTGAGAAATGTGCTAGAAATACACAGAACGACACACGCGTGTAAATGGGTTAATCGATATGGCGCGAGTGCCAGCGCGGGGGGATTAGGCCTCTCGTTTTATCCTTCCGCGATGGCACAAGTGTCATATCAATTAACCCATACAGACACGTGTAATTTATATGTTTATTACTCGCCTTAACGTCTAAAAAAAAATATTAGAAGATCATTCTGCAATTCATTTGACAACTATCAACAAAAATAACAAAAATAACACATTTTATTGAAAACCAAATTTGCGAGGGAAACCCGTGTTACTATTTCGTCCCCTGAGTTTCAGTGTGTTATATGTGCCTACTGAAACATAGAACACATTGGAGCACATTTTCAGCTATCGCTAAGGACTCAAATTGTAATTGTATTTCCCGATTTGTAGAACATTCCAGTGAAAATTCGCTTCTATTTAAAAAATACCCATCTGTCAACGATTTCCGTTCCGCACATATGTGCGGAACAGATTTTCATTTTCCACATGATTCGGTGTTGCTGTAGATGGGGATTACATAGAACAGGCGTGTAATAAAAAAATTGATTTCTTCCAAAACAGTGTTTCAACATTTGAATACGCTTTAAAATAAGCTCTTTGTGCCTGTTGGATTTCTAAAAGTATTCCCCGACCACATGATACCGTCTTTTGTCCCTACATATGTATATCAATATCTGTGGGTACATTAGGTCAGGCCAGGTTATCGTTTTTTTTTTTAATCTTGCAGAATAATTAATTACTATGTATCTACGTCAGACGGTTTGAATAAGCAGATTCACAAGATGGTCGATATATTGAGTTTGTAGAACGAAATAGACTTCAATATGCGTTGTAGGCAGGGTGCCTTTGCAATGTGAGATTGTCAAAAATCTACAGAGGAACTCAACTTGAATATAATTTGACAGTAAGAAGCATTTATAAATATGAGCTCCAGGCCTTGCCAAAAAATCCATGTACTACAGTTAAAACTAGAAGACCTGTTACGAACTGTGCGCTTCGCGCAATTGCCATATCGAATGGCGTCCAAAGCACCGCCGGTTCTCTTGGTTACTCATAGCAAACGCAGGCAATATTTCTGCCAATGGACCTCCGGCTGAACAATTCCTTGTGCACAGGCCATATGTACAGAATCTGATAGTTTACTATGGTCATAACGTGTAGATTAACGCGCAGATCAACGTGCTATTTGTGCGCTTTTCATGACAGGACTTGTAGTTTTAACTTATCTTTATGCTGCTGTATTATAGAGAGTGTTCTTCTTGTTTATGAGATGTAACGCAACTTCATTATTATCTGCTTTATCGACATGAGTTGGAACGATCGGGGTATATTAACCCTTTCTCCCCAGAAACGTGATAGATCATAATTTCCTTAAGTAGGATAGCTTAAAGGCGAATTTTGCCGAAAGCAGACGACACTTGCAAAAATAATTCTTGAATAACTAATTTTTTTCATTTTTTGTCTCAAAAACATAGGTTTTGACCCCTCGTTGGAACGAGCTCGACGAGCTCGTTCCAACGAGGGGTCATAACCTATGTTTTTGAGACAAAAAATGAACAAAATTATGAAAATTAATCGGCGATTTTTGAGAATAGCGCTGGCCGGTTTTGGCCGTTACGGTGGACCAATCAATATTTTCAAGGGTCTGCATGTTGAAAATATTGATTGGTCTACTCACAAATAATGAATGTAGAATTTTTCCGCTTCTGTCATTGAACTGACATAGACGATACCACCAGGGTTCAGAGGACTGAGTCAGGATTATGAAGCCATACATAATGGGTTACCTGGAGATCCATTGGCTGAAACATTGCTTGTCCACAGACCATATGTACAGAATTTGATAGCTTTACTGAGGTCATAACGCGTAGATTAACGCGCAGATCGACGTGCTATTTGTTCGCATTTCATGACAGGACTCCTAGTTTTAACTGCAATATTAACAAAAACAGGAAGTTGACTGCAGACCAATTTTTTCGACAGACAAGAAAACATTTTGTAGCTCTGTGCGAAATGTTATTCAGACGGAGATCAATCGGACCCAGTGTGTGACTTATATGGCTCACGAAAATCTTCTAAGCCCGAAAACAGGAAGTGCCTCGGCGGTCAAGTTTCTCAGCGGATGACAAAATCTAGCTGCCATCTTTTTCTGCCACCTCGAATAAGCATGTGACGTTTCGTGAAAACCCGATCAGAAATGCGGATTGTAGGCCGTGCCAAAGGAATCCAGGACTAACGTGCAGACGTACTTACTAACAAACCAACAAACGTACATACGAACGACGGACGCCGAGTGACGACGGTAGCTAATCTTGACTTCGTCAAGGTGAGCTATAAACTTTAGTAGCCATTTTTAAGAATCAGGAACTGCATAAACAGTAAGCAAAAATCACATTTCCCAGCCGGGACAGCGCTCATACTTCCGGACCTTGGACCATGGGATTTTCTCGCGTCCCTCACTGCACCCGTGATATCTGGAACATATATAATCTAATCGGCTACTCTTTTCAAGAAAACAGGTCCCAAGTGAAATTGAGATGGCGCCTGAATACAGGTTTAAACGTGAACACCGTTTTATTTTTGAAAAATATTGTCTGAATACATTTTATCCAGCGGTACTCACCCCAAATCAACATTTTGGTCATAATTAGCCAAAAAATAGAGTACGCCGCGATCGTCTTCAAAGCCTTGCGGTTTTGTACAAATAATGGTCCATAGTTGCGTCACCAAATGTGTGCATTTTCTTAAGAAATTACTTCTAATTGAACAACATCAACACAACTTGATAGAAACCTTCTCGGCCCCGTGTGCGTGCCACACTTTCATGAGAATTAATTCACCCACGTGAATGGTCGCTAAGGTCTGCAGTCCATTCGCGATTGACGTGAAATCCGAGAGGGACGTGTGTCATAAATAGAAAATCAACTTGTCCATGATGAACTGTCCTTGTGTTCTAACAGTGTAAAACCTGGATTCGTTTTCTAGCCATGTCCATCGTGCTGAATGTGTTATTATTTTTCAAACCGTACAATTATGGATGGCACTAGAATAAGCCCATCGACATTTATTCATAGTTTGTGCTATATCATGTGCTAGTGTAGTGTATATTTTTTGAACCACATGGATATAATGTTTTGCTATTTCCATGCATTTTATTTATTTCGATTCATTCGTGGGCAAAGTGAAAAAAATGGTCCTACCCATTCGATTCTATCTGTTGGGTTTTTCCCATAGTATGTTTTTTCCTACACATGTGTGTTTTTTTCCTATAGGTTAGATTGGACATATTTTATTTGCAAACAAGAAAGCAAACGGATTGGAGGACAAGTGCTAAACACTCAGCTAAGCCTCCTATCCATTACATGCAACAATCCACTGACAATGTACAAAAATAATAATGTTTTTTGCTGATTAAAAAGACAAAAGGAAAAGAACAAAGGCATTAACGAACATATGTGTAATAGAAAGATAAGGCAAAAGCGAAGGGAAGAGGGCTCTAGTTAATTTAGATACATTGATTAAATAAATAGTGTATTTTCAACCCCCATATATTCCAACTAGACAATCAAGACATACCTTCGTCGAAATCATGCCTTGATAAAGTAGCTGGAATATTCTACGGTGTGGATTCTAGTTAAAAGACAGAACGCTTATAGGAAATTCTGTAATGGATAAAATAGATATGCATTTCGTAGCTGTAACGCACCTTCTGATTGTTCCGCGCCAGTACTCCAAATTAGTAACACTGAGCCCACTTCAAACTAACTTTCAATATTCTATCGATACAGGTTAGCAGGTGTACTGGGTATAACCCTTGTTGATACAGGCGATCAGGTATACTCGGTAAAACATGCTGATACTGGTTGCAATGTGTACTCGGCATAACCCCTCGGTATGATTCATGTTGATGCTGGTTAGCAGGTGTACTCGGCATAATCCATGTTGATACAGGTGATCAAGTGTACACGGTAAAACCCATGTTGATACAGCTGATCAAGTGTACTCTGTGTAACCCATGTTGTTACAGGTTAGCAAGGGTACTTGATATAACCCATGTTGATACTGGTTAGCAAGTGTACACGTCATAACCCATGCTGATACAGTTTAGCAGGTGTATTCGGTATAACCCATGTTGATGGAGGTTAGCAAAAGTACTCGATATAACCCATGTCGATACAGGTTAACAAGTGCAGTTTGGATAATCCTTGTTGATACAGGTTAGCAAGTGCAGTTTGTATAGCTCTTTTTGATACAGATTGTTAGATATTCTCGGTATAACCCTTGTTTGATATACGTTAGGAAGAGTACTCGGTATAACCCATGTCGATACAGCTTTGCAGGTGTACTCTGTATAGCCCATGCTCCTACAGGTTAGCGAGTGTACTCGATATAATGCATGTTGATACAGGCGATCAAGTGTACTCCGTAAAACCTATATTGAGACTGGTTGGCAGGTGTACTCCACATAACCCCTCGGTATGATTCATGTTCATGCTGGTTAGCAGTGTACTCGGCATGATCCATGTTGATACACATGATCAAGTGTACTCTGTTAGCAGGTGTACTCGATATAAACCATGTTGAAACAGGTTAGCAAGTGTACTTGGTATAACCCATGATGATACCGGTTAGCAGGGGTACTCGGTATAACCCATGTTGATGCTGGGTAGCGGATGTACTCGGCATAATCCATGTTGATACAAGTGATCAAGTGTACTCTGTATAACCCGTTATTGATACAGGTTAGCAGGTGTATTCGGTATAATCCACGTAGATACAGGTTAGCAAGTGTAGTCGGTATAACCCTTATTGGTACAGGTTAGCAGCTGTACTCGGTATAACCCAAGTTAATACAGGTTAGCAGGTGTACTCGGTTTAACCCATGTTGATACAGATTAGCAAGTGTGCTCAGTATAATTCATTTTGATATAGGTTAGCAGGTGTACTCGGTACAACCCATGTTGATACAGGTTAGCAGGTGTAGTCAGTTTAACTCATGTTGATACAGGCTAGCAAGTCTGCTCGGTATAATCCATTTTGATATAGGTGATCAAGTGTACTCGGTATAAGCAATGTTTAATTTTCGGTGATGCAGGTTAATTGGTGATCTCGATACAACCCAGTATAATCCATGTTGATACAGGCGATCAAGTGTACTCGGCAAAACCCATGTTGATACTGGTTGGTAGGTGTACACATTATAACCCCTCGGTATGATTCATGTTGATGCAGGTTAGCAGGTGTACTACTCGGTTTAACCTACGCTGATACAGGTTAGTAAGTTTACTAGTTATAGGCCATGTTTGATATAGGTTAGCAAGGGTACTCGTTGTAACCCCTGATGATGCAGGTTAGCAGGTGTACTAGGCAGGGTCCATGTTGATACAGGTGATCAAGTGTACACATGTATAACCCATGTATATACAGGTTAGCAAGTGTAGTCGGTACAACCCATGTTGATACAGGTGAGCAGGTGTACTCAGCTTAACTCATGTTGATAGAGGTTAGCAAGTGTGCTCGGTAGAATCCATGTTGTACTCGGTATATATACAGAACCACACTTATGTTTGAATGGGTTAACGATTACTGGACGAAAGCGAGTGGCGCAGGTATATCACTCGAGCCTACCGGCTCTCGTGGTATCCCTGCACCACATGCTCGAGTCCAGTAATCGTTAACCCATTCAAACATAAGTGTGGTTCTGTATTTATTACACACCCAACCCTGAAAAAAGAATTCACGGTAATTTATCGCTAATTGAATTAAATTGTCGACGATTTGAACGTTTGCAAGAATTTAACTGAGAAACGGGCAATTTTGTCAGAGAACCAGTCTTAAATCTTTGACATTGCCATCTGTAGAATCGTTGTTGATTTATTTTATTCGCAAACAAAATGTCGATCCGAAGACACAAAACTCAAAAGATTGCGTTCAACATATCAGACATTACAAATTATGAGGTCTGAAATGTGTTTTGAAAAGTGTGTGTGTGCAAGGATTTCAATTTAAATACTGGGCGAACTGGCCGCTCTGTTTAAATTTCGTGCTTTTTAAACTGAAACTAGAAGTAAACCAAAACTCGGCCTTTCGCCTACATGCACTACGGCCATTAGACTATCGCATTTGGACATCAGTCATTTATGTTTTGTACAGTAACAAAATTATATACTGGACGAGAAAAGACATGTTTGTGCAATAATTAACCTTCCGGGGCATTCACTCGATCGACGTTTAGAGTAACTGAGGCCGTTCGAACTCTGCAGTCTTGATATATAATGGTAAGCTATTAGATAGCACTTTATTTTTCAAGATTATAAAGCTTCTGACTTGAAATTTAGCCTTCTTTTTATTTTACCTCAAGTCTTGATAACCATTGTTTGAAATGGGCTGCATTTACAATAAAGGCCTTAGGTTGTCCGCATTTACTACAGGAAAACAAAGGGAAGAGATATATTGTACGATAACTGCAAGAAAATGTCATGTCTTGTCTCCACAAGTAATTTAGTTTGTACACCTTTACAACCTCCCCACCCATCTATAACCTGACAGTATTTACTCGAAAGCTCACGAAATGTGTATCCAACAGTGTTAGTCAGAGGCTGAAAGCGAAATAAGGGGGGGGGGGGGCTGTATGGGGGGGGGGGGGGGGGGGTTCTCACCAGTAAGCTGCAACTTATTTTGGCTGATAATATTTTCAAAGATTGATCAATATTTACATTATTTTGTACTAATACTATACTTCACCAGTTTGTTATCTGAACGGTTCTATCAATATTTTTGTTTCTTGGTATCTGGTTCAAAACAAAATTATTTATGTGTCTGCTCCAATATCTTGTCAATCTTAAATTTGGAATTAGGTATTCTGAATTTGCATTTAGTAAGAAGTTGTAAAGAGGACTGATAGAATGTGGCTAATGATAGGCCTTTGGAGGACATTGTCTTGGGGATGGGGGCCGACCAATCACATTGCCCTGAACTGTTGTTGCAAAATCAAAATGCAGGCCCTTGCCTTGAATTTGCCCATGAAAATGTTCTGCCCACTGCCCTGATATTTGCCCAAATTATAAAAATTCCCCTCCCCCTCCCACTGAACAATTTGCTCTGAACATACCAGTCCCTTGTAATGAAAACTGCAAAATTAGCTGGTTGTTGGTGGAAGGGGGTGAGAGTGCAGCAACCCCACCCCATCTCCCACACTCATGTAGCTAATTTATATAGGTGACATTCGATTTAAGGTTGGTTGCAGAGAATTAAAGAAAAATAATATCCCTGTATAAAACAGAAATACCACCAAAAGTCCTTAATTAGTCATTTGAACATACACATCAATCTGTGTCTGGAAAATATTGTCATATTATCTATGTTTTAAATATTCTAATAATTATGTTTGAAATGGAAATCATCTCATAAAATTGACAATATATTGCATAAGACCACATATATTTACCACCCTTTCCCTCTTTGTGGTCTTACTCAAGACTTTTTCAGAATTTCAATAGTGGGTAGGTGGTAACATTTTTAATTTCCCCAGTACAAACCCCAGAAAGTTATATTTTAGCAATACTACACCCCCTAAAAAAGCCCCTCCCCCCCCCCCCCAAAAAAAAAAATGAAATAAAAAACGTGGTGCCCCAACACCCACTAACACGTAAAAAAAAGCCATTGGTTCCACAAATGTTAACTGCTGAGTTTTTCTTAAACCAGACTTTTCATTCTTCCGAATTTATTTTCTTTATTCGGCTAGTATGAGTGTGTGAGGAAGTGTTGGTGATAGTTAATCAGTAACTGCATGTACCAGCTGCCAAACATCTCCAGGCGCTGTCGACATGTCGCCGTCTGTTTTTCTGCTTCAAGGTCACCAGTTTTCAAGATTAATTTAGTCCTGCTTCCTGAGAAGTACACCAACTTAACATGGTCTTCAAAGTATGTTTGCGTTGGCAACGTGCTGCTTCATTGCCGAAGTGTGAACCAAATAGGATGACACAGCAGGCCTCGTATCGACTCGTTGGCAGCACGCAGCGGAGAGGGCAACATTGTTACACAATTTTATAGAAACTGTTCCAAATTATGAATGGCTGGCTCCAATATCGAACCAATTGGAACTGTTTGCCCTAAAATTAATTTAAGTTTTCCTCGGTTTTCAATAACGAAAGCAAAGGTTGAGTTTCACTTTTCAATTCCCTGGCAGAGAGGATGTGTCTTTCGTGACTATCAATAGTTTTAGCATAGTTTTGTGCATCAAACATTTTGTAATGAGAATCGGTAATTCCGACAGATAAATATAGCCGATGGTTCTTATTGGTTATTTTCCACTGAACGCTGCAAACTATAAAAAACAGTCTAAGGAGAGAACTTGAGCACGCAAAAGGTACGTTTTTATCGGTAGAGCTTTCTGGTTAAAATTACCGCATGCCTTTAAAATCCATGTGATCGTGACAAATACATTTACGGGTGTGTAATAAAACCCATGTTGATACAGGTTAGCAGGTGTAGTCAGTTTAACTCATGTTGTTACATGTTAGCAAGTGCTCGGTATAATCCATTTTGATATGGATGTTCAAGTGTACTCGGTATAAACAATTTTAGTGCAGGTGGCCAAGTGTTCTTGATAAAACCCATGTTGATACAGGTTGGCAGGCGTACTCAGTATAATCCAGAATTCCGGTGATGCTGGTTAATCGGTGATCTCGATACAACCCGGTATAATCGTTGATACAGGCGGCCAAGTGTACTCTGCAAAACCCATGTTTCCACAGGTTAGCAGGTATACTCGGTATACCCCATGTTGATACACGTTACCAAGTTTACTAGTTATAAGGCATGTTTGATATAGGTTAGCAAGGATACTCGTTGTAACCCCTGTTGATGCTGGGTAGCCGGTGAACTTTATATGACCAATGTTGATACAGGTTAGCAAGTGTACTAGTTATAACCCATGTCGATACAGGTTCGCAGGTGTACTAGTTATAAGCCATGTTGATATAGGTTAGCAAGTGCACTCGGTATAATCCATGTTGATACATGCGATCACGTGTTCTCGGTGAAACCCATGCTGATACAGGTTAGCAGGTATATCGGTATAACCCATGTAGATACTGATTAGCAAGTGTACTAGTTATAGGCCATGTTGATGCAGGTTAGCAGGTGTACTCGGTATAAACCATTTTGATACAGGTTAGAAGGTGTACTCGGTATAACCCATGTTCATACAGGTTAACAGGTGCACTCAGTATAATCCGGATTTCCGGTGATGCTGGTTAGTTGGTGATCATGATTTAACCCATGTTGACACAGGTTTGCAGGTGTACTCGGTATAACCCATGTTGATACAGGTTAGCACGTGTACTCGGTATAACCCATGTTGGTACATGTTTGCAGGTGTACTCCGTATAACCCATGTGGATACAGGTTAGCAAGTGTACTAATTATAAACCATATTGATATGGGCTAGCAAGGGTACTCATTGTAACCCATGTTGATGTAGGTTAACCGGTGTACTCGGTAAGACCCATGTTGATACAGGTTAGCACGTGTACTAGTTATAACCTATACTGATATAGGTTAGCAAGTGTACTCGGCATAACTCATGTTGATACAGATTAGCAGGTGTACTCGGTATAACCCATGTTTAACCTATTTTTTATCGAGAATCGTTTCAGATTGTTTGCTCTTTATATCGTCTGCTCGTTCACTACCATTTTTTTTTCTTCTCGCAACAAATTATGCACACCGGGTTGAGGCATCTTTTGACATCACCTGTGAATCGTGCAATCGCATTTCTACAAAGGGTAGTATGTCCCTTTAGCTCGAGTGGTCAATTGTATTATTAAACCTTTTGAAGAGGACGCTTTTCCGGAACAAGATATGGCACTTCCATAATTTCATGACATGGCACTTCATAACTGCATATCATGTAGAATGGGGTGCAGCTTGAAAACATTATTGGTCTGCCACCATGGACTCTTCCAATTGCTGCCATTGAACTGGCATGGGGTATACCACACGAAGGGTTAACCTGTATTAGTTTTCCGGATATGCGTTACATGTGCAGGGAAATGACAGGACATGCAGTTAAAACTATAAGTCCTGTCACGAAGGGCGTTTATATAGGCTTAATTGCGCGTTGGAATTGCGCGCAATTGCCATATCGAATGGCATCCAAAGCATGCCAGGTTCTCCTGGTTACTCATAGCAAACGCAGGCAATGTTTCTGCCAATGGACCTCCGGTTTACCCGGAGGTCCATTGGCTGAAACTTTGCTTGTGCACAGGCCATATGTTCAGAATTTGATAGCCATGCTATGGGCATAACGCGTAGATTAACGCGCAGATTGACCTGCTATTTGTGCGCATATCATGACAGGGACAGGACTTCTAGTTTTAACTGTAGACAGAATATAAATAACAAAGACGACTTGTCGGTGGCGAACCATGTCATCCCACATGGACATTCATAACCCTACTGAAGACCGATATACAAGATTTGACAATTACTGAATTTGGAATCGGTTGGTGGTTATTTGTAATTGTCTACTATATCGCCTGTATGTATTATGAGATTCGCTCATGAATAGTTTTCCTTGCTGGCATTAGCTGCTTATGGATCAGATTGCTGTTATATCGGTCTATGGTCCCAGCTTTTAACCACAGGAATCTCAATCAGTGGATGATTCGCGAGGAAGCAACTACTTGTGTATAATTTTATATCGCCGATGTCAAGCAGATATTCCAAGAAGCATTGTGCTGGGTATAGAAAAACGAAAACTCGAAAGTCGGCTCCGGCGGTATAAAAGAATATTCCCCGTCCCACTCTCTTTCCCTCGCTTCCTCTTTGAATTATGTATTCCAATAATTAGGTACAGAGCTCAGGCTGGAACTAATGTATAATTGTGTCAATGGAACACGAGATGGCGGTTGGTTATATCTCTGGTCGCACTCTAGCGCCAACGAAGCCTCATTTGAGACTGCAATGACATCTATGCTTTTCCATACCATCAGAAACTCATGAAATCTTAATATATTTTCTTGTGGTAATTCATTTAATAATTTGGGTAAGTAATAAAGATATTAGGTGTTGTTAAAATATTTGGACACTCCACCACAGCATTACTATTTTCAGTATTTTAACTGGTATTAAATATAACTGTTCGAGTGTTTAAAATCCACACGTCGGATATTCCTGCATCTTTTTGTGGGTCTGTAATGTAGAGGTTGGTCGGAGGAAGAGTTTATGCGCGTGGCGCAGTGCTAAGAGCTTTTGACGAGTGTGCTTTTGTGTATTTCACACAGCATTATTATTGTATCCCCCCCCCCTAACTAGGGCTGTCACGATTTTTTAATTTAGGAATCGATTAATCATCGCAAATAATCGATAATAATCGATTAATCGTACCTAGATGACCTCACCCTTCTCCCTCTCTTTGAAGTTGATAAAAATGAAGTTCAAGTCAGCTGATCTACCTCAAGTAAACAACGAAGACGATCAACTTTTAGGTACATTCAAAGCTTTGATGTTCTGAACTTTTGAACCGTCAGTGTAATAATCTAGACCGGTCGGCAGTTGCGAAGATCGCAACTGCCGACCGGTCTTGATTATTACACTGACGGTTCAAAGATTCAGAACATCAAAGCTTTGATGAATGTACCTGGAAGACATATGCTTCCAACGGGGTTTAACATCGATGTTCTTAACTCAATACCTTTAGAAACAATAGTTTTTTCATCAAATTTTCTTTTAATTATTAAACATCTAAAATGGGATACAATTTACCGATTATTCGACAACGAAAAATACTAATCGACTTCGCTGTGACCGATCAACAATCGATTAATCGATTGATCGTGACAGCCCTACCCCTAACTCCCTCTGTACATAACATAATGAAATATTCATTATTCGGCACAACATCGTGACACAATACTATAATAAAAGTACCGGATCTGCAGCAAGAGAAATCAATTTTTGAATGAGTGTAGAGCCTCGACAGTTATGTGGCGTGTAAAATCGAGACTGTTTTCATTCCCACTTATCGGTACAAGGAAATTTTATATTTCCCTTCGTTGAAAAACATCTAGTGTTTTTCTCTCTTTCATTCAGCTGATTCATTATTGAATGCCTCCTGCTCTGACTTTGACATCCATAGAGCCCCACAAAGCTTCAAAATACAATCTGATTGTACATTGTTCATAAGATTCGATTCGATTCCAATGGCGTCGATTCCGAAATTCTCCTACCATCTGGATGTGCTCAAAAGCCAACCAAGTGTCCCGTCTTGAACTCTTCTTCTTTCATCGGGTCTCTTGTACAGGGGGGGGGGGGGGGGGGGGGTGCTATACAGGAGACCTTATGATAGAAGAAAAGTTCAAGAAGGCTGTACTTCTAACCAGTTGGTTTCGTTCTGAAATATTCCGCTCTTTTGATGGACTTTTCCAAACAATCTAGTCACCATTCCACACAGAGTCTGAGTTCAATTGATACTGTGGCTCGAAGGTAGAGATGTAGGCTGCAAGCCGATATATCCGCGGTTCAAATCCCAGCGGCGACAACCACGTTGAGTCCATGAGCAAGACACTTAATCCCAATTGCCCATGTGGAGCGTTGTGTACTAAGGTGTACAGCTCATCGATGCTGCACTTGTCTTCAACCAATGCTAACCCTGATTGTGTGGAGTTATTACGTTGGCGAGTCTGACAGTTGCTTCCCGTTGCTCGGTGGTATTCCGGCTTCCCCCACCAGTATATCTGTCCGACACGAGATGACTCTGGCTGTCGAAAGTGTCGTTAAACCCCAATAAATAAACAAATAAATAAATAAACCTACCAGGTGTCACCTCTTGAACTCTTCTTCTGTCATCATGTTCCCTGTACAGGAAGGGGGGGGGGGATGACCTGTGCAGGAAAGGGGAGGGGAATGACCTGCATAGGAAGGGGGAAGGGAAATGACCTGTACAGGAAGGGAGGGGGAATGACCTGTTCAGGAAGGGAGGGCTGATGATAGAAGAAGAGTTCTAGAAGGCTGCGCTTCCAAACTATTTGATTCCGTTCTGGAAGATTCAGCTTTTTGGGGGAACTTGCTCAAACAAACTGGTCGCCATTCAACAGAGTGCCTGGGTACAATACAAACTAGTCGCCATTCAACACAGTGCCTGGGTACAATACAAACTAGTCGCCATTCAACAAACTGCTTGGGTACAATACAAACTAGTCGTCATTCAACACAGTACCTGGGTACAAGACAAACTAGTCGTCATTCAACACAGTGCCTGGGTACAATACAAACTAGTCGCCATTCAACGCTGTGCCTGGGTACAATACAAACTAGGCGCCATTCAACACAGTGCCTGGGTACAATACAAACTAGCCGCCATTCAACACAGTGCCTGTGTACAATAAAAACTAGTCGCCATTCAACACAGTGCCTGGGTACAATACAAACTAGTCGCAATTCAACACAGTGCCTGGGGACAATACAAACTAGTCTCCATTCAACATAGTGCCTGGGTACAATACAAACTACTCGCCATTCAACACAGTGCCTGGGTACAATACAAACTAGTCGCCACTCAACACAGAGCCTGGGTACAACACAAACTAGTCGCCATTCAACACAGTGCCTGGGTACAATACAAACTAGTCGCCATTCAACAGAGTACCTGGGTACAATACAAACTAGTCGCCATTCAATACAGTACCTGGGTACAATACAAACTAGTCGCCATTCAACAGAGTACCTGGGTACAATACAAACTAGTCGCCATTCAATACAGTACCTGGGTACAATACAAACTAGTCGCCATTCAACACAGTGCCTGGGTACAATACAAACTAGTCGCCATTCAACACAATGCCTGGGTACAATACAAACTAGTCGTCATTCAACACAGTGGCTAGGTACAATACAAACTAGTCGCCATTCAACACAGTGCCTGGGTACAATACAAACTAGTCGCCATTCAACACAGTGCCTGGGTACAATACAAACTAGTCGCCATTCAACACAGTGCCTGGGTACAATACAAACTAGTCGCCATTCAACACAGTGCCTGGGTACAACACAAACTAGTCGCCATTCAACACAGTGCCTGGGTACAATACAAACTAGTCGCCATTCAACACAGTGCCTGGGTACAATACAAACTAGTCGCCATTCAACACAGTGCCTGGGTACAATACAAACTAGTCGCCATTCAACACAGTGCCTGGGTACAATCTTTACTGTCGTTAGAAGGTGCAATATTTGTAACTTGAAGAGCAGTAAGACTAGAATTGAGATTTGATTAAATTTCAAATCATCTAACTCAAGCAATTTGGCATTCGCTTCCACTCGAAATTTGAGGTTCACAGAAGTTTAAAGCCTTTATTCAATTCATGTGTAAAACCAAATGATGAAAAATGAAGAGATAATAAATTAGTTGGTTTTAGACAGCTTTGTTGTGAAGGTAAATAGAAACAATATCAAGAAGATGACCAAAGCACGCATTGCAAAAGAGTGATTAATTCTATTCTATGAGGCATTTTCAGTACATCTTCTTTCTATACCACAAAAAGACATGTACAGAAAGTAATAAACTAGTTTTCCCCAACTATTTTTGGGGACACTGTGGCGGGATGCGTGAAGCACGTGACAACGTCAGTTATATTCCGTGTTTTCAACTTTATGAAATGTTAAATATACTTCAACAGATAAAACGTCATAACTGCAGTGACGGACCACTGCGTGATCATTGTTTCGTCTTGACAGTATTCGCGCATAACGTGGGACGAAGATGTGTCGTTCAGAAATGAGTAACATGATTAGGTAACAACTCAAATCGGGAGTCCGATTCTTGAATTGATTCGCCATTTAAATAATCGCAGAACCTTAGTGGGGAGCTGAGTAATGTAAGAAAGGCTCAAGTAACTCACATAAACGTTTTTTGTTTTTTGTTTTTTTTTTTCTAACGGGTCGCGTTATATGTGGTGTCAAATTAAAGATCAAATTACCTGCTGCCAACAAGCAGTAGTGGACACTAATGCCAGGTGAGGTTTACTAACCTTCAATGTGAACCTATCATGCAATTTATTCACATTGTCCTATTCTTAGAGCCTGAAAAGGTAGGAATGAATTACATCTTATATGATTACCGAGGTTATTTTTGAAGATACTGTGGCCGAAATATATACTTACTGCATGCCTTTTCTAGGAAATCCCTATCTAACACTAAACCATGTGGGAAATGAAAATCACATGTGCCGAACAGAAATCGCTGACGGACTATTTTTATAAAGAGAAGTGAAATTTCACTGGAATTTCCTACAAATTACAATTTGAATCGCTAGCGATAGCTAAAAATAGTAAACGCGGGTTCTCCTCACAAATCTGGTTGGCGTAAAATTGTGCTCCTTTTATTGACAGTTCTCCCCCTGAATTCCAATGTGTTATAAGTGCCTATTGGCATTCACACGCGTGTGTCGTTCTGCGTATGCCACAAATGATGATTTTGGTTACCTGGGGATTACATCAGTCATTATATACGCGAATGAATTACAGGTCAAGACAAAATAACGCAAAATAGATGGTAAACACGAAGAATAGCAGACCCAACAAATAAATAAAAAAATCTACCAACCTTTTCTAAATTTTCATGGTTTATTTACAATCTTTCATGTTTTTTCTTGAAATATTGGCAATGGTTTCCAATGTTTTGGGGGGATTTCGTTTACCTTTGTTATCGCTAAACAGAAGAATCGTCTGATTGTGTTTATCAGCGTTCTTTCGAGACAAACTGTCAAACATATGACGTCATGTGTGGATATGTCTGGTTTAGGGAGAATTCATGTTCATTAGATTGGAGTTTGGCTGGCTAACCCTAACCCTCACATAACTGGCCCTAATCCGTCGAACACAAGTAGTATATGGCGCACACTTCTTCCCCCATCGTGGGGCCCCCGCTTGGGGACCCTGCCGTATTTATTGGTCTCTATTGTAACACACGGTTGCTTTAAACAGGTTGTATTCTGAATTTATGATTGCTTGCATACGCCGAATTATCTAAACCGAATCGACAATGATTCCAAAACAACCTGCCATGCATCTGAAATTATCGGCCAAAAACCAGTGCTATTTTTTTTCTTACTCTAAAAAAGTGGCCCTCTGACATTATGAACTGACTTGGGACAACAAATGACAGCCCAAGGTTCAAAACAGTTTAATTTGTCTAACAATATTTACAAATCACTAATTTGACAATATGATCGATAATGTGGGGAAATGTTGAGCCTCAGATGTTATAAAACTTGCACCCAAATTGCGGTAGATTGGAAAGCACAGCGTACAGGAATTGTTCAAATCACGGAAATGGATTAAATCCGTTCTCTCAATGAACAGTCTCAAGGCAGATGATTAATTTGAGAAACAGCAATAAATATCACAAAATTGAGCGAATCAATGAACGCGAAATTTCAGCATGCGAAAAGCACACGAAGACAGGATTAATAAATCCATTTCGACCCGGATAATTCAAGTCTAAAGTCTAAAAGAACGGTTGTAGCGCGCCGAAGGCGCGCTGGGACGTCATGGGGCAAGCCCTTTCGACCCACTTTAACTGTATCGTAGTGGTACTTTTGCTTTGAGTTCTCTGCATCATGTCTGAGTGTGTTAAAGGAGGAAAAGTAGAAGGTTAACGGCGTTTGTGCCTTTTGCTTCCCTTCTTGGAGGGAGGAGGCTGTGACGGTGATGTTGTAGTTGTAGCCGTTGGAGTGGTTGGTGGTGCAGAGCTGATGGTTCCTTTCTCTGCATGTACTGCTATGAGCCGTTGTGCTATTGCTATATTTCGCTGGAGTGTTGGACAGTTTAATTGCTCTTGGACTCGTTGTATTTGTTTGTGTGTCTCCTCTTGTCTTTTTTGTGATCTTCATAGAAGTGGTCAAGATTCTTCATTACTTGAGCATGTGTAGGTGAAACGGTTTCGGTGTCCTGGTCCTGGATTTCTGGTATCGACGGGAGAGGCGAGTGAGGGTCGGGAAGTGGCAAGAAGGCAGCTTTCATTTCCATCTCAGTCTCCACAGAGTTGTCCTGATCCGTCGTCTCCAGCTGTGGATCTGGAGGCAAGATGGGTGTCCCTGTGGGAGTAGGAGCGGCAATGGTGACTGTCTCTGGCTCCTCCCTTTCTTCACTCTTCTTCTCCAAGAAAGCCTCCAAGCGTCGGGAATCCCTCCGCTTGGTGGACGGGCTCCTCTTTCTTCTCTTTCTCTTTTCAGGGCCTCCTGACCTTCTCGGGTGAGGACCAGTGTGAGAGGGGATCCTGTCACCAAAGGTACCACACCTCTCCTCGAGGAGGGTGGTGTTTTGGCGCTTTCTACTGCTTCTACTTTAAATTCCAGATTCAGATGGATGGTCTCGCCCATTTCCTGGATAGCCAGGAGATGCGGCAAGAGACGCCTGGAGCTGAGATGGTTTTCTTGGGCCGGGCTGGTAATTCGAGGTTTTCCATAATTTCAATCAGGTATCCACACGCCAAGGGCAGAAGGGTGAAATGAAATGGGGATCATTCAAAGGACAGTTTTGGGGGAAAATCTCTTTTCGACCCTCGTTGGATAACTCAAGAACAAAACTTTGAAACTAAGACTGGTCATGGACATCGCACATTGTGAGTGTCCGAAGATTGAACTTGGAAAATTATTCATAGAAATAGGAATAAGCATAAAATCCCCCTAAGCTATTATAGTAAGCTATTTTAAGAACTCTATTTATTTTATGGTCTAATAAAAAATGCATTTTATCAAACAGAAAAAAAAAGAAAAAAAAAATACTTTGCACAGATGAGTGATTTTAGGATAAGCCGCGAAACTCAGAGAATTACCTCCCCTGACGCAATCTTCGAATGTTTTTGTCGTGTTTGTGCAACTTTTGTGCTAGACCGTGTTTTCTTGAATTTTTCGGATAATAGATTCTTATTCGAGAAAACAACATCTCTGCAAAGCTGCGATGGACACACCTCTGAAGAAAATCCACTGAAAAAGACTGAGAAAGCAGAATGAAATTCATGGTGGCGAGAGTGTAGAGAGAAAAACCAACCAACAAGCAGAAAATAAAATTCCACCAACATGTCGTAATGACAACTCGAAGCTCCAATCAACAAGTATAAAACGGGACCAAAAAGCAAAACCTCTCACCAATAGGGCGCCATTCCGAACAGCAGCCATTACAAACAACTAAAAATGCGATCAGCTGCAAATACCAAATTATCGTTTGGTTGCAGATTTCATATCAATTTGTAATTTATTACTAATGAATTTGATTAGTTTTGATCTCTGGTTAATATCGATAATTAAAAAATGCAATATAGCTCAGATTTTGTTCATTGTTTTATTTGCGGTGCCTCCTAAACTACAGAGTGCATTTCTCCGTAATTATCACATTCGCCTGCTTTAGGAAACCTACGTAAATTACCGAATTTAAGTTAGTGAATATTCGGCAATTATTCAAATACGCTGATACTGCGATTCGATAAAAAATCGGCTGTTATTGAGAGGGTACATTAATAATATTCGGGGAATGTGGTCATGACATATTTTATCAACAAAATGCAGGTACACAAGTTGTTCTCGTGTATTATCTTGTTTTTATATCGGCATTTGCTACAGAAAGGTCTTGAGTTTTGTACCTCAAAGTTGTACGCTATAGTCATAACTGCTGATAGTGACACAAAGGGATATGCTAAAAAATGAAAATGACATACGGGAATTAATTTTGACATACGCTGTAGTATGGTTCAAAGAATCAGATATCATTTCGACTTGTGCTGTAATATGATGCTTGAGCATGATTAATTTTGACTTGAGCTGTACGGTTGATATTGACTAAAAGCTGACATTGGGGACGGAGGGAGAGACTTAATTGAATCGGTGTATATTAATTTTGAGCTCATAGAGCACAAATGGTAGGTCTGAGTGAGGTGGGTGGAGAGATAGATGAGTTAAACACACTAATCGAGCGTCATAAAATCTCTCAGCTGATTGGCCAGCGGGTAGAATGCACGAAAATTTATGTCTACCAAATTTCATGACTTTTATCCAATTTAGCACGAAATTGAAACAAATTTTTACAAGTTTGTGCAAGCCAAAAAGAAGACAGTAAACCAACTGCTTGTACATGGATAAATCTAATTCGGAATTTAACAGAATGTCTGCAGAAAATACGCTGTTTCATTGCACCTGGACTTCGAGTCTTGGGTGAATATTGACGAACTTGCAAAAAACTGCATTTATTATTGCTGCCTCCGTCCAAGAAAAAACACACAAGACACCGACATCGCCAAAAAACCTTTGCTATTCGTTCCTTCGCCGCGTCTAGACATGAAAAATGAAAGAAAGCGTAAATACGGTCATTGCTGAGGAACGAAAGGGGATTGCCCCACACCGTCCCCGCACGCCTTCGGTCCACAGAAAATAGCATTTCAAGTTGCCCGGTGAAGTTATTTTCCCCCAAGTCTGCACCTATCTCGCCTTATTGGGTGGGTAATACCGAACCGCGTATCTCCTTCCCTTTTGTGGCTAATCGGATAACAGCGTTTATACCACTTTTACAATGGGCGGGGTATGTAAAGGAAGGTACTGAAGAACTGCTGTTTTTCTCCATAGGCACTGTCAAAACCTGAGCGAGAGATTGGTAGTTTTTTTTTTTTGGTGGGGGGGGGGGACGGGGGTGTATATCTTCATTTCCAGGAATAAATCGCTCGAAAATCGGATATTATTTTGGCTTGAGCTGTAGTCACGATATAGTTGTGGCTGTTGAAAGTGATGCCACCAGAGATATTACGATCAGAAATAAATGCGCAACGTACGAATGTCGTATTACATAGTCTATGAGTGTCGTTGTTTCCTGCATAGCAGAATTAGGTTTGTGGGTGTTCCTCGTTGATTTGTGAAACGCAAAGCTTTTTTGATACTTTTGATAAAGTGATAATAATGCATAACGGCTCTGGAAAATTATCAAGAAAACCACAATACGGCCCAACACAGAGTTGCGCAAACACGACAAAAACATTCAAAGACTGCGGCAGGGGAGGTAATTCTCGAGTTTCGCGGCTTATTCTAAAATCACTCAGCTGTGCAAAGTATTTTTTTTTTTTCTGTTTGACAAAATGCATTTTTTATTAGACCATAAAATAAATAGAGTTCTTAAAATAGATTACCATAATAGCTTAGGGGGATTTTATGCCTATTCCTAATTTGGGTGCAAGTTGTATAACATCTGAGGCTCAACATTTCCCCCACATTATCGATCATATTGTCAAATTAGTGATTTGTAAATATTGTTAGACAAATTAAAATGTTTTGAACCTTGGGCACTCTTTTGTTGTCCCAAGCCAGTTCATAATAATGTCAGAGGGCCAATTTTTTAGAGTAAGAAAAAAAATAGCACTGGTTTTTTGGCCGATAATTTCAGATGCATGGCAGGTTGTTTTGGAATCATTGTCGATTCGGTTTAGATAATTCGGCGTATACAAGCAAACATAAATTCAGAATACAACCTATTTAAAGCAACCATGTGTTACAATAGAAATCAATAAATACGGCGGGGTCCCCAAGCGGGGTCCCCACGATGGGGGAAGAAGTGTGCGCCATATACTACTAACGCAGTGTAATTTTTTAACATATTAGGCTACTTTGGTAATTGAAGAGAATCCATTATGAGTTTAGTAAAGGCTGCGTCCAGGGTTGCTAACCCTATCAGTCACATTACTGACCTTAACTCGTCCAACGGGCAGTTGTAATATATTACATACCCGCGACACTTACCGAATTCTCCTTTTAGTTTTTCGACTTATCTCCATTTCGGACCTTTTTACACCAATTGAAGATTTAGCAACTTTTTGCTTTTAAAACCATAAAACGCCAAAGCGGTGCCATATATAGCTCACTCATAACTGTATATACACGTGAACTTATTCACACTTGAGAGATCTAGTGTACGCCGTTTAATACTTTCAAATTTAAACCTTTATACAAAACAACGTCATTTTACAATTTTTTACGTTTTTCTTACTCTTTTAATTTCAATGCCTGTATCAAACCTCCCAATTTCAAATCTTGTATATATCATCTGAAACAAACACGTATCTACAAACTTGGTACCGGTAGTTATGGTAGAATTTAGGGTGACGTTATTGGTGTCAACGTCATGAAAATTAAATGAGGTCGGATTCTTGTTAAATTTTAGTATATATAGCATATGTATGTTATTTTTGTGAATATCGAGAATTATCTCGTGAGTGTGGACTAGTGAGTGAAAAATAATATTTCCAGGTCCACACGAATGAGATAATTTCCGATATTCACTAAAATAGCGTAGATTTCCTTTTCATTATATACTACGTCACACATTACTGCGCAATATTCAACCCAACTCGACTACAAATACATACGTTTGCAAACAATAACAAAATTCAGCTGATCGTTCCTTCAAATCGTCGTCAGAGTGATGCACCGAGGCGTGGCGTCATTTAGAATTCCAATTGGGGATATTCCTCGTTATGCATCAAGTCGATGGATATTGATAAATATTTTAGATAATTTGCGATAATCGCAGGCTAGCATATAATAAATCCAAAATCTAAAAACAGTTATCTCCTAATCTTTGAGGCACTACAATTTATTATATGTTAGCCTATGAATTATGGCAAATTATGTAAAAGATATTTCGCGATATTCATCGACTCCATGGATATCGAGAAATATCCCTCGGTAGCTTCCTAAATGACGTCACACTTCGGCACGTGACGTCGCTTTGGATGTCTTGAAACGGTTTGCACTCGAATTGGGCTGAACATTGCGCTGCAAAACGTCACGCAAGCGCTCGTGAAAAATAAAACTTTCAGATCCAAACTCATGAGATAATTCCCGATATTCACTAAAACAAACTAGATATTCTATATATAAGATATATCGCACTGAATGTAAGTTAATGAATCGTGGAGTAATAATGTATTGATCCTCTATTTATTTCTCTTTTTGACTTTTTTACATCACTTCAAACGTTTATTCATTCTTTACATATTTTTTTAAAAAAGCTAAGACTTCTTGGGGTTTAAGATGTTTTTAGGTGTTCTAAATGCTATGATCATGTTCGGCAGATTTCCTTCCAATAATACTAAACAGAGAGACACTGCTTACACAAGTTTGGTCACAATTTATTGCCAATAGACGGGACTCTGATTCCGGTGTGAGATACGCTCGATTTCTAGGTGGCAGAGAGCGACGTGCGGTTCATTATTCTTCGGCTTAGTACGTTAAAAAACAAAAAGAGCACACACCTTCTTCTCGTTGTTAGGCCTATTCGGTGGTTCGTTGGACGACTTCCGAAAATTGGCTTATGATTTCAAAATAATCTACTTTTATTTCAATTTGTTGGGTCCACTGTAATTCATGTTTACCATATAAATAGTGGATATGGAATGAATGTTTTGTTCACACTATATTTATGAAACTCGTCTACGAATTCATTGTCGAGTCTCATAAATATCGTGTGACCAAAACACGAATTTCATCTTCTGTTTATCATATGACACCAGAGTTACCACAAACACATCTTTTAGACAGAAAAGAAGGATTAAAGAATGAAATTTCGTCTCGAACGTCATGCGTTTTGACTGTGACGCGTTTCGCCTGCACGCAGACACACGACATAACCGCAGTAATTTGACACAGATATTTTTGGTGATAACCAATCAGAAAGCATTCTTTTGAAAACTGGCCAATCAAATCAACTGAAGGTGTTATGAAGGACTAATTAATATTTATTGAAAATATGAAACGGTAAAAAGCCGAGAAAACGGAGAAGACACACAATAAATTAAATTCTTCTTTCGAAGTGAAATGGACCCAAGGTTTATTTGCGCATTGCACTCACACGAATAGATCGCGCATTAGTTTTTGCGATTTTGTGTTGATAGTTTAGTTAAAACAAAGACAACAGAAAGCGTCACTTTCCCTGTAGGTCACCACCACGTTATATAGCGTAACTTGCTAACGGACCGCGACGTACGTTCTTTATATTTTCAGGCCTGATATTATATTGTCAAAAATGGAAATAAGTTAATACATCAGATACGATTGTCTTACCGGGGTTTTCTTCCATCCCTGTACCGATATTAAAATACCTGCAAAATATAGAAATGTATGCATAGAAAAAATATTCAGCTTAATGTCTTTGTTAAACAAAATATATTAGAACAAATAATAGCAGCAGAATAAACAGTATGCAGCAGTGATAGCAGTCGGAGTGGACAGGCTTATATCTTTATATCTTACCTCCCACAAGTATCTGGGAATGTCATTGGTTCAAAGACGTCACACGCAGACTGCATATAAAACCATATACTGCCTGTCGGCATCAATATACGCTGACAGCTATGGGTAATCTCCCCATTGTTCATTGATTATCCAAAATGGCGGCAGCCAATAAACGCTTCAAGTTGAAAGATTGAGTGTTGGAAGCCCATATTAGGCAACTTAAAAGGCTTCATATTCTGTGGATGTGTGTTATGTTACTTTCGAAATGAAACTGTTTGGTATGTATGAATTTGCCTTGTTACAGTTTATGGGAGAGTGCCTATAGGCCCTTCCCCCTAAACTGTAACAAGGCAAAAAAACGTGAACACAGTGTGAGAATTCTCTCGTTTAATTTTGATCGCTGTTATTGGTTCTGTGCGTGGATGCAGCAGTCCGTAAGATATATTCGTTACACAGTTTGTTGGTGGCCAAATATGGTATATATGGTGTCGAGTCCAATATGGAATTAACTGACACCATATGTACCATATTAGGCCACCAACAAACTGTGTAACTAATAAAGGCCAGGTGTCTCTGTTACGAAGGAGGTCCAAACATTTTTATGCCGCAGGTATATCGCGAAGTTCGAAATCTTGAGTTGGTTGAAGGTATGAAGGTGGTGATCTATCGCCTCGGCGGACTAGGGCGGCATGTCAAATATAAAACAAAATGAACGTATCCCCCAAATAATGTTATTTGTAGACATTTTGAATAAAGAATAATTTACGTTACGTGCAAGCTAAATTAATCTATTCCAATGTAATCAGTCAGAATCTATACGCGGCTGGCCGCCAGAGTGATTTCCCCTCTGTTTGGTCAATTGTAGAAATGTTGGAATACGATACCCCTTTCCTGGAAAACAGGTAAGAATTATATAATTAACTGGTAAAGTGCTAAGTTATTTTTGGCCATTGAAAATTGATTTACCTGTCTTTGAATTGTTATACAGTACGTGGAGAGTGTATTATCACTAAATCACCCGCAGAGTGGAGATTCCACCCAAGCAATAATTGCAAATTTGTTGCAAAGCATAACCAGCACAAGCAAAGTTAAACCCGGAGGTCCATTGGATGAAACATTGTTTGTGTTTTTTGTCAATGTACACAATTTGAAAGTTATAGCTTGGGTAATATCTCCACTCCGCGGGTGATTTTGTTACAATCCACTCTCCACGTACTGTAGTTTATGGGGGATTGTTAGGTACCCCTCGTTATAATTTATGAGAGACTGCTAGGCACAGATTGAGGCACTCTCCCATAAATTACCAAGGCAAATTCTTAAAACTAATAATTACACCTCACAGATAATATGAAGCACATCCACAGAATACGAAACCTATGAGTCTCGGAACCAGCACTTCGAATAAAGTCCAAATATGGGCTTCCAGCTCTCTACCAGTTAAGTATTCATTGTAGTTGTTAGCTCGGTGCATAGAAAAAGTGGTCGGAAAGGTAAATCCTTTTGTGCAGTTCTTAGCAACCTAATAAGGTATACGTTCATTTTGAGCTCGAGCATCGCTCTCATCCCATATGGAATTAATTGGCACTGTATATATCATATCGTCCATTGGGTGCAACAAGGGGCCAGCTTTATTACACTCGTGGGACGATATTATGAAACCATTGTAACTAATTCAAACAAGGGCACGGCTAGGTGGGGGCATCATTACACGGCCGCTTCATGTAAATTCAGTCGCCTTTCATTGAAATATATACTTCATGCACTTGAAATGCATCTCAATGTACTACCAGAACTAGAAACATGGAATGCATTTGTCATTGTTTTCTTCTTTTTTGAGTTTTTGCTCGGACATAATGTTTCAGTTTTCTGAATGCTGGTTATCCAAAGGAACCTGCTGACAATCACTAGTAATGCTAAAAGAAAAAACATTGTTTCCATTGGTCATTATTTTTTTAAAGATATTGCATGGAGAAGCAAAAATCACAGCAAAATCCAAAATGTCTGACATGGCAGCCATATTGGATGTAGTAGAAACTGATTATCGAAAAGGGCCTTCCTGAAGTCACCACTAATTCACCACAAAAAATAGGATCCAAAGTGCATTATATTTTCAAGTTATTGCGACGTCAAGCAAAAATTACAAAAATCCAAGATGGCTGCCATGCTGGTCATATTGGATTTTCCAGAAAACTGATTATCGAAAAAGTAACCTTCCTCTAGTCAGTACTACTCTACCACAAAAAAATAGTTCCCATGGCGAATTTCATTTTCAACATATTACGCGGACAAACAAAAATTATAAATAATCCCAGTTGTCTGCCATGTTGGCCATATTGGGTTTGGCAGAAAACTGATTATCGAAAAGTTAACCTTCCTCTAGTCACTACTAATCTACCACAAAAATAGGATCCATAGTGCATTTCATTTGCAAGTTATTCAGTGAGGGGCCGTATACAAAATCTGGCTAACTGTGTGTGTTTGTGAATTTAAATGTCAAGAAGTATTGATAGCCTGCCTATGCTCTTCTATGAACATCATCCTGTGTAGAAGTTACAAATTGAAGATGGACATGTAAACAATACTATTTGTGCAAAATTGATGGATACTGTTCTTTCAGTAATTTATTCCATGGAGGGATAAACAACGAAGAGGAAACAATTAGATTCATTTATTATCTCCTGCCATGTACTGGGATCGGGGTATAGAGAGTAGGGATGGGTTCCGTCCGTCCGTCCGTCCGTCCGTCCATCCGTCCGTGCGTCCGTCCATTCCCAGTTTCGTCATCCCATTGTTGTGTCCAATTATCTCTTCAATACATATCAATAGATTGACGGGAAAGGTTGTTTTTTGAAAGTTTTCCCCGTGAAACGGTTGACGTAACTAATGACGTTGTGACGCACGCGACGCCATAGATACGTTGGCCGCTGTTGTTGCCCACTGTGTAATCTGATAAGACGTTGTTCGGGTCTGGACTTGTCATTTGGGGGTGATATGGCCTTATATTTGTATGCCTCTGTAGATCCCCCGTTGACCCTTGATACTACTGAATTCTTTGTACTATCCTGATTTGTGAACTGGGTGGTAGTAATGTATGTATGTCTAGTGTGGTAGTATAGGACGTACAGTCTGTATCCCCTGATTCAAATTTAGCCCTTCATATTATCGGTCTATTCAATGCATTATACTGTCCTACGGTTGGTATAAGTAGTACGTAATGCTAGGTCAAACGGTGTTGCGGGTGTGAATGAGGAAAATGCGTGATTGTCTAGTGCGTTATTATAGGGTGTACGGTTTCTAAGCTTGTTGGTGCTGCAGTATAGAGTGTATGGCTTGTTTAGTCTATTGATTGTATTCGGTACTACTAACCCACTGTGTCTATTTTACAATCGCCCTTAATACCTCTATACATCTAAGGTGTTGTGCTGACTCGCAAGTTTTATAGGTAGTGTGTAAAGCGAGATTATGCAGTGTTGTGTGGTATGCTTCTGTGCTTCACAATCATATAAGAGTTGGTTCTATTCCATGGGTAGTTTGGAATGCCAATCAATGTGGTTGCATGGTGGTTACTGTCGGCATAGATGAAATAGAGACCAGCATGTGCTGGTACTCAAAGTGCAGCTTGTTTTTCCGCTCTTTGAACAACTCTATTCGGATGGAGGTCTGGCCTACCCCCTGTCATTCAGATTCGCTGAACTTTAGGAGATCCGCTCAGGAATAACCATGCAATCCCCTCTCGCAGATGTAGTTGAGTTCACGGGTCATTGACTGGGTTACTGCAGACAGTTGAGGTCCTTGGCGCAGGTGACTTATTTGTGGACTATACTCAGGTTGCTTATTAGATTGGCCATACAGCAATCAGCTGAGTTCCCTTTGGAATGTACTCAGGTTGCTTGAGCCCGTGGACAGGTGATTTATCTCTGGAATGTATTTCGGTTGCTTGATGAGAAGGGCCATGTGATTTATCTACGGAATGTACTCAGGTTGTTTGTTGAGCTCGATGACAGGTGATTTTTCTATGGAATGTACTCAAATTCTTTGTTGAGCCCGTGGGCATGTGATTTATTTATGGAATGTACTCAGGTTGCGTGTTGAGCGCGTGGGCATGTGATTTATCAGTGGACTGTATTCCGGTTGCTTGTTGAGCCCATGGACAGGTGATTTGTCTATGAAATGTACTCAGGCTGTATCTGGAGCCGGTGGACAGGTGTTTAATCAGTAAAATGTACTCAGGTTGCTTGTTGAGCCCATGGGCATGTGATTTATATGTGGAATCTATTCCGGTTGCTTGTTAGGCCCATGGACAAGTGATTCATCTGTAGAGCGTACTCTGGTTGCTTGTTGAGTTCTAGAACAGGTGGGTGTTTCATCGGTGAAATGTACTCAAGTTGCTTGTTGAACCCGTGGACGGGCTTTAATCGGTGAGATGTACCCAGGTTGCTTGTTGAGCCCGTGGGCATGTGCTTTACCTATGGAATGTACTCAGGTTGCTTGTTGAGCCCGTGGGCATGTGACTGTATCAGTGGAATGTATTCCGGTTGCTTATTGAGCCCATGGATAAGTGATTTATTGATAGAATGTAATCTGGTTGCTTGTTGAGCTTTAGAACAGGTGTTTCATCTGTGAAATGTACTCAGGTTGCTTGTTGAGCCCATGACAGGTGTTTAATCTGTGAGATACACCCAAGTTGCTTGATTAGCCCGTGGGCATGTGATTTACCTATGGAATGTACTCAGGTTGCTGTTGGGCCCGTGGGCATGTGGGTTATCTGTAGAATGTATTCCGGTTGTTTATTGAGCCCGTGGGCACGTGATTTATTTATGGAATGTTCTCAGGTTTCTTGTTGAGCCCGTGGGCATGTGATTTATCTACGAAATGTACTCAGGTTCCTAGTTGAACCCGTTGACATGTGACTGAACTGTGGAATGTATTCCAGTTGATTCATGAGCCCTTGGACAGGTGATTTATCTGTGGAATGTACTCAGATTCCTTGTTGAACCCGTGGACAGGTGATTTATCTGTGGAATGTATTCAGGTTTCTTGTTGAACCCATGGACAAGTGATTTATCTGTGGAATGTACTCAGGTTGCTTGTTGAGCACGCGGGAATGCGCTTTATCTGTGGAATGTACTCGGGGTGCTTGTTGAGCCCGTGGACAGGTGATTTGTCTGTGGAATATCCACATGTTGCCTGTTGAGCGCGTGGACAGGTGGTTTATCTGTGGAATATACTCAGTTTGCTTGTTTGACCCGTGGACAAGTGAATCATTTGTATAATGTACTCAGGTTGTTTTTTGAGCTCGTGGACAGGTGATTGTCATATGTTATGTACTCAGGCTGCATGTTAAGCCCATGGACGATGTCACCTCTGTCCCAACCAAAGACACTCAAGACCAAGTTGTCCTGCCTCTCAGCCTTCGTCATCTGGAAAATGGATGTGGGGGTATTTCTGGGGACGGAATCCACGGTCCCTGCGGGTCATTAGAACAAAGCTGACCGAAAGGCTCATCTTAGGCATTGGTCATACTTTGATCACCCTCCTTCTTATTTTCCAATAGCCACCGATATGTAGGAGAATCCCTGAGAGGTTAGTAGCGAGCCATGTCCAAATATAGAGTTTTCACTCGGCCAGACACCCATCCCGAGCCTCTTTGTGTCCACTTTTCGAGCTTCTCCTGTGTGCGAGAAAGGGCCTTATCTCGGGTCTCATGGACTTCAAGAGATTTGATGATTGCTTTTTGTTGTGGCAAGGCACAGTGTCTGTGAACTCTTCGGTACCATCAAGGTTGTTTGTTTCCATAGTCAATTCTTGAGAGAAAGCTGGAACTTCACACCATTAAGATCTGCTATCTCTTGCGCATGTGTCCAGTGAATCTAGAGGCGAACTACTTCAAAGACTGTCTGAAGTCCGTGCTGAGTCTGTTACCTTCTGTGACAGCCACCTGACACCCTATCAGAAAGCTACCAGTGGCTCGATGAGTCTAAAGGCGAGGTCCTCTGGTTGCTCGTGCTAGAACGATCTTAAGATCTAATGAAATCCTTCTGTCGGTCATGGACTGTCCTGATATTCGTAGAAGGAAACGGGTCAAACTTCTCTACTATGGCTTTCGACTCTCCCTCTTTTGTCTCTCGAGGGGGTGGGTGGGGGATGTCGGTATTTCCCAAACATCAGGGGATTTAATAATCGTCTCTACAGCTTGTGGGATGGGCTCATTCAATGTGTTGTTGACAATGGTCTTGAGAGACACTGCTGTTTGCATTTCTGCAGCCAGTTGGACATTTTACTCATCCATATCTGTCAAGCTTCGTCTATAAATTATCTACACTGTATCCAATAGTGATCACTACATTAATATATACTATTAAAAAAGTAGAGGATATTTGAAAAAAGTGAGAGATGTGAAGAAATATATAATATTTTCTTCAAAAAGACAATTGAGGAATTGCTCATATGAATTGTGACATATGGTGAATGATTTCGGCGATAGTTTGGTGTCTGACAAGCACACATTCCACGCACTGTGCTGTAGAAGACATGGGCGGTCAGTCCGCGAATTTATCACATTCAGTCCAAGACCTCAATAGCTTGTAAATCCTCCTCGGTTCCTTTTCTTGGCCCAATCCGCCACTGATTACCAACAGAACCGAACAGATATCTAAGGCACCAACCCAGACTAAAATGGTAAATTATTGGGCGTATGGACAACTGGAATTTTGAAGCGTTTTTATCTGCTGTTGGGCGACTCGGCATTTGTGTGGGGCGATTCAACACCCAAGAGTGTTGAAATCGACACTCGTGGTGGTTGATGTGGTACTGTTCTCAAATTGAAAGCAATCTATTTATATTTAGGTGGATTTGTCATTTATTGTCTGGAAAATGATTCAGTTTCGTTTGCCTTAATCATAATGATGAAATAAATATGCAATAGAATACGACAGCCACAGGACGACTCAAGTGGAGTTTCATAATGACCTTGTCTATCTTGAGAAGGGGCGTCTGTAAGAAGTGTGACTCCGCCCACCTAACCACCCTCCCCCAATATTTTCTCCTGTCGGGCCATTTTCGTCAGGAATGTAGTCCAAGATATCGATTCTGTCTTGTCAGCAATCATGTACTTTCTTAGAAGACCAGGTTTAATACGATGACTTGAGTCACCCACACAGTTGGTCATA
The DNA here is from genome assembly GCA_031216915.1 of Pictodentalium vernedei. Classification (NCBI taxonomy): domain Eukaryota; kingdom Metazoa; phylum Mollusca; class Scaphopoda; order Dentaliida; family Dentaliidae; genus Pictodentalium; species Pictodentalium vernedei. Next base: position 12,874,907 of record CM062288.1, on the reverse strand, counting down.
CAGATTTGGAGTGCCCGTACGGTATGTGTTAACTAAATAAGAGGTTGCGTCACCATCACTACAATGTATATTTCATTTATTTAAGAAATAACTGTTGTAACTGTAGAGCGAGTTATGATTAAGCTTGTGCTGAAAATTTTCGGTTTATATCGCATAAACCGAAGGAAAACAATAGTTATTTCTTATTATTTAATCCGTCTGTAACATTAAAATATAAAAAAAACTATGTGTACGTGAACAAAAAACTTTTAATTTTCGCAAAAGACAACAGTCAAATTCGGGAAAGTGTGCCACAAACAGGTCACGTCAGTCATTGTCAAATTGTTTGTTGTTTTGATTTTCGATCGCAGACGACAGATATTTAGCAAGTCACGTAACTATATAATTACAAAAATTTTTTTTCAAGTTCCCCCAAAATCATGTTTGGATGTATGAATATTTTATTCGTCTCCCACTTCGGTATATTTTATTAAATCCAATTGCTCCCGAGAAATTATGATTATATTCTTGCTGACTGGAGGCGATGAAAAATCGATCATTGATATTTTTCACAAGCTTGTTATCCATCTATTAGTCTGCCGTCACACCCTCACGCTGACAACTGGATTGGGTGGGCGGGGCTTCCAGAGTGTAGACATTCCAAATCATTACGTGATTTGGTTTATACGATTTTGACGACTTTCACGCTGTATGCTTTTAACCAATCAAACGCAGAGGGGTGGGGGGGGGGGGCAAATGATTAAATTATTTACTAATAGATTTCCAAGACGCCGTGCGTATTTTTAACCCGAACTGACAAATAGCCCGACTACATTATCAAAGTATGCCTTCGACGAAGGTATGCTTTCGTGTTGTAGTTGGAATATGAATCAGTCAAGACTTGAGCATTAGAGTCGGGACAAATAAGGTTTACCCATCCACCATCCCCACCCGCCCGCTGTAGGCCATCGTCGTTACGCACCTCCCAGTGGGTCAAGAAAAACGGATGAAGTTAAGAAGTAATTTATAATAATGGCGCCCAGAATGTAATACAATTATGGTTTACGATAACAAAGGGGCACAATGTAATTGATGCGATATTGGTAGTAAATAACACACAATCTGGATTACGGTCCCAAATTGATCCATTCGTATTAATTTGACATTGATGTAACCGGTGTGCTTACTGCCTAGAATTTTTGTTTGGTACCAAGTGAGCCAAATGAATTTGTTGATGTCGAATGAAATGTTTTTGGAGCCTAATAGAAGCCTAATTAGAACGAATTAACCATGTATTGTCCTTTGCGTGCAACAAGGCGCCACCTGCAATGCTAAAGTTTTGCACTCAACGTAGGATATATTACTTTAGTATTAAAGTAACATTGGTTTAGAATACAATGACCTTATGATGACGAGGTAATTAATACTCACCACTGTAGTTAGTGATGGCTTGTATTGGTTTCTTAAAGTTCGTTTACATCTGTCAAAGTTTCCTTTCACAGGGTAAAGAAATCCTTCGCCTCCCGTATCCGTCAGCAAAGTGCCAAGGGCTGTTGCAGCTTCTCCCGAAGTTGACTCCGTTTTCTTCCGGTAAACTCCGTTACCACTTCGGCCTGCTCCGGAATACACATTCCAATCTGGAGCACTGCAACGCGGACGTTTTCACTTACCCTATTTCACAACAGTATTACCTGGCTCCTTTAAGTTTTTTTGTTGCAAAAATCCCACAAAATGAATAAATAAATGAAATAAAGTGTTATTATTTTCGTTTACAAAATTATTTCATGATTATTTTTTTTTTATTCACTGTTTATTCATTCCAACTAACCAATTAGTAAATAATTTATTATCTCTCAAAAGAGGTATTAAAGTGGGCAAGATAAATATAGATTATACCCATAGTAGCTTGGTGTACCAAATGTTCACCACCAGTGGTGAAGTGGTGTTAACCGCGAGCCTTTGGCGCGCGGTTAACACCACTTCACCACGAGTGGTGGACATTTGGTACAACAAGCTACTTTGGGTATATTTTATTTATACCATGATCGTCAGATTAATAAGAGTTTAAATGTTGAATAAATCTGTTTTTGTTACATGAGCGCCGGTGGGTGTTATTTCAGCTGGCAATTTTATCGCGAAACGAAATAGAAAATGAAACACACAAATTTCGGGGCCTTTTTCATTTTAATAACATACTATTTCGGTTTATGGATGCTTTATTAAAATGAGACAACGCATGTTTGTTAATTTTTGGTATCTTATGGGGTAAACTTATTTAAAAACGTAATAAATACATGCCTGTTTCATTTCATTCTTCACGAGGCGACGATTGATAAATTTAGACAAGTTTGCATTCAAGGCAAGATCACCAAAGATCAAGATGGATGTAGTTCCACTGTAGGTGTAAATTTTTACTATTGAACTCCCATTGCTGGTGTGTTCACCACGGTTGGTGTGTAAAGCTAATATTTATGTCATAGGCCTTTTTATATATAGTAGAATAGGTAACCATTGTATAAGAAGGATCAAGTAACAAAGAAACGTTTTGCTGATTCAGCAATAACAAAGAGCCATTATTTCATCTGTTATCGGGTAGTTAAATGACAGTCCTGCGTAGCGATTTTATTGAAAACGATCCACTGCAATAATAAACCATAAAGCCATTGAGACCTATCAAAAGTACATTTTGGTTCCAAATTTTGGTGCCAAATGCTCTATTTTGAGACCCAAATGACTTGTTTTGGGTAGTTCGCACCATTGACACCCGACGGCGTGAACACAGGGCTGAACTGTCTGAAGATGCAATTGAGATTCGTTAAGGGGCATATATCCCTTGTGATTCGCTTTTTCCTTGTTGGAGATAGCAATACAATTTAACTTACCTGTTCTCAGTGCGACCAGCAGGCACCCAAACACACACAAAATAGCAAAAGTTGCTACTAATGTACGATTCTTAATATTCTTGGACTGTAAATACCGCATGCTACAGGCAGGTACTACTGTTTGATTTTCTACCATTCCGAACTGTCAATACAAGAATTTTAGCAATATTAAAATGAGAAAGCATTTTATTATAATTAGACCTTTTTGTTGGGATTTTTTACGGATGGAAGGAAGCATTTACGAAAGACGAATACAGTTACAATGGTTTTAATCTGCAGCACCTTTTCTCTTTATCGCCTCTTTTGCCATCCCAGAAGTACTGTGGGATTTGTTTTACATATACTCGCTTCGTCATTTCCCATTCTAAAAATTTAACCCTTTACCTAACGTGACTGCCAAAACCGGCCTGCGCTATTCTCAAAAATCGCCAATTAATTTTCACTATTTTTTTCATTTTTTGTCTCAAAAACATAGGTTATGACCCCTCGTTGGAACGAGCTCGACGAGCTCGTTCCTACGAGAGGTCATAACCTATGTTTTTGAGACAAAAAATGAAAAACATTAGTTATTCAAGAATGTTTTTGCAAGTGTCGTCTGCTTTTCATGTTAGGTAAAGGGTTAAAGATTAAATGAACAATGGCCAGTATAGGGTTACAGAGAGGCAATATATTTACAAACTTACTTCTTTGTCTTTTTGAGACATGCAAGCATTTTGACAAGCTGTGAGTCAGTTACCAACTTCTCCCCGTCGCTACTTATGCATTTAAATAACTTGGAGGGTGCTGTAACACCTCGCCGTTACGCAACTCTGACAAGTTGTTCAAATGCTTATTGATCATTTAGTAACATCTACTCACATTTAACTCGTTCTCTGATGACCCAAATATGAAAATGTCTCCCCTTCATGTACTTTATCAGAGATCGATAGTACTGTTGCACTGTTTTACTAAAACAAAGGCATTTTGACACGTTCGCCGATCAGTCCAAATAAAATCACCTGCCGGGAAAGACAGAAATGGAGGATACCCAAAGTATGTCCAGCTTGAATGGTCGCCCTTGACATATATAAAGATATACATGTTTGTCCTTAATGGTCTGAAAAGTAGTTAAATCACGTGTTCCAGGACATTGTACGTGCAGACTTTGAACCCGTTATGCGTGGTACAGATGTGGTGAACCACTAAGAAATGACACGACGCCGCAAAAACAAAAATGCAATTTCAAATTTTCCAGCTTTTTTTAACAAACTCAATATAATCTACACTCCTATCCACTCTCTAAAGTGCTAATAGCGAAGACTACAATCGTAGGAGACCGTACACAAGCACAATGGGCACATAACACTTTATCTTCCCCCAATTAACAAAACCCATAAACATGACTTCTCAGAAATGGTTGTCGTTGACAAACAAAAAGCTACTCATAACTGATCAAAATAAAATGGTACTCCATTAAAAGCCACACGGAACTGATCATAATAAAATGGCCCTAGAGCATTATATTTTTCTTATTAACTACGTTTCCAATTGACCGTTTCTGAAGTTTAAAAAGTCGTTTGCATACTTTTGGAGCTCCCCGTATTGGAATTCCGTAGATGAAGTGAATATGTATTAAAGTGAAATATAGGCTTTGCATGACCCTATGTGGGAAAATGTTCTTAACTCCACTGAGACTGCAGTTGGCAGGAGCAACTTTCGTGCAAATTTGAGATATGTGTGCATTATAAGATATATTTTACAGATTTGGACCCAGTCAAACAAATAGAAATTCCCCTTGAAATTGGTGAGACTGAAAGACGTGCAGCAAGAAATCAACCACGAACTCTCTTAGTAAAATTCAACAATTATAGGGTTCATGATAGATTCTACAGCGCACGCAGAAAACTTAAGTCAGCAACTAGTACAAAGCGTGTTTATGTAAAGGAAAACCTGACACCAACGAGGGCACCATGAATCACAGAAATCCCAAGACTTCATGACAAATAACTCAGTGCTTACAACTGGTGACTGTGGCGTCTATTAAACTATGCTAATCAAACACCCAAAAGTTTTGTAAGGTCTTAGATATGGTGCGTTAATTGCAACTGGTCCACTCTGTTCAGCTCATTTTCATATGTGGCATAGTGGATAGTCGGTTGGGGTACAATGGATCGTAGGCCAAAAATCTACTTTATGGAGAAAAAGGTAAATTTCTCAACTCAATTTAATGTTTGTTTTGAAAGTATTGTCTAATTTATGTCGAGAACAAATCGTTGCTATCTCATATGCTATATCTGAGGGCACATTCACAGAAACAGTATTTTTTATGACTTTAAAAAACATTACAGTGGTAAAATTTGGTGCCGCCGAAAGATGAATAATGGCACCATGTTTAAACTGTAAATTTGAAATGAAAGATATTGGGAGTTTATAAAGAATGCAGAACAGAGAACTGGCTGAGTCCGAAACTTAAAAACAAGAGGCCCCACGTGGCCTTAATCGCTCACCTGACAAAGTGACTCTAAGAAGTAGTTTAGGTCACCTTCACCATGTCATGCCTCATCAACATTAACTGGTTGAGTGATAGATTTTGTTTGAAGTTCAACATTTGTTACCTAAAATTAGTTTTATTTAAAATCATTGGTGTGTGGCCAATCTCCAATGATTTTTAATAAAGCAAATTTATCTCTGCAGACAAACTGGTTTAGCATGAAGCACAAACAAGGAATGTGAAGAGATAGCCTTGGACATCTCTCCCCAACCGTGGGTATCTTCCATGTGCTACATGTATATATTTGCATGCAAGAAAACAAAAAATTTCACAAATTTTCCAAAATATTAGGATTTTTTATCATCATTGGAACAAGCTCAAACAGCTTATTCCAATAGAGGTATGGGAAGATCAGGTATATTTTTGAGACAGAAATGTGAATATATAAATAATGGTGTTTTTTTGTGAATGATGCTGGAGAATTTTGTGTAAAGATATGGTAAATGGTTTGTTCTAGATACAGAATGATGCAAAAGTATTTTAATTTGATTAGGCAAGTTGTTCCTATAATGCATTTAAAAATTGAAGTAACTGTTTTTTTACTGACGAACTTTTAGATGTGTGTGTCTGTGTTTGTGTGTGTGTATGTGTGTGTGTGTGTGTGTGTGTGTGTGTGTGTGTGTGTGTGTGTGTGTGTGTGTGTGTGGGGTGGGGGGGGGGGGGGTAAGAGTGTTCTTGCAAACAAAATTCCTGAATAAATGGAAAATTTTATTTTTTGTGTGAAAGACATAGTGCGTGAATGTTGATTGGAACAAGCTTAGAGAGCTCATTTTAATGTGAAGTCATAAAGCTGTGTTTTACGTACGAAATTCTGGAATAACTAAAAAATTGCTTTTTTTGACTCAAAAAGCATGGTGTGCGACCTCTCATTGGAATGAGCTCAAAAAGCTCATTCCAATGGGGTATTTACAAGCGATAAGTACATGTATGTTCAAGAGACAAAAATTAAAATTTGAATAGCGATTTTTGCGAAGAATGCTGACAAGTTTTGGCAGTTATGCTGGTAAAAAGGTAAGATATGCAAAGTGGTTGTTTTTTGGAGGCGACATTTAATTAAGGGGAATTAACCCTTGATTACTGAGGTAACTTCTAAAAGTGCTGAAATTTCATGAAGCAATGTGAATAACAGACAACAGTTGCCTAAAAATTTCATGAATAACTAAAATTGTTATTCTTTTGTCTCGAAAACATGGCATATGACCTTTGTTGGAATGAGCTGAATGCGTGTGTTCAAATGAGGGGTCATAAAATTTGAACGGAGATTTGTGTGAATAATGCATTAGTACTGCTAGATTTGGGTAAACGGTTCACCCTGGATACCACCCCTTCTATAGTAGATCTTTTCTGCAAATTTTGTCTAAGATTCTATCAACTTTACAAATAAATACGTTCATGAATCACGACATTGCAGCTTTGGCAGAAAGTAGAACACAGGGTCTAAAAATTACCACCAAAATACAGTAAAATATGGGATTTGTTTACCATTGAAACCTCCATTGACGAGAAGGCCAAATGCTTATCCTGTAGTGCTATGATATCCTGGGGTGAAAATTAAACATAATTTGATTTGCTTTTCCTTTCATTAGTATACTCAACCTGTGATCTGTGCTGCTTTCTCTTGAGTAAAGAGTGAGATTCTGACGTCTGTTCCATAAACTTCCATTCAGGCATGAGGATTTCAAAAATCATGGGAAACGATTTGTCGTTACCGTGATTTTGGAGCCTCGGTAACGATCGGTAAAGATTTTTCGTTCCTATTTTTTATTTATCGGTAACGATTTTATCCTATCAGTACCAATGAACGATTTTGTTCAACCAACCATTTATACCGTCCTGATGCGTGTTTAAGCCCAGGGGTGCTTGCAGTGGATAAATTAAAAAGTTGGGGTGGGCTTAACGACGAGTAACAATGCTTGCAGGTTATTTTGGGATGCGTCGGAACGGGAGACATTTAAATAAGTATCCAGTGGGTATGTTACGCCTCTGTGAAAGCCCCCCCCCCCCTCCAAATTATAGAATTTGCTTTACAAATTCACATCAGTATCTTATACATTCGTTTCGCATTCAGATTTCACGATTTGATCGTCATTTTATTAAATAAAAAATTAGAAAACCACATTGTTGTTTACATTTTGTACAGGTACTCTCGACCTGAAATGGGAAACTGACATACAGTGTAAGGGATACTGGACTTTTCGCCGAAAGTACATTTCGCCGGAAAAGACAGTTCGCCGGAACTTAAATGTTTTAAAAAAGACATTTCGCCGAAAGTTTTTTTCTCTCGATTAAAAAAGACAGTTCGCCTGAACATTAGGCCTAAATTTCTAAAAGTGACAATTCGCCATTTTTTTTTTTCTTCAATTTTTTTTCTCCAATAAAAAAGACAGATTGCCGGAACATAAAATTTTAAAAATAGACACTTCGAAGCTGTTATAGTTTGCCATTTAAACAAACTTACATATAATGATAAAATCCCCCCCCCCCCCAAAAAAAGCCCCCCCCCCCCCCCCCCCCCACACACACACACACGCACAAAAACGTGGTTACATAGAAGTCAATAGGAAGCGTGAAAATTACCCGATATGTTCAGACAAAACATCCCTCCTCCACTCCAACAGCATTTGTCAATGCAGGCCTGTACCGCAAGGAGGGGCGGGGGAGGGGGGGGCATCCCCAAATGTATCGTTAGATAAGGCAAAGTGAATCAGTCTCATTCAGACGATCAACCTCCTGTGTAGTCCAAACTTGGACCCAAAGTCCATAATATAATTTTCTGGTTTGGTACGTCCACGGGAGAAAAAAGACCATTCGCCGGAAAATATCAAGATACTTTGCGGGAAAATTTATTTCGGCGAACTGTCTGATATTTTCCGGCGAATAGTCTTTTTTCGGCCAAGTGTCCAAAGTTTCGGCGAAGTTTCCAAAAGTTCGGCGAAAAGTCCAGTCTTTTTCCGGCAAAATGTCCAAATGTTCGGCGAACTGTCCAATTTTTCCTTCTGGCGAAATGTCCAGTCCCCGACATAAGTAGGCCCTATGTCGGTCAAAACATCAATCCATCCCTTGAAACACTCTTCCAATATAGTCTGTTTAAAAATATCTGCTGTGTTGCTGTGTGGGTGGGGGGGAGCATAAAATAATAAATGAAAACAATCTTCTTCCGTATTTACGCCAAAACTGAATGCAAATATTGTGCAGAAGTTGTCGGAACATAAAAACGAAATTATCGATGTACAATTGAGACTTTATAAAATCAGAGTTGCCTCCCTTCATTCAGAAAATCGATTTTACAAAACATTTTCAACTTCTGATGATGCCAGGTATTATGAATGATAAATAAACATGTTTTGTTGAACCAATATATTTATAAAGCATAGTCGTGATCATATTAATAATTACTTCTCAAATATCAGGGTTGTAATCATTCTGTTTTAATTTTAATTATCACGTTTTCATTTCTGAACACCTGTTTTTAGGGGCTGGTTGTTCAGAAAAGTTGAACATCGACAACGATAAATTGTTACCGGCAAATGACAGCGTCGGTAACGACACGGTAGCGGAACGATCGTTACCGTGAAATCCTCATGCCTGTCCATTGAGAAGCACTTACCTAAAACTGGCGACATCACACCAATGAGGGATTTGATGCAAATTAACTCAATCTTCAAACACCAGGGCTTGCATTTTCACCAGGCCCTAGCCTGGTAACGAGCTCCACCCCCCCCCCCCCCCCCAAATTTTCAAAAGGCTGATCAGTTGGAGTGGCTCAAAGCTGGTTTCCAATATATGTAATATGAAAAATCACCTCTGAACAGTACAAATCAGGAATGGTGGCCCCATTTATCGGGCCTAAATGTATCAATCAGCCTGGTCATGATTCTAAAACGCAAGCTCTTAAACACAGCATTGATAGTAACATGACAAAATTGTGATGTTCCCCTTCCACAGGGGAATAACCACACAATTTTGGCATATTACTGTGAATGCCAAATTTCAGAATTGAGCACCCCCCCCCCCCCCCCCCCAATCACATTCTACACATATTACTGTTAATGCAGAATTTCAGAATAGAGATGACCCCCCCCCCCCCCCCTACAGAGGTTGTATACAAATATGAAAGAATTCTGACTCATGGATCTGAAGAGGATTTTAAAAAAAAATATAGGCTCCTATAGGAAGCCCAATTGTCAGCACGGGAACTTGATTGGAGCAAACTTGAATCTGACTCCCCTAGAGATGTTGTGTACCAAATATGGATATTTTGGGAGCCCAAATATGAACCCAGGGACTCGATTTGAACAAACGTCAATCTAGCCCCCCTAGAGATGTTGTATACCAAATATGAAAGAATTCTGCCTGGTGGATCTGAGGAAGGAGATTTTTAAAGAATAATCCTCATATTGCACCAAATTAAAATTCGAGCTCCATAGAGAGCCCAAATATCAACCCAGGGACTCCATTTTAACACATTTGAATTTGACCCCCCCTAAAGATGTTGCATACCAAATATGAAAAAATTCTGCCTGGTGGATCTGAAGAAGATGATTTTTAAACAATAATCCTCAAATTGCACTAAGTTAAAATTTCGGCTCCCGTATGGAGCCCAAATATCAACCCAGGGACTCGATTTGAATAAATATGAATCTGACCCCCCCCCCCCCCCCCCCCCCTAGAGATGTTGTATACCAAATATGAAAGAATTCTGCCTTGTGGATCTGAGGGAGAAGATTTTTAAAGAATAATCCTCATATTGCACTAAGTTAAAATTCACGCTCCCATAGGAAGCCCAAATATCAACCCAGGGACTCGATTTGAACAAATGTGCATCTGACCCCCCTAGAGATGTTGTATACCAAATATGAATAATTTATACCTGATAGATCTGAAGAAGAAGATTTTTAAAGAATAATCCTCATATTGCACCAAGTTAAAATTTGGGCTCCCATAGGGAGCCCAAATATTAACTCAGCGACTCGATTTGAACAAACTTTAATCTGACCCCCCTAGAGATGTTGTATACCAAATATGAAAGAATTCTGCCTGATGGATCTGAAGAAGAAGATTTGTAAAGAATAATCCTCATATTGCACTAAGTTAAAATTTGGGCTCCCATAGAGAGCCCAAATATCAACCCAGGGACTCGATTTGAACAAACTTGAATCTGACCCCCCTAGAGATGTTGTATACCAAATATGGAAGAATTCTGACTGGTGGATATAAAGAAGAAGATTTTTAAAGAATAATCGTCATATTGCACTAAGTTCAAATTTGGGCTGCCATAGGGAGCCCAAATATGAACACAGGGATTCGATTTGAACAATCTTGAATCTGAGCCCCCTAGAGATGTTGTATACCAAATATGAAAGAATTCTATCTGGTGGATCTGAAGAAGAAGATTTTTAAAGAATAATCCTCATATTGCACCAAGTTAGAATTTGGGATCCCATAGGGAGCCCAAATATGAACCCAGGGACTCGATTTGAACAAATTTGAATCTGACCCCTCTAGAGATGTTGTATACCAAATATGAAAAGATTCTGGCCAGTGGATCTGAGGAAGAAGATTTTTAAAAAACAATATTCATATTGCACTAAGTTAAAATTCAGGCTCCCATTGGGAGCCAAAATATAAACCCAGGGACTCGATTTGCACAATCTTGAATCTGAGTCCCCTAGAGATGTTGTATACCAAATATGAAAGAATTCTACCTGGTGGATCTGAAGAAGAAGATTTTTAAAGAATAATCCTCAAATTGCACCAAATTAAAATTTGGACTCCCATAGGGAGCTCAAATATGAACCCAGGGACTCAATTTGAACAAACTTGAATCTGCCCCCCCCCCCCCCCCCCCCCCTAGAGATGTTGTATACCAAATATGAAAGGATTCTGACTGGTAAATCAGAATAGAAGAGTCTTTAATGTTTTTCCCATTGCCTACAGTGTTAAAAAGTGCTGAGTCAGCACTTTTTCAAAGTCCCGAAACTGTACCCTATGATAAAACCGATGGCAATTTTTTTTACCAATCCTTTCTGTTGGTCCTAAGGAAGCTGCACACCAAATAAAAATTCTCAGTGCCGTGCAGTTTTGGAGATATGGGCGTTTTAAATTTTTTATATTTTTAGCTCCTGTGGTTCCCACGGGGCTGCGGGAAATTGTTTTTTTTGCATAAATCAAGTACTCATGACCCAATAAGCCTTCACATAAAATTTGGTTGAAATCGGCTTCTCGGTTCTGAAAATAAAAATTAGGGTCGGGGCCAAAATTTTTGCCCCTCCCATAACAACGCCAAATATTATCCCTCAAACTTCTCTTGAACAAATCTGAGTCTACACCTCAAAAGGAAGGTGCATACCATATATCAAGTCTCTGCTACTGCTGGTTCATGAGAAGAAGATTTACAAAGATTTTGGTTCCCCTTGGGGGCGTGGCACCACCCAGGAGGAGGGGCAACTTCATTTGAACAAATCTTAATAGGCATTAGGTAATAAATATTTAGCCAACATTTGAATAAAATTGGGCTAGTGGTTTAGGAGGAGAAGTCGATAATGTAAAGTTAACGCTGGACGGACGACGACGGACGACGGACGCCGGACGACGGACGACGGACAGAAAGTGATTAGTAAAGCTCCCCTTGAGCTTCGCTCAGGTGAGCTAAAAATTCCTCATTTTGAACTAAGTTATAATTCGGGCTACCACAGTGAGCCCAAATATGAACCCAGGGACTTGGCTTGAACAAACTTGAATCTCACCCCCCTCAGCATGGTGCATACCCAATATCAGAAGATTCTGCCTGCTGGATCTTGAGAAGAAGATTTTCAAAGAAATTTGCCTGAAATGCACTAAGTTCAAATTTGGTCTCCTATACTGAGCCCAAATATAAACCCAGGGGGGCCGATTTGAACAAACTTGAATCAGATCCACCCCACAATGTTGCATACCAAATATCAAAAGATTCTGCCTGCTGGATCTGGAGAAGAAGATTTTTTAAGAAATATGCCTGAAATGCACTAAGTTAAAATTTGGGCTCCTATACGGAGCCCAAATATAAACCCAGGGGGCCGATTTGAACAAACTTGAATCAGATCCACCCCACAATGTTGCTTACCAAATATGAAAGGATTCTGCCTGCTGGATCTGGAGAAGAAGATTTTTAAGAAATTTGCCTGAAATGCACTAAGTTCGAATTCGAACTTCTATAGTGAGCCCAAATATGAAACTAGGAAGCCGATTTGAACAAACTTGAAGCAGATCCACCCCACAATGTTGCATACCAAAGATCAAAAGATTCTGCCTTCTGGATCTGGAGAAGAAGATTTTTTAATAAATTTGCCCCAAATGCACTAAGTGCGAATTCGGGCTTCTATATTAAGCCCAAATATGAATCCAGGGGGCCGATTTGAACAAACTTGAATCAGATCCACCCCGCAATGTTGCATACCAAATATCAAAAGATTCTGCCTGCTGGATCTGGAGAAGAAGATTTTTGAAGAAATTTGCCCGAAATGCACTAAGTTTGAATTCGAGCTTCTATAGTGAGCCCAAATATGAATCCAGGGGGCCGATTTGAACAAACTTGAATCAGATCCACCCTACAATGTTGCATACCAAATATCAAATGATTCTGCCTGCTGGATCTGGGGAAGAAGATTTTTTAAGAAATATGCCTGAAATGCACTAAGTTCGAAATCGGGCTCCTATACTGAGCCCAAATATTAACCCAGGGGCCGATTTGAACAAACTTGAATTAGATCCATCCCGTAATGTTGCATACCAAATATCAAAAGATTCTGCCTGCTGGATCTGGAGAAGATGATTTTTTAAGAAATTTGCCTGAAATGCACTAAGTTCGAATTCGAGCTTCTATAGTAAGCCCAAATATGAATCTAGGGAGCGGATTTGAACAAAGTTGCATCAGATCCATCCCACAATGTTGCATACCAAATATCAAAAGATTCTGCCTGCTGGATCTGGAGAAGAAATTTTTTTAAGAAATTTGCCTGAAATGCACTTAAGTTCGAATTCGAGCTTCTATAGTGAGCCCAAATATGAATCTAGGAAGCCGATTTGAACAAACTTGAATCAGATCCATCCCACAATGTTGCATACCCAATATCAAAAGATTCTGCCTGCTGGATCAGGAGAAGAAGATTTTTTAATAAATTTGCTTGAAATGCACTAATTTCAAATTTGGGCTCCTATACTGAGCCCAAATATAAACCCAAGGGGCCGATTTGAACAAACTTGAATCAGATCCACCCCACAATGTTGCTTACCAAATATGAAAGGATTCTGCCTGCTGGATCTGGAGAAGAAGATTTTTTTAAGAAATTTGCATGAAATGCACTAAGTTCAAATTCGAGCTTCTATAGTGAGCCCAGATATGAATCTAGGAAGCCGATTTGAACAAACTTGAATCAGATCCACCCCACAATGTTGCATACCAAATATCAAAAGATTCTGCCTGCTGGATCTGGAGAAGAAGATTTTTTAAGAAATTTGCCTAAATGCACTAAGTTCGAAATCGGGCTCCTATACTGAGCCCAAATATGAACCCAGGGGGGCGATTTGAACAAACTTGAAACAGATCCACCCTACAATGTTGCATACCAAATATCAAAAGATTCTGCCTGCTGGATCTGGAGAAGAAGATTTTTTAAGAAATATGCCTGAAATGCACTAAGTTCGAAACCGGGCTTCTATAGTAAGCCCAAATATGAATCCAGGGGGCCGACTTGAACAAACTTGAATCAGATCTACCCCGCAACGTTGCATACCAAATATCAAAAGATTCTGCCTGCTGGATCTGGAGAAGAAGATTTTTTAAGAAATATGCCTGAAATGCACTAAGTTCGAAATCGGGCTTCTATAGTAAGCCCAAATATGAATCCAGGGGGCCGACTTGAACAAACTTGAATCAGATCTACCCCGCAACGTTGCATACCAAATATCAAAAGATTCTGCCTGCTGGATCTGGAGAAGAAGATTTTTTAAGAAATATGCCTGAAATGCACTAAGTTCGAAATCGGGCTTCTATAGTAAGCCCAAATATGAATCCAGGGGGCCGATTTGAACAAACTTGAATCAGATCCACCCTACAATGTTGCATACCAAATATCAAATGATTCTGCCTGCTGGATCTGGAGAAGAAGATTTTTTAAGAAATATGCCTGAAATGCACTAAGTTCGAAATCGGGCTCCTATACTGAGCCCAAATATTAACCCAGGGGCCGATTTGAACAAACTTGAATTAGATCCATCCCGTAATGTTGCATACCAAATATGAAAGGATTCTGCCTGCTGGATCTGGAGAAGAAGATTTTTTTAAGAAATTTGCATGAAATGCACTAAGTTCAAATTCGAGCTTCTATAGTGAGCCCAGATATGAATCTAGGAAGCCGATTTGAACAAACTTGAATCAGATCCACCCCACAATGTTGCATACCAAATATCAAAAGATTCTGCCTGCTGGATCTGGAGAAGAAATTTTTTTAAGAAATTTGCCTGAAATGCACTTAAGTTCGAATTCGAGCTTCTATAGTGAGCCCAAATATGAATCTAGGAAGCCGATTTGAACAAACTTGAATCAGATCCATCCCACAATGTTGCATACCAAATATCAAAAGATTCTGCCTGCTGGATCAGGAGAAGAAGATTTTTTAATAAATTTGCTTGAAATGCACTAAGTTCAAATTTGGGCTCCTATACTGAGCCCAAATATAAACCCAAGGGGCCGATTTGAACAAACTTGAATCAGATCCACCCCACAATGTTGCTTACCAAATATGAAAGGATTCTGCCTGCTGGATCTGGAGAAGAAGATTTTTTTAAGAAATTTGCATGAAATGCACTAAGTTCAAATTCGAGCTTCTATAGTGAGCCCAGATATGAATCTAGGAAGCCGATTTGAACAAACTTGAATCAGATCCACCCCACAATGTTGCATACCAAATATCAAAAGATTCTGCCTGCTGGATCTGGAGAAGAAGATTTTTAAGAAATTTGCCTAAATGCACTAAGTTCGAAATCGGGCTCCTATACTGAGCCCAAATATGAACCCAGGGGGGCGATTTGAACAAACTTGAAACAGATCCACCCTACAATGTTGCATACCAAATATCAAAAGATTCTGCCTGCTGGATCTGGAGAAGAAGATTTTTTAAGAAATATGCCTGAAATGCACTAAGTTCGAAATCGGGCTTCTATAGTAAGCCCAAATATGAATCCAGGGGGCCGACTTGAACAAACTTGAATCAGATCTACCCCGCAACGTTGCATACCAAATATCAAAAGATTCTGCCTGCTGGATCTGGAGAAGAAGATTTTTTAAGAAATATGCCTGAAATGCACTAAGTTCGAAATCGGGCTTCTATAGTAAGCCCAAATATGAATCCAGGGGGCCGACTTGAACAAACTTGAATCAGATCTACCCCGCAACGTTGCATACCAAATATCAAAAGATTCTGCCTGCTGGATCTGGAGAAGAAGATTTTTGAAGAAATTTGCCTGAAATGCACTAAGTTCGAATTCGAGCTCCTATAGTGAGCCCAAATATGAATCCAGGGAGCCGATTTGAACAAACTTGAATCAGATCCACCCTACAATGTTGCATGCCAAATGTCAAAAGATTCTGCCTGCTGGATCTGGAGAAGAAGATTTTCAAAGAAATTTGCCTGAAATGCAGTAAGTTCAAATTTGGGTTCCTATACTGAGCCCAAATATAAACCCAGGTGGGCCGATTTGAACAAACTTGAATCAGATCCACCCCCACAATGTTGCATACCAAATATCAAAAGATTCTGCCTGCTGGATCTGGAGAAGAAGATTTTTTAATGTTTTTCCCATTGCCTACAGTGTTAAAAAGTGCTGACTCAGCACTTTTTCAAAGTCCCGAAACTGTACCCTATGATAAACCGATGGCAATTTTTTTTTACCAATCCTTTCTGTTGGTCCTAAGGAAGCTGCACACCAAATAAAAATTATCAATGCCGTGCAGTTTTGGAGATATGGGCGTTTTAAATTTTTTTCTATTTTTAGCTCCTGCGGTTCCCACGGGGCTGCGGGATTTTTTTTTTTTTTTTGCATAAATCAAGTACTCATGACCCAATAAGCCCTCACATAAAATTTGGTTCAAATCAGCCTCTCGGTTTGGAAAATAGAAATTTTGGGCGGGGCAAAAAATTTTGCCCCTCCCATAACGACGCCAAGTATAGCCCCACAAACTTCAAATCTGAGTGTATACCTCAAAAGGAAGCTGCACACCAAACATCAAGTCTCTGCTACTGCTGGTTCATGAGAAGAAGATTTACAAAGATTTTGGTGTCCCTTGGGGGCGTGGCACCACCCAGGAGGAGGGGCAACTTCATTTGAAGAAATCTGAATTGGCATTAGGTAATAAACATTTAGCCAACATTTGAATAAAATTGGGCTAGTGGTTTAGGAGGAGAAGTCGATAATGTAAAGTTTACGCCGGACGGTCGACGACGGACGACGGACGACGGACAGAAAGTGATTAGTAAAGCTCCCCTTGAGCTTCGCTCAGGTGAGCTAATAACCCCCCAAAAACGTGAAAATCATCGGAAGATGCTAGAATAACCAGTCCAACCAGTTGAAAATATCCTGTGTCATGTAACTCTGCCGTTCCGCTACATAGGCTTCTTCGGTTCGGTCAAGTTTGCCTCAACGTCTGCAATTGGTACACTGCCCACATCTTCTGCTGCTTGGTAAATAAATGTTTAAGATTTCTGCTCCCGGCGCAGGAACTTAACCTGCCATTTGCCCTTGGCAGTCACTTCTAGAATCCGTCCCACATACATCAACCATTTAAGAAATAACTGTTGTTTTCCTTCGGTTTATGCGATATAAACCGGAAACGTTCAGCACAAGCTTCATAACTCGCATAGCGAGTTATGATTAAGCTTGTGCTGAAAATTTTCAATGAAAACAACAGTTATTTCTTATAATTTAATCCGGCTGTAATATTAAAATTTAAAAACTATGTGTACGTGAACGAAAAACTTTTTAATTTTCGCATAAGACAACAGTCAAACTCAGGAAAGTGTGCCACAAACAGGGCACGTCAATCATTGTCAAATTGTTTGTTGTTTTGATTGTCGACCGCAGACGACAGATATTTAGCAAGTCACGTAACAATATCTGAATATCATTAAAAACATTTTTTTAAGTTCCCCAAAATCATGTTTGGGTATATAATCTTTTATTCGTCTCCCACTTCGGTATATTTTATGAAATTCAATTGTTCCTGAGAAATTATCATTATATTCTCGCTGACTGGAGGCGATGAAAAATCGATCATTGATCTTTGTTTACAAGCTTGTTATCCATCTATCAGTCTGCCGTCACGCCCTCGCGGTGACAATTGGATTGAGTGGGCGGGGCTTCCATAGTCTTCAAGGTTGGGTCGGATGTGCGAACGTGTAGCGACATTCCAAATCATGACGTGGTTTGGTTTATACGATTTTGACGACTTTCACGCTGTATGCTTTCAACCAATCAAACGCAGAGGCGGGGCAAATGATTACATTATTTTGTGTTGAATACAAATCAAGATTTTCAAAGTGAAGCGTTGAAAATTTTGATCGGTCTTCCCCCAAGTAACGACTATAGACTCGACCAGTTGATGGCTCTGAAATGGCATGGTTTATACCATCGGGGTTAGCAGCGCCCATAGGGTTAATTCAATATTAGTATACTTTAAGTTAATAGTTTCGGACTCAGTCGCTCACACTTTGCGTGACAACAATTCGCATTCCAAATATAGGCTAACAATAGTGATAGGGGGGGGGGGGGGTGGGGAATTGGACCACCTGTCAAATTGAGCTGTGTACACGATCTCCTGAAAAAAAAACATACTTTACCTCAAAACTTCTGGTCCGTTGAAAAAATCTGCATGTTATTCATTTATTTATTTTGGTGACCTCTGTGCACATAAAATGGTGACATCATTAAAACACGAGTATGCAAATTGTGCTGAAAATAGTCAATGATCCATTGTGATCTTTCATCCACCATGCCCCACGCACCACGTCTGATAGCTTTGAGTCCAATAATTATCAGGAGGGCCAGACGGCGTTATATGGAATTTTCTTGACACGTATTACATTGTAAAAAACTGAAATATTTTTATTGATCAGGTATCCTTAGTTCAGATGCATACATGGGCAAGAATACGTTAGATCAAAGAAGACCGATCCTAGGGTTCCTGGATTGTGGGGAAAGCTGCAATTACAATACAAATACCTCGACAAGACAATGTCGACGAGACAATATTTGCCTAGCAACTTCAGTAACGGCAACACGGAAAGATGCAGTTTGATAGGTAATACTATTTAATAATAATACTTTGGGCAGCAGCTGATTTTACGTCGTTCGTGGATGAAAATATCTTTATTAACACTGTGCTTCCAATTTCAAACCCTCCCTATGGGCCTCTCTCCTTTCAAAACCCGGAGACGAACACTTTGATATATCGAATTTTAACCAGTGTTTGTAATATTTTTGCATTTGGGATTACCGTAACACTAAAGCAATGAAAGCAATTAGAATTGCTGCTACAGCTGGGCACTTAATTAGAGCTAAAACGGTTAACCGATTAATCGATTAATGCATGATCAACACCTTGATCGATCCAAAAAGTAATTGATCGATTAGCGTTACTTTTGAACTCTTGTATTATATGGTTTAACAAAGGAACAAACTTGCTCCAAACCAGGTAAACATTGTCACACTGACTCACATCAATTATATGTGACAGAGTAAAGCATGTAAGTTAATTGCTGACATACTTGCATGATCACCATACTGTATCCGTAGCTGGAAATGGTTATTCTCAACCCATTACCCATTTCGGGTAGCAGACGATACTTGTAAAATAAATTCATGAATTACTAAAAAATTTCAATTATTGTCTCAGAAACATAGCTTATGATCCCTCATTGGAACGAGCTCAACGAGCTCGTTCCAATGAGGGGTCATAAGCTTTGTTTTTAAAACAAAAAAAATTGAAAACATAATAAATTTGAATGGAGATTTTTGTATATAGGCCTAGTCGGTTTTGTTTGTTACGTTGGGTAAAGGGTTCATGCTGTAAATTATCAACGGTATGGCAATTATTCAGATATCTATTTGGACAAGTGATTAATCGATTAGCCAAGGTTAATCCACGTGATTAATCTATCAAGAAAATCCATTAAACGTTTCAGCTCAACATTTAACATGTTTTCTCTTCAACTCAGATACGGAATGTATGTCTGTTATACATTACTGGAGTGTACACAATCACAATAACCAGACAGAGGAATGAGGTAATGCAATGTGTAGTGCATCGGAAAAGAATACATTATTGTCTGATTTCGGTGACGCAATCTTGTACAATTCGGAGTAAACAAATTTTCCTCACTAAAAAGCACTTTAATTCACGTCTGACGGACACCTGCAAGCGTAAAGGAAAACAAGTTTCTATCACGTGATTTAAGAGATCTCAAGATTATATTGAATACCTCAGTGAGGCTCAGTAGTTGACTGCTGGACTTCTATGCTTGAGGTCCCGAGTTTGATCCCCGTCTGTGACGACCCGCGTTGTGTCCTTGGGCAAGGCACTTTATCCCGGTTGCCTACATGGGAGCACGATGACGCCGTGTAATAAGGCGTACTGCACGTCGATAGTGCACATGTCTTCAACCGCTGTAACCCTGTTTGATCGGAGCTTGAACAGGGTTAGAATGTTGAGGAGCTGACAGTTCCTCGTTAACGCTCGGTGGTTCTCTCCGGGTACTCCGGCTTCCTCCACCCGTAAAACTGTCACGGTCATGATTAGCCATTGTGCATAAGTATGTGACCTTAAACATCAATAAATATATTAGGTAATGTGTTATTTATTTTATTTTATATTATAATTTTGAATTTAGATGGATCCATTAGTCTGTCCAACTCTTTTACCGATGATAGCTTAAATTATTATTTCACTTGACATGAAATAATCTTTTTTAGGGTGTACTGTCAAGTCAAACTGTTCTAGTTTACCTTGGCGGCGCATCGTGCAACCGGATAGTCTGGAAGAGCGTAACTGACACCTTACTGTCATTGGATAGCATTTGGAAAATATAGCTAATATTCTATTGATGTGATTCGATTGCATTAGGCGTTGCCAAGGCAAGCTCCTAGAGCTTGATTTGGCCGCCTCTCGTGCAATCTGATTATATTCTGCCTGAGAACAAATATTATATTCAGCACGCTATGCGAATCTTTCGTTTGGAGTTTTGTCGACGGAGCACACGAAATCTTGCCCCGACAAGATAAACTGCCACACGAGACGCTGCCAAGGCAAGCCCTTAGAGTTTGACTTGGCCATGGCTCATACAAACTGATTCTTTATGTTATTAGAACAAATATATTCAGCCCACCGAACGACACTTTCTTTTGGGACTTTGTCAACTCGAGTACCAGAACTCCCGCTTTAACAAGATAAGCTAAGAGGAAATGTAGCTAAGTTTCCATATTTGAAAAATTCACATTTAATTACATAATCTCGGCGGGCCATGCTATATCCATAATTTTAATTTCGGGATGGAGGTATAATGTAAATAAATGCCGTGGTTCAACATCCGCGCTGACTGTGCCTGTTTTGGGAGCTCAGTAATGTATTTGTTTTTCCAATTTATATGCGACTGCGCATGCCTCTGTGAATGTGTCCGTGTGTACGTCGGCGTGTGTTAGTCTCATTCCATTTCCACGTTATTAACTGGTTGAATGCAAGAAGCCACTATCAGGTCTTTGAAAAAAATGAGGGAACAATTGCACCTGAAATTTTCAATGCAAAATCTATTTTGGTTATATTCACTTCAAAGTATTAATATTGTGAGTGAACAATTGTACTACCTTCAGCTACATAGTGGGAAAATTGGCACACACATCGTCTCATTATTCAAAATATTGCATTCAATTCTTATGTGACTGTCTTCTACACTCAAAATGTATCGAAAAACGACACAGAGTAGGTCATGAATTATTGCGAATCAATGCAACAAATTGTCCCCTGAGTTGCAATGTGTTCTCTGTGCCAGTTGGCACAGAGAACACATTGGAACTCGGGACGAAATGTTAATTGATTTTCAAGCCAGTCCCAAACAGATCAAAGGGTGCAAAAAATTGCCCTCCTCAATTTTTTCTAAGTGTGCAGCACTCCTAAAGAATGCCAGGCCTGGTAAAATTATAACTTTCCACGCCCATAAGGGTTACTGCATTCCTACTTTATACCTCTTATTCATATGAACACAATTTCAGTCATCAAATATGCCCTGCAGAATCTGATGGAGCGATACTTGATACTGGCAAAACATATGCAGTGTGATACTGCAAAATCGAAAACAAGGCTGGGGGAGAATTTTGTCCTCGTCTTCCACCTTGCACCACCAGCGTTTTTCTCCCTCATGTTTCATATTCAGTCAAACACAAATAACATTTTGTTTATATAAATTAGTTTTATCAAAAATTATTGAAGAGTGCCCGAACAAATTCAGACTATCAAAGTAGCCCTCAGCCAGTTGAGAATAGAGAAAATAGTGTGTGTGTTTGTTTGTACTTTTTGTAGTATGTGATCGAGTTATTTATTTTAATCCACATATCTGTACATATACACGGACTTATTGAAAGGTATTATGGAAGTGGTGATGTTTTAATTTTTGTGGAGTATGAATGGAGAATCTGTAAAACAAATAATATTTAACCCTTTACCTAACATGAAAAGCAGACAACACTTGCAAACAAAATTCTTGAATGACTATTAGTTTTCATTTTTTGTCTCAAAAACAGGTTATGACCCTTCATTTGAACGAGCTCGACGAGCTCGTTCCAAAAAGGGGTTATAGACTATGTATTTGAGACAAAAAAATGAAATAAATATGAAAATTAATTGGCGATTTTTGAGAATAACGCTGGCCGGTTTTGTTCGTTACGTTGGGTAAAGGATTAAATGGCAAATCAGATTCATCTGATTTATTGATTATTTGCCAATTAACTGGTGATTTTTGTGAATAGCCTTGGCCGGTTTTGACCGTTACGCTGGGTAAAGGGTTAACAGATTAGAAGTTAGGATGATCCTATTTCTAACCTCGTTACATTTGCCTTTCGGAGACATGTCAAACATGTCAGTGAGGGACGTGAACACTCTCAAGGAGTTATATCACACAGGTGGCTTATTTTACATGCCTGAAGAAGAGTCGAATAATTACCGACGACACTCAATCGTCGAGGTGGTAGACGGGGTCCTGATGGCTTTCTTGGTTCCTTTGCTTGTCCTCCAGTGTGGCTTCTGGGCGTGGATTTCGTAGGGGATTTGCATGAGCAGCAAAATCCAACATGACCAGTACAATTGAGGACCGACCGACAAAGTTTACACAGTCACAATCTCCAACAATATGTCATCTTTTCAAAGGCTTCGCCGCATTTGCCAATATGGGAACCTCACTAGAAGGGCTGAAATAAAGGGCTGAAATGAAATAAAGCTAGAAGCTCGGCTTTTACAGTATGGGCTGGGAACCTAGCTTGTTTTGTTTCTTTTTAGAGGAGGTTTGGTGCCTCCCCAAAGGAGTTTTGTGAAAAAATCAGTGTTCAAAGAGCGAATCTGAAGACTTTGTGTCGTGTGTAGGCCAAAAGTGGAGTCGATATTAGGGCTCAATGTTATTTGAAACTTGCATTGGATAAATGTTTGGAGGATTAGGGATTTTTTTTATTTGAGAGGGGGTGGGGATGGGGAGACCCACCCACCTCACCTACCGGCTACGCTATAGGCCGACGTTCTATCTGAAATTGAAAATCTGTGCTTTCAACCATCCAAAGTGAGAACTTCTAGACTCTAAGTGGATTTCTTCATTTACTAATATCCTACAGGCATATTTGTGATTACACCCCTCAAAAAGAAAACAAGGCCGAAGAATTTTTGACTGTGATGAAGATGCAATCGAATATTCTGACTCCGAACCTTACCATTTAGAAAATATCCTCTCAGGATAGGAAAGAGAAGGCCGGTGGCAAACGTGGGACTGCTGATTGGAAGTTCAATGGAATTTCTTAGCCTGAGTTTAAATGTTGAGGACATCAATCTAAATGTCCAACTGAGGAGTGGTGTGGAAGGTGACGGCAAAGTTTACAACGCGGACCATCAGCTCCCCCCCCCCCCCCCTCCCTACCAATCAACCATCAACATATCGTCCCCTGAGTTCTAATGTGTCTTATATGCCAGTAGGCACATAGAACACATTGGCACTAAGGGGAAGATATGTTCCGGTAAGAGTAATATCCTCGTCCTCTGATTGGACGAGAGCTGGCGTAGTTTCTTTTAACCCTTTTCCAAACTAATCGCCCGCATCCGTCCGCGTAATATGCAAATTCACCAGCTGAAAAAATATTATTTTTCGAAAATTTCAACAAAACCATATCATGTGACCCCTCTTTGGAACGAGCTCGTCGAGCTCGTTCCAAAGACGGGTCACATATGGTTTTGTAAAAAAATTTTGAAAAAATGTAAAAAATGATATTTAAAAAAATATATTTTGAAATCGTCTGCGTTGGGTAAAGGGTAAAGTTTACGGCTCCAGTAGCAAATGTTACCGTCTGACGTCACCACGCGAAATATTTGAAATGACGTCGCCCGTTTGGTAATTGCATCATCAACGGAATGACTAACAAGCCGCTTCATTTTTCTAGATTTTGCACACGTGCAGCAGACAGTGTTCCGGATGAAGTGTCGTTTAAATTTTAAACCAATTTACGATTTGAAATAAGATGGATTAAGTTTATCTGGTTTATCTTTATTTATACAGTGCCGTCGTTGGGTACAGGAGGGGTTTATTTACTAAACTTGTCATCGTTAAAAGTTGCCATGAAGAAGACAAATTTTAACGGTCACAAGTTTAGTAAATAAGCCTCTCGTGTTTCACGGTGTAGGTTTTGGGCTACGGGTAGTGTCTTATTGGAACATATACGTTATTGTGATGAGGTGACTGTAACATGGTCTGAGGTTTGCGGCTCGATTGAACATAAGCTCCGAGCCGCAAACCTCAGACCATGTTACCGTCAATTTATCACAATATCTTATAACATTCTGCGGATCTGTCTCATTTTGCTCAAGCACTAAACATACTCTGCCAGAGATATCGTTACGGTTAGCCTATGTGATGGGAAAGTTTAGAATCAATGAAAGCTCCGCTGATTGGAGAGAATTTACGAGGAACTCTAGTTATTCAACCCTTGTTTTTGGTGTGTTTCGGGGATACACAATAAGTGTTAGACATATTGAAATCTCGCGTAAATGGCTTTTGAGAAGAACTCTGTATTATATGTCTACCACATATAAATCCTCAATACTACTGTAGTATGTCCATCAAATCCAGCTCTCCAGTTTTCCAGATCGTTATCATGCCTGTCTCAAACGAAGAGCAAGTGAACGGACTCTTTATACCGGTGACCTATAAATAAATATAGACCATAAGCACAGAACATAAACAAACTGAGTGTCTCCTCATTAAACTCCCTTGAGGAATATTCCAGTCGACGCCTATTTGAAAATGCCGTGCTGAACTATTGCAAAATAACAATTAACAACTACAAAACGTAGAAGAATCTGTGCTGTCGAAAGCGATTCCAATTGAAATTCAATTCTTGTTTCCATTGTTTTGACTTTTAAGTTTCATGTTCGACATGAACGTTCGATATTACTTCGTGTTTGGGATTTCCCAATTCCATAAATTGTTAATGATTATTTGGCTCATATAATTCTTGATGTAGCTGATTTTTCAGGTGTTGTGATGAGTTTAAAATACCGATTGTGATATAATGAACAAATTACTGCAACAGTAAACTGATCTATGTTGTATTCCGTCTCGTTTGATCTGGCTGATATCATCTCTTCAACGAGACGGAATACAACAACACAGGTCAACTGACTGTTGTAGTAATCTGTATATATTCATAATTTCACAAAGCGACAAGAAGAGAAGTAGCGCGACGGAGTTATTAAAAATGGCAAGTCGCCTTAAAGACTCTTTGTAGCGTTACCGTACAAACTACTGATGTGTTTTCTAATTGAGGATCCTGAAGTGTTCTTTACCATATCGTTGCCTGAGTGCTAGAATATTCTATGTCCCATAGGGGATATAATATAACGTCCCATATGGGACATAGAACATTCTAGCCCTCAGGCGACGATATGTTCCTGTTCTTACCACATAGAAAAACTGAACCGAAACAGAAGTTATTTCCTGCAGCGGAATAGAATCTGAACTCCCCTCCCCCGCCACCCACATCTCTAGTTCACAGAATTAGCACTGTTGTCATAACACCCGTAACCGCGTGAAATATTTAGAATTATATGAAGTTTAAGTCGTGGAACACCCCTAAGTTTTCACATGTATGTTGGAAGCTTGGTTGTAAAACAAGCTACAAATTTCCAGTTATTCACGAATTTCACAGGCATCTTTTATTGGAATACACGGGGGCGCGATGGCTCAGTTGGTAGAGGTGCAGGCTGCAAGCTGAGAGGTCCTCGGTTCGAATCCCACCTGCGGCAACCGCGTTGTGTCCTTGGGCAAGACACTTCACCCCGATTGCCTACATGGGGGCACGATGACGCTGTGTACTGAGGCGTACTGCACGTCGATGGTGCGCATGTCTTCAACCAATCTAACCCTGCCTGTGCTGCGGTGCGGAGTTCAGAGTTACGATGTTGGAGAGCTGACAGCTGCTCGTCGTTGCTCGGTGGTTCTCTCCGGGTACTCCACCCGTAAAACTGTCACGGTCACGATTAGCCATTGTGCATAAGTATGTGACCTTAAACACCAATAAATAAATAAATAAATAAATTGGAATACACACAGGTTTCCAGATTATGCCCAGAGCAACGCATTCTTTTGAAACTGCCACAATATTGTCCTTTACTGCAGAATTTCAGCCTGCAATCACATCCACTTCATAACATGGTGATAACAGGGAGTCACAAAAATTACTATTCAACTTATTTCATTCGAAACAAGACTTAATTCACAATTCTGTTCATAGATTCGTTTTGAGAATAGATTCGAAGTCACATTCCCAGTTGAAAGGTGTAGATAAAATGTCAGATTCCCTGGCCGAAATGTTTAAGTATCGGAATGAAACGTCTTATGGTATTGGACAAAACGTCCAATGATTTTCGATATAAACGTTTGATTATTTTTGAGTGTTGTAGTTGGGCATCTCAGCATAAATCCAGCTGGAAGCTTTTTTTCTGCCCGGAGATAATATTAGTTATCCTTGAGTTGTCCAGTGTGTATCGAAGTTTACATCGGTCTGGGAATCCATACACCCTTCGGTTTCGCCTCAGGGTGTATGAGTTCCCTAACCGGTGTAAATTTCCATACACCCTGGAAAACACAAGGATAACGGATTTATTTCTAAGAATTTTGGTGTACTTAATACTTTAACCTACATTGTGGGCAAAAACTGACCGAAAATTTGTACTTTGTAAGTTTCTTAATAAAACCAAATCAATGAACCAGTTCCAATGACATCCATATTTGTAATATTTTATTGCACATAAATATTAAATTTCCTGTATTTTCAGTTTTGTTCTAACATAACCGAAGGTATGAATTAATAATAAAAAATGAATACTTTTTTAGCCATGTTGCCTGCTATTCTGTATTCTTATTTTTGCACCGTGGTTAACCAACGTGTAAAAAAGGCTACTGTGAATTGCAACTAACACCGCACCTCTCAGCCGATCAAAACGTAGTATTTTGTTTCATTTGGAAATAATATGTATTGTAATGGGTATGTAACCTGATTTTGCTGTACAAGTTTGGGGATAAGAGTGTTTTGTGCCAGACACTGGAATTTTGTAGCATGTACTTCATAGGGGATGTGGCCTCATTCTGGCCCCAAAAGGGCCTAGATTAAACCCTGTTCAGTATTGAATAACTGAGTACTGGTTTCATAGAACCAGCACACTATTAATCATTCCAACGTGTACAATACAAACATTTACTGTTTGGGAAATTATTGCAGACTGCGGAGTACAATGTAAGAATGTAAACACAATCTTCTTCGGGAGCGTGATGGCTCAGTAGGTAGAGATGCAGGCAGCAAGCCGAGAGGTCCTCGGTTCGTATCCCACCCCCGGAAACCGCGTTGTGTCCTTGTGCACTTGATACTAATTGCCCACGTGGGGCACGGTGGCGTCGAGTACTAAGGCGTATTGCAAGTCGATTGTGCACTTGTCTCCTACCAATGCTAAACTGCTGATGTGGAGTTAGTGCGTGGGGAGACAATTGCTCGCGTTACTCAGTGGGTTTCTCTCTGGGTACTCTGGCTTCCTCTACCTGTAAAATTGTCCGACACGAGGTGACCATGGCTGTCGAATGTGTCGTTAAACTCCAATAAATAAATACAATCTTCGATCTTGTTTTCTTGAATGACCCTATTGGAACAATGTGAAATAGAGCTGTGAGTTTTTCTTGTTGTTTTCCGATTCAGTTCCGTTTTTTTCCGGAAAACCGAACCGCTCGACCCGGCAAAAGGGGCCAAAGGGTTTTACAGTTTTTTGTGCATAAACTGATCAAACGAACTTACTGGGAGTGAGACTGGACAAGTGGCCCTATCGTCAGTTAATCTATCCGACAAAGAGGCAAATATGTCGTGTTCACATTGTCACCCCCCCCCCCCCCCCCCCCCCTTATTGACTCGCCCAATGGACGAATCAATAAAGGAGAAAATGTTACAACAAGAACACAACATCGATTTGATTTATTCATTTGTTACTCTAAGTTAAGTGTTTTTTTCTGTTTCAATAGGCTTTGTAACTGATCCTCTAGAACGACAAAGAATGATCAAACAGAGAGTAGGCTGAACCCAATAGAGATATTTACAGACAGTGTTTCTGTGGTGAATGGTGTCGTATAAACGGGATCATTGCTTTTCGGCCTCACGCTTTTCGGCTCCGCGCTTTTTGGCCTCTGGGTTTGGCGCTCTTAGGCCTCGGGTTTTTTTTAGGTTATTTTATAGACATTTTGTGGATAGGCAAGAACAAAATAAAAACACTTCACAAGTTTCATTTTTTTATTATATGTAAAACATAAATGTTTGATATTCGCACAAAGCGACTCGATCTTCTTCAGGCAGTAAAAGGTTTGATGTAAAATCACATATAGTCCCCTTTTCTACGTTTTGATGAATTTCTATCAGAACACGAATTTATAGGCTTGTTGGTCGCACATCTGTAGGTGTTGGTAATTACATCTAATGTTGCGGACATAAGTGAAATAATCACCACGAGTCCCAGCGCTTTTATTGCATTCATGTGTTTTTTATATTGTTGGTCCCTCGTACTCACGCTTTCCACGCAATTTATTCTGGTGTTTTCTGGACTTGTCGTTTCCATTGACTGCTCTATTCCAAGTCTTCCTCTGACGCTAACACTTTCATTGATATTATTAAGTTTGTCTTTCCATTGAACTTGCGCGAATGCCGACGGTTAACCTCCTGCACACTAATGTCAAAATATCTAAAGTTCAGACTGCAATTTTTTACCATAATGCAACTAGAAATTTAACCAATACAATCTTGTTTGACAGAGCTCATTGAGCTCTGTCAAACAAGACTGGATTGGTTAAATTTTCAGTTGCATTATGGGAAAAATGGCTACTTGAAATTTGGATATTTTGACATCAGTGTGAAAGGGGTTAAGTGTATATATATATCTTTCTTTCCGATCGCAGAGTGGGAGGGCTATGCAAATTTATTCATCTCGCCACTTCGGTCATGCAAATTTCTCCATCTCAATCTCCCTCTCATTAGCACCACAGTTACCCCATCATGATGACTCTTTCGTTGCCGCGTGAGCCATAATTCACGATATTCCCGCATTATTACGCTCTGACGTCATCCAACATCAACATCAAAAAGGGAGATCTCAGCTCACACTACACTACTTATAAGGTATCACGGAACAAAATATTCTCCCAAAGGCGACCATTATAACATTCAGGCGAAAAAAGATATGATCGCATCACTGTAATTTTTGAAAAAATAAACAAATTATTGTCACAAGTTTAAAGTAAAATAATTTATTTGGGACGCCATTCGGCCTCGAAAGCTGCGCTCTTAAGGCCCAAAACGAAGCCGAATAGCACCCGATAAGTATTTGGGCCGAATCGCGCGAGGTTGAAAAGCAATGGAGCCAGTATAAACTATTGTGTTTGTGTGTTAAAATACCTTTTGTATAAACCATTGAGTTTGTCAATGCCAGATAAAGAACTTAGATGTTTAGCAGCTCCCCATAAATGGAATCAAAGTAGAGACTATGGTACAACTTACTTGTCATTAGTGAAGTGACTGTTACACTTTGGTGGCGGGCTGAATGGCCGTCCTGGAACATTTTTCAGGAGGGCGTTAGTCGCTCTCCTGTGATGTTCAAAACAACAGCCTTGGTGTGACGTGGTTTCATATAAAGTTGCTATTTCGTCGTTAATTATCATATTTTCCCTTGTACCTAAGAATCTTTATCCAGCTTTGTTTATTTATCCTGCTTGTTTTTTACAATTGCCATCTGTTATTCGTTGTGTATATAAGGGGTAAAATAGCTTCAAACGTGTTTATAGAAATTATTTATTTATTTATTTATTGGTATTTAAGGTCACATACTTATGCACAATGGCTAATCATGGCCGTGACAGTTTTACGGGTGGAGGAAGCCGGAGCATCCGGAGAGAACCATCGGGCATCGAGGAGCAATTGTCAGCTCCTCAACATGTTTTCAACCGCTGTAACCCTGCTTGAGCGGAACTTGAACCGCTGTAACCCAGCTTGAGCGGAACTTGAACAATGTTCAAGTTCCGCTCAAGCAGGGTTACAGCGGTTGAAGACATGTGCACCACCGACGTGCAGAACGCCTTGGTACTCGGCGTCATCATGCCCCCCTGTAGGTAACCGGGATAATGTGTCTTGCAAAAGGGTCGTCCCGGACGGGGATCGAACTCGGGACCTCAAGCATAGAAGTCCAACAGTCTACAACTGAGCCACCGCGCACCCTTTTATAGCAATATTCTGCCGTCATGTTTTACTGTGTTCGTGCAAAGACTAAGATAAGTAAATACAAGGTTGTTTTTCCAAGTTGAGGAACCTGAAGTGTTGTTTACTGTTTGTCCTTGTTCTTAACCCTTTACCTAACGCAGAAGATATCAAAAATTATTATGTTCAATATCATTTTTTAAACTTGTTCAAACAATTTCAACAAAACCATATCATGTGACCCCTCATTGGAACGAGCTCGTTCCAAAGAGGGGCCACATGATATGGTTTTGTTTTAATATTTTGAAAAATAATATTTTTTCAGCTGCTGAATTTGCGAAATACGCGGGCGGATGTGGTCGATTCGTTGGGCAAAGGGTTAACACATAGAAAAACTGAACCGAAGCCGCGTTTTTTCCTGAAATGGAGCAGAAACCGAACCGAATGTGAAAATCCACCCGACCCACCACCACAGCTCTATCACAAACAGTTTTAATTATAATTGTACTCGCGTGTTGACCCCGAGAATGAGGAAAATGGCATTTTATTGAATCCATTATGGGAGTTGTTTTTCACATGGTGATACCTGGGATATAATCTACCAATTCGACATTTACGATTCCTCCCACTCCTACACTAAAATACTTTCACTGAGATTTCTGTTACTCTGTTTACTACCAAAAATTAATATTTAAATTATTACTCTACTTACATGTACCATGAATTCCACGCATTCAAAATTGCTTCACCTGTTGACTGTAGCGTCAACCACGAAAGCACACAATTCACGTTGACGATAAACGCTTTTTGGCCCTTCGAAAACTAATATTTCAAACGCACTTCCCTGTGCTCCAGCTGTAACTTGTGTTATCGAAAATCAGTTTATTTATTTATTCATTTGTTACACATTTTTACACTTTTACACTTGGCCTGTTCCTGAAATGTAATCTTAATAAATGAATTCACTTTTTGTAATGATTGTCGCGTCTCTAACTATATATTGATTTTTGCTATCTGAAATGAATTATTGAAGAATGCGTGCACTTTTTATGGTAAACATCATGTTGTAGGTCGCTTAATTAAAAACATATCGTCATGCGATAATTGAACCGCGAATCAAGAATCGGTACCATCGATCGTAAAAGGGCTAAAATAGCCTAAAAATACGACAGTGTAAAATGTATTATTCAGCGAGCGTGTATATTGGGATAAAATATTTGCTCCAGATCATGCGATATGGAATTCTCCGGTGGATTCAGTTGACTTGGCAAACCAAAAAAATGGAAACGTATATATGTGATCCGGAACCCAGTTTTAAGCAGATGGTTTGTAGTTAAAAAACAGACTTTGGGAGTCCACTAATTTAAGGCAACCAAAATCGGTCTCCCTAACTTTTTGGTCGGATCACATATTCAAATGTTTATCTGTTAAAGTGTATTTTTTTTTATTATCTGTTAAGGAGAGGGTATTTTTTTTTATAATGGGATATCTTTGTTTATATTTGTAAGCTTTGATGTCACAACGAATCGTCCACATCCGCCGCGTAATATGCACATTCAGCAGCTAAAAAAAATATGATTTAAAAAAAACAATGTCAAAACCATATTATGTGACCCCTCTTTGGAACGAGCCCGTCGAGCTCGTTCCAGTGAGGGGTCACATGATCTGGTTTTGTTGATTTTTTTTGAAAAATTTAAAGAAATGATATTAAAAATAATAAATTTTGATATCGTTTGCGTTGGGTAAAGGGTTAAGGAAACCAACATATTAGACTGTAATATAGCATTTTGAGTCTATATTGAGTGTCGCAAATATGGAAACGTTTCATCTGACATTTCCCTACACAGAGTTCATGTTTCTGGCAAGACAGAATATGAAATAGAAATTATACAAAAATTGAATTTTTCGATGACTGTTGTTGCCCCGTTTGCATTTCTGTTTGTTGAAGATGGCGGCTCTCTGTTTAAGTTACTGGTACTGTCAGAAATGGCTGATGTCTTCTTATAGAAAATCTTTTGCCGTTCTCTGGTTAGAAAAGAGCACTTTGAAAATGTCTAACGTTACTTGGTCCAGGCTCAAAAAAATTGTACAATTTAATCAAGAAAAAGGTGAAGAACTAAAACATTTTTAACTCAGAAACGTGTTGCGAGACCTCTCAGGGTTGGCCTTGATGTGGTGGTTGTGTCCATCACTCCATATACCAAACTACTGCCTGTTTCATAACCCTCAGGGGTAAATAATCACGGGAATAATACAAAATCAAGAAAATATCTTTTAGTTTTCAGATTCCGATTACTTGTAATATATCTAACTTTATCGTCGTTACTTTTCTGTGACTGTAGCTCACTCGAAAATTATATGAACGGATTTTTTAATTCTCTATGGAAATTTGTGTGTATTTCAATAAGATCACAGAAGGCGTGTTTTGACGAAGTTGGAATATCAGTTGGCGTGATTGTGGCTCGAAATAAAACTCGAGTCGTGTTAGTAGCAGAAGCTGTGGTAACCGGCCCCAATTGACAGATTGTGATACGTAATCCTTGTGTGCATGCGTAACGCGTGATGTTAGGGTGATACGTGTTTCCGTCGGCCATTTTGTATACTGAAGGTCGCCATCTTAGTTTCTAAGGTAGCACATGGTTGCTATGAGCCTGAAAGGCCCACAACAGGGAAATGTTCGGAGGGCATGTTCGATTAAATAAGAGCAATTTACCGATTCGGAGAATTACCCAAATAAACCTCATATAGGATATGGCTGTTAAATACCGAGATGAGGCTAAGAGAGATAGAAAATTAGACCTCATTGAGGGATGATGCAATGGCCCTTATGGCCACAACCGAAATGCGGCTAAGATGGATAGTAGATTAAACCTCAATGAAGATTTTCTCATGGGCCTCATTTCAGAAAATGGGGTGCGGAAGTCCCGTCGTTCGTTATTTGGGGGTGGTGGAATTAGGGTGCCATGGGTCGTGATGATAAAGTGAACTAATTGGATGATCTAGATAATGAAACAAGAACTAGAGTACTCGCAATATTGTCAGAACTAACAAAAAACAGACCAGGGCCCTATATTACAATAAAAATTTAAGTTCAGACTTAACTTTCCTGACTTAAGTCCAACTTCTGACTTAGCCAAGATTTTGACTTAAATCGATATTTTGAAATAACTTAAGTCCAAACTCAGCTAAGTTCACAATTTCCGGTACCTTCCGACGTTCGATTGTTTCGTCTGCGACAGTGCTTGCAGGTTCGTGGACAGCGCCATTATATAAGATTTTGTTTTGTGTAACTCGAGTTTGAAATGGAAGGAGCTATCACAAAAGGAAGTCTAACTGGACAGAGGAAGAGGAAATTAGATTAGTGGAAGAAGTGGCAGAACGGGAACATGTTTTATTTGCCCCAGTAAAAGGGTCATGCAAAGGTTTTAAGCAAAAAGAAAAAGAATGGGACATTGTGACCGACTTGTTGAATGCGTAAGTATAATATTGGAAAATTAGCAAAAAATAATGTGCGACAATATGAGACACTTAGGAATAGGATGCAATGTTAATATTTTATTTCGTACTCCCTCACGCATATCGCATTTCATTGTGTTCTTCGTAACTGTCTGTATTGAAACAAATCATTAACATATTGTTTGGTTAACTTTTGATTTGTATCAGTTGGGCTTCCGTAATCAAGTCTGATTTGACCCACATCTCGGAGAACTTGTTCTTCTCTCGAGTCTTGAAGCAGAATGGGGTAGGCTGATCTGCTTACAGAAAAATTAGTATCTTATGAGAATAGTATGTAAAATATACTTACAATAAGTTGTCGTCGTGGACTCGTGGTCAATTACTTTCGGTGACTTTCAAGTTGCGGTGCAGATATTGAAAACGTCTTCACCCGTTGAAGTCCGAGAAGCAAGAGAGAGATTCACCCCTTTCTTCCAATCGCGTGGCACCAAACAGCCACGTGACTTCTAGGAATTCCCCGATGTCTTGGACGATCCAGAACACAGGCCGAATTACTCCACCCTGAACTGGAACACTGTTTCAAATGACGCCGTACGAATAATATGCCAATTCTACAATACTTTCCCCCGTTTTATTTGAAAAAGCCCTAGGTCATGACGCCCAGGGGATGCCACAATGGGGACTCCAGACAACTAGGAATTACTCCACGTTATCCAGAATAGAGAGTGGATGTTTATTTCACGGACTAAGCTTCAGACAACCTCTAAAGCCAAAAAGGTTAACTCCAATTTTGGAGTTGTGAAAGGGATCCAAGATCCCTTTAGTCCCCCAAAACCCAATTTTAAAACCGACATCCCCTCAATGGCTGGGAAACCCCTGCTGTTGAGAAGAGTCAGCTGAGCATTCACAATCTGTTGTGGCCACTGAGTGGCAGTTCCTGGTGCAAATCGGGATACTGAGAAATCACCCCGTTACCCTGCACCTCTTTCATCCATGTTTAAGAATCTGAAATGCAGGAGACTAGCATTTAGGACAACGGTACTCCTCAATTTGTTCTGCGTCCTCAGGGGTTATATTCACGCATCTGCCGTGATAACAATCAAGGCAAAAATCACACTGTATCATAAACCCACGATATGCTTTCTTACATTGGCAGAACACCGTAGAGGGCTTCAACATTGTAACAACGCCCGTTTCCTTAAAATTCTCGAGACATTTCATCACCCATGGCGGCAATACATGATCGTTGCATGCCTTTAACCGGTCATGATGAAGAACATTTACCGATGTCTTAAACTGGACTTTATACAAATAAGGCGTAAAAACTTCTGCAACAAGGCCAGGACCTTTCCAATATGGGGATAATTTACGGTTCTTTCCTTTTTTACTGCCGTATCCAGCAAGTACACTGGGTCCCCTACTTTGTAAGCACGCTTCACCACTGTTAGATCGCAATCGCGCTTCATGAGTTCACATGCGGTTTTCATTTTGGTCCTAGCCACCTCGTGCGCTTGTTTACCCCGTCTTCCAGATCTAAGACGTACTGCGATACGTCCTTTCGTGGTTTACTTTCCCCTTTAAACTCAAAAACCAGGTCAGAGGGGTGATTCACCTCCCTTCCCAGCATCAGTTTATTGTGGGTATATCCGGTTTGTCGATGAACTGACGACCTGATCGCTCCGGCCAACTGCGGTAAAAAACTATCCCTGTCTTTCTGATTCTGGTCTACGAAACACCTCACCGCATTCATCAGGGTTCGGTTTTGCCTCTCCACTTGGCCATTCGAAGAAGGCCTATACGGAGTTGTCCTCGCTTTGTGAATGCGGAGCAGTTCACACATATCAAGAAAAAGCTTGCTTTCGAAACACGAGCCCTGATCGGTGAATATTTGTAGCGGACAACCGAATCGTGCAAAAAACTCATTTACGGACGCAGCAGCTGTGGTCTCGGCCGTTCGGTCAGGGAGCGGGATACACTCCACCCACTTCGTAAATTGATCAGTCATCATCAGTATGTATTTATTTCCAAAATTACTTAAAGGCAAGGGTCCCAAGAAGTCGAGATGTACCCTTTCCATGGGAACTCCCGCATGGAAAGTGGTCAAGTCATGCTTGGCCTTTCGGTTGGGTTTCTTTCCCTGATTACATTTAGGGCAGGCTGCAACAAAGGAATTAATGTCCTGCGTCATTCCGTACCAATAGAACTCCTTCCTTACTCGTTCGCCTGTCCTATCCTTGCCTTGATGTCCCGATGCTGGTATGTTAGCACCTCAGTGGAGAATTTCCCCGGGAGAACTAGAACCTTATCCCCAGACTTTCTAACTTTATACAAACAGTCGTTGTCAAGAACAAACTGTTTCTTATTTGTCCACATGTATTTGGTAGCTGCGCTAGCTCTGAACAGCTCTCCCTGGCCCGGTTCAGTATTACTCTCCAACCACGATATGATAGGAGCCGTGTCAGGGTCCTTTCGCTGAACTTCACCCAACTCAGCCAGCGTGCATACATCGGTCAAATTTATTGTGTCATCATTGGTCGATGTCGATCCTGTTTGGTCTACTGTTATCATGTCTATCGGATAAGTCACTCTAAGCTGTGAGTGAGTCCATCCTGTTTCTGGGCAAACACAACCCTGGCATGGTTGATCGTCAGGGTATTCCTCCCCGGTCTCTGGGCAAATACCAGTTTTGCATGATGGATCGTCCATCCAGTCTTCTCCGGGTTCTCCGGCCACCACGAGGTGTCAGATTTAATTGTACCGACGGGACTAGTAAATCTGCTTCCCACTGTTTCAGTTAGGTATCTCCCAGGGTCCTGGGGATTCACCTCGGTCTCCTGTGTCAGAATCACCTCATCGTCAGAGCGTCTGTCCTGACGGCCTGAATCGTCCGACAGCTTGGGAGCAACCGCCTCGCCTGTTTCGTCACCAAGGTGAATGTCTGGTTCAGATGCTACCTCTCTGATTCTGGCATATCAGGGTTGTTTGTCGTCCCCATCAAACTTTATCGATCCCTGGGCCAGCGACACGATGTCATCGACCTCGTCCAGGATTTTGTCCAGGATCTGTGAAGTCTTTGACAGTAATTACATCCCCCGCAAGGCAAATCATTGGGTTCACAGCCGGCCGTATATCGCGGGCATGTGTCCCCAACCGGGATTCTTGATACTGCGTCGGCGTTCGCGTGTTTTACTCCCGGGCGGTGCTGAATAGTCATCTCATACTGACTGAGCTCCTCCAGCCACCTGGCCAGTTGACCCTGAGGCTCGCGGAACCCCATCAGCCAGCGTAGACTACTGTGATCCGTCCTGACAACAATCCTGACCCAAAAGGTAGTTTCTAAACTGCCTTGTAAACCGCACCACTGCCAACAGTTCTTTCCGTGTCGTACAGTACCGAGTTTGTTGAGGTGTTCAAACAAAACTACCGTATGCCACGACGCGTTCGCTTCCTTCTTGAATCTGTGACCGTTCCGCTCCGATCGCGAAATTTGACGCGTCTGTATCGAGGACAAAAGTATCCGTTTGATTTGGTATGGTCAACAGGGGTGGTGATACTAAAACTTTCTTGAGGGCCTCAAACGCTACCTGCTGATCCTCAGTCCACTCAAACTTAGCTTTCCCAGTAAGGGCATAGAGAGGTCTAGCCAATTCTGCATACCCTGGGATAAAGGCCCGATGGTAATTCACAAGACCACAAAAGCTCTCCACCTCCCGAGTTGTAGTAGGTATGGGCCAGTTCTTAACAACCTTCGTGGACTCCTCACTCATTTGTATACCATCCCTACTGATTATTCGGCCCAAGAACTCAATGCGGTGCTGGAAAAACTCGCACTTCTTGGGTTTCAGTTTGAGGTCATATTGTGGAAATCTCTGAAGAACTTCCCGGAGATTTCCAAGATGATCCCGAACCGATAAACCACCTATCACCACGTCATCCAAATAGGACAAGGCTACTGACCAATTCAACCCCTGGAGCACCAAGTTTATGACACGTGGCCATGTATAAGGAGATGCCGACAAACCGAAAGGCATCTTTTTGAACTCCCAACTCCCATACTTCGTACTAAATGCTGTTTTCTCTCGGTCCTCCTCTTTCACCGAAACCTGGTGGTACGCACTCATACAGTCTGCCTTTCCGAACCACACGTTTCCGGACAATGCGTCCATACATACATCCGTTCGGGGAAAGGGATACACTTCCTTTCGCGTGACTGCATTCAACCGCCGATAATCGACACACCAGCGTACCGTTTTGTCGCGTTTCCTCACGAGTACTAGGGGTGAGGCCCATTCTGACATGCTGGGCTGGCTTACCCCGGCCTCAAACATTTTCTTAAGGTGGGCCTCCTCCTCATCAACAAAGCACATGGGTGTTCTCTTCATTTGTTGGCGCAAGGGTGGGGAGGTACCTGTGTCTATACTGTGTTGAAGCTCTTTAAAATTGCCAAGGTCATAATCATTCTTGGCGAATACGTCCTGGTATTCCACCAATAGAGCGGCTAATTCCTCTGTTTCAGATTGACTTAACAGCTTGGAAGAGCGCTCGTATAAATCTGTCAAATGCTGTGGAATACTTAGCGGATTCCCCAATTTCGATTCGTGGTCATGAGACTGCTCGAACTCTTGATGTGAAGTCACTCGGTGCACCCCAGGTAACTCCACTTCATCAATCATAATGTGCAGCAGGTCAGCGGCAACTTGCTCAAATGTTTCTCCGTTATTATTAATGTAGGCATCCTCACCAGCCCATGGGCCTGACCCCATGTCTAACACAGAGTCCACCCCATGGGCTTCAGCAATAACTTGGGACTTATTCAATGACAGGCTGTGATTGTTTACATTAAACATGCAGACGACCGGTTCAGAATGTTTAGAATGAACGGAGCGTAGACCTAACATCGGTTCTGCTTGAACTGGTTCAATTATAAAATCTGTAGCTGACAATGACAGTTCCATTGTGCATCGCAACAGGGTCACCGAGTTGGCAGGAATTGTGGTGTCTTCACACAACAGCACCTTGGCCACTTTTTGCTGATCTTGAGTTTTTTTGTTTTTAATTTCAGCGGCTGGCTCGGCATCCGACGTCTTTGCGTCACAGGCACAGTCCAGTTGACCTGCAGTTACTGCGTGTTCGTCGACTAAGCTGGCCAAGGGAGTAACTCCCTGATCATGCTTATTTCCTGTCACCGGTGTTATGCCCTGTAACTCATTTTCTTCTGGCTTTTCAATCGATTTTATATGTTCTATCGGCATTTTTGGAACTGCCCAGTCCCCCAGAAAGAGTAACTCCTCCCTGAAGTAGATGTGTCCGTTATGTTTAACCAGGAAATCACATCCTAGCAGAACCGAATCACTTATCGGTGCCACGTATAGGCACTCGTTAGAAATGTTATCGCCTATTTTAATTTCCAACGGTCCAACGTAATGACTTTCCATTCTACTCCCTCGTTCCGCCGTTTGAAAGTCTATCTTTTTTTATTATCGATGGAGCTGGACTCAGTTTTCTGAACAATTTGTCAGATATCACTGTCGCCATTGCTCCTGAATCCACGGTTGCAGTTGTCTCCAGGTTCCCTACCTGGAGCGCAACCTGGAAAGAGGGTTTACAATGCTCAATCATTATCAGAGGTTCCTCCACTGAATCCCTATCCGTAACCTGTCGCTTGCGGTCTTCTGAATGTTTGCGAGTCGAAATACGATCCCGTGAGTTCGGCCCCACTCGTTTGACGTCTGGGCCGAAAAACCTTACTCTCCTATCCGTAACAGTTTGATTGTTGGGGCTCTTCGATGGGCACTTGTTTTGAACGTGTCCGTAGCCTCCGCAAGAATAACACTGCGCCCTGCTGGGGGAAGGAGAACTCGACCTGGGGCGCTCCCAGGCCTTGGCCTCTTTCCTCTCATTCGGGAGTACTTTCGGCTTAACCCCCTTATTCAGGAAGGTCGCCATGATGGTAGTAAGCTTGGTTAGCTCCTCCTGAGTTTTGGCGCCTTGCTCCTGAACTTTCCCCAATTCATTTTTCATAATGAATTGATCGGCTTTCATGCCGCTAATTTCGTTCGCGTAATTCATAATCTTCGGAGGGGGAGATCGCTGTCTCTTTCGGGTTTATTTGACTCCGCCCTATCTCGTTCCTCGCGCTGAGTGGTTCTTCCACGCCCGACGCGTTTGAAAACTTTTACTTGAGGAGACCCTTCCTCCTCAGAGTCCTCCGAGTACGGACTTAATTCGCGCAGCTCGCGGCGCGGTCTGTCAACTTTCTGTCCATACATTGCTGTTTGGTTGTGCTGATACCATCGAACTTTATTAATTGCGTCCTCAATTGTTGTCGGACGTTGATTCACTGCCGCTTCCCCAGCCTGAATGTCCCTACCACCGTTACAAAAACGGATGATTGCCTGCTCCATACTACACTTTACTGGGCAATCCCTGAAAGCTCTATTTGCAAGGGCTAGGACTGTATCAGCCCATTCCTCTAAAGACTCCTTTGGTCCCTGTTTAGCCTGTTGGAATTGCAATTGCGCAGTTTGAGGCAAATCATGGAAGCCGAACCGGCTCTCCATGCCCTGCATCAATTCCCCGAAAGAGATGTTCGGACTCCTTTCCGTTAACAAGGCAGCGTGCTCAGCCGCTTTGCCTTTCAGGCCTAAACTAAAAAGACACTTTTTGTCTGCATCCTCAGTGCAGAACCGAGTCGTGTGGGTTTTTCGGAAGTTTTGGCAAGAAATCTCAGAAGATTTTATCGCGCCCTACACTAGAAAGATGACGATGATTAAAGTTAACTCTGCTAGTTTCGAGGAGTTACAACTGATTCCCAATATTGGACCCAAGATTGCGTTGGCAATTATTGAGCGGAGAGTTAGGTTGGGGGCCCCTCTCCAGAGAGGATCTCTTTAATATACCGCATT
This sequence comes from Pictodentalium vernedei, assembly GCA_031216915.1. Classification (NCBI taxonomy): domain Eukaryota; kingdom Metazoa; phylum Mollusca; class Scaphopoda; order Dentaliida; family Dentaliidae; genus Pictodentalium; species Pictodentalium vernedei. The sequence continues at coordinate 12,834,102 of CM062288.1, read as the reverse complement.
TTAGGAGTTCCAGAAACCAGTGGGAATGCATGGATTTTTCCTTACCCCCACCCAATGTTAAGGTGAACAACAATGTGGACGAGGGGATTCTTAGGGAAATAGGTCGCATAGCTGAAGCGACACCTCCCGGGGTGGGGGCACCCGGGGGAAGTCCCGGGGTACTCACTCCATCCCAGACGGGAATTGACAATATTGTGCAAAACCAGAATGACCACTATAATGCAGAGAGGTTCATAATGGGAGTATATTCCCCTTCTACAGGGAGCCCTCATACCCCATTGGAAAATAGAACGTTGTTACCCGCCTTTGATTTGTGTGTGGGAGGTGCGGTCCCCAAGGGGGAGTACAACCGCAGTGGAGGCAACCGGTTGAATCACTGGGGGCAAGCCTGGGTTGGGGCAATACAGGGCCGTTGGGCCGGAGTGGTCAAGAGGAGGAAAAGAAACAATTGGTTGATTTTGTTAGATCTGATTTCTTTGGAGCGCCGCAGAGAGGCCAAGTTGAGAATGCTATGCCTAGTTCGCAGTATGGTGGTGACAGGCAGGTGGGGAGCAGAGGAGGTGGTCAACACCCTACCTGTTTCGAGCCCAATGCCATGACAGGGGTTTATAGGTTAAACCAGGAGTATGGGAGCCAATCACAGTATGGCGGGGGCGACGGGCATAATCTCTCCAATCCCGCAGGGTGGGGCACGGAGGGAGTGCGACCAGAATTAGGTGGTTGCATAGAATGGGAAGGAAATAGGGGTAGACGTGGTAGGGACCCGGGGTCCTATGATACTTTACCACAACCTAGCATGGTGAGGGGACTTGTAAAATGAGCCGTTAAATCCTCTACACAGCTGCTCATGTGCCTATAGAAAAAGATAAGCAACTTGACACAGCATGTAGATAAAATTGTAATAGTGCTGTTGCAGTGTTGAAATTCCATTTGCGTGAAGAAGCATAACAGAAGATAAATTTGTTCTCGGATCCGGTGGCTGACAATCGGCTTTTTTTGTCGTTAACTGTATGGTATCCTACCTGTAGTATACCTGCATACCAGTATCTTCAAATATATATGAAGTGGTGCGTGAAACAACTCATGGTCTTTTGGTCATAATTGTGAACACTTCTTACCACTTGTCAAGTACACCTATCGATCAGTTATCGCTCACCCGTCGAAAAGTTACATTTTATTGTATGTTCTTCAACAACTTGATGTATGCCTTCAAAAAATAAAAAGAAGAGATCTCGTCAATCGGGTTCCTCAATTAGTGATCTCAACCACAATACTGAAGAAGACGCTCGAGCCAAATCAAAGAAAAAAACTAAACAAAACGCTTCACATCGTGACAAAGAACATTTTGAAAATTCAGACATGGCTCACACTATCGAAGTTACGATGTTTTCTCGATTGGAAGCTCTTGAGAAGAAAATAGAGAATCTGCCTACAACACAAAAAATTGACTTACTGGGCCTTAAAATTGATAACCTTGTTACTAAAGACGAAATAAAAACTAGTTTAGAACAGTTACAGGAAAAATTATTCCAAAAATGTGAAAATCTTGAATTGCAGGTCATATCATTGGCGAATGAAAATAAAAAACTGAAAGAAGAGGTGGAACTCTTGAAAAAAATAAGGAGCAAAATAACATTTCGATTTCGTGTATAGAAAGTAAACTAAAAACTGATAATCAATGTCATGATAGAGAAATCGTTGAGGCACTGGTTCAGGCCAATCGCAATGAGCAATACTCCCGAAAATCTTCAATTAGAGTTTGGGGATAAAGGGCGACAGCAAAAATGAATCATGGGAAGACTGTGCCAAAAAAATTTGTGAGAATTTAAATAAACAACTTAAACTGAAGTTGTCAATTGATGACATAGACATGGCCCACAGAATCGGAAAAATCGATTTAAACAATTATCGTCCGCCTGTTCAAACGAAAAGACAAACTGGACATCTTAAAAAACAGAAGACTTCTTAAAGGAACACATATTGTTGTTCGCGAGGACTTAACCCGCAAAAATTATGAACTAATGACTATAGCAAAAAAACAAAAAGGTGTCAAAGACTCCTGGTCCTCCAATGGAAAAATATTTATTAAATTGGAAAACGACGTCGTTAGACCGATTGATCTAGACACTGACTTTGAAAGAATAAAATAAACTGAGTTTGCTGAAATACTGTCATCTAATTTATTTGACTTCTTACTCATCTATTCACTCATTGACATTCTTCTATTTATGTACTTGAGTTTTTGATTCGTTCATTCATTCATTCGCGCATGTGATCGTCCGTTCGCTCATTCTTTCATTCATTCGTTGATTCATTCATTTATTTGAAAATCTAACTATCGAATGTTGGATGGGTGGATGGCTGGGCGGGTGGGTGTGTGGGTGGGTGTGTGAATTTGGGTGGAAGTCCACGACTAATTTTTAAAGAGAGCGTCATGTAAATTAACTAAAATTGCATTCTAAAATTGCATACTTTCTTTTCATTCTGTCTCTCATTCTTTCTTTCGTGCAATAAGAGCGAAACGAAAATTTTTATAGCAAATATCAATAAATTACCTTGCAAGCTTCGTCGACTCATTTGATTCAGACACTGTTTTTTTTTTTACTTCTCAGCCATCTATCTATTTAATTCTGGATGGATGGATGATTGTGTTTTCTTCATTCGTTCAGCCATTCAATTATTCAATCATTCATTCTTTCATATTTTCTTTTTCTTCTTTCCATCTTTCTTTCTTCTTTCTTTGTAATGAGAGCGTCACGAAAAATTTTATAGCAAGAATAAAAATAAACTACCTTGCAAGCTTCGTGGACTCAATTGGTTCAGGCACATATTTATTGGACTTCCCAACCATCTGTCTGTCTCATTCTGAATGGATGGATGATTGCTTGAGTTTCCATTAACTCACTCATTCACTCGTTCAGTTATTCAATTATTCAGTCATTCGTTCATTCATTTATTCGTCTGTTTATTTGTCTTCTTAGCCATCTATTTATCTATTTGTGCTTCCACTAATTCTAATTCACCCACCCATTCCCTCATTCCGTCGGTCGTGCAATCATTCATTCATCCATTCATTCATTTCGAGTATCTGAGTGGATGGATGGATGACTGAGTTTCCATTGACTCACCTATTCATTCATTCGTTCAGTCGTTCAGCCATTCAATCATTCATTCATTAAAACATTCGTCTTTATTTATTTGACATATGTTTATCCATTTGTGTTTCCACTAATTCTAGTTCATTCATTCATTCATTCATTCATTCATTCATTCATTCATTCATTCATTCATTCATTCATTCATTCATTCATTCATTCATTCATTCATTCATTCATTTCGAGTGACTGGGTGGATGGATGGATGATTGAGTTTCCATCAACTCACCCTTTCATTTGTTCAGTCATTCAATTATTCAATCATTCATTCATTCATTCATTCATCATTTCATCCAATCATTCGTCTGCTTTATTTATTTGATTTCTCAGCCATCTGTTTACCTATTCGTGTTTCCACTAATTCACCCTTTCATTCGTTCATTCATCTAGTCGTTCCGTCATTCAATCATCCATTTATTCGATCGTCCGTTCATTCATTTCGTTATGCTGGGTGGTTGGATGGATGATTGAGTTCCCACTTATACACCCATTCACTCGATATGATATACTTGAGAGCGTAAAAAAATTATAGCAAAAATATTGATAAACTAACTTGTTAGCTTCGTCGACTCAACTGGTTCAGGCACTGGTCCTACCATTTGTCTGTTTATTTATTTGACTTGTCAGCCATCTATCTATCTAATTCTGGATGGATGGATGGTTGATTATGTTTCCATCAACTCACCCATTCATTCGTTCAAGTCATTCAATCATTTATTCATTCATTTATTCAATCATTCATTCATCCTGTCATTCATCTCGAGTGACTGGCTGGATGGATGATTAAGTTTCCACGAACTCACCAATTGAGCTCAGTCGTCAAGTCATCAATTATTCAGTCATTCATCCATTCAATCATTCGTCTGTTTACTTATTTGACTTCTCAGCCATCTGTTTGTGATTCCACGAATTCTAATTCACGCATTTATCCTTTCATTCTGTCGGTCGCTCAATCATCCATTCATTCAATCATTCATTCGTCCATTCATTGATTTCGAGTGACTGGGTGTATGGATGGATGATTGAGTTTCCATTAACTCATTCATTCATTCATTCATTCATTCATTCATTCATTCATTCATTCATTCATTCATTCATTCATTCATTCATTCATTCATTCATTCATTCATTCATTCATTCATTCATTCACGAATTCATTCACGAATTCATTCACGAATTCATTCACGAATTCACGGATTCACGAATTCACGAATTCATTCATTCCACGAATTCATTTATTCATTCTACGAATTCATTCATTCATTCCAGGAATTCATTCATTCATTCCACGAATTCATTCATTCATTCCCCGAATTCATTCATTCATTCCACGAATTCATTCATTCATTCCACGAATTCATTCATTCATTCCACGAATTCATTCATTCATTCCACGAATTCATTCATTCATTCCACGAATTCATTCATTCATTCCACGAATTCTAATTCACCCATTTATCCATTCATTCCACGAATTCATTCATTCATTCCACGAATTCTAATTCACCCATTTATCCATTCATTCCACGAATTCATTCATTCATTCCACGAATTCATTCATTCATTCCACGAATTCTAATTCACCCATTTATCCATTCATTCTGTCGGTCGCTCAATCAATCAATCATTCATTCATTTAATCATTCATCCGTCCATTCATTCATTTTGAGTGACTGGATGTATGGATGGATGATTGAGTTTCCATTAACTCACCCATTCATTTGTTCAGTCGTTCAGTCATTCAATTATTCAATCATTCATTCATTCATTAATTCATCCAATCATTCCACGAATTCTAATTCAACCACTTATCCATTCATTCTGTCGGTCGCTCAATCATTCATTCATTAATTAATTCATTCATTCATTTATTCAATCATTCATTCGTCCATTCATTCATTTCGAGTAACCGGATGTATAGATGGATGATTGAGTTTCCATTAACTCACCCATTCATTTGTTAAGTCGTTCAGTCATTCAATTATTCAATCATTCATTCATCCATTAATTCTTCCAATCATTCCATGAATTCTAATTCAACCATTTATCCATTCATTCTGTCGGTCGTTCAATCATTCATTAATTCATTCAATCATTCGTTCGTCAATTCATTCATTTCGAGTGACTGGATGTATGGATGGATGATTGAGTTTCCATTAACTCACCCATGCATTTGTTCAGTCGTTCAGACATTCAATTATTCAATCACTCATTCATTCATAAACTCATCCCACGAATTCTAATTCACCCATTTATTCATTCATTTGGTCGGTCGCTCAATCATTCATTCATTCAATCATTCATTCATTTCGAATGACTGAATGTATGGATGAATGATTGAGTTTCCATTAATTCACCAATTCATTCATTCGTTCAATCGTTCAGCCATTCAATCATTCATTCATTCATCCATTCAATCATTCGTCTTATTTATTTGACATCTCTGCCACCTGTTTATCCATTAGTGTTTCCACTATTCTAGTTCACCCATTTATTCATTCATTCGGTCGGTCGCTCAATCATTCATTCATTCATTCATTTCGAGTGACTGGGTGGATGGATGGATGATTGAGTTTCCATTAACTCACCCATTCATTTGTTCAGTCGTTCAGTCATTCAATTATTCAATCATTCATTCACTCATTATTTCATCCAATCATCCAATTATTCGTTTGTTTTATTTATTTAATTTCACAGCCATCTGTTTACCTATTTGTGTTTCCACTAATTCGCTCTTTCATTCAATTGCTCATTCATTTAGTCGGCCAGTCAGTCAATCATTCATTTCTTCGATCGTTCGTTCATCTATTCATTCATTTCGAGTGACCGGATGTATAGATGGATGATTGAGTTTCCATTACCTCACCCATTCATTCGTTCAGTCATTCAATTATTCAATCATTCATTCATCTATTAATTCATCCAATCATTCCATGAATTCTAATTCACACATTTATCCATTCATTATGTCGGTCTCTCAATCATTCATTAATTAATTCATTCATTCATTCAATCATTCATTTGTCCATTCATTCATTTCGAGTGACTGGATGTATGGATGGATGATTGAGTTTCCATTAACTCACCCATGCATTTGTTTAGTCGTTCAGTCATTCAATTATTCAATCATTCATTCATTCATTAACTCATCCAATCATCCCACGAATTCTACTTCACCCATGTATTCATTCATATGGTCGGTCGCTCGATCATTCATTCATTCAGTCATTCATTCATTTCGAGTGACTGAATGTATGGATGGATGATTGAGTTTCCATTAACTCACCCATTCATTCATTCGTTCAATCGTTCAGCCATTCAATCATTCATTCATTCATCCATTCAATCATTCGTCTTTATTTATTTGACATCTCAGCCATCTGTTTATCCATTAGTGTTTCCACTATTCTAGTTCACCCATTTATTCATTCATTCGGTCGGTCGCTCAATCATTCATTCATTCAATCATTCATTCATTTCGAGTGACTGGGTGGATGGATGGATGGATCCTTGAGTTTCCATTAATTCACCCATTCATTTGTTCAGTCGTTCAGTCATTTAATTATTCAATCATTCATTCAGTCATTATTTCATCCAATCATCCAATCATTCGTTTGTTTTATTTATTTGATTTCACAACCATCTGTTTACCTATTTGTGTTTCCACTAATTCACCCTTTCATTCAATTGTTCATTCATTTAGTCGGCCAGTCATTCAATCATTCATTTATTCGACCGTTCGTTCATCCTTTCATTCATTTCGACTGGCTGGGTGTATGGATGGATGATTGAGTTTCCACTAATTCACCCATTCACTCTTTTATTCAATATGATATACAAACTGTGACTGAGGGAAACCCTTTCAGTTCGCACAAGTCCACTCTGATATATTTCCACAAAAATCGTAAATACCATCTACGTGTCAACCGTTAATTTGTGCACCTAGTCGAACGCCCATCTTCATTAAAAAACAAATAATGTATACCCAATTAGGTTCAGAACCAACTTCTTCCGGTTTAACAAATCCTATCAGATAGTACATATCCACAAAAAGCAGTAAATATTAACGACTTGTGCGGCCGTTCACTTGTGGATTCGACCGCTCATGCGTGTTCACTTTAAATCTACTCCATAGATTCTTATCTTGCGAATCTAGCCAACACGTCTGTGTCCGTGTACTAAATAAATAAGAAGACAAACCGGTTCCAGTTCGCTGAAATATGGAAGCGCACGCACGGCTGAGTCCAGGAATGGAATGACTGGCCAAGATTCAAATTAATTACATAATTCCTCTCCAATCTTCTATAAACGCACAAAATTCATCATACAAAATGAATTTTTGCTGTTATATTTTTTTATTTTCTTTTGTTGCACTTATCACGTCATTTCTTCCTCAGCGACTTCCGCATTTTATTTCGCAGACCATGATTGTCCCAAGAACTATCGTACCCCGTTTCTACTCTCTTAAAAACAGCTCATACACATGCATGCCCGTTCTGCACCATTTGTTCCTCAAGAAAAACACACTCTCCTACTCCATTTTCCCATATGCTTTGAAAAGACTCGGTGGCAGTGCCAAAAACAATGGTGGGTAACATGAGCCTTGACGAGATCCTGTCAAAACATGAATATAATTTCTTAAATGTTTATAATGACATGGTTAGCCAGGAAGAGGCTTGTGATAATTCACCTTTCAAAAATAACTCAATCCATGAATGTAGTTACTATTTACCGAACGAAATAATAACCAAATGCGGAAAACAATAATACGGATGAGTTTTCAATTTTTCACCTCAATTGTCAAAGTCTTAAAGCCCATTGGGAACCACTGAAGGAACTTCTCTATGAAGCGCAGGAGCACCAAAATAAGTTCGATATCATTGGATTGTCAGAAATATTTCAAATTCTACCAGACTCATCTTATGTATTGGAAGGTTATCAGCCTCTCGTTAAAAACTTACGACCAGACAATGATGACAAAAGGGGTGGGGTAGGTGTTTATATAAAACAGGACATACCATTCAAAATACGTCGCGATTTGTCAGTTTTTATCCCACATGTTATTGAATCCCTCTTTATAGAAGTTAAAATACATAAAGTTTTCAAACTAATAGGTATTATTTATAGACCTAACACTCCACCGAAAGCTGATATTGACCTCTTCCTATCCAAGCTAGGTGAAATTACTGGTACAATTAATCAAGAAAACAAAAAATGTTACATAATGGGTGATTTAAATGTAGATTTATTAAAATTAGGAATTCACACTAAAACAAACTATTATTTTGACCTTATGCTAAGTGAAGGCTTCCTACCTTATATCACGAAACCGACTAGAGTCACGAGTCACTCGGCAACATTGATTGATCATATCTTCTTAAATAATCCTATTACAAACTACGTCTCTGGTATAATCATATCGGAGGTTTCAGACCATTTCGAAATCTTCTACAAAGAGTTACACAACACCCCAATCTCAGAACCTAAATTTTTATTAAAACGCATGGTAAACGCTGAAAATATTGCTTTGTTTAACCAGTACCTAGCGCAATGTGATTTTTCTTCAGTTTATGAAGAAAGCTGTCCGAATTTAGCATATGACAAGCTAATAAGTATTTGCACACCAGGTTACGAACAGTCATTCCCACTAAAATCCACAAAGTTAAGCAGTAAGTACATAAAAAAGCAACCATGGATGACGAGAGGATTATTGACATCGTCAAGAAAAAAAGCCGACTTCTATCACAAAAAACTAAAATCCCCAAACGAGGAAAACATTTTAAAGTGCAAAAGATATTGTCGAATATTCAATAAAATTAAAAAGCAAAGCAAGTCAATGTACTATACAAACATATTAAATGACAACAGGAATAACTTACGCAAGATATGGCAAATTTTAAATGAGACAATAAATAAAACTAACAAGGTTGCGACGTCACCGTCCTCTTTTACCTTAGATAACAACCAGGAAATAAATAATCCAAATTCAATTGCCCAAGAGTTTAATAATTTTTTTGTAAACATAGGAAAATGCACAATTGATAAAATTAAGAAACCCCGCAAATCATTTCTGGACTACCTAAAAATTAATTATCAAAATAACTTCTTTATAAGCCCCACAACTCCAGACGAGGTTGTAAAGATAACTAAAACCCTAAAACTAAGAAACAGTGAAGATTGTGATGGACTAACAACAAATATTGTGAAACAATCAATATTTAATTTGGCCTCGCCCCTGTCTCACATAATAAATAACTCATTTACTAGTGGCTCGGTTCCAGACCAGATGAAGGTTGCCAAGGTAATTCCAATTTTTAAAACCGGGGATGAGAACAAATTTAACAACTACAGACCAATTAGTATACTCCCAACATTTTCTAAAATATTAGAAAAGCTGATGGCAAACAGAATGACTAGTTTCATGACGACTTTCAATATTTTATATGAACACCAGTATGGATTTAGAAGTAAACATTCCACTATACACCCAATCATGCAACTTTTAAAACATATAGGGCAAGAAAATAACCGACAGACCAAGGACATCACGTTAGCAACATTTATCGAACTTTCTAAAGCGTTTGACAATAAATCATGACATTCTTTTGTCAAAATTAGAAAAATACAGATTTAGAGGTATCAGTAATACATGGTTTAAAAGTTATTTGACAAATAGAGCTCAATTTGTTAAATATGGAAATGGAAAATCGGATTTAGCATATATAAAATGTGGGGTACCCCAAGGGAGTGTATTAGGGCCTATTCTCTTTCTATTATATGTAAACGATATTGCTTCCTCAACGTCATTAAATGTCTTATCTTTTGCAGATGACACTGCTTCATATTCTTCATCCCCGAAAGCAAGTAATCTAGCAGCCCATTTTAACAGTGAACTAGATAAAATATTTAACTGGTGCTCGGCAAATCACTTAGCTCTCAATGCGAAAAAGACAAAATACATGATCATAAATCCATCGCCCCAATCTAGAATTCCAGGAAACTTAGATATTTATATAAACAATGTGAAAATTGAAAGAGTGGGTGTAAATGAAAATGAAAATTCTCTAAAAATTTTAGGTGTGACTTTTGATGAGAATCTAACCTACAGGAATCATATCTCAAGGATTAGTACTAATATAGGAAGAGCTAATTACGCCCTAAATAAAGTTAAGAATATATTACCCCAAAGTGCAATGAAAACTCTCTACTATTCTCTTGTGCATTGTCATTTGTTGTATGGAATTCAGATTTGGGGAAACTCAAAAGCGGCTAGAAGACTCTTGATATTGCAAAAACGAACAATACGAATTATCAATAATAAAAGATATAACTCCCATACAGACCCACTATTTGCAAAGAACAAAATTCTAAAAGTGACTGACATTTTCAAACTTCAAGCTAGCCTCTTCGTGTTTGATTGGAAAAACGGTAATCTTCCCCGTTCTTTCAGTAACTATTTTAATATATCATCAAATTCACTGAATATAACTACTAGGCAATCTGAATCAGTACATGTTAGCAGGACCAGAATTAAAGCTCTAGACAAATTGCCAATTTTTGCCTACCCCATAATTTGGAATAGCTTGAGACAGAATCTTGGTAACATTACAGAGTTGAGTTTAAGAATAAACTTAAATTACAGCTATTATCGTCTTACTGTATGGAAATGCAGTGTGACAATCCCTACTGTCAAGAGTGTAATCCGTAGTACTTCATTTTTTCGCCTCACCTCCCTCACCCCAACGAGAATAGGCAGTCTAACATTACTTGTCAATTCTTTCAAAATTACAGTTTGAGCTATATCGTAAGTTTCTACCCAGTCAAATTGCACTGCGATTATTGTGTTAAATAGATAGCTTCAGATGACTGTGAACTCGTCATTAACCTTCTTGTGCGATGTGCGCCGCCGAGTTTAATCAAAAGCATATTACTTCCCCGAGAAAGGGTCAGCTATGGTCTGCGAATATTTGTAAAACATTCATTTATTTGTCAGGTGATGCCAGGAAGACAGCCAATCTGGCTATGGCATTTCCCAACGGTATATCCTGTATTGTTACAAATGTTGTAATATATCAAAACATCATGATTGTAAAACCTGTATACTGTTAAATAAACTGTCTATCTATCTATCTATCACCCTCGCACTTCCATGCTCATACTGCCCACACACGTTCATTCCAGGTGCTTGATTTGGTACAGGGTATTCACCCACTGAATTAATAAACACAGGCTTAGGCATGCTCGAACTCACCATGCTAGGTTGTGGTAAAGTATTATAGGACCCCGGGTCCCTACCACTTCTACCCCTATTTCCTTCCCATTTTATGCAACCACCTAATTCTGGTCGCACCCCCTCCGTGCCCCACCCTGGAGGATTGGAGAGATTATGCCCGTCGCCCCCGCCATACTGTGATTGGCTCCCATACTCCTGGTTTAACCTATAAACCCCTGTCATGGCATTGGGCTGGATACAGGTAGGGTGTTGACCACCTCCTCTGCTCCCCACCTGCCTGACACCACCATACTGCGAACTAGGCATAGCATTCTCAACTTGGCCTCTCTGAGGCGCTCCAAAGAAATCAGACCTAACAAAATCAACCAATTTTTTCTTTTTCTCCTCTTGACCACTCCGGCCCAACGGCCCTGTATTGCCCCAACCCAGGCTTCCCCCAATGATTCAACCGGTTGCCTCCACTGCGGTTGTACTCCCCCCTTGGGGACCGCACCTCCCACACACAAATCAAAGGCAGGTAACAACGTCCTATTTTCCGATGGGGTATGAGGGCTCCCTGTAGAAGGGGAATATACTCCCATTATGGACCTCTCTGCATTATAGTGGTCATTCTGGTTTTGCACAATATTGTCAATTCCCGTCTGGGGTGGAGTGAGTTCCCCGGGACTTCCCCCGGGTGCCCCCACCCCGGGAGGTGTCGCTTCAGCTATGCGACATATTTCCCTAAGAATCCCCTCGTCCACGTTGTTGTTCCCCTTAACATTGGGTGGGGGTAAGGAAAAATCCATGCATTCCCACTGGTTTCTGGAACCCCTAAAATGCGGATATTAAAGAGATCCTCTCTGGAGAGGGGCCCCAACCTAACTCTCTGCTCAATAATTGCCAACGCAATCTTGGGTCCAATATTGGGAATCAGTTGTAACTCCTCGAAACTAGCAGAGTTAACTTTAATCATCGTCATCTTTCTAGTGTAGGGCGCGATAAAATCTTCTGAGATTTCTTCCAAGTTTCTTGCCAAAACTTCCGAAAAACCCGCACGTCTCGGTACTGTTTTTCCTAACCACTACACTTTTCTCACTTCGCAAGTTTGTACAACTGTGTCTATCGATCCCGAAGATGGATAGCACACACTCAGCGGTGTAAAACAACACACCACACACACACAAAAAAATAAACAAAGTCAAATTCAATGACACGGACTACCCTGTCACACTCAAAACCTCCGCTTACCTAGGCTTACGGTAATGAGCCTGTGTGTGATCGCAATCAGCACACAAATGCCAGAGAACTATGAAAATTCAAACAAGTGACTGACTACCCTGTCAGACCTCAACAGCTAGTGTACGACCGCAGTCAATACACAAATGATGATGCAGCAAACTTCACGACACCAACTGCCTCTCAGTTGTACCCTAAACCTCAGCTTACCTAGGCCTATGGTAAAGAGCTTGCATATGGCCCGCAACCAATATACAAATGTCGCAAATTAAACCACAATACCACTTACAAACCTTAATCCACAAGGTTCCAGTCACCCAACTGGAAAAGCAATTTAAAATCCAAGCACCCTGTATCCGTAACCTCCAGTAGGTCACGGCCACAGCAAAATAACATTTACAATTGACAGTTACCAAGTTCAAGGTCAAACTGTATCTGTAGTCTATAAGCAGACAACAGCCACAGAAAAATCAAACACTTCTAAAATAAGGTCAAGGCTGAAACCGTAGTACAACAGCACCACAGCTGCAACAACTGCAATATCAAATTCACAACAAACAAAAAAAAATACCAAGTGACAACTGTATCTGCGGTAACACAATACCACAGCCACAGCACAAATCCCAAATGAAAAATATTTCCTAGTTTGAAACGTCAACAAACTGTCCCTTGTAGTTCCCTAAAACCACAACCACCACAAAATTTGTAAAGGTATCTGCGGATCACCAATCCGCAGCCACCACTCAATTTCAAAACTGAATAAACAAAGTTTTGAAAAATATCAAAGTGTCGCCGCAATCCGATGAATGCGGCCACAGCCCAGAAAATACAAACAAATTTGCATTCAAATTAAAAAAGATTTATTTGAAACCCAAAGCTGCAGAACCGTACTGCAACTTGCTCGCCACAACAAATTTCCAAATTTAAATATGGCGGCACCAAAATTATTACCGAGATGCTACATCTCAGTAATAAACATCAAAAAATAAACAAAAAATTCACACAAAACGTCAAAACATTTCACGTAAGTGGTTGGGTCATTCACCCAACAGCCTACATGAAAACGAAAATTAAAGAAAACAAGTTACCTCAACGGCGATGGCGACGGATTAAATCCCGACCATCACCGAAATGTAACTTGAGCCTCGTGACCGAGGCGGAAAACAAAAAGTTGAAAAACTTCAAAAACCTCCCCCAAACTGGTTCAAAGTCGTCGACGCCAATGAAACAGAATGGGGTAGGCTGATCTGCTTACAGAAAAATTAGTATGCTATGAGAATAGTGTGTAAAATATCCTTACAATAAGTTATCGTCGTGGACTCGTGGTCAGTTACTTTCGGTGACTTTCAAGTTGCGGTGCAGATATTGAAAACGTCTTCACTCGTTGAAGTCCGAGAAGCAAGAGAGAGATTCACCCCTTTCTTCCAATCCTTAACCTTACCTTATGTGACCTTATGTAGTTCGTGGACGCTGGCGGCTTGCTACTTTATCCACCTCGTCTTCTGTGCCGTGCTTTGCCACAGGCTTGGTTCAAGAGACTGCGTTGTGTTATCTATATTCTCAATTATTTTTATTTTTTGCAGGGCTTTGCCTCAGTCACCAGCCTGGATTTATAGTTGAATTTAACCTCTTGATTCTTCCAGCGTTTGTCTAGTCTATTCTTGAAGGTATTGAGGTTCTCAAAGTTGACAATTTCTTCTGGTAAGTTGTTCCATGTTGTTACTACTCTGTGGCTGAAGGCATTTTTTCTTACATCAGTTCTTGGTGTATCTCTGTATAGTTTATATTTGTGTCCTCGCGTTCGGCACTCATAATTTCTGACTAAAAGGTCTATAACTTCCGGGTCGTAATTTTTTAACAGCTTGTAACACTCTATCATATCACCTCTGTGTCGTCGGTATTGGAGTGTTGGGAGGTTCATTTTCTGTACTCGTTCTTTGTACTCTAGATCTTTGGTACCGGGTGTCAGTTTAGTGGCCCTTCTCTGTACTCCTTCGAGGAGGTCAATCTGTTTCATTTTGTACGGTTTCCAGACGGGTTGGCCATATTCTAGGTGTGGCCGGACCAGGCCCTTGCACAATTTTGCCATTGTATTGGTATCCAGATAACTGAAGGACCTTCTAATGGCTCCAAGTATTTTATTGGCCTTCTGGACCTTTTCCTCGATATGTCTCTAAAACATTAGTTGATTGCCTGGAAACACCCCTATATCCTTTTCCATATTTGTTTCAGATAGTTGACATCTGCTTCCGTCGTTTTTGGTGAGGTGATATACAGGTTGGTATCCACTCTTTCCCACGTTCATTGTTACACATTTATCTGGATGGAACCGTAACAGCCATTTGTCGGACCATTCGTGGAGAGCATGTAAGTCCTGTTGTAATTTGACTGCATCCTCATTACTTTTTATCTCTCTGTAGATTTTAGTATTGTCTGCAAATATCATTACATCTGAGCTAACCGTCGTTGGCAAATCATTTATGTAGATCACAAATAATATAGGACCTAGGACGCTCCCTTGTGGGATTCCACTGGCGACTGGGTGGTTTTCTGATTCTATTCCATTTACAATTACTTTCTGTTTTCTGTCATATAGAAAGTCTTGGGTCCAACCCAGGACGTCTTCTCCTATGTCATAGCTGTTGGTTGTTTTTAAAAAAGCCGTCTGTGTGGTACTGTATCGATGGTTTTCATAAAAACCATATACACAACATGCGTTGGAAAGCCCTGGTCTATAGATTTTGTCCAGCTTTCTAGAGTGTGTAGGAGCTGTAGAGTGGTTGATCGACCGCTTATAAAACCAAATTGTCGTTTGCTGAAAAACTTGTTCCTGAACATATGATTCATAATTTCGTCTCTGATGATGCCTTCCATCACTTTGCCCACCTGACTTGTCAGTCTCACCGGTCTATAATTACTGGCTTTACTTTTAGGTCCCTTCTTATATATGGTTGTGATGTTTGCTATTTTCCAGTCCGTTGGCAGTTTTCTGAGCTTCAGGCTATTGCTAAATATTATGGCCAGTGGAACACTGATTTCATTTGATAATTCTCTTAGTATTCTTGAGTGTAGGCCATCTGGTCCCTGTGATTTAGCCGGATTTAGCTTAGACAGTTTTTTAGCTACCATACCTGGCGTAATATTGATTTTGTGTAGTGGTTGATCCGTCTTGCGGCTAGGTAATTCTGGTACGTCACCTGCGGGTTCATTGGTAAATACACTGGTGAAGAAGTCGCCCAAAACTGCAGCCTTTTCGCCATCACTTGTGGTTAGTGATCCATCACTTTTTTCCGAATCTGCTTTGCCAGGTCTGGTTTTTGTCTTGCTGGAAATGTAGTTCCAGAATTTTTTAGGATTGGTTTTGGCTTGTTCGGCAATCTCTTTTTCGTGGCGGACTTGATTCAGTCTTGTCAGCTTTTTTACTTTATTTCTTTCTCGAGTATAAAGGTTATATTTTGCATCTGTTCTATCTTCCATGTATCTCGTCCAGGCCCGGTGCTTCCTCCTTATTGCTCTTAACGTATTTTGATCTAGTGGTTTTCTAGTGTTAGTGCCTATTCGTTTTTTCGGTATATGTTTATCTATGGTGTTGTTCAGGATAAGTAAGAATTTCTTCCATTGAGCATCTATATCGTTCGCACAGTCGGTAAGGAGGGCGGTCCAGTTCATTTGTAATTCTTCTCTCATTTTCTGATAGTTTCCTTTGTCGTATAGCCTCTTTTCTTTCGCGACTGTTCTATCAACATAGCACCTGAAGGTGAATTCTACCATACAATGACCACTCTTGCCCAGAGGGTTTTTACCATTAGATTATCTACCATATTCTCTTCATTACTAATTATTAGGTCCAAAATATTTAACTGTTGGCCTTCTCTGTACCTAGTGGGTGTTTTCACGTGCTGATATAGGTAGTTATTTCTGATGACTTGAAGAAATTCTTCACTGGTCTTTTCAGACGAGCTCATTGTTGGCCAGTCAATTTTGGGATAGTTCATGTCGCCCATTATTAAGACATGTGTGTTCCTCTTGTCTTTGCTAATAGGAAATTCGATCGCAATTGCGCAGAATGGATTTGATAATCTGCTCTGTGCGAATGCGACCGAGTTTGATGACCTCCTCTGCGCGAATGAAATAGAGATTCCGATTCTGCACCGGTGAAAAGGTCTATTCGTTTCGGCGCCATTACCGGTTATTGTTTTTACTGTTTTATATTTAAACAAAGACATGGCCTATTTGAAATCTCCGTCGCCGCCTCACGAGTACACAAATGACGACAATTAAAGGATAAAACCTAGTTTGGATTAATAAACTCTGCCCAAATGTAAGAAAATACGTGTACTATCGATTGCAGCCGGTAATAAGGGCGAAAGCTTGATATATATCCCAGATTTCGAGTTTTGAGTTCCCATAAAAACTTGATGGGAACTTTTTCTATAGGATTGAATGGGAAGAATCTGAACGTAGAGGGGTAGCCACTACGTTCGGATCGCTGAACTATAAGGGCCTATATAAGTAATGGAATTTTGTTTATTTTGAAATTCTCACCTCTCATATTCCTTAAATTCAGATTAAATATATACAAATTATACATCAAAATGAAGGTTGGGTTGTATAGAACACGAAACACATATGTAATCAACTCATAGAGTCGACTGTAGGCACCACTGGTTCCTGGAAGTCAGTTATCGTATTCGCACCAGAACTGATAATAAAATAATATTTCACCAAAACAACTTGTGGCCAAATGTGCTTCATATATCCAAGAACAAAGCTAGGCATTCAAAACACTTTCGAATACAGCGATCGGACTGCATTTTGGAAAAGGACAACACTGTCTGCATTTTTTATTGAACATGGTTTCCATGCTCGACAGAATGCGCAAATCACTCGTTACCACGCATTTCCATCGAAAAACAAAATCATAATTCTAAGAAATTTCAAAAGGTATCATGATACCTTGCATTGAATATGGCAACTGTGCAATCTCAATCTAATAACAGTATACTGTATGAAGGCGGTTTTTTCATTATTTGATTTTAGACGGCGTTGTTTTTACATGTTTTTTCTGTCCGATGACGTCGACGGGAAATCGAAAGTATACTCATACGTAAA
This sequence comes from Pictodentalium vernedei, assembly GCA_031216915.1. Classification (NCBI taxonomy): domain Eukaryota; kingdom Metazoa; phylum Mollusca; class Scaphopoda; order Dentaliida; family Dentaliidae; genus Pictodentalium; species Pictodentalium vernedei. The sequence continues at coordinate 12,816,384 of CM062288.1, read as the reverse complement.
CAAAAGCAAAGGCTTTGGAATTTTCCCCAATGCAGCTCTGTCGACGTGTTTTGAAGAATTTTTAGCCCCTAGCTTTGTTCTTGGATATGTAAAGCACATGTGGCCACAAGTTGTTTTCGTGAAATATTATTAAATTATCAGTTCTGGTGCGAATACGGCAGCAGACTTCCAGGAACCAGTGGTGCCTACCGTCGACTCTATGAGTTGATTACACATGTGTTTCGTGTTCTATGCATCCCAACCTTCATTCTGATGTACATTTTGGGTATATTTAACTTGAATTGAAGGAATATCAGAGGTGAGAATTTTCAAAATAAACAAAATTTCATTACTTATATAGGCCCTTAAAATGATGGCTTTGGTGATAAAAACATGCCATTTTGGGTAAAATTGGGCTCAAAAAGACCAATTTTCAGTACATTTGCAGTAAACAACAGATTTTTTCTGTTTGTTTATGTTTTAGTTGTTAAACTGTTGGAACATTTTTGGTCTGTCGGAAAATTTTGGGCTTGCCCCTCCGCCAGCGAAAAGCTATCTATGCCACTGCCCTGTGGGCCGTATTTACCACAAATATTGGGAGGGTGTGTGTGTGTAGAGGGGGGGGGGGGGGTGGTTGTTGCTAAATTGCTCGACGATGGGAACAGGAAGATTCGGCCCCGGGAAGATTTGGCATGGGAAGATTCGGCCTTGGGAGAAATACAATAGTACCAACTAAGTGTTATTGAGTGAGTGTGAGAATTGTTTCATCTATATTCTTCAATCTATAGTTTGGTAACGTTTTTTAATTAAGATAGGAAGAGAGAATACACAGCGGTGGGAGAAAACAAATATTATTGAAATAAAAAGATTGTCAATAATCACTATTGGCTTGGGTGATCCTTGAACGATTTTGATCTAAAGATTAGTAATTGTTTTCAAGAAGCATTAAAAATGAAAAAAAAAATAAGATTAAAGCACTCATTTTTTTTAAAAAAATCGTGAAGATTCGGCCTCGAAAGTGGGAAGATTCGGCCTTCGTCGAGGCCGAATCTTCCCACTTAGTGTGATGGTGCCGAATCTTCCCGAGGCCGAATCTTCATGGACCCCTCGACGACTAGTCATTTGTGATTGTGCCAATTTGTGGAGTGGTTTGATTATGCTGGCTAGTTACACATGTAGGCCTATGGGTTTTCCTGGCAAGTGAATTGGGAAGCTGTCCAACTGCCACATGTGATTGATACAGTGATGTACTGTGTAACCTGCCTAGGCAGTAAGGTTTTAGAAGATTGTGCTTAGGCCTTTAAATTCCCCCAAATCCCGCAGGTAAACGGTGTGCTCAAATTACAAAAATCTGCCCAATTTAACATGTATGCGAATCAAGATTTTATTGAAATTGGACGTAACGTAATATTGTAATATTGTAATTGTACAGCGAAAACATCGAAAATAACATTGAAAACATTTTATGTAACAGTTTTCCCAAATTTGGAATATTGCAGCCATCGTGTTAATTGGCGCAGACCTAAAAATGTTGGAACGCGTCCTAATTATGTGTCAACAACAACTGGGGAGGTACTCTCATGTGCCAAATAAAAGTGATGGCTGAATAATAGTGATGGCTTGCATTTTCACCAAAAATTAATAATAGTGATGGCATTTTCACTCTATGTCTCATTACCAAATAAAAGTGAAGGTCGGAATTTTTCTCCAAAATCAATAATAGTGCCAACACTATTATTCCGCACCTTAAACTAAGTGATATGGAACGGTGTCCATGCAGTCCATGCAGTGACATTGCAGTCCGTGTTTTATCAAATGTGGCAATTGCCACAATTGCAGGAGTTGATCATCTGTTATTCTGTGAAATCAGCCCACAACAGAAGTCGTCCCCAAACAAAGTCCTCCCACAAGAGAAATCGGCCCAAAGCAACGCTGATCCTAACAAACTGGCAGTGTCTATATCACAGGCGCCTGTGAAATAGCCGTGCCAGTATATATTGACAGTATTTCACAGGCGCCAGAGACATATAGTCATCAGGCCATTTTACAGGCATCCGTTGAAATAGCGAAGATATTATCTACAGGCTACTGGGCTCTCTCTTAGATCATAAATATTATACGTTTGTGACTGATTATATGAATTAAAAAAGTGCTAAATTAAAAAACTCATCCAATATTTTAACAACTTTTTTTGTTACAAATATGCAATAAAATTTACATCTGATATTCACAGTTTACAAAATATACGACAGTGAATAAGTGCTTACGGGACAAGGCTGTAAAAATAGAAAGCACAATATTACCGGGCCCTTTTCATTCGGTTGCAGACTTTTGGTCATAATATTGAAATTTCTACCACCATTTTTACAATTTATTGTGTATTGAATTCACAGGGAAGTCAATCAGGCGTTACATTAATTTAAAGGTCAATAAATATTCGAGTTCTCCTGCAAGTTTTGGGGCCGACTTATCTCATGGGCCTATGATCTCAATCATGTGTAATACAAGGTTAACTGTTAATCTGTTATGATATTCAATAGGCACATGTTTAAACAATTAACACTTTCCATCTGAAAGCTTGTTTTCTACTACAGAACGCATTGTAATTTCATAAAATACAGGGCTGCTTACAGCCTTACTGCAGTTGTGGAGTAGATCAATCAATATTTTCAAGAAGCAGCCCAAAAGCTGTACACTGAAAATATTGATTCGTCTATCCCCAAATAATCAATCTGGACTCACTCCAACCAACCCTAACTTAGTGTTTATCCGAAACCATTTTTTCTGCCCCCAATCAATTTCTATCACCATTTCATTATCAATCAAATGTTTGACAAAAAATGTTTTGTCGTGGTGACATGGAGAGATATCTAGGTTTTGGATATCTTACACCCCCCCCCCCTTCCCCCACTGCACCTCCCATTCCAACCAACCCTAACTCAGTGTTTATATCTGAGACCAATTTCTCTTCCCCAAAAAGTTACACTACATGTCACATGACAAAATGAACCCGAATAGTTGGGAAAATATTGCAATGATTTTTTGTCACAGGTTTTCAACTGGATGAGAGCAAGATATCCAGATTGGAAATGAAGAAATAACAATATTCTACAGAAAAAAAATAATTCTCCTCCACTTCATCATCAAATATTGTCAAATTAATCCAAAATTTTTTTTCATGGGCAATGGGGGAGAATATCCAGCGGGGGAGACATACTAGGATATCTCTCCCCCCCGCCCCCACCACCAGCAGGGGCAGATGCAGAAATAGTGAGGGCGTATGCCGGAAACGCCCCCCCCCCCCCCAGGATCCACCCTTGACCGGTTAACCGTTCATCTGAAATTGGTTGGAATCAGGCAAAAGGTAGGCGATCCAGTTTTCTGGTTGGCTTGAAATTTTGTGACATGCATAGCATTTTTTGGTAGCAAATTTTCAAATTTCGCTATTTATTAAATACCAGGGTGAAGCTATACAAAATTTCAAATTAAATTGAGCCCTGCTGTGGATTGGCTATATCGTGTTGAACAATATAACAGTAACAACTGAAACTTTGAATAATTTTATATTATCCTTTCATCCTATTTTCGCATGATATAATATATACATCACATCACAAATTAATAATATATATTTTATACATTTCCATACCAAGCATGGTGGTGCAAGACTTTTCTTAAAAAAAATATTTATATGATCATTATAATACAATTAATAGTTTAATTTTTAAAATTAAAACAATCTGCTTATTCAAACTTTGAATATGAAATTATACTGAGATTATACTATTTCATCATTTCAGACAAACAGTGGGCACAAACAGGACAAGGGATGAAGTCAAGAAGAAGTATGCGAATGTCAAATAGAAAGGTAAATATTCATATTTATATCTTCAGATTTATAATTGAGCAGTTTTTTATTGGTCGATGCCTGTCGATGCCGAATATTCATACTCCATATATTCAAATTGCTTGATCTTAATTTCATGATGTGCATGTGCATATATTGAATTTGTTTTAATTATTTCCAGAATAGCACTGTGATCCCAAATATTATACAGTAGAACGCAGTTAACCCTTTACCTAACGCTAGTAGCAGATTTCCCTCGTAAAAAAAATTCTCGTATAACTTAAATTTTTCATTTTTTGCTTCCAAAACATAGGTTATGACCCATCATTGGATGCAAAAAATTAAAATATAAATTTGAATGGCGATTTTCGGTTATTGCGCTGGCCGATTTGGGCTGTTACGTTAGGTAATGGGTTAATTGGATAACCACTTTGATTGTGGAAATTATTCAATTAACAGGAATATTTAATTAACACCAAGCAGGGATTTGACCATTCTCTAGTACTTGAGTTATACTGAGCATTTATTCTATTATATAAGTCTTATATAAATGTTCTTCTCATGACCCAGCAGTAGCAGAGACTTGATATTTGGTATTCAGCTTCCTTTTGAGGTGTAAAGTTGTATTTGTTCAAGGGAAGTTCGCGGGGCAATATTTGCCGTCATTACAGGAGGGGGCCAGAATTTTGGTCACAGGTACTTGATTTACAGAGAAAAACAAATTTCCAGCTGACCTGTGAGAACCCCATAAGCTAAAAATATAAAGAAATCAATCGCTCAGATTTCCAAAACTGCACGGCACTGACAATTTTGATTTGGTGTGAAGCTTCCTTACGACCAACAGAAAGGAATGGTAAACAAATGCTATCGGTTTCATCACATGATACAGTTTCGGGACTTTGAAAAAGTGCTGAGTCATCACTTCTTAACACTAGGCAATTGGAAAAACATTAAAGAATCTTCCTTTTGAGATCCACCAGTCTGAATCCTTTCATATTTGGTATACAACATTTCGAGGGAAGTCAGATTCAGGCTTGTTCAAATCTTGTTCCTAGGTTCATATTTGGTCTCCCTATGGGAGCTCGAATTTTAACTTAGTGCAATATGAGGACTATTCTTTGAAAATCTTCTCCTTCAGATTCATCAATCAGAATTATTTCATATTTGGTATGCAACATCTTTAGGGAGGTCAGATTCTGGTTTGCCAGTGGCCATTTTGTACCGAAATTGGTGAAATCGGTTGTTTGTACAGAACTTCTGTATGAAAGTTCTTATTTGAATAAATTTCTGTATGAATGTTTAGTACCAATTTTCGACTCCCAAGGATGCTATATGGGTCAAAGTTCATACCTTTTCCGAGATTGGTTAAAAGTTTGGTTACCTGGTAAAGGGTTGGAAACCCATATTTGGGCTTTACTCGAAAGTGTGGGAGCTGCAGCTTGAGGGCTTCATATTCTGTAGATGTGTTTCATATTATTTTAGAAGGAAAATTATTTAGTCTCTATGGATTTGCCATATTACAATTTAGGGGAGAGTGCCTGTAGGCGGTGTGTGGTGGTGTGGGTGCCTATAGGCACTCTCCCTTAACTTGTAAAACGGCAAGGACATGTGAACAAACTTTCACCGCCCCCCAAAAATGTAGCACTTTATCAGTTAAGGACGTGGGAAGAAATACTGAACATAGATATATACATGTTAATACATTCATTCATACATTCATAACTTTCAGCGTTATTGATATTGATTTGAAAGTACTTTTATAGATGTTGTACAAACAATACTTCACCTGATTGGGGTAGATAGCTGTACTTGCCATTGGGTGAATTTCTGTTTTTATTGTTTGATTTCTGGAATTTAATATAGGTGGTGGAGACTGTGAGTGATTTTAAAAATAAATTACTACTTTCATTCTGAGCAAGAGGGAGTGGGCGTGGCTGGTTGCTTTATTCATTGCGAGGCTGGGCACTCACACCACATCACTTAGTATGCATTCTGCGTTGGTGAAAAGTGAAAATCTAATTTTCTACAATTATTGTATCTTCTTTATTTTTCATATTTAGCTAAGAATAAAGTGGATGCTATGAGGAGACCAAAAACAGGTGGTGGAGGAAAAATGCCCTCTCCCTCAGTTCCGGAGAAGTTGCTCCTGGATCATTTGGTTGGTCGAACAGGATTGCATGGTATAGAACATGGTATTGATACTTCAGGTAAACATTTACAAATAATTTGTCCCATGTTATTTGTCCTTGATGCAAGAATTTTAAAGTGTTTCAATTCCTGTTGTACATCCCTATAAATTATCCACTGAATTATCAGCAAGAAATTTCAATGGTAATGTTTACACCATTGGTATTAATAGGTTACGTCTTTTACCTCGATATTCAGCCTTTGTCGATAAGTCAATTTCGAAATTAGAAGGTGAAGATCACAAGGTGTAATTTATTTTTAGTAAGGAAATTGTCAGAATTGGGGAAGACGCTTTGGCATATTCAGGTCCCATAACGTTTGCTTGTGTGGATTTTAAAAACATTTTGCCAGTGTTATCATTTGTTTTAGGTAACAGCAATATTGTATGAGTACTGACATTATTGCGAAATGAGTTATTATTGACTTTAATGATGTTTGAATGCACCCTATGCAGTGATTCTGTGGCCGTGGAAAGTGTTTCGAGTCTTTTGACAACTTTTCCTGAGAACGCTTTTTTTTTGTTGGGGGGGATTCAAGTTTGTTCAAATCGAGTCCTGGGGATAATATTTTTGACTCCCCATGGGAGACCAAATGTTAACTTAATACTGTATGGGGAATATTCTTTAAATATCTTCTTGAAATCCAACAGTCATAATCAATTCACATTTGGTATACAACTTCTTTATAGTGGGGGGGGGGGGGATTGAAACGTGTTCAAATCGGGTCCCTGGATTAATATTTGGGTTTTTCATGGGAGCCCAAATTTTAACTTACTGGAATATGCTTTTAAAACTCTTCTACCGATGCACCAGTCAGAATCTTTTTGATATTTAGTATACAACATATCCAGGGAGGTCCGATTCAAATTTGTTCAAATATGAGAGTCCGAAATTTAACTTGGTGCAATATGACAAATATTCTTCAAAAATGTTCTTCGAATCCGCCACTAAACATCTTTGGATATTTTGAATACATCACCCTTTGGAGGTCAGTATCAATTCTCTAGGTTCACATTTGGGCTTCTTATGAGAGCCCATAGTTTAACAAACAGTAATATGAGAACAGTCTTTAACAATCCTCTTCAGAAAAACACATTCAGAATCTTTTGACATTTCGTATCCAATATCATTACGGGGCAGATTAAAGTTGACTTAATCAATTTCTTAGTGTTTTTCCATCAATTATGCCTTTCGAACAACCCTTGGAAGTTTGGTACTGCTTGTCTAAAGCTGTTAGAATTCAATAGGACCCAGTTGATAAGCCATGACCAGCTGAATGTCACCCAAACTACTTCTTTATTTAAACTACTTTTCAAGTGAGCAACATAAGGGCCTTGGGGCCTCTCGTATTCAAATGTACGAGAATGAATGTTTTGAGGGGAAGTAGAGTTAGCTCTCCTTGGATCTCATTGGTTGCACACTGCTGACACTTGCGTTTATTTGCTGATTTTTTTTTACGACCAAAATGCGTTTTTCTGTCAAAATAAATACAGAAATAAGTAACCTTTTACCGAATCCCAAACACAGCCGAAACTTACAGAGGTGGAATAACTAAAAAGTTTCTTTTTCTGTCTCATAAACATAGCTTATGACCGTCATTGTAATTAACATGCTTCAACTCAGCTCTCTGTACCCCGGCAAATTCGCCATTGAGGATGCCACAATTTTCTTTGCAGTATCACTAATTAAATCTTTCAAGTCATCAATCAAATGCATCCATTCAAAAAATTCCCATGAAGTTGATGCTCCATTGAATTATTTATTGCAGATGCATCAGAGACATTGATGGTAGTTGGGGAAAAGGAAGACGTGAATACTGTTGAAGGTACTTGATACTCTAAATTTATTTTAATTAAACTCATTAAGTACAAAGTAGATAATACACGAGGCGCTCACCTGACAAAGGATCGTGGTTTTTTAACAGGTACATTTGGCCTACCGAAAACAAATTAATGAACATGATAATGATGCATTTTATAGTCGATTCTTCAAAATTGTGACATTGAAATGACATAGAATTGGAGATCTAAACTAAACTGGACATATTAATTAACTGACACAGAGAAATGTGTTCACTTCAAAAAGCAGACAAGATGTATTTTAATATATTTTATATATAAGTTGCAACTGAATGAAATATTTCATCTGGAGCTTATCATGATACCAGTGGTCAATTGTAACTTTGTTCTTGATAAGAGTACATTCATTTGTATGGATTCTCCCACTTAGTCCTAAAAGTAAACATTGGAATGGCCTATTATTCATCTTGCGGTATGTTCAGTAAAAATAACTGATAAAAGTGCCTAATGAGTCCTATTTATATTGAGGGAAGTGTTCACAGAATAAATTCAACAAAAGACCAATGGTTGTTCATTGAACTTACTGTAGGAACATTCCCGATGGGATATCTACTATTCAATGATGCTCCAAAAGAGGAAAGGGGTAATGGTGATGGATCTTACCAAACAAATTGCACTTTAAATTTCGGTCCATAGAATTTTTGTAATCAAATCAAACCAGAGTTTGAATTTAGCACTTTACCTGGCTCGCACTGATCTGTATTAACCCTTTACCCAACGTAACGGCCAAAAATGCCCAACGCTACATACGAAAATCGCCTTTCCATTTTTAAAATGTTCATTTTTTTTTGCTTCCAAACATAGCTTATGACCCCTCTTTGGAACGAGTGCATTACGTTCCTTCCAATGAGGGTCATAAGCTAAGTTTTGGAAGCAAAAAAGAAAATTTTAAGTGATACGAGAAACTATTTTCAGAGTGTCGTCTGCTACCACCGTTAGGTAGAGGGTTAAAGCCTCCAGTAGGAAGAAGTTTCAAATGGGTTCTCAGTTATTGTACCAGCCTGTGGCTGGTGCCCGAAAAAATCTTTCAGGACTTTTGTTTGCAACCTGTTCCAACTTCCCACTTTGAATTCTCTGCGGACTTCCACAACTGTTGTAAATATTATCTTTTAGTTTTCACGTAATTAAATGTTTTTTTTTCCATGGAAGAAAGTTCCCGGAAAATTTAATTGTATTATTCTTATTACGCAATCATGTTTGCATTTGGTATTTACCTGAAATTTCGAAATAACCACGGAATAGCATACTAAAAGAGAGCAAAGACGTAATTCTCACTGAAATCTAGTCCCCCGATTGAAAGGTCCGACTAGTCGACTTTGAGTCGATTACTCCCGTCGACTAGTCGACATTCGAAAATTGCCAATCGTTTCAACACTAAAATGACCTCATACAGTGACCGACCAACCAACTCATCAGATTTATAGAGCCAGTTTACAAGCCTATTCCAAAAATGTATGAGCATTATTTCCAAGTGCTATCGTTTGAAGCAAGAAATGGAATCTTCAGTTATACAATAATTTATTTCGGAAGGGGCTTCAGCTTTTGAGGTTAGTTGAAGGGGATGAAATAATTTTAGGAGATAATTTGAGGAGCATTTCTTCCAAAATTAGAAGTCAGAATTCAAATATTGGAGCCAAATGCTTGCTGGCTCCTTGTTTGGTCGGTCCTTGCCATAGTTTATATGACCCCTTATATGACCCCTTACATTACCCCCTTATTTCACCAACTTATCTCCATTTTATATGATCCTTCCTGAAATTATATGACATATATTGCTACCTTATTTAACCCTTTACCCAACGTAACGGCCAAAACCGGCCAGCGCTATTCTCAAAAATCTCCAATTAATTTTCAATATATTATCATTTTTTGTCTCAAAAACATAGGTTATGACCCCTCGTTGGAACGAGCTCGTCGAGCTCGTTCCAACGAGGGGTCATAACCTATGTTTTTGAGACAAAAAATGAAAAAGAATAGTTATTCAAGATTTTTTTTTTGCAGGTGTCGTCTGCTTTTCATGTTAGGTAAAGGGTTAAAGATATGCCTTATTCACAGAACTTGGGTGAACAAATACAAAGTGGTCACTCACAAACTGGATTAGCATAGCATTTCGCTCTCTCCAATTTCTGAATGTTGCTATTCAATAAATATCAGTTTGAAGTGCTTTTGATTCAACTACTGATCAGGTGAATAGTAAATTGCTATTTAAAATTTTCTAATTAAATCAAGCTATGCTGGCCCATTGGTGAGAAACAAAATAAACAATGTAAATAAATTGTGCGCTGCATTTCTCAAGAGTTGTGTTAACCCCTCACCCAATGTGATGCGAAAACCTACCGGCACTATTCACAAAGACAGCTATTCAGTTTTTGTCATATTTCATCATTCTGTCAAAGACATAGCCCATGACCCCTCACCGGAAGCTCATTCCAATAAGGGATCACAAGATGTTTCGGAGACAAAGAATGAAACTCTTTACTTATTTAAGAATGTTTTCATCTAATGTCTACGCTGGGTAAAGAGTTATTGTAAGTATATCTGACAAAGGCTTCTGCCTTATTGCACAAAACTTACAAACACCAAACCATTTACTGTACCTCTTAAAATTTGTTTTCTGTTCTTGACTTAGAGATTGTTCGAAATAGCAATTTTTTTTTTGTTTTGTTATTTAAATAATTAATTTCTCATTCCTATTTTTACAGAATTATGTGTAGTTACTCAGAAGAAGTTCATCCACTGACATGTATTTCAGGAGAGTGGAAGGACAAGAACATGAAGAAAAACAGAAAATTGTCCAAATTCAATCGTCAGAAAGAAATTGAGGAATTGGAAATAGATTTATTGAAACTTGAGAAGGACAAGTTGACTTTAGAAATGGAAAATTTGAAAGAAAAAAAAAAATTTATCTTTAAAAAGGGAATTGCTGAAAAAGCAAATAGAGCAATTTGAATTCTCACATATACTTGAGCTGTAGAAATTGCTCAAGAGTATGTGAAAATTCAAATACCTGACAAATTGGTGAATTGTATTTTTTAGCTCACCTGAGCAAAGCTGGAGGGGAGCTCTATAATCACTTTTCTCATTGGCACGAGCTGAAACCACATCTTTCAGTGAAGGTCTTAGGCTATGTTTTGGGAGAGATTAATTGTAAATGAAAAAAGATTGGCAGTTTGTTGGTATATTACAGTGGAATTAGTGCAAGCTCATTACAATGAAGGGTCTTCAGCTATGGTTTGGATTAAAAAAATGAAAAAGAGAGAAATACCAATGTTAGTAACTTACCATATATGGGATTATATCCATCCTTCAAAAGTCGGCATATTTTGTTGTGCTGTCATTATTTCTTGATAATTTTAAGATTTGCCATCTTACAATTTATGGGAGAGTGCATGTATGCACTATCTCATAAATTTTAAAAAGGCAAAGACAAAGACACATCAATACATTTTAAGGAAAAAAAGTGACTTACCACTCTCCCAGTGAAAGGTATAAACTTGCCTAATATATAGACAATAAACATATAGTGTGTTTTTAGATCTGTGTTATACAACGAGTTGAAATATGGTTTATTTTTTCGAGGCTTCGCCGAGAAAAAATAAACCATATTTCAACGAGTTGTATAACACAGATATAAAAACACACTATATGTTTATTGTTTTTATCTGATAACAAACAGACACCCGTCTCGTGCGTCTACCCGACTTATATATGCTTCCCACGGGCCTCCAAAGAAAACCAGTCTACGAGACAAAAGAAATAGGACAAGACGCATAGAGGTTGTGTCCCTTACATTACAAAATCGATGACGGCGATTGTAAAGTGCGATTGCACTTCTTGCATCATGTAACTGCGCTGGAACAAAATAAATTTCAACTATTTTATTAACAGTAACAAAACGGTGTTTCAGTAGAGTTATTCTTTTTTTGACATAGTTCCAGTTTTCTTCCGTGTTTTATGCTGTAGTCCCAATATAGCAAATAATTGTGCGCTTGTTTACAATTTTTACGAAGTGTTTTTTTTTTTTTTCAGGTAGAGCAGACGAACTTTTAATTAGCGCAGTTCCGCGAGTACTTTTGATCGAGGCCGTGACTATAAATAGTTCGCAGTCGCCGCATACTAATTACTATTAACATTCAAGTAATTTCTACAATGTTTTGAAGCAAAATTTTAGGTTGCCTTTATTGAAGCAAAATAAATAAGAAATGACACCATCAGAGGATTTTGACAAAGTGCAATAAGCGTACAATTAAAACCTGCCCTGTGATATAACGATGTTTCATGAATGAATGAATGAAAATGGAATTGAAAGAGGTCAGAGGTGGTTCGCATAAATTATAATTATATACAACACCCGTTGTATATACTTCAAGTATATACAACGGTTGTTATACTCTATGGTTATCAGATAAATCTTGTTAGGAAACTTGAAGAAAAACCATAATTCCCCAAAATTTTCAAGTTTTGAAGACTACAAACAGTGGTGAAGGTATTCCATACGATATTTGATATGCCACCACACCTAACTCATGCAGAATACATTTCGAGCAATTTTTTTTTTTCATTCCTTCATGTTGATGGGGGCTGGGGGAGGGGGGGGGGGGCTGGGGGGTGCAGGCAAAAAATAAAACGTTGATTGATTTCATTGAGACAAAAAAAATTACTCCTATTTATCACCCCTTCCCCAATCCTCTGCCCCCTCATTTTCAATTAAGTCGGAAACGTTCTTACTGGTGGATAGTGATTTTATTATATCAACACCACCCCCACCACCCCCCCCCCCCCCTCTTCCCCCCTCAAAAAAATGAATTTAGGAGGGGTGTAATGAAAACTTGGCTGTCTATCATATGGAATATTTCTTCAGTATGCACATTGATGTGATCTTTTCATTTTTATCTATTATACATAGATTGACAGACCTCATCGAGCTCTGTCACACAAGATATAATAGATTAATTGCTGTACTTATGCCTTGGGGTCAACAGATAAGTCGATTTTGGTGATTACTTTTATTTAATTATCATTAGTTTACTCTGCAATCTAAAACCAAAGAACAGATCAAATTTGTACTGAATGTATGGACAATTGTTTAGAGTTAAGAATTTATATTCATTTTACATGGATATTCAATGAGGAATTATTTGGTGGCAAGAGATCTTGTTACAAATTCACGAACTTTTATACCCGCCCTGTCATTTTGTTGAGTACTTAAATCGAATACTTCCGTTGAAATTTCAGAATATTCAGAACGGAATTCTGTTAATATATCCCCTTTCGTTATTGCAATATTGTGTAGAATAGCACATGTCAATGTAACTTTACAGGCATATTTTGGTTCAATTCTTAAACCATAACGGAGGCATGGGAATCGACTCTTCAACACTCCAAAGGTCTGCTCAATTACCACACGAGTTACTCCATGCTTTCGATTGTGTCGGGCCTCTTCTGGTATTTGAATGATGTTGTATGGCGTTAATAAAAATCTATTTAGTGCATAACCTGAATCGCCTAGTAAGTATCTACGGTATTTTCCTGAAAATAAAAAATTATATTGAAACTTTCAAATATTCATTTACATTTTTGAAACATCCGATTCAAAATTACATGGCCACCGTTTAACTGGTTGAGTGCTGGAAGCCACTATCACGGCTTTAAAGTAAAGTGAGGGTACCATTCTAAAGTCTTCATATTCATTTCTCCAGTTTCATATTCCGTCACATGCTAATACAGTTTTGTTCATTAAAATTTGCTTTATTATAAATTATTGGAGAGTTCCTATAGGCACTCTCCAATAATTTATAATAAAGCAAATTTTAATGAACAAATTCTGACTTCCAGAAATAATCAAGCGCTCAACCAGTTAATAAAATTTCACGTGAGCAATAGTTATATGGGGCCATTTTGATTTTTCTTCAAAATAAGTTGCAGCTCATATTGAGGAATGGGGAGGGGGGGGGGGGGCAAAATGACCAAAATTTATAAAAATTTCTCACGAACTTGCTGTAGCAGAGACCTGATATTTGGTATGCAGCTTCCGTTTGAGGTGTAGGTCAGAATCTTTTGATATTTGGTATACAGTATGCCTAGGGAGCTGAGATTCAAGTTTGTTCAAGCCAAGTCCTTCGGTCCCTTTGGGAGTCCAAATTTTAACTTAGTTCATTATGATGAATATTCTTTAAAAAAAAAAATGCAGATCCATCAGTCAGAATCTTTTGATATTTGGTGTACAGCATTCTTTGATTGAAGTTTGTTAAAGCCAAGTCCCTGGGTTCATATTTGGGCTCAGAGCGGGAGACCAAATTATACCAAAATTTCTATTTTCCAAACCTAGAGGTCGATTTGAACCAAATGTGATATGAGGGCTTATTAGGTCATAAGTACCTAATTAATGCTGAAAACTTTTTTCATGTCGATGCATGGGAACAGCAGGAGCTAAAAATAAAAAAAAAATAAAAATCCCAATATCTCCAAAACTACACAGCACTGAGAGTTTTTATACGGTGTGAAGCCTCCTTAGGACCACCAGAAAGGAATGGTAAAAAAAATGCCATCAGTTTTATCATAAGGTACTTTTCCAGGAATTTTGAAAAGTCCTGATTCATCATTTTTAAAACTAGGTAATGGGAAAACATTGAAGAACCACTGCTTCAGAAGCTTTCATATTTGCGAGGCCGATGTATAACTTAGTTCATTATGAGAAATATTCTTTAAAAAAAAAATTTCTGATCCTCCAGTCAGAATATTTGATATTTGGTTTTGGATTTTGCTTTATTGATAAAATTGGGCCCAGTAACCAATTCCTGTATTGAAAGCCCTGTAAAGTGGGCAGTGATAGGCATAAACGATTGACCAAACTTAGAATTTTAATTATGCCTTTATAATGTTGTAGCCTTAGATGCTGAAAGTGGCCTTAAATTCCAATAAATAAACAGATAAATTACTGAGTACCCAATATGGGGGTCCAACATATGAATACTCAGGGTTACTAAGTAGGGAAAACAATTTTGGGTTGAAACAATTTTAATAACCGCAAGGCAGAATCACTTGATATATTGGTGATATGACTCAGTTAGTATCAGGTGAGCGCCCCGTGGGGCCTCTTGTTATAATTTGTTATTTTATAACAAATCCATACCTTTAAAAAACAGGAAGGTAACCCTTTACCCCAAGCGGACACTAGAAAGAATTGTAAATGAAATCCTTGGATAATTAAAATATTTTCAATTATTGCTCCCAGAACTCGGGACCCCTACCAGTCAGGCCTTGAAATATTTCAAAATTTTTGCCTGTCACACATGACAGGTGAATTTTTCTCTTACCTGTTACTTCAAATTTTCACCTGAACATTGGAAACTCGTGTGAATTTATGGGCATGTATATACATGTACAGTACTGTGAAAAGTTGTGTTTAAAATGTATACTACATGTATGTTGGGCTATACCATTCAACAATGAACAAAAACTTTTACATTTCCGGTATCCCTAATGTTGATGTTTTGATTCCAGAATCAAATCATTCACTGATTATTAACCCTTTACCTAACATAACAGGAAAAACCGGCCAACGCAACACACAAAAATCGCCATGCAATTTTTCTTATATTTTCGCATTTTGCCTCCAAAACATAGGTTATGGCCCATCATTGGAATGGCCGCGTCGTGCTCGTTCCAATGAGGGGTCATAGCCTATGTTTTGGAAGCAAAAAATGAAAATATTTATTTATACAAGAATATTTTTACGAGTGTCGTATTCTACTAGCGTTAGGTAAAGGGTTAACCATTTATCCAACACTAGTTGCAGGCGAAAAAAAACAAAACATGTTTTTCTTACAAACCATAGCTTATGACCCCTCATTGCAATGAGTTCAATGAGGGGTCATAAACTATGGTTTGCCAGAGAAAAATGAAAAAAAAAATAGCATGTTAGTTTTTTTTATGCAGGTTGTTTTGGCTGATTTGTTAGGTAAAGAGTAACTGACCTGTCATATGTGACAGGTATGATTTATTTTTACCTGTCTCCACCAAATTTCTGACTGTCAGTGACAGGTGTACAGGTGTACTTTTCGAGTTCTGCTATCAGTAATTGCAGCAAGCTCAATGAACTATTTTCAATGAAGGGGTTAAGTTGTTTTGTTTTGCAGGAAAAAATTGAAAATGCAAGAGAATTTGTGACTTTCCAAATTTTTTTTTTCAATTCACACATTTGTTTCCAGCTGTAAAAAATATTATACAAAATTCCTAACATTTTTATTAGAATTGGTCTCATGTGTTTCAAAATGTTGTGCCGTTGCTTTCAACTGCTGTTAAGCCAATAGGATAAAGGTTAGTAAAAAAATATGATACGCATGACTACTACTTCCTCATCCTGTTCAAAAACTTTTTGTCAAAGTTATGTCCTTTTTCTAACTTGGGAAATGTCCGAAATTTATATTCACAAAGGTTTATCATAAAGCGGGGGGATTAGTGTCTCACGGACAAATTCGATGGCATGCTGTATTGATGATATGGTTAAATGGTGAGAATATAAGGTAAGATATTTGTTGTTTCATTTTCTCGTGCCACAATTAATTATGCAAATTATGCAAATTTGATCCTTTTTAGAGATATTTGTATATAATAATTTGGCAGTACTATAGGACTCACACTATATGCCGTATTTCTGTTTCGACCTTCAGACAACTTCTCATGTACATTTGTTATCACCATGCGTTGAGAACAAGTTGTCAGATTGTTTGGTGTTAAGATTAAGCTTCCTTGGAACCAACAGACGGGAATGGTAAAAAAATAGCATTAGGTTTTGAATAAATAATGGTTTGCAATTTTTGTCTCAATATTTTGGAGCCCCAGATCTGAAAAAAGCTCAACAAGCTCCTTCAAATAAGGGTATTAAGCTATATTTTTGAGACAAGAACTGAATACATCATACAATTGGAATAATGAAAAATTAAGTGAGTTGACTTACCATTTTCAGAATCACAACAAATGTTACTCTCTCTAAATATCCGACTATCATGGACACTTCCTGACCACTTAGCTACACAATCATTTATATAAAATCGGGAATCAGCAGATATCATCTGTAAAAAGTAAATAAAAGGAATTATTTCTCAGCGAAATTCAACTCACATTGGTAAGTAAAAATGTTTTGCCAAAACTACATCTCTACTGTTAGAGCTGCTCAGTCTATTTTATTCAAAAGCTATTTCCAAATCTGTTGGACAGTATATACTTGATTCAGACAAGAAAAAGTCTTCCTGCCCCCCACCCCCACCCCCAAACTCCACAAAACTGAAATCCCACAGATCCAATCTTAAATTTCCTGCTATGATAATCCCATGAGGTTAAGCAGTGCTTCTTTACTTGGGTTGATTGGTTTTGTTTCACAGGTGAAATACATGAATGAGTTGATAATTAATGCCTCATTTTGTAGTCTTCTAAAATGGGCAGCATGGGTTAAAACGATTGGCTCGTCGTTGCTCGGTGGTTCTCTCCGGGTACCCCGGCATCCTCCACCCGTAAAACTGTCACCGAAATGATATGACCTTGGCTGTTAAAGTGTCGTTACACCATTATAAATAAATAAATTTACTTCAGTCACAGTTGTCCATCGATGCATAATAGTGACCTTAAACAACAATAAACAGATAAAAAACAAGCACTGAAATTAAATAAATATCTAATGCCTATTATTACAGGAGTACATGCAGGTGAGTGTCTTGGGGTCTCTTCAACTTATGCTGCTTTGATAATTCTGTTCTTATTTTTGGCATACAGTACGTGGAGAGTGTATTATCACTAAATCACCCGCTGAGTGGAGATTCCACCCGAGCAATAATTGCACATTTGTTGCAAAGCACAACCAGCACCAGCAAAGTTCCAGCCAATGGACCTCCGGGTTAAACCCGGAGGTCCATTGACTGAAACATTGCTTGTGTTTTTGTCGATATGTACACAATTTGAAAGTTATGGCTTGGGTGATAACTCCACTCCGCGGGTGATTTAGTCCCAATCCACTCTCCACGTACTGTATGTGTTGTGAATATTTTGTTCATGATAAAAATGTATTCTTGATACAATAAATGGATATGGAGCTACATATTTAACAGACATTCTGGTGTTCTGTTTCTTTTTTCATTCTTCTGACTTAAACAAACATTGACACTAATATAACAACATTGTCATTCACAACAGTTGTAAAGACAAGGTCCAGAAACTAATTCCTTTAATAAAAAGATAACGAAATATTCTGGTAATAGTCATTGTTAGAGCTTTACCCACTGTCACTGCTGATACAGGCTAGTATTATATTCAGAAATGTCCAATGAAATGTTATGTTTTAATTTTTTGTCTGAAGATATCGTTTATGAACCATTATTGAAACAAGCTCATTCTGCTCTTTCCATTGAGGCGTCAATAACCTATGCTTTTGAGACAAAAATTAAAAATTCTCGTTTTAATATTCAATATTTTATTTTAAAAGTGTTGTCTGCTTTTGATAGAAATACTAACCTGGATGTTCAAGGAATGAAAACCCTTTCTGTTAACGGAATCATTGGAACGTTCCTGTTCATCGATGCGGAATAGGAAATTCGATCGCAATTGCGCAGAATGGGTTTGATAATCTGCTTTACGCGAATGCGACCGAGTTTGATGACCTCCTCTGCGCGAATGAGATCGAGATTCCGATTCTGCACCGATGAAAAGGTATATTCGTTTCGGCGCCATTACCGGGTTATTGTTTTTACTCTTTTATATTTAAACCAAAACATGGCCGATTTTGAAATCTCCGTCGCCGCCTCACGAGTACACAAATGACGACAATTAACGGTTTAAACCTAGTTTGGATTAATAAACTCTGCCCAAATGTAAGGAAATACGTGTACTATCGATTGCAGCCGATAATAAGGGCGAAAGCTTGATATATATTCCTAATTTCGAGTTTTGACTTCCCATAAAAACTTGATGGGAACTTTTTCTATAGGATTGAATGGGAAGAATCTGAACGTAGAGCCTATTAGAGGGGTAGCCACAACGTTCAGATCGCTGAACTAACGGTATCGCATGAACAATTCAGGCGGAGAAGTCATTTCTAGAGGGTTGCTTCTGTCCACCAACCCTCTAGAAGGTCGCAGTGACCGCCTCTTTCTCCTCAGACGATGTAATCTTGTAGGTAACGCCATTTTAAATTAATTTCTGTGACTTAAGTCACCTCAAAGGTAGACTTAACATTTTGAGTAAACACTTAAGTTTAAGTTCGTTTTTTGTACTTAAGTTTTTTCGAAATATCCGATTTAAGCAAAACTTAGACTTAAGACCACTTTATGACTTAAGTCTGAATTTAAGTTTTTTTTGTAATATAGGGCCCTGAAAAGCTAAATATAGTAACACTAAGCAAAGCTGTTCCAACTGATAGGCTCTTCTAATCTATTGTAGTATAATCCAGGACAAACGAACATGGTCGGGTAGACAAAACTTTTTTATACATACGCAGATAGAAGCAGATGATTCTGCAGGAATTCGAAATAGTACAACTTGTCGGGGTCATTTTGGTAATTCTACGGATCAGGAAATTACTCTTATTATTCGAAACATACCCCTCGAACATACCCCTGTCTTGTTGTAGGCCTTTCAGGCTCATAACTACCATGTTCTACCATAGAAACCAACATGTCGGCCTCCAGTATACAAAATGGGCGACGGAAGCACGTATCACATGCATGCGCACGGGGACTCCGTATCACTATGGGGATGACGTCGCGTGTTCTACCATGACAACCAAACAGGACAACACTGGGGGGGGGGGGGTCACGTGACTATGACGTCACATATGTGATCCGGCGTGAGATCCGCCCAACCGGGGCCGGTTGCCACATCTCCTACTACTCTTGTTCAAAACTCGTTAGTGAATTAGTGAATAAATAAAACATATATGTATTGTAGTTGTGACGCAAATTATTTAATTAACACGTGCCGTACCAGTATTCCATATTTGTCATGCCTTGCCGACAACAGCCCTCAGTAATCGGGTGCTACAGACCTCCATATATGTTGTGATTGTTTGTGTGACACGGGTACAGGCGCAAACAGCAAGGTTTGAGCTCAAACAGGGAGTGGGTTATCCCCCAACTCATTGATGTGTTAGGGATGGGGAGGATTTATTGACTGACTCGAAATTTTGAACACCGATAGATTATGAAATTCCAGATGGTGCATATTGTTTAACCCATCATGATATATTTTACAATTTCTGAGTTATGGAGCATGCTGGGTCGGTTCAAGTATCTGGAAACTTTGCATCACAGGTCTGACTATTACTTTTATCGTTCTATTTACATTTATGTTACAAGTAACCGCTTTAATACAAGTACATGTGTAATACTTCAGCTCAGGCCAGTTTATTCACATGCTTTGAAAATAACAATACTGAATCCTTTGCCAGACTTCAAACATACCTGGGTTAAAAAATATTGGATATACAATTTATACATATATGTGTATCCTACTGTTAGCATGCTACATGCAGGTGCATTGTGTACCTCAGAAATGATGTCCTGAATAATTTGTGGTGAGAACGTTCCAATTCTGTATTTCTGAATAGTTGCCCATCGAAGGAGTATTATACCTCCATTCCTCCTACAACAAAATGTAATCTTATAATGTGAACAAATCCAGTAAAAGACTGAGATCCCTGAACATTGAATGATCTGAAACTAAAGTAATGGTGTTACATTAACCCTTTACCTAACATGAAAAGCAGACGACACTTGCAAAAAAAATTCTTGAATAACTAATTTTTTTCATTTTTTGTCTCAAAAACATAGGTTATGACCCCTCGTTGGAACGAGCTCGACGAGCTCGTTCCAACGAGGGGTCATAACCTATGTTTTTGAGACAAAAAATGAAAATATTTTGAAAATTAATTGGCGATTTTTGAGAATAGCGCTGGCCGGTTTTGGCCATTACGTTGGGTAAAGGGTTAAGATAGTGTGATCAATAGCACATGCACATCAATCGCTTGCCTCACTCAATCACAAGAAAAGTGAAAATTAACATGTGCTAATTGAGAATATGTTAATTTCTGTTCCCTACATGCTATGTTTTCAATAACAATAATTTGAGATGCAGACTATATTAAAGAACTGAGGCCTGGGTCGATGTGGCCCTCACAGATAACGTATGTCAAAGTTACAGTGAAAATCATTGCAAAATAAGTGATCTTACCAAGTTGCAATGGAATCCTTTCAAAAAATAACTCGTAGACATTGCTAAAGAAATCTGCGTCACGGGCCTGTCCGGTGGTCATGGTTGACCATCGTGACCAAAATACGAATGTCTCATATTGACATCATACTGAGCTATCCTTCCAACCTACAATGAAACAGCTTTATAATTATGAACTGTAGACTATGCTAAACAAATATAGGTCACCTTGCGGTTGTCACGTTTGACCGACCATGGCCAAAATAGGACGTTCTCATCTAGATATTATACAGAGTCATCCTACCAATTTTCAATGAAATCCCTTCATCAATGCAACCCGTAGACTGTGCTAAAGGAATCTAAGTAACGTGTCCCCGTGGCCATTATGGGCGTTCATATCTAGACGTTATATGGAGTCATCCTACATCGCTACAATGATTTTTTTCATAAATAACATGTAGACTCTTCTAATGTTTTTTGAGTTTCGACCACATCACGTCACGGCTAAACGGACACGACCAAAAGGGGGCCTTCTAATTTAGACATGATCTCGGACCTGCATAAGAAATTTTGGGATGATCGGAGTAGGCCTTCGGGGTGTAATCAGTGCTTAGCAGATGGGAACAGACTGACAGACTCCCGCAGACGTGATGGCAATAGCTTATCTTGACTTTGTCAGGTTGAGCTAAATGAAAATGTCAGCGACACTGTAGCTTAACTTGACTGTGTGTAGTGTTTGATGAAAAGGATTATGTTCAATGTTTATGAAAGGATTATAAAATACGACAAGAATTGTGATAAGTGAGAAAAAGTTGATTTCTGGTCCCTACATGCTCGGTTTTCAAATTAGAAAAATGTGAGGTGCGGGCTGTTCTAAAGAGTTGAGTCTTAGTTTAATGTAGACTTCACAGTTAATGCATGTCAGCCAAAGTTACCAAGTTACAGTAAAATTATTCTAAACCAAGTGATCCTACCAAGACAAATTGAAACTCGTAAACTTTGCTAAAGGAATCTAGGTCATGTGATGTCCGGCCTTCGCGGCTGACCGATCGTGACCAAAAAAGGAAAGTCTCATCTAGACATTATACTGAGTTATCCTTCGATGTTACAATGAAAGCGCTTCATAAAATGAACTGTGGGCTGTGCTAAACAAATCTAGGTCACGCGCCTGTGCGACCGTCACGCTTGACCGATCAAGGCAAAAATAGGATGTTCTCATTTAGACATTATACCGAGTCATCCTACCGATTTATAACGAAATCCATTAAAAACGCAAGCCGCTGACTATGCTAACGGAATCAAGGTAACGTGCCCTTGTGACCGCCACGGCTGAACCTGATAAAAATACCACATTCTCATCTAGACATTTTACAGAGTCATCCTTTCAAGTTATAATGAAATACTTCATAACTGGCTGCAGATTTTCAGGTTTCAGGCCCACGCAGCCGTCATGGTTGACCGATCGCGACCAAAAGGGAACGGTCTCATCTTGACGTTATACAGAGTCATCCATCCAAGTTACAAGGAAGTCCCTTGATGGATACTACCTGTAGACTGTGTTAAAAGTTTGGTTTCGGGCTCGTGTAGCCGTCACGGTTGACCAATCGCGACCAAAAAAGGAAAGTCTCGTTTAGGCATTATACTGAGTTATCCTTCAAAGTTACAGTGAAAACTCTTCATAAATATGAACTGTGGGCTGTGTTAAAAAAATCTAGGTCATGCGCCTGTGCGGCCGTCATGCTTGACCGATCATGTCAAAAATAGGACGTTCTCATTTAGACACAATACAGAATCATCCTACCAAATTACAATGAAATCCATTCAGAAATACGTCATGTACACTGTGCTAAATGTTTTCGGGCTCGCATAGCGGTTGACCGATCATGACCAAAAGGGGATGTTCTCATTTTGAGGTGAAGACTGTATTAAAGAATTGAGGGGTTGGTTAATGTGGCCCTCATAGTTAACAGTTAATGCATGTCAACCAAAGTTACCAAGTTGAACTGGAATTATTCCAAAAAGAGCCATCCTATCAAGTTACAATGAAATCCCTTCAAAAAGATAACTCGTAGACTTTGCTAAAGAAATCTTGCTGAAACTGCTGCTGTCACGGTTGACCAATCATGGTCAAAATAGGACGTTCTCATCGAGACGTTATACGGAGTCATCATACCAAGTTACAATAAAATCTCTTCATAAATACGACCTGTGCTAAAGGTTTCGGGTTTCGAGCCGTCACGGTTGACCAAGCATGACCAAAATAGGATAGTCTCATCTAGATATCACACCAAGTTTTTCTACCAAGTTACAATTAAATCCCTTAAAAAAAAATTTAGGTCCGCGCAGCCGTCAACGTTGACCGATCGCGACCAAAAGGAGACGTTCTCAGCTTGACATTATACAGAGTCACCCTATCAAGTTAAAATGGAGTCCCTTCGTGAATACGACCTGTAGACTGTGCTAAGGTTTTTCGGTTTTCGGGGTCGCGTAATTGACACGGTTGATCAATCGTGATCATGGCTGACTGATCGTGACCAAAATACGAGAGTCTCATCTTGACATAATACTGAGCTATACTTCCAACCAACAATGAAATAGCTTTATGAATATGAACTGTAGACTCTGCTAAACAAATTTATGTCACGAGACTGCGGCTGTCACGATTGACCGATCATGGTCAAAATAGGATGTTCTCACTTAGATGTTATACGGAGTCATTCTACCAAGTTACAATGAAATCCCTTCATAAATACGACCTGTAGACTGTGCTAAATGTTTTCGGGTTTTGGGCCCGCTTTGCCATCACGGTAGATCAATCGCGAACAAAGGTGATGTGCTCATCTAGACATGACCTTGAACCGGCATATGAAATGTGGCGATGATCAGACAAGAACTACAGGATGTAGCATGTGCTGAAGGAAATGTGAACAGACTCAGACTTCCGCACGTGTGATGGCAATAGCTTATCCTGACTTTGTCAAGTTAAGCTAAAAATGAGTATGCAACCAATAATTTATTAATTAATCAGCTCAAATATTAGGTCAAGCTGAGCAGTGAGCACACTAGCCATTCATTTGCTTACAAAGTATGAGTAATGAGTTAGCGAACTATCTTAGCTTATATATCCCATTATGCGCAGGGGGGGGGGGGAGGGGGGGGGCTGGCGCGGTCACCCGAACATTTCCAGACACAAGGAGGGGAGCGGTTTTGCAGGGCTGGAAAAAAGGGTAAATGACCAAAAATGCTATCTTTTTCATCCAAATAAAATAGGTTCTATGCTTCTTTAAACTTTTATAATTAATTATATGGCCGACAAGGCCATTTAAACATATAAACTATCATATTAAAGGTGTAGGTAGGTCCAAATCCATATAAATTTAATGTTGGTACCTGCAACCAATGCTGTCCGCGTGGTTGTGGAGAAGTTATTGGCAATATTGCATCAGGCAAATTGAATTGCATGGCAAGTATGTTCAAATATAAACCTGCAACTACTTGGAATTATGATTTAGTCAGTCTGATTTAGTGCGCTATGATGTTTTATGGATATATAGACATGGGCTTGAATCTATGCTTCCTAATCTTATCTGACCATTGCATGTTGATTGGAGTAGAAAACAGTCCAGAATAATTTCATAAAGTTTTTATAAAAATCATAATACCACCTGTTACAACTAGTGTAAAACAATAAAACAAAACAGAGGCCACTTGCAGAGGCCAACTGAACAAGGATGACTGCTATGCAGTATGAAACAATAACATTCACAACCCCCTCTACCCCAGCAAGATACACAGACATTTAGACTATGAGTGTGACTTCCCTCATGCCACATGTGCATACCACAGAAATAGGGAAGGTGCAGTTTTGCTATCCCTACTGCTGCAATCTGAGGAATGAATAGTGTTTCCAGTTTAATCGAATCAGGTAGAATTGCCAAATAATCTAATACAGATCTGGGCATCAGGAAAAGTATTACCTCAGACTAAATCAGAGTTATTCGGTGACTTATTCAGACGTATTTGATAATATTTTGTTCCTATTCCCATTCATACTTATTAGAATTATCTCCCTTGCAACCCAAAGGTTTATTGCAATGCTAAAATCGTCAGGATAATTGTCTTAAATACTTAGAAATGGAACAATTCTCAGGTAGACAGGATTAGGTCTGCAGTTTATGTTTTTTTAGGGGCATGGCCCAGAAGAATTGGCCCGGAAACAAATAATAACAAGAGCGCACGTATCGCTGAAGCAATACAATGTCCCCAACCGGACTAATGAGCATTAATAAATGTTATAACCTAGATGTGATCAGCATGAATTCCGTTGAAGCATTTCCCAAAAAAGTCCAGAAAACTTATATTTTGGCGCTTTTCCATATTTCCAAGGGCCATAACTAACACAAGAATAATGCAATCAGCATGAAACTCAAACATGATCTGTAAGTCATCGTTCTATAGTAGGGTACCAAGAAGGAAATCATTCGGTTGAAGCATTTCCAAAAAAAAAGTCCGGAAAACTAAAGTATCACTGACAGACTGACTGACAGACTGACGGACGGACAGAGTACAAATAAAACTTGATCTGTAAGTCATCGTACTATAGTAGGTTATCAAAAATGAAATCATTCCGTTGAAGCGTTTCCAAAAAAAGTCCGGAAAACTAAAGTATGACCGACAGGCTGACTGACAGACTGATGGATGGATGGACAGAGTGTAAATGAAAATTTATCTGTAAGTCATCGTTCTATTGCAGGTTACCAAAAATGAAATCATTCCGTTGAAGCGTTTCCAAAAAAAGTTCGGAAAACTAAAGTATGACCGACAGACTGACTGACAGACTGACGGATGGATGGACAGAATGTAAATGAAACGTGATCTGTAAGTCATCGTTTTATAGTAGGTTTCCAAAAATGAAATCATTCCGTTGAAGCGTTTCCAGAAAAAGTCGGGAAAACTGATATTTGGGCGCTTTCCCATATTTCCAAGGGCAATAACTCACAGAAGAATAAGGCAATCAGCATGAAACTCAAACTTGATCTGTAAGTTATCGTTCTATAGTAGGTTACCAAAAATGAAATCATTCCGTTGAAGCGTTTCCAAAAAAAAGTCCGGAAAACTGATATTTTGGTGCCTTTCCATATTTTCAAGGGCCATAACTCACACAAGAATAATGCAATCAGCATGAAACTCAAACTTGATCTGTAAGTCATCGTTCTGTAGTAGTTTACCAAAAATGAAATCATTCCGTTGAAGCGTTTCCAAAAAAAACTCCGGAAAACTGATATTTTGGTGCTTTTCCATATTTCCAAGGGCCGTAACTCACACAAGAATAATGCAATCAGCATGAAACTCAAACTTGATCTGTAAGACATCGTTTTATAGTAGTTTACCAAAAATGAAATAATTCCGTTGAAGCGTTTCTAAAAAACTCCGGAAAACTGATATTTTGGTGTTTTTTCACATATTTCCAAGGGCCGTAGCTCACACAAGAATAATGCAATCAGCATGAAACTCAAACTTGATCTGTAAGTCATCGTTCTATGAAATCATTCCGTTGAAGCGTTTCCAAAAAAACTCCGGAAAACTAAAGTGTGACTGAGAGACTGACAGACGGACAGACTGACAGACAGACAGACTGACAGATTGACAGACTGACAGACTGACGGATGGACGGAGTACAAACCTATAGTCCCCTCCGGTGATGCCGGTAGGGGATTAAAAATTGCAGGTGGGGGGGGGGGGTAACTGAAGGGTGTAAAAAGAAATTTGATCCTATCTCTGCAAACTTTTATTCAGATCCTTCCTCCCTGATATGTGTGAGATATTAATTCAACAATACCAAATATAAATCAATTTTTCATCTGGCTACATGTAAATCTGTCTTTCAAGAGACCACAGGGACAAATAAAACTGTGTACAGTTTTGGTAGTAACCTTCACAATTACAGGACACAGCTTTCAATCATTCAACAAATTCTATGTCGGTAAAATGGATTGCTGAGTTCGTTTGCACTTTAAGCAACAAAAGTATGTAAATCGTTTCTGACAAAGCAAAACATAGATGGAATGCTCATTAAGTGTATTTTGAAGGCTTTAAATTTACAGACACACCCGAATGTTTTGTGTGCTTGAAATTCCCAACTAGAATGAGTGTCAGTTAGCAACTAAACGATTGGTTTTCAGAACACTGTTCCTTGTCAGTTGTTGAGCCCTTAGCCATAACAATCACATGAAATTGTCAATGTTCGCGAGTCTTTGTTGACTCCGCTACAACTTATGAGTCCATTAAGGCTTTTATAACATATACTGCAGGTCCCGCACTGGACTAATCCCAGCCTAGCCACAGCCTCACAGAGGCATATTTTGAGTCCCAATGCAAACTGCAGTCCATGAGTGCATTGCACATAGAAGAGAACAAAATGCGTAACACGACTACGGTTGTGGAATTAACCTTGGAGTCACCGAGAGAGTAGTCGGAAAATCTTGCTTTGTGCGATTAAAATCATCTCTGCAGCTGTCGGCGGTTGGAATTTTCACGGAAACGTAATACCACATTCGAAAAAAAAACTCCGGTACTACGATGCTTCGAGTTTCCAACTGTTGGAATTTTTGACTGAAATATGTCCAACTCTCTTGATGTTTTACAAATATTGGGGAGGGGGAGGGGGAGGAGCGCTCACCCCACCTCCTACTTCAGCGATCTGCACATAGCAGCTGCCCCCCCCCCCCCCCCCCTTCTTTCCAATTCCTCCTATTCAAATCCATTGTAAAACTCCCCGACCAAACTCAAAGCACGAAAATGGGATTTATATCAACCTTTCGCCTTTATTGCCGCCTGGATTCAACTGAACACGTACTTCTGTACATTTGCGCAGAGACTTTTGATCCCAACTGTGTTTTATCTTTCACTTATTGAGATTTGAACACGGGTGAAATAACGACGACAGCTTCGATAAGGCACATGTTATTCGTGCGCTAAAAAAACAATAGCTCGGAATTGCGCCGAAGCGAATAGACCTTTCATCGATGCGGAAACGGAAACCCGACCGCACACGCACATAGGAGGTCGTTTATCATTCCCTGAGGCATTTCTATTACACGTTCCCGTTTCTGCATATAATGTAAACAGCAAAATATGGAGAAAAAACACTTCTAAATACCAGTAAATAAAAGCGCAATAGAGGTTTTCTGGCTGTGTGTTTGAATGTTGTAAGGTGTGTGTGGTCCCTCAATGACCATTTAATTGTGAAATAATCTCCAAAAATAATAGTAAATCGGGTTTGTTAGCCAAAAAATTTCCTACAGGCCTATGTGTCATACTACTGAATAGTTCCCACTGGTGTCCATTATAACGTTCAAAAAAAAAAATCGCATCACTCTAATTTTGTCATTCAAATATCTTTGTCAAGTACAGCTTTTCCGACAACGTTTTCTGGCAGGGGGTTATGCAACAAATAAGAGGCCCCGTGGGGCCCGAGGCGCTCAGGAGCTGACCATGTTTAAAGGAGGACTTAATTTACACCAAAGGCTAGTTAGCAGCACTACAGAGGAATGAGGTTATTTAATTATTTATAATTATGTTGTTTATGCCAGATGATTTTGTTTCTAGTATTGGGATTCTACCACAGAAATAATGCTAAGATTTTCAGTCATGCAACACACAAGGGGTCTCATGGGACATGATGCGATCAGCTGATCATGTTTAAGGGAGGATTTAATTTGCATCTAAGGCCAGTTAGCACTACAGAGGAAATATGTTATTTAATTATTTATAATTCTGTTGTTCATGCCAGATGATTTTTGTCCAGTATTGGGATGCTACCACAGAAATAACGCCTATATTTTAGTAATGCGATAACTGGGGAGTCCAAATATCAACCTAGGGACTTAACTTGAACAAACTAGAAGGATGTTTTTTCCAAATATCAAAAGATTCTGATTGGTGGTTCTGGAGAGGAAGATTTTGAGAATATTACCAATGTTGCACTATGCTGAAATTTGCCCCACTCTCTTCGATAAGGAAAACAAATATCAACCCAGGGAATTTATTTGAACAAATTGAACCTGAAGGCTCTAAGGATGCTGTATACCAAATATCTCAAGAAGCAGATTATTAATTTGTGTTCCTCATGTTGAATTAATTTAAGATTCATTTTCTACTAGATAGCCCAAATATTAACCCAAAGACTTGATTTGAACAAACTTAGATGTGACATCTCTAAGAATGTTGTGTACCCAATGTCAAAATATTCAGACTGGTGGATTTACTCATATTGTTCTACATGTAAATTAAAATTCAGGCTCCCATAGAGAGCCCAAAATTTAACCCAGGTATTTGATTTCAACAAACGTGAATCTGATCTGAATCTGATCACCCTCATCCCTCCACCCCAACTCCCATTCCTTCACCCCCCCCCCCCCTCCCCCGAGATGTTGTATAACAAAATCACACTGAATTTGGCTCAGTAGTTTATGAGAAGTCGATATTGTGGAGTTCACACCGGATGGAAGATAGACACCTGACGATAGATGACAGAAAGTGATCACTTCATCCTTCCCCACCCCACGGCTTTCAGTCATGTGAGTTAAAAATTCACCGGAAGTACCGTCACATGCAGATATATTGCAGATAAATCCCTACAAAAACACACCAACAGTCAATTGTATTTTTCAGGCCCAAATAACTCATCAAATGATACTCTCCATTCATCTGGAATATTCCATATTAATGCTAAATGTGATCATGTCAATAGAATGCTTCAAATGTTTACTAAAACATTATATATTCCCAAGGCTGCTTACTTTTGGAGAAAACATGGAAGTGATTTAAATTCCGAGTACATATTTTCAAGCTAGCTAACTCTAATCCAAATATTTACTACAGTAATACCTGTAATGGGAACAAGAGGGGGAAGAGGGCATGCCCCGGGTTATACCCCCACGGTGCATACCGCCAAACAATAACAAGAGAGAAGAAATGAACAATGATACCGTGAAAGCTATTCCCATAAAAAGTCTTTATTCCAAATTTCTTTGAGCGCCACTAAACCCAAACCAGAGATATGAGGCGAACAGGAAAAAAATCTTATCAGGCAAGTTTCAAAATTATTGTCTTTGTTTTATAGCATGGTAATTGTGAAGGCCAGAAACACCTGTTACTGAAGTCTAGTGACAATCGGACCATCCACATAAGAGATGTAGAAAAAAGTCATAATGCCACATGTGGGGAGTCTTCATTTCAAATTTCACTGAAATCTGATAACCCAAACTTTACAGAACAAAGACATAATGCCTCATGTGGGGAGGTGATTTGCCTGTATTTTCTTTGTTTTACTGCAGAAACATGACTCATTTGAAAGCCCTTCCCGTAAGCAATCTTGATTCCAAATTTCATTGAAATCTGATAACCCAAACCTGAAATATGAAGTGAACAGACAAAAATGGCTATTGTACGAGGCAAACAGCGAATTTTCAAAGTTAAAAAGGAGGATAAGTATAAAAAGTGAAAAGTAAGAAATATTATTAGAGACTCATTTGAAAGCCTTTCCCATAAACAATTTCCGTTCTAAATTTCATTGAGATTAATTAACCCATACCGGAGAGACGAGGCGAACAGACAAAAAATAGCCTATTTTGTGTATTCAAAAGGCCATAACTCACAGAAAAAAAAGTATTCTAACAGCAAAATGACTGATGCTTCTTAATGAACTGATGATAATATACATCCGTATGAAATTTCATCAAAGTCTGAGCAATAATGTTGAAGTTAAAACGCGAACAGACATCTGAATCCAGATGGACAGACATACGGACGGACACGCGGATGCACAGACGCAAGGTCGGATGCATGGTCAGGCGCAATCCAGAATACCCCACTTTTTAAAAAAGTGGGGGGATAATAACTGATTGCAATTTTTTGACAATTCCATTCTACTGGTTCTAAGAATGCTTCATTACAAATAACAGATCTCTCTTCTGTGTGGAAATATGGGCGTTTGAAAATATTTCTATTTTTAGCTCCTGGATTTCCCACTGGAATGCAGGAATTGTTTGTGTTTTTTTTTAAATGAATGAAGTCCTTATGACTCTTGTAATTAAATAATACCACATAACAAGTTTGGTTCCAATCAGCTCATCGGTTCAGAAAAGAGAAATTTCAGGGAGGGACAAAAATATTGCCCCTCATTATTACTCCACGAACTTTTTTCAAACAAACCTGGTTCTGCAGCCTAAAAGGAAGCTAAGTACCTCACAATGGGGCTGGGCAAATTTATTTGAAACAAAATGCGATGTTAGAACAATCACCTCAAATTTAACTGAAATCAGTCCAGCGGTTTTTGAGGAGACAGAGGGAAGACAACAGATGGTGGGTGATCACAATAGCTCACCCTAACTTTCATTCTGGTGAGCTAAAAAGAGAAATAACGTTAGGTAGCACTTAACAAGGAAATTAAGCAGACCAAACCCAAGGTGGAAGTTGGCCAGCTTGTACTCAAAACATTGCTGCATATCAACTGTCATATGATACTTTTTGGACTGCTGACTTTACCTTTTAAAATCCAAGATATGAACCGATTACAAGACATATTGTTTCAATTTTCAATCTTTTCATTTCCCAATTCCCTCTCCTCATGGAATACCCAAGTTGTGTCCCAGTCACAGCTCCCGTCTGGCAAATCATACAGCTTTGATGTAGTTCCACATACCAAGCTACTATGCCACGGGACCATCAGGCATTGCAGCAGAAGATATCTCAGGTTTGAAGGGTACATATGAGTTCTGAAAGAGTGAGGAGATTTCATGAATGAAGATATCCTATGGGGGAAGGGCTTTCCTCACACAAATAACAAGAGCTACACCAGGCGAGGTGAATACACCCACCGAGCAACTTACATAGTAGCTTAGTCGACAGGTAGCTTAAAAACGAAAATAGGGGAGCCCAATTCAAACTGACGTTATTCAGCAAAGATTAATTTGTTACCATTGCAGTGAATAATCTAGACAAACAATCTAAGTCTCCTAAATTTTGATCTGAAGTGAGACCTGATCCACATTTCGGGACCAGACTGTAAATACATACTTTTTCATGGTTTAACCCTTTGCGCAACGTAACGGCCAAAATGGGCCACCGCTATTCTCAAAAATCGTCAATTAGTTTTCATTATTTTTTTCATTTTTTGTCTCAAAAACATAGATTATGACTCCTCACTGGAACGAGCTCGTTCCAATGAGGGGTCATAACCTATGTTTTTGAGACAAAAAATTAAAGAAATTAGTTATTCAAGATTTTGTTTTGCAAGTGTCGTCTGCTTTTCATGTTAGGTAAAGGGTCAAGAAAATGACTAGGCTTTACAAAATATAATAATAATATAGGCTCATTTTATAATCTGATGATCCATCTAATTTACCGGCCTACAGTACATCCGCAGTGGTCTGATCGTTATACACGCATGGGCAGTGATGACCATGTATGCGTTTTCCTGGTAATCATCATCAATATTTTAGTTAATGAATACCGGGTAGTGCCCGGTGCGTCTTTAATTAAATTTTTTATTATAATTTCTATAATTAGTGTCCTATAATTAATGTTTGGAATTTAATATTATTTGCGTCTGTGGAAATATTGCCACCAGCGGAAAGTTACCAGACTGTATAAATCACCCCAAATTCGAGGTGGTAAAAGCTGTGCCCAAAATAGGAAACATATTAAAATACTGTCCTTGATTTGTCTCATTTAAAAGTATGCTCAATCTTTTTCAGGGTATTTTTCGTTCTTTTTCTGATGAGCAAAATTACGTTGGCCTTTAAAAAATGAACAATAGTCCTTGATGAAAGTGTCAATGGCACTGTAGCTTAACTTAACTGCGTGTAGTGTTTGATGAAAATGATAATGTTCAATGTTTATTAAGTACAAGAATTGTAATATCTGAGAATATTTTAATTTATGTTCCCTGTGTGCTATGTATTCAATAAAATTAATTCGAGGTGCAGGCAACACTAAAGATTGA
The DNA here is from genome assembly GCA_031216915.1 of Pictodentalium vernedei. Taxonomy (NCBI): domain Eukaryota; kingdom Metazoa; phylum Mollusca; class Scaphopoda; order Dentaliida; family Dentaliidae; genus Pictodentalium; species Pictodentalium vernedei. The sequence continues at coordinate 12,783,309 of CM062288.1, read as the reverse complement.
GAAGTGGGTTAATGTGGCCCACAAAGTTAATGTACATCAACCAAAGTTACCCAGTTACAGTGAAATTTATTGTTGTGCGAATAACTGGTTCTGTGAGTCGCTTTCGGTTTGTCTCTAAAACCGAAACCGTGTAATTGTTAAATCAGTACGGTTTCGGTTTTCTGTCTGCAAAAAAATAGTTTTATGAAATTTGTCAACAACTGAAAACCAAATCCGTGACGTCAACTGATAACCCTGTCATCGGTATTCACGGATTCAGACTCCAGAGCAACACAGGCCTAACAGGAGTCACTGTCGCATTAGAAGAATGATCATACGTCCCAAGAAATCTTCATATGATGTATGACAACCTTCGTCCAATTACACAGCACTGTCAGAAATACTCTGAATGACAATCTTGACACGCTTACAAACGTCAAAATGAGCAACTTAGGGATTCGCAAGCGGATTCGTTTCTGTAGATGTTTGGATGTTTTAATTACCTAGCAACAAAATCGTAAATAAAATCAAGGAAACAAATAGTCTTGTTTCTCTACAGTAATCCGTCATTAAAAAACAAATACTTTAGTTGACGCGTGGGTTTCCACGACACGTGCTTGGAATGTAACGTTCAACATTGTTTCCTCCCTTTATGTGTTTACCCAGTGTATCCATGCGAGCGCACACGAACACAGAATGTTCCCGGACCTATTTACCTGCAGAGTGCAGACAATGCGAGCCTGCGAAGTCTAAAATCCTCTGTACACAATTAAATTGAACATTTTGCCTCATCTGATACAGAACTGATTTAGTTTCGCAAGCAAAAGATGGAATTTGAAAGTGGAACGCCAACTTCGAAAGGCAAATGGAAAAAGGTACAGTTCGAAACGTTACAGATAAAAACTCGTCAGTGCAAATTATGGTTGTTCTAAAAATCAAACGAGCATTGAACCTTCTGACGGTGACGGGGTGCAGAATTTATCAGCCCAGCCATTGCAAATATTACCTCTCCATTCCAAACTACCAGTTACTGTTTCAAAACCGGTTGCATATCAAGGTGGAAGGGGGAGGGGGTGGGAGTGCCATCTGTACTGAGAGTAACCTATACTATTTATCAATGTACCAATGTGCAACTGGTCTTAGAAATGATCCATCTCAGATGGCGTAGTTTGGAATACAGTGTTTTTCAAAAATATCTAGGGGCCGGGGCTTGGTAGGCCAGTACTTGGCTACTAGGCACACATGAATTTTGAAACCAGGAAAGACAGTGGTTTCAAGGAGTCTTACAATAATGTCAAAGTCTTAGGGTCGGCAGTAAATGGGGGGGGGGGGGGAGGAGGGGGGAGGGGGAAAGTATTGCAGAAATGCAATGCAGCTTACCCAACCTCACAATTTACCTGTTACCTCAACTTTTGTTTCCTGCCGATTTCCTTGCACCGCTCCTGCCATTTAGTATTTTAAAAAAAACTTTTGTAGGGTTGGGACGTAAGGGTGAGGTGTTGGTATTGGACGTGGTCACCTACGTAGGAGATGTTTGTGTGTGTGTGTGTGTGTGTTTGTGTGTGTATGTAGGTGTGTGTGTGTGGGGGGGGGGAATAAATTGATCCTGGCCATTGCTAGATGAATTGTTTTTTTAAAAATATGACAGGATATGTATTTTTATTGCCACTATGTGATATTTGTCAAGTCCGCAACTTTTTTATTGCAAAAAAAAACAAAAACCGACCTATAAACCGAGTTTTTTTGGACAAAACCGAACCGAACCAAAACCGAAGTCAGAAAAAAAAAACAGCACAACACTTGTGAAATTATTTCAAAACAACGATTTCTATCAAGTTACAATGAAATCCCTTCAGAAATATAACTCGATGATTTTGCTAAAGGAATCTTGGTCACATGATGGCTCCGCAGTCACGGTTGACCAATGAAAGTCACCAATCATGATCAAAATAAGAAATCCTTTCATAAAAATGTTGTAGACATTGCTAAAGAAATTTGTGTCACTGGCCTGACCGGTGGTCATGGTTGACCGATCGTGACCAAAATACGAGAGTCTCATCTTGACATCAAACTGAGCTATCCTTCCAATCTACAATGAACTAACTTTATAAATATGAACTGTAGACTATGGTAAACAAGGCTAGGTCACGAAACTGCGGTTGTCACGGTTGAACGACCATGGCCAAAATAGGACGTTATGGTCTAGATATCATACAAAATTATCCTATCAAATTACAATTCAATCTCTTTGTAAAAGGAACCTGTAGACAGTACTAAATGAATCCAGGTCACGTGACCAGGTGGTGGTCACGGCTGACTGATTGTGACCAAAGTAGGAAAGTCTCATCTAGACATCATATCGAGTTATCCTTTCAAGTTACAATGAAATCACTTCTTAAATATGAACTGTAGATTGTGCTAAACACATCTAGATCACAGGCCTATGTCGCCATCACGGTTGACCGATCATAGTCGAAATAGTACGTTCCCATCTAGATATTATACTGAGTCATCCTTCAAAGTTACAGTGGAATTCCTTCATAAATACGACCTGTAGACTATGCTAAAGGTTTTCAGGTTTTGGGCTTGGGCAACCATCACAGTTGACAGATCCTGACCAAAGCCAAAATGGACGTTCTCATCGGGACATTACACAGAGTCATCCTACCAAGTATTTTTTTTGGGGGGGGGGGATGGAGGGGGTGGTGGAGGGGGGGGCTGGGTTTGGTCAGCCATCAGGATTGATCGATCGCCACCAAAAGAGGACGTTCTCATCGAGATCCGACCTCAAACCTGCATATGAAATTTCGTGATGATCTGACAAGAACTACGGGGTATAACCTGCGCTAAATGAAAACGTGGACAGACTGATAGACTTCCGAATGCGTGATGGCAATAGCTTATCTTGACGTTGTCCAGTTAAGCTAAACATTTGAGATGAAATAACTGATGTAGAATAAAAAGGATATTTACAAGTTGTTGAAGACGCTTGATGTGTGTTTGCCTATTCTACGGTAACAATATTCATGTATTCCTCTGACGGAAAAGAAATTTATCAGCTTATGTCATTTCATTCAAAGAAGCCTCAGACTATTTCTGCGAGAAGCCTATTCCACCATTGTTTTAGAATAATTTTAGGATAGAGTTATGCCAAAAACCTACGTGGCACAGGCTTCCGTACTGAATTTTAGCATCCCCTACGGTATTAATAACTCAGTGTATTGCAAAGTTAGTCTTAGACTGTTCAGGTAAAATGATAAGAAGTTATGGCCTGATCTGAACCAAAATCTTCATACTACAAGATTTAATCACGATAAGGCCTCACAAAGTAGATCTGTTTTTTAGGCCATTTCTTGTAAAATTGCATGCAGGCGGGCGTCTTCTTTTTACTTTTGTAATTATTTCTTTGCCATTAAAAAGTTAATGTTCTTGGTTTGTTTTGTGTTAGCCCTATGATCTAAAGAATAGCATGGGTGGTGGCGCATGGCGTCCCTTGAGTGCGAGAAGGCTTTGCAATGCAAAAGAATTGTAAAGCCTTATTGCACTCAGGGGATAATTTTATTAACTTGGGTAAAATGTGGGACATAAACCATCTTTTCTTGCGAAACTAAATCAGTTCTGCATCAGATGAGGCAAAATGTTCAATTTAATTGTGTACAGAGGATTTTAGACTGCGCAGGCTCGCATTGTCTGCACTCTGCAGGTAAATAGGTGCGGGAACATTTTGTGTTCGTGTGCGCTCGCATGCATACACTGGGTAAACACATCAAGGGAGGAAACAATGTTGAACGTTACATTCCAAGCACGTGTCGTGGAAACCCACGCGTCAACTAAAGTGTTTGTTTTTTAATGACGGATTACTGTAGAGAAACAAGACCATTTTTTCCTTGATTTTATTTACGATTTTGTTGCTAGGTAATTAAAACATCCAAACATGTGCAGAAACGAATCCGCTTGCGAATTTGACGTTTGTAGGCGTGTCAAGATTGTCATTCAGAGTATTTCTGACAGAACAAACCAACCCTCTTTTGTAAAAGTGCTGTGTAATTGGACGAAAGTTGTCATACATCATATGAAGATTTCTTGGGACGTATGATCATTCTTCTAATGCGACAGTGACTCCTGTTAGGCCTGTGTTTCTATGGAGTCTGAATCCGTGAATACTGATGACAGGGTTATCAGTTGACGTCACGGATTTGGATTTCAGTTGTTGACAAGTTTCATAAAACTATTTTTTTGCAGACAGAAAACCGAAACCGTACTGATTTAACAATTACACGGTTTCGGTTTTAGAGACAAACCGAAAGCGACTCACAAAACCAGTTATTCGCACAACAATAAATTTCACTGTAACTGGGTAACTTTGGTTGATGTACATTAACTTTGTGGGCCACATTAACCCACTTCTTAATCTTTAGTGTGGCCTGCACCTCGAATTAATTTTATTGAATACATAGCACACAGGGAACATAAATTAAAATATTCTCAGATATTAAAATTCTTGTACTTAATAATCCTTTCATAAACATTGAACATTATCATTTTCATCAAACACTACACGCAGTCAAGTTAAGCTACAGTGCCATTGACACTTTCATCAAGGACTAATGTTCATTTTTTAAAGGCCAACGTAATTTTGCTCATCAGAAAAAGAACGAAAAATACCCTGAAAAAGATTGAGCATACTTTTAAATGAGATAAATCAAGGATAGTATTTTAATATGTTTCCTATTTTGGGCACAGCTTTTACCACCTCGAATTTGGGGTGATTTATACAGTCTGGTAACTTTCCGCTGGTGGCAATATTTCCACAGACGCAAATAATATTAAATTCCAAACATTAATTATAGGACACTAATTATAGAAATTATAATCAAAAATTTAATTAAAGACGCACCGGGCACTACCCGGTATTCATTAACTAAAATATTGATGATGATTACCAGGAAAACGCATACATGGTCATCACTGCCCATGCGTGTATAACGATCAGACCACTGCGGATGTACTGTAGGCCGGTAAATTAGATGGATCATCAGATTATAAAATGAGCCTATATTATTATTATATTTTGTAAAGCCTAGTCATTTTCTTGACCCTTTACCTAACATGAAAAGCAGACGACACTTGCAAAACAAAATCTTGAATAACTAATTTCTTTAATTTTTTGTCTCAAAAACATAGGTTATGACCCCTCATTGGAACGAGCTCGTTCCAGTGAGGAGTCATAATCTATGTTTTTGAGACAAAAAATGAAAAAAATAATGAAAACTAATTGACGATTTTTGAGAATAGCGGTGGCCCATTTTGGCCGTTACGTTGCGCAAAGGGTTAAACCATGAAAAAGTATGTATTTACAGTCTGGTCCCGAAATGTGGATCAGGTCTCACTTCAGATAAAAATTTAGGAGACTTAGATTGTTTGTCTAGATTATTCACTGCAATGGTAACAAATTAATCTTTGCTGAATAACGTCAGTTTGAATTGGGCTCCCCTATTTTCGTTTTTAAGCTACCTGTCGACTAAGCTACTATGTAATTTGCTCGGTGGGTGTATTCACCTCACCTGGTGTAGATCTTGTTAGTTGTGTGAGGAAAGCACTTCCTCCATAGGATATATTCAATCATGAAATCTCCTCACTCTTCCAGAACTCATATGTACCCTTCAAACCTAAGATATCTTCTGCTGCAATGCCTGATGGTCCCGTGACATAGTAGCTTGGTATGTGGAACTACCATCAAAGCTGTATGATTTGCTAGACGGGAGCTGTGACTGGGACGCAACTTGGGTATCCCATAAGGAGAGGGAATTGGGAAATGAAAAGATTGAAAATTGAAACAATATGTCTTGTAATCGGTTCATATCTTAGATTTTAAAAGATAAAGTCAGCAGTCCAAAAGGTATTATATGACAGTTGATATGTACCAATATTTTTGAGTACTAGCTGGCCAAGTTCAATCTTGGGTTTGGTATGCTTAATTTCCTTGTTAAGTGCTGCCTAACGTTATTTCTCTTTTTAGCTCACCAGAATGAAAGTCAGGGTGAGCCATTGTGATCACCCACCACCTGTTGTCTACCCTCTATCTCCTCAAAAGCCGCTGGACTGATTTCAGTTAAATTTGTGGTGATTGTTCTAACATCGCATTTTGTTTCAAATAAATTTGCCCAGCCCCATTGTGAGGTACTTAGCTTCCTTTTAAGCTGCAGAACAAGGTTTGTTTGAATAAAGTTCGTGGAGTAAAAATGAGGGGCAATACTTTTGTCCCTCCCTGAAATTTCTCTTTTCTGAACCGATGAGCTGATTTGAACCAAACTTGTTATGTGGTATTATTTACATACAAGAGTCATAAGGACTTGATTCATTTAAAACAAAAACAATTCCTGCATTCCAGTGGGAAATCCAGGAGCTAAAAATAGAAATATTTTCAAACGCCCATATTTCCACACAGAAGAGAGATCTGTTATTTGTAATGAAGCATTCTTAGAACCAGTAGAATGGAATTGTCAAAAAATTGCAATCAGTTATTATCCCCCCACTTTTTTTAAAAAAGTGGGGTATTCTGGATTGCGCCTGTCCATGCCTCCGATCTTGCGTCTGTGCATCCGCGTGTCCGTCCGTATGTCAGTCCATCTGGATTCAGATGTCTGTTCGCGTTATAACTTCAACATTATTGCCCAGACTTTGATGAAATTTCATACGGATGTATATTATCATCAGTTCATTAAGGAGCATCAGTCATTTTGCTGCTAGAATATTTTTTTCTGTGAGTTATGGCCTTTTGAATACGCAAAATAGGCTATTTTTTGTCTGTTCGCCTCGTCTCTCCGGTTTGGGTTAATTAATCTCAATGAAATTTAGAATGGAAATTGTTTATGGGAAAGGCTTTCAAATGAGTCTCTAATAATATTTCTTACTTTTCACTTTTTATACTTATCCCACTTTCTAACTTCGCTGTTTGCCTCGTAAAATAGCCATTTTTGTCTGTTCACCTCATATTTCAGGTTTGGGTTATCAGATTTCAATGAAATTTGGAATAAAGATTGCTTACGGGAAGGGCTTTCAAATGAGTCATTTTCCTGCAGTAAAACAAACAAACTACACGCAAATCACCTCCCCACATGTGACATTATGTCTTTGTTCTGTAAAGTTTGGGTTATCAGATTTCAGTGAAATTTGAAATGAAGACTCCCCACATGTGGCATTATGACTTTTTTCTACATCTCTTATGTGGATGGTCCGATTGTCACTAGACTTCAGTAACAGGTGTTTCTGGCCTTCACAACTACCTTGCTATAAAACAAAGACAATAATTTTGAAACTTGCCTGATAAGATTTGTTTGTCTTTCGCCTCATATCTCTGGTTTGGGTTTAGTGGCTCTCAATGAAATTTGGAATAAAGATTTTTTATGGGAACAGCTGTCCCGATATCATGGTTCATTTCTTCTCGTGTTATTGTTTGGCGGTATGCACCGTGGGGGTATGACCCGGGACATGCCCTCTGCCCCCATCTTGTTCCCAGTATTACTGTAGTAAATATTTGGATTAGAGTTAGCTGCCTTGAAAATAAGCACTCGGAAATTACTTCCATGTTTTCTCCAAAAGTAAGCAGCCTTGGGAAAATATATTGTTTTAGTAAACATTTGAAACATTCTATTGACATGATCACATTTTGCATTAATATGGAATATTCCAGATAAATGAAGAGTATCATTTGATGAGTTTTTTGGGCCTGAAAAATACAATTGACTGTTGGTGTGTTTTTGTAGGGATTTATCTACAATATATCTGCATGTGACCGGTACTTCCGGTGAATTTTTAACTCACATGACTGAAAGCCGTGGGGTAGGGGGGAGGGTGGAGTGATCACTTTTTGTCATCTATCGTCAGGTGTCTATCTTCCATCCGATATGAACTCCGCAATATCGACTTCTCATAAACTACTGAGCCAAATTCAGTGTGATTTTGTTATACAACATCTCGGGGGGGGGGGGGGGGGGAGGGTGAGGGAATGGGAGTTGGGGTGGAGGGATGAGGGTGATCAGATTCACGTGTGTTGAAATCAAATCCCTGGGTTAAATTTTGGGCTCTCTATGGGAGCCTGAATTTTAATTTACATGTAGGACAATATGAGTAGATTTCAGAATCCTTTCAAATTTGTTACACAACATCTCTTTGGAGGTCAGATTCAAATGTGTTCAAATAGTATCTCTGGATTAATATTTGGGCTCTCCTTTGGTGCCCAAATTTTTAACTTAATACAATATGAGGACAAAAATCATCTTGTTCAGATCGACTAATCAGAATTCTTCCATCTTTGGTATGTAACATCTCTAGTGTGATCAAATTGAAGTTTGTTCAGTTCTTGTCCCTTGCTTTATATTTGGTCTGTGTGGAGAGGTGGGTTAGGTTCAAGTTTGTTAAATGCCATTTCTTTGTTTTTTTTTCATAAAATTGTCCTTGACATAACAATCCTTGGATGATTGGAAGTGCTTGTCTACAGCTGATAGAATTGGAAGCAGTCAAGAAATCCAATCATAATAATCATCCGACGTGAAAACTAGAGTTACGAATAATGTCATAACCTCATTCCTCTGTAGTGTTGATAAAACATGACTAACTGCATGTGACCCAAATTACTTTAAACAACTTTATCAGGTGAGCTATTAAGACCCGCTGTTCTCTCTTATTAGCTCCCCTGACTAAATATAAAATCAGGGTGGGGTACATGTATTGTCATCACCTATTGTCTGTTGTCTGTCGTCCGCTGTACAGGTTAAGTTGTGTTTGAGTCTTCACCAAAACCACTGGGCCAATTCAAGTTAAAGTTTGAGTGAGTTACACGAAGCTCATTGCATTTTTATTCAAATCAATAATCTGGTGACGAGATGGGGGAAAATGCTCCCAAATGTCTTTTAAAATCTTCTCGTGAACCAGTAGGTAGATGTACAATGACTCGATATTTGGTATGGAACGTCCATCTCCGATATAGAATCAAGTTTGTTCAAACAAGGTTTGCAGAGCAAAATTAGCCTTTGAAAATTGGAAGGTCAAAATTTTAGGCCCTGCCCCAAATTTTTATTTTCTGATCTGATCGGCCGATTTGAACAAAAGTTGGTACATGCATATGATATTATTGGGTCATAAGTACTTGATTCATGCAAAAAAATGTCATGTGTCCCCTTGGGAACCCCAGGAACAAAACATATAAGTATTTTCAAGTGACCATATTTCCTATTACTATTATTCTTAATATTTAATGGTATTTAAGGTCATACGTTTACCCCAACCGAACCCTATGGAACAGAGAACTGTTATTTGGTATGAAGCATTCTTAGGACCAGTAAAAGGGAATGGTAAACAAAATGGCCGTCGATTGTCGAGAAACACCGGTCAGAATCATTTAATGCATGACATACAGAATCTTTACAGGGGTTGTATTCATTTTGTTAAACTCACATCCATGGGCTCTCTAAGGAGGTCCAAATTTTAATTTAGTGCAAGATGAGGAATAATCTTTGAAAATTGTCTTCAGTCAGAATCTTTTAATATTTTGTATACAGCATCCTTAAGGAAGCCAGATCTAAGTTTGTTCAAATCATGCCTTTGTGTTCATATTTGGGCTCCCCATTGGATCTCAGATTTTAACTTAGTCCAAAAATATGAGGAATAATTTTGAAAACTCTTCTCTCAAAACAGCAGTCAGAATCATTTAATATATGGCGTTCAGAATCCTTACAGGCGTCAGCTTCAGTTTGTTCAACTCAAGTCTATTGGCTGATAATTGGTCTATCTAAGGGAGCCGGAATTTAAATTAGTGCAATATGAGGAACAATCTTTGAAAATCATCAAATCCACCAGTCTGAATATTTTGACATTTGGTTAGGGCTGCACGATATTCAAAACTGAATACCGGTTTCGGTATTCAAAAAAATACCGCGGCATACCGGTATATCAAAAACTGTTCGGATATATGAACACAAGTACCACAATCGAGACTCGAGGCATCACAGTCGGAACCAATTAGCCGTCCTTGATGATGCGGTTCGAAAAACCTTTACCCGACGCAGACGATATCAAAATTTATCATTTTCAGAATTAGTTTATCAGATTTTCCCCAAAGATTTCAACAAAACTATATCATGTGACCCCTCATTGGAACGAGCTCAACGAGCTCGTTCCCATGAAGGGTCACTTGATATAGTTTTGTTGAAATTTTTGAAATTTACTTTTTCAACTGCTGAATTTGTATATTATGAGGGCACAAGCAGACGATTCCTTGGATAAAGGGATAATATTATTCATTCGGGGCTACAGTTAAAAAACTCAAGACATCTTGAAAATTAAATTGTGGGTAAATAAATAATGACGATAAACCGATATTTTTGTAATTACACCGGTATTCAATCGATATTGGTTTGAATACCGGTATATATCGGTTTATCGATATACCGTGCAGCCCTACATTTGGTAAACAACATTCTTAGGGATGTCACATCTAAGTTTGTTCAAATCAAGTCTTTGAGTTGATATTTGGGCTCTCAAGTAGAAACCGAATCTTAACTTAATTCAACATAAAGGAAAAAAAAATAAAAATCTGCTTCTTGAGATATTTGGTATGCAGCATCCTTAGAGGCTTCAGGTTCAATTTGTTCAAATAAATTTCCTGGGTTGATGTTTGTTTTCCTTATCGAAGGGAGTTGGGCAAATTTTAACATAGTGCAACATTGGTAATATTCTCAAAATCTTCATCTCCAGAACCATCAGTCAGAATCTTTTGATATTTGGTATACAACATCCTTCAAGTTTGTTCAAGTTAAGTCCCCAGGTTGATATTTGGACTCCCCAGTTATCGCTTTACTAAAATATAGGCATTATTTCTGTGGTAGCATCCCAATACTGGACAAAAATCATCTGGCAAGAACAACAGAATTATAAATAATTAAATAACATATTTCCTCTATAGTGCTAACTGGCCTTAGATGCAAATTAAATCCTCCCTTAAACATGATCAGCTGATCGCATCATGCCCCATGAGACCCCTTGTTTGTTGCATGACTGAAAATCTTAGCATTATTTCTGTGGTAGCATCCCAATACTAGAAACAAAATCATCTGGCATAAACAACATAATTATAAATAATTAAATAACCTCATTCATCTGTAGTGCTGCTAACTAGCCTTTGATGTAAATTAAGTCCTCCTTTAAACATGGTCAGCTCCTGAGCGCCTCGGGCGCCACGGGGCCTCTTATTTGTTGCATGCCCTCTGCCAGAAAACGTTGTCGGAAGGGCTGCACTTGACAAAGATATTTGAATGCCAAAATTAGAGTGATGCGATTTTTTTTTTCTTTTGAACGTTATAATGGACACCGGGTGGGAACTATTCAGTAGTATGACACATAGGCCAGTAGTAAATACATTTTTTTGGCTAACAAACCCGATCTACTGTTATTTTTGGAGATTATTTCACAATTAAATGGTCATTGAGGGACCACACACATCTTAGAAAATCCAAACACACAGCCAGAAAACCTCTATTGCGCTTTTATTTACTGGTATTTAGAAGTTTTTTTCTCCATATTTTGCTGTTTACAAAAATGTTAGAAAACAGTTTCTTCATTATATGCAGAAACGGGAACTTGTAATAAAAATGCTTCAGAGAATGATAAACGACCTCCTCTGTGTGTGTTCGGTCGGGTTTCCGTTTCCGCATCGATGAAATGTCTATTCCCATCGGCGCAATTCCGAGCTATTGTTTTTTTATAAGCGCACGAATAACATGTGCCATATCGAAGCGGTCGTTGTTATTTCACCCGTGTTCAAGTCTCAATAAGTGAAAGATAAAATACAGTTGGCATCAAAAGTCCCTGAACAAATGTACAGAAGTACGTGTTCAGTTGAATCTAGGCGGCAATAAAGGCGAAAGGTTGATATCAATCCCATTTTCGTGTTTTGAGTTTGGTCGGTGAATTTTGCAATGGATTCGAATAGGAGGGGTTGGAAAGAAGGGGAGGTGGTAGCTGCTATGTACAGATCGCTGAAGTAGGAGATGGGATGAGCACCCCTCCTCCCCCTCCCCAATATTTGTAATACATCAAGATAGTTAGACATATTTCAGTCAAAAATTCCAACAGTTGGAAACTCGAAGCATCGTAGTACCGGAGTTTTTTTCCGAATGTGGGATTACGTTTCCTTGAAAATTCCAACCGCCGACACCTGCAGAGAGAATTTTAATCGCACAAAGCAAGATTTTCCGACTACTCTCCTGGTGACTCCAAGCTTAATTCCACAACCGTAGTCGTGTTACGCATTTTGTTCTCTTCTATATGCAATGCACTCATGGACTGCAGTTTCCATTAGGACTCAAAATGTGCCTCTGTGAGACTGTGGCTACGCTCGGATTAGTCCAGTGCGGGACCTGCAGTATATGTTATAAAAGCCTTAATGGACTCATAAATTGTAGCGGTGTCAACAAAGACACGCGTACATTGACAATTTCATGTGATTGTTGTGGCTAAGGGCGCGTGTGAGCTCAACAACTGACAAGGAACAGTGTTCTGAAAACCAATCGTTTAGTTGCTAACTGACACTCATTCTAGTTGGGAATTTCAAGCACACAAAACATTCGGGTGTGTCTGTAAATTTAAAGCCTTCAAAATACACTTATGAGCATTCCATCTATGTTTTGCTTTGTCAGAAACGATTTACATACTTTTGTTGCTTAAAGTGCAAACGAACTTAACAATCCATTTTACCAACATAGAATTTGTTGAATGATTGAAAGCTGTGTCCTGTAATTGTGAAGGTTACTACCAAAACTGTGCACAGTTTTATTTGTCCCTGTGGTCTATTGAAAGACAGATTTACATGTAGCCAGATGAAAAAATGATTTATATTTGGCATTGTTGAATTAATATCTCACACATATCAGGGAGGGAGGATCTGAATAAAAAATTGCCGAGATAGGATCAAATTTCTTTTTACACCCTTCAGATAACCCCCCATCCCCCCACATGCAATTTTTATTATTTGTTTCCGGGCCAATTCTTTTGGGCCATTCCCCTAAAAAAGCATAAAATGCAGACCTAATCCTGTCTAACTGAGAATTGTTCCATTTCTAAATATTTAAGACAATTATCCTGACTATTTTAGCATTGCAATAAACCTTTGGGTTGCAAGGGAGATAATTCTAATAAGTTTGAATAGGAATTGGAATAAAATATTATCAAATACGTCTGAAAAAGTCACCGAATAACTCTAATTTAGTCTGTGGTAATACTTTTCCTGATGCCCAGGTCTGTATTAGATTATTTGGCAATTCTACCTGATTCGATTATACTGGAAACACTATTCATTCCTCAGTTTGGAGCAGAAGGGATAGCAAAACTGCACCTTCCCTATTTCTGTGGTATGCACATGTGGCATGAGGGGAGTCACACTCATAGTCTAAATATCTGTATCTTTCTGGGGTAGAGAGGGTGGTGAATGTTATCGTTTCATACTGCAAAGCAGTCATCTTTGTTCAGTTGGCCTCTGCAACTGGCCTCTGTTTTGCTTTATTGTTTTACACCAGTGGGAACAGGTGATATTATGATTTTTATAAAAACTTTATGAAATTATTCTGGACTGTTTTCTACTCCAATTAACATACAATGGTCAGATAAGATTAGGAAGCATAGATTCAAGCCCATGCCTATGCATCCATAAAACATCATAGCGCACTAAATCAGACTGATTAAATCATAATTCCAAGTAGTTTGAGGTTTATATTTGAAAATACTTGCCATGTAATTCAATTTGCCTGATGCAATATTGCCAATAACTTCTCCACAACCACGCGGACAGCATTGGCTACAGGTACCAACATTAATTTTTTATGGCTTTGGACCTACCTACACCCCTAATATGATAGTTTATATGCTTAAATGGCATTGTCTGCCATATAATTAATTATAAAAGTTTAAAGAAGCATAGAACCTATTTTATTTGTATGAAAAAGATAGCATTTTTGGTCATTTACCCTTTTTTCCAGCCCTGCAAAACCACTCCCCTTCTTGTGTCTGGAAATGTTCGGGTGACCTCGCCAGCCCCCCCCCCCCCCCACCCCCTCCTGCACACAATGGGATATATACGCTGAGATAGTTCGCTAACTCATTACTCATACTTTGTGAGCAAATGAATGGTTAGTGTGGTCACTGCTCAGCTTGACCTAATATTTGAGCTGATTTATTAATAAATTATTGGTTGCATACTCATTTTTAGTTTAACTTGACAAAGTCAGGATAAGCTATTGCCATCATACGTGCGGAAGTCTGTGAGTCTGTTCACATTTTCTTCAAGACAGGCTACATCCTGTAGTTCTTGTCTGATCATCGCCAAATTTCATATGCCGGTTCAAGGTCATGTCTAGATGAGCACATCACCTTTGGTCGCGATTGATCAACCGTGATGGAAAAGCGGGCCCGAAACCCTAAAACATTTAGCACAGTCTACAGGCCGTATTTATAAAGGGATTTCATTGTAACTTAGTAGAATGACTCCGTATAACGGCTAGGTGAGAACATCCTATTTTGACCATGATCGGTCAATCGTGACAGCCGCTGTCTCGTGACAGATTTATTTAGCAATGTCCACAGTTCATATTCATAAAGCTATTCTATTTCATTGTAGGTTGGAAGTATAGCTCAGTATTATGTCAAGATGAGACTCTCGTATTTTGGTCACGATCAGTCAACCATGATCACGATTTATCAACCGTGTCGACTACGTGACGCTTTAAACCGAAAAACCTTAGCACAGTCTGCAGGTCGTATTCACGAAGGGACTCCATTGTAACTTGATAGGGTGACTCTGTATAATGTCAAGCTGAGAACGTCCCCGTTTGGTCGCGATCGGTCAACGTTGACGGCTGTGCGGACCTGAAAGTTTTTTTTTTAAGGGATTTAATTGTAACTTGGTAGAATAACTGTGATATCTAGATGAGACTGTCCTATTTTGGTCATGCTTGGTTAACCGTGACGGCTATGCGGGCCCGAAACTCGAAACCTTTAGAACAGTCTACAGGTCGTATTTATGAAGGGATTTCATTGTAACTTGGTAGAATGACTCCGTATAACATCTAAGTGAGAACATCCTATTTTGACCATGATCGGTCAATCGTGACAGCCGCAGTCTCGTGACATAGATTTGTTTAGCAGAGTCTACAGTTCATATTCATAAAGCTATTTCATTGTTGGTTGGAAGTATAGCTCAGTATTATGTCAAGATGAGACTCTCGTATTTTGGTCACGATCAGTCAGCCATGATCACGATTGATCAACCGTGTCAATTACGCGACCCCGAAAACCGAAAAACCTTAGCACAGTCTACAGGTCGTATTCACGAAGGGACTCCATTGTAACTTGATAGGGTGACTCTGTATAATGTCAAGCGTATTTATGAAGGGATTTCATTGTAACTTGGTATGATGACTCCGCATAACGTCTCGATGAGAACGTCCTATTTTGGCCATGATCGGTTAACCGTGACAGCAGCAGTTTCACCAAGATTTCTTTAGCATAGTCTACGAGTTATCTTTTTGAAGGGATTTCATTGTAACTTGATAGAATGGCTCTTTTTGGAATAATTTTAGTGCAACTTGGTAAGTTTGGTTGACATGCATTAACTGTTAACTATGGGGGCCACATTAACCCACTCCTCAATTTTTAAGTACAGTCTACACCTCAAAATGAGAACATCCTCTTTTGGTCATGATCGGTCAACCGTAATGGCTTTGCGAGCCCGAAAACATTAAGCGCAGTGTACATGACGTATTTCTGAAGGGATTCCATTGTAATTTGGTAGGATGACTCTGTATTGTGTCTAAATGAGAACGTCCTATTTTTGACATGATCGGTCAAGCGTGACGGCCGCACAGGCGCATGACCTAGGATTCGTTTAGCACAGCCCGCAGTTCATATTTATGAAGCGGTTCCATTGTAACTTTGAAGGATATAACTCAGTATAATGTCCAGATGAGACTTTCCTTTTTTGGTCGCGATTGGTCAACCGTGACGGCTACACGAGCCCGAAACCAAAATTTAATACTGTCTACAGGTAGTATTCATCAAGGGACTTCCTTGTAACTTGGATGGATGACTCTGTATAACTGTATAACGTCAAGATGAGAACGTTCCCTTTTGGTAGCGACGGCTGCGTGGGCCTGAATTTTTTTTTTTTTTTTTTTTTTTTTTTTTATGTTCCTCCGTGGTGCACTAGTAGTATCCAAATACAAAATGCGGTAGCTGTTGGCCCTGTTCAGATTTTGATACACGCCAGCTGGAAATAGGCCTTTGAATATTCTTTTTAACTAACGACGGTAAACGTTGTGCCCAAATAAGATAATTGCGCTCAAATTGTGCGGAGTTTGAAGCTTTTTCCAAAGTTTTGCAGTGTTTCGACAATATAATTTGGCCAGATTACCCTGATGCTTGTAAAATAGTTAAGAGTTTAACTTCAAATCAAACAATGCAACAGATAAATTTAAAAAAAAAAAAAAAAAAAACACTTCGCCATTGAAAAGCAATCGCCGTCGACAGTGTCGTATACGACACTGTCGGCGGCGATTGTTCTCCTTTGGCAAATTCTATACGATCGTCTTGAAGCTAGAGATCTATTATACTTAGGAAATAACTTGTTTTCCTTCGGTCTATGCGATATAAACTGAAAATTTTCAGCACAAGCTTCATAACTCGCGTAGCGAGTTATGATTAAGCTTGTGCTGAAAATTTTCGGTTTATATCGCATAAACCGAAGGAAAACAACAGCCATTTCTTATAATTTAATCCGCCTGTAATATTAAAATAAAAAAACTGTACGTGAACGAAAAAATTTTAATTTTCGCATAAGACAACAGTCAAACTCAGGAATGTGTGCCACAAACAGGTCACGTCAATCATTGTCAAATTGTTTGTTTTCATTTTCGATCGCAGACGACCGATATTTAGCAAGTCACGTAACAATCATTAAAAACATTTTTTTTAAGTTCCACCAAAATCATGTTTGGGTATATGATCTTTTATTCGTCTCCCACTTCAGTATATTTTATGAAATTCAATTGTTCCTGAGAAATTATTATATTCTCGCTGACTGGAGGCGATGAAAAATCGATCATTGATCTTTGTTTACAAGCTTGTTATCCATCTATCAGTCTGCCGTCACGCCCTCACGGTGACAATTGGATTGAGTGGGCGGGGCTTCCATAGTCTTCAGAGTTAGGTCGGATGTGCGAACGTGTAGCGACATTCCAAATCATGACGTGATTTGGCTTATACGATTTTGACGACTTTCACGCTGTTTGCTTTCAACAAATCAAACGCAGAGGCGGGGCAAATGATTAAATTATTCATGTTTGTGGCATTTCCTATTAAACGGCATGCGTAATTTACAATCATATAAGTCTGACTCGATACTTGGAAACTAAAAAGCCTTCTCGAGTAAACGTACATCAAGGGGTGGTGGGAACCAGTAATAATAGAACAAAGGGTAGTACACTTATTTGAAGAGGACCTGAAACCTAAAACAAGCGCCAAGAAGAAAATACCGGGGCCTTTCCTCCAACCATGTAGGCCATAATACTACCAATTCACATTTGCCGTTGTGCCCAAATTAGACTGAAGGTCTGGCAGGGAACCAAATAAACTCTGGACAAACCGACATCAGCCCTCGGGGATATATGCACGCCCTGAACAGTGAATCGTATTGACTGTTCTGCGATACTCTGTACAAATTGACGTCAGCCCTCATAGCTACACGCCCTGAACAAGGTCAGACGCATCGACGGTTCCGAGATACTCAGTGTCCAAAGTGACGTTGATCCTCGGTGATAGTTTCACGCCTTGGATATGGTGAATCGTGTCGCCGGTAGTCCGATTGGTTTGTGGGATTATTATTAGCATTGATAATATTCTATTGGCATCAACAGTCTGGCAACGTGAGTAAAAGAAAATCTTGTTGTTTAATATGATACATGTGCAAATTGTTAAGACTTTCTTGAATTGCCTTATCTGATGGTTTATCCCCCTTCCCCCTCCCACAGACACAACCTACTCGAAAACACATTAATGTATGTAGAAAACGGGCATGTGCCTTGAGTGGAAACAACGAATTTATTGGCGTTTAACCCTTCACCCAACGAATCGGCAAGGTCCGCCCGCGTAATATGCAAATTCAGCAGCTGAAAAAATACTATTTTCTCAAAACATTTCACAACTATATCATGTGACCCCTCTTTGGAACGAGCTGCTCGCTGAGCTCGTTCCAATACGCAACATGTGGTTTTATTGAACTTAAAAAAAATTAAAAATGGTATTTAAAGTAAAAAAAAATGATATTGTCTTCGTTGGTAAAGGCGTAAGATCACATTTCTGAAAAACGGCAAATTGTAGCCGCATCATGGATAAGCGTTTTGTCAATCGTGTGTCTACAGCTGTTCTTTCTGAAGGGCTCACTCAGTTTTTGTTACTGGGTTCTACTGTGGGGAGGGAGGGGGTGGCGTTGCGGTAATCGGTTCTCGTCATTCACCTAAGTTAAGCAACGTCGAGCCCGGTTATTCTTTGGATGGTTTACCGTCTGAGCGATTGATTCGGATAACAGCGTTTTGTCCTTGGACAAGGCCCTTTACCTCGGTTGTCCATATGGGGACATGACGACGCCGTGTAGTAAGGCGTACTGCACGTCGATGGCGCGCATGTCTTCAATCTAGCCCTGCCCGTGCTGCTGTGCGAAGTTACGATGTTGCGGAGCTGGGAGCTGCTCGCAGTTGCTCGGTGGTTCTCTGCTTTCTCAGCTATTAAAATAGTCACCGACACGCTATGGCCTTGGCTGTTAATAAATCGTTAAACCTTAATACTGGGTTCTACTTTAGTAATAAATCAGATTGTTTACACAGCTTTCACATCCCGTGGTTTTCACGGGGAACCAAACTTTGAGAGTTTCGTTTCTGCAGAGGGGAAGGCAGTAAATACAATGATATGATGGGAGATTAAGCATTTAACATTTCAACAAAATTTGAAGACTCATGACCAGCCTAAAGTGAATTTTACACCGACTATGATAAAGTAATTGTCCAGACACTGTTGCCCAATGAATATTTATTAGACAAATTGCAAAAACAACTAAAAAGGTGTTATGTCAGACATGTTCAAGACATAACTGCTTTTTATTTATCAGAAAGCGTGTGCTGAAAAGGCTGGGAAACCTATTAAGTTGGAATATTGACTAGAGAGATTACTCAAATTGAAACTACGGCTTTTAAGCTGGATATTTTCATAGCCAACAAAAGTAATGACAGCTCGATGGAATAAATGTCCAGCTGGAAGTTTCTTTGAAGTTTTAAGGCCTGGTGGCGGCCTTTTAAAGGCCAATTTACACTATACAACTTTAGTTCAAAAACTCCATCCAACGTTTGTATGATGATGTTCAAGGGAAAATGTGTTATGGTGTATATTGGAATTTCAATATCTACGAATAAGCGGACATGTTGGGTGATGTTTGAGCATGCACATTAATTTGAACAGTGTTTGACGAGGTTTTACTTCTTTATCCAATTAGATTAGATTAAAGCTCTGGGTCTCATGGTATATACTGATCTATTTCACTCCAAAATGCATAAAACATTCCTGAACAATCTTGGACAAGGTTCTTTGGTGAAAACATGGATATCTAGTGACACTGAATAAGCGCGATCATACAAACGCTGGATGAGTTTTTTAAAAAAAATGTATCATGTGAATTGGCCTTCAGTCTATATTCCAATGAACGTTCAAAAGCAAAGTTTTGGAGGCGAAATGAAAAACCCTTTTTTCTGAACTGACGACTACGACTCAGTTTGTTTTGCAATGTTCTGGTGTTGCGCAACGAATGATTTGATTGTTACCATGATGGAAATTTAGGCCACATGGTAATAAGTTTTTGGACAATCTTCAAGTAAACCCCCCACATTATGTGGCGGAGAAAAGTTCGCGAATGTTTGCAGTATGATATACAGTACGTGGAGTGTATTATCACTAAATCACCCGCAGAGTGGAGATTCCACCCAAGCAATAATTGCAAATTTGTTGCGAAGCATAACCAGCACAAGCAAAGTTTCAGCCAATGGACCTCCGGGTTAAACCCGGAGGTCCATTGGCCGAAACATTGCTTGTGTTTTTTGTCGATGTACACAATTTGAAAGTTATAGCTTGGGTGATATCTCCACTCCGCGGGTGATTGTTACAATCCACTCTCCACGTACTGTACCTGCGAGTTTTTATGAGAAATCGTAATTACGAATATGGGAAAACAGCCGATTAGAACAAATTTCAATGACTTACTAACCCACTCGTAATTCTCATCGTCTCTACTACCTTAATCTCTATTCCCGATTTGTTTGGCATTCCAATTTCACACGCAACTTACTGGGTTGAAATAAATGCTGGGTGGGGAGTGGATAAAGGGTCAGAAGAAAATTCCAGATTTAAGACATTAGGGAAGGCATAAAACTGTCGTGCGGTCCAATGCATCGCATTTTGGGGTAGAAGCCTCCACAAGCTCAGTGTTTGAAATGACTGCCATAGGATGCCTTTAACTGGTTGAGTGCTAGAGGTATCACAGAACTAAATATTTTCCCATAGGCGACCATTATAACGTTCAGGCGGAAAAAAATATGATCGCATCACTTTAATTTTGGCATTCAAATATCTTTGTCAAGAGTAGCCCTTCAGGCAACGTTTTCTGATCTGAAAACAGGGGTCATGCAACAAAGAAACTCTGACACAAAGGGAAGTAACGGTCACGTGAACATATTTTTTAGGGAATTCCCTACAAAAACACACAAAAAGAAAACTATTTTTTTAGATCCAATAGGCATCAAATCACCCTCTTTTTTATCGGGAATATTCAACAATAATGCAAGTTGTCAATAGAATGTTTCAAACTTTTATTGAAACAATGTATTTTACCAACGCTGTTTATTTTGAGAGATTGCATCATTTCCGAGTGCAACTTTTAAGGCGGTTCACTCTAATTTCAATATTTAGTTCCGCGATACCTATAAACCACTATCCAGGCTTTCAGAAAAATGGGGGTACATGAGCAAAAGCCAATATTTTCCCTGCTTATGTTTCATATTCATTCAAACGCAAATATTATGTTTATACCAATTTGTTTCATTACCGATTTGTTTCATTACAAATTATCGGAGAGTACCTGTAGGTGATGTCCAATAATTTGTAATTTACAAATTTTTCTAACATTCAGACCACCAAAATAATCTAGCCCTCAACCAGTAAACAAGCCTTGGGAAAGTGCCGCATACTCAAGTCCTTTCGTTACACTCGCATCAATGTGCTTATTCAACGTAACCAGATACAATACAAGCATTTACTGGGAACACCACTCGTTGAATCAACATTACGTGCAAGAACGTCATGTATGGACGCATCCGATATGCTGTCGAAGGAGATATATTTCCTTTTAAGTACAGACTTTACTTAACGCAAATGTAATTACGGTATAATTGCAGGCTAATTCTAAAGTATAGGAAGTATTAAGAACTCTACTTGGACTCGTTGGTTCCAGTCCCCCGTCCTCCCCTCGTGTTTTCGTTTTACTTGAATGAACATTGGTCTTT
Organism: Pictodentalium vernedei; assembly: GCA_031216915.1. Taxonomy (NCBI): domain Eukaryota; kingdom Metazoa; phylum Mollusca; class Scaphopoda; order Dentaliida; family Dentaliidae; genus Pictodentalium; species Pictodentalium vernedei. The sequence continues at coordinate 12,761,683 of CM062288.1, read as the reverse complement.
ACTACAACGTGTTAAGGTAACTTTGATAAAGTTGCACTTTTTCAGGTAAGTCATTCTAACACTAATACGCAGTGTACAAAAAAGAAACGGGCGGATTTTCGTTTCGCCAATATACAGTACGTGGAGAGTGGATTGTAACTAAATCATCCGCAGAGTGGAGTTATCACCCAAGCTATAACTTTCAAATTTTGTACATAAAAAACAGGCAATGTTTCAGCCAATGGACCTCCGGGTTTAACCGGAAAATGAAATTTCTGAAGGAACGTTTTGGGAAAGTGTTCCGTATTTATTTCATTTGTTTTTAACACCAAAACAGCCAGTGTCACATTGTCCTAGTGTTTTACAGATGGGGGGAGCCAAGGATTCTTGTAAGCAGCTTAGAACAGCAGCGAGCAACAGTTCTATTTCAACAGCACTATCTTTGCCGAAGCAGGGTTAGCTTCAGTACTCAGTGCCAACGTGGAAATCTGTTTAAAGTGTATTGCCCAAGGACAAAATGACGTAACTACTGGTCCGGATAGAACAGTCGATCTTTCTGCTTTAAGTTAAATGATCTAACCACTTAGTTCGTGTATTCACGTTATGTTGATCGATAATCTAGTTTGTCGTTGGAAGTACTACTGAACGAACTGTATAGTTTTATTATATGCTGGCCTGTTAATTATCACAAATTATGTAAAATATATTTCTCGATAACCAGTTAAAACTAGAAGACCCGTCATGAGATGCGCACAAATAGCACGTCGATTTGCGCATTAATCTGCGCGTTAATACCATAGTAGGGCTATCAAATTCTATGCATATGGCCTGTGTAAAAGCAATGTTTCAGGCAATGGCCCTCCGGGTAACCCGGAGGTCCATTGCCCGTGTCTTCTATGAGCAACCAGGAGAACCTGCAGTGCTCTGGATACCATTCGATATGGCAATTGCGCGCAATTTCTACGCTCAATTAAGCCTAGATAAGAGCACAGTCCATGACACGTCTTCTAGTTTTAACTGTATGGTTATCGTGAAATATTCCTCCGCAGCTTCCTAAATGACGTCACACCTCGGTGCATGACGTCGCCTTCAATGAATGCTCAGCAGATAGGTTATAGTCCTGAAACTTAGCAGTCAAATTAGACTGAATGTTGCTCAGTAAAATGTCACTTAGTATATAAAAATGCAATCTACGCTATTTTAGTGAATATCGGGAAATCTCAAAGCGCTCGTGGAAATAACTTTCAGCTCCACAATTTTGAGATCTCCCGATGTTCGCAACATCTTCGATTCATGGATTTGTGTTTAAGGTCACATATTTTTGCACAATGGCTAATCATGACCACATGATTATCAACTCAAGACCAGGGGTGAGCGTTGTGCCAACCACTTTTGCAATATAACCACTTTTGCAATAAAATTTATTACAAAAGTGGTTAACGCGTACCAACCACTTTTGTAATAAAACCACTTTTGTAATAAACTGACCATTATTATAATAAACTCATTTCGGTGATAAATCACGGACGACCATTTTATAGTCGGACATTGGGGAGGGGTGAGGGACGAGTTTACTTAAACATGTTTGTGTGTCGTTCAATGGAATAACGTGTCCATTAACCTGTTGAAACTTGGAAGTGACCGAAGAAAAGTAAGCAACCACTTTTGCAATAAACTTTATTGTATAATAGGTTACGCTTGTCATTCAACGTAACCGATGATGTAATACATTTATTGCACAATAGGTTAGGTTTGTCATCCAAAGCAACCGACAAGTTAATAAATTTACTGCATAATAGGTTAGGTTTTGTCATCCAAAACAACCGATAATGTAATAAATTTACTGCATAGTAGGTTAGGTTGGTCATCCAAAGCAACCGATAATGCAATAAACTTCATTGTATAATAGGTTACGTTTGTCATTCAACGTAACCGATGATGTAATAAATTTTTTGCATAATAGGTTAGGTTTGCCATCCAACACAACCGATAATGTAATGAATTTACTGCATAATAGGTTGGGTTTGCCAACCAACGCAACCGATAATGTAATAAATTTACTGCATAATAGGTTGGGTTTGCCATCCAACGCAACCGATAATGTAATAAATTCATTGCATAATAGGTTAGGTTTGCCATCTTACGCAACCGATAATGTAATAAATTTATTGTATTTGCAGTTAAGTTTTCCCTGCAAGACAACCGCTGATGTATTAAGTTTATTGCATAATAGGTTAGGTTTGCCATCCAACGCAACCGATAATGCAATAAATTTATTGCATAATAGGTTGTATTACATTACCGGTTTTAACAATGCTTATCGAGTGGATTATGTGAGTAATTGAGAAGCGCACAGCTCACGATACATGGTAAAATAGACTGCTGTATTGTTGGGTCAGAAGGGGTATGTCTACCACAGTATGTCTGGCGGTGTAATTCCTATTACGAAAAAAAAAGAAAAAAGAAAAACAAGTAACACAAGTTATCAAAATCTGTTTAATATGTCACTCGAAACAGACAGGACGTTCACATCAGTTGGACAAAACTTCAACGAACAGCTGACTGGCTTGCTCGACTAAACATTCAATGTCAGCAGGATTGGCACATAAGGTGCTTTGTGCTGCCAAATACGGCGATGAAAGCGTTAATATTAATCTAAAATGGAATAAACATTTTTTTATCTGGTCAAGGGTTTTGATGCGCTGATCCACTTTGCATTCGGGGGTCAATGTCCCATATAAAGCAAGATTTTCAATTGGTTGTATTACAAAAGTGGTTGGTACAGGAGTCGCGTCAGATTGATCATGAGTGGTCACTGTTACTATTCTGCATTAAGCATAGGTTATTTCTTTTCAAGAACGATGAAAGTTCAGACACGATTATTGCTACGGATAAGTTAACCGTTGCGCAGTCCGTCCATGCGGCACAAGATCAGGGACATGCGTAACTGGTTTCGTGTTTTGTGGAAGGGCTAGATCAGAGTAAATAAACTTCTTTTGACTGCTATACATTTGCCAACTATTATATTGCAAACTGAAACACTCATCCTTCCGGTATGGCAATATACCAATCGGCCCGTAGTCAATTGTTATATTGCCAAATTAGGTTCATGAAAGTTCAGACTCAGATGTTTGATAAGATTACGTGTGCGACTGCGCGTAATTTATTACTCCGTTTCAGAGTGCGCAATCGGGCCTGTGATGAATCCTTTTCATGGATGCAAAGGGATCAAAGTTGAATCCAGTTTATCACCAGCGTCCAAGTTGCGCCATTCTTTCGTGTACCAAAAAGCAAAGGGGCATGCTTTACTTGTCTTGTGGCACGTGGAGACACAAGACCAGAGGGATAACGCACAGTTGAGTTTTCTACTGAATACTCGATATTTGTTATATTTGTTACGTTCAATCAAAAAAAAAAAAAAAAAAAAAACCGCGAAAGTTTAGATTCAGGTGTCGGAAGTGATATGATTTAAGCCCCTTTTCACATTTGCAGAGTCAGACCTGCTATCACATCCCTAAGAGTAGCCGTTTAGTACAGCAGTAGACCAGCCAAAGGCGCCCTCTTGCAATTCATATGGATCTCGGAAGTGACGTCATGTCACGTTACTGCGGGCGCCCATGTTGTGTTGACATGTTACCAATGTGCGTGGTTATGTTGTGACGTCATTGCCATAGCGATACGAGGTTCGAATGCGCGTGTGCAGCTTGGGTGAATATGGGGACACGTGTTTTGGTCGTCCATTTTGTGTATAGGGGCGCCATCTTGGTTTCTCGTGTCACGTGGTTGTCTGGTGACGACACCTTACCTCTTGGTATAAGATCGGGGGTATGTTTTGAGGGTATGTTTGAGTCGAGGGGAGTATGTTCTAATAGTATAGAATTACACAAATGAACCCGACGTTCGTGTATTTTAGTGGATTTTACTCTGGTAACCATGTTAATATTGTAGCTGGGACGTGGACATGTTCCGGATCCAATGTTTGTACGGAGTGTTTTGGGAAAACATGGAATTACCCCAAACAACCGATATTAGGTATTGAATTACCCAAAACAGCTTGACAATGTCTAAAAAACTATCCATGGATGGAATTTTTTCTGAAAATATCGCGTCTTCCAGACACGGTGGCGGCAGGGGAAAAGGGGAACAGGAGCTCTGGGGTGAGGCGACAGAGGCGGTAGGGAACCAGGGGCTCTTGGGGTAGGGGCGGCAAGGGGCAGGGGCGGTCGTGTAGCAGAGACCGGGGGCCTAGCGGCGCTAGAAGCAACAGAGGCTCCTCTCCTTCCATTTTCTCTCTCTGTTTAGTGTTTAAAAAAATAACAAGAGTTATCTCCATTGAAAGCAGAAAGTGCCTGTATGCAAAATGATTTTCCCTTAGAATCCATTTAATGAGTCCTAGTCAGTGACTCGGCGGATCAAAAAATATCGAAATGAGGCTATGATACGTATCATTGTGCACGTATTGGACTCGCTTTCATAATTAATCTTCATTTTGAAACATGATTTTGCGCGCAATGTGCTCATTTTCACAGCATTCATTGTTCCATACGACGAAAAAGGGTATTCAGTGGGTCTATTTATTTATTTATTTATTTATTTATTGGTGTTTTACGACACTTTAACAGTCAAGGTCATATCACGTGACAGGTTTATTGGAGGAAGCCTGAGTATCCGGAGAGAACCACCGAACAACGATAAGCACTTGCCAGCTCTCCAACGTTTTAACCCCAGACCACACTATGCGCCATATAGCAGTATTACGCACTGCACAGCTCCGACAGGATTAGATTGGTTTTAGACATGTGCATCTCGGCGTGCAGAACGTCTCAGCAGACGGCGTCATCGTGCCCCACGTGGGCAATCAGGATGAAGTGTCTTGCCCAAGGACAGCGCGGGAGTTCGAATTAATCTGTAAATGGTCACCCATCCACAGACCAACCGAGCTCGATGTTGCTTAACTTCGGTGATCTTACGAGAACCGGTTTTGCCAACGCCAGCGCGCCCCCTCAATGGGTCTAGTGTCCTTAATATTTTTTTATATTGCGACTACAGCAACGTAAAGATTTTTTAAATGAGGGTATGTGACATATGAAGATTCACTCATTGAGCTCGTTTTCATAGCCTTCCTTGTTTCATATAACAAATGGGGCACTAAAGATCCGCCTTTTAAAAATGTGGCGCTCGCCTAAGGATGGAAAACGAGGATTCCGTCAGAATTCGAACCAGGAAAAAAGCCAATGTCGTTTCGCGACCCTGTCATCAGTTGTGTTTGTGTAAAGGCTGTTGTAAATGTAGAAAAGTAGTGTGAATATATGGCGATTTATGTACCATAGTTGTTCAATAAAAGAAATTTTAATTAATGTGATATATTCTTATTTTTTTGTAAAAAATAAACAGAGGGAATGTGGAGGGAGGAGAGCATCGACCCCCCGGGCCCTTCCCCCCGCTCCCCTGGTCCCCCGGGGCCCTTCGTCCTTGGTCCCCTTTGCCGCCGCCGTCCATCATGCCAGAAAGACGCGATATTTTCAGAAAACAAATCCATCCATTAATAGTTTATAGACACTGACGGGCTGTTCGGGGTGATTCGATGTATACAGCCAGGTTGTTTGTGGTGATACGACCTATAATAATACCCCCAGTCATATACCAAGAGATTCCGTCACCTAGTAACCACATGACTCCTTGAAAAGTAAAAAAAAAAATAAAAATAAAAAACTAGTGGATGTTCGCCTCATTTGGGGTTAACAGTGTGCGGAAGAAATGCAATCCGACCTATAAAAGGGACAACAAGGTCGATAGGAACTACGGGGTTTAAGACAAACTGCGCCTGTAGGAGGAATTCGGGGAGACATATCAAAAACGATAGACGTCAAACCCAGCTTTCTCCATCCATCCGTGTGCAGTAAGATTTTAGCGCCCACCAAATTTGGGAACAGCTTTGACGCTACTTTGTGCTACCCCTTCTCCAAACAGACACCGTCTGGCTATAACATGGACGTCCGTGATTCATCACAAATATAGGGGGTATTACAATAACGGTTAGTTTATTACAAAAGTGGTTTTATTACAAAAGTGGTTGGTACGCGATAACCACTTTTGTAATAAAGTTTATTGCAAAAGTGGTTGCGTACTTTCTCCAGACACTGCCACGTTTCAACTGGTGAATGAACACTTTATTCCATTGAACGACACACAAACATGTTTAGGTAAACTAGCTCTCAAAACCACCCCAATGTCCAACTATAAAATGAACGTACGTGATTCATCACAAAAATAGGTGTGTTACAATAATGGTTAGTTTAGTGCAAAAGTGGTTGGTACGCGATAACCACTTTTGTAATAAAGTTTATTGCAAAAGTGGTTACTTACTTTCTTCAGTCACTTCCAAGTTTCAACAGGTGAATGGAATGGACACGTTATTCCATTGAACGACACACAAACATGTTTAGGTAAACTTGTCCCTAACCCCACCCCAATGTCCAACTATAAAATGGACGTCCGTGATTTATCACCGAAATGAGTTTATTACAATAATGGTTAGTTTATTACAAAAGTGGTTTTATTACAAAAGTGGTTGGAACGCGTTAACCACTTTTGTAATAAATTTTATTGCAAAAGTGGTTGTATTACAAAAGTAGTTGGTACAGAGCGTGAAGCCATGTTGCCCATTTTAGAGGGTTTGCACATTCCAAGCATTGGTGACTGGGTCCTATTTTATCAGTAAAACAGCCTACAACATCTTCGATATCCTGTAATAATTCCCGACCTTCACTGAAACAGCGTAGATATCCTCTATATAAAATATAACGCACTGTATGTAGTGTATGTAATTTAGTGAATGGTGGGGTAATAATGCATTTATAATATTTAGAAAAACATTAAAGACAGGTCAATTGAACAATTTATTGATCCCAGTTCCCGTGGTGTAATGTACAGAATGAACACTTAGGCATGAAGTAATTCTTGCAGTTCTTCCAATTCTTCCGCAAGTTCTCGCTTTTTTCCGTTTCCTTGTCCGCCACCATTTCCCTGTCCTTGTCGAAGATGATTCGCAGCATTCTTCAAATCTTCAGATGCTTCATCTAAAATGTAAAGAATTGTTTTAATTTTGATATCAATATTTAACCTTTCATACAACGAAAGCGTTATATCCGGCGTTCGTTATTTCATAGAAATAATATTTTTTACTTTCGTGGACATCAGTGCCAACGCGTGGATTACGACTATACCACGGCAACTATTTTGTAGGTGATGAATTTTAGTTATTTTGGTTCGTAATTACCAAAATAAAGCGCGTATGAAGACTCCCTTATAAAATGTATGTATCTTTCAACTGCTAAATACAAGCGCGTGCTTGGTTACAGTTTAAGTTATTTACAAAACAGAAACAAAACCCTTCACAAAACACAAAAGGATAATTAAATTATGTAACGGCCTTTATACTTTTGTATCTAAATCACTGAACCCATTCAAGCTATAACACGCATTCAAACTGTTGAAGGGCACAATCTTTTGGAATGTATGCGGTCAAGTCTATCAGAAGATTGCAAAAGTTCAAGGCAGGTGCATACAGTTTCGACCAAAGCTAACATTTGTGGGTCTGAACATGAAATCAAATGTTATGTACCTTTTACTCACCGAACTCGACAATTTAGTATGATGTATAAAAATATTTTCCAAAAATTTCGGAACCATACCATGTCGCCCTGAGTAGGATGACAGATTTGTTTCAATGAGGTCTCTTGTGGTTGAATTCTGGAAAACAAATTTGCAACTGGTCGATTTGTAATTCACTTGGGAGGATGTGGACGATTTAGCTAGAGTATTAATTTATTACAGTTTAGAATTGTAAGAAATCCATGACTGTCAGTATGGTTATGTACAAAACATATCAATCTTGTTTACAGGGCTATATCGACTGGTCGAGATATGACCTTGGAAACACGACTGGTCGAGATATGACCTATACATGAGTCGGGTACAAAATTTTGTACATCAGCATTATGGAGATATATATTTAACGCACTCCTCCCCACCCCAATACAAAACATGTCTAGATAAAATACAAATTTAGGATAGCAAACGTGCCAACTGAATTCCTTTATTGATGGTAGAAAAATCTCTGAACCCGACTCAATTGCCAATCATTTTAATAATTTTTTCGCAACAATTGGACAAAAAATAAACGATTATTTATTTATTTGTGTTTAAAGTCACATATTTCTGCACAATGGCTAACCATGACCGCGACAGTTTTACGGGTGGAGGAAGCCGGAGTACCCGGAGAGAACCACCGAGCAACGACGAGCAGCTGCCAGCTCCCCAACATCGTAACTCCGCACTGCAGCACAGGCAGGGCTAGATTGGTTGAAGACATGCGCACCATCGACGTGCAGTACGCCTCAGTACACGGCGTCATCGTGCCCCCAAAATAAACGATAACATCTCTCCCACTAACATAGAATTCGACACTTATATTCAGTATAACTCAAGCGATAACTTCTTTATCACACCGACCACTAAAGAAATTATCGCCATTACAAATAATCTAAAAGGAAAACAAAGCACGGACTACTACAGCATTTCTACAAAAATACTAAAAGAAACTTAATGAAATCGCGGAACCCTTGACCCACGTCTTCAACTTGTTCACGCGAGGCCTCTTCCCCAATAAAATGAAAATGGCAAAAGTTATACCTATCTTTAAATCTGGAGACCCGTGTTCGTTAAATAACTAACGACCAATAAGTATATTGCCAGCGTTTTCTAAAGATTAGAAAAAATTAATGTATAGACGACTTTATTCTTATCTATACACATTCGAAATCTTATATGAACTCCAATATGGCTTCAGACCCAAACACTTAACCTTCCACCCAATGTTCCATTTCCTACACGAAGTTGCCGACAGTAATGACCTATCTCCAAATCATTACACTGTCGCACTTTTTCTAGATTTCTCAAAGGCCTTTGATACCATTAACCACAATATTCTTTTGAAAAAAATTCAAAAGCATATAGTATCAGAGGTATAACTAATGATTGGTTTCGAAGTTATCTTCGTGATCGTAGGCAGTTCGTTCAATATCAAGATTCATCTTCAGATAATGAAGTACTTACTTGTGGAGTGCCTCAGGGATCGGTTTTAGGGCCCATACTTTATTTGATCTATATTAATGATATTAGAAATTCAACCTCCTCGAATGTTCTGTCATTTGCAGACGACACGACTGTACAAATCCGACGGAAACATTGACACGTTGTTTAACACTCTAAATGTCGAAATCTCAAAAGTAAGTGAGTGGTGTTAGGCAAATAAATTATCCCTAAACGCCCCAAAAACCAAGTACATAATCATTCACCCACCTCATACAAAGTATGTCCAAACCCAGCGTCGCCTTTTCCTTAACTCAGAATTAACCCAGATATCAAATAGATCGGACACGAAGACAATAAAATTCTTAGGAGTATGTTTTGATGAAAATATCAAATTCGATAGCCATATTTCATATATAGCATCGAAGATTTCCAGAGCGATATGCACAATAAATAGGGCAAAAATAATTCTCCCTCATCAAGCCCTTAAAACACTCTACTTCACTTTGGTTCAGAGTCGCTTGCTGTATGCAATTCAAGTTTGGGGTCATGCAACAGGCACAAAACAGCTCTTTACAAAAGAGAGCTCTGCTTGTAATAAATATAAAAAAATACAATTCCCACACGAACCCCTTATTCCTCAAAGATGAAATTCTCAAGTTTGATGATCTTTACAGGCTACACACTTTGCTGTTCATTCGTGATTGGCACTCTGGAAACTTGCCAAAAAGTTGAAAATTTCCTCCAAATCTATAATCACCTAACCGGAATGCTAACCAGACTTAGTGGACAATTAAAGAGAAATACACCTGAACATGCTTCTCTGCAAATTTACCAAAACACTCATTCCCTAAACTATGGAATGACCCAAGCAATGATATTCAATCTGAACCGAGTCTCTCTATATGCAAACGCTCCATAATGTTACACGCCTTGGGAACTTATAATACACCCGACATGTTTCAATCCACAGTGTCCTGATTGTAACACTAGAGTCGGTGATCTCTTGCGTGACTAGGCCATCACTAACAGCAGCTCAGATAAACATAGAAAGATAAGAACACGATGTAGACCTCCTTTAAGGCGTGACCAGATCTGTAATGCTTTCCTTTCTGAATCTCCAATCTTAAGAATACCGGTCTTTGTTATGTATTGCATCTTTTGAAAAGAAATTGAAACTTATTTACCACCTGTACTGCCCCATCCTCGCACTTCCAAATAGGAGATGGCAGGAAGACAGCCATTGGGCCATGCCGTCTCCTAACAATATGCATGCTTTTTTCCAACTTGTCACTGTTCTAGCTACACAATATTTTTTTTTCTTTTGGAAAACATCTGAATACATTTATATTTGTAACTACACTATATGTACATGTATATTGTGAATAAAATATTGTATTGTACTTTGTATTGCGGTCTGTCAACAGATTGAGAAAAAAAATATGTCTTAATTGCTTTCAATATTAATATAATATCAATATTAGTAACATTTCGTAATAAAGGAAATATTGTTAAATGAGAGGCTGCTAAAAACAGTAACTGCACACAATCCGCATTGCGAGAATAAGAAATGGGTTAAAATTTGTAGGTAAATTGTTATTAACACCAAGTGGGTTTTCAGATCGTGTGTTGAAGTCTAGATCTATACACCTGCTCATTTGTTCATGTGCTGGGGGAAATACTACTCACTTTTACAATAGTGTTTTCTAGAATTCTCTTTTCTACTTAACTGACTAAAATGAACCATTCGCATTTTTAAAATGCGAATGGTTCATTTTAGTCAGTTAAGTAGAAAAGAGAACTCTAGAAAACACTATTTTTTTTTTTTTTAAGTTTTATAGTATTGACTCCTGGTCACGATAACGAGAAGGTATATAACTGATCCAAATTGAACTAATCCTCATAAATATAGCTTATTGCCATCATACTGGTTTCGGTATATTGAAGTAGAGACCTAGTCTCAGGGAATATATCCAAGAGTTGGGTAGGACGAGTAAATGCTACAGAGGAGAGTAGTGTTTGGTACTGGGTTCAGTTATATTTGTATAAAACCAGGAGGGACAGCTGCAAAAAGAATTCCAGACAACGGTGTCTAAATATCCTTGGGCAAAATAGTGTTTCAAAGATCTAAGAACCAAAGAAGCTACCATAAGGAGTGTCAAACTTACAAAGCGATTGGATTGAGAACGCTCAATACATTCACAGGATAAAGGTGCACCGACAATGCCATAACTGGAAGGTAAAGTCGAAATTGCAGAACAACGTTTCAATTTTCGTATTCAGGGATACCATTTTAGAAATGGATCACTAGGCACGTTATATAACTTGATTTGATAAGTGTAGATACGTAGTTTTAAAATGGATAAATAGGTTTTCAAAACCAAAAATATTCAAACATTCATGGTAATCATGATGATTGTGTTTGTACGCAAATATTTGGTTTAAGGCAGAACTATCAACTTCCTGTTTCTATTTCCATGTTCGTCTGCTTCCTAAAAAGGTATCCATCTGCATGAAATTGGGGAGCACAAAATTAACTTTGCCACCAAATTATATTCAGTGCGAAATTAATCTACACCGAACTTATCGCCTTTAGCTTTAAAGGCTTAATGAAGTGCATGTCAACATTGTATCCCTATTCTTTAGTGGTTAGAAACCGTTTGAAATGAGTCCCGAGTGCTTAACCCTTTACCGAACGAATCGCCAGCATCCCCTTGCGTAATATGCAAATTCAGAAGCTGAAACAATATTTTTAGAAAATTAAAACCCCATCACGTGACCTCTTTGGATCGAGCTCATCGAGCTCGTTCCATAGAGAGGTCACATGATATGGTTTGTTGAAATGTTTGGAAAAGCATTAAAAAATGATATTTAAAGAAATTTTAAAATCGTCTGCGTTGGGTAAAGGGTTAGGAAATGACGGGTAAGCGAATTCGTTAAGCGAAATAACCTTGGTTTTGTTGAAGTCTTACAATTATTGCCTATCAAATTGCATGCAATCAAAAAACTTATAGTTTTAAAATCGATCTGTTCTGGCGATCGTGAACCCTTCCGACATTTGCAGGATGAATGTTTGAAAACAAATTAATGTACAGAAATACAGAATGAACATTCACTTGAAGCCAAGTCCTTTGGTCGATACAAATATTTTTAATCAGCGATTTAGTTTTGATTTATTTTTGATGTTCTTTTCCAATCTGGACTTCCTTCACTTTAGTTGAGTATCCAGATGACAGTTGTCATAACTAAACACCATAAATGATCCACATGATGGCAAATTACATTAGGATAGTTTCTCCAGCTCACTGAACATTTGTGAATCTGACCATGTTAAACCTTTAGAATAAGGCATTTTCCACGAAATATTCAATGTACATTCACCATTTTTTCTATTGATGAAGTCACTTGTGCCTCTATAACTGCTGCTTGCAATTGTATTTAGTTGACAGCTGCTGAATTTTCTTCAAAAGAAAGTGACATCCTTTGTAGGCAACATGAAGATAATTAACCTCACTGCTCATTGTTATGAATGACAAGGATTTTTCAGAGTTTATTCTAGGATTGCAAAATGCAACTATTTTAGTTATTTTATTATCAATATTGTAACCTTTTGCCATAGATTTTTAGGCAGTGCTCCTAGCTACTTGGCATTAGTTCTATGTATATAACTTAAAGGGTTTTCTTTCTGGTCATTTTTTTTTGTTCGATTTTTATTGGGGGGGGGGGGGGGGGGGGGCTTTCCAGGATTGTTTTTAAAATCTTACCAAAGTTGAGTTGGAGTACTCAACTAACAATTATCGAGCTGGTGTAAAGTACACCGTTTCCGTGGAACATTTGAACGAAACACTAATCTGGAGATTACCCAAATAACACTCAAGTTGAAAAAACGAAATCAATAGGTTTCACAAACCATCGTTTGACGATTACAGGCAAGGATACCGATGGGGAGACTGGGGTGCGAAAACAAGTGAATCAGAACCACTGTTAGTCTGTCCTGCGATGTCATCCGTTTAAATGCAGAGTATTCTAGGTATTTTTATACAATGATAAATGTCTAGAAAAGGCATTGGAGTATACTTTAACCAATCTTTAAGGACCTCATTGTCCTGTCAGACAATTCGAAATCAGACAGTTTGACCCTTATCCATTTCTTTACACAGTTCAGAGGAATAGTTTATCTAACAGTTCAACAAAGAACGCTTTCGACCTAGCTTGAACGTCGTCATCAGTTTTTAAACTCCGTGGGTTTGAAGCAAGGTGTACATTGGGCTTAAACGGTATTTGTCGGAGGTCTGGCATATGCCGGTGGCAAGACCTATCCCAGCAGGTTATAGCGTCTGATTTCTTACAACACATTACTGTATATTTCGATGTTTGTTTAATATGCATGGTGTAAACATTCCTATGTAAGTTTTTAACATTTACAAAGAAATATCCTAGCACTTACATGTGTCTTTCGTGACATTTTGAGTAGGCAAGTGGTATAAAAGGCACGCGTTTCCAAGTTTACCAATGTTATCCTTTTAATGCTGCTTGTATAACGCATTTTTGAATAGTTATGTAGCAGTTCATCTTTATACATTACTCTGTGGCAGGTATTACAATTCGTTGATAGTTGAGAAATGTTGCAGATGCTCACATTTTAGCGTAGAATGCATGTGAGCCATCAGAGAGACAAAATTGTCGGAAAGTTCAATTCAAAATCTAGTACAATATATCTAGTTAGTCCGAGCCGTCATATGATAGAGATGGTTTATAAACTTTCAAAATAGACAGCATTTCATTGGACTGAGTAATGGTTTAATGGTTTTGCGTTAAACACTAACTCAATACCATTCAACGAAGCTGAAATGCAAAATTACGATTGTAACCCTTACCCCACTTATTTAAATTGGTTCGGGCACTACTCACTATTATGGATTTGGAGCACTTCACAACTATCTGGAGTTTTTCGCGCGCGCGCGCGCGTGCGTGGTTGGGCGCGCGCGAGAGTGGGGGGGGGGGGAATACCGAAGGTATCGTCCATGTCTGTTCAAAAGAATCAATTTGAATAGTCCATATTTGGGGATAGACCAATTAATATTTTCAACGTGCAGCCTCTGGCTGTACGTTGAAAATATTGATTGGTCTACCCACACGTTAACTCAGCGGCCACGTTACTAAATAAAAGTAGGACATATCTCGAAACCAGGCCGTCCGTGTTTAAATCGTTAAGCGTATTTGGAAGTTTGGAAATATAATCTCCAGAAAAACCAAAACAAAAAAAAAAAACAAGTAAAGTGAAGTAACAGACGTATCTACGGAAAAAAGCAGACTTGGCCCGTGACAGAGCCATGAGTGAAAAAGGGAATTAAAGTTTCAGATTTGGACACAATTTTACTATGTTGTAAAGTTAACAATTCAGGAGATTAACTGAGGTGTGTCACTAAGGTTTTAAACAATTTCAGGTAAAATGCTAAATTTATGTTGTGAATGATTCGAATAACTCACCCGTGTTACATCTATGAAACTTCAGCTCCGTTTTTGTTACAGGGCAGCTCGAGCCAATTGTTATAAAATTGTAAAAACGGCATTTTAAATCAATTCCGATTTGGCCTCATGACAACCGTTACCCATTCCCGGTTCCTTATTGGACATTAGTCATTACTCGATTTTACCAGGTGATGACGAATATCGAATAAGTAGGAATAAGTAACGGTTGCCAATTCCCTTTCCATGTCCTATGTTTACAAAAGGCCTGCGCCTCTGGTCTTTTGGAATCTTACTCTTCATTCAATAAAAAGAAATTTTAAAAATGTAATCCATTCTAGGCGACTAAAACAATCTACTGGGGCAGTTTCACAATGTTGTCCCGATTTAGATGAAATTTAGTATTTTGTAGAGCTCTAAAATAACAGCTGTATCTTAGAATACTTCGATCTCCAGGCATTAGTTACCAGTAAACAGATTGATAACCATAGTAACCAAGTACCGTTTCACTTCATGGGGTTTCCACAGGGAGAATGAGTTTACAATTATTCAAACAGTTATGAGAATGCTACCTGGATGGCGGGGCTCATTCCAATGATGGACAGGAAGTTTTAACAGACATAAGCCAACAATGAAAATACAAATAGTATTAAGTCGGAGGCGATATACTGCGGCATGTAAAAGGGTTGTGAGAAATTTATTTCAACCAGGGTACGAAGTAATCAACATACTGTTTCATTCTAGGCCACTCGACAATGGGTCAGAATTCAGGGCATTAGTTATCAAAGAGCATATTTTTCTGGCCCGATGCAGTTATTGCCCGCTGAGAACCGCGTCACTCCGACATTGGTCTGGTGAGAGATAATATTATTTATTGGTGTTCAAGGTCACATTCTTATTTACAATGGCGAATCATGGCCGTGACAGTTTTAGGTGGGGAGAAAGCCCCGAGTGCCCGGAGATAACCACCGAGCAACTGCCAGCTGCCCCAACATCGTAATTCCGCACCAAATCACATGCAGGGTTAGATTCGTTGAAGACATGCGCACCAGCGACGTGCAGTACGTCTTGGTACACTGAGTCTTCGTGCCCCCATGTGGACAATCGGGGTTGCGTGCTTTGACCAAGGACACAACGCGGAAGTGCAAATTGATCGCTTAGACGGTCGGTGATCGGACGAGAACCAGTCACCGCAACGCCACCAAGCCCCCACCCCCCCCCCCCCCCCCCCCCCCCCCCCCCCCCCCCCCCCGGTGAGATAACGTAGATATTAATGACAAGTCGGTCATTTGGCTGTTATAATTAACGTGACAAACTGACTCAAATCCATCGTTATTCCAAATACAGAAGTGCCAGACTACAACGGAATAAAAACCACTTTTATCAAATGATTATCTGAACCCGTAGATTTGGGTAGATATGTGGACATGCAAAGTAAATCGTATTCGCATTTTGCTTAACACTATATTCATCTACATATTTTGTAAAACTTAAATGTATACACTGTACAGTTTTATTTGTTCTTTTGGGTTTTGCAGTCTTATCGTTGCGTGTTAATTATACGCGTAGAGATCTTGCGTCAAAAGATATTACAGGATATTATCCCGTCTGTTGGAAGGTATTAAGCTCTAGTAAACAGTATTCTACATATTTGTCCTTCATATACAAATATTTGACAGACATCCCATATAAAAAAATACTAATCAACCCTGCAGATGGAGGTTTGTGATCCCTGTTTCAACTAGCTGAGAAAAGTCAGAATAAGTTTAAGTATCATCCTAATTCGCGAACACAAGACGCATTAATTGGCCAATGTGAAGTTTTTCCATTGTTAAATACCACCAAAACAGTAGATAATTCAGGTAATCTGAATCGGATCATCAAAAACCTTTTAAACGTTAAGCGATCAGCATCTTGCTCGACGAAAATCTGATAGTCTGTTTATTGATGCATCGTTTTCAAGGGTCATCATACTAAATGTAACAAGGGCATAAATGAAGTAAGAGAACATTTTGCTAAAAACTACATGTAAGTTAAAAGATGAAATTCCTTCAATAAGACATCAATTGACGGTAATCCGATAATTTCGTCTATAAAATTTCGATGTTATTTCTCAACAGGAAGTAGTTGAGAAAAAAAAAATACCCGAGCTGTTGGTATACTTGCTTAAAATCAATTGGCGTCCACTGCATTTACTATGCGGTTTTTAAAGTTAATGACGAAAGGTTTTCAAAGCAAGTAAGTGGTAACGAAGTGATAAGGAGTTCTACCTTTTCAGCTAATGAAAATAGCCAAACTGCCTTCCCCGATATTCAAGATTCTATGATTGCGTCCTTCAGTCGTGTCGGTTTTGATATTTAAGGATTGATAGTTTCTTTGTCTTTCTTGAGTTATAATCCCCAAAAAACAAAGTCCAAACTGTGTAAATGGGCGTAGCGTAGCCCATTTACACAGTTTGGACTTTGTTTTTTGGGCTTCATAACTCAAGAAATAGACAAAAAGAAACGATCATTCCTTATAATTAAACGTTCGCGACCCCCCAAAAATAAATAGTGTTAGTCGTCCTCTACTTCAGCGAACAAATACTTAACAAAAACTGGTCGACATATTTTTCTGGCATAAAAGAGGGCGCATATTGAAATGCTGGTAGCAATTGACACACTTTCCAAGTCAAATGCACTTATGTCATTAAATTTTTTATTGACCAATGAATTACGTAATGCAAAGAAAAGGTCATAAGCCACGCCTCCCTCAAATTTCATTCAACTTTTCACTTCACGTAAAAGTTACGTTCCGTGGTAGGTGGAAGTAGGCCATCAATATTACATTGTATTTTGGGTTTGACCGTTTCCCGAGAACTGAAAAACAGTTTGTAAAAGTGGAGGTAGATATAAAGCCAAATATTCTTCCTCAAATATAAAATCATTTTGATTTCCAAAAATTTCATTGAAATTAGCAATGTCAAAATTGTCGTATTCGTCGTGACCAGCGGTAAAACGATGAACGCAGATGATCACCCCAGTGTGCGTAAAAATTGAAATGTCAAATAAATACAGTTTAGAAAAAAAAAAATTGACCCACCACGGTCATTTAAATATTTTATAAATAATTTCATGGTGATAAATTAGTAATATAAATTTATGTTTCTTTTTCACATTTAGAACGTGCTAGTGTTCTAACTTCTATTGATTTAATACCATGTTGCAACTCCGAAGACTGGTATTTTAGGGGCGTGGCTGGGTGCGGACCTAATTGTGTTTTTTCCTGATCATTGAGTTATGAAAAGAAAAAACAGAATCGTGTGAGCCAATCGTGTTATCTGGAAACGCATGAACCGAAAAAAAAAAAGTTTAATTATTGAAAATTTTAATGCCGATTAACATGGTTATGAGATTCGTCTTGGTTCATATTTGATATACAGGACATTGGATACTTGATCGAGAAGACAAATGCCAGTGTTGTTTATGCGCGTGTCTTACTAGTGGCTTTAACTTTTGAAAGTGATATTGTAAAAACAGGAACTTTTAAAACTAAATTCCCGTCATGAAGGATGCACTTATTTTGACAATTTTTGGTGCGAATTGTGGAATTTTCTATCGACATTCTCCTGATCTTCCATAGAGAGCAAAAGTAGTGTTTCAGTTAATGGACCTCCGGATTTTGTTTGTTGGTGGTGAATGTCACATATTTATGCACCATGGCTAATCGTGACACAACATTGAGATGAAGTCAAGTTTAGTCAATCGTTGCTCAACATGTTGCCCATTTTAGAGGACTGTCACCCCAAGCATTGGTGACTGGGTCCTATTTTACTAGTAAAGCGGAACTGGTTTACCACAGTAAACAAGTGCTGCTTACTTCCCGGGGTTCCCACGGGGAAGGACCTCCGGATTAAACTCTATCGTTAATTCGCTGAAACATTGCCTGTGCATTGGGAGTATATACAGGATTGTGATGTCATTACTGTGGTCATAGCAAGGAGATCAACGCGTCGAGTGAGTTCGATTTGGGGCAATTCATGACAAGTTCTAGTATTAACCCTTTACCCAACCTGAAAAGCAGACGACACTTGCAAAAATAATTCTTGAATAACTAATTTTTTTCATGTTTTGTCTCAAACATAGGTTATGACCCCTCGTTGGAACGAGCTCGACGAGCTCGTTCCAACCAGGGGTCATAACCTGTTTTTGAGACAAATGAAAAAATAATGAAAATTTGCGATTTTTGAGAATAGTGCTGGCCGGCTTTGGTAGTTACGTTAGGTAAAGGGTTAACTGAAGCATCAGCTCATCCAAAACCGAGTTGAACGTGGCATCAACCGGTGTAGAAAGTACTTTAACATTGCATTATCCTTTTAGTTTTCCCCACTGGCTTGCGATTCAGCAGAGAATTGAGTTTAATGTTCTTATCTTTAAATACATCAAAAGATATGCACCAGCGTACTTAACCGATTGGTTTACCAAGAGACACATGGATCTGTTAGGTCATAATCTTAATTTTCTTCAGTCATCATTCAATAATTGTTAGCGACACGTCATTTTCCATTGCTAGATGACAGCTATTAAATTCTTTCAAACCGTACTGGAAAATTACATCAAATTATCACACTGTTGCAAAATCCAGGCTACGGGTTGGAGGAAGCCGTAGTACCCGGAGAGAACCACCGAACAACGGCGGGCAACTGTCAGCTCCAACATACTAACTCAAAACAAGCAGGGTTAGTATTGATTGGCGGCAAGTGCACCATCGACGTGCAGTACGCCTTAGTACACAACGCCACCGTGCCCCCACGTGGACATTGGGGGTAAAGTGTCTTGCCCAAGGACAACTCTGTTGCCGCAGGTGGGATTCGAACTGATGACCTCCGAACAGAAAAGAAAAGTTCTAACTAAATTGTATTATGAAACACGAGTTCTGGTCAGATTGCAAGGCATGTTATTACTATTCATCA
This sequence comes from Pictodentalium vernedei, assembly GCA_031216915.1. Classification (NCBI taxonomy): domain Eukaryota; kingdom Metazoa; phylum Mollusca; class Scaphopoda; order Dentaliida; family Dentaliidae; genus Pictodentalium; species Pictodentalium vernedei. The sequence goes on along the minus strand of CM062288.1, from coordinate 12,742,191 downwards.
TATTACCCATAGTTTTCAGATCAACATCTGATGAGTTTGCAGGTGTACATCCCAATAGAAAAATACACAAAACTGTCAATGTATTAACTATGCGTTGACGAAGGTTAGTAACGGTTCCTCCAAGTTGTCACTCATTCACCAGTCGCGCAGTACATTGAATAGCAGGTAGAGAGAAACTTTGAGGATATATTCTCCAACAGTAAAAATGGATTAATTTGTACACCTTACTTTGGCTATTAAGAGCGCTCTTCGAGTAAAGAAAAACATAAGCTGCACTCTTGGGGTAACGTAATGTAATGTTCAGTTGTTGGGAACTTGACAATTGGCAGACTCGTTCCATTGTTCTGTCAAATCATACCCCATTTTCAGAACTCGACATTGATTAATGTGTCGTGTGAGGTTTTGCCGGCATAAGCTGGCTCTGACTGGGCATTGAGGCGGACGTCCATAGGATATGCTCCAAAACATCAACTGAAGCTTGGGGATGAATGTTATGATATCGGGACGGACTGGCAGAGGCAGATCATTGGCTATGGGTGTGTCATGGCACCGGATCTAACGATTGCCTATCAAGATCGCGTGATGCCCAAGAAACATGAATTTGCGATTTTGTCAGACCAGTCAGGTTGTGCGTGTACAGCAGCCAGCAAACCATTATGGACACCACTGATCACAGTTACAAAACATTACGTTGTAATTCGTACATATACTAACATTTGACTGGGCAGGAAGCCTCGACTGTCCAAAGGAATCTTCCGTCACATCAGTATTAGCGAATAAGTTTTGGATTTTAATGCTTTGAGATAACTGATATTTTTGATGAGAGAACTTTGTGAAGGTCGTAAAACTGATAGTTGAATAAAAGTATTGATAATCTGAAAAGGAGCCTCTTGTCAGAATTCTTGATTGTTACAAGAATCCTCGAGAGAGCACACGAATCAGGGGACCTGCAACTTATAAGAGCCACAATGTCATTCCAACGACGTTTTTGGTAAGAACTTAAGTCTTAGCTTTATTATAACCACTAGATGAACTTTGGATAGTTTAATGGGATGATATTCTTTCAGTTTAGAAATGAACTGGGCTTAACGATTAGGAACAGGAATGCAACGTGAAGGTCTAAATAGAAATTGAAAAGTAACGCATAAAGAGAAACATTGACTATGTACTCACGAGTTCAAACATATGGATCGAGTCATATACATGGAAATATAATATATATATATATATATATATATATATATATATAGGTGTTTAAAGGTCACATTTCTTCACAATGGCTAATGATGACCATGACAGTTTTACGGGTGGAGGAAGCCGGAGTACGCGGAGAGAACCACAGAGCAACGACGAGCAACTGTCAGCTCCCAACATACTAACTCCACACAAGCAGAGTTAGCATTGGTTGAAGACAGGTGCACCATCGACGTGTAGTACGCCTTAGTACACAGCGTTATAATGCCCCCACATGGGCGATGGGGGGCAAATGTCTTGCCCAAGGACAACGCGGTTGCCGCAGGTGGGATTCGAATCGAGGACCTCTGTTTGCAGCCTGCATCTCTACCTACTGAGCCACAGCGTCCCCATATACATGGAAAAAGACAAAGAATTTTTTTAGTAGTGATGATCATTTGATAAGGGTTAGGGGCAATGGATTACAGAAAAAAATAAAGGGCGGTCTTTAAGAGTATCTGCAAACTGGGAATGGTAGACTGGGGGCAATTTGAGAATGAGAATTTTCCGGTTAGGAACATGGGTTGTAACGTTCCTGTTTTCGATGGTTGTAAAGTAAACAGAGTAGACCAATCAATATTTTCAATGTGCAGCCTCCGGGCTGCACGTTGAAAATATTGATTTGTTTACCGCGCATAATGAATATGGCTTCTTTCAACTGCTATCACTGAACTGGCATGGAAGATACTAGTCTAGTTCAAAAGACTAAACTCAAAGCTAGAAAGTGACTACTGCGGACAACAGTTCGAAATACACACGTAAGTACCGCCAGAATGAATACGGATTGGTAATCTGTTTAGCAGCATAAACTGTTCACAGTATAGATGCCAGCATGGGTTTTGGTAGTGGTTTGTTTGAGTCTTCGATTAAATCAAGCATTTTTATGTTGTAAAATTGATGTTTCGTTTATGTTAAACCACGATAACTATGCTAGTTTGGGTGCAGTTATGCTGCAGTGGTACGAGGAAATATGGAACTTATTTCGCAATAGTAATGCAAACATTTTTGTGAGAATGGTATTTAGGATTATTTTGAGCATGTACAGAGAGATCTTGATCAAAGCAGATCAATTCAAGTTTGGAATGTTTTAAATCTGATGCTCAAGTGATATTTCGACAAAGAATGGATCGGTTGATATATATTACCTTCCTCTCCTTCCAAATACCAAGGTGCTGCAGCAAATTCCGTTCTTGAAATTCTTCCTGTAAGTGAAAAATGGATCTAATGAAGCTTCTTTTAAGGTTTACAAAAACTTTAAGGTCAATGTTGAGATGGATGGAACGGGCCTTTTTTTTTTTAATTTGACGAGGTGTTAAGAGTTTCGGTGACAAGTCTAACGTTTCATTTCAGAATGGAAAAAAAAAACTAACAGATTATAGTCAATGAATTCGTGTGGAGATTATCTGAAATTGAGATGATCTGCCAAAGGAAAGTACATCCAGTAGGTGGCGCGTTGATCTGGCAAATCTCGTATAATGAGAGTTTCAACATACACATGCATCAAATTACTCTTGAAGTAATTTGGTCTTTTGTATGATGAGAATTTGTCCCTTTTACCTCTTGTGGCATCTTCCATATCAGTTCAATGGCAGCAATTGGAAGAGTCCATACTTATTAGGGGTTAGATCAATTAATATTTTTAATGCGCACACTTTGGGCTGCACGTTCAAAATATTGGTCTGCACTACACATGTACCTGGTAGACATTCCATTTGATGACATTATGGAGTAGCTTGTGACCCGGTCGGAAAAAACGGCCACGGGAGACCGAAGGTTTAACTGATCAGAATGACCGATATTACAATAAGTTAATTTATCATATGACTCGTCCGTTTTGTTCACTTTAAAAACATTTGATATTTGGTTTTCATATCAGTGATAAATAAAGCCTTCCGTTAATTTCATTGGTCATTTTCAAAACGAGACAATTTGACTGGCTGAAAATAAAACTGGGCCACATTTTCATAAATTGCATAATTTGAGTTGGGAGCCTTCATTGGTCAATTTCAAAACTGGACAATTTGATTGGCTAAACAAACTACAACTGGACGACATTTGCACAATTTCAGTAGAGAGAATTTACGTTGTTCTATTTCGAGTGGGTTATATTGTATTAATATTTTACCTGCAAGAATAAACTCCATTCGTTCTTTTTCTAATATATTCTCTTGCTTCCAAAGCATAGGTTATGACCCCTCATTGGAACGAGTTCAACGTGCTCGTTCCAATGAGGGGTCATAACCTATGTTTTGGAAGCAAAAAATGAAATGTTTTATATACGAGGATGTTTTTTCCAAGTGCCGTCTGCAACTGAAGTTAGGTGATGGGTTAAAAAGTCAAACTAAGTGGCTTATCTGTGCGCGCGCGTGTCATGATAAATAGAATATGAAATGTGTGCTTTTTGGAATGAGTGTTTCATAATATTTATGAAACTTGACCGAATTTTTCGTTTGGGCTCGCAAGAGGCTCGCCAAAACGGAAAATTCTTAGACTTGTTTCATAAATATTATGAGGAAAAACACTCATTCCATATCCTCGATTTATATCAACCTACAATTTTCGGAACTGGGGATCCAGAGTGTTCTGAAATTTTGAACGTCGCATCCGACATTAAAATGTCATTGCCTTATTTTAATGTAAGAGATTTTCCTTTTTGCTCTATTTTGATTATAGTAAAGTCTTAAGTGCAAGGATTTGAAAATTTCTAAGCACTGCAGTTTCAAACATACCACTTTGTTTTTTGTAGAGGGTTGGTCCAACGAGTTCGCTGTACAAAAAAATGTTTTAGGTCCGGGTTCTCAATGTAGGTGAACTCATCTAGGCGAATTTGCCCCCCCCCCCCCCCCCACAACACACCTTTGGACATGAAAAGTCTGTTCAAAATTTATTTTCTGAAAGTCTGACCGAAGGTAATTTTTATTTGTGTTTAAGGTCGCATCCTCGTGCAGAATGATTAATGCTGAGCGTGACAGTTTTACGGGTGGAGGAAGCCTGAGTAACCGGAGAGAATCACCGATCAGCGACGGGCAACTGTCTGCTCCAACATTCTAATTCTGTTAGAGCTCCGCTCTAGCAGGGTTACAGCGGTTGAAGACATGTGCATCATCGACGTGTACTTCGTCTTGGTGTACAGAGTCATCGTACCCCCTTTTAGGCACCCGGGATAAAGTGGCTTGCGCAAGGACACAATGCGGGTTATCCCAGACGGGGATCGAACTCTTTTACCTCCAGCATTATTTATCGATTTATTTTTATGTTTAAGGTCACACATTTATGCACAATGGCTAACCATGACCGTGACAGTTTTACAGGTGGAGGAAGCCGGAGTACCCGGAGAGAAGCATCGAGCAACGACGAGCAGCTGCCAGCTCCCCAACATCGTAACTCCGCACTGCAGCACAGGCAGGGTTAGATTGGTTGAAGACATGCGTACCATCGACGTACAGTACGCCTTAGTACACGGCGTCACCGTTCCCCCACATGGGCAATGGGGGTGAAGTGTCTTGCCCAAGGACAACGCGGTTGCCGCAGGTGGGTTTGGAGCCGAGGACGTCTCGGCTTGCAGCCTGCACCTCTACCTACTGAGCCACCGCGCCCCCGGACCTCCAGCATAGACGTTCAACAGTCTACCAGTGCGTCACAGCGCTCCCAATTTTTTTTAAGAGGTCGTCCATCGTAACGTTGGACATTTCTTTGGAAAATTTTCATAATGCCTTAAATTCGATTTAAAGCGGTGAATGGAGATATATACCAAAATAACGACAAAAGTATACAAAGCCCGAATTTGACCACTTTTTAAAAATAATTTTTTATCTTTTTTGCTTTTGATAAGGAAATTGCCAGCCGCATGTGTAACCGTCAGGATTAACAAGGAATAGATTGGTAATTTGGATGTCCGAGTTGTAAATAAAAGACTCCACACTCCAAACTCGAGACAGCATATTTATCATTTCATCACCAACGTGGTGATCTGACTCAGGGGAAAATGGATGACAACAAACGCTTGATTCTGTTCGGGCGACACGTTTGTTTTTGACAATGTTGTGATCACGTGGGTTTGGGGGCAAAGTTATGAAATGATTTGATTTCCCACGATCTGAAATCTTCAAACATTTCACTGCTGTTTTTCAATCTGGGAGGCGATGTAATGTACAACTCATGACACATTCATAAGAAACTATTCAACTGACAATGTGATAATTACGAGATACAGTCCATAGCAGTGCTGTGGAGATCAACATCTGTATAATGTGGCGCAACTGTCAGCAAGGGATTAATACGCCACCGATTCGAACTATTTGTGTTTAAGGTCACATACTTATGCACAATGGCTAATCGTGACCGTGACAGTTTTACGGGTGGAGGAAGCCGGAGTACCCGGAGAGAACCACCGAGCTACGACGAGCAGCTGTCAGCTCTCCAACATCGTAACTCGGAACTCTGCACCGCAGCACAGGCAGGGTTCGATTGGTTGAAGACATGCGCACCATCGACGTGCAGTACGCCTCAGTACACAGCGTCATTGTGCCCCCATGTAGGCAATCGGGGTGAAGTGTCTAGCCCAAGGACACAACGCGGTTGCCGTAGGTGGGATTCGAACCGAGGACCTCTCGGCTTGCAGCCTGCACCTCTACCAACTGAGCCAGCGCCCCCCCCCCCCCCCCGATTCGAACTACTATTTGGTTGGTGAAGATGATCAAAACAAAAAGTAGGAAATTATATTTGTGAACAAAAACATTCACAACATGTTACAGTCCTCACAGCTGTATATTTACGACAAAAAATGTTTACTCTCGCCGAACTATATTAGTGACGTAAAGAAGTCTTGATGAAGTGTGCTACGAAAAAAGACCAATGTCAAGAATTATCAAAAAGGTTTCTTCCTGTTCACCGAATATACTGACATGTCGTACCATCGTAAATTTAAATATTTCCCTCGCACACACATTGTGTATAAGACGGATGAACGTCGATTTTGAGCACCGTTAGCAACAGAAGGTTGCGAAAATCTATGTGTTGACACTGGACAGAAATAGAAAAAAATCCGGACTAAAATTCCACATGAAAATGTTGAATTACGGAAATTAGACCACAAATTTATATTTATTGGTGTTTAAGGTCACATATTTCTGCACAATGGCTAATCATGATCACGGCAGTTTTACGGGTGGAGGAAGCCGGACTACCCGGAGAGAACCACCGAGCAACGGCGAGCAACTGTCGGCTCCCCAACAGACTAACTCCACACAAGCAGGGTTAGCATTGGTTGAAGAAATTAGACCACAACGTGTTGTAAGTGTTCAGATAAATGAATATAATAACCAACACAATTCCGATATTGTTCAGGCCGATAACCCTTGGCCTATAAAATTAGTATTGGTAAACAGATCAGTTATTAATGTTCTCAAATGTCAATAGAAAACAACAGTCAGGTCTCCCCAAACAGCCACTATGGAAGGCCGATAGTTCCAAAACAAATGAAGCATACCAAATCATGTACATAAATGAATTGGAAGCCAGGAATTCTAATTAAGTGTAGCCAATTTGTGAAAGTATTCTGCATGCAGGACAGGTAATTTTTTGTCGTTTTGTCCACACTTCAACATTCAAATGACACTTGGCAGCTGTCATTGCTCATGCAACTCCAGAAATGGACCATATAACACTAAATGAGGAAGTTTGGCAGTTCACCCTTTTTTGGTGTATCAATCTCCTCGTATTTTACCAAGTTGATACAGATCTCATGCAAAATGGCATAGGATTGTGGGGGTATGTTCACAGACTCACAAAAGCCATGTTGGACATTCTTCATTGATGCACTCTCTCATGACTCCATACGTATTCTTCTGACCTGTGTGGATTTGACCCTTGGTGGACTTCATAAAAGGTAAACACACACGAGGTAAATGGCATCCCTTTTGAAATGTAGACATCCTAAATCCTAAATTACAATTGGTCTTGTGGTCTATTCCTTGCACAAATGATAAAAGATTTCTCTGAGTCTACTAGAAGACTTGCAGAATGGAACTATTCAACAAATTTAAGGCATTTTATAAAATCTGGTCGGTTATGTATGCCATAGCAGACTTTCAGACGGTGCTATCTACCATATGGCAGCAGTTTCGTGGCAAATTTCAGTTTCCACATGTTCTATGTTTCATTCCAAACATATTGGTATATAATTTATTGGGGTTATTCATTTTGGGCCTTTTTTAGACTTGGGGAAAAAAAAGGCCTGAAATTTGACCAAATTTACCTTGGACGTCCCCTTAACTAGTGCCATTAGTTCTAATTAAGAGTATGCAATCCATAATAAAATTTATATCGATTTAAAGCATTTTTGTAATGAAAATGACTTGAGCCAATCCTGACAGTTTTGCGGGTGGTGGAAGCCGGGGTACCAAGAGAAGCACTGAATCAAGGACAGCAACTGTCAGGCACAACTGGACACTAGCAAGGTTAGCATTGGTTTAAGATGAGTGAATCATCGACATGCAGTACGGCTTAGTATACAAAAACCGTGCCCCCTCCCATATAGACAATCTGGATTAAGAGTCTTGCCCAAGGACCCAACGCAGGTATCACTGACGTGATGTACGCTCCCAATGAACAATCTGGATCAAATGGCATGCGCAAGGATTTTTGCATTAACCCCTGGTGGGGATCGAACAATGGACATTTCGGTTTGAAGTCCAGTGTTGTAACCGCCGAGCCGGTTTGATTCCAGACCTTCGCATTAGTCCCTTCCTCGCTGCTGAGCCAGCATTCCCAATTCGTTGAACATTTCGAAAGGTTGCAACTAACTTGAAGGAGTTTGTAACATACTTGAATTAATCCAATATGTCCGCAAACATTGTTCGAAATTAATCTTTGGACTATTTCTTTAGCGGGTAATCATGCGACAAAGCTGGTGGTTAAATTCCCGAATTATTTACCTTTGTTTTTTTGTTTCTTTTTTTGTGGGGGGGGGGGGGGGGGGGTTGAAGGGAGGAAATGTGCAGTATTGCTAAAATAGCTTATTTATATTTTACCAATTCAATTTCCAATCAATTTATTAACAGGTGGACTGCTAGAAGTCACTATCGGGGCTTTAATATCAAGAGCAGGTACTCCAGCCTGAAGGTGCCATATTCTGTGGATGTGCTTCACCTTATCTTAGAAGCGAAATTGCTTTGTCTATATGGGTTTGCCTTGTTAAAATTTATGGGAGAGTGCCTTTTGGCACTCTCCCATAAATTGTAAGAAGGTAAAGCCACATGAACAAATTTTGATAACCAAAAATAACTTAACAGTCTACCAGTTAACTATGTACAATTCGTTTCTCTTAATATCCTTTCCTACAACAGCCGATTTTTTTCCAATATTCCGGAATTACGTAGTTTTATGTCTTCAACTTTTGATTGCTACTTTGTAGTTAGTTGGCTAAAATTACATCCTCCTCCCCTGGAAAGAAACCCATCTACTTCACTGTTTCGCAGATCTTTTTAAAAAAAAGCCATCATGAATAGATGCTCGCCGGATTTAAACCTTTGCATTATAAATGGCTTCAATGTTATCTCCTGAACGTTTGACCTGTTTGCGTATGACTTTTCGCTTCTGCCAGACTTCGATCTTTTGCACCCGGTATTGGTTGTAGAAAGTATAATATATTAAGGTGGTTAATTAAACAAATTAAGTAATCTTCGCAAAAATAATTGGCATCTTAATTTTATTCCATTGCCATTCAGAATTTGAATATTGTCTTATTGGAATCCGATGTTTTGGTTATATTCATATCGGGTGAATGGGCAGACATTGCAATAAGAGCTCCGAATGTTTCATCGATGCGATTGGCCTCCGATTCCTGAGACGCGTAGAGCATTTTGGGTAGACATGAATGACGATTTGAGCGGTTTTTCACGAGCATGGGATTTTAGATTTCCATTTGAGAAAGCTACACGAAATATTTCCGTGCCTATTTGTCAGATGATGGTCAGCTTGCACTAAGGAGACTGGATTTGTATATTATTTCCATATCTTTATACACATATTTTGATTAGAAAGATACGTGTAAGGTAGCTAGATTTGAAAACCTTTGGGCATTTAAACGAGATTCTTACCGTTACCATCTTCATCTGCAGCATCGAATCCGATTTTGATATGTTTGTTATCTGGTTGATTTAAAACTGCTTTAAAGCATGCTAGAGTGATTTCATCCTCTGTTCCACACAAATAGGAGTCATAGTCAACAGGTAATGGTAAAAATTTGCCTTCATGCTGTAAAATATTAAAATTTATTATAGTTGTTAATATTCTAAATTTATTGTTTGTGGATTTTTAATTGAATAATTGTTAAGTAGTCTCAAAATCAATGTGTACATTATTGGTGTTTAAGGTCACATTCTGCACAATGTGAAATCCTGATGCAACATGGGTACAGGGACCGACCTGGGCATGCGCCAGTGCGTATTTGGTTCTGAAACCTCAAGACCTGGCTCTTAAATCTCAGAAATAGGCTTCAGTTGGCACGTAACTTCTCAGATCATATTTTGATATTCTTTCGATGGATAATCGAGAGACACACTCTTACATGTATTATATATATGATTATCATTCATCATTGTTGTAGAGTGCTTAAGTTAATACTTCAAGTCTTAATTACCAAGCATTAATCTTCACTGTGGTTTCTGATCAAGTCTTCGCTGCCTAAATAGGCAGCCAAGACTTGATCAGAAACCACAGTGAAGATTAATGTTTGCTATAGTGTACTAAATGAAAATGATGAGAGCTATTACATACTTGCAGTGTGTGTTACAAACAGCAGTGTGACTCCGTAAACTGAAATCTGGCGCATGAATTGAAAAAATAGGCTCCGAGGCTAGAGCGTATTTTAGATAGTCCTGATCGGTCCCTGCATGGGTATAATATTACGTTCATCCAATCGTTTATACCCATGTCGCCAATTTTAGAGAGTTCCATTCTTAGTAATGGCGACTGGTTCGTATTTTACCAGTCAAGTGGGAGAGTGTTAAAACAATACAAGCAGCTCTTCTTTTCCCGGGGTTCCCGTGGGGAGTGTAATTTGTTTTATATGTATATATCCCAACATACGAACTTTGGTGTTCTTGCCAATGGAAGCTAGAGTACTTTGATAGTGGTTTCTATTAAAATATTGGCGTGTATATATATACTTTCGATATTTATTTATTGGTGTTCAAGGTCAAACACTTATTGACAATGGCCAATCGTGACCGTGCCAGTTTTACGGGTGGATTAAGCCGGAGTACCCGGAGAGAACCACCAAGCATCGACGAGCAACTGTCAGCTCCAACATTCTAACTGTTCAAGCTCCGCTCAAGCAGGGCTACAGCGGTTGGAGTCATCGTGCCCCATACAGGCAACCGGGATAAAGTGCCTTGTCCAAGAACACGACGCAAAAAGACTTCGATAAATACCATTGTTTTTTCAAAGAGTTTTATTTCCAGTGATCAAAATATTGATATTATTCCCGATTTTTAAGGAATTTATAATGTAATATTAGAAACATGAAAATTTTCTGGCATCAGTTGATTCTCGTGTCTTATTTTTGAGTAATCGTTTGCGATGCTCTAATCTGATCCTAGCATGAATTTTAGGCCATGTTAAGCGATTGGTGTTAAAGGATGCTGCGAAAACTTACAACCATGAATTTTGGATATACAGTTTGTTCCAAAGAGTGAAAGCAATGGCGACCTCATTTAGTAATACGTACAGACTCAAATATAAACATTGAGAAATTATTTTAGTATAGTAGACCAATACGAAACAAATTATTGTGTATTCACATTTCGCGTCTAGCTGTATGAATTTGCATTGTTTCATGTTCTTACTGTTGCCAGCGTTACGTCAGGACGTCGCAATTCAACAGGGGGTTAAATGAAAAGTACACACATGCAGTCAATAGCGTGCATGTCCACCATTTGCCTCTTGGATGGCAAGACATCGACGGCGCATGGACCCGATAAGTCTCCAGATATCACCTGTAGTAATGATTTTCACTCCTGCTTTAGAACATTATATAAATTGCCTAAAATCTTAAGATCATGAACTCGTACCCGACTGTCGAATTGATCCCAAAGATGCTAGAGTGGAGACAAATCTTGCGAAAGTTGGGGCCTGGGATAAAGTTCGATGCTCTGCTCCTCATGAAAGTCACATTTACGCGCCACATGACATCTGGTATTGTCTTGCTGGAATAACTGCAATCGGACGTTAGAGTTGAAGAACGGGACAACAACGTCAAGAATTTCGTCCCTTTATCGCTGTACATTGAGATTACCATTGATGAAGATCAACTGCGTTCGATTGTGAAAGAAAATTCCTGCCCAAACCATTGCACTACACCCGCCGAAACTGTCGAATTTCTGCACGCAAGCATCAGAAAACAGTTCTCGTCGGCGATACACTCTTGACCTACCATCAGCACGCTGTATACAAAATGGTGATGATCACCAAAAAGAACTGTGCTCCAACGCCTTTGAGTCCCGCGAAGACACTGACGTACCCATTTCACTCTGACGGTGCGATGACGTTGGGTACGGATGGGTTCGCGGTATGGACGCCGACTTCGGATGTAGTGTTCAGCGCGTCTGTTGCGGACAGTATGTGCACCGGTTCTATTGTTAGTTCTACCAGGAGTAACTGCTGCTGTCCTCGTCACCGGAAGGAAGAGATCTCGCAAGTGAGATGTGTCGGTGTTGTGCAGGGGTCGTAACTCTGTCGATCTGAAAGCGGTCGGTCGACAGTAGATCCAGTGGTTCTATACCTTCCAATGAGACGGTATATAGTGGCCACAGTGAGTCCGAGCTCAGCAGCGAGCTCTCCTGGGGGTATGCCAGCCTTATGCATTTCAATGGATCGCAGTCTGATTTTCGGTTAACCTTTGTATTTGAATTGTCGGAAGACAAACACTAGCGTATTTTTTCAACCAAGGCTCTCGAGCACAACCCAACCAAGATCGTCGGTCACCCCTTCAATTTGACATTCTCTGGTAGCACGTGCAATTTTGAAATCCTTAGCAAAATTGTATACGGATGGGTGGACAAGTCATTAAACTCTGTACACGACTTCTTATCCACAAACATGCAACATTAGAACCATTATATTTTATTATTTATGCTATTTTCACATTTGTTTCCATTATACTTTCCTTTTTTGAATCAGTATATGCATAGTCTGAAACTTAACTAATCCAATTGTAATTGACACATTAACAACAGTCAAGTCCTTTAACTTTTTGTATTTAACAGACGGAGCCCGACTAATAGTGTTATGAGGCCGGGGGCAGGAAGCTGGTGTACCAGGAAACAAACATCGAGGTTAAAACTAGTTTGAAGCTATAACTTTTCGGAGCGGAATAATCTGAGAAACAGAATTCTTAGTGTCCAATATTCATCAGGAATTTTACAAAAAGTATAGGTTGGTAGACTAAAGCGTTATTTTAAAAGATGGTCTAATGATCTCATCGCAAGTGTTTTAATTGATTTCATATATATATATATATATATATATACTGTCCAAAAAACGTTAAGCCCCCCTCCCCTATAATACCAGTGGGCATACAGGTAATAGATCAATTCATGAGAAAACCTGCTATTTGTAACAAGGGGAAAATGTCCTAGTGAAACAAGAGTTTTTATTGCATTTGCTTTATTGAATGAAGATTGGGCACTGCGGACATCTTCACAACGTCAAAAACAAAAAAAATGTCATGTTCAGTATCTGGTGGAACCTCCTCGCTCATCTCCAACACATTTTAATCGAGATGGCGTGCTGTCGATGACCTTCCTAATTTCTCTTGATGTGATCTCCTATTTCTCGACAAGCGCATGGTGCAGACTCGAGGTCATCATGTGGTGGCTGTCAGTTAAGCACTCTCCAGCCGAGCATGTTCCACACGTGTTCCATCTGGTTGCAGTGCGGACTCTTTGCACGGTGGTAAAGTGGTCAACAGCCAGCAAATGTTTAGTTTTGGGGATCTATGTCCGCTTTGACAGAGGAATGGGGAACGGCACAATGAGAGATATTCGTATACTCGGGTATTAGGGATCTGCTTAATTTTTTTTGAATAGTATATTTAAATGGCACCTTTCTACTTTCAAGGGACGATATTGTTCATGGATAGTTCAACCCTTTACCCAAGGAGATGTAATTTAATATTTTTGTTGCTTAACGCGGCTGTTCTTTATTGGTACTTTAGAATGGTTATTGGTTCCCCGTAATCCTATTAGAAAGGTAATAGTGGACGGGTTTATTTACCTGGAGGGATACCAAGTGTCGGTCCAGGGTGATAAGCAAGTTTGGGCCCAGGTGCTCTATTCTAACAGCCAATCCTGGCCTCTCCAATAATCATCACTGGAGGAACTGCACAGAGAACGACTGACTGCATAGGCCGGAATATTATCCAAAGCTTTGAACACCGTTCGTTGAGAAATATAAAATTGGACACGAAAATCTACTTTTGTTTGTAACGGGGATTATACCTGCTGATTGAACAATATAACAATGCAGATAACAATCGACTATACCTAATCAATACTACGTCGCCTGGGTGCTAGAATGTTCTATGTCCCATAGGGGCCATAGAACATTCTAGGACTCAGGCGACGACTAATTGATTATAAGTAGTCATTACTAACAGCTCTAAGAGTATACGCAGCTTATAACGGACAAGGCAGATAAAAGTTGACCGAATATTTCGCCATTTTGAGTATTCTCCATAACAGTTCTGTGTTGTACTGGTATTACGAACAATTCTCAAACCCTAGTGTGTATTCACGTGGACTGGCCACTGCATTTTAATCAATCATATTTATTAACAAATAAATTAAATTATCTAACTTAAGTGTACTTGTTAGGGACTGTATGGCATTGTGTCAATTCACATGTCATACCTGGTTAGAAGCCTTAGAGCCGATTCAGATATGGGAGAGCGTTCTCATTTCTTTTATTCATCGTGGATTGTGCTAAAGTAAAATTAGGTTTTATTTCTGGGTAGTAAATTAACACTTTACACAACATGAAAAGAAGAAGACACTTGCAAACAACATTCTTGAATAACTAATTTCTCATTTTTTGTTAGAAACAGTTATAACCCCTGTTTGAAACGAGCTCGTTTCAAAGAGGGGTCATAACCTATATGTTTGAGACAAAAATGAAAAAAAAAATTGAAAATCTGCGATTTTTTGTATATAGCACTGGCCGGTTTTGACGGTTATGTTAGGTAAAGGTTTAACAATCCTGAAATATCAACTGGAATTCACAGGAAGTTTATAACTTAATTTAAGAATACAGTGTTCAAGTTATCGTCACCATGAATTTTTGGAGCAGTGTCCACTCTTCCCGATCTCAAATGCATGTATATTAAACAGTTTGTTTGCCGATTCCAACATTGAAAGAATTTTTTTTTCCATAATGAGATTAGGAATTTAAGAATGAAATTTTGTTTCGTTGCTCAAAGAGCTTTAAGAATTAAATTGGTTCAGGACCTAGTTTCATTTTAGGTAGTATTTGCTTCTTGGATTTCGATATCCGTGTAAAGGATTTACTCCTATAATGCTAGTAAATTTGTTTATCGAATCAAATGCAGTTACTACGAGACCGATTCCGCAATATTAGGTTCCAAGCACCCAATATTAATTTATTATTATGCTAGCTAATGAAATTCGCCAATCACAGCCCCCGAATAGTGGGACGGTACTGAGCCGTATTGGGTCACCTGCAGCCCGAGGTGACCTAATACGAAACTCATATTAGGTCAGTACCGCCATTTTGTTTCGACGTGGAAATTCCTCACCTCGCGGTGCTTTTATATCCATATTGAAGAAATTGCAGTACAATCAAACGTCCCTCCGTGTCTATATGTCTCATTTTCTCTTTTTATAATAAATTTATAAAAAATTTATTTTCTAAATGTAAATTTAATTATTTGAAGTGAGAAATACTACTGTATTCGATCTACCGATAACGGATAAGTCGGCCTGGCCCTAACTTGACATAGGGTCTAAGCTTATTGAGGCTAACACACAACAGTTTGGGTAGTGTGTTCGCCTCGTTATTTTAAAAGCTTTAGAAAAAATATATAACCCATAAATGTGTTAGAAAGTTGAAATATATATAGTGTGAATAAATAAACTGAGTAAAAAAATTGTCTTATCCCGGGAATAGACTAATTTCATTTTTTCTCGTTGAGCTCATTCTGTAGTCTCTGTTGTGGTAAATGGATAACGTCGCTTCGAAAATGGATTTAATTTCATTGAATAATTATAAGATTGCACAATGATAAAATTGTAGAAAAATGAAAGTCAATGGGAAAAGATGCGAGATACATTTATTTTGTTCGAACTCTATAAAATCGGACGTTTCGGACATTTTCTGCACACTCAAGACAAAGTGACAGTACGAAGAAAGGCGTCTATCGCTGTTGTCTGTTGTCGGGGAAATTATACACAAACAGGGAGAGAACTGTGCACGTTTGTTACAACTTACATAGCGTTTTGCACCAGTTTTGAAAATGTGCCGGCGTTCAAATTTGATTGTTATTTTGTTTTCGCTGGCATAATAAATACGTTACAAGACGTTCAGGTGGCGGATACGGTATCATATGAGGCTCGGCAAAAACAATATTGGACTGCGTACCGCCAGGTCCAATATTGTTTTCACCTCGCCTCATATGATACCGTATCCACCACCTGAACGTCCTGTAACTTATAATATTAGGTGCCCGTCACCAGTTTTTATTTTACAATATCCACACGCCTCAACTTAATTTACACGTACGTACATGATGCAGCGCAGTCGTACAGAAGACCCACCATATAAAATAGCCCCGACATATAAACATTGGATTCGATTGAATGAAACTTAATAAAATGCCAAACCAGCCCAAAACAATGGCGGTTATAGAACAAATCACGGTGGATTTTTTAGAATGCGGAAGCAAAATTACGCCTTGTAGCCTATGTAAACATCGTCTGCTTTGTT
Source organism: Pictodentalium vernedei (assembly GCA_031216915.1). Lineage (NCBI taxonomy): Eukaryota > Metazoa > Mollusca > Scaphopoda > Dentaliida > Dentaliidae > Pictodentalium > Pictodentalium vernedei. The sequence goes on along the minus strand of CM062288.1, from coordinate 12,725,958 downwards.
TACATTTTTCGAGAAGTCCACATCATTTAACTATTCGTTGAGTTAACTTCCCCAATGACAATTTTAGCATGCCGTGCATAATATGTTACATGTCGTTTAGTTGGCAGATAGAGTTATATACGGTGAAGAGAAAACAATATTAGGTTCGGCATAGCCTCACCCAATATTGTTGGCTTCTTGGCTTTGGATATTTTGATACCGGTGTGTAAAGGATTAAATACGAGAACGGATACTGAGAAAGGGACAATTGTTCAGAAATTTGATAAATGTATACCTGTGATCTCTTCTTTCTGCCACAGTCTCTGAAGCATGAAAATGAGCATGTTGGTGGGATGCCGATACATTGATTTGCACACTTCGTTCCACACACAACGGCATTTACCGCTCTACGCCACCAGCCAGCTGATACTTCATGGGTATGAAAGCATAATGCTAGCAATACAACAAGCAGTTTGATTTCTTGCATCTTCAAATTTACTGAAATAGATACAAAAATGTACTGAATCTTATTTCATGTTCATGAGTTTAGAGTGGGATGTGTTTGTAATTCCCAACTATAATGACATTGTGGTGGCAATCGGTAGTGTCCGATGCAAATTCGAATGGCATTTCAGGATGCGTAGATCTCCAAATCATTTGGAGAGAAGGTATCTCCCTCTCAGTGGGAGTCCGGGTGTCCTTATGCAGTGAGGGAAAATTCTCAGGTTGACACGAAATTTATTCCGAGGCCTCCGTGGCCTAAGTCCAGTTATTTTATCTATTAAGAAGGCTCCTCCTGCCCAGGTATTCACTTACATGCACAAGGCAACATAAACATTAAATTATAGACGGAGAGCTATTCAGCCAATAGCTACACCTAAAGGGACGATTTATCCGAAAAACCGGTCACCGATTCCAGTCGGGACTTCTGAATAAATTAGCTCGACTTTTAACCAGTATGCAGACTATCGTGTCCATACATGGGATTTCAGGATCAATAACTTCAACCTACTGTGATGACTTAACAGGTTTACAATAACACGCCAAGTACATAACTAAACTGATTTGTTTTGAGCCGTTGATTTTTAAGTGTTTGAAAACAAATTGCCGCATGATTGTTAGAATGTCTATGACCCATATGGGGACGGGGCGGCATAGAACATTTCTATCACTCAGGCGACGAAATGCTGACTGTACTTGCAAGACAAGTAGAACCAATAAAATTTATAGGATCAGCTACAAGATCCCAATTTTTAACTTATAAGAGAATGTTATACCAACATGTTTGTTTATAGAATGTTAATTCAAATTAGTGAATTTGAAAAATTTGAGTGCAGTAAATACAGGATCGTGAATTTAACAAATTCGCTTGTCTGTATTAAACTATACTGATGGAAAAAAGAAACGCATGTTCAGTAAAATAATGGTTTTATCCGTTGACCAAATGTAAAATTTGACACAGTTACCTCTGTACTGTCTAAGAAGTCTTTGGTAAATTCGATTAACCTCTAGTAAGTGCGACGCTGCATGTTTTAGCATTTTGACAAAGCGTTATCCGGGGCACTGCCACAGGGCTTGGGCTTGAAAACTATACCAAATCAAAGTTTTGTCCAGTATATATCTATGATTACAGAACTTTTATTCCAGCTGCCTGGAAAGCAAAATACCGCTAATGTCCGTAGCTGATGGGGGTAGGGCTATTGATCTAATAATGCAGGACCACTCGCAACTTCCCGACGCCCTGAAATATGGGGTCCATGACTAAACGATATCTCCTTTAGTTGGGAGTGTCAGAGGCACAGTAAGATTAGCCGACCGTCACAAGAGCGTATGTCCGCGAGTTACGTCATCACGTCAAGATTGGGGCATACGTTTACAACCCACGTAACCGATTTTAGACGGCGACGGAGACGTGGTACTAGGCTGTAGGCACCCATAGTTGCCTAATGTATCCAAGAGTTAGGAATATGTTATTGGGTTTCAATATAAGGCACTACGTCTCTACACAACTTACACCCAGGCGACGTGAAAATCTATTGCTATGGCTGCGGGTGCCTGCAGCAAATCGGTTTCAGTTGGCCCATTAGAGATTTGTGGTATTTACTGAGAAGTCTCGTTTCACTCTCTATAGGCGAGATTGACGACAGCGTTGTTATCGACGTAGAGACGAGAAACATTCTGACGCGTGCGTTAAGGAAACCGATAGATTTGGGGAGGGTCATTTTTTATAACTCTCGTGGTGATCCAGGGCAATCTTACAGTAGTTAGATATCGGGATCATGTTCTTGTGCCTCACGTCCTTCCATTTATCCATGCGCGTAACCTTACGTTGCAGCAGAATAATGCGAGGCAGCACATTGCTAAGGTTTTCTCGTGACTTAAACTAAAACTCAGTTCTCGATTGGCAGAGATTTGTTCCCGATGGAGCATTTGTGGGAAGAGCTGGGCAGGAGGGTCAGGGAGCGTATGAATGTGTCAAAGAACTTAGCTTAGCTCACAAAACCGTACTACTTCAGTGATCGTGAGGCAGTCATGAAATATTTAATTTTCATTACAGGTGTGTCACAATGTCGAGTAGGTTTTAATATTTATGGAATTTCCTTTCTTTTCGCGGTGTTTGGTTTGCTAGTCAAAGTGTTAATTTTTTTTAGTCAAAGTTGTTACACCGATTACATAACGTTAAGTTGATGCCTCTCTTTTTTACAGGTCACTTGATTTTCACTTCACTATTTGCATACTAACATGCTTCACTCTGTGCACATAGTGAACATTTATTAAAGAATTTCTCATTGGATAATCTTTGATGTCTTGGCTTAAATAGTCTGCCTTCGTATCAGACCTGTCGATGTGATCTTGTGCTTGAAGTGTTCTTTGCAGTTCGGTTGTTTAACCACTAGTCAAAAAGTAGTTGACATTAGTTTTGAATTTAAATGCGAAATAGTGAAGTCAGTTATGTTGTGTGAATTTCCTGAAGGATCAATAGGATTCTCGGAGTTTAGAATTCCAGGTACAGTCAAGTTTCCACTATTTTATTTAGAATGTCCGAGACGCTTGTCCGGCTACTGAGATTGTTACCGGATCCGTTGAGTTTCGACCAACGTTATTTTTATTTAGTAAATCTCTGCCGATTAATTTCGTTATCGCCGTCTTCACTTTTATCGTAAATTACTGCATTAGGCTTCCCCCACCTCCCCCCCCCCCCCCCCTGGAAATGTCTCTTCTACGGATTATTATTTTTATTTTTTTTTTTTTTTTTTTGGGGGGGGGGGGGGGGGGGGTTCTCCCACATATTACCGTACGATTCAGAAGCCATTTTCGAACAGATCTTCACGAAATTGTGCACACTCATAGACGGTTACAAAATCTAAAAATGTACCGAAGCGGAATTTTCGATGTAACCCTTACTTCGTCAGAATTGGCAAAAAAAGCTGCAAAGTTTGGGGCTTATAGGCACTTTTCCGAAACACATCTTATAGATTTTTTTAAACATTCATAATTAGACCCGTCTGACACGAACGTTCATATACAAGAGATATTAGGCGATGCATGTGGTAACCCTCTACAGGCTGCCAAACATCGAAATGTTGCTGGAATGGGCCGTTTTCGGGCTCCTGAAGCACCCAGGCGATACAAGAGAGATACGCATAACTTCATTTATTGAGATTCACCGTGAATCATTTTTGTAAGTAATAAGAGTATTAAAAAAAAAAGAAGCGTTAACCCGTTTTGGGATGGTTAAACTGCAATACCCCCCTAAAGCTAAAAAAAAAAAAATCATGTTTTCTGTGGATTTTTCTAAACCAGTGTTTTAGATTTTCAAGAAATATTGGCCACTCGCAGGTCTTGGGGTGACAGTAGAAGTTGCATGGACAACATTCTCCGGTGAGCATTTGTTAACCCTCCACGGGCTGTTAAAGTCAAAATTGTGATAAAATGGGCCGTTTCTGGACACCAACAGCACCCAGTGGGTATGTCACAAAGAAAAGTATCTGCCTTTATCGAGCGCAAAATTTACACTGAAACATTTTTTTTAAAGTAGTAATGGTATCCAAAAGTCGAAGTCTTAACGCGTTTTTGGCAGGATAAAAAGATCCGACTTAAAAAAGCTTAAAATTCCCATTTTCTGTAGATTTCTCTACAAATTTCTTGTAGGTTTTCAAGAAAAATTGACTATTCGCAGGTCTGTGACATTACAAGCTGCATGGACAAAATATTCCAATCAGCGTTTGTTAACCCTGTACAGGCTTACAAGCATAATTGTGTTGAAGTGGGACGTTTTTCGGACACGCACAGCACGCAATGTATACCCGAGAGATACACAATCTCTTTGTTGGAAGTGGCATTCACAGAGGACCATTTTTGCAAGTAAAAAGGATATTCAAAAACCCAAGCGTTAACCCTTTTGGGGGTGGTTAATAGAGATACCCATCAAAATCTTAAAAAACGGGTTTTCCCTGGATTTCTTTACAAACATCGTGTAAGTTTTCAGAAAATTGCCATTGATATTTTGTTGGCGTCACATTACCAGTTGCATGGAGAAAATATTCCGGTAAGCATTTGTTAACCCTCCATGGACTGCTAAATGTCAACATTTTGAAAAAATAGTCCGTTTTTGGACAACAACTGGAAATGCCACAGAGAAACAACTTTTACCAGACGCAAAACTGATGGGGAAATGTTTTCGTGAGTAGTAAGGGTATTAAAAAAGTCGACGTCTTAACCCATTTTCTCCTGGTTAAGGAGATGTACACCTTAAAAGTTCTGAATTCCCATTTTCTGTAGATTTCTCCAAACAAATCTAGTAAGGATTCAAGCAAAATTGACAATTTGCAGGTCTTGGAGTGGCATTACAATTTGATTGGACAAAATATTTCGGTAAGCGTTTGTGAACCCTACAGAGGCTGCAAAGCATAGAAATTTTGAGAAAATGGGCTGTTCTTGGGTACCCATTGCACCTATTGTGTACCTGCGAGATAAACAACCTCCTTCATTGGAAGTGGGATTCCACGAGGATCATTTTTGAAAGTAAAGGTATTTATAAAAACAAGTATTAACTCGTTTATAGCTGGTTTTTTTTTTTGTTTTTTTTAAAAAGGTTTTAACGACACATTAACAGCCAGGGTCATATGTCGGTGACAGTTTAACGGATGGAGGAAGCCGGAGCACCCGGAGAGAACCATCGAGCAACGACGAGCAGCTGTCAACTCTCCAACATCGTAACAACTGAACTCTGCACCTCGGCACAGGCAGGGTTCGATTGGTTGAAGACATGCGCACCTTCGACGTGCAGTACGCCTTAGTACACAGTCATCGTGCCCCATGTAGGCAAGTTGGGTTAAGTGCCTTGCTCAAGGACACAACGCGGGAGCGCGAATCAGTCGCTGAAATGGTCATCCATCCAACAACTAACCGCGCTCGACGTTGCTTAACTTTGGTGATCTGACTAGAACCGGTTACAGCGACTCCACCGCGCCCCCTATAGCTGGTTTTAAAGATATCTCTCACACGGTTAAACATTTGTGTTATCCGAGGATTTCTCTCAAAACTTCGTAGATTTTCAAGAAAAATTGGCCATTCTCAGATCTTATTCTGACATTACAAACTGCATGTACAAAATATTCCAGTAAGCATTTTATTAACCCTATGCAGGTTCTCAAACATCAGAATTTTGATAAAATGGGCTGTGTTTGCGTGCCCACAGTACCCAACGTTTAGGAGAAATCAACATAAGTGGAAGTAGAATTCACCAAGAACTGCTTTTGTAAGTAATAAGCGTATTAAAAAAAACGAAAACCCTTAACCCGTTTTCGACTGGATAAACAATGATACCCTTCAAAAGCTTAAAATTCATGTTCTCCCTGGATTTCTCGGAAAACATCTCAGATTTTTAGGAAACATTGGCCAGTCGAAGTTCTTGGTGTGACATTACAAGTTGAATGGAAAAATACTTCTGTTAGCACTTGTTAACCCTCTACAAAATGCCAGACATCAATGTTTGATACATTTGAGATAAAATGGACCATTTTTAAATGGACACAGCACTCTATGGGTATGTCTGTCAAACAAACATACCTCATTTTGTCGGTCATTAACTTGTGGGACCCACGATATTGATATTAAGGGTGACTTCAGGTACAAATGGTTGTTTCTTTGTTGCCCATTTTCAGAAGAAAATAAAATATGATTGAGTTATGGGACAAGAAAGTTACTTTGAACATCTTTTCTCAGATAGCATAACGAACATAGGCACTAGGCACTTGGCACTTGGCACTTTAACGATGATTGCAATCTGCCACAAACGGAATACGAAGACATGTCCGACTACATTATGTGTTGGTCACATGGTAAAATGTTCCTCGTTATTCATTTCAACTAAATTTAAAACATTACAAAAAACGAATTTACTGGAAAAAATTTTCAGTATTTTCCAATGACTGTACCCATTTTATTCGATCTGTAAAGCGATTTTATCTTTCGATTTTTGCGAATATCCACGTCTTGATTTTCTAAATAGAACACTACTGAAAACAAACTGAGGTAAACTAAACACCCGCTAGCCAGGTTTACCTCGTGAAGGACAGTTTTACGATTAAATCAAAGACACTGGACTCCCACTCACCCCCGCCTAGTATTGCCCACGTTGGGGCACGATCGAGTTGTGTACCGAGACGTACTGCATGTCGATGTACACTTGTCTGCAACCAATTCTAACCCTGCTGGTGTGTAATTTGTGAGTTAGGAGTCCCATAGTTGCTTGTTGTTGGGTTCTTTTCGGGTACTCTGGCTAACGAAAGTGTAGTTAAACCCGGAATAAATACATTACGGGTGACCGACAGGGGATTCACCCGAGGGAGCCAACGAGCAGCTGCCAACGTACTAAGTCAAAAATAGCAGAGATAGTATTGGTTGAAGACAATCCTATTATGACGTAGAGCGTCTTGGTACACACCATCTGCGTGATCTCCAAGGATTCAGTTCCCACCGATGGGGATCGAATCATTGGTTTTTCGGTTTGAAGTTCAATGCCGTAATAAATTAGTCATCGTGCTCCCTGAAACAATTTGAATAGTTTGTTCAAACATGAAAGCTGATGCCCACCCTATTTCCATGCTGGCCTGGTCTTGCTCTTGGATATTCGAAGTAACATCAGCCACAGATGGCTGTAAACTGAGGAGAGTTCCATAACTCTTACTGGAATTCGGTAGCAGTTTTTCCAGGAATGATTGGAATCTTATTCTACATGTTTAGTTGCAGATATTAATTCGGCTTCTACTTAATTATTGCACAAAACAACGAACATTGTTATACATGCCGCGTTATTTAAGTTACTCTGTCATGGAAAGTTAGCTTGAAAATAGACATTTTCTATGGCGTCAAAAACAAAAAATAATTTGTCCCTTTGTTTATCCGTGTTTATGAACAATGCTTGTCGGCTAACACCAAAGAATTGAAATACACCAGGTTTTAGATTTTTAACGCCATGTAATACGTTCATTTCCAAACTAAACTCCGCATTACTTATATGGTACATTAATTGGCAGAATTTTGTTAAGAACTTTGATTAGAATAGTTGCGTGAATAGTTTTAATTCTTTTGTTAAACATTTTGGTGTATGCGATGAAATTTATTAGTTCCCGTGGACATTAAGGCAATATACAAGTAATGGGAAGTTAGCTTGTAAAGATTCGAGATGTTACTTTCGATGTAGTCAAAATACAATACAACATATGTCTTAACATATTAGATTTTTGACGAAATTGGCACTAAGATTCCTCTCGTTTTCACACTAATGTTTTCAATTACTTATATAACATCTTGAGTGTCTAAACAAAATTTAGAAATGGAATATTTAGTCATTTTTGGCTACGTTACCATCTTAATATACTACTAACATTTTGCAGAGCACCAACTATATCCAACTACCTGTTTTACGTTTTACTTGAAATATTAAAAATATATTTTATATTTAATTATATTTTTAATGATGTAAGCACATATTTAGATTTTTTTTGTGTTTAACATTATTTTTTAGCCTTTGAATACGATAACCATGGAAAATGGATATTATTGGTCAAAGAGGGCATATTTCAAATTTGCCAAAAAGTTGACGGAGCGAACTGATATGGGCTCAATATTGAGTATGAGACCCATTATTGTTGTTTACAGCTTGACAACGCCTTCTCGTGCTCCCAATCAGGTTCCAGATGGCCCTTTGTTGGATGTTCCATTCTTGGACCATCATGGCACGAAGCTCCTGGACACTTCTTGCTTGGACTGGAATTGCAAGCTGCAACTCATTCCAGACACGTTCGATTGGATCGAGGGTCTGGACTGGCCAGGAAGATCCCCTCGCCTCAGTCCAATCAAACATGTCTGGAATGAGTTGCAGATTGCAATTTCAGTCAGGCCAAGCAAGAAGTGTCCAGGAGCTTCGTGCCATGATCGTCCAAGAATGGAACATTGCACAAAGGACCACCAGGAACCTGATTGAGAGCACGAGAAGGCGTTGTCAAGCTGTAATTAAAAATTAGACTCCTACTCGATATTGAAGCCATACCAGTTCGTTCCCTCAACTTTTTTGCAAATTTGAAAAAGTTGCACTTTAGTTACCAATATACATTTGGCATGGTTATCGTATTCAAAAGCTAAAAAATATCAAACAGAAATAAAATTATAATTTCTATACTTAAATCATTCAAGATTTAAAAAAAAATGTATACACTTTTCATAACAATATTACAACTAAAACATAAAATGGGTAATTGGATATACTTGTTGCTTAGCAAACTGAGCTTGAGTTGTATATATATATATATCAAAGGGAGGAGGATTTGTAGGTTTAATAAAGTGTACATTAGAAATACGATTGTATAGTGTTTGTATTAGATATATACGTTCACTCTCGACTCCTACTATTAGATATATAGTAGATAGTATTAGATATATATCAAAAACTAACTATAGGAATAATCGTCAACCCGATGCTTTAATACAATTTTGTTTATTTTATTACGTAGCAAATGTAGGCGTGGACATAACTGCTCACGCGTGGACTTCGACAAGTCTACGGCGAATGTGCCCGTGAAGAGGATAGAACTGTATAACAAAGAAAACGTCAATATTGCCGAATTTGTTTCTTGAAACCAGTCATAGAATTGGTTTATGGTTAGTTTAAGGTGCTATATAAGTAATGGAATTTAGTTTATTTTGAAATTCCCTTGTCTGATATTCGTTATATTCAAATTAAATATACAAAGTATACATCAAACTGAAGGTTGATATGTATAGAACACGAAAGACATAGGTAATCGACTCCTCATCGAGTGAACAGGCATCACTGGTTCCTGGAAGTGTGCTATGGTATTCGTACCAGAACGATTAAGTAAATGATATTTCACGAGAAACAGTTGTGGCCAAATGTGTTTCACATATCCAGGAACAAAGCTAGGCCATCAAAATTCTTCAACGCAGTGGCAGAACTGCATGGGGTCAATACCAAAACCTTTGCTTTTGTTTACATTCAAATGTAGTTTCGATTTCCGGTCACTGTCATCGCACGGAAAAAGCTTCGATATATTAAGAAAAGGAGGGGTTATCGAAACTGATGTTCATATTTTCGGAAAATGGTATTGGATACGCGTGATTGGACACATCAATGTTACCAAGTTTAGTGTGGATCATGAGTGTCACCGGCCTACGGAAACAGACAGCCCCTTGTGCTCTTGCATTGCTATCTTGGAAAATGAATTTACGGCCGCGATGTCGCGGAAATGACACCACGTGAGTTTTTAACGTGTCACTAGATCTGCTCTGCGACACGCCATTGTTTGACATGTAATGTTATGCTTGTTTGGTTATGCGTATCCACACCATAAACGATGCACCACCAAAACGATCGTGCTGACCGACTGACGTCATGGTATCGTTCGTTCTCCCGCCGCTACACTATTTCGGCTATTGTAGGAGTCTAGAGTGAACGTAGATTCATCAGAAAATATGACTTACTTTACCGAGTTTTGTTCCAGCGCCGCGTTCTCCACAGCAATTACGTTTTGCAGCGATGTGACGTTCAGTCAAACGTTGAATTATTAGAGGTCGTTGAGCGTAGAATGCCAGCTGTGTAGGCGATTGCGGATAGTGTGACTACCGACTCATTGTCGCAGCTGCTGTCCAATTTCTGAGGCACTTTGATGGCGGTTACATAATGTTGTGGTTCGGATGAAACGATGTTGATTAGAGTTGTTGCTCTTAGATGACGGTAACGTGACCATAATTTGCTAATCAAAGAATAATTATGAGAAGTTGAGCCAGTGAAGTCTGTTGCCAGCTTTCAATATCAACATCAGTTTCCATGTTCTACTTGTTTGAATAGTATAATATCATTTGTGGTACACTTTCAAAAAGTATTCAGTCATGCCGTAAACTATGCGTGTGAAAAGCTAGTGACTTTTTTAGCCTTCTCCACGCCACGATATTCATTTCGGTGTATACTCAATGTATCTTTATTTGAATGCTGGAGGACATCATACCTTGCAATTTCAGTTAAATTTAGTTTGTCGTTACTTATATCACTTATATCCAACGTAACTTTGGACATTGAACATTTTTTACAATGCCCTAAATACGAATTAAAGCGGTGAATAACGACATATATACCAAAATAATGACAAAAGTATACAAAACCCGGATTTATCCACTTTATGAAATTTTGAAAATCGTTTTGCTTTTGATGACAAAGAAAGCGCCAGCCGCATAAGTAACCATCAGGATTTACAAGAAAAAGATCGGCAATTAAAAGTTGGGAAATGATTTGATATCCCAAGATCTGAAATGTTCAAACATTTCACTGCCGTTTTTGAATTTAGCAGACGACGTACTGTACAACTCTCAACACATAGGAAAATATGCAAATGAAAATGTGATGTGATAATTGCGAGATACCGTCCCTAGTTGGCCCTATCGAGATCAAAATCTGTACAATGTGACGCAGTGTCAGTAAGGGATTAATACGCCACCGATTCGAAATATTTGGTTGGTGCCGATCAAAACATAACTGGAAAATTTATATTTGTAAACAAAAATATTCACATCAGTGTTCACAATTGTATACTTACCAAAAAATAAATTTATTGTCGCCGGACAATATTAGTGACGTAAAGGGTTGATGAAGTCTTACGGAAAAAAAACCCAATGTCAAGGAGAATTATCAGCGATGTTTCTTCATGTTTAAATATAGCGAAATGTACCATCTTAAATTTAAATATCTCCCTCGCATAACCGCATTATGTATAAGACTGGTCAACGTCGATTTTGAGCGCCGTTGGCAACAGAAGGTCGGGAAAATCTGTTGACACTGGACGGAAGAAATCTGCTTGGCGAACTAAAATTTACACGAATTACCGAAATGAGAGTAACGTCTCAGTGTTTAGATACATGAATTTAATGACCAAGACAATTCCGATATTGGTCAGGCCGGTAACCCTTCGCCTATAAATTAGTATTGGTAATCAGGTTAGTTATTAATGTTCTTAAATCTTAAGAGAAAACAGCCAAGCCGCACCAAACAGCAATTGTGTAAGGCCAATAGTTCCAGAACAAATGAAGCATACCAAATCATGAACACAAATGAAGTGGAAGCCAGGATTTCTAATTAAGGGGCTATATAAGTAATGGAATTTTGTTTATTTTTAAAATTCTCACCTGATATTCTTTTAATTCAAATTAAATATACACATAAAAATGTACATCAAAATGAAGATTGAGGAGTATAGAATTCGAGACATGTGTAATGAACTCCGAGTTGACTCCGCTGGTTCCTGGAAGTCGGCTACCGTATTCGTACCGGAACGAATTTAATATTTCACGAGAACCTGTGGCCAAATGTGCTTTACATATCAAAGAATAAAGCTAGGGTATCAAAATTATTCAAAACACAGCGACAGAGCTGCATAGGGTAAATTCCAAAATAATTGCTTTTGTTTACATATGGATTAACTTTCGATTTCCGGTCGACGTGATCGGGCGGAAAAAGCCTTTATAGACAACGCCGTCTAAAAACAAACAATGAGAAAGATCACCTTAATACAGTATACTGTTATTAGCTAGAGACTGCACAGTGGCCATATTCAATGCAAGGTATGATACCTGTTGAAATTTCTTAGAATTAAGATTGTTTTCCGATGGAAATTCGTGATATCGAGTGATTTTGCGCATCTCTGTCGAACATGGAAACAATCTTCAATAAAAAATGCAGACAGTGTTCTTTTCTAAAATGCAGTCTTATCGCTGCACTCTGAAGTGTTTTGAATGCCCAGCTTTGTTATTGAATATCTGAAGCACATTAGGCCACGACTTGTTGCGAAATATTTTATTATCAGTTGTGGTATGAACACGATAAACTTCCAGGAATCAGTGGTGCCTGCAGTCAACTCTGTTGATTACATATGGGTTGCGTGTTCTTTACATCTTAAACCTTCATTTTGATGTATAAGTTGTGTATATTTAATCTGAATTAAAGGAATTAGAGGTGAGAATTTCAAAATAAAACGAAATTCGATTACTTAGATAGCTCCTTAGGTGTAGCCGATTGGTTAAAGTATTCTGCATGGAGGACATGTCATTTTGGGTTTTGGCCACACTCGAAACATTCAAATGATATTCTTAGCAGCTGCCATTGCTTATGCAACCCCCGAAATGGACACAATACTACAGTTTACCCCTTTTTTTGGTGTATCAATGTGATCGTAATTTATCAATCTGATACACATTTCATGCAAAATGACAGACTGGGGGTGGTGGTGTGGTCACGGCAGTCTCACAAAAGCTGCAGTGGACATTCTTCATTTTTCATTGATGCACTCATGAAGCCATACTTGTTAGCTGTGGATGTGTTTCCTGGTGAACTTCATAAAAGTTCAACAAACACAAGAAAAATGGCAGCCCTTTTGAAATGTAGGCATCCTAGATTACAACTGGTTACCTTGTGCGTTTTTGCAAGAATTATAAAATGATTTCTCAGAGTCTGTAGTAGAAGGATTGCAGAATGTAAGTATTCAACTAATTTAAGGTATTTTAATGTATAAAATCTGGTCTCTTACTTATGGCATGACAGGCTTTCAGGTAGTGCATTCTGCCACATGGTAGCGGTTACATGGCAAATATTAGTTTCCGCAAAATCTATGTTTCATTCCAAACAAATTGGTATATACTCTATTGGGGTTATTCCTTTCCGACCTTCTTTCGACCGTGGAGAAAATTACCTGAAATTTGACCAAATTTACGTTGGGCGACCCCTTAATGAGTTTTTGTTTATGTATAATGTGTGTGCATTTAATTTGAATTTAAGGAATATTAGAATTTCAAAATAAACAAAATGTTCTTATTTATATAGCACCTTAATTGGAATTACAAAATACCAATATAAAATAAGTTAGATATATTTACCTACTAAAGATGTATCGCAGTTGATAACGTCGAACTGGGTGCGACTCTGGTAAACTTATCGAAGTATTTAAAGGTTTTATATTCTTCTATCTGTGATTACAATGACTATCACGTGGGTTACGTTTTTCTCGCTGTAAACTGTTCTACACCAGGCACTCCGTGCAACGTCATGTAGTCTTAAATCTGTGAAGTGATCACACCAAACAATATAATTATGACGCTCCAAGTCGCATCTTCAATGTTTTATTTAAGGTCTCGTATGATTCCCCATTGACGGAGTTTTTTAAATGTTTCACTGCTCAGAAATTAACAGTACTTAAAAACACAAATACGTGGTTAATAAAGAGAGTATTTACAGTACGTGGAGAGTGGATTGTAACTAAATCACCAGCGGAGTGGAGTTATTACCCAAAATATTATAACTCTCAAATGTTGTGCATATCGACAAAAACACAAGCAATGTTTCAGCCAATGGACCTCCGGGTTTAACCCGGAGGTCCATTGGCTGAAACTTTGCTTCTGTTTGTTTTGCTTTGCAACAAATTTGCAATTATTTTTTTGGGTGGAATCTCCACTCTGTGGGTGATTTAGTGATAATACACTCTCCACGTACTGTAGTATGTAATAAGTCCAAAAATGTAAATTATTGTAATTAATGAAGTTGAAGCGCTACTCACATTCGATAGTATGTATTTTGGTGAGCAGGTTAATGTTGATAAAATAAAACATTTTTGCATTGTGATATATTGTCTGACTCGACATGTTTGTCTATTTATTTTGGTTTAACGACACTTTCAGCAGTAGAGTCACGTCGTCTCGGACAGTTTTACGTATACAGTACAACCGCCGTGGACTGGACACTTTCCACTGGTGGGCAATATTTTCATAGACGCAATATTATTACATTCTTATTATACTTCATGAATAAAACTAGCCAAAAGACGACGTCTGATTGGACAGATACAATTTGCTAATTGACTCCGCCCATTTTTGACAACGTGTGATAGTCCATCGCGACGGTTGTTATTGTTTATAATAACACACGCTATGGCGCGGTGATTTTGTAATATCACACGCTAAATCCGAAAATTGCCGAAAGGGAGAAAATAACACACGCTGTTTCCGAAAATTGCCGAAGTTTTTCTCTCTCCTCAAATCAGACGACAACAACAAACATGGCTTTCGCAAATATTACCGATGAGAATATCGAAGCACTTTTAAGGTCAAATTACAGTGTTGACAGAAGTGTAAAGTTGTTCAGGGAGTTTTGGGGAACAAAGGGGAAATCAACTGAATTTGAAACATTCGACGTATGTGAACTGAATCAATGTCTTAGTCTGTTTTATGCGTCAATCAGAAAAAAAATGTGGTGAACATATGAAGAAAACTTCTTTAAATGCGATCAGATATGGGTTAATGAAACACTTATTTATTTATTTATTGGTGTTTAAGGTCACATACTTATGCACAATGGCTAATCGTGACCGTGACAGTTTTACGGGCGGAGGAAGCCGGAGTACCCGGAGAGAACAACCGAGCAGCGACAGTACCCGGAGAGAACCACCGAGCAGCTGTCAGCTCTCCAACATCGTAACTCTGAACTCTGCACCACAGCACAGGCAGGGTTAGATTGGTTGAAGACATGCGCACCATCGACGTGCAGTACGCCATAGTACACAGCGTCATCGTGCCCCCATGTAGGCAATCGGGGTGAAGTGTCTTGCCCAAGGACACAACGCGGTTGCCGCAGGTGGGATTTAATGAAACACTTAAAAGACACTAAAAATATTGATCTGAAAAACGGTAAATCTTTTTCATCATCTAATAGACTGTTTTCGGTTGTTCAAGCGGACTTGTTTATGTTAAGACGTTATTGTATTAAATGTTAGCCTATTTGTTATTGATTTATTTATAACTCTGAAAGAAATATTCCTTTCAAAGGTCATTCAGTATAATAAAAAAAATAGTGACCGTTGTTCAGTGTGTTATGGTAGATTAGCCCCCTCAGAGAATAAAATTAACGCCCTCCACTTCGTCTCGGGCTTTTTTTTTTTTTTCTTCCGGCGCTAATCTACCATAACACACTGAACAACGGTCACTTTGTTTATAATAACACTAATTATAGGAATAGTCATCAACCCGGTGTTTCGTGAATTACCATTTTGCTGATGATGATTTATTATCGCCTGGTATACGCATTGGTCATTGGGTCCTTTTGTTTTCTCTGATTTAAAGTGGACATTTGTGCCCTCGTGTGGATTACGTAGTTAATAAAGAAAATATAAGTTATTTTATAAGTATTGAAGTTGAGGCTCTACTTACATTGCAGTATATATAATATTGTATTTTGGTGAGCAGGTTAGGGGCGCGGTGGTTCAATGGGTAGATGTGCAGGCTGCAAGTTGAGAAGTCCTCGACTCGAATCCTACCATGCGGCAACCGTGTTGTGTCCTTGGGCAAGACACTTCATTCCCATTGCCCACGTGGGGGTGAGGTGACTCTGTGTAATAAGGCGTATTGCACGTTGATGGTGCACTTGACTTCAACCAGTTCTAACCTTGCTTCTATGGAGATAGTATGTTGGGCAGCTCACGGTTGCTCGCCGTTGCGTGGTGGTTCTCTCCACCGTAAAACTGTCGTGGTCATCATGATTAGCTATTGTGCAGAAATGTGTGACCTTAACTAGTAGAGTGCTAAGTTATTTTTGGTCATTAAAATTTGCTCACATGTCTTTGCCTTGTTACAATTTATGGGAGAGTGCCAAGAGGCACTCTCCCATAAATTGTAACAAGGCAAACCAACACAGACTAAGGAATTTCACTTCTAACATGAAAAGAAGCACATCCACAGAATATGACACCTTTAGGCTGGGGTACCTGCTCTTCATATCAAAGCCCTGATAGTGGCTTCTAGCACTCTACCAGTTAAACACCAATGAATGAAATGTTGAGCAGGTTGATGTTGATGAAACAAAACGAGATGTGATATATTTTCTGACTCAATATGTTTGTTTGTTTATTGGAGTTTGTCGATACTTTAAAGTAGGCCGCCGCGGACTTAAAACTTTACACCGGTGGGCAATATTTTCACGGACGCAACGATATTAGATTCCAAACACAAATAGTCATTAAAAATTTAATTAATGAATAACCGGGTAAAACCCGTTGTTTCATTAATTACCATTTTGCTGATGATGATTTGTTATCACCTTGTAAACACATTGGGCGTTGAGTGCTTTATTTTTCTCCGATTTAAAGTGGACATCACTGCCCACGCGTGGATTACGACCCATAAGGGTACATAGGACATTCTAGCATTCAGGCGACGAACTGTCAGACTCCCTAACTTATTAACTCTACACAAGATGAGTTAGCAACTATTGAAGGTACATTCCCCGTTGGCGTACAGTACTCACCATACGTAGAACCACTGTCGACGTACAGTCCTCACCATACGTAGAACCACCGTTGATGTACAGTACTAACCATACGTAGAACCACCGTCGACGTACAGTACTCACCATACGTAGAACCACCGTCGACGTACAGTACTCACCATACGTAGAACCCAGTGGATAATTTATACTGCAGAGTGGACTATACAACATGACGACCATAGATTCCGTGAATATGGGACTCGCCACGCCTACCACTCTTACCAAACGCGCCTAGGGTCGCCTTGTCCTGTACTGGAGGACGGCTTAACAGCAACTGAAATTTATTTAAAGCCGGTGCATTAACCAGTTATCCAGAATGCAATGTAGCAGATTTATATTATTTATTTAATTATTTATTTATTGGTGTTTAAGGCCGCATATTTCTGCAGAATGGCTAACCATGACCACTACAGTTTTACAAGTGGAGGAAGACGGAGTACATGAAGAGAACTGCCGAGCAACTTCGAGCAACTATCCGATCCCCAACATACTAACTCAATACAAGCAGGGTTAGCATTGGTTGAAGACAAGTGCACCATCGACGTGAAGTACGCCTCAGTATACAACGCCACCGTTCCTACACGTGGGCAATGGGGGTAAAGTGTCTTGCCCAAGGACACAACGCGGTTGCCGCGGGTGGGATTCGAATCGAGGACCTCTTCGCTTGCAGCCTGCACCTCCAGCAGATTTATAAATTGAGAACAAATTTCAATTGTTGTTAGGTTCACTCAGCCAACTAGGATTCCTTCTGTGTTGCATACCTTCGACAGATCTTCATGTGAAAATTGTGTTTCTTCATTTTCGACATTTTCGACATCCGAACATTTTGTGGAAATTTATCTCCCAAAACCATCGGAATGCTTCATTTAAGCACAATTTACATTTTTATCTGATAGGAGACCCCAACCCCTCACCCGAAAAACGCAAATACGCCTCCTAGGGTTGCTCGTGTCCCAGGAATTCGCACAAATCTCAACAGTTTGGGAACGCAATGCTGTGACCCCAAAACGCCACTTATGGGCTTGTCTCTCTTTATGTGGAACCTAGCCCAAACATTCCCTTCCACAGTCGTGAAACATGTTCTACCTTCACTACACATCGTTCGAGATATTCATGTAAAACGCGCAGATGCCCGCGGTATCCAATATTACGTTACACAGTCTGAAAGCTTCGCTTTCGCAAATGTTAAAAAACTGTCGCGAGTAGTTCTAATTTCGGGTTTTGTGGGTTGGACCAGCCCCCGAAATTAGCCGCGTCAATCTGCAATGTCACACGGTAAAATATTAGCAGACAGTCAGGGCCTTAACTACGACATGTAAGATTGCCGTAGCTCGTGTCGGTGTCTGTAGACTCTGTTTGGACTAGATTGTCTACAGATATCATCTTTCCGAGGAATTGAAAGCACTGGTTGCTCATCTTGCTTGGTTCTGTGTGATTTTTTTTTTCTGTTTTTTTTTGGAGGGTGGTGTTTTTTTTGTTTTTTTTTTATTTTTTCTTTCTTTTTTGTGAGGGGGGGATTCTTTGGGGATGCTCATTGTGGACAGATATCACTATATACCAATTTCAATATCAATATACCACGCCTATAGTCGCGTAGCCAATACATTTGGCATTATACATCGTTCCTTGAGTGGAACAGGAGCCATCTGCAATGCTTTGCTCCGCTCATAGGACGAAATGATGAAGAATGGCAAACATTTTTGTCCATTTTCTTATAAACGCCTATAAACTTCCAATGATCATCGTACCCACATTGCCATTCGTTTGTATTCGCATATTTACTTTTAGTGAATGTTTTCGCTCCAATGACAACCACTATAACTGTGTAGAGTTGTGTATTTTTCTCTCATCGTTAGGGCCAAGCGAATCACACATTTTCGATTCGAATCGAATCTTGGATCGAATCACGTCTATTATTCGAAATTGAATGAAGCCTCGAATCGAATCGGTGAAGACGTGAATATGACCAGTGGGTGTTGGGCTGCTATAAACCTATTTTGCCTCAAGCACCGATTGATAAAATATTCCAATTACATCATCAAGACATGCCTTCGATGAAGGCATGTCTTGATGATGTAGTTGGAATACTACACTGTGAGGATTATAGTACATCGTCAACATTGCTTGGAAACCTTAAATTTGGATTTAACAGTGGTAGAGACTGGTGAAATTGGAATTAGTATGGCTTGTGACATGAATGAAGATGTTTGCATTATCATCTTGTCTATACTAATATATTATCACGTGGTCTGTAGCGTTTGACATTATCATCTCATCTTTTCGGGAAAATTATCACCTGGTCTGTACCGGTTTATATTATCATCTGGTCTATACTAGTATATTATCACGTGATCTGTAGCGATTGATATTATCAGAAGGTCTGAAGCGGTTACACTGTCATCTCATCATCTCATCTGTACGGATAGATTACCACCTGGTCTGTACCGGTGTATATTATCATATGGTTTGTACTAATATATTATCAGGTGGTCTGTAGCCATTGATGTTATCAGAAGATCTTAAACGGTTAACATTATCATCTCATCTGTACGGATATATTATCACCTTGTCTATACCGTTTTATATTATTATCTGGTCTGTACTAGTACACTGCCAAGTGTTCTGTAGCGGTTGATATTATCAGAAGGCCTGAAGCGGTTTACACTGCCATTTCATCTGTACTGATTTATTATCACCTGGTCTGTACCGGTTTATAATATAATCTGGTCTGTACGAGTATCTTGCCAAGTGGTCTGTAGCGGTTAATATTATCAGAAGGTCTGAAGCGGTTTACATTGTCATTTGGCTTGTGGGGATTTATATTATCGACTGGTCTGTAGCAGTATAATATCATCTGTTTTGTAGCAATTTATATTATCGACAGGTCTGTAGCAGTATAATATCACCTGGTTTGAAGCGATTTATATTATCGGCTGATCTGTAGCAGAATATCGCCTGGCTTGTGGCGATTCATATAATCGACTGGCCTGTAGCAGTATAATATCACTTGGTTTGTGGCGATTTATATTATCGGCTGGTCTGTAACAGAATAATATCACCTGGCTTGTGGCTATTTATATTATCATCTGGTCTGTAGCAGTATAGTATCACCTTGTTTGTGGCGATTTGTATTATCGACTGGTCTGTAGCTGTATATCACCTGGCTTGTGGCGATTCATATTATCGGCTGGCCTGTAGCAGTATAATATCGCTTGGTTTGTGGCGATTTATCTTATCGGCTGGTCTGTAGCAGAATAATATCGCCTGGCTTGTGGCGATTTATATTATCATCTGGTCTGTAGGAGTATAGTATCACCTGGCTTGTGGCGATTTATATTATCATCTGGTTTGTAGTAGTATAGTATCACATGGCTTGTGGCGATTTATATTATCGACTGGTCTGTAGCAGTATAATATCAACTGATGTGTGGCGATTTGTGTTATCAGCTGGCCTGTAGCGGAATAATATCACCGGGTTTGTACCGGTTTATTTTATCATCTGGTCTGTAGCGGTTTATATTATCATCTGGTATGTAGCAGTATAATGTGACCTGCTCTGTACCGGTTTACATTATCATCTGGTCTGTAGCCGTATAATATCACCTGGTCTGTACCGGTGTGTACATCACGTGGCCTGTAGCGACTATTGTCAGAAGGTCTGAAGAGGATTACATTACATTATCATCTCATCTGTGCGGGTTTATTATCACCTGGTCTGCACCCTTTATATTATCACCTGGTCTGTAGCAGTATAATGTCACCCCGGCGGTACCGGTGTGTATTATCATCTGGTCTGTAGCAGTATAATGTGACCTGCTCTGTACCGGTTTACATTATCATCTGGTCTGTAGCCGTATAATATCACCTGGTCTGTACCGGTGTGTATTATCATCTGGTCTGTAGCAGTATAATATCACCTGGTCTGTTCTGGTGTGTATTATCATCTGGTCTGTAGCAGTATAATATCACCTGGTCTGTACTGGTATGTATTATCATCTGGTCTGTAACAGTATAATATCATCTGGTCTGTACCGGTTTATATTATCATCTGGTTTGTAGCCGATTAATACCACCCGGCCTGTTCCGGTGTGTATACTCATCTGGTCTGTAGCAGTAAAATATTACCTGGTCTGTACCGGCGTGTATTATCATCTGGTCTGAGCAGTCTAATGTGACCTGATCTGTTGCGATTTATTTTATCGGCTGGTCTCTAACAGTTTATATTATGGTGAGGGCGATGCATATCATCAATGAGTCAGTACTAGTGTATTAAAATTTGGTATGTAGCGGTTTATATAATCTATACTAGTATCTTGCGACTTGGTCTGTAGCCGCTTATATTATCATCTGGTGTGAGCCGATACACATCAGCAACTAGTCTGCACTAGTATATTAACACTCAGCCTGTAGCGATTTATAGTATCGCCGGGTCTCTGCAGGTTTATATTCTCACGGGGTCCTTACTGGTATTTTGTCATCTAGTCTTCACCAGCGTATCATATAGTTTATATTATTACACTTCTGTTCCACGAAAATCCCATTTTCTGCAACGCTAAACCTTGCGGAATATAATAAACCGTTCCGAACACATGTGCCCAGCGGAAATCGTTGAGAGACTATTTTTGAATAGATGCGAAATTTCACTGGAATTTTCTACAAATCGTTAGCGATGGCAAGCATTTTTTTTGTCCATTTTCTTATAAACGCCTATAAACTAGGGCTGTCACGATCAATCGATTAATCGATTGTTGATCGGTCACGGCGAAATCGATTAGTATTTTTCGTTGTCGAATAATCGGTAAATTGTATCCCGTTTTAGATGTTTAATAATTAAAAGAAAATTTGATGAAAAAACTATTGTTTCTAAAGGTATTGAGTTACGAACATCGATGTTAAACCCCAAGAAGCCGTTGGAAGCATTTGTCTTCCAGGTACATTCATCAAAGCTTTGATGATCTGAATCTTTGAACCGTCAGTGTAATAGTCAAGACCGGTCGGCAGTTGCGAAGATAGATCATAGAGCACTACATAAGACCGCCTACCCCCCCCCCCCCCCTCCCTTCGCCTCTCAAAGAAAAAATCAATCATTAGAAATTCCAAGATTCGAATCACTAACAGCTGGAATCTTCACCCCTCTGGTATGTTTCGCGAAATACATCTCGAACAGCAACATAAAATTACATCTTGTGTGTGGGTCTAGGGGAAGTCCCAAATTCCGGAAAAAAAAAGTTTTGGAGCACGCACAACCGGCCGAGTAACGACCCATATCAGGTGGACCTCATCGGTGGATCTCATGTGACGTTTTAGTCACGTGACCCCGTTACAACTTGGGAGGCTGACCATTTTAGAGCCTTCTACCCCAAGCAGGCATTGAAGGCCGATTTCTATTTTACTTGTAAAATATAGCTTGTTTACAACTGGGGGTTCAACGGGGAGATGAAGTATGCTGAAATGGGTCTGCACTCCACCGTGTAATTAAAGTGATCTCTTGGATGAATGCTCATCAACAAACACAAAATTAGTTCTTTAAAAAAAATCAACTTCTACGATGGGGCATAAAATATTCAAGTTGGGGGTATGTGGCGAAAGTTTGGGGCCTTCGGAGGGGAGTTTGTTGGGTGTTCTCAAAGCATTAAAGATGTGCAAAGCAAACTTAGCCTGGGTAACATAACGATAAAACATGGTGGTATCCTTTCGACAATTCCTTTTTCATTGAACACAAAAGATTTAGACGAACTCCTGCATGGCGAAGAGGGGTAGCAGTTGGGAATATGTAGATGGCCAAGCTATTTTTCACAGACGACGTTTACTAGTTTCAGGGAGCAGGGGGGGGGGAGTGGGGATGCAAGCGAAAATGCTGGCAATTGTTGGGAGATATCGAAATAAATGAACCAAATGGAGACTCAAGATAAGATAAGATAAGATAAGATTTATTAAGCAAATACACCAGAACAAAGGCAGATTGCTTTGTATATACACAATCGACATAAATAGAAAGCAAAATTATATCCAAAGCAAAGTTACCCCCACCCTCCCCCACTCCCTACCCTTGGGTCATAAAGTAGAGCTTACTCAAAAGTGGAAAGTAAGGGAGTTCAGTGACTGGGAAGGTAGAAGCAGATTTTTTACAGTAGGAGAGACATGTGACAAGGAGTATTTGGGGGTAAATATAAACATTACGGGGAGAGGCATCTATCTACCGTATCCGCACGAGTAAACTAACTCTGACGAGGAAACGAATCCATAATCAAATGAGACTTACAAGAGGAAGCCGTTTTAGTGAGGTTTTCGTGTGTAAAACAATCTGGGAAATGAAGGTGTACCAGATATAACGCATGGCACTGGAGTTATTCCTCTAAATCAAACGGCTTCAAAGAGCATGCAACACACTATACAACGAATGATAATGCCACAGCACTGGGGGTAATAAGCGGCGAGCTTGGGTGGATGATGATCAAGGACGGGATAAACTTAATAATCGCTGTTATCTCCCGCCAAACCAGGGCAAAAAAGAAAGAAATCTTCAAAGAGTCAAAGACTGTAACATTAATTGGCAGGGAGAGGGATCGAAGAGTTTTTTGGGTGGCATTGCTTGATAAAGATTTAAACTGGGTTTTGAAGAGTATCTCGATGGCACCTACGGGGGAGGAGATCTCTGTTGTTCAAGCGGAGGCAGGCGGTCGATGGAGATTAGGGAAAAGTTGGGAAAGACGATGAAAAGGAGCGCCAAATCTGTAGCTTGGGCGTATTGAAGTCTCCAGAACACTTTCTATATCAGAATGTTTACAATCCCAGTCTAACGGAATAAGATTCATTATTTATACATTGGAGTTTAACCCTTTACCCAACGTAACGGCCAAAACCGGCCAGCGCTATTCTCAAAAATCGCCAATTAATTTTCATTGTTTTTTTCATTTTTTGTCTCAAAAACATAGGTTATGACCCCTCGTTGGAACGAGCTCGTCGAGCTCGTTCCAACGAGGGGTCATAACCTATGTTTTTGAGACAAAAAATGAAAAAAATTAGTTATTCAAGAATTATTTTTGCAAGTGTCGTCTGCTTTTCATGTTAGGTAAAGGGTTAACTACACTTTCAACAGTCAGGGTTACTTCGTTTTGGACAGTTTTACGGGTGCAAGAAGCAATAGAATCCTGAGTGAACCGCCAAGCAATGGTGATCAACTGCCAGATACCCGACCCAACTAACTCAACGCAAGCATTCATTGATAACGAGTGTACCATTGACGTGCAGTACGCCTTTATAAGTATAGAGTCACCGAACCCCAACACAAGCATTCATTGATAACGAGTGTACCACTGACGTGCAGTACGCCTTTATAAGTACAGAGTCGACGAGCCCCAACACAAGCATTCATTGATAATGAGTGTACCATTGACGTGCAGTACGCCTTTATAAGTACAGAGTCGACGAGCCCCAACACAAACATTCATTGATAACGAGTGTACCATTGACGTACAGTACGCCTTTATAAGTACAGTCACCGAACCCCAACACAAGCATTCATTGATAACGAGTGTACCATTGACGTACAGTACGCCTTTATAAGTACAGAGTCACCGCCAAACATCCGACCCAACTAACTCAACACAAGCATTCATTGATAACGAGTGTACCATTGACGTGCAATACGCCTTTATAAGTATAGAGTCACCGAACCCCATGTGGGCAATAGGGATTAAATTCACCACCCATGGACACAACTCAGTTATCTTTGGCGGGTAAGGAACCGTGGACCTCTCAAGTTTGAAGTCCAGTGCCGTAACCGCTGATCCAGCGCTCTCCCAATAGTACTAGAATTCACTGGGCGTGCTCCCAATAGTACTAGAATTCACTGGGCGTGCTCCCAATAGTACTAGAATTCACTGGGCGTGCTCCCAATAGTAATAGAATTTACTGGGCGTGCTCCCAATAGTAATAGAATTCACTGGGCGTGCTCCCAATAGTAATAGAATTCACTGGGCGTGCTCCCAATAGTACTAGAATTCACTGGGCGTGCTCCCAATAGTAATAGAATTCACTGGGCGTGCTCCCAATAGTACTAGAATTCACTGGGCGTGCTCCCAATAGTACTAGAATTCACTGGGCGTGCTCCCAATAGTAATAGAATTCACTGGGCGTGCTCCCAATAGTACTAGAATTCACTGGGCGTGCTCCCAATAGTACTAGAATTCACTGGGCGTGCTCCCAATAGTACTAGAATTCACTGGGCGTGCTCCCAATAGTACTAGAATTCACTGGGCGTGCTCCCAATAGTAATAGAATTCACTGGGCGTGCTCCCAATAGTAATAGAATTCACTGGGCGTGCTCCCAATAGTAATAGAATTCACTGGGCGAGCTCCCAATAGTAATAGAATTCACTGGGCGTGCTCCCAATAGTAATAGAATTCACTGGGCGCTCTCCCAATAGTAATAGAATTCACTGGGCGTGCTCCCAATAGTACTAGAATTCACTGGGCGTGCTCCCAATAGTAATAGAATTCACTGGGCGTGCTCCCAATAGTAATAGAATTCACTGGGCGCTCTCCCAATAGTAATAGAATTCACTGGGCGTGCTCCCAATAGTACTAGAATTCACTGGGCGTGCTCCCAATAGTACTAGAATTCACTGGGCGTGCTCCCAATAGTAATAGAATTCACTGGGCGTGCTCCCAATAGTACTAGAATTCACTGGGCGTGCTCCCAATAGTACTAGAATTCACTGGGCGTGCTCCCAATAGTACTAGAATTCACTGGGCGTGCTCCCAATAGTAATAGAATTCACTGGGCGTGCTCCCAATAGTAATAGAATTCACTGGGCGTGCTCCCAATAGTAATAGAATTCACTGGGCGTGCTCCCAATAGTAATAGAATTCACTGGGCGTGCTCCCAATAGTACTAGAATTCACTGGGCGTGCTCCCAATAGTAATAGAATTCACTGGGCGTGCTCCCAATAGTAATAGAATTCACTGGGCGTGCTCCCAATAGTAATAGAATTCACTGGGCGTGCTCCCAATAGTAATAGAATTCACTGGGCGTGCTCCCAATAGTAATAGAATTCACTGGGCGTGCTCCCAACAGTAATAGAATTCACTGGGCGTGCTCCCAATAGTAATAGAATTCACTGGGCGTGCTCACAATAGTAATAGAATTCACTGGGCGTGCTCCCAATAGTACTAGAATTCACTGGGCGTATAATATGGGAGATGGGTGGGAGAATGGAGGATATGTGATTAGTGATAGACACCCAGGAGATGGTTAGTATGCTTATCAGGGAGATTGGTAAGATGTGGTATGGAGTGGCTACAAGCATTTCGTTCATTCCGCATTCCCTGCAGGCGCGATTGTTCTTATAAATTCGACCAGGCACCTTTACAAAATGGATCGACTTTCCTTTAATTACAAGTTCTGCATGGTAGCCTGTTGCTCTAGAATCACTCCCGGAGCATCAGATTTTTCGAATATTTTTTCGGGGAGGGGGCCCCTGGCCCCCACCAGTATAGGAGAGGACACACGCTCTAAAACGAAACACACCCACCTCAAGGCTATGCACCTAGCTGATGCCCGTGGCAAGATTTTGAGTGGCAAAATCCCCCCCCCCCCCCCCCCATTCCTATCAAAATTTGACCCGTTGCTTTACGCCAATGTTGAGCATAATCAGATAATTCGAAATATGATTAATATTACATAATTTTTTCCAATCAATTTTGTCGACTGATTTCTTCCTCAGTAGGTATATCAGGTGCATTGTTAAGGCGGAAAAAAAATCTTGTAGCGACGTATTCGTCAGGATTTAATTCTGACAGTCATATATGGAGGTCTGCAGCACCCGATTTGAGCTGTTGTCGGCCAGGCATTACAAATATGGAATACTGGTACGGCACGTATTAACTAAATAATTTGCGTGACAACTACTATACATGTTTCGGATTTTTTTTTTTATAATACGCTAATTAACTTTTGAATTTGGAACATGTCTTGAGTTTTATTTTGTACCATAATAACGACTAATTAATATTCTCGCTATCTCGGTCGACGCCTTTTGCAAAGGCTAGCCGTGATGGTTTGGCTGGAATATTAGTCAGTCTTGATACGAGCCATCAAAGGCGGGGCGAATCGTACCCTCCCCCACCTCTAATCGGTTGACTTCGCGACGCATGGATTTGAAATGTCACGCTATTCCCATTTCGAAATATCCATCTGGAATTTGAACCGCACGAGTATTTTCGATTTCCAGACGTTACTGAAAATCGGAGATACCTATCATATGACCGTCGAGCATTCTTGGGACATTAATATTACTAGTGTGCGCGCTTAAGCTTCTGGCGTCTCGTGGAAAAAAATATCGAATTTATAAATAATTGTTCATTTCAACTGGAAAGGTTGGGGACTGCCGTTCCACACGTAATAGAAGCAATCGATATTTTATGTCTTCTGTCACTTCGTCTTTATGAACGATTATAAAAAATATAAACTACAACACGCAGGACCATGTACCCGACCGGCTCCGACTGGCCAGACCCGGCCCGGACCTCGGAAGTGACGTCATTTAACGTCACCCAGTGGGGCCATGTTGTGATGTCATGGTAACCCGCGTGAGCGACCATCTTGTGATGTTATCCCCATAGTGATGTGTGTTAGGGTAATACGTGTTTCCGTCGTCCATTTTGTATATTGGAGGCAGCCATCTTGGTTTCTATGGTAGCACGTGGTTGCTGTGTGACCCAAAGGCTTATAATAGGACGAGAGTATGTACGGAGGGTGTGTTCCTTTGTAAAAGAATAATTTCCCGATTCGTTGAATTACCACAAAAGAACCCACAACCCCTCTAAATTACCAAAAAAACTTCTTCATTTGATACGGATTTCCCATTTTATCGACTTAGCACGTAGTGCTTAGGTACCGCCCCCCCCCCCCCCCCCCCGGGGTGGTAAGTTCGATTCAATGGAAGCATATCTAATTACCACAAACAACCCGATAATTCCTCCAAACCCCAAAAATACACTTTTATTTGATATGAAACCCCATTTGAGGCATATAAGAATAGTACGTAATGCTATAGTGCAGAGATATCTTCTGGGGGGGGGGGGGTATATTCTATTTAATAGAAGTACTGTTTCCTACAATTTCACTCTAACAATAACATTCTATCTAGTCCCAACTATCTCCTGTTCCCTCGTCCAAGTCTTATAATCACCAGTGCTTGGTGTCCCATAACCTGTATGCAAATTTCTCTCCCTTGTGTGCAACGAAAGCCTAATGAATCCTAAAGCCAAGAATCAATCAAGTAGTTATGGTAAGTGATTGCTCGAAACGACTCGAGGTCCCAGTTACGTCACTTGTGCATTGTTGCAAAATGGACGCTTTTCCGAAAATACACACAAACTCCCATAGAGAATTAAAAAATCCATTCATATAATTTTCGAGTGAGCTACAATCACAGAAACGTAACGACGGTGAAGTTAAATATATAACAAGAAATCATGATCTGAAAACTAAAAGATATTTTCTTGATTTTGTATTATTTTCGTGATTTTTTACCCTTGGGGGTGTTATGAAACAGACAATAGTTTTTTAACACTCGGGATTCAGTGGTATATAGTATCACCTGATCTCTGCCGGTTTATATTCTCAAGGGGTCCTTACTGGTATTTTGTCATCTTGTCTTCGCCAGCTTATTATATAGTTTATAATATTACACGCCTGTTCCACGAAAACCCCATCTTCTGCAACATTAAACCTTGCGGAAATTAATAAACCGTTCCGCGCACATGTGCCCAACGAAATTCGTTGACAGACTATTTTTGAATAGATGCGAAATTTCACTGAAAGTTTCCACAAATCGTTAGCGATAGCTAAAGATACAGTACGTGGGGAGTGGATTGTAACTAAATCACCCGCAGAGTGGAGTTATCACCCAAGCTATAACTCTCAAATTTTGTACATTTCGACAAAAAACACAAGCAATGTTTCAGCCAATGGACCTCCAGGTTTAACCCGGAGGTCCATTGGCTGAAACTTTGCCGGTGCTGCTTATGCTTTGCAACAAATTTGCAATTATTCCTCGGGTGGAATCTCCACTCTGCGGGTGATTTAGTGATAATACACTCTCCACGTACTGTAGTAACACGGTTTCCCCTCGCAAATTTGGTTGGCGATAAAATGTTTTCTTTTTGTTGATAGTCCGTCTACTGTTTTGTTTTATCGCAAAAATCGCAGGCTTAGTTCGGTCAAATGGTACTTTTGAAAGTTTGTTTTCAGTCCAATGCGTCGGAAAGCAGACAGAGTTGCAAATGCGCCTAGGTTTATATTGTCATGTGGTTTGTTCCTATTATTGCTTTATGTGAGCCATGTATTAAGAACATGTCTGTATACGTTTATATTATGAACTGACCGTACCTATTATTACGTTATCTGAACCATATAATATCGACAGGTCTCTGTAAGTTTACATTATCGTCTGGTCATTGCTAATTATTAGGTGACCCAAGCCATCTATTAACGAGAGGTCTGCATCAGTTTATCTTATCTTTATCTGGTGTTTACTTATTAATAAGTGGCCTGTGCTGTATTCTATAGACAGGTCTGGACAGGTTTATATTTTCGTCATATCGTCTGTACCTGTTATTACAAGATCTAAGCCCTATATTATTGACAAGTATGTATAGGTTTACATTTTCATCATATGGTCTGTACCTGTTATTACAAGATATGTGCAGCATATTATCAACAGGTCTGTATAGGTTTATATTACTATTTGGTATGTACCTGTCATTACGTGATCTGTGCCGTATATTATCGACAGGTCTGTATAGGTTTATATTAATATCTGGTATGTACCTTTTATTACGTGATCTGTGCCGTATATTATCAACAGGTCTGTATATGGTTATATTATCATCTGGTCTGTACTTATTATTACGTGATCTGATTCGTATATTGTCGATATGGCTGTACCTTTTATTACGTGATGCTGTAACCGGTTCTCGTCAGGTCACCGAAGTTAAGCAACGTCGAGCCCGGTTAATCCTCGGTTGTGTCCATGGGCAAGGCACTTAACCCCGGTTGGCCACATGGGGGCATGATGACGTCGTGTACTGTACTAAGGCGTACTGCACGTCGATGGTGTGCATGTTTTCAACCAACCTAACCCTCCCTGTGCTGCAGTGCGGAGTTACAATGTTGGGGAGCTGGCAGCTGCTCGTCGTTGCTCGGTGGTTCTCTCCGGGTATTCCGGATTCCTCCACCCGTAAAATTGTCACGGCCATGATTAGCCATTGTGCATAAGTATGTGACCTTAAACAGCAATAAATAAATAAATATTTTATTACGTAATCTGTGGCGTATATTATCAACAGGTCTGTATAAGGTTTATATTATCATCTGGTCTGTGGCTATTATTACGTGATCTGTCCCGTATATTATCAACAGGTCTGTATAGGTTTAGATTATCATCTGGTATGTACCTATTAGTACGTGATCTGTGCCGTATATTATCAACAGGTCTGTATAGGTTTAGATTATCATCTGGTCTGTACCTGTTATTACGTGACCTGTGCCGTATATTATCAACAATGTGTACAGGTTAATATTATCATCTGGTCTGTACCTATTATTACGTGATCTGTGCCGTATATTATCGACAGGTCTGTATAAGGTTTAGATTATCACCTGGTCTGTACCTTTTATTACGTGGTCTGTGCCGTATATTATCGACAGGTCTGTATAAGGTTTAGATTATGACCTGGTCTGTACCTATTATTACGTGATCTGCGCCGTATATTATCAACAGGTCTGTATAAGGTTCATTTTATCATCTGGTCTGTACCTTTTATTACGTGATCTGTGCCGTATATTATCGACAGGTCTGTACAGGTGTATATTATCATCTGGTCTGTACCTATTATTACGTGATCTGTGCCGTATATTGTCGACAGATCTGTATAGGGTTTATATAATCATCTGGTCTGTACCTTTTATTACGTGATCTGTCCCGTATGTTATCGACAGGTCTGTATAAGGTTTATATTATCATCTGGTATGTACCTATTATTACGTGATCTGTGCCGTATATTGTCGACAGATCTGTATAGGGTTTATATAATCATCTGGTCTGTACCTTTTATTACGTGATCTGTCCCGTATGTTATCGACAGGTCTGTATAAGGTTTATATTATCATCTGGTATGTACCTATTATTACGTGATCTGTGCCGTATATTGTCGACAGATCTGTATAGGGTTTATATAATCATCTGGTATGTACCTTTTATTACGTGATCTGTCCCGTATGTTATCGACAGGTCTGTATAAGGTTTATATTATCATCTGGTATGTACCTATTATTACGTGATCTGTGCCGTATATTATCGACAGGTCTGTATAGGGTTTATATAATCATCTGGTCTGTACCTATTGTTACGTGATCTGTGCCGTATATTATCAACAGATATGTATAGGTTTATATTATCATTTGGTCTGTACCTTTTATTACGTAATCTGTGCCGTATATTATCGACAGATCTGTATAAGGTTTAGATTATCATCTGGTCTGTACCTTTTATTACGTGATCTGTGCCGTATATAATCGACAGGTCTGTATAAGGATTAGATTATCATCTGGTCTGTACCCATTATTACGTGATGTGTGCCGTATGTTATCGACAGGTCTGTATAAGGTTTAGATTATCATCTGGTCTGTACCTTTTATTACGTGATCTGTGCCGTATATAATCGACAGGTCTGTATAAAGATTAGATTATCATCTGGTCTGTACCCATTATTACGTGATGTGTGCCGTATGTTATCGACAGGTCTGTATAAGGTTTAGATTATCATCTGGTCTGTACCCATTATTACGTGATGTGTACCGTATATTATCAACAGATATGTGTAGGTTTGTATTATCATCTGGTCTGTACCTATTATTACGTGATCTGTGCCGTATGTTATCGACTGGTCTGTGTAAGGTTTATATTATCATCTGGTCTGTACCTATTATTACGTGATCTGTGCCATATATTATCGACAGATATGTATAGATTTATATTATCATCTGGTCTGTACCTATTATTACGTGATCTGCGCCGTATATTATCAACAGGCCTGTATACGGTTTACTTTATCATCTGGTCTGTACCTTTTATTACGTGATCTGTGCCGTATATTATCAACAGGTATGTACAGGTTTATATTATCATCTGGTCTGTACCTATTATTACGTGATCTGTGCCGTATATTATCGACAGATATGTATAGATTTATATTATCATCTGGTCTGTACCTATTATTACGTGATCTGTGCCGTATATTATCGACAGATATGTATAGATTTATATTATCATCTGGTCTGTACCTATTATTACGTGATCTCTGCCGTATGTTATCGACTGGTCTGTGTAAGGTTTATATTATCATCTGGTCTGTACCTATTATTACGTGATCTGTGCCGTATATTATCGACAGATATGTATAGATTTATATTATCATCTGGTCTGTACCTATTATTACGTGATCTGTGCCGTATGTTATCGACTGGTCTGTGTAAGGTTTATATTATCATCTGGTCTGTACCTATTATTACGTGATCTGTGCCGTATATTATCGACAGATATGTATAGATTTATATTATCATCTGGTCTGTACCTATTATTACGTGATCTGTGCCGTATGTTATCGACTGGTCTGTATAAGGTTTATATTATCATCTGGTCTGTACCTATTATTACGTGATCTGTGCCGTATGTTATCGACTGGTCTGTATAAGGTTTATATTATCATCTGGTCTGTACCTATTATTACGTGATCTGTGCCGTATGTTATCGACTGGTCTATATAAGGTTTATATTATCATCTGGTCTGTATCGTTTGTATTATTACTGGATGTGTAACGGTATATTTTTATCTGTTTTCCATATCGTGATGGGTAGAATGTATTGGTACATTTTCCGCTGACGTTGAAACAATCCGGTTTGGAAGAGATTGGTTGTGATAAGTTACTAGCAATATGGCGAACACTGCATGATAAAATCGTAGGAATTAAACAAAACTTGTTATCTAAACCTGGACACAGTTGTTATATATGGAATGTTGTGGTTTGCTGTAAAATAAGGACACATTGTGCCTAATAAAAGAATCGTTTGTTATAAGTTCGTGGGAAAGGTTTATCGCATCAATATCTCGGTTTTGTTTGGCCTGAAATTTGCCTCCATGGTGATATAACACTATTTCTAGTCCAAAAGGGCGTTATTGCGGTTATATTGACACAATTTCAGAATTTATTTATTAAGGTTTAACGACACATTAACAGCCAAGGTCATATCTTGTTGGTGACGGTGGAAGAAGCCGGAGTACCCAAAGAGAACTCCCGGGCAACGTGAGCAGCCCACTGCAGCACAGACAGGATTAGATTGGTTGAAGACATGCTTGCTATCGACGTTTGTACGCCTCATTACACTTCGGCATTTGTACCCCCATGTTGACAACCGGGGTTAAGTGCCTTACACAAGGACACAACGCGGGAGTCCGAATCGATCGCTCAGACGGTCACCTATCCAAGGACTAATAGGGCTCGATGTTGCATATATCGTAACTCCGACATCGTACCCCCACTGCAGCACAGGCAGGATTAGATTGGTTGAAGACATGCTTACTATCGACGTTTGTACGCCTCATTACACTACGGCATTTGTACCCCCATTTTGACAACCGGGGTTAAGTGCCTTACACAAGGACACAACGCGGGAGTCCGGATCGATCGGACGTTCCAACTATTTGGGTTTAAGGGCTTCGAAAAAAACATTTTATGTGTCCATCACCTTATTTTAGCCAGAACCCCACCCCCTCTACCCTAGAACTTATATTTAACCCTAACCCCACCCTATCCACTCAAAAACCACACCCTAACTCTAACCCTACCCTACCCTGATCCTAAACCCTAAAACCCCACCCCTGACCCTAACTCCCACCCCCAGGGACCTAACCCACCCCAACGTTAAGATCTACTCTGGGGCTACCCCTAACCCTAACCCAACCCCACCCCTGACCCTAACCCCACCCTAGCCGGACCAAAAGGTTTAGGGGCTATGTTTTGGTTTAGGGGCTAAAAAAACTAAAACCCCACCCCTGACCCCAACCCCCACCCCACTGGGTCCAAACCCCCTGCAACCTTTAGCCCTGCCCTGGGGCTACCCCTAACCCTAACCCCACCCCTCTCCTAACCCTAATACTATCCTAATTTCGACTAACCTCCTAAAACTAATAGCTCCTAAACAGGTTTAGTTGGCCGGCTCAGACGGTCACCTATCCAAGGACTAATAGGGCTCGATGTTGCTTAACTTCGGTGATCTGGCGAAAACCATTTACCGTAACGCCACCTCGCCCCCACAAACTTTCAGAATGAAGAAGAGACAAATGAAGTCGTAGGGCAAGTATTCGTTTTCGTCTTAACTTTCAGCGAAATGACCTATTGGTAAAATATTCATTTTAACCAGAACTGAGTACGGTCTCCAGCTCTAGCGTGGAAATGGAAAACCGTCACAATTGACCCAGAACGTACACACCTTTTGCAAAAAACTCCCTTGAGAGACACACTTTTTGCCTGTATTCCACATCGAGAACAATGAGAATCGTCATTTTGAGTGAAGTGATGTGAAACCTGTTTTCTCAAAGGGAGATTACTTTCAAGGACCCATCAATCGGAATAGTGAGGGGTATTACGATTATTTCAAAATGTATTCCTTTAGAATTTAAAGAGCTATATATGTGCAGCATATCGTGGCAATGCATGATTTAGAGATGGTAAATTATGGATATTTGGGGTAAGGAGATTACTACGAAACTTTCAAGATTCATTCCCCAGTAATGGTAAATGAAATAACCGTAATTCAAAAAAACGTATCAACTAGAACTGATCTGTCCGTGTGCACCGAAATTTCCTGACAATGGAATTACAAGAAGAGTTATTTTTAGTGACAACCTCAATAGTTTTCATCGTTTTTATCGAGTAAACGTTATCTGAAACGTTATCGTGTTACTCGGAATTACACCTGATACAGGTTATGGGCCAGAATATTTTTGGCCTACTAGCGGGAAGTCAGTAAGGGGAATGTAAACGGAAACAATATGAAGAAAATGACCGAATAGTACACTATGCAAAAGGGGTTATTAGTTCAATTTTATGATACATTATATATAAAGTAGTCAGTTTGCAATGTATACAATTCCCTCAAGAGTGCCTGTATAAATGACTAATTTCTGACCAGGACACGACCTATTTGACAAAAATCGCATCCTGGTGAAACAGGATAATTTGTTTTTGCCTTCGTCAATCATGTATGTGGAAAGAGAGTTTCCCAATCCCGAATATACATATTTAAAGTGTTTCAGAATAACAAACGGGTGTGGATTGTGTGGAAACAGAGCGCAGTGGCTCGATGGTCAGAGCATGGGACGTTATTTATTGGTGTTCAAAGTCGTTTTCATCATCTTTGACTACACCATGACCGGAATATAGTTACGATGTTAAATACTGCCAATTAGTTATACCTACACTACGTGGAGAGTGTATTATCACTACATCACCCGCAAAGTGGAGATTCCACCCGAGGAATTATTGCAAACTTGTTGTTAAGCATAACCAGCTCCAGCAAAGTTTCAGCCAATGGACCTCCGGGTTAAACCCGGAGGTCCATTGGCTGAAACATTGCTTGTGTTTTTTGCCGATATGTACAAAATTTTAAAGTTATAGCTTGTGTGATAACTCCACTCCGCGGGTGATTTAGTCACAATCCACTCTCCATGTACTGTATGCTCCCCACTTTAGAGGACTTTCTGCCCAGTCGTGGGTTCCGAGTCCTGTTTTGCATGTAAAGCAGAACTTGTTTATAATAGTAAACAAGCACTGTCCCACTCCCCAGAGATATCACGAGGGGGTATGTGACTTTAACATTTACGCTGCCGAAAGCGACTGTTGTCACCGTTTTATGATAACTATCTATATGTTCTGGTATGCGCAGATCAAACCTACCGTATGATTAATTGTTAGAAAGGTCTCAGATGACAGAGGTTCAAGAAGGTCCAAATATTTATTAAACTTCCTCGCATACAGGCGTACAAAGAGTTTCAACATATATGGCTAAAGTGGGCGTGGCAGTATATGGTTAAACCGGGAAGTCGACGGTTCGATCCTGACTGACAGTTACTCTGTTACGTTCTTCAGGCGACACTTCACACCAATTATCCGCGTGGGGGGGGGGGGGGGGTGTACGGTGGCGCCGTGTACCAAGGTATACTTCATGTAAATGGTGCACTTGCTTTCAATTCCCCCTCAATTGCTGAGTTGGTTTGGGAGTCCAGCATTCGCTTGCCGCTGTTCAGTCGTTCTATCCTGGTACACCGCCTTTCGTCACATGTAAAACTTTCGGACACTGTGGCCCGGCTTATGAAGATGTCGTTAAACCTCAGAAGGCATTGTTCGGAAAACAAATTTGATTAGAATCCCCGAGTGTGAGGAGCCAAACCGTTAAATTGAAACCCTTATGAATGAACCGTAACCGTGAAGAACGGTGTCATTCATAGTGAAGCCATTGATGTTCATTCATACATTTATCGATATAAGAATAGATCACCTGACTTGCTCTCCGTCCACATTAGTGTCAAGGTTTGTTTTATCAAATTAGCATTGCTCTAGAACGAATGATGACATAAGTTACGTGGCTGGGTCACCAATACCTCTTACAAGATGTTTAGCTGCTACATTGTAAGGCAGGAACATCTGGCTCGCTTGTTCTTGGCTTTTCGAAGTACTGTGGAAAGAGTAAGGAACTGCAAAATACACCTGGTTCTTCGAAAATGCAGAGGAAATATCTTTTGTTCTATCTGTGGTATTGGAGTAAGAACCGGCTTGCTCTTTATCAGAGATGCGGACCCCATGCTTGCATGGGAGGCGTTCTAGGTGCTGGGACAGACTGGCATCTCTATATAAATAGTATATTCCCCCTCACCTCCCCCCTCCCCGCTCCCCATACAGACTCCTTTTTGGCCTGTAACATTCGACAACTCTCGGAAATCTAACATATACTGGTTTAAACAAACTCGCGCAATAAAACTGATGTACCTTTTATATTGGGTTAACCTTGTACAACAGAACGGATTCATTATTTCAGTCAATATGTTTATTTATCTTTTTGTCATGGGATACGATACACTCTGGATAGCGAATAAACGGGCCCGCTTTGAAACTGTGACTTTCATTATTTATTGGTGTTAAAGTCACATTTCTGCACAACTGTTATTCGCGAGAGCAATATGGATATCAAGCCAAGTCCAGCCAATCGTTTTCTCACGTTATCCATTTGAGAACTTCCGCCCAAGGCATTGGTTAACGGGTCCTATTTTATCAGTTAAACAGTTGTTTACCTTTGTTAACAATCACTGCCTCACTTCCCCCGTTTCTGACTGGGAGACGTTCTTTATGTAAATCTAAAAAAAATGTTTTCGTTATAACGAGTTTTTCTCGTTATAACGATATGCTAATTTGTTATTTATTTATTTATTTATTTTATTTATTTATTTATTTATTTATTTATTTATTTATTTATTTATTTATTTATTTATTTATTTATTTATTTATTTATTTATTTATTTATTGGCGTTTAAGGTCGAATATTTTTAACAATGGTTAATCGTGACCACAACATGGAGATAGAGTCAAGGTTAGCCAATCGTTTATACTGATGTTGCCCATTTTAGAGAACTTTTACCCCAAGCATTGGTGACTGGGTCCTATTTTACCAGTAAAAACAGCTTGCTTACCACAGTAAACAAGCACTGCAACACTTCCCTCGGTTCCCTCGGCTGCGGGCTGTTTACTGGTAGAGTGCTGAAAGCCCATATTTGGGCTTTGTTCTGAAGTGCAGGTACCACAGCTTGAAGGCTCATGTTCAGTGGATGTGCTTTGTATTATCTTTGAAGTGATATTATTTAGTCTGTAAGGATTTGGCTTGTTACAATTTATGGGAGAGTGCCCATAGGCACTCTCCCATAAATTTTAACAACAAAGTCAAAGACATGTGTACAAGATTTGATGGCCAAAAATAATTTAGCACTCTACCAGTTAATTGGTTATAACGAGATGCCAATAAGTTATAACGAAAACAGTTTCTGGTCATAACGAGAATGTTGATTCGTTACAATGAGATGTTTTCTTTATAACTAGAATGTATCTCTATAACACAAGAAAAAAACTACTGTGTCCTAAATCACCCACTCTTATGAAATTACGGGTTAAAGATAGAATTGCTGACTGAGGAAGCATGCAGTTCCTGTAATTAAAAACAGTTCATGTGCGTTAAAGCCATTGTTAATCCAGCGACGAAACATCTCACCGTCTGCTCTGAAGCAATGCTGGTTATTTGATAAAACAAACCTGGGCAATAATCTCAGGCGTTTGTACGCTAAAAATACGGTTTCGTTTATGGCAATATATTCCCCACGTGACAGGTTTTTTCTCTCGCTGCATCAATGCGAAATATTCGATAGTGATTACAAGTGCTGTTCGTAATCAAAGACCTTGGCAAGAAACATTATTAAAAATATATTTCTGCCACAATTAGTCACAAATAATAACGATTTCGTCCTATTGATATCGAGATACTGCGGAAATACGACAGCTTTTTTGCTTTTTCTATTTTGAAAAAAAAAATTGAAAATTGCGCACAATTCGAGCCAGCGGCGATCATGGAAATAATGGTGAAACCGGAGTTCTGTGTCCTGCATTCAAATCCAAAGTACATAGAACACTGGCTATAGTTGCCTCTAGCCAATAAACTGTATTTACTGGTTATATCCAAGTTTGATATAACAGGCGTGAAGAAAGAGGTTTCCAAAAAATCTGATTACTGTAATTTATTTATTGGTGTTTAAGGGTATATTTCTATACAATGGTCAATTGTGACCACAACATGGGCATAAGGTCAAGTCCAACCAATCGTTCATACCCATGTTGGCCATTTTAGAGCACTCCTACCCCAGGCATTGTTGACCTGGTTCTAGTTTACCAGTGAACAACTTTACTTCCGGGGTTTCTCAGAGGCGACAAATCCGATACATATGAATAAAAATGGTAAATTTGATTTTTTTTATTGCTCCATAATAGTTTAGTAAACTTTTACCAAAATTGTCAGGATCATCCTATCCATGGGCTCGTTCCAATGAGGTCACATGATATGGTTTTATTGTGTGGTTTTAACAGTTTTTCAAATGTTTATTTTGAAAATTACTCGGTGAATGTGGCCGATTAGTTAGGTAAATGGGTTGATGCTTTGTCATTCCCGTTTCCACAAATTTGTT
Source organism: Pictodentalium vernedei (assembly GCA_031216915.1). Lineage (NCBI taxonomy): Eukaryota > Metazoa > Mollusca > Scaphopoda > Dentaliida > Dentaliidae > Pictodentalium > Pictodentalium vernedei. The sequence continues at coordinate 12,686,752 of CM062288.1, read as the reverse complement.
ATTGTGACCTTAGTCAAAAATGATTCGCCCGCCCCTTGACGGGATACACTGATAAAGGAGCGGTCACCGGATCTCTGTATGTCAAATGTATGTTGATCTGGAGTGTAATAAACTTGGGTTGAACACCAATGCAAAAATATACGTGAGCGTTAGTGTGGTGCAGTTCGTCGTGAAACGCTTTCCAGGGAACCAATACTATGAATTTTAGCAACTGTATTTTCCAGAATTGTATTTTCTTCGATTAAGGAATGATCGTTTCTTTTTGTCTATTTCTTGAGTTACGAACCCTAAAAAACAAAGTCCAAACTGTGTAAATGGGCGATGTTTGGACTTTGTTTTTTGGGGTTCATAACTCAAGAAATAGACAAAATGAAACGATCATTCCTTATAATTAAACATTCGCGACCCAAATAAATAAATAGTGTTAGTCGTCCTCTACTTCAGTGAATAAAGACTTAAAAACTAAAACTGGTAGACATATTATTTTTCTGGCATAAAAGAGGGCGCATTTTATTGAAATGCAGGTAGCAATTGCGCTTATGCCATTAAATGTTTTATTGACCAATGAATTACGTAATGCAACGAAAACGTTATAAGCCACGCCTCCCTCAAATTCATTCAACTGTTCACTTCACGTAACAGTTCTTTCCGTGGTAGGTGGAAGTAGGCCATCAGTATTACATTGTATTTTGGTTTTGACCGTTTCCCGAGAACTGAAAAACACATTTTGTAAAAGTGGAGTTAGATATAAAGCCAGATGACAGGAAATTAGTTGAATTCAATGTCAAAATTGCCGTATTCGTCGTAACCAGCCATTGTTTACAATCGATTTGGGTAAAACGATGAACGCAGACGATCACCCAGTGTGCGTAAAAATTGAAATGTCAAATAAATTCAGTTGCGAAGAAAAAGAAAAATTGACCCGCCACGGTCATTTAAATATTTTATAAATAATTTTATGGTGATAAATGAGTAATATAAATTTATTTTTCTTTTTCAGATTTAGAACGTGCCAGTGTTCTAACTTCTGTTGATTTGACACCATGTTGCAACTTCGAAGACTGGTATTTTAGAGGCGTGGCTGGGGGCGGACCTAATTGTGTTTTTTTTTCGGTTCATTGAGTTATGAAAAGAAAAAACAGAATCGTGTGAGCCAATCGTTTTATCTGAAAACGCATGAACCGAAAAAAAGTTTAATTATGTGAATATAAATGACGGAAATGAGTCGGTAGCATTTCGAAAGATAACAATTTGCTATCTGGCAAACTTCCACGTCTTTGAAAATATGTAAGATTTTTATAGTATCGGCCCCCATGGACAAGTTATAGATTTCAACTCCTTGAGCATTGGACGTAATATGATTAAAGAGGTTAAGATTGAAGCAGTTTTCGTAAAAACGAAATTCGACGGCATGTCAAATGAAAATGTCAAATCCACTGTCAGAGGTAAACTTGACAATTATGGCATTTTCTTATGAAGTAACACCTTGTATGTCAAGATTTAGCCCAAGAACATTAGGTTTCACTAGGGAAAAAAATCGGAGAAGGCTGATTTTTTCAGGGAATGTCGAGTACATGTCACTGAACGATTAGACAAAAGTCCCCTAAAATCCCAGTTGAGCTTTTTTTTCTACAGCCTTTTTTCGAAAACGCGTTTGAAAAAAATCAAAAAAAATCGGACGAACTTTGTAACCTCGAATTGATCCAACTTTATTTTTCGTTTACGCGTATTTCGAGCTACACAATGTCTAATATACATTTACCTAGAGGAAAATGTGCATTCTGTGACAATTTCTGCGAAAAATTATTGAAAATTCACAAAAAGTATCGGATTTACGCAAAAAATGACGATTTTCCTAACGGATTTGCCCAAAGGGTCGCAGTACAGAACGGGATGTTAGTTGGACAGACGATAAAAAAATCCACCACCATTTGAAGACTTTTATCATTGCTTACAAAATAGACATTATGGAAGACCCCCTTTGCTTCTGGCCGAGTTCCCCTTTTGGCATAAAATTCGTCAGCATGAGAACTCAACTATTTTCGGGCTTGGGACCGAACAGACACGTCTGTGTCTGGCAGCATTAGATCAATAAATAATATTTACAGAATGTACAAAAATCAATAAATAATATTTACAGAATGTACAAATCAATCAACATGGATTAAGTTACATTGACTATTATCAACGCTATATACAGAAATGACATGACCTATATACATATTATTCATCGAACTCAGACATTTCCGACAGGACAGTGTTTCTCTGGTTGTTACAAGAATCCGAACTGCAATTACACAACCTGAGCAAGAGAGTCCTGCCTTCTTACACCCACACCTTTTTGTACAAGCACTCTTGCAACCACAACTGATCAGATTCAGTAGGTTATCGGGGGCACATGGCTTTGTGGCTGCAGTCGGTACAAGAAGTCCATTGTCTAGCGACCACCCCCAATCCGTCGGAGGAAGCGAAGTGCCCAGCCATTGTTGGACCTGGAGATAACATCTGTAGACATGTTGTTGTGCAGCATCGCTGCTTGGTGGGAGTGAGGCTAGGTCGATGGGTTTATTCAGTTTAGATTTTGCTACATAACGCTTGTAAGTGACATATCTATATTGGTCGAGAGAGGAAACAGTTTTACTCCCGTATAAGATCAGGAGAAGTTGTTTCCCGGCAGCGGCTACTGCACTTGGTGTACTGTCATCCGCCAAAATTGTGTTGACATACTGTTGTGAGTCGCTAGTAACATCGGAGACAATTGTACTGAATACTTTCTTCTTACCAACTCGAAAGAGTGCAGAAGTAGTGTCACAACCACTTATAGAATGTGCTACAAGGAGGTTGCTTCTATGGTCACCCATTTTGGTTGCTATTTCACTAACTGAAACTAGTAAGTTTGGGGTAATGGAATACATCATGTGAATATTACATCCCGGTTGAACTCGAGAGGTAAGAATGACTAACAAGTCTGTGTCTGTTCCCACAACGACAACATTGTTGTCATCTTGAGCGATGTCAAGTGCAGTTTCGGCTATCAGTACATCAGCATCAGCCTCGGCCTGCTTGGACTGAATATTGATAGCAGATAGCTCCTGCATTAGAAGATCGATCAGTTGGGTTTTGTTCTTGGCATTTGCAAGGAAATCGGATTGGGGTGTGGTGGCTGGTAACTCGGGTGAGATATTGATATCAATGGAATACCTGTCTTTAGATCTACGGGCTTGTTCCATGCCCTTTGTCGACATTGTACAAGCATAACCATCAAAAACAACCACGACGTTCGCCCCAAAATGTCTCACTAGATAATTGGAATATGATGTACATATGTCCTTATATGACGACTGTTTAGGCCATACAACTGCCCTCAATAAAAATCCACCATCTACAACAAACAGAGAATGTTCTGGGATTTTAGTTTGCTCGGAACCGTATGTTTTGAGGATCTTACCGAGCCTGCTTTTCTGTGTCTTCCTCATTCCAGCAGAATCAAACAATGCTGGTGGTTTCGGGGCGAGTTCATATTTGAGATACTCTTCCATCTCTGCTTGTGACTGAATAACACATGTGATGCGGTTGAACAGAATTGTGGGGTTAATCACTACCTTACTTCCACGGACTTTGATGCTATTTGCCATCGATGCGAAAGACTTCACAATGTCAACACGTCGTAGTTTGATGCTGTTGAACGTTTTGCTTACAACATTCGATACGCAACATTCACCAATTTTGCGAACTTGGTCACAGTTCACAGTTTCGTCGGCCACAAGCCCGGTCGCTATACAGACTAATTGTAGTGGATCTCAATTCTGAAAGGGGGAATGCACTCTGAGCCAGTTCAATAATTTGGTGATATCATTGGCATCAGTCAATTGTGAACTTTGACGGAGATCCCGATGTTGTTCGCCATGACCAGTGTGAACATGAACAAAATTTTCGAGAGCATTACATATCGGAAGGCAAAGAGGTAGTCCATGTACCCATTTCGCAACAGTGCTATCGGTTATTCCCCTGCCATGTGTGAGACCACCAGGGAGCTTGAACATTCTCATTAAACACTGCTCTATGGTCTGATCAGAATATATCCCGTCCCAGAATTTATCTGAGCGCCTTATGGTAAAGTAACCTTTCTCAGTGAACAACTTCAAATCATCCTGTTGCATTATTTCTGTTAGCTCATTCATCTGCTGCAAATAGAGATGAGAACTTTTTGCGTATGCAAAATGACCATCTGCGTGAAATACTGGAATCATATTGCGAACACAATATGTGTGGAGTTCCCAGTCGCCTGTGCGCTCTGCTCTCAAGAACAACTGGAGAAGACCTATTTGCTCGTAGTATTGTACCCAAAGCTTTCCTGTGCGTCCTAAGGACGCATTCTGGAGCAGTTCGTGTAATTTTGACAGTAGATGGTTGACACTTTCTTGATTGACAGCGTCAGTTGTTGTACAGTCACCTCTGGCAAGTCCACAGAATATTTCATTGACTTCTGTGCAGTCTATGTTATCTAGTGTTCGGCTTTCTTCAAACACAAGTTTTGTAATGGCAATTTGTGTTAGCAAATGGGCACGAACTGCTCTTGATGACCACTGACCAAATGATGGATTGACCCACCAGCATAAACAGTCCCCCAAAGTTCATCCAAGCTGCTACCAGCAATGATCGAACCAATTGCCCCTAAATATGACATAATCATATGGAAGCCGCCGAGTCTAACGAAAACTTTTGTCAACTTATCTGACGAAGACACAATCTCCACTGCTTTGATATAAAGTGGTTGGTCAAACGTCACTGGACAAACGTTCAGTCCCTGTTTCTCACATTCAGTTTGTGCAAACATGAGAGCAGTGTAAATTGTGCTCGGGTTTGAATTTGAGCTTAGGGGGTATGGTTAATATTTCACACGTTTCACCAGTTCATTATGGAATAAATGAATATTGTTATATATCGTTATAAAGCCACTGCTTTTCTGCAATTTTTGATATATAATTTAACTCCCAAAGTAGTCGTAGATTTGATTTAATGGACGTTGTGTACCGTTGTGTGTATGAAAAGAATAAAAAAATTTTCGTAATTTTGTACATTTTCGTGAATATTTCACCATTGAGTGTGAGGATTGGTACAAAGTTGGCATTTTCTGTTGGGGATATGTATTCTCAATATAATTCAGCACGATATTTATGATTCTCACCCTACTAAGGCGAATAAGAATGAGAAATATGGAGCTGGGTCGAATTTTTTTTTAATTTTTTTTTTTTCATCAAAAAAACGCTATAACTAAAAAAGCTCAACTCGGATTCGCGGGGACTTTTCACACTTTATCCGCAATGTGTGTCCCGGAAACATAAAAAAATCAGCTTTCTCCGATTTTTTTCCTTACTTTCTCATTTTTATGTCTAATGTGCCTGGACTAATTGGTTTCAAGAGGAAACTTTTGGTTAGATTTTTTATTGTCTCGATATTAATTTAGATTTGGGTGCTAAAGGTCATGTTTAACATCTGTGGGTCTATCACGACCGCAACATGGGTATCGAATCAATTTTAGCCTATCATTTATACCCACGTTATCCACTTTAGAGGATTCACCTCGGGGAACGGTTCCGGTTCCTAATTGTAAAGAAGCACTACTCCGCTGCCCTGGGTTCCCACGGTGAATCTATTTGCGTTTAACGCCTCGTACTTCTGCACAATGGTCAATGATGATCGCAATATGGACGTCAAGTCCACCCAATCGGTTATACTTATGTTGCTCATTTTAGAGGACTCCCACCATCAACACAGGTGAACTGGATTTTTTACCACACAACGTGCACTGCCTCACTTCCCGTGGTTACCATAGCAGGGCTGGGAATCCAGCTTGATATTTTAGACTATATTCAGCTAAGTTTTTGCTCAACCTAGGATGTCGATTTAACGAGCTCATTCATATTCTCTTGATAGACGCCGAGACGGTGAAATTTTGAATTTACGGCTTCGTGAGCATCTAGTAACAGGCAAGACGACTGTGCCTGCTAGCCATCCTATGTACGTATTGGTTGATCCCGTTTGGGAGAGTTTTTTTTGTATTTTTACAAGTTATTAATATCCAAATACAAAATGCTGTTTAATTTGCCATGTTCAGATAAAACATGTTGTATTATTTGCCCTGCCAGCTGGAAACCAAATAAACTCTGGACAAACTGACGTCAATCGTCAGGGATAGCTACACGCCCTGAACACTGAATCGTATCGACTGTTGTGCGATATTCAGTGTAAAAACTGACGTCAACCCTCAGGGTTGCACGTCCTGAATATGGTGAATGGTATCGCCGGTAGTCCGATTGGTTTGTGGGGATCATTATTCGCATTGGTATTATTATATTGGCATCAATTGTTTGGCGCGCGATACAAAAAATGGAATTATTTTTTTTATGATATGTCACACACGCGCAAATTTGTCAAGATTTCTGGGGATTGCCTAATTTGATGCTTTACTACCCCCCCCCCCCCCCCCCCCTTCCCACAACCTACTCGCACACTCATTACTTTTTGTCAAAAATGGGCATTTTGTTGGGTGAAAACGATACTTATTAAATTGTGTTGAAGGTCACATTTTTGCACGGAGGCAAATTGTGGCCGCAGCAAAGATGTAAATTGTTTTGCCAATCGAGTCTACCCGCGTTCTATTTGAAAGGCTTGCGAGCCAATCATTCGTTACTGGACCCTGCTTTACCAGTAAAAGATATTGTTTACCACAAGTAAACAAGCACTGCCTCACATCCCGGGGTTCTCAAGGGTAACCAAACTTTGAGATTTACAGTTTTTGCAGAGTGGAAAGGCATAAAATATAATTATATGATAGGGGATCAAGTACTTAAATGACGCAATCAATTTTAGAGACATAACGAACTGAAAATGAATTTTACACCCGCCTTAGACAAATACAGTAATTCTTGTTTAGAAATATAATAAGTCTAGCTCAATGAACATTTATTAGACACATTTCAAAGCATCACTGAAAAGGTGGCATCTCAGACATGTTCAAGACGTAACTGATTTGTTGGCATCAGAAGACTGGTGTTGTAAAGGTTAGGAAGTAGGTTATGTTGGAATATTGACTGTTCGGGTTCATTCAGATCGAAAGTACCTCCACGGCTTTCCGATTTGAGATTAATCATAGCTGACAACATTAATGACAGGTGGCTGGAATAAATGTCCAGCTGGCTATTGCTTGGAAGTTTTACGGCCTGGTGGAGCCTTAGTGATCACCTAAGGTGCTTACTAGTGATCACCCGTGGCGATCACCAGTGATCATCTCCCGTATGAGGATAAGAGGGGTGTGAGGTGAGGGCCGGGTAACTGGGTGGAGGAGGATGGGGGATTCTGGAAGGAGAGGGAGGACGACTGTATCACTATGGTGCAGGGTCATTTGGAAGGGTCCCCAAGGACAGGTCCCCATGTATGACGGGGGAGCTAGGGATAGGGTCACTGGGAACGGTCACCGGGTCACAGATGGGATGGAGAGACGCGTGGGGAGGTCTTCTGGTCGAAGTTCCTCCGCGGGGTTTGGGTCGCCGGGGAACTGCGTCGTTCATGGTAGGATGCGGGAGTAATGTCCCGGGGCAGGTCTTCCTCCGAAGGGATGGTGAGGTGTTGGGTCAAGTGTGGAGGGCAATTGCTTCTGGAAGAAGGACGACTGTGTCGCTCCATTTCGTCCTGTTTGGTCATCTCACTAGTGAAAGCCTGTGGTGATCACTAGCGGTCATTTTCCAAATATGAGGATAAGAGAGGTGCGGTGTGAAGCCTCGGGGAGGCCTCACATCACCGCTCTTATCTTCATCTCGGTTCAAGTGATCACTCGTGATCGTCTGTGGTGATCACAAGGGATCATTCTCCCCGTATATGAGGATAAGAGAAGTGTGAGGTGAGGCCTCTGTTGTGAGGTAGAGGCACTAGTAGAAGTGGGTGGCTCCTGGGGATGTATCGTTTCAAGAGTCTCGTAGAAGTACGTGCCGCGCAGGCGCAGTGGTGTCCAGGAGGTTAGCTGTCTACCAAGGTTAAAAGAAAGCGCAGTGGATTCCACTTGCAGGGCCAGCGAACGCAGGTCAGACCACCCAGACCTGGTTATCCTCGGTGGAAAACGAGTAGACCCCCACGAGACCCCTAAAACGACACATCGCCCGGGGGCCACAGGCTGCTACCAGAGCCACTACCGCCAAACAGAAGCCTCACCACACACCTCTCTCATCCGCATACTGAAAGAACGATTACTAGTGATCACCACAGGCGATCACAAGTGATCACTTGAACCGAGATGAGAATAAGAGGGGTATGAGGTGAGGCCTCACCCCACACATATCTTCATACAGGGAGAATGATCCAACGGGACGAGCGAGAGCAACACAGTCGCCCTTCTCTCAGAAGCCCTCGCCGTCTACATTTGACCCAACACTCCACCACTCCTTCCAAGGAAGACCTGCCCTGGGACCCTACTCCCGTATCCCGACCACAAGCGACACAGTTACCTGGCGACCCAAACCCAGCTGAGAAACTTTGACCAGAAGACCTCGCCACGTGACCCACAATCCCATCCCATGTGTGACCCTTTCCAGTGACCCTATCCCTAGCTTCCCCCGTCATTCATAGGGATCTGTCCTTGGGATTTTTCCATATGACCCTGCACCAGACACCCTGGCCAAGAGCGACACAGTCGCTCTCCCTCTCCTTCCAGAATCCCCATCCTCCTCCATTCAGTGACCCGGGCCTCACCTCACAACCCTCATCCTCATATGGGGAGATGATAACTCGTGATCACCAAAGGCGATCACTTATGATCACCACGGGTGATCACTAATGATCACTCGAAGAGAGAGGAGGATACGAGGAGTGTGAGGTGAGGCGCCACATCATAGGCCTCTTATTCTCACACGGGAAATGTTCACTCGAGATCTATGAGGGCAAGATGAGGCCGTGAGGTGAGGGCTTTTTGTCATGAAGGCCATGAGGTGGGGACTGAGAGGTCAGGGGAGGCGATGAGTGCTATGAGTTAGTTGAAACCTCTCCCCATAGGAATCTTGTACTCGTGTGGGGCGACGCTTACAGAGGTGCGTTTGGGTAAGTTTCGGTGGGGATTCGGGGCAATAAAAGGTCCGTTGGGGTAGGTATGGGTCGATGTTGGGTTGTTTGTGGTGATTTGATGTACTCCCACTGAATCGAACATACCCTCAGAACACGCCCCCTTTCCAACAAGAAGGCTATTGCGCTCCATAGCAACCACGCGCTACCCCTAACAACCAAGATTGCGGCACCCCAGGTCAAAATGGCTGGGACAGAAGAGTGCGTCATCTTAGAAATACGCGCTGTGCAAGCGCAGTTGTACCGCGTGTCACCATGGTAATGATGCCACAAATTGGCGGCTCGCATGGGTTACCATGGCCAACTCGCCCCGCCCTTCCGGTCATGTGATAGATGACATCAGATGAGAACCTGCATGAAAACCTGACAAAAAGGCAAGAAGTCAATTCACATATTACTAAAGTCCAATGCTCAAGGAGTTGAAATCTATAATTGTCAAAGATAGGCACATGCCATTTCAAATATACGTGCGCACAATACACTACATATCACCACGACAATTACGTCGCAAGGTGGTAGGTTGCTATATCATCCAATAGTAAGCAATGGTGTGGCAGTATTACGCGATAATGGTTTGGTTTGATAATCATTATTGGTTTGTTGGTGTTTTATGACACTTTAATAAACTTTAATTTAATTGGGGTCATATTGTGTCGAAGATAGTTTTACATCTGGAGGAAGCAAGAGTACCAGGAGAGCCCAGCGAGCAGCGGCGAGTAACTGTCAACTCTCCAACGGACTAATCTCACAGGAGCAGGCTGAGCATTGGTTGTAGGCATGTGTGCCAACAACATGCGATACGCCTCAGCACATGGTGTAACCGTGCTCCCAAGCAGGCAATTGGGATCAAGTGCCTTGTCCAGGAACACAACGCAAGTTACTCTGTCCAGGCATCAAATTCAACCTTCCGATCTAAAGACCAATGCTCTAACCACTGAGCAACCGCGCTCCCGATAATTATGACTGAACGTCAGGTCTAGTATTACTTGCAGATTACTTTATTTTTCAAACTGACTAAAATTGTATCAAAAAAGGGCGATGGTTGTAACAAAAGTAGTGAGCTAATTTTCTAACAAAAGTGATTGATTTTGTAACAAAAGTGGTGAGCTGTAACAGAAGTGGGCAAGTGTTGTAACCAAACAGGTGAGCTGCGATGCAAAAAATCTTCCTGCCCCTTCTAAAAACAAGTGTTTGACCACCGATGTGGTATTAGTCCCCTACGGCGCTTTTGTGACATAAGGTGTTTTTGTCACAGAAGACACTAGAGTATATAAGCATCTTGGATTTTTAAAAAAAAAATATTGAGCATGCATAATCTCCTCACAACCCCTTTATCCATGTACTATATACGAAAAGTGCCGCTTGAACCATGTTGGAGGGAGTAGTGGTAACATAAAATAGAGAAAAAAGCTTAAAAAACACAACAGAAATGGTTGCCATGGCGCCATCTTGAATTTTGGAAAAAAAATATTGAACGTGCAACATCCCATTACAACCCTCTATCCATGTGCCAGATATAAAAAGTGTAGCTTGAACCATGTTGGTGGGAGGGGTGGTAACATGAAAATAGAGAAAAAAAAAGCTTAAAAAACACAACAAAAATGGCTGCCATTCCGCCTTCTTGGATTTTGAAAAAAAAATTTGAGCGTGCATCATCCCCTCAGAATCATTTATCCATGTACCAAATATGAAACGTAGCTTAAAGCATGTTGGAGGGAGAGGTGGTTACATAAAAAAACAGACAGGCAGACAGACGGACAGACAGACTGGCGGGCGGGCGGATGGAGTGCAATCCTATAGTCCCCTTACGGTTCCCGTAGGGGACTAAAAATGTCCGTACGACTGATATAAATGACGTTCCCCCATAGAGTTTGGAAAAAAAATCAAAACGTTTGTTTAAATGGCCTAATTTTCCTGAGTCTGATTGCTCATAATATTTTTTCTGTCTCAAGTGATGGAAGTGAACAATTAAGGCTCGTCAGTTTCTCTATCACGCAGGCCACCAAAAGAACTCTTCGATTTGACCCCTCTCGCCAATTACGGTTAGAATCCGCCAGGACCCTTTGATTTTTTACCCTGGTTTGCCCCAACGTCTAGGTCCTTGATTTCCTATGAGTAATTCTCTACTAGCTCCCTAACTTTTACCATCCACCCCGTCTTGATATTTGAGTTGAAAATTCTCTGGAACATTACTTTTCACCATCGGCTGTCAGGGAGATTTACCAAATTAAGATGATAACCAAGTTTCAATAGGTCTATCCTGTCCTTTATCCTCATCCACCCAAGCTCACCCCCGATTGCCTCTACTACTGCGGCATTACTCGACCCAGTTATCCACCGGCCTGAATCGTTCTGCAGGATTTCTAAGCTCTTTACAGCGGTCTGCATTGGGGGGGGGGGGGGGGGTGACCACTTCCGTGCCGTATGTTATACTTGGCAGACCCACCATTTCCCAAATGGTTTTCCACGAAAACCTTATTGAAACTGTTTCTCCCTATAGTTTCATTTGGTTAAGGGTTCGCTTCCCCTTCAGAATCAATGTGTTTGTGTGGTTTTGGTATATGCCACTTCCTGTGATGTTTATATTTACCCCCAGATACTCGTAATCATCTGTCTCTCCTATACTAAGAAGTTTGCTGGTACCTTCCGGAATACAGAACTCCCAACTCTCCACCTTCGAGTGGGGTCTACTTTGCGGCCCACAGGTTTTACTTTGCTCTTGCTTTCATGAAGTTAGAGTTTCTATTTGCTCCTATATTTCCCAACAATTCCCAGCATTTTCGCCAGCCCCTCTTCGCTCTCTGACACTAGCACCATATCGTCTGCAAAAACATGTCCCTGGGATCTTGAAGATCCCAATTGCTACCTCCTCGTCGCGATGCAGGAGTTAGTCTCCAAAACCTTTGATGTGCAATGCAAAAAGAAATGGTGAAAGGATACACCCCTGTTTTAGGCTCATCTCCATAGGCACAAGTTTTATTATGTTTCCCAGGCTAAGTTAACTCTATATCTTTATATAATGCTTTCACAATTCCAACAAACTTTCCTCCCAGAACCTCAAGCTTGCGCCACATACACTCCGTCCATACTCGATCGTATGCCTTTTTAACCTCCAAAAAGGCCAAAACATTTTTTTGCTTTCGCGTATTCTATCATTTGGGATAGTGTGACAAGATGGTCAGTGACTCCTTCCCTTCCTGAAGCCATTCTGGATTTCTCCAAAAACCCTTCTCTTCAATCACCTCTAATCTCCCATACAGGACTTTACAGAAGACTTTTCTAATGTTGCTACTGACAGGGATCCTTCGCTAGTTATCAAAGACGTCTTTTTCCCCATTTTTGTGAATAAATGTCACTTTGCTTTCTCTCCGCTCATTTGGGAACTTGTTTTTCTATGGCTAAATTGAAGAGGGCAGTTAGGCTTTCCAAGTGTTCCTCTCCACCTTTTTTGATAAACTCGTTAGGAATTTCATTCACCCATCCCGCTTTTCCCCGCCCGTTTTTTTTTTTTATATCACCTTTCGCACCTTCTCCGTTTTAATTTCGCTGAACACGCAGTTCGATAGATTTTCCTCGACAAGGTTCGGACACTTCGTTGGGTCCCCAAGCCCTATCGCTTATCGTTTAGCTTTTCCCTGTGCTTGAATAGTTCTAAAGCGATTTGATCTTGCTCGTCTGTAACTCGGCCATCTACATTAATACTCTGGGATACATCCTTTGTTACGTTTATTCACCGATTTTCAAAATACGTTCGAACTCTACCCCCGCCCCCCCCCCCTCCCCTGTCGTTCTTATCGTCCTAATAAGAACGCCATTTCGCACTCTCCGATTATCGTCTTTAATCTTATTCACTTTATTTCGTGCTTGTTGGTATTCTTCCTTGGCTATCGTGGCCTCGTTGCTTTCCGCCCGCTCAAATTTTCTACTTCTGTATGCAGCACATTTAGCTTTTCTACCGTTTATGGCCCTCTTCAGTTCTTCGTTCACTCTGTACCCAAGTTCCCGTGTTGGCACCCTAATCTCTACTACACTTTCTTTCTCTGCCTCCACTAGTCTCGCAACTATGGCGTCGGCCATCTTCTGGACACTGCTCCCCCCCCCCCCCCACACCCCCACAGTGTACGGTTGCAAGCTTTGGTTTGTTTTTCTTCGCATTTCGCCCAGCCGGCATCCTTTGAGTTCCCGAATATCCTTGAAGCTTCCTTTGCTTTCCAATAGCCGTTTGGCCCTGGTCGTCACTAAACAAACTGATCACTATCCACCTCCATTTTACCCTCTTGTACCCCTATCACCTCCCTCCATAAATTAATATCCGATAATGTAGTCGATAGTTTATTTTCTGTCGTCCCTCTCTAAGGTCCATTTCCCCTTACACACCTCGCGTCCCTGTTCAGAATCTTCAGACCGAGCTTTGAAGTTCAAAAAGCTTCCTTCCGTTCCTGTTGACTTTCTTGTCCCCGCCCTCTGTGCCTTACTTATCACTCATGCGTCCATTAAAGTTACCCATCAGAATACCGATGCCCCTATTTTCTAGTTCTGTGATATTGGACCTTAGGGTTAAGTATATCGAGTCATTCCACTCAGTTTTGCTTCAGTCCTCCGCACAGTACACAATATACTTGCCTCAGGCCTCCCGCCCCGCTCCTCTCCAAAAAGGCTACGCTACCCGTAGAATTTTATCCCTTAACTCACCTCCCCCTGACCCCCTTTAATACCCATTCTCACCTCAGTCTGGACACCCGTCGAGCACTTACCATTCATGTTTATATTATAGGACCCAATGACCGAAAACGACAAAACACCAAAACAAACGAAAAAAGACAATTAACGTAAACAAAAAGCAACATCTGAAAAGAAACCTATCAACTAAACTCTTATTTCGCCCTACGATCGTCCCCGAACGCACATGTAAACTGAATATAAAAAAATGTTGTCCGAAATAAAAACTAATACAAAATATTTATATAGTTCCGAGAAGAAAATTCTCTTCTCGAGTAGTATTCAATCGTGCTCTTAAGCAGCATCGTAGGTTCTCATGTAATTCTCAGTCGTCGTTCATTGTGAGAAAGGGCTCAACATTGAACACTACTGATTTGTTTCGTTCGATGACGTCCAAAGGTTTTCACGCGAAATGTACTGGGTTAAGTTGATAAAAAAAATGCAGGGGGATGGGTGAATTCAGAATTTCCAGATTAAAATGTTAGGGAAGGCATAAAGCCGTCTCGTGCGTTCTAACGAATCGTACTTTTGATAGTAACCTACCACAATTGTAGAATAGAAATCTCAAGCTCCGTGTTCGATCAGGATTATGATCCAGAACGTCGTGCATGGATGCATCCCAAATCAGACTGTATGGACGCATCCGATATGCCTTACTTTAGCGACTTATTTCAAGTTGAATTTCTGTATAAATACACAAGTCTGGTGAAGTATGGGGGGGGGGGGGGGCAGAAATAGACGACCATTGAGTTTTTCCTGTATTAATAAGTCCACCGCAGCTGGTTGATTCCAGTCCCATGTCCTCAACCCTCGTGTTGTATTGAATGAACTCTTGATTTTTTCTGCAATATTTTAAGTGAAGGTGGACTTAGGGGAATTTTTAGGGACATTTCATTCCAACGCAATGCACGTCATCTAAAAAACTGCAGAATTTTAGTTCCACCAATATAACCGATAAAATGTATTCAGAATAGTCGTGATGTAGTACTGTCCAAAACTGCAACTTTTAACATTCGTTTGAAAGGTCACATAAAGTTGAAAAGAGAAAGGAATTTCTGTAGAAACGTTTTAGGAAAGTGTTCAGTATTTCTTTACTGTATTAGGTTTTAACGACACCAACAGCCAGTGTCACATTGTCCGAGAGTTTTACAGATGGTGGAAGCCAGGGATATCTGGAAGAGGCAAAGAACAGCAGCGAGCAACTGTTCAGTTACAACGTACTAACTCTTCCCAAGCAGGGTTAGCAGCGGTTGAACGCAAGTGTATCGTGGACTTGCAGTACGCCTTAGTACACAGCGCCACCGTGTCCTCGCGTGGGCAATCCGTTTCAAGTGTCTTGCCCAAGGACAATGACGTTATCGTTGGTCCGCATCAAACAATCTACCTTTCGGTTTGACACTAAATACTCTTATCAGTTAGTTCCTGTACCCGTGTTACGTGAAGTGATAATAGTTCGGCGTTGGCGGTACTGAAAGAATGTATAGTTTTATTATATGCTAGCCTGCTAATTATCGCAAATTATCTAAAGGATGGAGGTGCAGATGAAAGGACCAAAGTATTAAATGGAGAAATTGCGTTATTAAAAAGCTTTCGGCCAAAGGCTTTCATCAGTTTTGCTAACTTCAGAAAACACTGCACACTGTTTAATGTCGGCCTTCCGTGTGAAATTTGCATTCAACCGAGTATGTAGTATTTCTGAAGCTAACCAAAATTGATGAAGTCCTTTGGCCGAAAGCATTTAATAGAACAGTTTCTCTATTTAATACTTTGTACCCTTTAACTGGACCTTATGGAACAGATGAATGTCTAATAGATATTTATAGATATCCATCGACTGGATGGATATCGAGGAATGTTCCTCGGTAGCTTCACAAGTGACATCACGCGTCGGGTTGAAGGAACGATCAGATGTGTTATGGTTTAACTGCTCGCCGTCAAATTGGGCTGAATATTGAGCAATAAAATGTCCTTTAGCACACAAAATGAAAATCTGTTCTATTTTAGTAAATATCGGGAATTCTCAGTGTGGAGCTGAAAATTTTCATTTTTCAAGAGCAAGGCGCTCGTGAAAAATAACTCACGGCTGCACACATGAGATAATTCCCAATCTTCACTAAAACAGCGTAGATATCCTGTATAAGATATATCGCACTTCATGTAATTTAGTGAATCATGGGGCGATAATGAATTGATAAACTTTTAAAAAAAAACAGCACGTTAAGTAAACAATTTATTGATCCCAGTTACCGAAGTGTAATGTACAGAATGAACACTCAGGCATGAAGTAATTCATGCAGTTCTTCCAATTCTTCCGTAAATTCTCGCTTTTTTCCGTTTCCTTGTCCGCCACCATTTCCCTGTCCTTGTCGAAGATGATTCGCAGCATTCTTCAAATCTTCAGATGCTTCATCTAAAATAAAAATTGTTTTCATTTGAAGATCAATATTTAACCTAACGTCTAAGAAAAAAAAACACATCCGGCATTCGTTATTCATACAATTGACATTTTTCAATTTTTGATTTAAAAATTCAGACCATGAATTCAATCAACCCTACTCATGAACAAAGCTCTTTTTCAAATGAAATGTCCGAAGTTATATATTTAATAAAATGGTGTTGGGCGATGAGTTTTTATCAAAAAAACCCCCCCCCCCCAAAAAAAAAAATAAAATAAAATATGTGGTGCGTAATTACCAAACTAAAGAGCGTATGAAGATTCCCTTATACGGAGAAGGAGTCTTTCAACTGTATAATATAAGCGCGTGCATGGATATTATTTGTTTACATTATTTTTTAGAATAGTGCAAACTTTGGAAACTCGTTTGCAAGGGAACTTTAATGTTTATAACAAAAAAGACACTTCTGAAAAGTATTAAAATATGGAAGCGCATTGCTTTAAAACTTTTCTATCCGACTCATTGGAAGCATTCAAGTTAGAACACCCAGTGTTATACTGTGAAAGTATACTGCCTTTTCGGAATGTTGAGCATGCTCAAGTTTATCCGAGGAACGCCCAAGTTTATATAATCGCATACAATTTCGACCGAAACTAGCTTTTTATTGGTTTAAAATAAAATCTGAAATGCTAGGTTTAGCTTTTACATACATCGGTTGTTGCGAATCCTTTACCAAATGAAACTTATTGGGAGAAACAGTTTAAAAGAGGAGACGCAAAACGGGTCTAGTCGCGGTAACAAGGCAATTTTTGTTGAATGTAATCATGAATTGTGGCCGTCAATATGATTAACGACATATCGTTGTGGTCAAAAAATGTAACATTTTGGACACTGGGGCATAATTTCTGCCAGTCACCACAGAAATATTGGAAATAAAGTTTCCAATGAGTGAACACCTGACCATGAAGTTGCAAATTGCCACATTTGACCGAAGTGCAGAGAAATAATATCATTGGCCACTTGGAAATGGACGAAACGTCTTCGAATTTAGCGAGAGTGTTCAATGTCTCACCGCGCACCATCGCATGCCTGTGGAACCGCTCCCAACTCCAGGGGACAACGCAGTACCTTCCGAGATCAGGGAGACCCCCCCCCCCCCCCCCGAGTGACCACCACAGCTCCGGACGATACATCCGGTTACGCCATTTGCGAGAGAGGGCGACCTCTCAAGCGCGAACGCTACCAGGTCTGTAGGATTTCAGACCGGACAACGAAACCGCCTGCTCTGGCCGTCCGGATCGCCAGATTGGAACCCGATCGAACATTTATAGGATCAACTGGATCTACGTGTGCGACAACGTCAACCACAACCTTTGACGTTACCGCAAGCGTTGCAGTAAGAGTCACCACACCTCAAAAGCCTTCATCCGGAATCTGATTGCTTCAATTAACAGAAGGTGACAAGTAGATTTGGACTGAAATGGCGGTCACATTAGATATATTGATTTAGGATAAGGTCGCCTCGTGAAATTAACGTCTGCATTTGTGCTTCATTCATCCCTTAAAACTTTGGTTATGAATTGATTTCGTTCTCAATCTCAGTATTCTATAACGCGGGAACGTACCTCAAAACTCGTGTGTTTTTTTTAACCCTATTTAACGAAACGGGTTAACCTTTTCTTCAATGGCATCGCCGAATTATAAAGTTGTTCTGCAAGTTCGACTTTATCTTGCAATGACATTGTCAGTGCAACTTTCGTCTGCATGTATTGAGAGTTTAAATTCCATTACCTTATAGATTTGAGGAGAGTATTGGGGATCTTTGAAAACGCCATTTCAGGATTTGCTTTTAGATGGAAAAAAAAAAATGGCAATTTACCATGTTCATATTAGCTTTGTCCTGAATTCTTTTTCGCTCTCCTGGTTTTATACTCTAACAACATCCGGTAACCAGAGACCTGCTAGTAAATTTGTTTACCGAATCAAATAAAGTTACTAAGGGACAGTCTCCGCAATATTAGGTTCAGGATGGCTGAAAAGCACCCAATATTAATTTATTATTAGGTGGCCGTCAGCAATTTGTTTTATTATACCCACACGGCTCTGGTTTTAATTTACACGTACATACATACTGCAGCGCAATCGTACAGAAGACCCACCATATAAAATAGCCCAGTCGTATAAACATTGCATTCGATTGAATGAAACTTATAAAATGCCAAACCAGCCCAAAACATTGGCGGTTATAGAACAAGTCACGAGTGATTCATTAGAATGCGGAAGCAACGACTGGCAGATCCATAGTAAAATTTAACCTCATCGCAACTCTATCTAGTTTTATGCCACCATATTGGTTTCAGACATGAATTGACGTCGAGCCCTAGTTTCGGGGCATACATCCACCGGTCCTCTAGGACGAGATAATGCCTCGGTCGAACAGACATTTTATTTTTTTGAAATATTGCATTCTATTAATCCGTTCTACTTGTACTGCAACCGCTGAAGTTTATAATGGTGTTTCAGCCGTTTGGTTTATCTGTCATGTTTAATGCATTGACAGCCTAATTAAAACAATCGTTACAAAAATGATCTAGTCAAATTTATTACGGTGAGTTGATGTAAGAAACGGTTGCCTTCACATGTGTAATAAATCTATGTCAATTGAGTGCAGATAAGACAAGACGTTCTTTACGAATCTAATAACATGTGCCGTTACTATCCTTAACGTGCATTTTGTATTGACACTGGACTTGTATTGGGCAATTTGTAGTTATTTTTTGTAAAATATAAATCGCCATGGTGTTTATGAACAATGTTGGGAAAGCAGAGGCCAAGGAGGTAAAGATGCTGGCTGCATGCAGACATGTTCTCCCTTCGAATTCCACCTACGGCAACCGCGTTGTGTCCTTGGTCAACACTTAATCCCAATTGGTCACGTGGGAGCACTGTGCTGTTGTATGCAAAGGCGTTCTGTGCGTCGATCGTGCACTTGTCTTCAACTAATGCTAACCGTGCTTGTGCGGTGTTAGTACGTTAAGGATTCCGACAGTTGCTTTGTGGTTCTCCTCTGGTACACCGGCTTCATCCACCTGTAAAGCTGTCCGACTAGAGGTGACGTTAGCTGTCAAAAATGTCATTAAACCCCAATAAATAAATATGTACAATGTTTTATCCGAGTCGACCAGGCGAGATAAAATACATCTAACAAGAGCGAGACTGATGTTTTGTGCATAAACAAAATAGTTTTAACTTTAGATATTGGTATAACGCAAGCTAATTTTGCCGACTACCCTGACGTGTTGCTTGTACATTTTCTTGTCAGTTTAACAAATTTTAAACGCTAAATTTACAAATTGTGACATAAAATATGTATACGTACGGAGACAACAGACTTATTTCCTTGAGTAAATCTTGAAAGTCCATTATACCATGACCCTGACCCGCCCAGGAAAAACCAGATTGGTTTTCCCAAGTTTACATTTATTTATATTGGTTGCCTCTTTTTTCGTATATTTGGTATATTTGGTATATTTGGTATATTTGGTATATTTGGTATATTTGGTATATTTGGTATATTTGGTATATTTGGTATATTTGGTATATTTGGTATATTTCTGATTTCGGTCATTAGGTTCTATAAATATTTGTAAACATGAATGGCAAGTGTTCGACGGGTGTCCAGGCGGAGGCGAGTATGAGCATGAAAGGGGGTCGGGGAGGAGAGTCGATGGGTGCAGATGGGGGGATTGATACACAGGCGTGCAGGCAGTGTGATACGAGGTATGGTGGGGGTCGGCCAATGGATAATAGTGGGGTGTGTGCCAACAGCAGGGGTATTTTACTGCTGTTGAGAAGTATTGGGTTCGAGCGGGAAATTGCCGAGCCGAAGGGGAGGGCTGGTGTGTAGAGCCGCACCAATGAAGGTTACCTAGGATGGGGAGGTGGATGGAGGATGGAAGGACGTTGTGGATTCGAGGAAACGGAGATAGGAAACGTGGGGAAAAAATGTTTGATGTGGGGGGGGGGGTGTAACCGAGGAAGGGAATCTAATAGGAAAATTCGGAAGGTGGCGTCAGGATAGGGCTACGTAGAGTCGAGCTAGCTTCGGTGTAAGGCTGCCAAAGTTACTAGGCGGCGTTTAGAGATCGAGTTCAGTGTGTTAGATTCCGATACCCCTGGGGATGAGGAAGGGGGGTGGCTGCTTGAGTTGATACTACAGATGGGGTAAGGAGGGCGGTGAAGAGAAAGAGGGGGCCAGAGGAAAGCGAAAAGAGTAGAGTTGCAGATATAGGAACTGGGGGGGGGGGGGAGGGGGAGAAGAAAATTAGTTGTAGCGGGGAGTAGCATTGTACGTGGGATTGACAATGTGGTTTGTGGTCCTAATAGTTCTAATGGAACAGTCGTGTTCTTTCCGAGGGAGAAGGTGGAGGATCTGAGGGATCGGGTAGATGGCATTGTGGCAGGGTGAGTATCGGTACAGGTAGTGGGTCCATGTGGGGGACCAACAATATCGGAGATTGAAGGTCAGTAAGTTTGGTGGTGTCATACTGGCATAGTCAGCAAACTGCTATGTAGGAATAGCAAGGTAGATGTATCGGGGTACTTCCTGCCCTTTGAGGTGGGGAACGAACGGAACTAAAGGATTTTGGCGCTAATTGAGGAGTTTGAAGACTTGACCTGGGAATACCTTCAACCGTTCGTTTGGACACGTTTTGGGGCATTGCGAGCATGTACGGACGTGACGAGCTGCATCTTAGCAGGATGGGGAAACGGGAATTGGGATAAAATTCTACGGGTAGCGGAGCCTTTTTGGGGGAGGGGGCGAGGAGCGGGGTGGGACGCCAGTTTAACTAGCGTGGACACAGGTGGGGTGAACAAGAGCGAGGGAGACAATAAGTTTACCAAGGCTAGCGCCAGAAAACAATGGGACCAATAGACGGAAATCAATGAAGCTCTGTACCACGAAGTGGGTAAATGCAACATCCAGGGTCTCCTCCGGAAAGAAAGTAATTGCAACATTGATCGCGGCAGAGGACTTGATGTCATGGGGTTAAGCGAGACGTCAATAAAACACGACGAACGGGTAGACCAAGTAAGGGGGTGCGTGTAGATAGGTGTAGGGCGAACGGAAGGCCAGAAAAATGGGGGAGGGGTAGGCATGTACTTTGAAGAGTATTTAAAACCGTCGCTGATCAAACCTGGAAGATGTCGGCACATCGGCTGAGGTACCGAAAAAAATTGGATGGGTACAGATAAATTTAAGAAACAAAAGTATTGCCGTTGTGATTGTGTACTGTACAGTGGAGGGAAGCACACCAGAGCGGAATGACTATATACTCAACACCAGTTCAAAATAACTTTCAGCTGTTCATCTGCAACAAATGTGGGACGATCGTAAATTTCTCTGCCACGAAGTTATATTCAGTGCCGAATTGATTTATGCAGATCTCCTTTAGTGTTAAAAAGGCTTTTAATCAGATATAATTGGTGGCACCAAAATCGCATATAAACATTTTATCCGTAACATTTTTTCGTTAGGACCGTTCGATTACGGAAATAAGGTCCGAATGCTTTAGAACTTACTGATAAAACTAACTTATTAACCGGATTGATAGTGGCGTGTTCACGTCTTTAATTGATTGCCTATCAAACTGGATTCCAAAAAAAAAATAAGCTACCATTCGTGCGGAACGGAAATCGTTGACAGACTATTTTTAAATATTAGCCGCAAATCTTTTGAAAACAGTGCCACAACGATTAATTCATATTATTACAACTTTAGCGTGCGTTCTCTAGTATATTAATACAATTTTACCTTTACGGTGAAATTGTATAATGCACAGACTCAAACCGGAAGTTTGAGTGTTAACGTGGTCAACAGCCTGCTGCTGGCTAAACGTTTCATTAACAGCCCGGCTCCGGTTAGAGTTTATGTTATCAGTCATACCAAATGCGCCGCTGGCTCAGAGATGATGAAACGCGCTTAACTGCAATGAGTGTTACAAAAAAAAAAAAAAAAAAAAAAAAAAAACACACCCACGTAAAATTTGTGTCATTTCTCCATTACTTTGGTGATGAACCATTCGAATTGTCAAGGTGAGTAATTCATTTCGGTAGGTTTTTGTTCGTAGATTTCGGGAGAAGGCCAATTTTTCGTGTCATTTTGGTGCAAATAAAAATATTTAAATTAAGCTGTGTGATTGACAATGTGAAGTTGTTTTGTAGAAACAGACATGAGTTTTGGTTAAATGTCATTGATGACACAATCAAGTGAACGTGATTAAAAATCTTAGGATTTTACCATTTTAGAAGTGGTAATAATAGTAATAACATGATTTTGTTGGGCGTTGTGTTTATTAATGGCCCTCCCGGAATGATTAACAGTCCTCGGGCCGTTAACAGCCCTAGACTGTCTAGGACTGTTAATGGACCCTCTGGCTGTTAATCATTCCTGTCGGGCAGTTAATAAATCCTAACGCCCTTCAAAATCATGTTATTGGTATATTGAAACTCCGGGGGACGAAATGGTAGTAGAGGTACCCGTTCGCAGATTTGGTTTGCTATAAAATGTGATTCTGTAGACCGTTGTCAAATG
This sequence comes from Pictodentalium vernedei, assembly GCA_031216915.1. Lineage (NCBI taxonomy): Eukaryota > Metazoa > Mollusca > Scaphopoda > Dentaliida > Dentaliidae > Pictodentalium > Pictodentalium vernedei. Next base: position 12,663,931 of record CM062288.1, on the reverse strand, counting down.
AATTTGAGAGTTCTTCCAATATTTTTATAGAAGTGAAGTCGTGTAATAAACGCAGAACGACAGCTTCTCGTTTTACCTTTCCGTGCTGGCACTCGTGCTATATCTAAACCAGTCACATCGTTGCGTGTCGTTCTGTGTCTTGTCCGATCGTGGTTTTGTTCACCCATTTCATTGATTGTCTTTCAACTTGCATTCATAAAATAATCCATTGTAAAATCGATCAATTCTGGTAAGTCAAGGTTATTACAGAAGGACGCTAGTTTTGAAACTACAGTATGAGGAGAGTATCACTAAATCACCCGCAGATTGGAGATTCCACCCAAGCAATAATTGCAAATTTGTTGCATGGCACAAGCACAAGCAAAGTTTCAGCCAATTTACCTCCGGGCTGAACCCGGAGGTCCATTGGCTGAAACATTGCTTGTATGTTTTGTCGACACGTACAAAATTTGAAAGTTGAAGTTTGGGTGATAGGTCCACTCCGCGGGTGATTTTGTTACAATACACTCTGCACGTACTGTAGTTATACAAATTAAACAATCAGTATTTTACATTCTAAACCAAATCCGTTGGTAGATACCAATTTTCTTAATGTGTGAAGGTCATTTGTGTTGCTTTTTTCCCCATCGTCTTAGCTTTCTTTTAGTTTAGTTGAGTATTCAAATGGCGGTTGTATAGTTGCCATGGACTGGTCGTTTACATGCGTGAGCAGTGCCTTTACCGGGTAATTAAAATCTGCAGCAAAATTTTAATTATGAAGCACAGGGTTTCAAATTGTAACCCAAGATTCATTAATTACTTGTTTGGTGATTATTCTTTAGTGTTCGGAGGGTAATATTGCGTGCGTGGAAAATGTGGGAAGTCCACGGCGGCCGCACTGTACAGCATTCAACGATGCGCAGTGCTCTATTACGAGGGTAAGCCCTTTACCGTGGACTGGGAAGTGGTATTTTGGTTTGCAGGGGAGGAAAGGGGTTTATAGACTCATCTCCCGTGACCAATTATTTCTTCATTAGTTTTGAATTTGGGGATTTTTTTTTAAATAGAAAAATAATATCCATTTGTGAATGCAGTGATTGAATATCAAATATTGGTTTATATTTTGTATTAACACAATGCTGCTAGGGCACATGGGCTGCTGTCAATATGAATGCGGGCGTCCTGTATGACCGTATACTCAACCACCGCCGTCAGCTCAAGTGTAATTTATTTATTATCGTTTTAAGGTCATATACTTATGCAGAATGGCTAATCATGACCGTGACAGTTTTACGGGTGGAGGAAGCCTGAGTACCCGGAGAGAACCACAGTGCAACGACGAGTAGCTGCCAGCTCCCCATCATCTTATCTCCGCAATGTAGCACAGACAGGGTTACATTGGTTGAAGAAATGCTTACTATTGACGTGCAGTACGCCTTAGTACACAGCGTCATCGTGCCCCCATGTGGACAATCGGGGTTAAGTGCCTTGCGCAAGGATACAACGCGGGAGTCCTAATTGATCGTTCAGACGGTCACCCATCAATGATTAACCGGGCTCGGCGTTGCTTAACTTCGGTGATCTGACGAGAACCGTTTATCGCAACGCTACCAAAAGTGGAAACGTCCCCAATAGGTTTAGAGATTTAAAGTCTTGGAATTGCAGGTTTAGAATGTTTTATAATTCCAGGTAACATTTTGTAGAATGGATATTTAGTTCATTTTAAACTATGCCATTTAGGCATTATGCTGGAGTGGTACTAGAAGATGAACTTTGCAGATATGTCGGTGAAAAATTGTTTCACAATAGTAATGTAAAACTCTTGAGAATGGTATTTAAAGAATATTTTGAGCATGTACAGTTACATATTGATCAAAGTAGATCAATTAAAGTTTTGAATTGTTTTAAATTTATGCTTATCGCTAAAGACTTGACCCAACGTAAAGCCCTCACCCGCCCAATATGCTAATTCAACAGCTGAAAAAATATTTTTCGAAAAATTTTAACAAAACCATATGACGCGACCCCTCTTTGGAAAGAGCTAGTCGAGCTCGTTCCAAAGGAGGGGGGGGTCACATGATTGTAAATTTTTTGGAAACTTACAAAATGATATTTAAAATTTTGAAATCGTCTGAGTTATGTAAAGGGTTAAGACTTCCACAGAAGTAAATATTTGGAAAACAAAGAATGGATCCGCTTATAATATATTACCTTCCTCTCCTTCCAAATACCAAGGTGCTGCAGCAAATTCTGTTCTTGAAATTCTTCCTGTAAGTGAAAAATGGATTTATTGAAGCTACTTTCAAGCTTTACAAGAACTTTGTAGCTAATTAGTCCGGGCACATTAGACATAAAAATGAGAAAGTAAGGAAAAAAATCTGAGAAAGCTGATTTTTTTTATATGTTTCCGGGACACACATTGCGGATAGTGTGAAAAGTCCCCGCGAATCCGAGTTGAGCTTTTTCAGTTATAGCGTTTTTTTGATGAAAAAAAAAAATTAAAAAAAATTCGACCCAGCTCCATATTTCTCATTGTTATACGCCTTAGTAGGGGGCGAATCAAATATCGTGCAGAATTATATTGAGAATACATATCCCCAACAGAAAATGCCAACTTTGTACCAATCCTCACACTCAATGGTGAAATATTCACGAAAATGTACAAAATTACTAAAAAAAATTTATTGTTTTCATACACACAACGGCACACAACGTCCATTAAATCAAATCTACGACTACTTTGGGAGTTAAATTATATATTAAAAATTGCAGAAAAGCAGTGGCTTTATAATGATATATAACAATAGTCATTTATTCCATAATGAACTCGTGAAACGTGCGAAATATTAACCATACCCCCTAAACTCAAATTCAAACGGCATCGACTTTTCTCATTCAAATACCGTATTATAGCCGAACACTAGATAACAGACTGCACAGAAGTCAATGAAATATTCTGTGGACTTGCCAGAGGTGACTGTACAACAGCTGACGCTGTCAATCGAGAAAGTGTTAACCATCTACTGTCAGAATTACACGAACTGCTCCAGAATGCGTCCGTAGGACGCACAGGAAAGCTTTGGGTACAATATTACGAGCAAATAGGTCTTCTCCAGTTGTTCTTGAGCAGAGCGCACAGGCGACCAGGAACTCCACACATATTGTGTTCGCAATATGATTCCAGTATTTCACGCAGGTGGTCATTTTGCATACGCAAAAAATTCTCATCTCTATTTGCAGCAGATCAATGAGCTAACAGAAATAATGCAACAGGATGATTTGAAGTTGTTCACTGAGAAAGGTTACTTTACCATAAGGCGCTCAGATAAATTCTGGGACGGGATATATTCTGATCAGACCCTAGAGCAGTGTTTAATGAGAATGTTCAAGCTCTCTGGTGGTCTCACATGGCAGGGGAATAACCGATAGCACTGTTGCGAAATGGGTACATGGAGTACCTCTTTGCCTTCCGATATGTAATGCTCTCGAAAATTTTGTTCATGTTCACACTGGTCATGGCGAACAACATCGGGATCTCCGTCAAAGTTCACAATTGACTGATGCCAATGATATCACCAAATTATTGAACTGGCTCAGAGTGCATTCCCCTTTCAGAATAGAGATCCACTACAATTAGTCTCTATAGCGACCGGGCTTGTGGCCGACGAAACTGAACTGTGACCAAGTTCGCAAAATTGGTGAATGTTGCGTATCGAATGTTGTAAGCAAAACGTTCAACAGCATCAAACTACGACGTGTTGACACTGAAGTCTTTCGCATCGATGGCAAATAGCATCAAAGTCCGTGGAAGTAAGGTAGTGATTGACCCCACAATTCTGTTCAACCGCATCACATGTGTTATTCAGGCACAAGCAGAGATGGAAGAGTATCTCAAATATGAACTCGCCCCGAAACCACCAGCATTGTTTGATTCTGCTGGAATGAGGAAAACACAGAAAAGCACGTTCGGTAAGATCCTCAAAACATACGGTTCCGAGCAAACTAAAATCCCAGAACATTCTCTGTTTGTTGTAGATGGTGGATTTTTATTGAGGGCAGTTGTATGGCCTAAACAGTCGTCATATAAGGACATATGTACATCATATTCCAATTATCTTGTGAGACATTTTGGGGCGAACGTCGTGGTTGTTTTTGATGGTTATGCTTGTACAATATCGACAAAGGGCATGGAACAAGCCCGTAGATCTAAAGACAGGTATTCCATTGATATCAATATCTCACCCGAGTTACCAGCCACCACACCCCAATCCGATTTCCTTGCAAATGCCAAGAACAAAACCCAACTGATCGATCTTCTAATGCAGGAGCTATCTGCTATCAATATTCAGTCCAAGCAGGCCGAGGCTGATGCTGATGTACTGATAGCCGAAATTGCACTTGACATCGCTCAAGATAACAATGTTGTCGTTGTGGGAACAGACACAGACTTGTTAGTCATTCTTACCTCTCGAGTTCAACCGGGATGTAATATTCACATGATGTATTCCATTACCCAAAACTTACTAGTTTCAGTTAGTGAAATAGCAACCAAAATGGGTGACCATAGAAGCAACCTCCTTGTAGCACATTCTATAAGTGGTTGTGACACTACTTCTGCACTCTTTCGAGTTGGTAAGAAGAAAGTATTCAGTACAATTGTCTCCGATGTTACTAGCGACTCACAACAGTATGTCAACACAATTTTGGCGGATGACAGTACACCAAGTGCAGTAGCCGCTGCTGCCGGGGAACAACTTTTCCTGATCTTATACGGGAGTATAACTTTCCTCTCGACCAATATAGATATGTCACTTACAAGCGTTATGTAGCAAAATCTAAACTGAATAAACCCATCGACCTAGCCTCACTCCCACCAAGCAGCGATGCTGCACAACAACATGTCTACAGATGTTATCTCCAGGTCCAACAATGGCTGGGCACTTCGCTTCCTCTGTCGGATTGGGGGTGGTCGCTAGACAATGGACTTCTTGTACCGACTGCAGCCACAAAGCCATGTGCCCCCGATAACCTACTGAATCTGATCAGTTGTGGTTGCAAGAGTGCTTGTACAAAAAGGTGTGGGTGTAAGAAGGCAGGACTCTCTTGCTCAGGTTTGTGTAATTGCAGTTCGGATTCTTGTAACAACCACAGAAACACTGTCCTGTCGGAAATTTCTGAGTTCGATGAATAATATGTATATAGGTCATGTCATTTCTGTATATAGCGTTGATAATAGTCAATGTAACTTAATCCATATTGATTGATTTGTACATTCTGTAAATATTATTTATTGATCTAATGCTGCCAGACACAGACGTGTCTGTTCGGTCCCAAGCCCGAAAATAGTTGAGTTCTCATGCTGACGAATTTTATGCCAAAAGGGGAACTCTGCCAGAAGCAGAGGGGGGTCTTCCATAATGTCCATTTTGTAAGCAATGATAAAAGTCTTCAAATGGTGGATTTTTTATCGTCTGTCCAACTAACATTCTGTTCTGTACTACGACCCTTTGGGCAAATCCGTTAGGAAAATAGTCATTTTTGCGTAAATCCGATACTTTTTTGTGAATTTTCAATAATTTTTCGCAGAAATTGTCACAGAATGCACATTTTCCTCTAGGTAAATGTATATCAGACATTATGTAGCTCGAAATACGCGTAAACAAAAAATACAGTTGGATCAATTCGAGGTTACAAAGTTCGTGCGATTTTTTTTGATTTTTTTCAAACGCGTTTTCGAAAAAAGGTTGTAGAAAAAAAAAGCTCAACTGGGATTTTAGGGGACTTTTGTCTAATCGTTCAGTGACATGTACTCGACATTCCCTGAAACAATCAGCTTTCTCCGATTTTTTTCCCTAGTGAAACCTAATGTTCTTGGGCTAAATGTTGAATAGGATGGACACGTTTTAATAAATGTTTTATTTCTGTAAACAGGAAAGGGTGTAGCAAACAGGCTATACATGTTAGCAGCCTCACCGAACATTAATAGATGTGATCCACAGAGGAAGTCTTCACAAATCGACAGGTCTGCTACACATGCTGCAAGTTATGCACAATTTAGGCAGATTTAGTGATTTTGTTTACATGCCATTTCCTCTTTCTTTTGTACATGTATACCATGAAATAAAATCAATCCAGTATTTGAATGGTGCAGGTGCAAAACGAGATGGATGGTATACCGCCGACAAGGGAATTCGGTATGCATATTGATACAGAACCCCTACCCCTCAGACCTTAAGTGGTAATTAAGCACATAGCTGCAATATAACAGAAGGTAGTCTTGTACAACCATACACATCCACCAACCCACCAACACACCCAAGGCTCCGGAGACAATTTACCATGGGGCTTAGATACTACTCTATCAACATATAGGTCCCACGTATCTGAGCTATGAAAATGAAGACCTTGATGGTTATGCGTGTTCGTTTCAGAAGTGTGGGAATCGAGTAAGAAGTGTCGGATGGACACTGGTTCGGTGTCTACGGCCAATACCGATAGGAACGTTTTTTTATTCAAATGTTGGTTGAATGTGTTAGATGCCAGTGTAGGTTCAACAGGTGAAAATACAACAGTTTCGTGGAACGAGTTACCAAAATTCTAATCTGAAGATTACACCGGCAGGCATTTTCTTGCACCATCGAACGCAGTTGATCTTGATCGATGGTAATCTGAATGGACAGCGATATATAGGGACGATTTTGTTGACGCTGTTCCGTTGTTCACCGCTAACGTCGGATTGCAGTTGTTCCAGCAAGACAATGCCCAATGACACATGGCGCGTATCTGTCGTGACTTTCTTGAGCAGAGCATAACACTTGTTCCCCGGCCCCCACTTCCGCCAACCGAGCATCTTCTGGATGAATTGGACAGTCTGCTACGACTTCAGGATATTCAGATGTCAGGCGATTTACGTAATCTTCAAAGGCAGGAGTGGAACGGAATACCCCACGGGGACATCCGGAGACTTATCGGGTCCATGGGCCGTCGATGTCTTGCATCGAAGATGGTAAACGGTGGACATGCACGCTATTGACTGCATGTGTGAACTTCATTTCACTTCATGTCTCAATTGCAACGTCCTGACGTGACGCTAGCAACAGTAACATGAAATAATGCAAATCCATACAGCTAGACCCGAAATATGAATTTACTATAATTTGTTTGGGATTAAAGTAGATAATCCCCAAATTATATATATAATGATCAGGATGACCAAGTGGCTTCAGAAAATATGCGGCCAATGATGTTTCCGAACGAAAACAAACTGAAAGTTTACATGAGGAGCATGGCGTTAACGTACCCCTAGTACCGTCTCAATACTGTACAATATTGAGTTATGCTGGGATACCACAAGCTCTATGGTTCACGTGGTATGTTTACAGCGTGGTGGCATCTGCCATATCAGTTGCTTCTCAATGTCTGCTGAGTTACCTTCAGTGCAATTATCTCAAACCGTGTCGGAATATTCCAGAAGGGGGCGGATGAACGCAAAGCAGAATTTTTCTCAAGTACATTTCTATCTAGGATGAACCTGTGCATCCGCATCATGTCTATTCTTACCGAAGCTTTAGAACACATATGGTCCATATGATTGTTCCATGTGCAAGTACTAGTCAATAGGACTCGTCGAGGAGTGTTGCTCCTCTACCAGTCCTATAGACTTGTACTTGTACATCGGATATTTGTCTTGACAAGATCTATTGGAGGGTGTACAAGATAATTACTTTTGTGAGTTATGAGCATTCTGTTTGTGTGGGTTGAATTCAACCAACCATTTATCGGTCCAATTTTCAATTGTTGCTAAATCACGGTTGAATAGCTTCGCTGCTGCTTGTTCCGGGTTTTCCACTATAAGATATAAGGGGATATCGTCAGCAAAAGAGACGGATGTTACCTATTAAATTATTGGTTGTATCATCATTAGTGTGAGGAATAGGAGCGGTTCAAGAATCGATCCCTGTGAACCCCCTGAGTAAACTGGTTTCCATGATGAAGACGGCCGCTATTGTGACGCGCTGAATTCTAAAAAGATGGGAGTTTTAAAAGTCCAGTAAGCCCCCCCCCCCCCTCCCCCCCCCCCCCCCCCTGGAATTCCGACTTTTGCCATTTTGTCAATTAGACCGACGTGTCTGTCACATGCTTTACTGACATCGCGAAAAAAAAAAAAAAAAAAAAACACCCACCACCACCACAACCAATAGAATTCGTCATATATCCGTTAGTTTTAGAACCGTCGAGTATCGTGAAGTGAATGTAGACCGAAATTGACTGAGGGTATTGTTTTTAAGTAAAAAGTGCCACAGACGTTTAACATTTCTCTAGTACTTTACCAACGCAACTGAACAGTGAAATAGGGAGATAGTTTGCCACCAGATTGGAGGGATTCTTCTTCAGCACGGGGGAAACAATTGCTAGTTTCCTCGTAAACTGAAAATAACCGATTTAGAAGTTTATTAAAAAGAATCATCAGTGGTTCGCTCAATGAATTCTTGCATTCTTTTAGGAGACATGGCCCGATCCGGTCCGGTCCTGATGCTTTTTCGTGCAGTTATAGACTTCAGTGCCGCGCACACCTCGCTGCATTGAAGGGTTATGTCATCAATAATTACCACAGGCCGAGAATTAGGGTGTGGTAAGGAGGCGTTGAAGTCATCCACACTAGATATAGAACAGAAATGTCCATTGAACACTTCGGCTTTCTCGGTGTTCAACGTGTACAGTTGGTCTCTTGGTTGAAATCCCAGGAGAAATATTTCCAAAGTACGAGTTTAGAGTGTTCACTATTAAGACGGTGTCGCAGAACTATGCAGTGTATTTTGAACTTCACGTAAAATCTTTTAGCATTCCGTATTGCAGAGACAATTTCATTTCGTTTACGTTTATATTTCACCTATGCTTCCGGGAGACCACTGCGTTTGACTGCAGCGATACGGCCGCTTTTTGGCTGATCAACAAGTTTAATCCACTATGAAACCATTTAGGTTGGTTTGGCCTAGAGACCGAACATTTGTTTGGAATGAAGCGGGATGCCAAAAGTAGTTGATCAGTAAAATCGTTGAGAACGATATCAAGATTGGGGTTATCTAAAGTACTCCATGTCAATTGAGATTGGCGAATGATAACGAATTAGGTCTGGAATAAAGGAGTCTAGAACTTCACAAACTAGGACATTCACACACCTGCTTAAAGCAAATAGGTAAATTAGCGATGCTGATGATTCGATCAAGAACGGCAGCTGGCTCACAAGCTGTGAATTAAGAATTTGGGAATGTTGTCTTGCTACAATGTGACCTGTTTAGCGGGGGAATGGGCAGACATTGAAATAAGCGCTCCGAATTTTTCATCGATGAAATAGGCCTCCGCCCACCCCACCCCCCCCCCCCCCCGAAACGTACAGAGTATTTTCCTTATATACCGAACGGTTATTCACGAGCATGGGATATTAGATTTCCACTTGAGAAAGCCACACGTGGATATACGGCCGTGCCTATTCGTATGACGATCGTCAGCTTGCACCTTGTGTATTATTGTGGTGATTGTACAAGATTTCATGGGGGTTGTTGCGACGTTACTACTTGACTCTTCCGTGACCTACTCCAATCTATGGTTGTTGCCTCCCTTTGACCACTCATTTACTGATTGTTGCTGCTTCACTTTGGACGTCTTGAAAAGATCAAGTTGTGGATCAGGTCAAGAATTGGTGAATCACTGCAAAGGTATTAAATCTTCGCTTTATAATGCAGCTACTCGGCTACATTATTTTCTATGTTTATACACATTTTCATTAGAAACTTATGTACGTGGAGGGTTGTGAGGTTGACAAATTTAAATGAGATTCTTACCGTCACCATTTTCATCTGCAGCATCGAATCCGATTTTGATGTTTTCGTTATCTGGTTGATTTAATACGGCTTTAAGGCATACTAGAGTGATTTCATCCTCTGTTCCACACAGATAGGAGTCATAGTCAACAGGTAATGGTAAAAATTTGCCTTCATGCTGTAAAATGTTAAAGTATTACAGTTATATATATTATACATTATATTTCAAATATATTGCTGTTCAAGTGGATTTAATAAGGGTACAATTGTTAAGTAGTCTCAAAACCAAGGTGCACGTTGATGTTTGATGTGATATTTCTGCAATATGGTTAATTCCGACTGCAAGAAGGGTATAATATTAAGTGCAGTCAATCGTGTATACCCACGACGCCAATCTTTGAGTTCCATTTCTGGTATTGCTGACGGGTTCGTATTTTACCAGTAAAATGGGCGAGTGTGTGCAATAAAGAAACGGCGCTTCTTTTTCTGCGAAGGGTGTAATTTGTTTTACATGTACCTACAGCATAGAAACATGTGGTGGTCTTGCCAATAGAGGTTACAGTACTTTGATGGTGCTTTCTATTGAAGTTTTGGCGTCGAGGTTGAACATACGCTCCGAGCCGCAAACCTCAGATCATGTTACCGTCAATTCATCACAATAACCTGTATGTTCGAATAGACACTACCCATAGCCCAAAACCTACATCGTGAAACACGAGATGCTTATTTACTAAACCTGTGATCGTTAAAAGTTGCCTTGTTCAAGGCAACTTTTAACGATCACAGGTTTAAAAAATAAACCTCTCTTATCCACGACGACACTGATCCACGACGACACTGAGTAAATAATCAATAAACCAGGTAAACTCATTACATCTTAGATGAAATCGTAAATCGGTTTGTAATTTCAACAGGACATCCGGAACACCGTTTGCAGTAGGAGTGAAAAATCCAGAAAAAATGAAGCGGCTTGCTCGTTACTCTGTTGGTGAAGCAAATATGAAACGGGCGATGTCAAATATTTCGCGTTGTGACGTCAGACGATATCATTTGCCACTTGAGCCGTAAACATGGACTATACTAAGCGTGCTCTCGTCCAATCAGAGGAAGAAGATTTTAGTGTCATTGGAACACACAAACTTTGGTGTGCAGACATCAAAGAGTTCGATAAATAATTAAATACCGCTACTTTTTCGACATGTTTTATTTCCAGAGAAAACAAAAGGAGGAAAATTCTCAATTTAAGGAATTTTTAACGTAACATGTAATTTTAGGAACAAAAAGGACATTTTCTACAATCAGTTGATTCTCGTTTTACTTTTAGGCAGTGTAAAGCGATTGACGTAAAACTGCTGTTATAAGGTAAACAATTAATGAATATTGGATAAAATTTGTTTAAGTGAATAAAAGTAATGATGTCTTCATCAATATATGCACATTTTGAAAATTAACTTGGTCCAAGGACATATTTAACGGAAACATGAGCAATAGAAGCCAGGCCCTTTGACTTTTGTATTTTAACCCGCAGCACTCCGATATCAAAATACCCCCCCCCCCCCCCCCCCACAGAATTTAACAAATTATATCTTGTTTGACAGAGTTCAGTGAGCTTTGTCAAACAAGATATAATTTGTTATATTTGTCATGCTGCATGGTCTGTATGGAGTCAATGATGAAAAATATTAAATACTACCCGAGTGGTAGGAGTTAATGACCGATTCTACATACCGAGTCATAGTGACCGATATTGGGGAGTAAGTCTACTGTGGCGAGTAACGCCTAGCAGCGGCAAACTTCCGACCTACTAACCTAGCTTAAAACAGTGTTAAATCCTATTGAAGGCAAGTGCACTATTGACGTGTTTTTAAAACTTAAAGCGTCACTCGCCACAACCATCCCTACACCCTCCCCTCCCACTTGTCAATGGGGATTTCTTTTATAGAAAATGATCTAACTGTCGACCTTTCGGTTTCAAGTCCAGGTTCTTAAGCAATGAGCACGATATTTCGGATACAATATTAAAGTAACTAAGCCATGATCAGGTGGTGTCTGACAATTTCACGGGTGGAGGAATCCGGGTTATCGGAGAAAACCACCGAGCAACGGCGAGCAACTGTCAGACTCTCAGATACTAATTTCACGCAAGCATTGTTAGCATTATGCCTAAGTACACAACGACAATGTGCCCCCCCCCCCCCCCCCCCCCAACCAACGTAGGCGATTGGGATTAAGTGTCTTGAAGGGCGGATTTGAATCGACGACCCCCCTCGGTTTTGTGCCTGTATTTATACTTATTGAACTACCACCCTCCTGATGTTTTTTGTGGCCGTTGGCCCATTTTGGCAGTTACGTTGGATAAATGGTTAAAAAAGGTGTATTTTTAAATTTAGATCACGATTGCAACAGGAAATCGCGAAATTCAAAATACATTACCTCGTTGATAGATTGGGAAGTGCGCGGTTCATCAATCGCAAAACTGCCTGGGCCTGCGTCAGGAAAGTCGTGGTTTGGCGAGATCCTAGGTGGAATTATTGAGTGGTTAGTGCGACTAGAATTCGATATAAAGCACAGTATTTTTAAATAATCTGCGTGCCTTGTGTACAAGCTGTTCAGTGAATGTTTTTGTTTTCTACTGCGCCGTTCCACGAACGTTGAGTAACCATTTGATGGAGTTATGGATTAGTTAAGATAAATGAGATTTAATTTAATTTTGTTTAATAAAACGTTTGCTGTAGTCTATTGCTGCTTTAGAATGACTATTCCTTCCTCGTAATCCTAGTAGAAAGCTGTTAATGGTGGACGGGTTTATTTACCTGGCGGGATACTTAGTGTAGACCCGGGGCGATAAAAAGGAAGTTTGGGCCCAGGTGCTTCTTTCTGACAGCCAATCCTGCAGTCCTCAAATGTCCAAGACCTTGAAGACTTCATCGAACAATATAAATTTCATTATACGCTAAAAGATAGATTATCGAAAAAAATTGCGGAAAGAGACATCGTATCCCCCACTGAATATAAAGAAATTATAATTTTCAGGGTATGCATCAAAATGGCGGTTTTTAAAGCATCACTTCAAGGTGAATAAGAGTCAAATTATCTCCGGAAATTATCAATTTGTAAATAAAATCGTACAATGAAAAAATATAGTGTTTTGGGGTGGATACTGATCCTTTCCATCAATAATTCAACAGGTATTCATCTTTAATTGATTTATGAAACCCGCCAGCTGAATCAAATCGCAAGACGATATACGTTCTGAGTATCTGTCTAATCACTTCAGCGTATCATTGCTGATCAGCTCTTTACTGTCATGCATCAATTCAAGGTTGAAACGGGTGAATTATCTACAGTAATGAGCAAATTTTTAAAAGCGTACAATTAAAAAAGTAGTTTTTTGAGAGATACAGAAATTATCTCACTCGTGACAGAAATGGTTATTTTCGCTCGCGCAAGCGCTCTCAAAAAACAGATTTGTGTCCGTCAATCGTGAGATAATTTTTGGTATCTACTTAACACAAGATATGGTTTATGTATGTAAAATATACACTTTGTAACGGAGTATACCCGTTGTGTTATCTGCATGGTAAAATTATACAGTCATCTGTGGACTGAATATTGATCGCTCTGAGAGTGCACGTAGTTTATATACAGGACATGGAAGATTACAGTGGACAGCTTATTTCGCTATTCCGAGTATTCCCCATAAATGTCCCGTGTTGTACTGGTATTACAATCATATTGGAAACAGTCGTGGTGGGCGTGCATTCTCATGTTTTATCAGTCATGGATAGTTTTATTTCTGGATGGAAAATTAACTATGTTCAAATATCTAATGGTATTTACACGACAATTATAAGTGTATTTACGAGGAATATAGTGTTCAAATAATAGTCAGTTCGGAGTTTTGGAAATGTGGTGAAGTTTCCAGTCTTCCCAATGCTTAAAGTATATTCACCTTCCGTCCGCCGATGGCCAAAATTCAAGGAGAAATCTTTCTTGTAATGCAACTGAAAATTTAACCAATTCCCTTTTGTTTCACCGCTCAAAGAGCTGTGAAACAATTTAATTTGAAACGCCTGGTGGCATACTGGAAATTTTTTGCTTCTTAGCGGGGGAGGAATTCGCTAGAATTGTGCACTTGGTGATACCTTCCTGAAATTTGGCATGATGTAAGGGTAGGCATCAGAGATTTCAAAATCGATCGGCTACAAGTTGGCACCATCCTCTAGCCACCACTAGCAGCGAAATCCAAAATGGCCGCCAAGCGGATCGAAAAAAAGCTATTTTCGCCGATCGCACAACTGAAGCTCCAAACCTAACACCATACATGTGCTGTAATTGATGTGAATGATGGAGTGAAGCCCTTGGAACAAGTTGGGGGGAAGATTAATGGATAATGGGATCAGAATTTCCGTCGATGTGTGCGTCTGTGTGTCTGACTGTCAGTATGATCGTCCGTCCGTAGATAAATTAGTGTTGAATGTTTCTCGGGAATGCAATGGTCAAATGAACATGGTATGAGAGATTCCTGTCAACACATGAACAAGGGTACTCGATAGTATGCAGCAGTGGGGATACTTGGACATTTGATAATCCAATTAAAGTGACAGTCTATTCTCAACTTCCGGCATTTTCGATAGATTTATTTTCTAAGAAAATAAAACTATCAAATTTCTAGAGGAGTTCTGGTTCAATCTCAACACCATAGCGACACGTCTGCCAGCAAGGGCAGTGCTGGAATGAACTCGGGATGCATTAGTTCCCGTTGTTAATTATACAATGTTATCTTGCCAGTATAGAACATTGGCAAAATGGGACTAGAAGGGGTGAGTGTATGTTTGCAGTCATTCGAGGTACAGGAATATTTTTTGACTACAAGTAGTATTCTTCATTTTCGGCCAGTTAAGATGTGGTGTGTTCCAAGTCAGGATTAATGTTGCCGACACTTAATGCCCATCCCTCATGGTATGCTACTTTACCAGGGATATAGAGATATAGCCACCACTGGGAGCCAAAACATGACCTTTGATGTCGATGAGTGGTCGAAATGTTTTAGCGAATAACTTATCGAAATATGATCCGGTATGGCAATTTGATACCTTACGTTAGATTTATTAGATCAACTCAGGTATGGATTCATTGAGACATGAGTGCGCTACAAGATGAAGGATTTCCAAGTTGATTTGCTATGGAGTAGGAACTGACTAGTCATATGTGGCCTATGGCCAGAGAAAGACAAGGATACCATAGATGAACACACGGGTGAACGAAGGTATCAACTGTTGTACAGAGGCAAAATAGTTGGGGATATTGTATCATGCTATGCATGAATTAACACCGTCTTGTGCAGTAAATAACAGACTATTTTCCGAAATCTAAAACTGTATTCCTATACCCCGGACAATGTAGCAAGCCACATGGGATGAACATTTGTTAGCAAAATCAACTCAACTAGAAACATGACATGTGTTAACTGGCCGAAAATGGAAAAAAAAATACCAGAATAGGAGATGACTGGTCCTAACATGACAGTATACTACTCAATATTGTTACAACAGCCACCTTCACACTTACACAAAGGTGTGCACCTTAATCCAGCTTTCAAGCATTTGCAATTGCCCTTGCAGGCCTTGGCACAACTACAGTGGAGCATCAGTGCACATGCAGCACTTGCGTCTCCTAGGTGAGTCCAAAATGGGACCAGAATATTGAGACGTGGATTCCACTCCCATCCGTACTGTGATGGGTCTGGCACACATAAGTGTTTCTGCAGAGCACGATGCCAAATGAAAGATGACACAAGAATTACCCTTTTTACATGTTGATACAGAGCTGCCTTGGTGGGCGGGATGTTTTCCATAGACTTAAGGCCATGTGTGAACATATGCCGTCTCGCATCATTGACACGTGTACTGACACAACTGTTACTGTACATCTGTATGGTGAGTTTTTCGATATGCTGCATATGAGGGGAATCCTCTGAAAAGACTTGCGGATTCTCAGTCAATTCTATCATCATTTCAGTTGATGCGGGAAAATTCATCCATGCATTCCATCCTGTCTTCTTCCCAATGCCGAGCATGCTGGATGTTACATCACAACCTGTGAAGGCGTGGAAGAAAGTCAGGGCCTTACAGTAATCAGGTCCAAGTTGTGAAGCTATCTCATGAATTGGCATATCTTTATATGCCTTTCCAATTCCAAACCCAATCCACAGCTCACTGAGTCCAAGGTCACGGAATGTTGCGAAATGGTGCAAAGACAGAATGACGACATCAGAATCAACCGTGCGAAGAAAAGCTATTTTGTGACCTTGTGAGACTGCATGGTTGAGATGAAGCATCATGCGCGTGTCTGCTTCCTCGTGGTTCGATGGAGATATGTCACATAAGCTAACATCCTTATTGCATAGTACATATTCTCCTGATGTCGTTAACAACTGGTACTCGGATGTTGATGTTAATTTCAGCAGTTCAGCAGACAGGAACTTGAAAAATTCGTCTTTATTCTCACTAACTTTCAAGAATGCCTGCCAATTCTTCCCTTTAGGTAAAGGGACGTTCTCGGACACCCGTATCAACCTAACTGCTGTCTCACCGAGGCGTTTTGCTCGCGTCTGATTCTTCAAACTGCCTTCGGGGTAACAGTCATAGATCGCATCAACCCTTGTGGTGTTCGTGTTAATCAGAGATTCGATGTATGGCAATAATTGCAATCGAGCATATTCTCCAAACAGATCCGCTTTCTGTGGTTTGATTACATGGACTACAGCAGGCATATCCAAGATGACAACTGAAGCTTGTCTAGCTGCTGAATTCTTCCCTTGTGCAGGAATAGCTGGTAAACAATTGAGAATTTGAGATTTTGTCCCACTCCGTAGCTTACCTCTATCGGATAATGCTGGCGGATCACGTGCATTCTCGTGCATGAAAAACTCATCCATGTTTGAATCAGGCCGGGCTTGCAGTGAAACGAACATCTGGGTAACTATTGCGGCAGTTGCTTTACTTGACATGAGTTTGTCTCGGCCTTTGTCCAGGTTGGCTGGGGGTGGGTTAAGGAAGGTATATATATTTGCCTTGGGAATAACATCATTCAGGGGTACGGTGCATTCCACAAGCCTTTCCTTCAAGAAAGTGGAATATAAATGCTTGCCCCTTTCGGGTAATGACCGTAAACTCTTACTAACTTCGGGGTCCATATATTCACCAGTATCTAATGTCACCAGCTGACCACTAGTTTCATCATAAGGGTTGATAATGAGTCCCTGATTCACCAGATCGAGGAGAGATTTCAATTGATTCAGAAATTTTTTCTGCTCTGATACCGAACTTTCCGGGTGTTCCGTGTTATCTGATGATGTTGTGTGGAAACTTGCATATTCATACTCATCTATAACACGCAGAACTTCTGACCTTGAAAGCTCAATAACGACTTTCTCTTCAGCCTGGCCATAGAGACCTTTTGGACCACTGTCTTCTTTGAGTAGTTGGATACTATGTTCTTGGCTCTGATCTAAACCCATCATACTGAACTTCCTCTCACTACGCTGGACCACAAAATGGCCTTCCATGAATTTGTTGTGGATTGAAGGATGCCGCCTGGGTAGCTGAGACATGTCTCAGAAATACGGGGACCCACCGACAATAATTTGTATGTCCTAGGGCAAAAAAGTAACTGCACAACTCATCGATAGAACACAGTGTACCAGGCCAGTTACCGATTCGTTGGTTCCGAACGAATTGACAGCTTGTCAAGAGAAAGTTCCGAACGATTTCACCCCAATAGCGCGCAGTTGGAGATTGTGAAAGAATCCTCTGTTCCCACATTTCAAATGACTCATGGGGCCCAGTCTGCTGACAGTAAATCTCATAAGCATTCTTTCTGAGGATCTCAAGCCAAGCTAGAGTGAGAAGATATGCCTGTCGCGTCCTCTTGACATGTTTCCCACCAAGTAGGGATGATGCTACACCGGGTGTGAATATCTTTGCGAGGTGAAACATTCGCTCCCAACCAGAACCACCCATAAGCTTACCACCAGCTTCTTGGGTGCACATTTCAAGATGCAGGAATCCAATCATACACACCATTCGATCCTCACCTATCTCCTCTGGGAACAGCCATTGACATTTTTTCTGCCTGGCATACAACGGACAGTCACCTTCAATGACAGGTATCTGGCCGGGGTTTACGAAAGCAGTAGCTTCCCTGACCACATACATAGCATGCTTCTGCATACTGAGTGAGTCCGCTTTCTGCTCACTGAAAACAGGGAATACCCCAATAACTGCACGAGGTTTGACATTGTCTTGATCTTCATGTTTTGAAAAGAAGCCTGAAAAGGTCACAGGGACTTCATCAAGCTGC
The DNA here is from genome assembly GCA_031216915.1 of Pictodentalium vernedei. Lineage (NCBI taxonomy): Eukaryota > Metazoa > Mollusca > Scaphopoda > Dentaliida > Dentaliidae > Pictodentalium > Pictodentalium vernedei. The sequence goes on along the minus strand of CM062288.1, from coordinate 12,645,767 downwards.
CAGCTGCCATCAACCTTCCCTTTATTGCTGATCTGTGACACATGAGACAACCAGTCATTCTCTCCCACGTTCAAATCTGCATATTCATTGGGCCGTACATTACATTCATCTGGAGATTCAAGCCTGATGTCCCCACCAAAGTCTTCAACGAAAGGAACAAATGCATAGTCGTCTGGGAGTTCAATTTGTGTGTCTTCTGGAACATCTAAACTCAGTGGTGGGGGATCAGTACCCACATTGTCCCTGCTCAGTTGACCAATGAGTGTGATGGACGTACCATGCATATCAGATCTACCAGATACATCAATGTTATCAGTGGTTCCTATCGAGAAAACATTACGTTTGCAGTTAGCTGGGACTACAACACCTTCGTTCTTGAACCGCAGTGAAACAGCTCTCGCGAAACTCCTGCGAACATCCATTACGCGATCATAAGAGACAGAGAGTCCCATTTGATGAAAATCTCTGATAAGATTTTTCATACGATCATGGGCATGCAACTTCAAACCCACATAAAGAGGCATTGGAGTTTCTCTGTCACGTCTCTGGTGAACATTTTGTGCATGTTCGGAGCGTTTCGCTGAATTGCTGATCAACATCTGTGAAATAGTACAAGCCACTCGAGTCTTGGCATTAACAGTCTCATCATCGCCTAAGTTCTGTATACTACATGTGCCCTCAAGTAGAACTCTAAGAAGAGTCAGGAGTGAGTTGGGTACAGGCTCGCTCAAGCAATAAGATGAAAATGATCCCGTGAAAGGAGCTTGAGATATGAGTATGTGTTTACGCAGAAGAAGACCCACATCAACTATCTTTTTTGCCTCTTCCTCAGACACTATACGAGTTAAAGATTCGGACAACAAGGAGCCAACTCGAAACCTACTTGAAATAAACACATCTCTACCCTGTGTGAAGGCGTCCCAGCCATCGCCCAATTTCTGCAACAAATGTTCTTTGAATCGAGTGGAATGTATTTCTTCACTAAGCCAATCAGAACCGACTTGCTTCAACCTCCGACTGTACAGATTCTTGAGATCGACAAGCTTCATCGCGGAATCGTTGTGTTCAACAAATGTTATGAGCTCTGCCATAACGAGAGGGTCATAGGGCAGGCCTGACGCGGAATGTTCGGCGTTCTTCGACTTTTTAGATTTAGCCGCTCGTGCTTCATTGGCAAGCTTACAATAACAGGTTTTGTGATAGTAAAGATCACTAGCAGCGGAATCAAATGCTGCATTGACCCGAGAAAAAACAACCCAGTTCTCGGCTTCCTTTGCCATAATTTTGAGTTTATTGTTATCAGACATTGATCTGCAAATAGGCTCACTGCTGTCACCTTCGCGTTTGTGACAATAAACACACTGGGGCAGTTTCCTGTCACAGCCAGATTCAAAACTTGTCCGTGTTCTTTTAGGACTCAGCGTGGAGCAGGATGCCACTGCCTCATTTCGCTCTCGCTTGTGTAGCACGCGCTGTACGATGTGAGTCCGAATACTGTCACGGCATGTCTTATGATATATTGCCTTATTCGTCAACAGTGACATCGACATACACTCATCACTCTCTCTCATCAAACAATCAATGGTCAAATTATATGGAAGCTCAACGCCATTATCTAGGAAGCGCGTTATGTCTTCCTCAATAGCTTTATAGGCGTCATGAAAACGAGATTCTCTATACGGACGCATCAATTTCTTGGAACTGTCTTGCTGGCAAAAGCAACAACGTTCCCAGTCAGTACTAGTCCGTACACGAAGAGGATTCTCACTCATTCTGTGAATGATTTTTGGGAACAATCGCGTTCTCGAATTAATTTCGACAGACAAATCAGAATTGCTTGCGGAATTACGCCAAACAAGAGATTGTATGGCAAAGAGACTGCTTCATAAAGAGCGTTGTTTCTCCGGGATCAGCGTCATTCAGGTTTGCCTGAATGACGCTGATCCCGGAGAAACAACGCTCTTTTCAAGTTCCAAGAAATTGATGCGTCCGTATAGAGAATCTCGTTTTATTCTACATCATCTCCCACGTCTGTTTCCAACACGTGCGTGGATCAGAGTTCACTTTCGCGCCCTTACAATCGGATGTATAGTCGGTAGACCGTCGAAAAGGAGGTTCCCTTCAGCCGCTGGCGGCCATTTTGGATTGTGCCGCTACTGGTCGCCACCGGTCGGTGTCAACTTGTAGCCGATCGTTTTTGAGAACCTCATAGCCTACACTAACAGTGTGCCAAATTTCAAGAAGGTATCACCAAGTGCACAATTCACCTGTATGTGACGAATTCCTCCCCCGCTATCTTGGCTTTGGATATTTTGATACCGGTGTGTAAAGGATTAAATACGAGAACGGATACCGAGGAAGGGACAATTGTCCAGATATTTGATAAATGTATACCTGTGATCTCTTCTTTCTGCCACAGTCGCGGAAGCATGTGTATGAGCATATTGGTGGGATGCCGATACATTGATTTGCACACTTCGTTCCACACACAACGGCAGTTACAACTCTACGAAACCAGCCAGCGGATACTTCATGGGTACAAAAGCATAAAGCTAGCAATAGAACAAGCTGTTGGATTCCTTGCATCTTCAGTTTTACTGAAATAGATACAAAAATGTATTGAATCTTGTTTAATGTTTATGAGTTCACAGTGGTATTTGCTTGTAATTCCAAACTTATGTGTAATGACATTGTGGAACAAGTTGCCGATAACAATTCTAATGGTATGTTTAAGAGAATGGAAAGTTGTGCACAGCCTTGAATTTCCATATGCTTGGGATGTAGATATTTAAACCTTAAGCTGTGATACGACACGATACGTAACTAATAACTCAATATATCTTGACAAAAGATTCGATGCAATAAAATTGCGAATTAATACCTTGGTGGTATTAGCGGATTATTTCCAAAAAAACAATTAGTTATGAGAGGACCCAAATAAGCTTTAAGCTTTCTGTCGAGTCTCTCCTTTAAAATCTATTTTCTCTATTCTTATGTTGTGTAATATTGTATTTTGTACAAGTATTCCATACTGTATACAGCAAATGTAATGTTCTAATAAATATCGTTTGAACTGGTTAGGCTTCTCCCTCTGGAAAAAGCTATTGTTTTTCTACAGATTTTTTTTTTATCTCCCACTAACCCCGGCAAAAAACTCAAAATTAGGCACATTTTTTTTTAAATATTAATCGTTGTTAGACCTGTCCGTGACAGGACCATTGATATACAAGACATATTAGGCAATGCATATGGTATTGCTCTACAGGCTTCCAAACTTCAGAATTCTGATGAAATGGGCCGTTTTAGGGCCCCCACAGCACCTAAACGATGGAAGAGATATAAACAAATAAACAATCTCCTTTATTGGAATTGGGATCATTTTTGTAAGTAATAATTGTAAAAAAAAAAAAAAAAAATTTAACCCGTTTTAGACTGGTTAAACAGCAATACCTTCCAAAAGCTCAAAAATCATGTTTTCCGTAGATTTCTCTAAACGGGTGTTTCTAGAAAAATTGGTTACGCCCAGGTCTTGTGACATTACAAGTTGCATGGACAAAATATTCCGGTGAGCATTAGTTAACTCACCCCGGGTTGCTAAACGTAACAATTGTGATAAAATGGGCCGTTTTTGGACACTAACAGCACCCAATAGATATACCACAGAGAACGGTAACTTATCGGACGCGAAATTGATAGGGAAACATTTTTGAAAGTGGTACTGGTATTCAAACGTGGAAGTGTTAACCCGTTTTGGACAGGTTAAAGAGATTCCCATTAAAATCTTAATACCCGTTTTCTGTGGATTTCTCAAAAAAAGGTTTTCGAGAAAAATTGGCTATTCGCAGGTCTTAGTGTGAAATTACAAGTTACATGGAGAAAATATTCCGGAGAGCATTGATTAACCCTCTGCACACTGCCAAGCATCGTAATTTTAAGAAAATGGGCTTTTTGGGGGCATCCACAGCACGCACTGTACCCGAGAAATAAACACACTCTGTTGGATGTGAAATTAACCGAGAATCATTTTTGTAATTAATAAGGTTATTTAAAAAACCAAGTGTTAAGCCGTTTTGGGCTGTTTCAAGAGTGATTCCCTGAAATGCTTAAATAATGTTTTACGTAGATTTCCCTAAAAATGTCTAGTAGATTTTCAAGAAAAAACTGGTCCTTCGCAGGTCTTGGTGTGACATTACAAACTGCAAGGACGAAATATTCTGAAAAGCGTTTGTTATCCCACACAGGCTCTCAAACACCGATAAAATAGGTTGTTTTCAGCCCCCATAACACCCAACCGGTAGCTGGAAAATAAACAACTTCTTTTATTGTTAATGGAATTCACAGAGGATAATATTTGTAAGTAATAAGGGTATTCAAGAAACCAAGCCTTAACCCGTTTTGGGCCGGTTAAACTGCTATTCCTCATCAAAGGCTTCAAAATTCATGTTTTCCCTGGATTCTTTAAAACATCTTAGATTTCAAGAAAAAAAAAATGGCCTTTCACAGGTCTTAGTGTGCCGTAAAAAGTTGCATGGACAAAATATTCCAGTGAGCATTTGTTAACTCCACGAGCTGCTAAATAATATTTTGATAAAATAGGCAGTTTTCAGACACCAACAGCATCCAACGGATATGTAACAGAAACATAACTTATCAGACGGAAAATTTATAGGGGAAATGTTTGTATGTGGTAAGGATATTCTAAAATCCAAGTCGTAACCCATTTTGGGTTGGTTAACGAGAAATACCTCTTAAAAGCTTAAAATTCCTATTTTCTGTCGATTTTTTCCGAATACTTCTTGCAGACTTTGAAAGAGTGACCATTAGCAAGCCTTTGTCTGATAATACAATTTGCATAGACAAATTGTTCCGTTAAGCATTTGATAACCCTCCAGGGGCTGCTAAACATCAATATTTTGATAAAATTTACTGTTTTCGGGCACCAACAGCACCCAATGGGTATGTAAAAGTTAAACAAAAAAATTCTTTTACTGTGCGTAGAATTCACAGTATCAGTTTTGTAAGTATTAAGGGTATTTAATCAGTAATCACGAAATTATAAATATGTAATTGTCAACAAAAAATTCAAAGCATGTCGGTCACTTGCATGACGTCAGAACTTGACTAATGAAATACTGCGGCGATGCAGTGAAAGGAGAAGAGAAAGGAACGCAGATATCGAAGTAGACTTTAAACTGTCCATGAAATGGACCAAACGTTTATATTTGCAGCTTTACTGCAAAGAGGTTTCCCGTTGTTTCTTGTTCAAATGTTGATTCCGTCAAGGTTAGGTAGCATGGACAATTTGGAATGCTGGGCAATGGATACGGACACCTGTCCCATGACCAACTGCTTCCTGTTATGTTGGGTGAATAAAGTAAAAATACGTTTTCAGCGAGCCAAAATTCTGGCGGGGGAATGACGGGGAGTTTTTTTATTAGTCCCAAATGCAATCGATAGGATGGGGAGCATAATAGAAGTGTCGGTCGATATACGATTTTCAGTGAATCCTGTACAACATGAACTCAAAAGTGTATATTCATTATAAAGAATAATTGCCCATAAGTTCCACTCACACAGTCCCGTTTCATCGGTCAATCCCACGGTGTCCCACGTCGGCGGTCGATTTATCGCAACAAAATTACCGAGCATACCACCCCCTCCCTGCCTCTTTGTCCAAACACATTGAAAGGTACGTTGAAAGGTACGCCTCACTGAAGTGCATACTATTTATTATTTGTGTTTAATGTCATATACTTATGCAGACTGGCCAATCTTGACGACAGTTGTACGGGTGGAGGAAACCAGAGTACCCGGAGAGAACCACCGAGCAACGACGAGCAGGTGCCACCTTCCCAACATCGTAACTCCGCAGTGCAGCACAGGCAGGGTGAGATTGGTTGAAGAGATGTGTACGATCGACGTGCAGTACGCCTTAGTACTTAGTACACGGCGGCATCGTCCCCCCCCCCCCCCCCCCCCCCATGTGGACAATCTGGGTTAAGTGCCTTGCCCAAGGCCACAACGCGAGAGTGCTAATTGATTGATGAGAAGGTCACCCATCCTCTACTTAGCTTCGGTCATCTGACGAGAACTGGTTACTGCAACGCAACCGCGCTTCGCTACTGCATGGAAGGAAAGCAGTAAATAACGTTAGATACAATGGGGTCAGTTACTATATCAAATACAGTGTCGACACTATAGCATTTCTTCGACAGTGGATCCAGGTATATACTAGTCTGTAAAACTGGTATACACTGCCCTTCCTCCAGCCCAGGATGGCGACGTGGCAGTATATAGCCATCTTACAGAGGGGATGGTGTCCTTAAGGAACCTTACAATAGGAAGGGGGAGTTCCCCAACATGGGAAGGGGGCAGGTATTTTTACTATGTAAGGTGGTTATCAAATGCAGTGGTGGCGCGAATATTTCCCCCCGGCAGTAGGGCTAGGTATACACTAGTTTGTAACACTGCTATAATGCCCCTCCTCATTTGAGGGTATATTTATCTACATAGATGTACGAACACCAGTTCCTATTTATGTATGGAATATTTGTTGTCTATAACTTCATGTTTGTCGTTGTCAATAACTTCATTGCAATCAATAAAACTAATCCGACTGGGAAAAGCCAATTGAGAAAAGTAGTTCTGCAATTAATAAGCAGAGTGAACTATAGAAGGTGTGAAAAGATGAGATAATCATGCATAACAGATGTGGTCTAATAGGAGATAATTGACTCGGGGACTATACATGTAGTCTTAAAGTTCACATTTTCTGTGAAAATTTTCAAGAACAAATAAACTCGAGAACAATTATCCTCGCAAGCCTCCATTAACCCTCCACAAGCTGTCATATCAAAATTTTAGATAAATTTGAGATGTAATGGGCTATTTGCGTAAGACGCCGATTCTCAGACTGCGATATGATTAACCCTCTCCACGAACAATGATTTAAACCAAACTTTCTTGTATCACACTGTCATTTGATACTATTATACCCACTTTTCTCAAGGCATCAATAAAAAAATACTTTTGTGATACAATTAAAAACAATTCTTCAGACACTCACGAGTCTGAAAAAATCATTGAATCTTGTTTTTTTACATGGATTTCCCCGAAAACATCTTGTAGATTTTTAAGAAAAATGGCCATTCGCAGTTCTTGTGCGACATTACAAGTTGCATGGAAAAATATTCCTGTTAGCACTTGTTAATCCTCTACAGGCTGCCGGACATCAATATTTTGGATAAGTTTGAGATAAAAGGATCATTTTCAAATTTATTTATTTATTGATGTTTTAAGGTCACATATTTATGCACAATGGCTAATCATGACCGTGACAGTTTTACGGGTGGAGGAAGCCGGAGTACCCGGAGAGAACCACCGAGCAGCTGCCAGCTCCCCAACATTGTGACGCCACACTGCAGCACAGGCAGGGTTAGATTTGTTGAAGACATGCGTACCATCGACGTGCAGTACTCCTTAGTACACGGCGTCATCGTGCCCCCACACGGGCAATGGAGATGAAGTGTCTTGCCCAAGGACACAACGCGGTTGCCGCAGGTGGGATTCGAACAGAGGACCTCTCGGCTTGCAGCTTGCAGCTCTACCTACTGAGCCACCGCGTTCCCATCATTTTCAAATAGCCACAGCAGTCAGTGGGTATGTGTCAAACAAACGTTAACTTGTCGGTCATTGATTTGTGGGACGAAGCTATTGATATTAACCCCTCTCCACCATTAATGATTGTTTTCTCGTCACATAAATACAGTGAGATAGTTAAAAATAATTCAGACCCTCAAGGGTCATGGAAAATAATGGAATCTGATCTGGAAAAGCATGTTTCTCCAGAATCATAAAGTCTAGCTTTTTTTTTTGTGTCCCCCCTCCCCCCGCCCCCAACACACACACACACACGTTTTGACCTAACGATTCAGAAGCCATTTTCGAACCGATTTTCACAATTTTGTACACTCAGAAGGGAACAAAATTTAAAAATGTACCGAAGCGAAAATTTCGATTTAACCCTTAATTTGCCAGAATTGGCAAAAACTCTAAATTAGGGTTTATAGACACTTTCTGGAAACTTGTCTTGCAGATTTTTTTAAACATTCATCATTGTTAGACCCGTCTGTGACACGACCGTTCATATACAAGTGATATTAGGAAATGCATATGTTAATCCTCCACAGGCAGTCAAATATCGACATTTTGATGAAATAGTCCGTTTTCGGGCCCCTGAAGCATCCAAACGATACACGAGAGGTAAACATAACTTCCTTTATTGGAAGTGGGATTCACCGTGGATCATTTTTGTAATTAATAAGGGTATTCAAAAAATGGGCCGTGTTAACGTAGCCACATCACCCAAAGTTAAGAGGAGAGATCAACATAAGTGGAAGTAGAATTCACCGAGAATTATTTTTGTATTTAAGGTATACAAAAAACCAACCCTTAACCCGTTTTTGGGCTGGATAAACAATGGTACCCATCAAAAGCTTAAAATTCATGTTCTCCATGGATTTCTCTGAAAACATCTTGTTTATTTTTAGGAAAAAATGACCAGTCTCAGTTCTTTGTGTGACATTACAAGTTGCATGGAAAGATATTCCAGTTATCAATTGTTAACCCTCTACAAGCTGCTAGACATCAATATTTGGATATATAAGATAAAATAGAGCATTTTCGAATAATCACAGCACACAGTTGGTATGCGTCAAACAAACGTAACTCTTTTTTGTCGGTCATTAACCTGTCAGTCGACGATATTGATATTAATCCTCTCCACCATTAACCCTTTACCTAACATGAAAAGCAGACGACACTTGCAAAAATAATTCTTGAATAACTAATTTTTTTCATTTTTTGTCTCAAAAACATAGGTTATGACCCCTCGTTGGAACGAGCTCGATGAGCTCGTTCCAACGAGGGGTCATAACCTATGTTTTTGAGACAAAAAATGAAAAAAATAATGAAAATTAATTTGCGATTTTTGAGAATAGCGCTGGCCGGTTTTGGCCGTTACGTTAGGTAAAGGGTTAATGATGATTTTCACCTGAATTTTTTTTTTTTATATCAAACCGAGTCAAATGAGACTACTACTCCCATCTTTCTCGTATCAAAAAAGGAACTTCCTTGAGACAGTTAAACACAATTCATCAGACACTCGGGGGGGGGGGGGGGGGGGGGGGGGGGTCATGAAAAATCATGGAATCTCATTTGGAAAAGCCATGATTCTCCAGAATCATACAGTCCAGTTTTTTGGGGTCCCCCCCCCCCCCCCCCCACACACATTTTGTCCGTACGATTTTTTTAAGACCAATTTTCACACAATTTCGCACACGCACGTACAGGGGCACAAAATCTGAAAATGTACCGAAGCAGAATTTTCCATTTAATCCTTATTTCACCAGAATTGGCAAAAAATTGTCAACATTAAGGTTTATAGGCACTCTCGAACCGCGTCTTGTAGATTTGTTTTAAACCTTCACCATTGTTAGACCCGTTTGACACGATTATTCATATACAAAGATATTAGGCGATGCTTAACATATGTTAACCCTCCAGAGGCTGCCAAACTTCAAAATTTTGATGAAATGCTCAGTTTTGGAGCCACTTGAGCACTCAAACGACATACGACAGATAAACAGGACAAACTTTTTATCAGACCAAGTCATTTGAGACAATTATACCCATCTTTCTCATATGAAAAAAGGAATTTCATTGAGACAGTTAAAAATTCATCAGGCACTCTGCGGTCCTGAAAAATCATGAAATCTCATCTGGAAAAGCCATGATTCAGCAGAATCTTTAATAAAGTCTAGTTGGCGATTTCTTTTGTATTGGAGTCGACCAGGTGCTCTTTTTATAGAGAGAATTTTTTTAGTGTTTAATGTCGCATACTTCAACACAATGGGTAATAGTGACCACAACATTGCGATAATTTTAGAGGACTTTCACCCCAAGAATTAGAGACAGGGTCCTATTTTACCAGTTAAGTGGTGCTTGTTTACTACAGTCCATTCTAATTCTGATATTTCGCCTTTTTGATACAAGTCAGACAAATAGTCATTTGCATGATAGGGATGCTGTTTTACACCAAGTGTGTATGGTCTAGCCGTTCTGAGTCATCGTACTGCATGTTGAAAATACAGATTGATGTACTCCACAATATTTACTGACTCGTCATCCTATATAAGTTATGAGGCATCATGTTCCTGGCCGCAAAAGCAGCCGCTGGGATTCAAAAGGTTAAAAATGGCTTTAGCGATCGCCTTCACAGTACATGCTCATTAGAATGCCGTTTGCGTATTGCGAATAATAGCCGAAAGTATTATTTATCCAGTGCGGCTCTGTATATTAGTTTTAAGGTGCTATATAAGTAATGAATTTTTTTTTATATTTTCTAATTGACATCCGATATTCGTTGAATTCAAATTAAATACACAAATTATACATCAAAATGCAGGTTGGAGGTATAGAACACGAAAAATATATGGTATCACGGAACAAAATATCCCCCCCCCCCCCCCCATAGGTCACCATTATAACGTTCAGGCAAAAAAAAAAAAATATGATCGCATCACTTTAATTTTGGCATTCAAATATCTTTGTCAAAAAGTAGCCCTTCAGACAACTTTTTCCGATCCCAAAATGGGGTGGGGGGGAGGGGGTGGTCATGCAAAAGATTCTAGAATTGACAGCAAGGGAAGTACCGGTCACGTGGGCATAGTTTCGAGGGAATTCCCCCACAAAACCACACCAAATGTAAATTGTATTTTTTAAGTCCAAAAGTCATCAAATCACTTTTTCATCTGGAATATTCATCAATAATGAAAGATGTCAATAGAATGCATCAAACATTTATTGAAACAATTTATTTTCCCAAGGCTGTTTAATTTTAGAGATTGCATCACTTCTGAGTACAACATTTCAAGGCGGGTATTTCTAATTGAAATATTTAGTTCAGTGATACGACATGAAATCAACTGGAAGTTGACGGCAGACACCACTGGTTTCTGAAAGCCTGCTAGCGTATTCGTATCAGAACTGATAATACAATACTATGTCCCGAGAACTTGTGGCCAAATGTGCTTTAGATATCTAACAAAAGCTAGGGCATCAAATCTTCAAAACACAGCGACCGAGATGCATGGGAGTAAATTCCGAAAGTGACGTTTGTTTACAAATACTATTAGTTTCGATTTCCGGTTAACGTCATTGGACGGAAAAAAAGCATCGAAAACGCCGTCTAAAATCAAATAATGAGAAAGATAGTCTTAATACAGCATACAATTTATATAGAGACTTAACTGTTATGTTCTATGCAAGGTATCATGACAACTGTTATGGTCGAAAGGAACTGGCGAATTTTCCCAATATATACAAATGGTTCCAAAACCAGATAATTCAACAATTTTCATATAAGCAATGACAGGCAATGGTACTGTTTTGATCTAAAGAATATTTGGAGTGTGCAGTTTCAAACTAAAGTGATTTTATTGTTGAAAATGAACTTTTAAAGCGATTCTAAACTGAAGATTGCAGTTTGAGTGGACAAGTCGAAAACATGATGTTTTTTTCATTACTTTCCAATATTAATGCTTATTTAATACATGATTGCTTCCTACCTAATAGATTACAAAAATGTGATAATTTAAAAAAAAAAAAAAAAGAATTTACTCACCAAAAAAATGCTTTTAAAAATCCCTAACTCACGGTCAACTTCCTGCCACCAAAACTTAAAATATGAATCTCACATTGAAAAATATGCTTTCTATGTACACTGGAGAACAAACAGTTGAGTCATAACTTTTTAAATAAATTCAATTGTATGTTTAAATTTTTGAAGGACCACTGCATGCCCTGCTCCAGCCATTTTTCCACAGGAAACTCTTTATAGTTCAAAAGTATGGCACACCACACTAATCAGTAATCTAGTTGACCTCCCCTGGAAATATTAGCCATACAAGTGATGTCTGTTCTGCCCTCTTCCACAAGTAAAACTGTCTTGACATGAAATGACCCTGTTGAAAGTGAATCGTCAAGTCCCAATAATAACAAATAAAAGACTGGCTACCCCCCCCCCCCCCCCCCCCACAAAAAAAAAATTAATTTTTCAAAATTGAAGAAGGGACATAACTGGCAAAAATTGTCGGATGAAACCCTGATCTGACTTGACCTGCATTTTATGTTGATACACCTACACAACAAATTTTATTTGATTCTGTCAATTACATGTACAGCTCAAGTTATTGGTTGGAAACCAAAAAAAAGAGTTTTCAAAGTTGAGAAAGTGCGACACTGTTATCACCTACCAGGACTACATGCAGGCTCGAAGGGAAGTTATGAATTGAATTCCGCGAATAAGTCGTATCGATTGACCAATACTTACAGTGCTCAAAGTATAAAATATTCGTCCAATTATTGAAAAAATCTAATAAGGTGCTTAATGTATAAAAGTATTGTTCATGTGCTAAATGCTATGTTTTGGATCATGAATAAACTCATGTTGTGTCAGAGCCCTACCTTGTATTCTTGTTTTGTTTTTTTTTTTTTGGTGGCGAGTTGACCCGGTGGCGACTTGACCCGGTCCCAAAAATTTGATGCTCGATTGTGCCTTGTGTGTGTTGCCATACTTCACTTTCGTTGAGAATTTCTATGCAACGACTGATAAAATAATTTTCTAGAGAAAAATTTCATGTTCACACTTCTATCAAATTTTATTTCTGATTAGGAGGTCTAGTGGGGTGGATAGAAAGCAAAAAATATTTTTCGCACTTTGAACAAGCGACTTACCAACGCATGTGACTTTCCGATGACAACTACTTCGAACAACAAATACTTGCAGGCAAGAGTCTAATAGCCCACAGATTATTCGAAATTATCGATGATCTCTGGATTGCAAACAAATTTAATGAAATACATCATTTACAATGATTCGCAATGTAAATCACACCAGATCGCAAAATTAGGAGCATTATTTTTGGAACTCGCCGAAACGGGATAGAATGACAGACGAATAAAGTTAACCATCAATATTACATGACGAACAATACTTCCCCCGATTTGCGATTAAAAGTGAAAAAGCAACCAGTTTACGAATATTTGAACAACGAACGAATACAATATGGTTTTCTAATTCCACTATATGACACCGTTTTGTTAAAGAAAATTGACATTTTTCTTCTCTATTGGTAATTTTGACGCATGAATACAAACTAATGACAAGGTCGATCCATGTAAACAAATTTATTGCTTCAATTGGTGAGGGAAGAATATTTAGATAGAACAGACAATGCAGTTTGCCTCTATATGTCTGCTTCCCTTGAGATATATCGACAATCAGAATTTCAGCAGTGGCATGAGAATTTACGGGACATATGGCGAGATCTTTTGTCGCAACCTTCAGTGTTTTGAATTTCCCACCGTAAACATGGCGGACACTTTTGAGACAAACGACCCAGGTTGACAACGTGCTTAGTCCTATCCTCGATGTGTTTTATTAAAAATTAAGACTCAACTGTTGCAGAACATTATTGATAGTTCACGTTGGTTGTTCATTGGAAGGTGAGGCGTCTCGCTATTCTTTGAAATCCTGCCCACGCCATTTCCAACTTTTTGACAGTACATATTTTCGAATGTCTCCAAATGACTTGTACATTTGTTAAATGCATATTTTGCTGGTCCCATCACGTTCTATGTGACATGACCATTCCACCCAACCCTGGTATCCAAGGGCAAGGCTGTTTCGTTGCCAAGTTATTGTTCAATGAAATGTTCATTTTTTCTGTGTTTCTGGCTTCCATGTTGGCAGCGATGACTTTAGAATCACCTTAAATTGCACTAACAACGGAACTAAAAATTCACATTTGTAACACAAATTACTGAAACCAAAATTAACCTGAACTGTTCATCTACAGCACTTTACCGACAAATGAACTTTGAGGTGGTTTTTTAATTTTTTAAAACATTTTTCATCTCCACTCGGAAAGATTGTTTAGTAGCAATATTAAGATGTGTAACCTAAAGAATGCATGGTAAGGATTCACTGGAGCTTTACACTTTTCATTGGTTCTGTTTACCATCAACTGAACAATGATTGTTCATCAAGTGTTAAATAATAAAGGTATTTATCCTTGAACAGTCAGCTGTATCATGTATTGCCATTTCATTAGGTTCAACATTGTACAACTCTTGTCAGTGTTAGATGTTTGGATTTAGCAATCCGTGTCAATAGACATTCATGAATATTTGTACGAAATACACCAGCCAAGGTGTTATGTACATCTTGCATGTGCCATTTGTCCCTTAAAAGGTGTCACGTCTTGGCGTCATTACTGACAAAATATTTTGGAATGGACATTTAAAACATGTTTTAATTAAGTTTAAAATCACCTCGGAGTTTATTTCTCGGTAAAGTGCTATAGATATGTTTTGGTATCATTAATTTAAGAGTGTCGTGTGTGAAGTTTCCATTCTGTTATTGCGATCTAATTTTTAAAAGTTGATTTTCAACAATAAAATTACTTTTTAGTTGAAAATTTCAGCAAACAAATTCTTTAGATCAAAGCAGTATCATTGCTTGTCGCCGTTTGTAGGAAAATCGTTTAATTTACTTGTTTTAGAACTCTTGTTGTCCTGTCCATCTGGGGGAATTCACCGGTTGCTACAGACCTTAAAATTAAGATTGTTTTTTTAATGAAAATTCGTGGCTTCAGGTGATTTGTGTATGTCCGTGAAACATGGAATCCATCTTGAATAAAAATGGAGACAGTGTTGTCCTCCCCACCCCCAAATGCAGTTGTATCGCAACATCGTAAAGTGTTCTTAAAGTGTTCGAATGCGTAGCTTTGTTCATGAATATGAACTACATTTGCCCACAAGTCGTTCAATAAATATTTTATTGTCAGTTCTGGTACGAATACTGTTGTAGACTTTCAGGAACCAGTAGTGCCTGCTGTCAATTCTATGAGTTGATGTCATATTTTTCGTGTTCTATACCTCCCAACATTCATTCTGATGTATAGTGTGTGTGTATTTAAATTTGTATTCAAGGAATATCAGAGATGGAAATTTCAAAATAAACAAAATTTCATTACTTATATAGCACCTTAATGGGTTTTGAATTTGTAGCTTCCGAAACATCACGAGGTCTCGGGATATGTTTTATCCGTTCTGGTACAAATGTGACAATAGTCGTTCAGAAACTATTCAGCCTTGTTATAAACTCTGCTAGTGAAAAGCAGGGGTTCATGAAACGGTCTTTATTTGGGTGTATAATCCGTGTGTATTTATTTGAATTTTAGACACGGGATTTCCGGTTTAAAATTAGTTTAAAATTTACCTTAATTACAAAATATTCACACAAAATCTATTAAGATAGATTTACCTTCTAACGATGTACCGTTCATAAACACGTTGAACTGAATCTGCTTCTGGGTAACTCGTAAAACAATTTAGCGGATTTATATACTTCTATCTGTGACCGCAATGATTTTCACGCGGTTGTAGTTTTTTTCACTGCAAAATGCCCGACATCATGCAGTCCGTGCAGCGTCACATAGTTTCAAATCTGGGAAGTGACAGCACCAAACAATATAATTATGTCATTCCTCGTCGCATCTTCAGTGTTTTATTTAAGGTCTCGTGTGATGCCCTATTGGCGGAGCTTGTGGAATGTTTCACTGCTCAAAAACTTTTAATACTTAAAAAACAAATAGGTAAACGGCGATTTCATGACAACTGGACAAGAGGAATTGTTATTTTTGGAGGCAATTCAGCAATTTCAGATAACGTTTACTCTATAAAAAAACTAGAGAAACAGAATTTACTGCATCCAGTAAACTCAAGTCTGTGTGAAAAGGGTTAAAGCATCAGGAAAATACTATATAGATAAAGAATTTATGGAGACTTATTTTCGGGAGTAAATTAGTTTTTAACAAATCAGAAATGGGTTTTCGTTAAGGTGCTATATAAATAATGGAATTTTGTTTATTTTGAAATTCTCACCTCTCATATTCCTTACATTCAGATTAAATATACACAAACTGTACATCAAAATGAAGGTTAGGATGTATAGAACACGAAACACATATGTAATCAACTCACAGAGTTGACAGCAGGCACCACTGGTTCCTGGAAGTTTGCCATCGTATTGGCACCGGAACTGATAATAAAATAATATTTCGCAAGAACAACTCGTGGTCGAATGTGCTTCAGATATTCAATAACAAAACTAGGCATTCAAAACATTTTCTAGTGCAGCGACAGGACTGCATTTTGGATAAGGACAACGCTGTCTGCATTTTTATTGAAGATGGTTTCCATGCTCGACAGACATGCGCAAATCACTCAAAACCACGAATTTCCATCGAAAAACAAAACCGTAATTCTAAGAAATTTCAACAGGTATCATGATACCTTGCATTGAATATGGCAACTGTGCACTCTCTATCTAATAACAGTATATTGTATGAAGGCGAACTTTTTCATTATTTGATTTTAGACGGCGTTGTTTTTACATGACGTCGACCGTGTTTTGAAGAATTTTGATCCCCAAGCTTTGTTCTTGGATATGTAAAGCACATTTTGCCACAAGTTGTTTTCGTGAAATATTATTAAATTATCAGTTCTGGTGCGAATACGGCAGCAGACTTCGAAAAATAACTCATTTTTTTGCCTCCAAAACATAGGTTATGATGGGCTCGTTCCAAACAGGGGTCGTAACCTATGCTTTTGAGACAAAACATGAAAAAAAATTAAAATTAATTGGCGATTTTTGTGAATAGCGCTGACCGGTTTTGGCCGTTACGCGTTAAAAGGTCATAAAATGCATCTAGGGCCCAAAAGAAGACATGCGCGAAATAAGAAGATTGTTGGATCTCAAACATGGCGGTTGTGAACAGAGGGGCAAGGTGACAGAAAATGAACAAAACGTTCTGCGGTCATCAGTTAAATGGAAACATTTGGACTGACATTAAAGTATTACGAGGGTTAAAAAAAAACATTTAAATATTCCATTTTATTAAATTATAATTGTGGTAAGTGTTTCGAGAAAGCCACTCACCATCATTGCTTCTTGAATGGTTGGCAATGACCATTAGGGGTTAATCAGAACCGATTCTCAAGTGTTGTCTAGGGGTTAAATTACTCCTGTGCACATTGATGTCAAAAAGGCAATGTTTTCAGCAGCAAATATTTTCCCGTAATACAGTTTGATATTTAACCAAATATACCTTGATTGACAGAGCTCAGTTAGTTGTGTCAAGCAAGATATAATTGGTTAAATTCATAGTTACACTGGAGAAAAACAGAGTGATTGGAAAAAATTCTGTTGTACTACCACAATGCTAGGGACTAAAGGACAATACTCAGATTGGAAGTTGGACTTGGTCACTAAGTGTTAACGGATATTTTCAGCTAACAGACCAACAAACACTAGACACAATTTCACGGATGATTTGGTTTAATTGGTCTAAAACATGTTATTCATATTATGCATTTTAATGTAAAAATCAATCTATTATTCTACATTCCAGACGAGAGAAACATTTTAGTACAGACCAAAGTACAACTTGAAGGAGCTGTAGCTCTTCAGGAGAGCTATAGCTCATAAAGTGCAGTAGACCAAAATTATTAATTTATTATAATAAAAAGAAGGTTTTGAGAACCTCTTTAGCTCAATTAGTCTAACAGAGGTAATTAAAACAAACCCCAAAATATAGCAAACAAACTCTTTAGGAGTAGTGAATGAAGTCAGCTAGGCAAGCTATGAACTTAAGTTTCTCAGTTGACAGTACCTGCTTTTGTACACCGGAGGGATGAAACGGCACAAATCAGAGACATTCTCTTAATGGCACTTTGGCACCAAGGTTTTCTGCACTCTCAGTGAGACTGGGCTGAGCACAGAGAAAGACTATAGAACTCCTCTAATAAATGAGTTTTGAACAGTCATAGTCAGTATTGCATTTTTACCGGCATTCTGACAGTTTTGTGATAGGTTTCAACAATTATTGAGTGCAGTTTTATGGAAAGGGTTAACTTTATTCTCTCTGAAATAAAATCTGTGCAACCTACCTTGAAGTCTTGAGAGGGTTAAAAGCATTGAACTGAATAAATTATAATTTATTTCCTTGCAAGGCAAAGGGTTTCTCTTAACTTAGTTCCAGGAACTTACATCCGATTATAATAACAAGATTACATTTCAATTTTGACAATTGACTCCACTGGTGTTTACATTGTCTCCAGTGTGAATAACATAACATAGTATTGCTTGGGGAGAATCTACTGCATCTTGAATTATTGGATGATGGTAAAACCCTGTGGCCGACTGGGTCATACTCAATGGCTCTAGCGACCTGAAAAACATGGGTGGCCGAGCAGTTGTGACTGTCTACCAGAATGACAAAAATCAGCGAGATACGACGATTCGTTTTCAAGTTATCATGCGGACAAGGAAGAACATAGAAGACAGAAGACAGGAGAAGAAAAAGAAACCGTACAAAAACAATAGTCGGTGTGTTTCACACAGACTAATTAATAAATAAAATACTAAGCATGCAATAAGTTTGAGAAATGTTAAATTATTTTAATTATTGAAGTGGAGGCTATACTCACATTGAATAATACAATATTGGATTTGTTGAGCAGCTTGATGTTGACGACTTAAAATCTTTCTGTGATGTAAACTATTGTCTGGCCCAATTATTGGGGTTCAACGACTCTTTCAACAGCTAAGGTTACATCGTATCGGACAGTTTTACATACCGAAGAAGCTCGGGTACTCGCAGAGAGCCCCAGATCCGCGACGAGCAACTGTCAGTCTCCTTAACGTACTGCACGGACTGACTTACTGATGAAGGTAAGTGCATCGTCGACGTGCAGTACACCTTAGTACACAGTGCCACTGCCCCCTCCCCCGACCCCGCCCACCCCGATATGGGCAATCGCGTCGACTGCGAGTTTAAAGGGTTGATATGGTTGCCATTTTCCGTCTTGTTAACGAGACGAGATCTGCCAGATCAAACACGATTCCAACGACGTCTTGATTGATCTGAACTCGTCAAGTTAGGGGAATCAGTGTCACGCTGCCTGGAGATGTACAGAGAACATTAAAAATTAATTTGGCGCCAGAAATACAGCATTTGACACCAAATATATACTTTTTATAGGTCGCAAGGGCTTTGTGATTTATTATCGTCAATGCCCCGTGTATAGACCTCTTATAATAAGATAAAAATGGGAAAAAATTATGGCTAAGGCCGAAATATCGGTCTTACGAATTGAAAGGGTAAAGTATATTTCACAAGTACACAACCTAGTTACCACCCGTCAGTCTCTAGCCGTCGACCTTTCGATTTGAAGTCCAATTCTCTAAACACTCAGTCACAGCGATCCATGTCTGATTCAGTAATAATCAAGAATTATATAAAAATGCCGGTGTGTAGGTGGCCGGGGGTGGTGGAGTAGCCCTTATCCTCTATACAATTATTTACCTCGTCGGACGCTTGTCTTGAAACTGATTCACAGCGATCCATGTCTGATTCAGTAATAATCAAGAATTATATAAAAATGCCGGTGTGTAGGTGGGCGGGGATGGTGGAGTAGGCGTTATCCTCTATACAATTATTTACCTCGTCGGACGCTTGTCTTGAAACTGAGTCACAGCGATCCATGTCTGATTCAGTAATAATCAAGAATTATATAAACATGCCGGTGAGTGGGTGGGCGGGGGTGGTGGAGTAGGCGTTATCCACTATACAATTATTTACCTCGTCGGACGCTTGTCTTGAAACTGAGTCACAGCGATCCATGTCTGATTCAGTAATAATCAAGAATTATATAAAAATGCCGGTGTGTAGGTGGGTGGGGGTGGTGGAGTAGCCCTTATCCTCTATACAATTATTTACCTCGTCGGACGCTTGTCTTGAAACTGAGTCACAGCGATCCATGTCTGATTCAGTAATAATCAACAATTATATAAAAATGCCGGTGTGTAGGTGGGCGGGGATGGTGGAGTAGGCGTTATCCTCTATACAATTATTTACCTCGTCGGACGCTTGTCTTGAAACTGAGTCACAGCGATCCATGTCTGATTCAGTAATAATCAACAATTATATAAACATGCCGGTGTGTGGGTGGGCGGGGGTGGTGGAGTAGGCGTTATCCACTATACAATTATTTATCTCGTCGAACGCTTGTCTTGAAACTGAGTAACAGCGATCCATGTCTGATTCAGTAATAATCAACAATTATATAAAAATGCCGGTGTGTAGGTGGGCGGGGGTGGTGGAGTAGCCCTTATCCACTATACAATTATTTACCTCGTCGGACGCTTGTCTTGAAACTGAGTCACAGCGATCCATGTCTGATTCAGTAATAATCAACAATTATATAAAAATTCCGGTCTGTAGGTGGGCGGGGATGGTGGAGTAGGCGTTATCCACTATACAATTATTTACCTCGTCGGACGCTTGTCTTGAAACTGAGTCACAGCGATCCATGTCTGATTCAATAATAATCAACAATTATATAAAAATGCCGATGTGTAGGTGGGTGGGGGTGGTGGAGTAGCCGTTATCCTCTGTACAATTATTTACCTCGTCGGACGCTTGTCTTGAAACTGAGTCACAGCGATCCATGTCTAATTCAGTAATAATCAACAATTATATAAAAATGCCGGTGTGTAGGTGGGTGGGGGTGGTGGAGTAGGCGTTATCCTCTATTCAATTATTTACCTCGTCGGACGCTTGTCTTGAAACTGAGTCACAGCGATCCATGTCTGATTCAGTAATAATCAACAATTATATAAAAATGCCGGTGTGTAGGTGGGTGGGGGTGGTGGAGTAGGCGTTATCCACTATACAATTATTTACCTCGTCGGACGCTTGTCTTGAAACTGAGTCACAGCGATCCATGTCTGATTCAGTAATAAGCAACAATTATATAAAAATGCCGGTGTGTAGGTGGGCTGGGGGTGGTGGAGTAGGCGTTATCCACTATACAATTATTTACCTCGTCGGACGCTTGTCTTGAAACTGAGTCACAGCGATCCATGTCTGATTCAGTAATAATCAAGAATTATATAAAAATGCCGGTGTGTAGGTGGGTGGGGGTGGTGGAGTAGGCGTTATCCTCTATACAATTATTTACCTCGTCGGACGCTTGTCTTGAAACTGAGTCACAGCGATCCATGTCTGATTCAGTAATAATTAACAATTGTATAAAAATGCCGGTGTGTAGGTGGGCGGAGGGTGGTGGAGTAGGCGTTATCCTCTATAATTATTTACCTCGTCGGACGCTTGTCTTGAAACTGAGTCACAGCGATCCATGTCTGATTCAGTAATAATCAAGAATTATATAAAGATGCCGGTGTGTAGGTTGGCGGGGGTGGTAGGCAGTGTAGTGATGTTCTGCTCTTGGGGGAACTCTGCAGCGACAGGGGCCCTGTGTGCTCTTGCAATGTCATCTTGAAAAATGAATCGACGGTCGTGACGTCGCGCAAATAGCACCACATGAGCACTAACATTTTGTCAATTTAGTAGTGCCCTGTGACACGCCTTGGATGACATGTAATGCTGTTCTGCTTGTTATGGTTAAGCATCCCCATACCATAACCGATCCGGCACCAAAACGATCGTGCTGCCTAACGGTTACGTCATGGTATCGTTCGTTCCGCCGCCGCCACACTCTGTTTCGCCTGTCGATGAAGTCGAGAATGAACCTCGTTTCATCGGAAAACATGACGTTGTTCCATCGACGATGGTCCCAGTGCTGTCCTGTCCCACACCAATTACGCCTTACTGCGATGTGACGTTCGGTCAAACGTGGAATTATTCGAGGTCGTCGAGCGTACAAATTCCAGCTGTCTATGCGATTTCAGATAGTCGGACCACTGACTCGCACATCTGCCCCTCGGTGCAGCTGCAGTCCAATTTCTGAGACACTTTGAAGGCGGTTACGTAATGCTGTGGTTCGGATGAAACGATCCTGGTTAGAAGTTGTCGCTCTTGGACGACCTGACCGATGTCTGTCATCAACATTGCCTGCCTGACGGTAGCGTCACCATGACCTGCTAATCACCGATTGAGTAACGTTGGGAGTTTGAGCCACTGCAGTCTGTCTGTTGCCAGCTTCCAACATGCCAACGGCACGTAAACGTTCGTCACGTGTCAGTCTTTGCATAACTCAAAAGTTGCGTTTCGATCAGAAACTATTGATGAACGAGTTTATACCAAGAAAAGCACGATGAGACCTCCGAAAAAGACCGCCCAGTACAAATGAAAATTTCAAAACGTACCCCACAGACATCAACGCGGCACTCCTGCGAAAAACCTGCACGAAGTTTTCGTGGGTCGGTGACACTCATGATCCACACTAAACTTGGTAACATATTGATGTTTCCAATCATGCATCCAATAGCATTTTCCGAAAATATCGACATCAATTTGGATATCCCCTACTTAATTGAATAGAATATTATTATATCGCCCCATGCGTGGAGCAAGACGCCATCTGCAATGCTAAAGCATTTAAGATGGCTTTTTATACTACTCAAGGGGCAATATGAAATTAAAATCTTAATCGCTTTTGTTACAGAGTTGAGCGCGAAATGACTGAAGGGACAGTCATACTTGAATGGCTTCATCCATTCTCAGGTCTGCTTCGTTGTGTTGGTATCCACGACCAAGTGTACACGGAGCAATTCAGCGTGTTCATGTTATCATTATTGCAACGGCCTTGCCCAAGGACACAATGCGGGAGTCCGAATCGATCGCTCAGACGGTTACCCATGTTTGGGGGAAGGGTGGCCAGGAGATTACTCCGAAACTTTCAAGGCTTATGCTTCAGAAATGGTAAAGGACATAACGGTGACTGAAAATGTAACCCCTAGAAAGGCGATTTTATGACAACTGGACAAGATAAAGTGTTATTTTTGGAGACAACTCAGCAATTTCAGATAACGTTTACTCGATAAAAAAACGATTAAAACTAGAGAAACAGAATTTACTGCCACCATTGAATTAAAATCTGTGTGAAAAGGGTTAAAGTATCAGGAATAAACTATATAGAATGAGAATTATGGAGGCTTATTTTCGGGAGTAAAATATATTTTAACAAATCAGAAATGGGTTTTCGTTAGCAGTATTTACAGATATTCATACAGGAATCACAACATTCTTTCTAAGAAACTAGGAAAGGCATATATGTGACCAGCATTCAAAGGGTTCGATACACGAATCAGAAATGGACATTTTTGGCTCTGCCCACTAATTTGAGTGATGAAATACATTCAAAAACTTTAGAAATGTATTAATGTGTAATAAAATGTATTTCCTAGTCTTTCTGAATAATGTGCACTTGATGACCTTGGTGACCTCATTCAGGTGGACCATATATTGAATCAACATCAATGTTTAACTCAGTCAGTGTAGTCCCATGTCTACATATACATTGAAGAATGAGCGCAACCCACTTCAAAGTAATGGCTCCACCAAATCAAGATCTGTCATTTTTGGTGATGATAGCAAATATTTATTATGAGCTAGAACACTCTAAGGCAATCGGCCTACTGGATCACACCCAAGGCCTCGAACGATCTGAAAAAAACATGGATGCGTGTAAACTGGTTGTTGTCAATCAGCATGCCAAAACGCATAGAGATAGGACGATTCGTATTTGAGTTATCCAGCCGACAAAGGCTGCATAGAGTCTATATCGGGAGTATTGCCATAAAAACCTTAAAGGCCTTGAGAGCTCGTTTGAAGGCCTACTCGTAAGAGCATCTAGTGCCCTAAACAAGGCATACATAAAATAAGATGGTGGAATATTGAAGAATGGCATTTGTGTAAAGACCGGCAATATGGTAGGAAGTGTGCAAAACGTTCTACTGTCATAAGTTAAATGAAGTTTCTTGTTCTTCGCGGTGAAGTATGAAGAGGGTTAAAAATACACCATTTAAATATTGCATTTCATTAATTCATAATTGTGATAAGTGTTTCGAGAAAGCCACTAACCACTCAGCCCAAAACGTGTTGATCTTGAGTTATAATTGAGAATGGAAAAGAAAATTCAAAAGGCTACGAAAGGTGAAGGGTTCTTTATTAAACTAGAATTAATCAAGTGTTGTAAGACAGAGCTGCATAATAAATAAATTTTCTTGCAACTCAAAGGGTTTCTTTCAATTTGTTTGGGAGGGAATTTAATTCTGATCAAAACAGCTGATAAGAACAAATTGTGCGACAGCTATAGCAACTTCTGTTTAATTTGATTGTTTACATTATTCTCTTGTGTATATAAATATAAACAAGTATTTCTTTAAGATGCTTTTTTTATTAAAAGAAATTAGGGGTTGTAAAAAACTTTGTGGCCAAGTGGGCCACACCCAAAGGCTCCAGCGCCCAAAAAACAATAACTGGCTCAGTACGAGTGACTGTCTACAGTATACCAAACAGCACCAGGACAGATGATTTGTATTTGAGTTAACATCACGACAAACGGAAGGGGAAAGAAATTATGTATAGGTCACATTATCACATACTGTGCTTGAGATATTTGCCTGGCCATTTTTATTGGGGTTTAACAGCACCTTCGACTGCGAGGCTGAAGTTCATCTCGTATCGGACAGTTTTACATACGAAGTAAGCCAGAGTACCTGAATGCATATGCCGAGCAGCGATGAGCAACTATCGAAATTCACAGCATACTAACTGCACATAAGCAAGGTGCGCATTGGTCGATCTAAGTGCAGTACGCCTTAGTACACAATGTCGTTGTGTCTCCACAGGGGTAATCAGAACTGAATGCATTAAAAATTACACATCGCAGTTGCATTTGGTGAGGCATGTGTCGTGAACCTTTCGATTTTAAAGTCCAATGCCATAACCAGTGAGTCACTAATCTCCTGCCTGAGCCATTGAACCGCATCAAGAGGCATACTGGAAATAAGAAGTTGGTTGGATCTCAAGATTGGCTTTTGTGTACAGTGTGGCAATGTGACAGAAGAGTACAAAACGTTTAACAGCCACGACTTACATTAAAGGAAAGCTTTTGGACATGCATTGAAGTATTAAGGGAGTTAAAAGCACCACCTGAATAATCCATTCCCTTCATTCATAATCGTGTTAGGTCCTTCAAGGAAGACACTCGCCATTCCACACAGGCACGTAGCTGTGGGGTGGGATGTAGGAGCGGTGTCTCACTGTATCAGAACATTTTTTCTAAGAAACCAGAAAAGGCAGATATGTGCACAACATTCAAAAGGTTCGATCAAGGGAATGTATTAGGGGTCCAAAAATGTAATTTCCAGCAATACGGCAAAATGCACTCAGTGATCCCAGGGTGACCGCAGTGACCTTAACCCATATTGTGAACCTCTATTGAGAGTCGACTCATTTGGTGTTGGTCCCAGGTCTATGCATCATACCATGCCTGAGCTATGAGTGTTACCCACTCTAAAAAAAACTTTCCCCACGCCCACTTTTTTCGCGTAAATGTTCATGTATGAACTTCAGGAATGCATTGGGGGTCAAAAAATATAATTTCCAGCAATTCTGAAAAATGCACTCAATAACCCCTAGGAGACCTCAGTGGCCTTGACCCATATTTTGACTCCCCATTGAGTGTTGACTCATTTGCTGTTGGTCCATTCATCATACCATGCTTGAGATATGGGCGTGACCCACGTTCAAAATGTTTGGCCACGCCTACTTTTTTAGGTAAAAATGCATGTATGGAATGCATTCGGGGGTATAAAGATGTGGTTACCATCAATTCTGAAAAATGAACTCAATGACTCCTAGGTAACCTCAGCGACCTTGACCGATAGTTCGAACCTCTATTGAATGCTGATTCATTTGGTGTTAGTACCAGGTCCATTCCTAGTTCTGTGCTTGAGATATGAGCGGGACCCTTTTTCAAACATTTTGGCAACGCCCACTGTTTTACGTAAAAATGCATGTATGGACTTTGGGAATACATTAGGGGGTCAAAAAATGTGATTTCCAGCAATTCTGAAAAATGCACTTAATGAGATTTAGGTGATCTCCGTGATCTTGACCCATATTTTGAACCTCCATCGAGTGGCGAGTCATTTGGTGTTGGTCCCAGGTCCATAGGTCATACCAGGCCTGAGATATGGGCGTGACCCACTTTTAAAACACAACATGGACACCTCTAAGGTACCAGGAATCTAAAAAAACATTAGATGCCGACAACTTGTGACTCTCTGTCAGTATGCCAACAATCAACGAGATAGGACAATTCGTTTTCGAGTTATCTTGCAGACAAAAAAGTATTTTGAAGATAGAAGGCAGGAGAATAAGAAGATTAAAAAAAAAGAAACTGTAAGAAAACAATAGTCTGTGTGTATAAATATAGATTTGGTCGGCTTTCGGGATACGCTAAGTGAACAATCGATAGAATACCGCGTCTAAGAATTCTTCCAGCAGTACTCTTTCACAATGACGTGAATGGTGTGTGGTTAATGTCCAAGTCAGGTGTAATTTGCAATCTGTTTTACTGATCCTGTGTTCTCAGTAATAACAATCTGTGCGTATCAGGTATCATAGATTGTGCCGAACGTTTTTGAAGAAGCGACTCCAAACCTTCTGCGTTTATTCTTGAAGCTCTGCTGAACTGGATTATATAAAAAAAGTCCAGAAACCAAACACTTGCCCCGTGGGAACCTTCGCGCATGCGCATACGCTCTCCTGACATTCAACGTGATATTATGTGATATCGGCGCCTCTCTCTCTGTCTGAGACGATGCGATAACTATTTTGAAGAATGAGTGAAAATTTCTTGGAAATCGGACAAGAATTGGCGGAGATATATGATGACGGGCGGTAATTGTTTGAATTTGGTCCTTTTTCTAGCCGTGGAGAGCGGGCTCTGGGTGGTTGTCTGAGGTTGTGTTTGTGCTCACTCTCTGGGCTAGTTCCATTTAAAACTTTTATAATTCACAGTTACTGGAGGAGAGATGCTGGTGACTGTAAGATGCATTGCGTACACCGGTGCCAAATGGGAATCGACAGGCCGGAAACAATAAGATAATTGCCAGGAATGAAAAGTTGACAGAAATCGTGCATATGTTAATTTCGATAAAGCGGTAATTTGGCTATTTAACATTAAAATTGAACAGATACTCCACTGTCGGTCATACGCCCATTGTGCCCAGACCGGTGAAGGCAGCTACATGAAACTTTTAGAATTTGTTCTATTATCCCTGCCCAACATTTAGTATCTTTGCCGAGTGCCGAGGTCCGGTGGGAACATCGTGGATCGCGTGGACACCGAGGAGACGATTCGTCCCTTCTCTATTCTCAATGCAATGACGTTTCCATTCAATATTTACCTGTCACCGGTCCGTTTTGGCATTATTTCTGTCTATTTGATGAACTCATCAACTTTAACTATTCGCACCTTTATATAGGACCGAAAGTTTGGAGTTAAACTGTTTATTTTAGACCGTCCAGACACAAACTGACAACTCGATCCAGTGGCGAAAAAAACCCGTCATTTGGCTAAATTGAAGAGACACCGATGTTGGATATACGCCAATTGTATCCAGACCACCCAAGGCAGCTACTTGAAATTCTCAGAATGTGTTTTACTATCCCTGCTCAACAGTTTAGTATCTTTGGCGAGTGCAGCGACTGGTTGAAAACACCGTGGATCGCGTGGAAACAGAGGGAACGATTCGTCCCCACTTTATTCTCAATACAATGACTTTTCCATTCATTATTTACCTGTTAACGGCCGCGTTTGGCATTATTTATGTCTGTTTGATGAACTGTTCAACTTGAACTATTTGCACCTATCTATAGGACTGAAAGATCACTGCATGCTTATCAATATTCAGGGATTGATTTTACGAAATTAACAATTATTCCGACAGTACCCACATGGAAACTCTCAAATCTGCCAAGGGTTAAACTTTTAATAACGACAAAAAAAAACAAAGGTTGTCATACTTTGCCTGCTGCATGGATCCATAGACAACATCCAGCACGCAATCAATTAGGGATGGAGTAAATAGTCACTTAAACTTACAAAATTCTGAAAAAATGAAAGGTTTTTTTCGGCGGCACCTATCTTTATGCAACCGAAACAGGGATTGGGTTAAACTTTACTGCAATCTTATAACAGAAAATATTCTTTGAATTGATTTGTGAATCTGAATATCGAAAATCATTTTCAGATATTCTATTCCAAACTGCGACAGTGCCCATAAGGGGAGGCTCAAATCTGCCATGGATTAAACTTTGTATAATAACATATAAAACAAGAGATGTCCCATTTTGCTTGCTACAAGCATCCATAGAAAACATTCAGCGCTCAATCAACTAGAAATGGAGTAAATTGTCACTTAAACTTACCAAATTCTGAAAAAATGGAGTTATTTTCGACGTCACCTGTCTTTTATGCAACCGAAACAAGGGTTGGGTTAAACTTTACTGCAATCTTATAACAGAAAATATTCTTGGAATTGAACTGTACATCTGAATGTCAAACGAATTTTCAGATATTCTATTCCAAACTACCACTGCACGTTTACCAATATTCAGTGATTTTACGAAAATAACAATTATTCCGACAGTACCCATATGGGAAGTCTCAAATCTGCCAAGAGTTAAACTTTTAAAAATGACATATAAAACAAAAGTTGTCTTACTATGGCAGCCATAGAAAACATTCAGCGCTCAATCAGTTAGGAATGGTGTAAATTGTCACTTAAATGTACCAAATTCTGAAAAACGAGAGTTTTTTTGGACTGCACCTATCTTTATGAAAACAGAATGGGCATAGGGTTAAACATTACAACCAAATGTACAACAGCAAATATGCTCGGTAGATAATTGTGAATACGATCATGTAAATTATTTTTCAATATTCCATTCATAAATGGCAGAAAAATGAACTCAAAATGAGCCAATTTTATGAAGAATTTTAGTCAACTCGAATTCAAAGCCCGAAAACTGGGTGAAAGTTAAAACTTTGAATAAAACATATCACGGCAAAATTATTCTTCGATGAATGCACAAACCTCTCATGGGAAACGTTTTGAGAAAATGTGGCTTCATGGCTGAGAACTCGCATGCGAAAATTGGCCAGTTTTGCCTAAAAATGCACTTTGTTCGGACATTTCTGGCGAAAAGGAGTCAACGTGGGTAATACCGCTTATGTAGTCAGGTGTAGTTTGTCATGCTACAAATATTACGAAAGCTTGAGCCAAATCGTCCATGTTGTTTTTAAGAATTGTGGCAAACCGTAACATTGTGACAACATTTGGCACTCTTTTGGCAGAAAACGAAACACTTTGAAATGCCACGACCCAGGAGAGACACTACAGTAAATTCAAGTTTGTAAGAATAGGGTTAAAGTATCTATCGGGACAAACTACATAGAAAGAGATTTTTTGGAGGCTTATTTTCGGGAGTAAAATATTTTTAAACAGATCAGAAATGGATTTTCGTAAACAGTATTAAAAGATATTCATACAGGAAATGAACAACTTTTCTTAGAAACCAGAAAGGGCATATATGTGCACAGCATTCAAAAGGTTCAGTCAAGGAAATGCATTAGGGGTCGAAAAATGTGATTTCCAGCAATACTCAACAATGCACTCAATGATCCCTGGATGACTTCAGTGACCTTTACCCACATTGTGAACCTCTATCGAGTGTTGACTCATTTGATGTTGCTCCCAAGTCTATGATAACAAATTGTTTTCATTTTTTGTCTCAAAAACATAGGTTGTGACCCCTCAAAGAGCTCGTTCCAAAGAGGGGTCATAAACTATGTTTTTAAGACAAAAAATGAAAAAAATTAATTGGCGTTTTTTGTGACTAGCGCTGGCCAGTTTTGAATGTTACGTTGGGTAAAGGGTTTCGTGTCTATCTAGCTCTCATGCCAGGAAATTGTAAAACGAGTACAACATAGTCCCTCGCCTCGAATAAATCATTTCACGTAACCAGTCCAGTCAAACGATTACTCTGTTTATTACCTTTCATTATTAACGATAATTGTATTATTTAATCCTTTACCCAACGTAACGTTCAAAACTGGCCAGCGCTAGTCACAAAGAACGCCAATTAATTTTTTTCATTTTTTGTCTTAAAAACATAGTTTATGACCCCTCTTTGGAACGAGCTCAAAGAGCTCGTTCCAAAGAGGGGTCATAAACCATGTTTTAAAGACAAAAAAATAAAAAAGATAATGAAAATTAATTGGCGATTTTTGTTATCAAAATATATGCTAACAAGCCAAGCAAAGGATGAATATCATAAGACAATTTGGTTATTACCAGCAAGTAGGTTTCCGAGAGAGTAAGATAAAAGATAAATTTGTCATCACTGCTGTGTGTTAGGGGGCGCGGTGGCTCAGTTGGTAGAGGTGCAGGCTGCAAGCCGAGAGGTCCTCGGTTCGAATCCCACCTGCGGCAACCGCGTTGTGTCCTTGTGCAAGACACTTCACCCCGATTGCCTACATGGGGGCACGATTACGCTGTGTACTGAGGCGTACTGCACGTCGCTGGTGCGCATGTCTTCAACCAATCTAAGCCTGCCTGTGCTGCGGTGCAGAGTTCAGAGTTACGATGTTGGAGAGCTGACAGCTGCTCGTCGTTGCTCGGTGGTTCTCTCCGGGTACTCCGGCTTCCTCCACCCGTAAAACTGTCACGGTCACGATTAGCCATTGTGCATAAGTATGTGACCTTAAACACCAATAAATAAATAAATAAACACTGCTGTGTGTTGATCAATAAATAAATAAATAAACACTGCTGTGTGTTGATCGAGAAACTTGCATTAAGCCTCGTAATTGTTCCTTTTACGTATCGCGACTCGTCTTAAATGGCTCACTACTATACCCAATAGGAACAGCCTATACGCTTGATACAATTTTCTCGAGCAATATATGGTGGAGATAACAAATGTTTATCGAATACTCAACTTAATTTGCAACAAACAATCGGAAAAAAACGTTTGTATCAGCCCCGAAACAACCCCCCCCCCCCCCCCCCCCACACACACACACACACCACTCCGATTCCGTATAAGACAATTTCAATTCCCGGTAAACATTCGTATAAATGCATTGTTATTACGCATTAACATATAGTTCCTGCAATTCAAAATGTTGACCAATTTAAATTGAAAATGGGGTAAACGGGCTTTATGTAACGGGAATGGTAGATAAATATACATTATCATGAGCATGTGCATGTCTCGGAATTTGTATCAGATTCAAGGTCGTGTTTTGAATAGGATCGCAAAGAGCCCGTCAACAAGGCGTGACCAACTTCAACCCAATTTAAATTAAAAAATTGGGGAAACGGGTTTTATCTGACGGGATTGTTAGATAAATGTCTTATCATGACCATGTACATGTCTGACAAATTTGTATTAGATTTTCGGTCGTGTTTTCAATAGGATCGCAACGAGCCGGTCAACAAGGCATGATCAATTATAACCCAATTTAAATTGAAAAATGGGGGAAACGGGCTTTATGTAACGGGCTTGTTTGATAAATGTATTATCATGTGTATGCCATATATTTTGTATTAGATTCTAGGTCGTGTTACAACTGGATCGCAACTGGTCCGTCGTATATTTATCTCACTATATTTTCTCCACTACAAATAAATGATAATGACTTAACCCTTTACCCATCGTACACGATATCAAAGTTTGTTATTTTAATTAATTATTTTCAAATTTTCAAAAAATGTCAACAAAACCAGAACATGTGACTCCCTTACTGGGTCAAGCTCGTTGCAATGAGGAGCCGCATGACGTGGTCTTTTTGATTATTTTTTTCAGATCCTCAATTTCTAAATTATGGGAGCAGATACGGGCGACAACGGGGGGGGGGGGGGGTAGTGAATACCCCCCCCCCAACCTCGGCCCAATTGTTAATAGTTAGAAATGTTAAGTCTTAAACCAGAAACAGTTAGAAAATTCTTTCCCTATGGAGGTAAATTTAGTAGCATTTCATGTATGGTTGTGGCCGTTTCTGACAGATATTTAGTTGTTTGTCCATATTTCGTAGGATTTATCAACTGGAGACAATATTTTGTCTCTTGGGTGCAACAATGCAGCGTCTGTAATAGTGAAATGCAATAAGGCACCATATGTAATGGTAATGTACAACAAGGCGTCAGTTGAAATGGTAAGGTGCAGCAAGGCGTCATCTGTACTGGTAAGGTGCAACAAGGCGTCATATGTAATGGAAAGGTGCAACAAGGCATCATCTGTAATCGTAAGATGCTACAAGGCGTCATATGTAATGGTAAGGTGCAACAAGGCATCATATGTAATAGTAAGGTGCAACAAGGCATCATCTGTAATGGTAAGGTGCAACAAGGCGTCATGTGTAATGGTAGGGTGTAACAAGGCGTCATATGTAATGCTAAGGTCCAACAAAGCGTCATCTGTAACGGCAAGGTACAGCAAGGCGTAATCAGTCCTGGTGAGGTGCCACAAGGCGTCAGATGTAATGGTAAGATGTAACAAGGCGTCCCCTGTAATACTAAGGTGTAACAAAATGTCATATGTAATGGTAAGGTGCAACAATGCGTCATCTGTAATACAATGGTGCAACGAGGCGTCATCTATAATGATAAGGTGCAACAAGGCATCATCTGTAATGGTAATGTTTAACAAGGCGTCGTCTGTAAGGGTAAGTTGTAACAAGGCGTCATCTGTAAAGGTAAGGAGCAACAACGCGTCATCTGTAATGGTAAGGTGCAACAAGGCGTCATCTGTAATGGTAAGGTGCAACAAGGCGTCACCTGTAATACCAAGGTGTAACAAAATGTCATATGTAATGGTAAGGTGTAACAAACTGCCATATGTAGTGGTAAGGTGCAACAACGTGTCATCTGCAATAATATGGTGCAAAGAGGCGTTATCTGTAGTACTAAGGTGCAACAAGGCGTCATCTGCAATACTATGGTGCCCAATGCGTCATCTGTAATGCCAAATATTGGAAATTCGCAGGTAGCAATTATAAAACTTTCACTCAAGGCCGGGGCGTGTGTCGCTAATAGTTTTCTCAAAAGTTGGGTGTTCGGGTAGCATAGGGGTGCAGTTGAAAATTCAGAGGTCAAACCCCACACCCCCACCCCACCCCACCCACGCCCATGACCCTCTAGACACATTATTCTAGATACATTTCTATTCAGATAAAGGGGTATTTGGAAGGGAGCAGTTGAAAGAACATAGGTTTATAATTTTATTTATCACACATTCTCGAGCACTACGTATTATTATCAATTCTTTGGTTTGTTTTCAAACAGCGGTTTTTACTCTTGATCATTAGAAAATCAAAAGTCATTTTCAAATCCGGGAAAATTTCTGCTCTTACACAGGAATCTGTCTTTCCTGTTGTTCTTTGGGTATGCTCCTGAAGGGTTGCCGCCGTTTTTTACGAGCTGCAGATTGAGACGCCCAAACCTTTCAAATAGATCCTTGTTTCTCCGTCTTTCCTCCTCCAGTTGCTTACTGATAGCCTCGGTTTCACCAAGTAATAATGACTTCTCTTTCTCTAGATGTGGAATTTTTAATTGGAGTTTTGATAATCGGTCGCCTTGACTCTCCTTACATTTCCGCAACTTGTCAACTGCAAAAGAAAGTATTTTAATTTGTGTTTTTGTTACTTTCGAAATTCTACTTTTGTTCAGAAGATGATGTGTGTGTGTTACACAGAGAACAGAACAGCCAGGCTTCATTCACCGATGCTTTCCTGTGAAACCTTTTTGAAGGCCAAATGTCTTTCCAGACAATTCCATGGCTTAATATTGACGAATATACAACATAGATAGAAGACACTTCGTCGTCTGAATGCTAGAATGTCATGTGTCCCCTAAAGGGCATAGGACATTCTAGCACTCAGGCGACGACTTGTCTAGGCTTAATTGCGCGTAAGAACTGCGCGCAATTGTCATATCGAATGACATCCAAATCATGACAGATTCTCCTGGTAACTCATAGCAAATACAGGCAATGTTTCTGCCAATGGACCTCCGGTTTACCCGGAAGTCCATTGGCTGAAACTTTGCTTGTATACAGGCCATGTGTTCAGCATTTGATAGCCATACTATAGTCATAACGCGTAGATTAACGCGCAGATCGACGTGCTATTTGTGTGCATTTCAGGACAGGACTTCTAGTTTTAACTGTACCATTCTATAATATAAAGGCGGATATAAAGAGACATAATCATATGACAAAAGTGACGCCATTGGTTAGATGCGCGCATGTTCAGTTTAGCAATATGTATTTCCAGGTACATTGAATATCACATATTACAACAGAAAATAAACAACAGATCACCAATGCGGTATTTCTACCTTCTCGAAAAATTTCAGTAAAATGGAGAGGGATCGTTAAGTTGTCTGAACTGTCTGTAGGAAGCCACTACGTTCGGTCAGACAGCTTATCTAGGAGAAATGGTGAATCGTTCAATGTTTCAGGCGCCGTAGGCTTAATGTTATTTACTGCAGCAAATCAACGGAAAGGTGAATACCTGATCGGTACACGTCCCCATACTTCTTACTTTTGAAATGCATCACTGGTTTCCAATAAACATTGCTACCCATAAACAGACCTGAATAGTGATACTAATTTAACAATAACATGAGTATGGAGGGCGTTAGCCAATGGTTTATTAATGAGCTGAGAGGAACGAACAACAGCCCTAGGGTTTATTACCTGTCCGAGACGAAGTCAGGTGCCGTTAATAAGCCAGAATGGTGTTATTATTCAGTCCTCAAGGGCCGTTAATAAACCGGGACACCCGACAAAATGATTTTATTACTATTATTACTACGACCGGAAGCGGGCGGCGGGCTGTTAATGAGTTTTGTTTTCACGAACGCCCACCGATCCCTTCAGGTAGCATGACGCCGTGAATTACTGAGTTTTACTGCCCCGCTAAACTTCATTAATATACTAGAGAACATCCGCTCGAGTGGTAATAGAAGTTATCTCCACACCAAGTTAAACACCGAGCAGCAGCCGATGTGCTTAAAAGAGACATCCAGGTATTAAATCTCCATGTGCATACATGTTAGCGGAGATAACGTTTTGTCCAGTTTGAAACACAATAGACACAAATTGGAAACAAATTTGTGGAAGCGTTTCTCACGCTCCGCAATCAGTTGGATCAAACGCGTGAATGATTGTTTTGTTTTCACAAACGCAGAAGACAACAGATAGAGAGTTGCATCCCTTTCCCTTGGAAACGCGTAAACATATCGACACTGTTGTTGACAGATTTGTTCTTATATTTTATTTTTGTCAAGTTGTTTGATTTAATTATTCGACTATTTAATTTCTAACAGCAAAATATGATCGAATTTTCAGAAATCTGGTAACATGTGTGACTATTTTCAGGTTTTTTGTTCGATGTTTATATCGAGGCCAGGGAATCCGAGCTTTCATTTAAACCAAATATCTCCGATGGTTCGCGTGCCCTTATACCCTGGATGCCGCACGCTCCCATATACTTTGGATGTCGGGTATCCCCTTTGCTGTGACTATTTGTCTTAGGCATTCTGACCAATCAAAAGACAGAATTTATCGGCATATAGGGACAATTAGTGTTGAACACTGATCTTTATACGATCGCTACTACCATATACTATCTATTTTATTATCTATGTTCACAATCCCCATTTTCTACAACCCGGTCTGATTCCAACCGAAACTCTTTATAACTAGACCTGTTCTAGCTATGATAGCATTCTGATCTGCTCTAATAACACCTGAGATTATACGGGGTCTGTTCGTGAAGTAATAAAATGATACTATAAGATACTAGTAGAAGTACGGTTGGGAACTACGAATAGTTATAGAGTACAGTAGTCATTAGACGTAGTCAGAATGGTAGTGTTGTGGTTTTAGTACTATTTAGGATTTAATCCCGGAAACGGGAATTTTTCTGGTTCTCCTTTCTGAATATTGGTCCTCATGCCCAGAAATACATAGGACAGAACCGGGAATGAAAGGTTGCGTTCCACAAACGTTGATTCCCGGTTCTAGTCTATGAATTTCCCAGACATTAGCATTGCTTTTTAGACCCAGTAACCGGAAATTTCCCGTTCGTGAAATGAAACCATAGTTCCAACGGCGACGCTGGTCTCGGAAGAAATTGATAAATGTTGTAATATCATAACTATAATACGCAATTATTGAGACTGTAGAGACTGTTATTTTCATTGGTTGTCCCTAAGTGTGATCACGTGATTTTTTTTATAAAACCGTGTCCTGCCAAAAGGGGAGATGCTGATTGTATGGAGAAGTTCTGTTCAAGAGATTCGAAATATAAAGCAAGTGTTGAAACTAAATTTCCAGGTAGTTTTGTTTGTGTGGTTTTACCCGTCCTTCCTTCCCAGCATCACAGTGTCTTGTCCTCGTTTGAGGGTAGTCCGTCTGCCCCTTACCGTAAGAACTTGAGGTGCACTTTACACCCCGCGACAGCGGTAGGACGTTGAGTAACAATATGGACGGACGGAATACTAGGCGAAGGAGACGTAGCTAGGGAGACGCCTGTGAAAGGATGCGAAAGCATGGCAATAGATGCATTTGATATAATTATCCAAGTTACAGACACCTTTACATTTCAAACGAGTCTTATTTGATGGCACATAAGAGGCAATGATGGAGAATTCTAGTAGTGAGACAAGCACTCAGGTTAAGCAGAAGATGGCTTCGGATCACTGACGTGGCAAGCATCACGCCGGGGAACGTGGACGGTGCCGATGAGGGCGCAACAGCCATTTGTAAACCACGGAAAATTCCAACAACCAGTTAACCAGTTTACATGACGAATAGAAACATATGACCAAAACAAAAAGTTGGCATGCTTTACGTCAGATAGCTACAATGTATTGATGGCGTGGATAGACTACAAAGCTCATTTTGAATCATGTCCAAAGATAAACGACTGGACTCCTGACGAGAAAGGTAAATTCCTTGCTGCGTCACTTTCGAATGACGACCAACTATTATTATTATTATTTCTTGATGCTTTACGCCACATCAGCAGCTAAGGGTATATCTTAGCGAGAAAACTACAAACACAACAATTGTCAAGTATGAATTAAAATTTATTGAATAAAATATGAAATAATCACAAACTTAAGAATGACGCCCTACAGATATTAGGTGAAGAGAATGGAGACAACGTCACTTACTCCGATCTGACACGCCGTGTAGACGAGCGTTACGGGCCGGGTGGACAGGCGGAGTTATATCTCACAGAACTACGAAATCGCTCTAGACGTAAAGACGAATCCTTGCAGGAACTGGGTGCAGCAATCAGGCATCCTACTTCACTGGAATACCCGAAATTGCCGTCTACAGCTAAGGCTAGGCTAGTTTAGCGATCTGAACGTTGTGGCTACTTCCTACGTTCAGATTTCTCCCATTCAAATCCATTGCAAAACTGACCTGCAGTTTCACGGGGAACTCACATCACGAAAATAGGAATATATGGCAAGTTTTTGCCAAACTAACCGGCTGCATTCGATAGTACACGTATTTCTTTACATTTGGGTGGGGGCTATCGATCCAACTGTGTTCTCTCCTTTATTTATCGAGATATGAACACTGGTGAAGCGACAACAACTGCTTCGATATCATCCATGTTTCTGTGCGCCTATAAAGTAATAACCCAGAGTTGCTCCGAAAATCGATGCGGAAACGGAAACTCGTAATAAAATGCCCCCACTCAATGATCATAATCGACCTCCTCTGTGCGAATGCGATCGGGTTTACGTTTCTGCATCGATATTTGTTTCCGCGCAATTCCGGGTTATTAATTACAATGGATAATGAATTTCAAAGAACGTGAGAGTAATGTAGCTGTGTGGGTATAAGGGCCATTTACCAACCATTCGTCGCTTTTGTGCTAGAGGTCGACGGTTCGAGCCTCGGCTCTCGCACTTCTCTCTCGATCTGTCACAATAACATGGTCTGTGAATTTACCGGGTATTGTGATCGACTTTCACAACCAAGTTTCAGTTCCCGGTATTAAATCTTAGTACCATTATAGGACTGTATTGGTGGTTGTCATATCCAAAATTAGAGACCTTGCGCAAAACGATTACGTCACTGGAATATGTGTTCTTCCTGTCAGTTGTGATTTTCTCTTATCTGTAGTTACGATTACGGCTTCTCGTCAACACTCGCAAATATATCATATGAGTAGTAGTGTATGTTCCCCTACAGGTCCATTCTGGGGGACCTCGGTGGGGGACCTCGGAAGTGACGTCATGTCACGTGACTTAGTGGCGCCATGTTGTGTTCTCATGGTAACCCGCGTAAGCGGCCATGTTGTGACGTCATTTCCATAGTGATACGTGGTGGAAGTACGCATGCGCAGCGCGTGTTGTTAGGGTGATACGAGCTTCCGTCGTCCATTTTGTATACCGGAGGCCGCCGTCTTGGTTTCTATGGTAGCACGTGATTGCTATGTTACCCAATTGTTCTGCAATAAGACGGGGTATGTTCGGAGGGTGTGTTCGATTGTAGAAGAGTAAACCTAATTACCACAAACAACTCGACAATCCCTCCAAATCACGAAAATCCACCCCAACTTTTACTATTTCGAATTCTTCCAGAATTCTCTGCTTTTATCTATATATGCAATAGTTTTCCTCTATCAGGCCCTGTTCCTTTGTTCTAGAGTATACTCCAGTTGCGTAGAAGAGCCTATTAGTTGGAACAGTTTACCTTATTATTGCTATATTTAGCAATTTCTGGTCTATTCTTGTTACTTCTGCCCCTATTCTAAGTACTCTTGTTGTTTCATTTATCTAGATCATTTATATAAATTATAATTAACCAATTAGATTGCTTGATTTCCCATAACCTGTACTTAATCGTACAGAGTTATCTCCCTTCTGTATAACAAAATACTATATCCAATGGCCATATCCCATGGAATCCCATTTTTTGCAAAACACCTGTGGCTATGGAATCCCTTTTTTGTCGTATGAGGCCATGAGGGCTATGAAAAAGCCCTCAATGAGTCCTCATTTATTATCCCTCATACTCTCATTGAATTTTGAGTTTATGAGGACCTTGAAAAATCCCTCAATGAGGTATAATTTACTACGACTCTTATCCTCATTTCAGTATCTAACAGGTATATCCTATGGAATCCCATTTTGGAAAACGCCCGTGGAATCCCTTTTTGTCGTATGAGGCCATGAGGGCTATGTAAAAGCCCTCAATGAATCCTCATTTACTATCCCTTATAGCCTCATTGAATTTTGAGGTTATGAGGACCATTACAAATCCCTCAATGAGGCATAATTTACTACGACTCTTAGCCTCATCTCGTCCTGGTATTGTATTATTCGAGGATACCTATCGAGGATACCTTTTATAGGATACTTATCTGAGGATACTATATAGGCTGTTCATATCCCTATAGGTCTCTTGCTGGCCCTTAGTACTATTAATCCACCTGATGCTTTATGCTATCCTATGACTGGTATAGGTAGTATGCAATGCTAGGCATAGGGGTATTGTGGGTAGGGGTACTGCCTGGTAGTTTAGAACGGTACTATAGTATGGGCGGTATATACACTTATAGGCCCCTGTTAGTGCTTGGTACTATTAACCAACCGATTGCTTTGTTTTATTATATGGCTGGTATATGTAGTACGTTATGGTAGACCTAATGATTTTGTGGGGGTGGGGGTAATGCTTGGTAGTTTAGAACGGTAGTATAGCATAGGCTGTACATATCCCTGTGTGTCTCTTGCTGGCCCTTGGTACTACTGATCCACCAGATGCTTCATATTATTGAGCGGTATTCTGGGGTCGGGGTCAATGCCTGGTAATACAGAACGGCAGCAGAGTATGGTTGGTATATTTCCCTATAGGTCCCATTCTAACCGTTCATAGTATTAACCTACCAAATGCTTTGTATCACCCTGTTATATTTATTTATTTATTTATTTATTGGTGTTTAAGGTCACATACTTATGCACAATGGCTAATCGTGACCGTGACAGTTTTACGGGTGGAGGAAGCCGGAGTACCCGGAGAGAACCACCGAGCAACGACGAGCAGCTGTCAGCTCTCCAACATCGTAACTCTGAACTCTGCACCGCAGCACAGGCAGGGTTAGATTGGTTGAAGACATGCGCACCATCGACGTGCAGTACGCCTCAGTACACAGCGTCATCGTGCCCCCATGAAGGCAATTGGGGTGAAGTGTCTTGCCCAAGGACACAACGTGGTTGCCGCAGGTGGGATTCGAACCGAGGACCTCTCGGCTTGCAGGCTGCACCTCTACCAACTGAGCCACCGCGCCCCCGTATCACCCTGTTACTGGTTTTTCTGAAATGAGGATAAGAGTCGTATTAAAAATCCCTCAGTGAGGTCTAATTTACTACGACTCTTATCCTCATTTCAGAAAAATGGGATTCTCCAGAAGGCACCCCAATTTCGGCACCCCTTTTTGAAAAACATATGGCCTTCGGCATCCCTTTTTTCTGAAATGAGGATAAGAGTCGTATTAAAAAATCCCTCAATGAGGTATAATTTACTACGACTCTTATCCTCATTTCAGAAAAAAGGGGTGCCGAAGGCCATATGCTTTTCAAAAAAGGGGTGCCGAAATTGGGGTGCCGGGGATATTGCCATTGATATAGGGTTTTATTATACAGAAGGGAGATAACTCTGTACGATTAAGTACAGGTTATGGGAAATCAAGCAATCTAATTGGTTAATTATAATTTATATAAATGATCTAGATAAATGAAACAACAAGAGTACTCGGAATAAGGTAGGAACTGCTGTATTACGTACCACCTTACCAGTAACAGGGTGATACAAAGCATTGGTAGGTTAATACTATGAACGGTTAGAATGGGACCTATAGGGAATTATACCAACCATACTCTGCTGCCGTTCTGTATTACCAGGCATTGACCCCGACCCCAGAATACCGCTCAATAATATGAAGCATCTGGTGGATCAGTAGAGCCTATGCTATACTGCCGTTCTAAACTACCAAGCATTACCCCCACCCCCACAAAATCACTAGGTCTACCATAACGTACTACATATACCAGCCATATAATAAAACAAATCAATCGGTTGGTTAATAGTACCAAGCACTAACAGGGGCCTTTAGGTGTACATACCGCCATACTATAGTACAGTTCTAAACTACCAGGCAGTACCCCTACCCACAATACCCCTATGCCTAGCATTGCATACTACCTATACCAGTCATAGGATAGCATAAAGCATCAGGTGGATTAATAGTACTAAGGGCCAGCAAGAGACCTATAGGGATATGAACAGCCTATATAGTATCCTCAGATAAGTATCCTATAAAAGGTATCCTCGATAGGTATCCTCGAATAATACAATACCAGGACGAGATGAGGCTAAGAGTCGTAGTAAATTATGCCTCATTGAGGGATTTGTAATGGTCCTCATAACCTCAAAATTCAATGAGGCTATAAGGGATAGTAAATGAGGATTCATTGAGGGCTTTTACATAGCCCTCATGGCCTCATACGACAAAAAGGGATTCCACGGGCGTTTTCCAAAATGGGATTCCATAGGATATACCTGTTAGATACTGAAATGAGGATAAGAGTCGTAGTAAATTATACCTCATTGAGGGATTTTTCAAGGTCCTCATAAACTTAAAATTCAATGAGAGTCTGAGGGATAATAAATGAGGACTCATTGAGGGCTTTTTCATAGCCCTCATGGCCTCATACGACAAAAAGGGATTCCATAGCCACAGGTGTTTTGCAAAAAATGGGATTCCATGGGATATGGCCATTGGATATAGTCTTTTGTTATACAGAAGGGAGATAACTCTGTACGATTAAGTACAGGTTATGGGAAATCAAGCAATCTAATTGGTTAATTATAATTTATATAAATGATCTAGATAAATGAAACAACAAGAGTACTTAGAAGAGGGGCAGAACTAACAAGAATGGACCAGAAATTGCTAAACATAGCAATAATAAGGTAAACTGTTCCAACTAATAGGCTCTTCTACGCTACTGGAGTATACTCTAGAACAAAGGAACAGGGCCAGATAGAGGAAAACTATTGCATATATAGATAAAAGCAGAGAATTCTGGAAGAATTCGAAATAGTAAAAATTGGGGTGGATTTTGGTGATTTGGAGGGATTGTCGGGTTGTTTGTGGTTATTAGATTTACTCTTCTACAATCGAACACACCCTCCGAACATATCCCGTCTTATTGCAGAACAATTGGGTAACATAGCAATCACGTGCTACCATAGAAACCAAGATGGCGGCCTCCAGTATACAAAATGGACGACGGAAGCTCGTATCACCCTAACAACACGCGCTGCGCATGCGTACTACCACCACCTATCACTATGGAGATGACGTCACAACATGGCCGCTCGCGCGGGTTACCATGACAACACAACATGGCGCCACTAGGTCACGTGACATGACGTCACTTCCGAGGTCCCCCACCGAGGTTCCCAAGAATGGACCTGTAGGGGAACATACACTACTACTCATATGGCGAAATGTTTGAGAGCGTCTCTGAGCCCCGTTATGTTGACGATTACTCTAAGATTGTGTCCTTACTGTGTCGTATCCTTGAACTCCTAGTGGTACGAAGTTTGAACGGTAGGATTTTACCACATACGGATTCTTAGTCGTCAATTCTGCGAAAAGCTCTTTTGCAGCCCGACAAATTTACGACTGCTGTTGGCTTTTGTAATTTGTATCAGTCGTCGTTCCTTTTGCGAAAGGTCTCTAAGTATAGATAAATACGACTCTACGGTAAAGCCTTTTCCGAGTTTAATGTTCATCGGCTCTTTCGGAGTATCAGAGAACCATGAAACAAAGATAATATCACGGGCGAGAATAGACAGAACATGAGAGAAGGCTAAAAGTAGTAAGTAATTTCCGTACTTCTGGATTACTCAACAGAGGATTTGTTAATTTCATTAATTAAGTTTTCGATGATTATTGCTGTAAACAGGGTTTGGAATCTAATATCACTGCGTCCGTGGATATACTGCCCACTCGTGGAAAGTGACCAGTTCACGGCAACCGTTCTGTAAGCATGGTGGCGGGGAGGGGAGGGGGCACATGCCCTCAACAATTTCATACATGCCGCTCCCCCCTCTCCCATGTAAACCCATATAATGAACATCCAACAATACATTTTAATATCTTGATATTTATGCTTGTTCGCAACTTACGTATTATGGACACAAATGGACACAGAGTCAAGGAAATTGTGTTTTTCTGTCTTGAATTTCAATTTTTTTTTTGGGGGGGGGGTGGGGGTAGGGGGGCACCCGACCCCTCCACTGATGAGAGGGGCACACCCTCTCTCTCTTGTCCTCGCCCTCATCCCACTTCTATGTGGCTCAGGTGATGCTGTGCGTCATATTCTTTATGCCCCAGTCCCACTAGATATTACTCTTGCCCCTAACTTTGATATTCTGGACTAACTTCAAATTGTGTGAGTAGTATACCTCGCACGTTTCTCCCCAGGTTGCAGGACCCCGGGCAGAACCCTGGAAGTGACGTCATGTCACGTGACCCAGTGGCGCCATGTTGTGGTGGCATGGTAACCCGCGTGGGCGGCCATCATGTGACGTCATCCCCATAGTGATACGTGGTGTTAGTGCGCATGCGCAACGCGTGTTGTTAGGATGATACGTGTTTCCGTCGTCCATTTTGTATACTGGAGGCCGCCATATTGGATTCTATGGTAGCACGTGGTTGCTATGTTACCTAAAGGCCAACAACAAGACGGGGTATGTTCGGAGGGTGTGCTCGATTGAATAGGAGTAATTTCCTGATTCGTAGAACTACAACAAACTACCCGACAATCCCTCCAAATCACCTCAATCCACCCCAAACTACCGCAATTGACTTTATTTACTAAGGATTTCCCCCAGAATCCTTTTTAGGACGGCCGTTCCATGAAACCGAGAGGCCCACAGGTACCGAGGGGGACCCCGGGGTAAGTTCGATTAAACTAGAGTAGTTTTTCTGGTTCGGATTTTCCCCCAGAATCCTTTTTAGAACGCCATACCATGGCTTATAATAGTAGCATGGGGCACACTCACTCGTTCGAGTGACTCGCACATACTGTTCTTAATCTAATTTCGGAAAAAAGGGTGCAGAAGGCCATATATGTTTTCGAAAAAGGGATTCCACAAATGGGATTCCAGAAAAGGGATTCCATAAGTGGGATTCCGTCTTACCTCGAGTGACTCGCATATATTGCTCGAACGACTTGAATCCCATTGAGCAATAGCTCTAAAGCACATTTGCTCGATGGGACTCAATTGCAAATATCACCCTGCGTTTTTTCAGCTATTAACTGACATAAAATTGTGCGCTTCATGAAAATTATTTTGTTACTACCTGTTAAAAATTACTGTTTCTTGTTTTGCTATTTCAGAAAAAAACATCACTCCTTTTCTGGCGGGCATACTAAACACCGAGGCAAACCGAGGGATACTAAGGTGAATAAAAGCAGGAGTGAAACGGGTATAGGGTGGTGTGTTCTTTTTATTATGTATTTATTGGTGTTTAAGGTCACATATTTCTGCACAACAGCTAATCATGAGCAC
This sequence comes from Pictodentalium vernedei, assembly GCA_031216915.1. Classification (NCBI taxonomy): domain Eukaryota; kingdom Metazoa; phylum Mollusca; class Scaphopoda; order Dentaliida; family Dentaliidae; genus Pictodentalium; species Pictodentalium vernedei. Next base: position 12,601,137 of record CM062288.1, on the reverse strand, counting down.
GACAGTTTTACGAGTGGAGGAAGCCAGAGTAACTGGAGAGAACCACCGAGCAACGGCGAGCAACTGTCAGCTCCCCAACACACTACACAAGCAGGGTTAGCTTTGTTCGAAGACATGTACACCTCTCGGCTTGCAGCCTGCACCTCTACCTACTGAGCCACTGCACCTCTAGTCGTGTATTCCGATTATGTAAATAGATTTAACCCTTTACCTAACATGAAAAGAAGACGACACTTGCAAAAAAAATTCTTGAATAACTAAATTTTTTCATTTTTTGTCTCAAAAACATAGGTTATGACCCCTCGTTGGAACGAGCTCGTTCCAACGAGGGGTCATAACCTATGTTTTTGAGACAAAAAATGAAAATATTTTGAAAATTAATTGGCGATTTTTGAGAATAGCGCTGGCCGGTTTTGTCCGTTACGTTGGGTAAAGGGTTAAGCAGTATGTGCATACTTTTATTGCCATATTTGAGAATTGTACGTGCTAAAGTAATAACAAGCGCTGAAAAATCTTCCCTTTGGTATTTAGTAGGTAGCTTGGTAATGGTATTTAAAGCGACTGCACCTCAGTAAGCAACAGTGTGAATTGTTAATCACATAGAGACTTCTTAATTAGTTCTCTTTGTGGCTGTCGGTAATTGCCTTTTTTGTTACGACCAATATTATGTCATGGGAAACAGTATCTTTTCGGAAGTGGTAATTTTTCAGTCACCAAAGATGACAAAAAATTGCTGAAAGACAAGAGACGTGGTCAGCACTCAATGCTGACCAACGGGACCGACGATTAAAAGGATACTGACTGAATTTTTCTACAATTCTATAAAACGGCGGTAAAAAAAAATGGTCGCCTAAAGAACGCGAAAACCAAATACAAGCTGTAGCTTTAGGTGTACAGCCGAGCGATACTTATTACAGGACACCACAAAGTCCTAATAACACAAAGCAACCAATGGCAAAACAATAAACAAAAACAAAAATTAATAAATGAAAATTACAAAAAAACAACTTTAGACCTGCCAGAACCGAAACCTTTGGCCAGCCAATGACGCAGATAAAATCTGATGGCAGTTTTATTTTTATCAAATATTACAGTGATCTGTTTTATATACCCAGTTACCACTTAAGCGCTTCATCCACGCACACACGTAGCCCATTAATAACCAAGCTACCTACTATATACCAAGGGGTAGTTTTTGGTAGCCACACTGTCTACATGTATATATCTTGCATTTACTCGAATAAATCAAGTAATATCACGTATATTTCTTCGATGGAATCAATTAAATGTCTGCAATTATATTTAACCCTTTTAAAACAACCCTGACTTATTTTTTTTCACCTCGGTATCTCTCGGTATACCTCGGTGTTTAGTAGGATCCTTTTCTGGAGGACTGTTTGGATCAAATTGCCATAGGATGATTTGGGTTAAATTAGCAGCCGGTTTGGGTCAAATTGCGGGAGGACAGTTTGGATGCAATTCTCACTGATGACAGTATATTATAGAACACATGGAACGTGAATTTAATTATTTACTGGGGTTCAACAGCACTTTTGACAGTCAGGGTCACCTCGTGTAGGACAGTTTTAAGGGTGGAGGAAGTTGGAGTACCCGGAGAGAACCACCGAGCATCTGCCAGGCTCCCAACATACTAACCCCACACGAGCAGGATTAGCAATGGTTGAAGACAAGTGCACCAGCAACGTACTGTACGCCTTTGCACACAATGCCACTGTGCCCGCACATGGGCAATGGGGAGCAGTATTTTGCCCAATGACACAGTGCCGCAGGTGGGATTCGAACAGAGGACCTCACAGCTTGTACCTCTATCTACTGAGCTGCCGTGCCCCCTTCGAACGTGGATTAAGGCTGAGATAATTATACAATATATATTATTTTTTTAGGTTTGAAAAAAAATATATTGTAGCGTATCTAAAATATTTCACAGATGTATAACTGTATTGCTTTTCTTTGGGATGAATCTACCCAGGTCGAGTTTTCCCCAGACCGAATCTTCATGTTCCCTAAAAACGATGACACGTTATTTTTAATGGCATTAAAATCGAAATAGGTTATTGTTTTCCGTATTTTTGGTTTACAAAACTATAAACCATTGTTCGTAAATAAAGATGGACACCACAAAGTACTTTGTTTTGATTTCTGACTGGAGCGAAAAAGTAACCTATCGATATCTGGTCGTTTTGCCACAACTGCCCTATACCCCGACTGACGTGTTGTTTCGCCGAGGGTCGTCTCGCCCCCTTATATTGGGTCGAAATGACTCGGGTATGAGGGGCGAAACGGCAATTATTTTATTATTAAATTGTTTTAATGGTTTAAAGTACTTGTCTATCATTAAGTAACATTATAATGCATAAAACTAATACGGACACAACACACCATCTTGAAAACAATTTTTAACAAGGGCAGAAAATTATAATCCAATACCTGTTGCATTGGATGAAGATATTGGTATTATTACAAAAGTGCAAAAGAAATTTCTTATTGGTAGCATTGAGATGAACTTTGTGGAAATATAAGTTGAGAGGTGTCCGGGAAAAAGAGTAAAAGACCCACAGAAGAGAAACGACACAGGCAGATTGATAAGTGTAATGCATTGTTACGGATGTTATATAAATGTACAAATTATACTCAAATGTCAAATTGTGTGCTCCTGAATACTAAACTGTAAACAAAAAAAAACAAATGCATAAGGAAAACAGGAATAAAACATAATATCACTGCAATTTCTGTTTTCATTTAATCCATACCTCATTGACATACCACCAAAAGCCTCTATATTTGTCTGATTTCACGTATCGGTCAATGCAGATACGGTAAAATTTTTCAATTTAATAACAATTATGAAAATTTTAATGGAAATTGTTTACTTCGGTAAATCCTTTGGGGAAAAAATACTCAAGGAAACAATTACATTCCATTACCAAAATAAAATTTAAATTTAGGGGGAAACCACCCACCTCCGTCTGTGGGGCGAAATGACCCGGGCGAATGAGGATCGGGCGAAACGACTCGAGGGGAGAACAGGAATTGGGGCGAATTGGGGCGAAACCGGGAGCAACTTATCAGCAAGGTATCACCTATTTTCAAGCAAACTTTTGATTACTATTTATTACACCTTAAAATTAGGATAATTCCAAAACTGTGTTTCGTTTTAATTCTTGAACTTCACTAGCTACGTGTCCATGCATACCTTTATGCAATCGCACCAATATAATCAACAAGATCGCCGGTTATAGTTATATCTGCGGTTTTTCGATGAAGGTATATCATGTAATCGCCGACTAGGACAAGTTACAACGAAATCAGGAGAGTTCGATCTGAAATAACAAGATCATTAGCTGAGCTTATTGAAAAACCTCTAAAAGGACAGAATACGAGTGATGTGTAGACATGTAAATATCACGCAAAGCTGAGATGCGAGTTGGGTTGCAACAGGAAAGCGAACGCATTTCACATTTTGTTTGATTGTTGATATCCGCCCAAAGATTCCTAGAGGGGGATAAGCCGATTGTAATTGTATCGGCAACTGCGAACCGGAAGTCACGTGATTTTTTCGCTGAAATTTACTGTCCAATTCAATTTATCGCTTTACGGTATTAGAAAATTCTATTCTAGAACACATTTATCTGAGTGGGTATGTGCAACCCCTTGACGGCCTACGGCCTGCGGCCTGCTGGGATTCCTATTATTCGTTATTATTGAGCCATGATAAAGCAGTTACTTTGGCCTCATGGAGAAATTAACAGGAAGGACCTATCGAAAGGGGGACAACTTCCTCGACCTGAATGCAAAATATCAAGGAGATTAGTTCTGTACACAACTTATAAAGTTGAATGATTCTCTCCAGAAAGTAGGGGAAACAACGTGAGTTACTTGCTAATTCAAATTCTTATTAATTTGTGTATTTCATCAGAACCTTTCTCTATTTTGTTCCCACATAGTATACATTATGTTGTCCCTCTATCCATATAAATTCTGTCTTTTGATTGGTCAGAATGCCTTGGACAAATAGCGATAACAAAGGATGCACCCAACATTCAAGGTATATGAGAGCATGCAACATCCAGGGTATATGGGTACGCGAAACATCCGGCGTGCAGTACGTGGAGAGTGTATTATCACTACATCACCCGCAGAGTGGAGATTCCACCCGAGGAATAATTGCAAATTTGTTGTTAAGCATAACCAGCACCAGCAAAGTTTCAGCCAATGGACCTCCGGGTTAAACCCGGAGGTCCATTGGCTGAAACATTGCTTGTGTTTTTTGTCGATATGTTCAAAATTTTAAAGTTATAGCTTGGGTGATAACTCCACTCAGCGGGTGATTTGGTTACAACCCACTCTCCACGTGCTGTATATGGTTTAAATGAAAGTTTTTCGCATTCACTCGCCTCGGTATAAAAGTCGAACCAAAAAACTTGAAAATAGTCGCAAATATCATCAGATTTCTGACACTTCGATCATATTTTGTCGTTATAAATTAAATAGTCGAATAATTGAATTGAAACAACTTGAGAAAAATAAAATAAGAGCAGATAATTCGACCCCTGAATAGGAACATAGAACTCATTGGAATTCAGGGGACGATATGCCAACAAACTGCTGTTTACTGGTTTCCTTATCGACCCAAGGGTTGTAACTCTATCTGTTGTCTTCTGCGTTTGTTAAAACAAAACAATCGAGGAGCGTGAGAAAGGAGTCCGCAAATTTATTTTCACTGTGTTTCTATTGTGTTTCAAACGGGACAAAAACGTTATCTCCGTCTCATTAAAAACCGGCATCCAGGTATTAAATCTTCATATACCATACATGTTGATGGAGAAAATTTATAACATAATATTACGTTGGAACAAAATATCGAAAAACATCTAATTTGAAGATAAAAAGAGTTAATAATGAACTATTGTGGGGGACGGTTTGAGTCTCAGATGCTGCGTGGACAATCACATGTCAAATATTATCACGTGCGCTCTGATGCGTGAAAAAGCACGGGAAATAAATCAAAATTCTGGTCCTTACTTCAGGAGTACTCGCAGTTCAATATGCCTTACTAAGGAGTCCTTGCAGTTCAATATGCTTTATTGGGGAGTACTTGCAGCTCAATATACCTTACTGGGGAGTACTTGCAGTTCAATATACCTTACTGGGGAGTACTTGCAGTTCAATATACCTTACTGGGGAGTACTTGCAGTTCAATACATCTTACTGGGGAGTACTTGCAGTTCAATATACCTTACTGGGGAGTACTTCCAGTTCAATATACCTTACTGGGGAGTACTTACAGTTCAATATGCCTTACTGGGGAGTACTTACAGTTCAATATACCTTACTGGGGAGTACTTACAGTTCAATATGCCTTACTAGTGAGTACTTGCAGTTCAATATAGCCTTACTGGGGAGTACTTACAGTTCAATATACCTTACTGGGGAGTACTTACAGTTCAATACATCTTACTGGGGAGTACTTGCAGTTCAATATACCTTACTGGGGAGTACTTACAGTTCAATACATCTTACTGGGGAGTACTTACAGTTCAATAGACCTTACTGGGGAGTACTTACAGTTCAATATACCTTACTGGGGAGTGCTTACAGTTCAATATACCTTACTGGGGAGTACTTACAGTTCCATATACCTTACTGGGGAGTACTTACAGTTCAATATGCCTTACTGGGGAGTACTTACAGTTCAATATACCTTACTGGGGAGTACTTCCAGTTCAATATGCCTTACTAGTGAGTACATGCAGTTCAATATAGCCTTACTGGGGAGTACTTACAGTTCAATATACCTTACTGGGGAGTACTTACAGTTCAATATGCCTTACTGGGGAGTACTTACAGTTCAATATGCCTTACTGGGGAGTACTTACAGTTCAATATGCCTTACTGGGGAGTACTTACAGTTCAATATACCTTACTGGGGAGTACTTGCAGTTCAATATGCCTTACTGGGGAGTACTTACAGTTCAATATACCTTACTGGAGAGTACTTACAGTTCAATATACCTTATTGGGGAGTACTTACAGTTCAATATACCTTACTGGAGAGTACTTACAGTTCAATATACCTTATTGGGGAGTACTTACAGTTCAATATACCTTACTGGGTAGTACTTACAGTTCAATACATCTTACTGGGGAGTACTTACAGTTCAATATACCTTACTGGGGAGTACTTACAGTTCAATATACCTTACTGGGGAGTACTTACAGTTCAATATGCCTTACCGGGGAGTACTTACAGTTCAATATACCTTTCTAAATAAAAATTGTTACAACTATTCCTGTTTATGAGCTACTGGTTTGGATTAAAGTATTACTCTCTCTCTCTCTCTCTCTCTCTCCCCCTCTCTCTCTCTCTCTCTCTCTCTCTCTTTCTCTCTCTCTCTCTCTCTCTCTCTCTCTCTCTCTCTCTCTCTCTCTCTCTCTCTCTTGGTATTAGTCATTCTGTATTACAGCTATACTTGTTTGTGAACTACTGCATGTGTCACTACTGTCCTTGTTTGCGAATTTCTGTTTTTAGATTATGGTAGATGTGATGTTTATGTTTTAGACACGCTGTGTTTGTATTAACTATAATATGTCAGCATCAGCCATTTTGTATTACAGTTTTATTTGTTTGTGAGCTGCTGTGCATGTTACAACTATCCTTGTCTGTGAGCTGATGTTTTGCTTTATGGTAGCTATTCTTATGTTTTAGGAGTCTATTTTTGTATTAGCCATTGTGTTTGTCACCTACGGCTTTGCGTGATGGTAGATGTAATTTTCTTTGTGTCTTGGGATTTTCGTGTTTTCTCCTGTTTTTTATTTATTCGTTCCTCTTTTTTCTTTCTTTTTTCGTGTTTTGAGTGTACCATGTGTGGCAGTAAACAAAGGTAGACAGATAGGTATGCCAAAAATTTGCACCGGACCATTTTCGTAACCCACCACCGCATTTTTATGTCAAAAAATATATCGTAATTAATACACATTACACCATAAAAGGAAGTTTTACATTTCAGTTCATATTTCCAAACTATCACCCTTTTCACCTATTTATTACAAAATATGGATGAGTTTTCAACATTACACCTGCCCGAATGCGAGAAAAATGATTACAATATCCCATTCAGGCTCCAGCAAAGGACTGTGTTTTTAATTAGTATTGATATATGACCAGTCTCTTACAGCTTTGAATTTTATCCGCAGAAATTCCTAAAACTATGTAAACCGAAGTGCATGCTTCGTTCAGAAGGTATACAGTACGTGGAGAGTGGATTGTAACTAAATCACCCGCGGAGTGGAGTGATCACCCAAGCTATAATTTTAAAATGTTGTACATATCTACAAAAAACACAAGCAATGTTTCAGCTAATGGACCTCCGGGTTTAACCCGGAGGTCCACTGGCTGAAACTTTGCTGGTGCTTGTTATGCTTAACAACAAATTTGCAATAATTCCTCGGGTGGAATCTCCACTCTGCGGGTGATGTAGTGATAATACACTCTCCACGTACTGTATTTTTGTGAGTAAATTTTATAATTGCTAGAAAGGCTGTTGAAGTTTTATTAGTTGTTTTTACTTTTAAGGCTGCACAGGAACCAAGAGAAGACTATTTTAACACTCTTAGAAAAAAATGAAGTTGTTGGGCAATTCAAAGCTTGAAGATTAACCCTTTTTACTGTCACGCCCACTTTAGCCATATATGGAGGACCTCTATGTATGCCTATATGCGAGGATGTGTAATAAAATTTATGACATACTTGAAATTCTATCATCTGATTAACCCTTTACCTAACATGAAAAGCAGACGACACTTACAAAATAAAATCTTTGAATAACTAATTGTTATTATTTTTGTCTCAAAATCATAGGTTATGACCCCTCGTTGGAACGAGGTCGTTCCAAAGAGGGGTCATAACCTATGTTTTTGAGATAAAAAATGAAAAAATAGTGAACATTAATTGGCGATTTTTATGAATAGCGCTGGTCCGTTTTGACCGTTACGTTGGGTAAATGGTTAATCGTTGGAACGAGCTCTTTGACCACTTTCCAGCAATTAATTAGATGGTAGGTTTCATCTGTGCATATCAGAACGAATAGATAATCATCATAAAATAGGCGACAATAGCTGCTTTCGGCAGCGTTAGTGTTAATCTTCACTTAAATACTTGTACCTCTTTTTTTCACATATTTCTCTTCTGGATAGGTTCAGGTAATGAATACAGCAAACAACCAGAGGTCGTGTGTTGAACTTAACCCTTAGAACTCTAGTGGTATCTTCCATGCCAGTTCAATGACAGTAATTAGAAGAGTCCATATTCATTATTTGGGGTAGACCAATCAATATTTTCAACGTGCAGCCTCGGGGCTGCACGTTGAAAATATTGATTGGTCTACCCCACACATTTACTGAACAGCCATCCTATATAATGACGTTATGACGTATCATGTTGCTGGCCGGAAAAACGGAAGATACCACTAGAGTTCAAAGGGTTACGGTTTAATCTAACCCATCTTAGGTTTTACTTTAGAGGTTATCTTCTGAGTAGGTCCGGTTATTTACCCTTATCAAACAGGAACTATGAACAATAAGAGGTGAGAAAATACTCAGCTACTGTCTATTTTAATGGTCTGTATTGACCTTGAATATGTTCTAATTAACAGAAAATGCCGAATCTTGTCTTCAAAAGTGAAAGTAAACAAAAATAATAAGAGGGCTTGAAAATTTACATCCTGTCTTTCTCTGATACCCACCCACCCCGAATTAACCTCCTGCACTTTTTTTTACAATACCCCCCCCCCCCTCTCCACCCACCCCACCCCACCAGTGTATTGTGTTTTTTGTGTACTTGGGGAGAGATTGGAGTGTTGTTTATTCCTCTCTTTGTTTTTATTTTATCGGTTAATCCATGCACTATGAAATTATACAAACCAATTATGTAATGAAAATAGTAGGTGTGCGGTGGCTCAGTTGGTAGAGGTGCAGGCTGCAAGCCGAGAGGTCCTCGGTTCGAATCCCACCTGCGGCAACCGCGTTGTGTCCTTGGGCAAGACACATCATCTCCATTGCCCGCGTGGGGGCACGATGACGCCGTGTACTAAGGCGTACTGCGCGTCGATGGTGCGCATGTCTTCAACAAATCTAACCCTGCCTGTGCTGCAGTGCGGCGTCACAATGTTGGGGAGTTGGCAGCTGCTCGTCGTTGCTCGGTGGTTCTCTCCGGGTACTCCGGCTTCCTCCACCCGTAAAACTGTCACGGTCATGATTAGCCATTGTGCATAAATATGTGACCTTAAACGCCAATAAATAAATAAATATAATGAAAATAGTACCACATGTCATATATTCAAAATTTTAGTAACTCACTTTTTCCCGAAAATTGTCTTCGTAATTTGAGCATCCTTCTTCTGAACTTGATTAAATCAGACCTGTGCCTTTTCTGCACAATTGTCAGTTGCTTACGGTATTCAACAACATCTGTCTGCGCGGAAGTGTCCATATATAGCTTCGTCGATTCTTCTAAACTGTCCTTTGATATATCCTGCACCGGATGGGAATCTTTGGTGTCTTGTAAGTCAATATAACCAAACCAAACGAGAACTGCAAAACATCACACAACTATAGAAATATTTAGATAAAACAAGAAAAATAGATACGTTCCCTGCCATACTTTCTGACTAATCAGCTTGCCACAGTTCTCGTGCCACCAGTCTAATTCTGTAAGGAATTCGACACTGTTGTGGCCTGGAACACGTCTAGCCCTTAAATGGTCCGTCACCAATATTGGGATTCAATCTTCTCTCATATTTCAGAAAATTCAACCTAAAAATATCATAAACGTTCATATTGTTTGAGTCCACACAGGAAATGTTTCTCATCGGAGACTTGATTTGACCGTATCTTTAATGACTCGACCAATACCGTTAGATACGTTCTTCTCTTCTTCTTTTTCTTTTCTTCCTTCTACTTCTTCTCTTCTTCCCTTGTCCTTCTCATTTTTCTTATATGTATTATTATCCTTGTACGTAAAGGCTTTACACCCTCTAAAAGAGGTAGAAACGTATCTGCTTCTAATGGAAAGAACCCCCCCCCCCCCCCATCCCCCGCCTTCCCCCACCTCCCTCAACAATGCACTGTACTGAGTTAAGCTTTAACCCCCTCACTAGGGAAAACACGCTGCTATCAGGATTGATTTGTATTCATCTGTTGGTTTTTTTTTGTTTTGTTTTTGTATATTGGGAATGGCAGAAAGACAGCCTCGTGGTTATGCCATCTCCCTGTAATGCAATAATGTACTTAAGAACTGTGTATGTTACATTCCATATTAATTGTGTTCCATATGTATATACAGGTACATGTTATATTACAAAATAAAAAAGTGTTCTCTTTTGTTTCCTCTTTTACTTCTTGCTTTCTTTTTTTTTTCTTTTCTACTTCCTTTTATTTGCCTTATTTCTCGCAACATACAGTTTTCAGCAATATCCAGTATCCGTTTACTAACAGTAATAGCATCTTTCTCTTGTAATTTACAGACACATTGGAGACGACTAAAATACTAAAATAAGCACTATGCTTTCTGTCGAATCCCTTCACTGTAGGGCTTATCATATTCACTGCATACTGCCTACCAAGTTCTATGTGTCTACAATTATCATTTTTTATTTTCGTTTTGTATAAAATGATGTATGCATGTATACAGATATTTTCATTAAATATTATTTAAACTAGATACGTTTGTTTATCAAAACAATGTGAACGGCGACTCGTCACAGCGGTAGTTTTATGATTACGACGCGAAGTTCCATTTATCGTGTTAATATCTTGGTGGCTGCAGGATCAGTTAAATACTTATTGATTAGAGTATTTAGAGTATCTCCCATGGAATAAGATATGATAAATTTATACAGTAACAAATGCATCATACATCAAATAATCACAATAGACAGTTGGCTCCGCACAATGCACCCGTTCAAGCGCCATTATTGTTTGTAATTTCTTGAATGTAACAGTGAGGTATTTAAAAAGCTTAGCCTCTTTACCAAACTATTTTGATTTCGAAATAAAATGTGTTTAAAACAAATGTATATACAACTGAAGAAGAATTTTTATATTTAAGAAATAACTGTTGTTTTCCTTCGGTTTATGCGATATAAACCGAAAATTTTCAGCACAAGCTTCATAACTCGCGTAGCGAGTTATGATTAAGCTTGTGCTGAAAATTTTCGGTTTATATCGTATAAACCGAAGGAAAACAACAGCTATTTCTTATAATTTAATTCGGCTGTAGTATTAAAATATGAAAACTATGTGTACGTGAACCAAAAACAAATAATTTTCGCAAAAGACAACAGTCAAACTCAGGAAAGTGTGCCACAAACAGGTCACGTCAATCATTGTCAAATTGTTTGTTGTTTTGATATTTTCGATCGCAGACGACAGATATTTAGTAAGTCACGTACCAATATCATTAAAAACATTTTTTTTAAGTTCCCCCAAAATCATGTTTGGGTGTATGATCTTTTATTCGTCTCCCACTTTGGTATATTTTATTAAATTCAATTGGCCCCGAGAAATTATCATTATTTTCTCGCTGACTAGAGGCGATGAAAAATCGATCATTGATCTTTGTTTGCAAGCTTGTTACCCATCTATCAGTCTGCCGCCACGCCCTCGCGGTGACAATTGGATTGAGTGGGCGGGCTTCCAGGGTCTTCAAAGTTGGATCGGATGTGCGAACGTGTAGCGACATTCTAAATCATGACGTGATTTGGTTTATACGATTTTGACGACTTTCACGCTGTATGCTTTCAACCAATCAAACGCAGAGGCGGGGCAAATGATTAAATTATATAATTTTGAGTAAAAGAACATCACATCACATCACCGGTGGTCGGCTTTTAAAATCCCCATGGAAACTGGATAAACAAATACCCTGCAACAGCGTCGCAATCCTAACAGAATTAAACTTTGTTTGGATTCAAGAGTCTGGAATATTCTAACTGAAATATTGAACCTAAAAATATAAACATTAATTTTGTTTGAATCGAGATTGTTTCAGTCTAGACTTTATTTGACTGAATATTTAATAACTAAAAAATACTATTTAACATGATTGCTTTGCACATAATATAATAATAACAGTAATGCCCGAGAAATCGTGTTATTACTGCTAAAACCACTAATACCACTAATAGGGGAGGACATTCAAGTTACCTCAAAATAACTGCAAGTCAATAGTTCAATCAAATCTGAGAATTATTCTACATACTTGTCCTTTAATCAAGAAATATACTGACAGTTTTATTTCAACAGAAAATGAACAATTAAATTAAGTTTTTGAATTTTGAATATTCATGAGATGTCGACATTTACTTTCAAAAACTAAGTACGAAGTAACTGAAGCAAAAATCCAGCATCGGAGTTTGGCTGCTTCAAAAAAAAGAACGATACATATCTGCACTGACCTTATATTATTGTATCATATAGTGTAGTATTGTATTATTTGTCTCCTCGTGTTCCAGGAGAGAGGTTTTAATTGTCGTAATCACAAAAGATAACTCTTGTGGGGGTTGTTTTTCTTGCGTGGCATCCGAACTTACAAAACGGAACAGAAGATTAGGAGCTGGACGCAATTCGGTCAAGTGACATATCGCGCCGCGGGCTGATAATGAAAATCATTTTTCATTATCCGCAAGTGGCCCAATACGTCACGTGACTTGCCGTGCGTTATATAATATGATTGCCTTACTAAACAATGTTAAGTGGTGATAATTATGAATGAAGACTAACCACAGTAGTTTTAGGATTACGCCACGTCATTCGTAATTAATTCACAACATCGGTATTCTACCGCTAACTCCACGAGCTCATAACAGCGTCAGACATCTTAACCCTTTACCTAACGTAACGGCCAAAAACGGCCAGCGCTATTCTCAAAAATCGCCAATTAATTTTCATTATTTTTTTCATTTTTTGTCTCAAAAACATAGGTCATGACCCCTCGTTGGAACGAGCTCGACGAGCTCGTTCCAACGAGGGGTCATAACCTATGTTTTTGAGACAAAAAATGAAAAAAGTAGTTATTCAAGAATTATTTTTGCAAGTGTCGTCTGCTTTTCAGGTTAGGTAAAGGGTTAAAGTATTAGACGGGTGGGCCTCGAGCTTGCAACTCGCTCTGCTCTAACAAGAAGACTCCCCATTCAAATTAACCCTTTACCTAATGTAAAATTATATTCGGTCTCCAATATCAACATGAAGAGATATTCAAAAGTGATGTGTTTCACTTTTTTACCTTCAAAACATAACTTATAACCTCTTATTGGAAGGAGATTGTTTAGCTCATGCAGACAAAACGAAATGAGCTATGTTTTGGAGGCAAAACATAAACATGTTTTATTATTAGACTATAACACATAAACGTATACCTTTACCAGATTCTTGGATACTTGAGGGTTCAGCACGCAGGTTTGCAAGTCATTTTTTGGCGTTTAACAACACTTTCGATAGCCAGGGTCTCCTCGTGTCAGGCAATTGTGAGGGTATGGGAAGCATGACTACCCGGAGAGAACCATCGAGCAGAGACGTGGTACTTTCAGACTCCCCAACATACTAACTCCACACAAACTGGGTGATCATTGCTTGAAGACACATGCAGCACGACGTGCAATACACCTTAATACACAGCGTCACCGTACCCCCATGTGGGCAATAGGGATTCAGTGATCCAAGGACACGACGCAGGTACACCTGGCAGGGATCGAACCGTTGACACTTTGGTTTGAAATTCAATGCCACAACCATTGGACCACCGGGCTCCTTGTGGGTCATTGACAACAAGGTAGATAAAGTAGTGGTCCACGAGATGGGGTGTGCGTGTGGAGCCCCAAACTTACTACTGTTGTGGGTAACTTTTAAGGTGTAAACAGCTGTTCACCAACTCGTCCTGTACATTTGGACAAAAGTATAAATGTGAAATCAGAAAACATGCTGATTTTTTATATTTAACCCTTTAAACTCTGGTGGTACCTTCCATGCCAGTTAAATGGCAGAAATTGGAAGAGTCCATATCTATTATTTGGGGGTAGAGCAATTAATATTTTCAACGTGCAGCCTTCAGGCTTCACGTTAAAAACATTAATTGTTCTTCCACACAGGTTCACTTAGAAGCCATGCCACTTGCTACTTAATGAAATTTTGACGTATCGTGTTGCTGGAACGGAAAAACGGTCTCTCGTGTTGAAAGGGTTAAACACTCACTCCCTCCAAACATTCTTATATAAAATCAAGGTTCTACAAGTGAATATCGTGAGAGGTAGGCTTTTACAGTATCACCAATGTGATAACGTAATTTACTCTACTGGTTGGACTTGACAATTATTATCTAAGGGGGTGAGTATTCGAGCCCGGACCAGCCCTCATAGCCAGGCTCGTCCGGTTTGGCTCTCACTCGGAAAATTTTTCAAATGTCTGTAAAACAACTCTCCTCCACCACAAACACATACTCGGTCATCGTTGCGAGGCCTCTGTCAACAATTAGGATTTTTGCAATATATTTTTGAAATTTTAATGTATGTTTATCGCCTTCCCAGGCTATTCTGATGAAAAACACTTAAAGTCAGGGTATGAAGAAAACAGACGAGAAAAGAGGAAAAGTAATGAATTGTAGAGTATGGTCAAAAAGAAGAAAAAACTACACAGAACAAGACTTTTTTGAAGGGAAACATGTAACAATGATGAAATTGATTGGAGGGTGATATGATCAATATCCTATCGGAAGCTCAAGAAAATCAATCATGACAGCCAGCTTCATGTATAACATACAGTACGTGGAGAGTGTATTATCACAAAATCACCCTCAGAGTGGAGATTCCACCAAAGCAATAATTGCAAATTTGTGGCAAATCATAACAAGCACAAGCAATGTTTCAGCCAATGGACCTCCGCGTTAAACCCGGAGGTCCATTGGCAGAAATATTGCTTGAGTTTTTAGTCAATATATACAAAATTTGAAAGTTACAGTTTGGGTGATAACTCCACTCTGTGGGTGATTTAGTTACAATCCACTCTCCTCGTACTGTATCAGAAGCTTTCAGTTGTTGTGGCACTTTCCAGAGTAGGGTAAACTCATACAATTCCAGCCTAATGAAAACACTTGATAGTGTTGCCTCAGATATCAAAGAGTATTACATTTCAAGCGGCTCGATAACAGGCGAGTGTCCATGCTGCTAAAGGAATGTGAAAATCCCAAAGTCTTCTTTTCTATATGTCAGTGCACCGTCCTCTGTTCAGTTATTGGGCTTTTGTTTTAAGGGTTTACAACAGGGACACTCGGCTGTTAATCGATAGTACCTGTTTACAATGATGTCATCGATTACTTGAAATGTTGAGTTGCAAAATGTAAACATCACACGTGAATTTAAAGGCTCTCAATTTCATTCTTATTCCAAAACAATACGCGATGACTGGTGGAATATTTAATACATATGCATATATTAATGCACGACGATCATAAAGGTATCGTGTTTTTTTTTTAAATATTTTGCATATTAATGGATTTTTATGGCCTTGAAATGGGGTCTAAATGTCACGCAAAACCTCATGGAGTTTATGAAGGGATTAACAGATACGGTGATTATAAAACATAAACTTCATATCGTCAGATTCTAGGAGAAGAGAAGCAGAAGAATTTGGGACGCCAAGACGGATGACAAGTAAATCACCGGACGTGTCAGAAATAAAAAGATCTTTAGAATTTCCAGCAAATGTTTGGGGCGACAGAGAGAGGGGAAGCGTGGGATATGCTAGCATGTCTTGAAGAGAGTTTGGACAAGAGGAAGATGACCATTCAAGAATAACATTTAAGAATAAACAAGAGTTTAGGAAGATACAGAATGGAAAGAATAGCCAAAGGTCTGATATGAGTAGAAAGCGTGACGATGTGACGGATATATTGAACCAAAAGTTAGAAGAAATGAAGGAAACAATGACGCCGCAATTGGGTGCAGGAATTTCGGAAAAACTATCGTCACAGAATGTAAAGTTTACAAGCGATGGGACGCCAAATGCATCAGAGCTCGAAATAGATTTCAAATATATGAATCACAGGCACAGAAAGCCAGGAAAACATGGAACGAAAAGGTGACGACAGGAGGTAAAGAGAAGCCAGTAATCAGACCTGACCGCTATACGGAAACTCAGCATGGATAGATTACAGGTCTTACTTTGAACAAAGTGCCAAGATAAATGGATGGACACTGTTAGAAAAAGCACAGTATTTGGCTGTGTTTTTATCGGGCGACGCACAGCAGATTCTGAGTGAGTTCTCAGAGGATGACGACGTCACATATGAGAGTGTGGTGAACAGGCAGGATCGACATTATGGTATTTCCCCATGAGGCAAAGCGGAACTGTATAGTTCAGAGCTTTGTACCAGGTCACGGTGTCATGGTGAAACTATCCAGGAACTTGGTGGTTGAGTACGATGGTTATCATCGTTAGCGTACCTGGACTTATCAAGATCTGTCAGAAAGAGGTTGGCAAAGGGGCATTTATAGACGCCGTTACGGATCCGGAACTTCGCATGAAAATCTTTCAGGCAAAACCGGCGACTTTGAATGAAGCTATTCGGATAGCGTTAGGGTTGGAGGCCTTTTGTAAAACAGACCAACATAAGTCCGTTAATAGGAAGTTTTGAAACGTTTAGTTGCTCAGGGGGATGAAGAAAGCCCACGCGATAAGGAAATAGATCACATGAGGAAAGAGATCGACGACTTGCGAAAAGCAATACAGAACAACAATGCAAGATATGAAGATAACATGGAAAAACTGAGCAGACAGATGGATGGAGCTTTGCGGTCCGGGAAGAGGAATATGGCACTCCCTCAAGAAGTATGCCTATCAGCAATTGAGAGTAGAGCTGTATGAGCCATTAAAAATAAAGGATGTTTTTATATGGGGATGTGAGACGTTTTAAAAAGGACTGAACACTTAACAAGAAACAGAAGACGGGAAACCGGAGGCGGCCTAGCCCCAGGGGCCAGAATCGGTCTGAGCAATAAGGCCCGGGATTTCAGTAAAGCAAGAACCGAGAGACGATGCGGAGAGCAATGAAACCAACCATATAGTTGAGACGAAGCAGAAAATGGAAAGATTAGAGTCAACTTGTTGGTAGATTGTGAAGCATCATTATTACCACTTTAGCGGGCGTTCTCTAGTATATTAACAAAGTTTAACAGGGCATTACAAGAACGTAACACTCAACTAAAAAAGATCACTTGACGTGTCGGGCCGTTAATAAGTGAAACTCTCATTAACTGCCCGACACGTCACGTGATTTTTTGTTCCTTGCTGTCGTCCACTCTGAAATGGAAATGACTTCAACTTGTAAACAATGTGATTTTATTTAAATTATTAAATATGTAAAATGTCCAGTAAAGTTAGCCCCATAAGAACAAGCATCTGTCTGTATACATTTTAATCCTTTATTCTTGACTTAAAAGCGGTAAGCATCAGGTCTGTTTTTAAGTTTTCTAACTTCGTTGCAATTGAAAGCGTACCAGTGCCGATCATGTGATAATTATGTGGTACCAGTTTGTTTGACAGCAGACAATATTATCATCTCGTCCCCGGAGTTCCAATGTGTTCTATGTGCCAGGGGGCACATAGAACACATTGGAACTCAGGGGACGATCTGTCGAAATTGAAAAATGTCATGTAAGATACAGGGTCAAAACTTTCTCAGACTCCTAATGGTAATAATAGTAATAACATGACTTTGTCGAGCCTTGTGGTTTATTAACGGCCCAACAGGTGTGAATAACAGCCCTTTAGCTTATTAACGGCCCTCGAATTCGTCTCGGGCCTTTTATAAGCTGTCGGCCTGTTATTCACACCTGTTGGGCCGTTAATAAACTACAATGCCCTCCAAAGTCATGTTATTGTTATATTAACTGTAATCTCACTGACGACGTATGATAAAGCAGCAAAGTGCTGGACATATCACTCAGCAAGGGTACAGTAGTTTTAGAATTTGCAAACGGGCAGCGTTTAACTGTTTTGGGACAAAGTCACATTCCTCTGAAGATAGGTAAAAAGGGGTGAATGTGGAAAATATTAGTCGCAGACATTACATGAGATGAGGTACTGCGTTTGAATTTTCTAAAAGCAGCTGGATGCACATTAGATATGAATAATAGTCGCTTGCATTTCGACAAAGAAATGATAAAGTGCGTCACACAGGGTTCTGGACAAGAATTATTGAAGGTGAACGTGCAGAACACAACATCGATTCCAGGAGGTTGTGAGACTGTGGTAGCAAGGCAAGCAGAGGTACGTGATGGCATGGCATGTTATGGAGTGTTAGAGGCATGTAATAGTGTTAAGCTACTCCAGAAAGGTCTGCTATTAGGGAGGGCCTTTGTGGATACTCGGAGCAATAGAGTACTAATACGAGTTTTGACTGGAAGTAGTGATAGTGTATTATGGCACAAAGGAAACACGGTTGGACTAGTAAATCCCATATTAGAAATTCGGTCAACACGTGAAGATGAGAGTGTTGGGAAACCAGTAAGTGAGAATGCAGAAGAAGCAGTACAAATAGAACCTCATTTATTGGAAGCATTTGAAAGGAGTACGGCGGATTTAGATGCGAAAGAAAAAGCATAGGTCACAATTTTGTTGAAGACAAATGCATGCATATTTGCCAAAGATAAAGACGATATGGGGTGAACGAATTTAGTACAGCATGACATTATAACCCATGATGAGATACCAGTAAAACAGACACTAAGAAGAACAGTGATATTTAGACAGGCGAAATCAAAAACTTGGTAAAATGTTGCGAAGAGGAATAATTGATCCAAGTAGCAGTCCTTGGTCGAGCCCAATTGTTGATGTTCGCTGCTAGGATGGCAAAACAAGGTTTTGCGTGGATTACAGGAAGCTAAATCAGAAAACAGTTACAGATGCCTATCCGTTGTCGAATATAACGGAATCTTTAGATTCATTCGGTAAGGCGGAATGTTTCTCTACTTAGGATTTGTTTGCAGGTTATCAACAAGCTTCACTGACATAGGAAGCTAAAACAAAATCAGCGTTTGCTATCAGTATTGGTTTGTTCCAGTGGAACGTCATGCCGTTCGGATTGGCAAATGGGGCTTCAGCGTACGACCGTTTAATGGAAAGAGTTTTAGGAGGATTGCAAGGTGGTGTGTGTTTAGTAGAGCAGTTGCAAACTGGGCCGTTCCCCAAAACGTGACAGAGTTAAGAGGTTTTCTTGGACTGGCGTCTTACTACAGAAGGTACGTTAAATCATTTGCTGATATCGCCAGGCTTTTGCATAAAGCAATTGAAAAAAATAAAAGTTTCGAGTGGACAGAAGATTGTGAGATGGCGTTTCAAACGCTGAAGAAAATATTGGTTACAGCAACTGTATTAGGTTATCCTTGCATCGAAGGAAAGTTTGTGCGAATTGGAGCCGTCCTTTCACAAGTACAAATAGATAGAGAAAAAGTGATTTCGTATGCCAGTAGGAGTTTGTTAAAAGCGGAAAGAAACTATTACACAACATGAAAGGAACTCCTAACTGTGATTTATTTTGTGAAATACTTTCGGCATTATTTGCTCTACAGAGAAATTTTGATTCGCACGATGATTCCTTGCAGTGGCTCACAAATTGTAAGCAGCCAAATGGACAGGTTGCACGCTGGCTTGAAATATTAAGTGTATATAATTACCTGATTGAGCATCGCCCGGTACGGCGCACACTAATGCAGACGCTTTATCAAAACAAGACATGTAAACAATGCTGGCGAACTGACGTAAACCTGGTGAACCAATCAGGGAAATCCACAGATCAGACACGTCACAAGCTATATACAATTAAAATAGCTCCTTTGTGGAGTATCGAGTGCTTAGCAGAAAAGCTAAAAACAGATGCGGAAATATGATGCATAAAGAGGATGAAGCAGCGTAGTTTAGAAAGACCAGAAGTAAAAGAGATTTCGAGAAAATCTAAAGCAATAAAGTCATATTGGAGTCAATGGAAAAGTTCAGAAGTGATAGACAATCTTCTGTACTGAATATTAGAAGCCCGTGATAGTAAAACAGCATGTCAGTTAGGTTTAAAAAAGACATTGAAGAAAATTAGACAAAGATTTTATTGGAACACGCTGGCTAGTGACGTTAAAAGCTACTGTCAGGTTTGCAAGAAGTGTCCAAGTCGAAAAACATGTGGGAAGAAGAGACTGGGTCAGTTAAGACAGTACCAAGTAGGATCTCCGAGGGGAACGTATAGTTACACATATTATGGGCCATCTTCCAGCAACCAAAGCTGGTAATATACTTGTTATGAGAGACTACTTTTCGAAGTGGAAAGAATGAGTAGCTTTGCAGGAGATATCAGTCCTCCACAGTTGCAAACGCACTAGTCAGGGAGTTCATCTGTAGATTCGGAGCGCCCAAAGAGCTCCATTCCGACCAAGAGGGGAACTTCGAGTCGGAGATATTTCAGGAGGTGTGCTCTCTCTTTTAGGCATAGCAAAAACAAGAACGGCACCGTACCATCCCCAGTCTGATGGAATGATTGAGCGATTCAATCGAACCCTAGAAGACATGTTAGCTCTGACAGTTGATAAAAGTCAAAGAAACTGGGATGAACAGCTCCCGTTCGCTTAATCATTTACCCAACGTAACGGCAAAACCGGCCAGCGCTACACACAAAAAGCACCATCCAATTTTCATTATTTTTTTCTCACTTTTTGGCTCAGAAACATAGCTTATGACCCCTCACTGGAACGAGCTCCTTCCAATGAGAGGTCATAAGCTATGTTTTGATGCCAAAGATAAAATTGGTTATTCAAGAATATTATTTGCAAGTGTCGTCTGCCTTTGGTGTTAGGTAAAGGGTTTTAATGGCGTACAGAAGTTCTGTTCAAGAGTCTTCGGGTGAAACTTCTAATTCAATGATGCTTGGGAGGAAAATAAGTATTCTGTCAGACGTGTTGACCCCCATACCAGTCACTGAACAGTCCATGAATACGGAATATGCTGAGCAATTAAGGAAAAGTTTCTTAACGCCCATGCGAGTGCAAGAGATTGCCTAGAAAGTACTATGCATAGACAGAAGAAAAGTTATGATAGGAATGCCGAGGGCCACAATTTTGATGTTGGGAGTGCAGTGTCGTTACATAATTTATCTAGGAGAGTGGGACGCTCCCCAAAATTAACACGTCCTGGGGAAGGATCATTTATTGTAGTAAAATTCTTAAATGATTTGGGGTACCGCATCCAAAGAAATAAAGGGTTCAAGCCAAAAGTTGTATATTTTGACAGACTGAAGCCTTATGAAGGACCATACGACAAAACCTGGTTGTCATCAAGGTCACCGCTAAGCGGAAGTTGCTCCAAACAGTGGAGGTGAAGAGTTTTGATACAATAGTGGGGACTTCTATGAACTCAGAGGCGGGAATGTGGTAAGAAAGTGAAGGTGATAAAGGTGGAATTGGAGAGTATGACGTGGAGTTTGAAGAGTCCACATGGGAAATGAGGGAGCAAAGCGGTGTAACTCAGATAGAGCCCTTAGATGGGGCCAAAGCTGTAGCAAGAGGAATGGGTGATGTTATTGCGGAGAGTTGTGACAGACAGTCAGAAGTGGTAGAAGAGAGAAGTGAATATCTAGCGGAATGAACGTTATACATTGAAAAGGAATAGGAAACATCCTAAGTTTTACTTTGGGAGTATTTGGGCATTGTATATTATACTTAGGAAATCGTTTTTTGTATTATTTTTTTAGGAACAGTATGGCCAGAACAAAGAATTCACTGAGAAAGACCACGAACTGTCCCGTAAAGGCTACATTTCTAGTCAGCGATGACAATTCGAAGGGTCTGGTACTAAGGACGATCAAACCAAAGAACAGCAGTCGAGATAGTTTTGCTCTGAGGAGTGTTGGAGGAGATAGTATAACTCTAGTAGTCTTCGCCGCCATGTCTACGATTGTCATAGAAGTCACAGTTACGCCTGTTCGATGAGTCCCGGGAGAAAGTTCTCAAGGCGGTTCCACTGCGACAGACATTTTTCATTGAAACACAGAAAGTCAATTTCCTGTTCTGTAGTGGTTCGTAAGCCAGTTGCTACAGCGACGATGAGCACAGTCCCTGGTGTGCATCACTCCAGAGACATTACTGAAGAGAGGGCGTTATATCCTTTTGAGAGAGAAAGTGTGTTTTTGTTAAAAGTAGTCATTGTGAGGGAAGCCGTCCTATGAAGGGATCTAGATCGGGAGAATACAAGGATATCAGTGTGCGGGTGCCTTGTAGGCAGATGTGTACATATTTGGAGAAAAACTTTACTACAAAGTTTTATAAGCATGACAATTTGATTGAGACTGTTGATACAGAGAGACAGTTCTACTTGCCCAATTAAAATGCGGGACGCATTCTTGAAACGTTGGGGCTATGTAGAGTTTTGATATAGACTATACCTAATTTACTGTGATTATTTATTTCATTATTTTTTATTTATTGGGGTTTAACGACACATTAACGGCCAATGTCATATGGTGTCGGTGACAGTTTTACGGGTGGAGGAAGCCGGAGTACCTGGAGAGAACCACCGAGCAACGACGAGCAGCTGCCAGCTCCCCCAACATCGTAACTCCGCACTGCAGAACAGGCAGGGTTAGATTGGTTGAAGACATGCGCACCATCGGTGTGCAGTACTCCTTAGTACACGGCGTCATCGTGCCCCCATGTGGACAATCGGGGTTAAGTGCCTTGCCCAAGGACATAACGCGGGAATCCGAATCGATCGCTCAGACGGTCACCCATCCAAAGACTAACCGGGCTCGACGTTGCTAAACTTCGATGATCTGGCGAAAATCAATTTACTGTGATTGATGTTATTGGTGAATTATTGCTGCGGGCGCGCATGCGTGAGTTACTGTATAAGTAGGGTTCTCTCTCTCCCTCTCTCTCTCTTTCTCTCTCTCTCTTCTTTCTCTCTCTCTCTCTCTCTCTCTCTCTCTCTCTCTCTCTCTCTCTCTCTCTCTCTTGTTGTAGTGTTGCATTAATAGCTCGACCAGGTGGTAAGTGGAGAATAGAGGTACTATGTTTTATATTTCGTTGTATATGCTGCATAAGTTCACAGAATAAATCATTATAAATTGTTAACAGATGTTTATCCGTCTATCCGTACACATATAATTAAAGAATATCTCATAAATGAAGAACACCAATTATTGCCAGTCACCATCTCCCAAGCTCAACACTTAGTTCAATCAAATTCGTGTATTTTATGTCAGGTTTGAAACCCATTGGGGCTAAAAATGCATTGCTTCAAAACAACATTTCTACGATATATTAAAGGTGTAAAAGGTTTAAAAGGGAAGTGTCTGTGCCAGTGCCTCTTTTCCCGTTACATATCACAAAAGCAATGCGTATATCGCATTATTCAAAACATGAAATTGGATTCAGCAGCAAGAATTATTTATGTTCGCTGTTTTCATCCAAAATATTACTTATTATGGTGAGAGTTACAAGATACAAGAATCAGTTTTTATAGATGCATTGAAACTACAAATTTGTAGACATATTTCAATTGTGAGACATGGCATAAAAAGAGAGAAAAAGAAAGTGAAAGCCCGAAGTCAAAGCAGTTATTATAGAAGGGCACAAAGGATTGGGAGGGGGCGCAAGCGGGATTGAAATTGCATAGCTTTCCCCTTACCAAGTAATGAAAAAAATATATTCAAGGAAGGAGTGACAAAGAGTGGAAAGACTGTCGGTATGGTAGTGGTTTTTCAGACAAGAAGCGCAAAGTTAACAAATCCATAACTCTTGATAACTCGGCAGGGTGAGATCAAACTTTTGAATTCTGCTTGTATTTCCTATTATGTTTTTAACTCTACGCCGTGTCATTAGCTGTGATGGTTGTTTAAAAAAAAGTTTTTTTCATCATTTGTTAGGTTTTATTCAGGCAAGGACTCAGTGTATACTATACGTGAACCATATACATATGTACATATACGTGTATCAGGGTGTAACATATTGTGTCCCAATATCCCGATAAATTCTGTCTTTTGCTTGGTCAGAATGACTTGGACAAATAACCATGGCAAAGGGTGCACCCTAGGTATATGATAGCGTGCAACATCCAGGGTATACGCGCACGCGAAACATCGGAGGTATATGGTTTAAACGAAAGTTTTCCGCGTTTGCTCGCCTCGATATAAAAATCGAACCCAAAAACCTGAAAACAGTCACAAATATCATCAGATTTTCGAAAATTCGATCATATTTAGCCGCTATATTGAATTGTTGAATAATTAAATGAAACAACTTGAGAAAACTAAAATAAGAGCAAATATCATCCCCTCAGTTCCAATGTGGTCAATGTGCCAGTAGGCGCATAGAATACATTGCAGTTCGGGGCGGAGGGGGGGGGGGGGGAGCGATATGTCAACAAAATACTGTTTACTTGTTTCCTTAACGACCCAAGGGATGTAATTCTATCTGTTGTCTTCTGCGTTTGTTCCAACTGATTGCGGGGCGTGAGAAACGCATCTACAAATTTTCTCCAAAATTTTTATTGTGTTTCAAACGGGACAAAAACGTTATCTCCGTCACCATGCATGGTATATGGAGATGTAATACCTGGATGTCTCATTTGAACACCTTGACAGAGGCTCGGTGTTTAAAAACCGACATCCAGGTATTGAATATCCATATACCATACATGTAGGGGGAGATAACTTATAATATAGTATGACGTAATGAACAAACATTACATTGATTATGTTTCAATTTAGACATCTGTCTCAGTGTGACAGTTGTGTAAGAACATCATGTAACAACGCATCTGATAGGTCGTTACGCATCTGTGTGACGTCATCCGACTTACCTCTCCATTCCTTCCCATGTTTTTGGGACGAAATCCCTCCATTAATTCAACAGTACAACAGGTCCCAATTCAAGAACAGATTAAGCGAGAACGCACTTAGTTCATATTTGACTAACATTTCCTAAACAAATCCACATAGTACTGACAGCATCTCGAATCATTCTGGATCTCTCCAAATCGATCTTCAACCTTAACCGTAAGGACAGAAAAAAAAGAAAATTAGGCTCGACCACCCCCACTTCCAACTCTGATGTCGGAACAAATGTGTGTGTGTGTTTTGGGTTTTTTTTTGTTTGTTTGTTTTAAAGAGGAGCGGCAGAAAGACAGCCTTTATGGCTATGCTGTTTCCAAGCAGTAGACTATTACCTCGTATAATACTTTATTTTTGTTATGAACTTAACATGTAATAGTGTACTGCAAAAATAAAGAAACAGTAATGATTCATTCATTGCTTCGACACAAAACAGTGTCAAGCAAGAAAGTAAAGAGATATAATCTTTATTAATTTAATTCCAGTTTAATCGTTGTATAAACAGACAGAACGCGGTGTGTGTTTGAATCGGTGGGGGTTTTACATAACGAGTTGGAATAGCGTAGTCATATTTCGCTAGAGCCGAAGGCTCGAGCGAAATGTGATTACGCCATTCCAACTAGTTGTGCAAAACACCCACTGATTCAAACACACGTCGCGTTCTGTGTTTATTACACAACCCATGCATTAAAATTCATTTAAATAAACAAATTTTAATTCCGCTGTTTACATCCAAAGGTGAACAGTCTGTTTGTTGTGATTGAAGCTGTACTGATGAAATGGGTCAATAAAAATCAAAACAACCTTTTCGGAACCAGTGTTTGTTGAAATTCATATCGCTGTTTCTCTTCGGTTGGTGCCCATTCACGCCTAACCATTTGATGGCTATTACTGTTAGTAAAAATATAAGTACAAATTTGTGCAGATTTGCAAAACAGCTGGGAGAAACATTTTTAAAAGAAGTTCGAAGCATGTCAAGATGTACAAAGATTTATCGAAATAAAGTTGACCAATTTAGAAATAACGGATCCACAAAACGAGACGGCCACGGGACTGGGTTAATGTTCTGGTTGGAATGATTGGGATTTTGTAAATATTATCTCACTTTTTGGATAACTAATTTTTTGTGAACCGACTTTATTTTGCTTTGGACGTTTTCATTTTCACACTGCGCGGCAGACGGTCGATAGTTGAAAAACGAAATTAGGAAACTTTTCGAAGCGTAACTAATGACTCGATGGAAAAGGAAATGGTATGAGCGGTGCTGAGAAACAAGTTCCAGTTTGTTCATCGCCCATTGAATACAGAATCATTTATGCCATAGCGACCATTCCGTTAAATACAAGGGTTTGAAGTTGAATGGGTGTGTAATGAATACAGAAGATAACTCGTGTAGAGTACGGGGAACAGAAATCAACGACGGGGCTTTTCCTGTATTACACGCGAGCCTTCGGCGCTCAAAAAATACACGAGAAACTCAAGTAGTCGATTCCTGTCCCCCGTCCACAACCCTCATTGTGTTCCGTCTTTATTCACAGTTGCTTCAACCCTTGATATCAATGTTTCAAGCTTACCTTTCGCAGCTATATACAGGGAGACATAAAGCAATATAAGCATGAAAGTTTCTGTCAGTGGAGTCTGTAAAATAAAAAGAACACAATGAACATTCAAATAAATAATTAACGTATTGTTTTAGTTCTTCCATTTTTTATTACGTTTGTTTGTTCGTCTTCTTTTACATATCCTCATTCTCACTCTCCGTATATCTGCTCTGCCCTGCCCTGCCCTGCCCTGCCCTGCCCGCCTGCCACGCGACGACTCATCCCGCCTCGCCCTGCGCTGCCGTGCCCCGCATTGCCCTGCCAGTGTAGCCTTTAAAAAGTTCTTCGCGTATGTTTAGATTCAATCGTCTGGAAGAATATTGGTGGTAAGAAAAGCAAATCTTCAGTTCGCTTTTCCAAGCAACTGAAATCTTCCAGACGACTGAATCTAAAACCTATCATAAACATTCAATCTCTTCTAATCAAAGCAAGAAATGTTTCTAAATCGAGATGGGATTTTATTACACACCGTTTCTTTGTAATCTCCATCTACAGCAACACTTAACCGTGCGGAAATTGAAAATCTGTTCCGCACATATGTGCGGAACGGAAATCGTTGACGGACTTCTTTTAAATAGAAGCGAAATGTTACTGGAATTTCCTACAAATCGTGCAACGCAATTACAATTTGAATCGCTAGCGATAGCTGAAAACCGTCCCCGAGTTCCAATGTGTTCTATGTGCCAGTGGGCACATAGAACACATTGGAACTCAGTGGACGAAACAGTAACACGAGTTCCCATCGCAAATTTGGTTGGCGATAAAATGTGTTCTTTTTCTTGATAGTTGTCAAATGAATTGCCCAGTGTCCTCATAATCGTGCTTTTGTACAGACGTGGAAGCGTGTATAAAACACAGGACGACACGCATGTGTGAATGGGTTATTCGATATAGCAATTGTGCCATCGCGGACGGGTAAAACTCCACACCTGTTTCTAAATCAAGATGAGATTTGACCGAAACATTGATATCATTACCATTACGAATGAAAACTCACCAACGCTTATTCTTTTAGGATTACTCCGCAAAGTGTAATTAATTGTATTAATATTTTGTTGTTTTCAAGGCAAATTAAATACTTATTGATTGGAATATAAATAAATGGAGCACGAAAAAGAAATTTCTGTGTATATTTGTGAGTGAATGGACATCGCATCGATATGCGTGTCCCATGTGAGATAGATATATACCCCACATGTCTCACGTAACCGGCTTATTAGCATATCTAATGAGAGCAGGACTCCTCAATCATCGCACGTCCTTCTGTAAACAAACAACATGGTGTCACGTTACGGAAATATTAGCAGACGAACGTTTGTCAAAGAAAACAGAAATAAAAACACAGACCGCAAAACCAAAGGACACTTGACTTTTTTATAGAAATTTTAAGGTGAACGCCGTTATGAATGGAGTGAGTTGCACGAAATTCTCGTCGAAAAGTAATACGAATACATTGCAGAATTCATAATATGACGTCATCGGAATGTGTCAATGTTCGTTTCGCTACAAACATTTAACCCCTGTCTTGCAGACGTAGGGGGTCAATTTCGTGGTATATACCTGTGGTATGTCCAGAACTTTTATTCGCTCTTTCCGATAAGCAAATCAGTTTTTTTCAGAAATGGACTACAAAATTGTTCGATTAGCAGCACGTGCCTCTGAATTATTTTGGATGTCCTCAGGGTATTTTGGTGGGGGAGAAAAGTTTTTCCTGATTTTGGTGGATGTGAGATGAGGACATCTCACACTCAGGACAAGATATTTGGTTGGGACACTCGGTAAGCCTCGTGTCTGGCCCAAATATGTTGCCATCGGGTGAAATTTCCCACATCTCACACCTTCACCCATCAGGGATTATTATAATCCCTGATGGGTACGGGTGTGGGATGGGAAAATCTCCCCCGAGGGCAAGATATTTGGGCCAGACACGAGGCTTGCCGAGTGTCTGGACCAAATATCCTGACCCGAGGGTGAGATTTTCCCATCCCACACCCGTACCCATCAGGGATTATTTTTCTCCCCCCACCATACAGCGGTTACGTTAGCCAGAGGTAATCGGCGATCACGTGCTGATATAATCAACTCATTTGGTATTCGTTGTTTTGAAAAACTAATGACACCATCGGAAAGACCATGGAAAAGTTATGTATACCAAAGGTAGAAACCACGAAATCAATTAGGAACGGTGGCATCTTGGGGTTTAAAGAGCTTTAGAGCATCAAACTTTGATCACACGGCATTCTGGTGACGTCAATATGAATTAGTTGGTAGCCAAAAACTATGCATCGCGTCATAATAACGTTATAAATGTATAACGTCACGTGGGTGGGGTGGGATACATCTGTCTCTCCCTGTTATCTCACCCTGGACAGACGTATGTTAAACATGCAGTGAGGGGGGGGGGGGGGTAGAGAAAATAATAATACCCGTGAAAACATAAACTAGCGAAACGAGTTCAGTAAAGTACTCCTGAATCGAGCCTCTGGTGTTTACGGGTCGTGATTCGTAAATTTCAATATCAACTGACGACCTTTTGAAGATTCTAGTTATCGCTAGATCCAAAATTCATTGAAAAATGCCAAAATGAATGGAGAAACAAACAGCGCTTCCTGTAGACTCTCAAATTATATTGTTAAATATGTAAGAGAGTTGTTTGAGAGAGCACCTGCTGAAAAAAAAACGATGTAGGTTTTTGGCTGCATATGATAATAAAATTTTATTAAAAGGACTGTCCAAAATGCAAAGGCCACGTTATTTATACGTATAGTGCAGTCGCCGTGTCGTAGCCCACTCGGGGGGGGGGGGGGGGGTGGGGTGATGTCCACGCATGCGTTTACCAGGTAATAAAAACCATCATCGGCAGAATTTTAATTAATGAAGCACCGGGTACTTCATTAATTAAAGTTTTGGTGATGACTCCTATAATATTATTGCGTCGGTGGAAATGTTGCCTACCCGTGGAAGGTGACCAGTGCATGTACTGTAGTGTACGAAACTAAACAGACAAACAAATGTTTCGCGCAAGAATATAACTGAGTACAACTTGAATTACTTCCGAAATTTTATAAGCTGGACAGCGCTATACGGATTTTAAAGCATCAGTCTCATGGTTGTTCATTTGATAAAATAGAAATAACCCATTTCTAAATTATTATAGGTATTGCATACGCAGCTGTCAGAATATTTTCAAAGAACAAAATAACATCACGTACCGATGAGTTGTCATAATAGTCTGTTTTCCTGATAAATATATCCAATGAGGTCCATAACAGCATTCCCGTTGCTACCAGCAACACTGCGTCAAATCCACTTGTACCTTTATCATAAGTATCAGGGCGTCCATGTCGCTCGACGTTCTGTGAAATCTGATAGTCCCCGCTGTAACGAGAAATCGCAGAACAATTGGACTATATGAAACTATATTGACGTTAAAAACATGAAGACTTTGTTCTAGTGGCAACAGCTGAGGAAATAATATTCTTTGGTAATTATTTAATTATTTTCGTCTCTTTTAACTGTTTGAACACAACAGTTACGAACCTGTACGCTTGTTGCTACTAAATAGATCAGAAGGGCTGGCTGTGCCCGCTATACGATTGCGTCCGCAACCATCCCTGTTTTGGAGGTATACCTTCACACTAAAAACTAAAGTGTTAAAACTGACACTTTCAAGGTGTTAAACCCATTCTAACTCTTAGGGTTTGATTTTAACACTCAAAGTGCAATACTTGAAGCACTTAGACATTACAATCGTCAGCCATCTGAAACTTGAATGGATGGCACTTCCAATGTGTCTAGCATTGGTGGTTCTTCCAGAATCGCCCATAATTTGATTTGCCCCTGGTGGGTACATAATTAAAAGGACACAACGCATATGACGCGGATCAGGCTCGAGAGTTCGAGCCTGATCCGCGTCATCTGCGTTGTTTCCTTTTAAGTGTCGCGACATTACACTTGTCAAGTGGCATTATTGTAACACCTGTCAAGTTCTGGTATATGTACACTTGAACAAAGTGATAGTTCAGCACTTAGTAAGTGTTAAATACAGCACTTCAAGTGTAGTTTTTAACACTTTAGTTTTTAGCGTGTTCATTGTTAATAGCATGCCTGTGTTGAAGGCGTAGGTTTCTTATTTACCACCATGAATGTGTTGGAGGGGTATGTTTTTTTATTTACTACAGTGTCTGTGTTTGGGGGTAGCGTTTATTGTTTACTGCAATACCTGTGTTAGAGGTATACGTTTATTCTTAATATATCATGTCTATGTTGGTGTATATATTCATTGTTACCACAATGGCTGTGTTTGAGATGGTCGTGTATTGTTATCACTACCATATCTGACTGGGGTATACGTTTTTTGTTGCAATCATGTTCATGTTGGATCCATGTTGGAACCCCGGGAAGTAAAGCAGTGCTTGTTTACTGCTGACTGTGTCATCAATGCATACTGTGGAAGTCCTTTAATATGGGCAACGTGGGTATAAACGACATCATGAGGTGTTGTGGAGTATGCTTGTTTTTCTGGATTGGTAGCATAATATAAGTGGTCTATACCTAATTTGGGTGCATTTTAGGCTTGGAGATATCTATTAGTTCATCTAGGGCCATATACTGTACCATATTGTGGATTTTACGCTAATGATTTTTAATCCAATTGTTCTAGAGTGTGTGACAGTATTGTAGAAGATTCATGGTGGTGTAGTACATTATGATGTAGTAATAGTCCTTTGGTCATGTTGAATGTGCAGCAGTGGTTGTTGTAGTAGTTGCTGTAATTGAGATTGATGGTGTGGTCGTTGTTGGTGTATTTCTTGTTGGTGCTGTATAGATTACTGTAGTAATTGTGCTGAGGTGTAGCAGTCGGTGTAGTAGTTATTGGTGGATGTAGGTTTAATGGTAGATATAGTAGTGGTTAGTGGTGTGTTTGGGTGGTTGGGCTATAGGACCAGTCCCCAAAGGTTCCCCAAAATCGTTATACCACAACTGTCATCAGACACAAAAGTCCCCAAAACTCCATCTCCATGAAGCCTAAAGTCTAGGAGTTATAAACCTTGAAAGCTATGTTCTAGCAGAATATAGTTGCTAGACCGGGAGACACGTAGGAGCTAGGAATTATGAAGGCTGTTCTACGCCACTGGAGCACTGTCCAAAAGAAGCAAATTGTAGAGAAATAGCATAACACACACATGGTGGTACAGTAAAGGGCTGTAAATAGACCCATGGATGTCTCCGGACTAAAATGACCCAACTGGGTAGAAACGTTACTACCATGCTGCTATACTAGACTAGCATACCCCACAACACCACATGACCTACCAGTTCGCACTGCTCATAGCAACCTAGCGATAATAAAAGGCGAAAAATGCGTAGGTAGCAGCAAGGACTAACAGTTCACCAACATGGGTACATATCGACCATACCCGACAATCGCATAGGCCCCAAAATATCATATGATCTAGAATTACTTACTACCCGAGTAACAACACGATGGTACAAGGTGGGTTAGGTGAACTAAGGACTAACAGTCTTTTGGTCCGAGTTTTTAAAAAAAATAATGTCTTACAAAACCTGTTAATTTTTATGACAAATCGTCCCCTGAGTTCCAATGTGTTCTATGTGCCAGGAGGCACATATCACACATTGGAACTCAGGGGACGAAACGTGGTGAGATTGTTTTTTGACAAACCTTCGATTTTTATTTCAAAACTAGTAAGCTACTTTATGACAAAAACTAGTTTTTTTATTACAAAAGTGGTAAGATATGACAAAACTGGCGATTTTTATTACAAACGTGGGAGCTATGACAAAATTCGTGGTCGTAACATGGTTGTCTCCAGTAAACAAAATGAACGACGGAAACATGTGTCAACCTAACGACACGCGCTGCATTTACGCACATTGCACCATGGGAATGACGTCACAGCATGGCCGCTCACACGACAAATACATGACGTAACTGAGTCACCACGTGACTATGACATCACCCCGACCCCCCCCCCCCGCTCTACCACAGGCCAATATGACCCAATCCATCGCCCCCCCCCCCCCCACTAACAATTGAGTGAAGACTGGTAATATTCCCGATTCTAAATAGTGCAATATTTACAACTTGTAGATTTGTGAGATTCGATTCGAGATTTGAACCGATTTGAAATCCTCAAACTGATTCGATTCGGTATTCGATCAGAAATATTAGAATGGCAGGGCTCTAAGACATGGATACTTGGAATTTTGAGGAAGTCATTTTCAAGTGCTGGCCACGTGATATGGTAGGGAAATGAGTCTTCTAGTTTAATGTATACAAAGCATCCCCAACTGGAAGACATGGGCTATTTAATCTCACCTACTGTATACAAGCGTGTTTTCCGTGGTAGGTTGGCAAATTCCTATTTATTTATTCATTTATTCTTTTATTTATTGGTGTTTAAAGTCACATACTTATGCACAATGGCTAATCGTGACCGTGACAGTTTTACGGGTGGAGGAAGGAGTACCCGGAGAGAACCACCGAGCAACGACGAGCAGCTGTCAGCTCTCCAACATCGTAACTCTGAACTCTGCACCGCAGCACAGTCAGGGTTAGATTGGTTGAAGACATGCGCACCATCGACGTGCAGTACGCTTTAGTACACAGCGTCATCATATCGTGCTCCCATGTAGGCAATTGGGGTTAAATGCCTTGCCTAAGGACACAACGCGGGAGCGCGAGTCAGTCGCTGAAATGGTCACCCATCCAACTACTAACCGCGCTCGACGTTGCTTAACTTCGGTGATTGATGAGAACCGGTTACCGCGACGCCACCGCGCCCCCTCGGTGGATTTTTAAAGAGAATCTCTTACAAATGCCCACAGTATAAGAAAACGTATGAAACTAGTTTATTAAATTCGGTCTGCGCGACAACTTTGACAAGATCCAGGCCTAATTTAATGGAAGAGTTTTTTTTATAAATTTCGTTATTAACCGTTTCAGTGCTCTAAGCACAAATTTAGCATCCACTAAAAAAGTAAAAGTACCATACATAAGTAACATGACTTATTTTCTGTTGATCTGTATCATATACAGTTACAAACAGAATGTTGTGTTCATATGGATGTGTTTTGGTACTACTTATTGGAGAATGCATGCAGGCCTTCTCCAATAAATTATAAATAAATAATTCCTTATGAATAGATTTGATCCATGATATTAACACAGCTACTCTAATAGAGAAATTAGTATAACGAGCGTTCAGAAGAGGCATATGTAATATTGTATATATTCACTCCACCCCTACAATTGTTGTTTACCAGATGGACGGGAGGGGCCGTGAAAAAATTGTCTATACAGTTGAGGAGGGTTGGTGAATTAGGTGCTGGAGAGCTGACAATACATCGTTTCCCTGTTTTGCATTTCATGCATTGTATTTGCATAATGTGACATCCAACTAAATAGGCAATTGTCTTCGGATACCAAATATGGAAGAATTTCCAGTTAGAATGCCACGCCATAAAAGTGGATGCACTTCCGGGAAAGGAAAGCCCTGCCACACAAGAAATTTCTATCTATCTGAATCAATTACAAGAATGATGTAATTCACCTTGAACTTCTTGAGCTCGTATTACCAGACAATCTTAAAAATTCGAATCGAATCATCGGAACGATTTTTTGAACCGAATCCAATTTCGAAGCTTGTCAGGGCCCTGGTGGGACACCCTTACTCTAATATCGTAAGAATATTTTCATATTCAGCAAGCCTGGAAATAAGCAATCGATAATTTGCTGAGTGAGGTCACCAGAGGGTGAATTTGCTGATGCTATCCCATACAGTGGACCAGTTCATCCTCTCGGTAACTCCTTTTGTTTAGGCTTGAGACCTCGATTCATATTTATGGGCCACAGAGGGAAAAATTAGGGATGCCACACTGCTGCGTAAGGTAGCATCATCAAATTCACACTCTGGGGACCTCATTATCCAGATGAGAGTCTGCTTATATCCAGGC
Organism: Pictodentalium vernedei; assembly: GCA_031216915.1. Lineage (NCBI taxonomy): Eukaryota > Metazoa > Mollusca > Scaphopoda > Dentaliida > Dentaliidae > Pictodentalium > Pictodentalium vernedei. The sequence continues at coordinate 12,566,619 of CM062288.1, read as the reverse complement.
TTGATAGTCAGTCTTACAAGTAATGTATGTAATCACATGTTGATCTAAAACAGAGCCGAAGACAAGCTTGAGGCTAGGATGAACTCAAAATTTCACTGTGGGGCGAACATTAAAATTCTGATTATTAATTCAATATAATTATTTAAAGCAATCATCAATGGACGTAATTATTTAACGTAATAACAATAAACGACTTCCTGTCGACACGTTCCAGGATGGGTAACCCCCTCCAATACAACGCAAAATTTGTTGCATTGCACATCAAGGGAGATAATCAAAACTTGAATTTCTAGCTGGGCACAGGACTACGAACTGAGTCATGAAATCACACAGTCCCCAATCGCCATTTAAATAAAGATAAACGCCTCTCGGGTTTATGCCATTTTGTTACGAATTTCGTTGAGTAGTGAAGAACCTTTCTCTCCTTTGTGATGTACATTACTGTCTGGGCCACACTGAGTAGAAAAAATCCGAGGGACACGCATCCGGATCAATTACCTGCTTTCGGATAACATATTGACGTCCGGGCGGCTAACAAATTTCCGACAAGCATAAACACATTTCCCATGGGTGTGTGGGAGGGAAGCGCGCAGGCCCAATCCTAGCTCCAAGCCTGGTCTTATGAACATACGGTGGCTCATCTCTGCGAGCACACATTTTGCTGTGTCTTGTTTGGAGGGATGGATTTTTCTTAAAAGCAATGTGAAAAATAAATGCTCCTAGTGAACGCAGCTTATCACAAAACGTTAGAAAACAAATTCATCAGTTGGGGACGACAGTATTTTATTGAGGGTGTGGATACTACTATAGCAGTGTAGTAACAGTTCCGTTGGTGATTCGCTGCATTCTGCGACATCAAATAAGCCATTCTAGCGGAAGCAACAAGCTAATGATACACTCTAAAATCAGTTGGGTTAAAAATCAACCCAAATCAGCTGGGTTGAGTGAATATGAACTCAATTTCATCTTTCATCTTACCCAAACAAAAATTCAGCACCGCCACTGAAAGTTAATTGCTTTAAAAACAGTCCAGTTGTCTTCTTCATGGACCCAAAGGTGCAGGTGAGGTGACATCGCTATAGTACAGGTAAATTGATAGAAATAAGGAGAATGATGGGTTTGGAACATGTTCGTGTCACTTTTGATGAATAACATCTAAAGTCGCTACTTTCACCGTTTATTTGAGAGCCAATAACTACCTGAAGCCATTAGCCCTAAACGTAGTAGTCGGCCACAACGTTTTGAGCCTTGGCTTGCTTGTGTTTTATTCAGTTAGGGGTGACGAGACTTTCCAGATGAAAATAATACATAGTAGGTCTGAGCAACAAGCATGACCTCAATGTCTTACAATACTCTACCCCTGTGTCATCACCTCATCCTATGCAATAAAACAGATAAGATGTAACTTCACCATTAGGTAGAATAACAGGCAATGCAACTCCAGTAATAACAATATACAACAACCTACATGTGTATTCCATATTCAAACCAATTTATTATTTATTATTATAATTTTGTTATAGCAGCCTGAAAGCCATGAAATAATTGGGTAATCAGGCCCAGTCAAGAAGCATCCCGAGTTAGCAATGAATAACACTTCACGGTGCTTTGCAATCTTTCGTGCAACGGTCTAATTCTGTTCGCAATGTTTATATGCTGTTTGTTTGCCAAGTATTGGTGGACATTTGAATGTAGACTGCCGTTGATGTAATGTGGTGTCATTTTACTCACACAGATATACAAATATTCGTTCATGTTCTAGTTGTAGATAATCCAATCGATAGGTGTTTAATTTGGCTTGAAAACACCAAGATATTAACATAGTTACGGGAACAGCGCGGCGTTATCATAGAACTGCGGCTGTGGTGCGCCTTCATTTTTAATGAAATGTCAGCAATCATTCGCAGCGCCGGATTAAGGCATGGTCTTTATGGGCTGTAACCCAGGCGCCTCCGACAGCTGAGGTCATCTAGAGGTTAAGTGAAATTAATTCACTGTGAAAAGTTACTTCATTTGTAAATGCAGAATGAAAATATAAGTATGCTGAATTATTTCTTTAAAATGGGCACAATTAATATCCTGTATAATATACTGGAATTATTTTCTTGCCCACTATTCCAACACGTTGGCACTGGCAATCCTGATTACAATGAGAAGATCTCATAATCGCTTTTGGCCTGTACAAGTAATCGCTCATTCCATCGAAACTTTCTTTTTGAATTTACGTTATCCTATTTTGTGTTTGTGGATTTGCGTGCTTTTGTTAATTATCACTGGGGACCTCACAGTCACAGTACATGTAGCCCAGGGTAGAGCTGTAGGTTAACCCAAACCGAACCGAGGTTTTAAGTTTTTTTTTTTAAAAACCGAAACCGTCGACATCCCGTAATCTATGGTTTTTCGGTTTTTTTTATTAAATACTCTCTTGCTGCAGAAATTCACAGAATGTAGCCATCCCAGAGTAGTGAGAGTACCCAGACACTGCCAATGGCAGTGTCTGTGTACTCTCACTACTCTGGGAAGGCTACATTCTGTGAATTCCGACATTTCAGTTTAGTTGTGTTTGCAGCTTTCCTCAAGTTGCGTGTAGGTGTCAGACCTCGAAAAATGGCCAAGCACAATAAAAGTTCTGTATATTTAGGTAATTATCATATTGGCCTTCCTGATTCTTCATGTATTATAGCTTATTTCGGGCATTCATTGAGTTTCACTCATTTTCACTACCATTCAGTTATGACTCCGGACATAAGAATGAGTTTTATTGAATTTTACTTGGACTCATGAACAAACCAAAAAAACCGAACCGAACCGAGGTTTTACTCCACCTGAAAAACCAAAACCGAAACCGAACAAGAAATTTCAAAACCTACAGCTCTAGCCCAGGGGCTTGCAAAATCGTAATCCTGCCCTAATCGTTCAGGCAAAACAAGTCACGGTTGACCAATATTTCTATCGTTGTTTGAAATGAATGTTGGTAGTATATTTAGATTCACTCGTCTGGAATATTTCAGTTGGTCGGAAAAGCGAACCAACGGTCCGCTTTTCCGACCAACTAAAATATTACGAACGAGCGTATTTAACGCCTGGACAACGTCGAATTCTTTACAGAATTAGTCTAGTAAAAAAAAGCTATGATGGAAACAGTGACTGTGTCCCTCGCTGTTACAAAAGATTTACAGCCTCTAATCGATCAGCATGAATAATACCTATTAAGCACGGTCTGAGTGTGGCAGCCTCGAAATGGAAGGAACAGTTCATTTAATGAAACTTTCACTTTATTTCAAGAGACGTTCTGGTTTTATTATTATTATTATTATTATTATTATTATTATTATTATTATTATTATTATTATTATTATTATTATTATATGTTCTAAAAAGGGTCCGAGACGCAGTCGAGGGCCGTTAATAAGGCGAAGGATTGTCAATCATTTCTGGCGGGCCGAACCGCAATGCCCGACAAAGTCTTGTTATTACTATTCTTATAAAAAGAAGTCTAAAACATGGAAGGGGGTGACGAGGAAGGATGAGAATATTTGAAGTAGAAACAATTCTAATTTATGGATCCCTGTTTGTTAAAATCACGTGACGTGTTGGGCTGTTCTTGAAATTATTAATCCATCAACAGATGACAAGTCACGTGGTCTGTCTGTTGAGCATTACGGAGTTTTATTGTCCTATTCCTAGCATACAAGAGAACGCCTGCTAATAATAGTAAAGAAAACAATCCTGGGTCGAAATCTGCGAATTGTCATTTCGGAGCAACTTTAGTTGCATCACGTATATTTGAAACGTGGATACATTTCTACCCCATATCTCATTTCGCAAATGTTCTCGTTGTGAGAGTAACACATGTTTGTTAAAACGATACTTTTGTAACCCGTTTTCGTGTGCAATATCTTGAAAAAAATGTTTTAAAATGCTCACATCTATACTTCAATAGATTCATTCCACGTTTTGGTTCTAAAATATCCAGAGCCATGTATGCAATAAATAGAGTGAAAAAAATACTTCCTTTCAATGCCTGTATTATACCCTGATACATAGCCACTTATTGTACGGGATTCAGGTGTGGGATCATATACCGGCCACTAAGAGGATCTTCAAACTCCAAAAAAGGCAGCTCGTATTATAGGAAATAAAAGGTATAATGCGCACACCAACCCACTATGTAAAGAACTTCAAATAGGGCACATTGTGTCACATTGTGTCTTTTCACATAAGCACATATGACAACAAAGAGATTCTCCAGTAGGTATCCTAAAATACCCGTATGTGCCCATGTGCTAGGGCACATTGTGTCACATTGTGCCTTTTCACATAAGCACATATAAGCACATAAAGCATGTGCCTTTGTGCTAGGGCACATTGTGTCACATTGTGCCTTTTCACATAAGCACATATGACAAAAAAGAGATTCTCCAGTAGGTATCCTCGAATAAAACAATACCAGGACATAGGTATCCTCAAATACCCGTATGTGCCTATGTGCTAGGGCACATTGTGTCGCATTGTGCCTTTTCACATAAGCACATATCGGCACATAAAGCATGTGCCTTTGTGCCAGGGCACATTGTGTCACATTGTGCTTTTTCACATAAGCACATATGACAGAAAAGGGATTCTATAGCCACGGGTGTTTCCCCAAAGTGAGATTCCATGGGATATGGCCATTGGATATAGTCTTTTATTATACAGAAGGGAGATAACTCTGTATACAGATTATGGGAAATCAAGCAATCTGATTGGTTAGTTATATATATGAAACAACAAGAGTACTTGGAATAGGGTCAGAACTAACAGGAATAGACCAGAAATTGCTAAATATAGTAATAATAAGACAAACTGTTCCAAATAATAGGCTCTTCTACGCTACTGGAGTATACTCCAGAACAAAGGAACATGCCTAGGTAGACATAAACTATTGCATATATAGATAGAAGCAGAGAATTCTGAAAGAATTCGAAATAGTAAAAGTTGGGGTGGATTTTGGTGATTTGGAAGTATTGTCGGGTTGTTTGTGGTAATTAGATTTACTCTTCTACAATCGAACACACCCTCCGAACATATCCCGTCCCATTGCAGAAACATTGGGTAACATAGCAATCACGTGCTACCATAGAAACCAAGATGGCGGCCTCTAGTATACAAAATGGACGACGGAAACACGTATCACCCTGACAACACGCGCTGCGCATGAGCACTCACACCATGTATCACTATGGGGATGACGTCACAACATGGCCGCTCACGCGGGTTACCATGACAACACAATATGGCGCCACTAGGTCACGTGACATGACGTCACTTCCGAGGTCCTGCACCGAGGTCATGCAACCTAGACCTCAAAACCACATTGCATACTACTATCGGGTATGGATACAAGGTAATCAGGGAAACTCCAAACTTCTAAACCAAGAACACAATTTTCTGCTAAACTCCCGTGTCAGGTCACCTGAGGCCCCGTAAGGCCTGGGCTTACGTGGGGTTATTTAGTCCCGCTGATGAAATTGCGGGAAAATTAGACCGACGTGGAGAGTCGGAATCCTAGTGCCGCGATCTCGGCGCTGGGAGCTGAGTTCGACCGGCGCTGTGATTTCGTTTCTCCTCTGCCATATTGGTCTAAGATAGGTTCGATTTCCGTTAGGTGTGATTCCTTATCACTTCAGGCTGTGTAATGGAAAGACTGATTTAAAGTAACAACGATGTTTTTATTTACACATAAAAATAAAGCCGTTTCAATATTTCAACAATCAACAATTCGATGATTTTCACAGAAAATGGGTTGCTATGGTTAAATAATTCTCAAAAATTATATAGTCATTCTATAGCCCTGTACTGGCACTATAGTCTACACACTAGAAATGTTACTACCGTGAGCTCGCCATAAGAGTTTCACAAATCTGAAATTATATTTCGGAGATCTCGCCATAAGAGCTTCACAAATCTGAAATGTTATTTCCGTGAGCTCGCCATAAGAGCTTCACCCGCTTAGGCTCAAATGTCAACGTCTGCGCGTAACAGTACCTCTGGCCGTCGGAGGGTTCCGACCAGCAATGTTTGTCATCTATAAAGCCACCGTACTTCTGATTTGGGTCAGATATTGTCTACTCCTACCTTATGTGCCTTTTGAAAGTCTTCCGTGAAAGTCCTATTGAAATGTTCACTGTTCCTGGTTGAATTCACGATTCACAAATGCCCCTGTTTTGTGCCAGGGCGACATTGTCACTCACGCCGATCTCTAGTCGGTATTTCGATGCTTCTACAGCAAAACAGACTACTCCCAACGCAATCAGTCTGATGTTTCAAAGGGTTAATAACGCAAAATACAATTAACCTGCACTTCTGACTATTGCAGGCTGATACCTGCTACTCGACAATCTAAACTTTAACGTTTCACCTTGGGTTTTCCTTCTCAACGAATTTGGCACTGTAGCCGCCTATCAACCTTAAGCTAAATCAATCGTGGAATGCCCTGTCTGGCGATTCCAGCCGTTTCAGGGTCCTGTAATGAAGGTACCTCTATGCCAGGAAACAGAGTCTGCATGCCCTGGACTTCACCAACGTGTGTGTGACCCCAAGTGTGTGTCTAACGCTCTGCTCTTCAATGTATATATACTTTGTACCCTAAACTGTCAGGTGGACAGACGCTCATCTGTCCATCTGCCAAAACGGTGGGAGATGACGTATATCGAGGCAGAATCAATACAAGTCATCTCGCGCGTGACTTAACGGTAATTTCACTTGTCGAGAGAACCGATTCGTTCCTGCCACTCATTGCTACACTAATTATCAGGTGACGACACGACAGACATTTCTATCTTTTAGAATCTCGTTTCTCAATTGGCCGTGATGATATCCTGCCACCAACCGATTACGTCTCGTAAGACTCGCGACTACTGTATAACTTAAATGAGATTAGACCTTATCTAACATACCGTTTCTCCCCTGGGTCCCTGCCCTGAAGCTGGATATACACCACGTGTGTTTTTGCCATGCCCAGCTTCACAGAGAAGTGAAATTCACGTAGGTTTTTAGCCTTGATGCGGAATATCTTTTGAACTTACAACATCTTTATATATAAGGCCCCTATATTTAGGCTGGCTTTGCTCTGACAACTCCCTTCCCGAGAGAAACACCCTGTGTATCTCTTAAAACACAAGGGGCAAAGCCACGCACGCTCGCCTCTCACACCTTTTTACAATCTACCCATCATGTTCAAGACTACAAAACTGTACCCTAGTGGTCGTGGGGCTCATGAGCGGGCTCATGCATCGGCCATGTCGATTCCCACGACACACACGCCACCACATGCTCCCGCCTTGCGGGTTTACATATGGAGAGTAGCCTTATCCTTAGATTTGCAGGTCTCTCACTCTCTCTCTATCTAATACTATATATTTACACCCAAACATACACATTTGTATACACATTCGCCCATTTTGCAAACAGTTCACCACTTGGCACTCACTCCGACGAGTAACACCGTCCGCGCCTTTGCGTCAGATGGGTTAATTCCAACGGAGTGTAACTTCACCTCCCATTCCCTTATGTCTTGTGAAGGGGAAAACGACCCCTGCATTATGTTGAGCCTCACCCTCGCAAAGCTCAACCAGGGGATTGAAATTGTGCCTCACACACTCACACATTCAACACACAGATTTCCCGACCGCGCCTTTGCGACCGACGGGGTTAGTGTGCCTCACACTCACAACAAACTCTCGTCAATAAAAACAAACACAGTTTCCCGGGGCCTTAACACCGGGTTTGTGCATCCCACACTTACAAAATTCGACGCACAGGCTTCCCATCCACGCACACTCGCGTCGGGCGGGGCAGTGTATCTCACATTCGCACTCACAACCAACTCTAGTCAGCAGTCAGAGCAATAATAATACTAAAATAAAAAAAAGTTTCTTCCGGGCATTAACACCGGGTTTACGAAAGTCATCACCTCATCCACAAAACTATTTGCGACTGGAGCCCCCGTCCCAGACACCAGGCCCACAGCCACCCAACTATTGCTTCTTTATAACCACCGACCACTGGTAGAGGCCCGGTTCCCAGTATCCCCTTGGGTAACCCTTGACACAAACCCTACTTCTCGCCCCGTTATTTCTACGGGTATTCCACCAGGGTCCGCATACTCTGTCATTGTCGCATTCCCAAGAGCTTCCCTTGGCGCTATATCCCCCAGGGTCACTCGTCCCGGCGATTACCTTCATTCGAACGACACTGGCCGCCCTTGGCCCTTGTGACGTCGACCCCCCGGTCCATTGCGACGATTTTTTGCGCACCTTGGGCGCTGTGCGCCCCCGACACTTACTGCGTGGTCTCCGCCACCTAGGGTGCTTCTCCTTTGGTTTGTGGACCCTTTCCTCGGCCCCCTGAGCGCCCACCTTAGCGGGCCCATCCACTTTAACACCCTCAACTTGTGTTGACCCGTGCCCTCTCAATTCTGGGGAAGTTGGCCCAGCCATTTGCATGGGTCTGGCCTCCCCTCTCCACACGGGTGACACCGACTTCTTGGGGCGCTCAACTCCCCCACATAAATTTGCTTGAGGGTCTTTCCCCAATGACCCCATTGGGTTCCCTCGCTGTTTGGCGTTTAGCCTGGACCGCCTGCGGCCCCTTCTCCCTAATTGCACAGGAGTCGTCCCTCCTGAAACTTTCCGACATTTCGTCGTGTAGGGGCCATCCCCTGGACCATCGGAGTAGTTCCCCCTGGGAACCTTCCCTTCCTTACTCGGTACGTTACCGAGTGCAACCGCCGGGGGTCCTTGCCCACCGACTTGAACTTCCTTTGCCCTCGTTGGGCCCTCACTTGGCCCCCTACCCCTGGACCATAACTCACCAGGGCTTGCCCTTACCCCTGGGATATTACCTATGACCAGGTCATACACAGGTGATTCAATGCACATGGCTTCCACTTCGCCACAATAAAATGGAGTATCCACCGTTATCCTCGCAATGGGGAACCTTCTAACGGTCCCATCTATGAAAATCACAAATGGTCGCGCCCCAACAATTGCTTATCGTCAAGCAGTTGTCTTCTAACCGCTGCAGAGGAGCACCCAGAATCCCGGAACAGACGGATCTCCCTTTGTCCCACATACCCTGGGTACCTGGCATATTAATCTTCCTCCTGCGAAGTTGTGAGCCTCTCACACATGCCACTTATTATCGGGACAAGCTCCCCGCCTTCCAGCCTAAATTCTCCCACTTGTATACATTCCCGGAGGGGACTGTGTTCTGGACCGATAGTTTGACAGAACGCTGCCGCCTGTCTACTTTGCTCTGGATCTACGCGGTCAACTTGCTTCCAATCCCTTGGTGCTGCGTCCCCGGCCCCCTGCTGAGGTGGTCTAATGTTCCCAGTGGTCTTAACCTGCTTCTGCCAGCCAGTCCCTGGCAATATGACCCCCGCTTGTTGCAAATAAAACAAGTGGTGTCCTTGGGAGTGCTCTCCTTCCGGCTGGTCTGCGACGCAGGCGGATTGGGGTGGTGTTGCCTTACGAGTGCCATTGCCAACCCGTTTGCCCCACCCCTAGCCGATTTGGGTGCGTTTACACTCCCACCGTGGGCCTCGATGTAGCGTTCTGCCACAGTTGCCATCTCATCGTAGGTGGGCAGACCCCTTTTTCTTGATGAACAGGCCCAACTCCATGGAGCATGTAGTTAAAAACTGCTCCCGGAGAAACAGATCTCGCAGGGCTCCATATGACTCATTCAGTTCTGCGAGATCAGTCCAGCGGTCAAAGTACCGCCTAGCTCGGGCAAAATACTGAGGTACTGTTTCTCCCTTCTCGCTGCTTAATTTCTCGGAACTTGGTCCGGAATCCTTCTTCAGAGAGCTGGTATCTCCGAAGGATGGCATTCTTCAGTTCACTGTAGTCGTTAAGAAGTGCAGGAGGGCATACTGGTATAAGCCTCGAGGGCTTTACCTGACAACAAAGGGCTCAAGCACATAGCCCATGTGTCTTCTGGCCACATTTGACTGGAGGCAAAACGCTCGAGCCTCTCCAAGTACGAGTCCAAGTCATCCGTGTTTTCATTAAAATGAGCGAGGTGGGCAGGGGGCATGAATTGCTACCCCTGCACTCCCATCCCCTGAACGCCGACTTTCATTCTCTGCATCGGCCCTTGCTCTGAGGAGCTCTAATTCTCTCTGTGCCTCTGTTGTTCGAGCTCTCGTTCAGCCTCCCTTGCTAATTGGGTTTCCCTCTCTCTCGCCTCATTTTCTAATTGAATATCTCTCTCTCCTCTCTCTCTCTCTCTCTCTCTCTCTCTCTCCTCTCTCTCTCTCTCTCTCTATCTCTCTCTCTCTCTCTCTCTCTCCCTCTCCTCTCTCTCTCTCTCTCTCTTGCCCATTTCCTTGCCTAATGATGCCAGTTGGGCGAGGGGTGTAACAACATCCATTTTGATTTTTTCTTTCTATCTTCAACACTCGTCAGAAAGAATGAAGAAGGAAAAGAAAGAAAGGAAAAAAAAATGTGGCAATTAATCCTAATTTACCTGTGTAATTTAACGTAATTAAACGCCCCAAATATTCTGAAACCTACCGCAGTTATAGTGGCTACTAGGTATCCTCTTGGGGACTACTGTATTGCGATATTAAACCCTTGAACGGCATCAGCTGACCGAACGCGTCAAAACATAAACAGAACCGCCGTTAAAATAAAATAAAACACAGTTTCCCGGGGCCTTAACACCGGGTTTGTGCATCCCACACTTACAAAATTCGACGCACAGGCTTCCCATCCACGCACACTCGCGTCGGGCGGGGCAGTGTATCTCACATTCGCACTCACAACCAACTCTAGTCAGCAGTCAGAGCAATAATAATACTAAAATAAAAAAAAGTTTCTTCCGGGCATTAACACCGGGTTTACGAAAGTCATCACCTCATCCACAAAACTATTTGCGACTGGAGCCCCCGTCCCAGACACCAGGCCCACAGCCACCCAACTATTGCTTCTTTATAACCACCGACCACTGGTAGAGGCCCGGTTCCCAGTATCCCCTTGGGTAACCCTTGACACAAACCCTACTTCTCGCCCCGTTATTTCTACGGGTATTCCACCAGGGTCCGCATACTCTGTCATTGTCGCATTCCCAAGAGCTTCCCTTGGCGCTATATCCCCCAGGCTCACTCGTCCCGGCGATTACCTTCATTCGAACGACACTGGCCGCCCTTGGCCCTTGTGACGTCGACCCCCCCGGTCCATTGCGACGATTTTTTGCGCACCTTGGGCGCTGTGCGCCCCCGACACTTACTGCGTGGTCTCCGCCACCTAGGGTGCTTCTCCTTTGGTTTGTGGACCCTTTCCTCGGCCCCCTGAGCGCCCACCTTAGCGGGCCCATCCACTTTAACACCCTCAACTTGTGTTGACCCGTGCCCTCTCAATTCTGGGGAAGTTGGCCCAGCCATTTGCATGGGTCTGGCCTCCCCTCTCCACACGGGTGACACCCGACTTCTTGGGGCGCTCAACTCCCACACATAAATTTGCTTGAGGGTCTTTCCCCAATGACCCCATTGGGTTCCCTCGCTGTTTGGCGTTTAGCCTGGACCGCCTGCGGCCCCTTCTCCCTAATTGCACAGGAGTCGTCCCTCCTGAAACTTTCCGACATTTCGTCGTGTAGGGGCCATCCCCTGGACCATCGGAGTAGTTCCCCCTGGGAACCTTCCCTTCCTTACTCGGTACGTTACCGAGTGCAACCGCCGGGGGTCCTTGCCCACCGACTTGAACTTCCTTTGCCCTCGTTGGGCCCTCACTTGGCCCCCTACCCCTGGACCATAACTCACCAGGGCTTGCCCTTACCCCTGGGATATTACCTATGACCAGGTCATACACAGGTGATTCAATGCACATGGCTTCCACTTCGCCACAATAAAATGGAGTATCCACCGTTATCCTCGCAATGGGGAACCTTCTAACGGTCCCATCTATGAAAATCACAAATGGTCGCGCCCCAACAATTGCTTATCGTCAAGCAGTTGTCTTCTAACCGCTGCAGAGGAGCACCCAGAATCCCGGAACAGACGGATCTCCCTTTGTCCCACATACCCTGGGTACACTGGCATATTAATCTTCTCCTGCGAAGTTGTGAGCCTCTCACACATGCCACTTATTATCGGGACAACCTCCCCGCCTTCCAGCCTAAATTCTCCCACTTGTATACATTCCCGGAGGGGACTGTGTTCTGGACCGATAGTTTGACAGAACGCTGCCGCCTGTCTACTTTGCTCTGGATCTACGCGGTCAACTTGCTTCCAATCCCTTGGTGCTGCGTCCCCGGCCCCCTGCTGAGGTGGTCTAATGTTCCCAGTGGTCTTAACCTGCTTCTGCCAGCAGTCCCTGGCAATATGACCCCGCTTGTTGCAAATAAAACAAGTGGTGTCCTTGGGAGTGCTCTCCTTCCGGCTGGTCTGCGACGCAGGCGGATTGGGGTGGTGTTGCCTTACGAGTGCCATTGCCAACCCGTTTGCCCCACCCCTAGCCGATTTGGGTGCGTTTACACTCCCACCGTGGGCCTCGATGTAGCGTTCTGCCACAGTTGCCATCTCATCGTAGGTGGGCAGACCCCTTTTTCTTGATGAACAGGCCCAACTCCATGGAGCATGTAGTTAAAAACTGCTCCCGGAGAAACAGATCTCGCAGGGCTCCATATGACTCATTCAGTTCTGCGAGATCAGTCCAGCGGTCAAAGTACCGCCTAGCTCGGGCAAAATACTGAGGTACTGTTTCTCCCTTCTCCTGCTTAATTTCTCGGAACTTGGTCCGGAATCCTTCTTCAGAGAGCTGGTATCTCCGAAGGATGGCATTCTTCAGTTCACTGTAGTCGTTAAGAAGTGCAGGAGGCATACTGGTATAAGCCTCGAGGGCTTTACCTGACAACAAAGGGCTCAAGCACATAGCCCATGTGTCTTCTGGCCACATTTGACTGGAGGCAAAACGCTCGAGCCTCTCCAAGTACGAGTCCAAGTCATCCGTGTTTTCATTAAAATGAGCGAGGTGGGCAGGGGGCATGAATTGCTACCCCTGCACTCCCATCCCCTGAACGCCGACTTTCATTCTCTACATCGGCCCTTGCTCTGAGGAGCTCTAATTCTCTCTCGTGCCTCTGTTGTTCGAGCTCTCGTTCAGCCTCCCTTGCTAATTGGGTTTCCCTCTCTCTCGCCTCATTTTCTAATTGAATATCTCTCTCTCTCTCTCTCTCTCTCTCTCTCTCCTCTCCTCTCTCTCTCTCTCTCTCTCTCTCTCTCTCTCTCTCTCTCTCTCTCTCTCCCTCTCTCTCTCTCTCTCTCTTGCCCATTTCCTTGCCTAATGATGCCAGTTGGGCGAGGGGTGTAACAACATCCATTTTGATTTTTTCTTTCCATCTTCAACACTCGTCAGAAAGAATGAAGAAGGAAAAGAAAGAAAGGAAAAAAAAATGTGGCAATTAATCCTAATTTACCTGTGTAATTTAACGTAATTAAACGCCCCAAATATTCTGAAACCTACCGCAGTTATAGTGGCTACTAGGTATCCTCTTGGGGACTACTGTATTGCGATATTAAACCCTTGAACGGCATCAGCTGACCGAACGCGTCAAAACATAAACAGAACCGCCGTTAAAATAAAACAAAATTTCCATATAGCCATTTTTTTACCTTTTAGAAATATCCTGGTTAGCGCTCGCTAATCATGTCAGGTCACCTGATACCCCGTAAGGCCTGGGCTGACGTGGGGTTATTTAGTCCCGCTGATGAAATTGCGGGAAAATTAGACCGACGTGGAGAGTCGGAATCCTAGTGCCGCGAACTATCTCGTTTCTCCTCTGCCATATTGGCCTAAGATAGGTTCGATTTCCGTTAGGTGCGATTCCTAATAACTTCAGGCTGCGTAATGGAAAGAATGATTTAAAGTAACAACGATTCTTTTATTTACACATAAAAATAAAGCCGTTTCAACATTTCAACAATCAACAATTCGATTCTTTCACAGAAAATGGGTTGCTAGGGTTAAATAATTCTCAACAGTTATATAGTCATTATATAGCCCTGTACTGGCACTATAGTCTACACACTGGAAATGTTACTACCGTGAGCTCGCCATAAGAGCTTCACAAATCTGAAATTATATTACGGAGAGCTCGCCATAAGAGCTTCACAAATCTGAAATGTTATTACCGTGAGCTCGCCATAAGAGCTTCACCCGCTTAGGCTCAAATGTCAACGTCTGCGCGTAACTGTACCTCTGGCCGTCGGAGGGTTCCGACCAGCAATGTTTGTCATCTATAAAGCCACCGTACTTCTGATTTGGGTCAGATATTGTCTACTCATACCTTATGTGCCTTTTGAAAGTCTTCCGTGAAAGTCCTATTGAAATGTTCACTGTTCCTGGTTGAATTCACGATTCACAAATGCCCCCTTTTGTGCCAGGGCGACATTGTCACTCACGCCGATCTCCAGTCGGTATTTCGATGCTTCGACAGCAAAACAGACTACTCCCAACGCAATCAGTCTGACGCTTCAAAGGGTTAATAACGCACAATACAATTAACCTGCACTTCTGACTATTGCAGGCTGATACCTGCTGCTCGACAATCTAAACTTTAACGTTTCCCCTCGGGTTTTCCTTCTCAACGAATTTGGCACTGTAGCCGCCTATCAACCGTGAGCTAAATTAACCATGGAATGCCCTGTCTGGCGATTCCAGCCGTTTCAGGGTCCTGTAATCGAAGGTACCCCTATGCCAGGAAACAGAGTCCGCCTGCCCTGGACTTCACCAACGTGTGTGTGACCCCAAGTGTGTGTCTAACGCTCTGCTCTTCAATGTATATATACTTTTTACCCTAAACTGTCAGGTGGACAGACGCTCATCTGTCCATCTGCCAAAACGGTGGGAGATGACGTATATCGAGGCAGAATCAATACATGTCATCTCGCGCGTGACTTAACGGTTATTTCACTTGTCGAGAGAACCGATTCGTTCCTGCCACTAATTGCTACACTAATGATCAGGTGACGACACGACAGACATTTCTATCTTTTAGAATCTCGTTTCTCAATTGGCCATGACGATATCCTGCCACCAACCGATTACGTCTCCTAAGACTCGCGACCACTGTATAACTTAAATGGGATTAGACCTTATCTAACATACCGTTTCTCTCCTGGGTCCCTGCCCTGAAGCTGCATATACACCACGTGTGTTTTTTTCCATGCCCAGCTTCATAGAGAAGTGAAATTCACGTAGGGTTTTCGCCTTGATGCGGAATATCTTTTGAACCTACAACATCTTTATATATGAGGCCCTTTGCCCCTATATTTAGGCTGGCTTTGCTCTGACATCCCGACACACACATTTCGAAACTTGTGGAATCAAGTCACGCTCCAAAAGCAAAATCTTTCCAGGCCTCAATTTAAGAGAACTCTTGTTGAAGAGTTTTTTGATTCTTACCAGTCAACAGTAAACTGTAATAACCCATGGTGTCCTGATTGCTAATAATACAAAAAAGGAAAAAAACAGAAGAGCCATCAACATATTTTTATAACAGCAAACGTCTATAATAGATCCTTTCTTTCTTTGCCTACGTGATAATGATAGAAACTATAGCCCTCACCGAATGGTTGATTAGTGTATTACTTATTGTATTAATTATTGTACAAATTAACACGTCGTGTCTCTTTCTACCTCGTTGTATAGTGGTGGGGAAGCTACAGAGGTATCAGTGGTGAATTCTCCACCCGACAAGTTTCTATAACTCGCGAAAATGGGCCGCAGGAACTAGCGATGGGTTTTCGGCCCGTGGGGGTTGGTCTTATCCAACGGTTCACGGTCTGGCGGCTCATCGGCGTTTTTTGTATTCTATGTTCGGGGGGTTGATATGCCCTCTCGTGCATTGGTAGCGTTTCCCTCACAAACCGTTTACTATCCACCACAGTATTCTTCCAAAAGAGGGTATATCACTAAACCTAATGTGCCAATGATAGAAACTATAGACTTCTCCGAATTGTTGCTTAGTGTATTACTTATTGTATTAATTATTGTACTAATAAACAAATCGTATCCCTTGTCTACATCCTTGTATAGTGGTGAGGGAGGACGTTACAGAGGAATCAGTGGTGAATTCTCCACCCGACAAGCTTTTAATAACTCGCGAATATAGGCCACAGGAAATGGCGATGGGTTTTCGGCCCGTGGGGGTTGGTCTTATCCAACGGTTCGCGGACTGTCGGCTCATCGGCGCTTTTTGTATTCCATGTTCGGGCGATTGAGATGCCCTCTCGAGTATTGGTAGCGTTTCTCTCACAAACTGTTTACCATCCCCCACAGTATCTTTCCAAAAAGAGGTTCCATCACTAAACCTAATGAGCCAACAACACAAATCTTGCCGTCATGAATATTCTTTTCATCAGAATAGTATGGCAGGAAGACAGTCTCTCAGGCTATGTCATTTCCCTGCAGCGCATTAATCTGTAACTTATCTTATTGTTATCTTGAATATTTTTACTCTGCAAATAAATTAATCAATCAATCAAAAACCCAACGGCTTAAATATGTTCCTATCAAAACAATACTGTATATTCCAAGCAAAAGTAGGATTTGAACTAGAGGAACAGCATTTACTGCCACCAATAAATTCAAGTCTGTGTGAAAAGGGTTAAAGAATCAGGAAAAAGCTATATAGAATTTATGGAGGCTTATTTTCAGGAGTAAAATATTTTTAAACAAATCAGAAATGGATTTTCGTTAACAGTATTGACAGATATTCATACAGGAATCAGAACAATTTTTATAAGAAACCAGAAGGGGGCGCGGTGGCTCAGTAGGTAGAGGTGCAGGCTGCTAGCCGAGAGGTCCTCAGTTCGAACCCCACCTGCGGCAACCGCGTTGTGTCCTTGGGCAAGACACTTCACCCCCATTGCCCATCTGGGGGCACGGTGACGTCGTGGACTAAGGCGTACTGCACTTGTCTTCAACCAATGCTAACCCTGCTGGCGTGGAGTTAGTATGTTGGGGAGCTGACAGTTGCTCCCCGTTGCTTGGTGGTTCTCTCCGGGTACTCCGGCTTCCTCCATCCGTAAAACTGTCATGGTCATGATTAGCCACAGTGCAGAAATACATGACCTTAAACCCCAATAAATAAGTAAACAAATAAGAAACCAGAAAAGGCATATATGTGACCAGCATTCAAAGGGTTCGATACACGAAGCAGAAATGGACATTTTTGGCTCTGCCAATTATTTGAATGATGTGATACACGGATAATCTTCAGCATTGCATAAGTTGTTATAAAATGCAATTCCTAATAGTTCTGAAAAATATGTGCTTAATGACCCCCGTTGCCCGCACTGAGGCGGACCACATTTTGAACTTCCAGAAGGTCACAACTCATTCGGTGTAGGTCCCATGTCTATAGGTCGTTCCAAACCTGAAGTATAAGCGTATCCCAATTTAAAAATATTTGCTCCACCAACTCCGGATATGCCATGTTTATAGATGATCGCAAATATTCATATTACCAAGAAAAATTTAAGGTATATGATACCCCTGGAAAATATATTGCGAGTGAAAGAATTCAGTAATGTTGAAATATAGAGGTAAACTGCCCTCAAGAGCCCATGCGTGTTTTGAACACCGTTGTGAGAACAGAAAGTATTATCATTATTTGTGCATTTCAAAAGTAAATGTTTGGGGACCCATATCAAGATATTGAGAGGGTTAAAATAATCCCTTTAAATACTCCATTTTAACCCTTTAAAAATAAGCTTATTCCAATGAGAGGTCATCAGCAATGTTTTTCAAGCAAGAACGAAATAAAAATTGACTGGAAATTTCATAGAATAATGTTGGAGAAAGGGTTAAGAATGCCTTACTTTGGGAGGTAAACCTGGAAAGGTGTCGCATTCCATGTAGAATTAAATGTTACAGAAAGGAAAGCGTAAAAACATTTTGTAGCAATGAGTTATATGAAGGGTGTTTGTACACACACGAAGTATTAAGAGGGTTAAAAATAGCCCATTCAAATATTCCATTTCATTACTTTATAATTGTGATAGGTGTTTTGAGAAAGCCACATATCACTCCATACCGAACCCTGTTGAGTTATGATTGAGAATAAATAAATCCTAAAAATGCTTTGAAATGTGAAGGGTTCTATTTTCAACATGGTTAATTTTGTAACATGATATGAAATAAATATACAATGCTATTGGGTGTAAAATTTACAGCATTCTCTCTGACCACTTTGTTCATGAGATTCTATAAAGTTTTAAATAATGGCTATATTGACTTCAGTGAACTCATTTGCAAGTACAGTCTATCAGTATAACAAAATATTAAGATAGGATTGATTGTATTAGGTTATCGTGTTGACAAATATTACAACTACACTATCAAGGCATGCCTTCTATGAATGTTATTTATTTATTTATTGGGCTTAACGACACTATTGACAACCACTGTCACCCTGTGCCGGACAGTTTTAGGGAGGAGGAAGCTGGAGTACCCTGAGAAAACCACTGAGCAAAGGCGAGCAACTGTCAGGCTCCCCAACATAGTGACTCCACACAAGCAGGTTAGCATTTGTTGAAGACAAGTACACCATCGACGTGCAGTACGCGTTAATGCATAATGCCACCATGCCCCCAAGCGGGCAACGGGAGGGGGGGAGTATGTCAAGGACACAACAAGGTTACCACAGCTGGGATTCGAACCGAAGACTTCTCGGTTTGCAGCCTTCGCCTCTACCTGCTGAGCCAAGGCGTCCCTTCTATGAATGTAATAGGAATACTTTGGAGGCTTATTTTCGAGGATAAAATAGTTTTAAAGAAATCAGAAATAGGTTTTCGTTAACAGCATTTAAAGTTATTCATTCCGGAATTGGATACATTTTTCCAAGAAACCAGAAAAGGCATATATGGACAGAGCAAAAAAAAGGTTCGGCAAAAATGTGTTTTCCAGCAATTCTGAAAATGCACTCAATGACCCTTGGGTGACCTCAGCGGCCTTGATCAATATTTTACCCCCCATCCCTCCCCCGAGGGTCGACTCATTTGTTGTTGGACCCAGGTCCATTCATCACACCATGCTTGAGATGTGTGTGTCCACTTTCAAAAGTTTTGGCCACGCCTACGTTTTTCATGTAAAAACGCATGTATGGGTTTTGGGAATGTATTAGGGGGTTCAAAATGAGGCTTCCAGCAATTCTGAGAAATGCACTCAATGACCCCGAGTGACCTTAGTGACCTTGACCATATTTTGAATCTCCATCGAGTGTCGACTCATTTGGTATTGGTCCTAGGTCCATACGTCATATCATACTTGAGATATGAGCGTGACCCACTTTCAAAATTTTTGGCCACGCTCACTTTTTTCGTGTAAAAATGCATGTACGAACTTCGGGAATGCGTTTTGGAGTCAAAAAATGTGATTTTCAACAATTCTGAAAACTGCACTAAATGACTCCTGGGTGACCTCAGTGACCTTGGCCCATATTTTGAATCTCCATCGAGTGTCGACTTATTTAGTGTTGGTCCCATGTCCGTAGGTCATACCATGCCTGAGATATGGGCGTGACCCACGTTCGAAACAACCCTAGGGACACCCCTAATACCCCAGGATTCTGGAAAACATAGGTGGCCGAGAACGTGTGACTATCTATCAGTAAGCCCAAAATCAGCGAGATAGGACGATTAGTTTTCGAGTTATCGTGAGGACAAGGAAGTGCATAGAAGACAGAAGACAGGAGAAGAAGAAGAAGAAGAAGAAGAAGAAGAAGAAGAAGAAGAAGAAGAAGAAGAAGAAGAGAAGAAGAAGAAGAAGAAGAAGAAGAAGAAGAAGAAGAAGAAGAAGAAGAAGAAACCTTACAAAAACAATAGTCTGGGTGTTTCACACAGACTAATTAGTGAATTTTGATTTCTCGTCAAAAGGGGAGTTATGTTCCCTGATGTTCTTGAGAGAAACGATCTGCGTTCTGTGCAAATGACCAATTGCTGGCTGCATATCACGGGGTAATTGAAGCCTGGATCTGACGAAGAAGTGTGACGGGGACCAGGTAGTTTATACGGAACTACAAAGAGTCTCTCTCATATACAGTACATGGAGAGTGTATTATCACCAAATCACCCGCAGAGTGGAGATTCTACCCAATCAATAATTGCAAATTTGTTGCAAAGCGCAAGCACAAGTAAGGTTCCAGCCAATAGACCTCCGGGTTTCCGGATGTCCATTGGCTGAAACATTACTTATGATTTTTGTCCATATGTACAGAATTTTAACGTGATACTTTGGGTGCTAAATTCACTCCACGGGTGAATTAGCTATAGTACACTCCCCACGTTCTGTAGGTATCGGCGTAACCTCTCCCAGGAAAATATCATTTCCCGTTTTGGGGGAGGGGTATGGAATGTTTTTGTTGGGGAGGTAGGATGTTCTTCTCCACTCATTTAAATTACATTTTGTTATCATTCAGAATGCGACATTACCCTTTGGACGCGAAAGACTGCCTTATCGACCCAAGGTCGCAATACGACCTGAATTTAGAAAGTAAATAGTTGCTCGGTAAATTTGTGTGGTAGACCAATCAAGATATCAACGTGGAAGTCTGCACGTTGAAAATATTGCCGCGTCTTTCCCCAAGTAACGAATATAGACTCGTCCAATTGATGACACTGAACTCACGTGGAAGATAACATTACGGTTCAAATGGTTAGTAAATATTCACTATGCAATGTTCAAGTTTACATCGTTTTGGAACATTTCATCCGTCTGGGACGACCCGCGTTGTGTCCTTGGGCAAGGCACTTATCCCGGTTGCCTACGTGGGGAGCACGATGACACCGTGTACTAAGGCGTACGGCACGTCGATGGTGCACAGGCCTTCAACCGCTGTAACCCTACTTGAAAGGAGCTTAAACAGAGTTAGAATGTTGAGGAACTGACAGTTGCTCGTCGATGCTCGGTGGTTCTCTCCGGGTATTCCGGCTTCCTCCATCAGTAAAACTGTCACGGTCACGATTAGCCACTGTGCATAAGTATGTGACCTTAAATACCAATAAATAATAAATTTGGAACATTTCTCCAATTGTTTGTTTTTCTCGAAACATTTCGCTTCAAGTTCATGTACATCAAACAAATACAGCAGCTTGGATGCGCTTGAATGAAGAAACACTTTCACATGAAGGCCCTTTCAATAGATCAATACCAATTTGACGAATACTGAAGCGTGCGAAAGAAACGCCATTTTTCAGGCGAAAAATATTGATGCTGACGTACGTTCTACACGTTGTGTTAATATCACATTGTCACTGTGTCCTGCAATTTGCGGAAGCTTTCAGGCGCCAGTTGAGTATTATTATTCTTTCTTCCACGTGCAAGTTAGCTATCTTGAACCTGCAAGTTACTATCTTGCACGTGCAGGTTAGCTATCTTGCACCTGCAAGTTACTATCTAGCACGTGCAGGTTAGCTATCTTGCACGTGCATGTTGCTATCTTGCACGTGCAGGTTAGCTATCTTGCATCTGCAAGTTACTATCTTGCACGTGCAGGTTAGCTATTTTGCACGTGCAGGATAGCTATCTTGCACCTGCAAGTTATTATCCTGCACGTGCAGGTTAGCTATCTTGAACCTGCAAGTTACTATCTTGCAGGTGCAGGTTACGTATCTTGCACCTGCAAGTTAGTTATATTTGATGAACATCATTATAGTCATATTTGAAGTCGAGTTCATCAAAAGTAGTATATAAGGGTCCACCCTAGCCCCAACTTGCCGAACCTAGGTTCGGATTTGCCGGACCCCCTCCCGGACTACGGAAATTCCTACTGCTGAGACAACCACTATAGGCTCATTGGCCATGTCTAGCCGCCTGGATATGTGAGTTTCGCATCGATTGCATCGCAGGCTAGGTGTGGATGCTTTATGCTGGGGTGTGACTGGGAAAAGTCAGGCATAAAGAGTGAAAAACAGTTAGAGTTGCAATGACGTCGGTGACGTCACGGTGAGCTCGCGACGTCATGACGACGTTGACCGCAGTCGATGCCCACAGAGGTGAGTGACTGACGTCCATAGGGTCTTTAAATAACCGATGTCTCCCTATAGGTGGCCGTGCTGTTGGGTAGACCCTGCTGGACCGGGTCTCAATACCCCTTAACAGAAACAGGGATGTCCCTTTTCAGACTTTCGACCCTTATTCACCCTGATCGACTCAGTCCTACTCTGTCAGCTCGAAGGGCTCGAAACAAGGAGCCACTAGAGCAGCCCCTCGAAAATTGACACCTCGAACGACTCATACAGATGTGTAACTGGGGAGCTGCTCCAGAAGTAGCTTTTCGAACGACTCCCTGAAATGAGCCTTCGAGGAGAAAATTAGTAATCAAAGCGTTAGTCCCAGCGACTCTTCGAACAATTCTTCTACATCTGGATTATATTGATCACCAGCAATGACTGACCTGTCCGGCGACTGTTCGAGCTTGTTGAGGTAGGGGTACTGGAAGAAGGGGAAGAGTGGCTGCTGTGCCGCTCTTAATCGGAACACTCGGTGTAGGGTCCCTGGTTCACTGGCGCAGGTCGTGGAGGCCTGGGCTCGTGGAATACGGTCGACGGGTCTCTGTTGTGATGAGCGTATTCGGTCGAGAAGGTATGGCTAGGGATCGTGGCGTGAAGAGCTTCTGGGAGAAGGGGAAGGGCGACTGTGTCGCTCTTGGTCAAGCGGCAGAGGTAAGGTCACCGTATCAAATACGGGAATGTAAGCCACTGAGGCAAGGGGGAGCCGGGTCTTCTGAGATAGGGTGGCTGTCAAATATAGGATTGTAAGCCACTGGGGCAAGTATGGGGAGCCGGGGCTTCTGAGATAGGGGGCTGGGGTGGCTGTCGAAAGATAACTAACTTGCAAGTGCAAGATAACTAACCTGCACGTGAAAGATAGTAACTTTCAGGTGCAAGATAGTAACTTGCACGTGCAAGATAGCAACTTGCAGGTGGAAGATAGCAACTTGCAGGTGTCAGTCACTCATCTCTGTGGACATCGACAGCGGTCAACGTCGTCATGACGTCGCGAGCTCACTATGACGTCACCGACGTCATTGCAACTCTAACCATTTTTATCTTTATGCCTGACGTTTCCCATTCACTCCACCAACATAAAGCATCCACACCTAGCCTGCGATGTAAGCGATGCGAAACGTACATAGCCAGGTGACTAGACATGGCCAATGAACCTTCAATCCCGTCACTTTTTAAACCCCCCACCATTAGATTCCTGGTAAAAATGTTACCCCTGGCAGACCCCTTTGAGGACCTATATCGGTGAAATCCATCAATTTTGCCCCACCCCACCCCACCCCCACCACCGCCACTTTTTTAAACACCAACGGTAGATTCCTGATAAAAATGTACCCCAAGTAGACCCCTTTGAAGACCTATATCGGTGAAAAAAAATTTGGTCTAATTTTCGGTGCCACTCCCTGCCTCCACCTCCACCCCGCACACTTTTGTTAAACCTGTCGAGGACCTCCGCCATAAAAAGTACCCTTAGTAGACCCATAGTAACTTGCACGTGCAAGATAGCTAGCCTGCACGTGCAAGATAGCTAACTTTCAGGTGCAAGATAGCTATCCTGCACGTGCAAGATAGCTAACCTGCACGTGCAAGATAGTAACTTGCAGGTGCAAGATAGCTAACCTGTACGTGCAAGATAGGAACTTGCAGGTGCAAGATAGTAACTTGCAGATGCAAGATAGGTAACCTGCACGTGCAAGATAGTAACTTGCAGGTGCAAGATAGCTAACTTGCACGTGCAAATAATACTCAACTGGCGCCTCAACGCTTGCGTAGTAATTGAGTTAAAATAAACAAATAATTATTACTTTGTTATTTCTTCTTCTTCCTGTTACATTCGACAACTGTCTCCATACCTCTGTGACAAGCAACATTGACATCGTTGTCAGATTCACAAAGTACCAACAAACTTGGCGACACAGCATTCATTTATTAATTATTAAACGTGATGAAACTAATTATGTTGTGTTCGAGACTCATTCTCGCTATCTCCGTAAATGTTAAACCCATACATAAACAACTTGCCGCCAACAACTTGTTCAAGTCATTAATGCTGTTAGGTGAAACATGACACGTTTATAACTTTGCATCAGGCCCCTTCTGATCGTACACGTAACTGCGGATTTTTCTCTCTGGTTGGATTTATTTTCACGTTCCATTTATCTGTGTAAGGCAAACGTAACCCATTATCAATCGATTCGGTCGCATCCACCCGCATAATTACTAAATGAGCCGTTCGAAAACAATCATTTTAAAAAAACATTTCAACAAAACCGCATCATGTGACCCCCTCATTGAAACAAGCTCGTCGAGCTTGTTCCAATGCGGGGGTCACATCATATGATTTTTGTTGAATTTTCTTTCAAAACATTGGAAAAATAGTTTTTAAAGTACTAAATGTTGATATCGTGTTGGCTGGGTAAAGGGTTAAACCTGAGAACACTAGGACCCCGTACATACCCAGGGCCGGGGAGAGGGTGGGGGCCAGGGTAGTAACCCCGGGCCGTGGACCAGAACGCTGGGGGCCCGAGTTTAGGCAAGGAGTCCAGAATTCTTGAATTAGCCCCCACAACCCCCCCCCCCCCCCCCCCCCCACACACACTCCCCCCTCTCCCCGTCCAAACATGTCCTTTCAAAGGACGTACCAAACAAATAAAATAAAGTACGGGAGTTCAGGCCATGTATGGACTAGTCCCCCCCCCCCCTCCCCCAAGGTTCTGCCTCCTGAGCCAGCAGTTAAGAAGGAGGCTGCATCGTGAATGGAGCTCTGCACTTGACCAACGGTTGTAATTTTGGACTGCATAATTCTTGAAGTAATAACTTTATTGAATCAACTTGACGTAATAAAGTTATCACTTCAAGAATTATATAGTCAAAAGCTTTCACTCAAGGTTACTGCATACTCACTGATGAACTTGGAAATTTGAAACTTGTTGCTGAAAAAATCGTTATTTTGACGACTAAAATATAACGTTATTTGTTATCCCAAAACCCGCCAGAAGTCTCCATTTAATAAATGATTTCAAGATTTTCTTGGGGAGACCCCTCCCCACTCCCCCTAGCCCTCATAGATCACCCCAGATCGCCCCTAACTTCGGCACTTGCCTCACTCTGCAACAGTATCCGGGCACTTCTGAATGGAGCCCGTCACAGAATTAACCCTGTCGCCCAAATTTCCCCAGAACCGGCCCTTTACATACCTCGAATATCTTGTCATATAATTTTAATGGAGGTGTGTGTTTGACAGATTATCATAATATAGTTGGAAGAAATCCCAAAAGACGACATTTCCAAGGCAGCATAAGTGGATTACAAATGACATGGCGGGGTCAAATAGGAATAGATTGATATGATTTATTTATTTATTTATTTATTTATTGGTGTTTAAGGTCACATACTTATGCACAATGGCTAATCGTGACCGTGACAGTTTTACGGGTGGAGGAAGCCGGAGTACCCGGAGAGAACCACCGAGCAACGACGAGCAGCTGTCAGCTCTCCAACATCGTAACTCTGAACTCTGCACCACAGCACAGGCAGGGTTAGATTGGTTGAAGACATGCGCACCATCGACGTGCAGTACGCCCCAGTACACAGCGTCATCGTGCCCCCATGAAGGCAATCGAGGTGAAGTGTTTTGCCCAAAGACACAACGCGGTTGCCGCAGGTGGGATTCGAACCGAGGACTTCTCGGCTTGAAGCCTGCACCTCTCCCAACTGAGCCACCGCGCCTCAGATTGATATGAGATCGTGGACGTGTTCTCATGAGAAACTTGAGAGAAGGAATTTGAAATAGAGCTTTCTGGTGTTATTGTCATACTCGAATTTTGAATTAAATATATACATTAACGTTATGATGCTAATTTCTAACCTTCTTAACCCTTTTGACTCTGGTGGTATCTTCCATTCCAGTTCAATGGCAGCAATTAGAAGAGTCCATATTCGTTATTTGGGGTAGCCCAATCAGTATTTCCAACGTGCAGCCTCGGGCTGCACGTTGGAAATACTGATTGGTCAACCCCACAATATTTACTGAACAGCCATCTTATATAATGACGTTATGACGTATCATGTTCCTGGCCGGAAAAGCGGCCGCTGTGGTTAAAGGGTTAAGCAACGCCAACCCAATAAAACTGGCCAAATTCACCGTGAGATGTATGCACTATACACGCGATACTTCTGTTATTTTTGAGTGAATATATCTCACTGACTCGTTTCAGCGTCCCAGTGTGCTCGCTCCAATAATGAAACATAACCCACGAATGCAATAAAAATCTAGTTTTCTCATCAGTTATGAATAAATACTGGTGATGCTTGTAAAATATACTGTTTATGGACAGTAGCAGTTGAAGCTCAAGTTGTGTGTGTGTGTGGGGGGGGGGGGGGTAGGAGAGGGGTCGGTTCCGTGGAAACAATATGAAAATTGTATCAATAGGATATTCAGGTGTCGATGGATGCTAAGAACAGTGTGTGTTGGGGGGGGGGGGGGGGGCGTACCGATGCATATACGACGCATAATACCTTGGAAATACCTGTCGACTTTCTTTCGTGTAAAGCTTTTGTTGGGCTGCATATATTTACATGTTGTGATAGCTATAGAGAATTTCGCGTTGAGGGTAAGAACAACCATTGAAACTAGGACAAACTAACAACTATTATCTAATTTCTTTGTAAGATTCGGGCATTATTGGAGCGTTTCCAACGGGGACAGTCTAACAGAAATAGTTTGATTTTTTACCTGTTCATGTATTTACACTGATTTGATCTCGGCCAATGAATTGAAGTACCGGTATATCCTTTTTCAAATGTCGGCATCAACAGATTAACAAGACTATACCTGCCATTTGAAGAAGGAAAACTACCGGACGCGGTTATATCGACGATGCTTAGACAAATGTATATGAGCATCATCGCCGTAATGCTTGCACAAAGGTCGGCGGCGACATTTTAATAATTCAGTTGTGAACCATTGCAATATCACCTGACGTATTAACCAATAGTTTTATATGTAATTGTAGAAAGTCGTCCTGTGCCACCAATAGATGTTCTCGCAAGTCAATAGAAACGACTTATAATGAGCTGTGTAATTGTTTGGGCTGCTGGAACAAAAGAAATGACAAATATGGGGTAACTACTGATCTTAGCGGCGGCGATTGCAATTAGGATTCAGATGACGTTCCGTGCTCATCAGACTCAGATGAGTCGATCATTGACCCTCGATAGCTAAGGCTATCGCCATGTGCCAGAGGAGACCCTAAAAGTCATTAGGAATAAACCGATAGAAATTAATAGAAAATGGGTTTCCAGCCACGTTTCATTCAATCTTATAGGTTCTATAAATCACGTATCAGATGATGCATGCGTCATGTTGATATATGTTTAAAAACACAGTCAGCAACTTTACATTGAATTTTGAACGGTAATAGCCCATTCACCAATACCAAATAGTGCTTGTTAGCCACGATCATCATTAATTGTTGTCGGATGTTATGAATACAACGGAAAATATATATTTCGGGAGTTTCTTTCCTGGCTGTAAATGTTCATTAATGTCTCATTCTGAAAGGTCGCTGAACTTAACTTATATCTGTGAATTTGAACCGTCTCACCACCCACCCCCACATTCCCACCCACCCCACCTCCCTCCTCAAACAAAAACACCTCTATGCCCCTATCCACTCCCACCCCAAACAAGAAAAAAAATCTGAAATAATGTTTCCCCGAGACAGGTTCCTGTCCCAGCTAATATGAGAGACATGCCCATCCGCCTATACTATTTGGAAGTCCGAACATGCTGCCACCTAGTTCCAATCAGGCGCCTTCACAAGGCCCCTGATTTCAAGACATACGAGTCCTGATGACGTGCGTAGGGCGTGTCGTACAATCCCCCCTCCCCCAGCTATCGTTGCCCCCACTCCTTCGCCCTCCCCACCGTTTGAATTCTTAAATATTGATAAAGTTCAGTTTTGTAAAATCTATTAAACAATCAACAATCACCCATACGTCGTGGAAGTCGCCGTGTTCTCTCAAGAACATCAGCGGACATAATTTATTTTATGAGAAATGAATATTCACTTTTTCAAATTCCACATTGACTCCGAATAAATAGAATTTTACACACAATTCCGTAGTTTGAATAAATAGGGCCGTATATAAGGCGTTTAGCATCAAAAGTCAAATTAATCTATCGACAAGTGGCTGGGAAGAATTTTTACGAATATTTCACTCGAAAACGAGCTACAAAAGTGTCATTTTTAAAAAAAAATGAGTAACTTTCACAACGAGAACATTTGTGATTCTAATAGCATGTGCTCATCTTTATATAAAAGTGTAATGTTCTAGTGATCCTCACAGAGTTTCTCACTAATATTTTTCTAAGGATCGTACGATTTACGGCCCGCGGTCTAAACTTATTTGTCACAAAAGTAATATGTATTCTATAAGCTGCAAAGAAAATTTGGAACATACCCGCCATGACGAGGAGAACTATTTTCATCACTCTGAGACCTGTTTCTCTTCCTGGAACGTAAGTCGCTTTCCATGTCTGTGAGGGTAATTTTAACAAACACTATTTTCTGGAGGAGGAACCGCATTTGAATAGTTTGATAAAGAATCGTTTGTACGTAAAAGTGCGTCACGTCATTTACGCCCTGTTTGAAAGCTGGCGTTGATGAACTTATGTTCCAATAAGACAAATATCATTGACCTCAGATTGGACGAGAGCACGTTAAGTTTTTTTCTATGTTTACGGCTCCAGTAGCATTTGTTACCGTATGGCGTTACCGCGCGAAATATGTTAAATGAGGTTACCCGCAATTATTTCATGAGCGGACTAACTTGCAAACCGCTTCCTTTTTCTAGATTTTTTTCATTCGCGCAGCAGATGATGTGTTGACGTGTTGTTTAAATTATAAATTAGTTTTCAAGTTGAACGAAAATGGTGTAACCTCAACCTTTATCTGAATTATTAATTATTTGTCAAATGAAGTCGTGGAGTACACGTGAGGTTTATTTAAGGAATGATCATTTCTTTTTGTCTATTTCTTGAGTTATGAACCCAAAAACATAAAGTCCAATTTACACAGTTTGGACTTTGTTTTTTGGGGTTCATAACTCAAGAAATAGACAAAAAGAAACGATCATTCCTTATAATTAAACGTTCGCGACCCAAATAAATAAATAGTGTTAGTCGTCCTCTACTTCAGCGAACAAACACTTAAAAACTAAAACTGGTACACATATTATTTTTCTGGCATAAAAGAGGGCGCATATTATCGAAATGCAGGTAGCAATTGACACACTTTCCAAGTCAAATGCACTTATGTCATTAAATTTTTTATTGACCAATGAATTACGTAATGTAAAGAAAACGTCATAAGCCACGCCTCCCTCAAATTTCATTCAACTGTTCACTTCACGTAAAAGTTACGTTCCGTGGTAGGTGGAAATAGTCCATCAGTGTTACATTGTATTTTGGTTTTGACCGTTTCCCGAGAACTGAAACACACAGACGATCACCCAGTGTGCGTAAAAATTGAAATGTCAAATAAATACAGTTGTGAAGAAAAAGAAAAATTGACCCACCACGGTCATTTAAATATTTTATAAATAATTTCATGGTGATAAATTAGTAATATAAATTTATTTTTCTTTTTCACATTTAGAACGTGCCAGTGTTCTAACTTCTACTGATTTGACACCATGTTGCAACTCCGAAGACTGGTATTTTAGGGGCGTGGCTGGGGGCGGACCTAATTGTGTTTTTTTTTCGGTTCATTGAGTTATGAAAAGAAAAAACAGAATCGTGTGAGCCAATCGTTTTATCTGAAAACGTATGAACCGAAAAAAAGTTTAATTATTTACTAAATTTTTTATAGTTAAAAGTTGCTTTGTTCATTTCACTGTGTGGGTTTTGGGCTATGAGTAGATTATTATTAGTACATATACGTTATTGTGAGGAACTGACGGTAATATGGTCTGAGGTTTTCGGCTCGGAGTTTATGTTCAGCCGCGACGCTTCGCGTCTGGGTTGAACATAATCTCAGACTCGCAAACCTCAGACCATGTTACCGTCAATTTATCACAGTAGCTTATAATGTTCCAGAAAGGAGAGAGAGAGATGAGAGCCAAGCACTAGCACTCAAGGCGACCTATGTGGTCGCAACTTCCCTGCAAGTCTGTTTTTATTTCTTTCATTTATTTTCTTGTTTTTGTTTTTTTTTTTTTTTTTTTTTTGAGGGGGGGGTTACTTTATTCAGCTACATAGGATTTATCTTGAGAGTTGAAATGATTGTGTTACCTTTTATCACACATAACTAGAAAGCTCTTGCAAACATATGTTTTTGAATAACTCATATAATTATTTTTTTTTTGCCCTCAATACTGAGCTCATTGTCCGTCATTGGAGCTCGTTCCAAAAAAGGGGTAATAAACTAAGTTGTGGAAGAGAAAAATGTAAAAATGATCATATTTGAGAAAGATTTTTATTTATTAATATATTTAATTATTTGTCTTTTTATTTTTATATTATTTTTTTTTTTGTTGTTGTTGTAATTTGCACGCGTCCGATATGACATCTACTTTTCTGACAAAGGACCCTATTGGGTGTGAAATTGACTGGATGTAGGTGAAAAGAGTATCTAACGGAATCATTTAAGACTTGGTTGAAGGAAGAGATCGGGACATATTCTTAGAAGCTAGTAGCAGGTGAAACCAGGTAGAACGGTTGGGTCGAGGGATCCTACACCAAGTGTAAGTGTCTTATATTATTCTTCCGTATTATGATTCAAAACAATCAAACACACCTTCGATGGGCTTTTTCGCACTGCCTATTGCTCTTAACAATTGAGTACCTGCCACACTGACAGGTCTTTCACTTGGTAATAATGTCACAACATGGCCACTCACCCGGGCTACCATTACATGATCATGACCTCAGTGGTTACGTGATCGATTTGGTTATCAGTAAGTTAAAACTCTTACTGACACGGATTCTCTGTTCCATTAATTTTCTTTGAAATCTTTACGGTCTTGACAAATGGGGGGTACGGAAAAATAACTGTTCATAATGGGGGGGGGGGGGGGGGGTACGGAAAAATGCAAGATATAAGTTATGAGGTGGGGGCGCGGTGGCGTCGCGGTAACAGGTTCTCGTCAGATCACCGAAGTTAAGCAACGTCGAGAGCGGTTAGTAGCTGGATGTGTGATCATTTTAGCGACTGATTGGTGCTCTCTCCCGCGTTGTGTCCTTGGGCAAGGCACTTAACCCCGTTTGCCTACATGGGGGCACGATGACACTGTGTACTAAGGCGTACTGCACGTCGATGGTGCGCATGTCTTCAACCAATCTAACCCTGCTTGTGCCGCGGTGCAGAGTTCAGAGTTACGATGTTGGGGAGCTGACAGCTGCTCGTCGTTGCTCGGTGGTTGTCTCCGGGTACTCCGGCTTCCTCCACCCGTAAAACTGTCACCGACATGATGTGACCCTGGCTGTTAATGTGTCGTTAAACCCTAATAAATAAATAAATAAATAAATAAATAAGTTATGAGGTTACGAGTTCCGAACCGTCGATAAAACTGTTCTTCCACATCATGTAAATGCCTTCGCAATTCCACATTTATCACTGGTTTTCGTGATCCAATCAACCTCGAGATGAGTTAGGTATATTTTGTAAGGACTCACAAAGTATAACCAGTGACATGCAATGCTATAGTAGTGTAAACGTAGGTGAGACCGGGGCATATTGGAACAGTCTGACATATTTTTACCGTCAGCAGCTGGTACTCTGTTCCAAACTTTAAACGTTTTATTTAACAAAAAGTGCGTTGAGTGCGTCGTACAATAAATAGAGGATATTGAACGAGTGTTTATCTCATATAAT
The DNA here is from genome assembly GCA_031216915.1 of Pictodentalium vernedei. Taxonomy (NCBI): domain Eukaryota; kingdom Metazoa; phylum Mollusca; class Scaphopoda; order Dentaliida; family Dentaliidae; genus Pictodentalium; species Pictodentalium vernedei. Next base: position 12,534,687 of record CM062288.1, on the reverse strand, counting down.
ATTTATGAAACGAGTCTAAGAATTTTCCGTTTTGGCGAGCCCAAACGAAAAATTCGGACGAGTTTCACTGGCGAGCCCAAACGAAAAATTCGGACGAATTTCATAAATATTATATGAGAAAAACACTTATTGCATATTCTATTTATCATATGACACACACACGCATAAATTAGCCATTTGGTATGACTTGTTAACCCATCACCTAAACTGAGTTGCAGACGGCACTTGGAAAAAACATCCTCGTGTCACTAAAAATTTTCATTTTTTGCTGCCAAAACATAGGTTATGACCCCTCATTGGAACGAGCTCGTCGAGCTCGTTCCAATGAGGGGTCATAACCTATGTTTTGGAAGCAAAAAGTGAAAATATAAAAAAACATGAATGGCGTTTTTCTTGTAGGTAAAAGATTAATACAATATAACCCACCCAAAATAGGACAGATAACGAAAATTCTTCCTACTGACATTATGCAAATGTGACCCAGTAGTTTTTTGTTTAGCCAATCAAATTGTCCAGTTTTGAAATTGACCAGTGAAATTGACGGAAGGCTTTATTTATCACTGATTAATATGAAAACAAAATATCAAATCGTCCCTTGAGTTCCAATGTGTTCTATGTGCCTACTGGCAGCCTACTGGCACATAGAACACATTGGAACTCGGGGGACGAAATGTTTTAAAGTGAACAAAACCGACGAGTCATATGATAAAGACTTATACTAAAAACAATTGAATGTTCGCAGAAGTTCATGCGACACATCGGTACTGTAAATTCACTAACTGTTCCAACTTACCCCGCACACGGGGCAAGTTGGACCACTATGCGGGGTATATTGGAACAAATGCAACAAAAATATTTAAACACATGGCCAAACACTGCTTTTATAATACAAATTTAAGTCATGTACATGTACAAGACCTCAGACTGAAGGGAGATGATAACAAATGGCGGTGCCATGGGGGTCGGGGGGCAAAGGTTCCAAAACCCATACAGCCCCCCCCCCCCCCCCCCCCAAATTAGCTCAACCCAGACCGTGGATACAAGTGAAGGTAACACCAAAGGACTTAAACTGCACAATTGTTTCTGGGGAGGTCCCACAGGCTTCCAAATAATTAAAACTAACCCTTCACCTAACGTAACGGTGAAAAAACCAGCGATATCAAAATTGCAATTCATATTTTGTTCATTTTTCATTGTTTGCTTCAGAGACATAGCTTAAACCCTCATTAGAACATACTCATCGAGCTTTTTTCTAATAAGGGATCATGAGCTATGTTTTTAAAGCGAAAAATGAATAGTTGTAGTTACGCGCAAAAGAATTTTGTCGCTGCTGCTTAAGTTAAACCACCATATGTCCCAGTATATATATAAATAGAGGGTATGGAATGAGTGTTTTTCTCATATAATATTTATGAAACGAGTCTAAGAATTTTCCGTTTTGGCGAGCCTCTGGCGAGTCCAAACGGAAAATTCGGACGAGTTTCATAAATATTATATGAGAAAAATACTCATTTCATATTCTATTTATCATATGACACACACACGCACAAATTAGCCACTTAGTATGACTTTTTAACCCATTACCTAAATTGAGTTGCAGACGGCACTTGGAAAACACATCCTCGTTTTACTAAAACTTTTCATTTTTTGCTTTCAAAACATAGGTTATGACCCCTCATTGGAACGAGCTCGCCGAGCTCGTTCCAATGAGGGGTCATAACCTATGTTTTGGAAGCAAAAAGTGAAAATATAAAAAAGAATTAATGGCGTTTTTCTTGTAGGTAAAAGATTAATACAATATAAGCCACCCTAAATAGGACAGATAACGTAAATTCTCCCTACTGAAATTATGCAAATGTCACCCAGTTGTATTTTGTTTAGCCAATCAAATTGTCCAGTTTTGGAATTGACCAATGAAAGCTCCCAATTCTAATTATGCAAATCATGAAAATGTGGCCCAGTTTTATTTTGTTCAGCCAATCAAATTGTCTAGTTTTGAAATTGACCAATGAAATTGACGGAAGGCTTTATTTATCACTGATTAATATGAAAACAAAATATCAAATGTTTTATTAAAGTGAACAAAACGGACGAGTGATATGATAATAATGTTTATTGAGTCTTTAAAGATAAACTATAGGTAGTATTTGTGCATAGTTTTCTAAATTTTCCGCGAGAAAGACCCCCCCCCCCCCAACCATAAAGCTTGACCAATGCCTCCTCCATTTGTATAGTCTGGACCCCCACCCCACCCCAATGTTCCTAGCTACACCCCCCAGATTATGAACCCTGGGCCCCCGCTATTAATAACTCGGTATTCATGTTTCTGGTTTTCGAGTTCCCGTTATTCTCTTTTAATTTGACAACATATCTCCTTAAAGTTACATGGGGGATTCCAAAATCGTTTGCCACTGTTCTGCGTGGCATCGCATTAACAACAGTCCTTGCCGCTCTGAGCATTATATCGGCCGGTGTCGAACCTCTTGTACTTTCCCTTTAATATATTCCCATTTTGTGTGTCTGAAAAACAAATTGAAAGATATTATAATTTGTAGACCCAGCGGCAAAATGTAATAAAAAGGTTATTTGGATAAATTTAATGTCATTGCCATTATTGTTTTCCAGTAATCTCCGAACGCTATATAACCCCATTCAAAACATACGAAAAATCTCCCTGGGGCAAGTTGGAACATACGAACGTGGTGTTCCAACATGCCCCAATGACAAGGAATCTAAAAATATAAAGCGCCTTTTTGTTACTCCTTACTGTCCATTTCTGGGGAGTATCTAAAATTAAAACAGGCTGATTTGGTATATATTTAGGGTAAACATTGATATTGAAGTAACTACTTATCATAGATAAAATTGAAATTTGAAAAATGTACCAAATTTACTTCAGAACTGAAAAATCAAACTTACCAGTACAGTGCGTATGGTTTTTCTTCTGTATTTTCGTTTTTCCCACGCAAAGAACTCTCGTGAAGGTCGTCAAGTATAACTTGATGATTAAAAACCGAGAAATGTATCTGGATCCGGAAAACGTCCATGTTCCAATATGCCCCGGTCTTCCCTATAGGTGAGTGTCCAAATCGTGAGGTGAGATACGGATTACTGATAACTGGTAAGCGAAATGAATATGCGGAGCGATTATGTTTACAACTGAATCTCATCACTTTGTCGACCAATAACATTGTCGACCAATAACTTTGTCGGTCAATAGCTTATTCCTCCATCGCTTGAAGGCAATTTCTTGTGAAGTGTGGACATTGCGCGCGATATGGTGATGTAACAATTAGCATTTTTCAGTCACTCTCTGAATACTTCAATTGAGTCAAGAAAACTTAGCAGTGAGACATTGGCTCACCCGACACAATTCGGAAGATACACGACGATGGGACGGATCTGTGTCTGATGATTTGGTGTCTCGCTCTCCATGCCAGTCTTTGTATTGTCATTCAGTATTTTTGACGAATCTTTGGTTGTCACCCTGCTGCGCCTCCCGCCGAAGTCTGGTTGCCTCCTGTGAGATGAGGCCTTCTGGCTGTTTTTCCCCATAAAGTAACTAAACAGAAAGCGATGGATACTCAGAACATTGTGGATTTATTTGACCAATTCCACTTTTCATAGAACAAGTAGTAATATTTACTAAAAGAGACAAATTATTTTTTTGTGATCTGCAGATCTCCAAGAGATAAATCCGATTTGTATTAAGGAAATGGTAGGTAGACAGCCAATCTGGCTATGCCCTCTCCTTGTAATTTTTGTACCACATAATCAATACATATTGTTTATAATTTGTATCACTATTTGTAACTCGCATATCCTTTCAAATTTATTGTATGCTATTAAGGTACATTTATTACTAAATAAATATTGAATCTGAATCTCAACATCTGTATGCATCCTTGATCACTTTCACCCAGGTAACACATGAGCATATAAATTACATTTGATATATACAGGCAGAACGCGATGTGTGCTACGGCTCTCGCGAAATATGACTACGCCATTCCATCGAGTTATGTAAAACACCCACCGATTCAAACACACATCGCGTTCTGTGTTTATTATACAACCCATGCATTAAAATTCATTTAAATAAACAAATTTTAATTCCGATGCTTAAACCCAAAGGTCAAGAGTCTGTTTGTTTTGACTGGAGCTATATTGATCCAATGGATCGATAAAGAAGCAAAACAACCTTTTCGTATCGCTGTTTCTCTTCGGCTGGTGCCCAATCACACCTAACCATTTGGTGGCTATTACGTTTAGTAAAAATATAAGTACAAATTTGTGCAGATTTGCAAAACAGCTGGGAAAAACATTTTTAAAAGAAGTTCGAAGCATGTCAAGATTTACCGAAATAAAGTTGACTAATTTAGATATAGCGGATCCACAAAACGAGACGGCCACGGGACTGGGTTAAGGTTCTGGTTGGAAATGATTGGAGTGTCTTTTAAATATTATCTCATTTTTGGTTAGCTAATTTTTTGTGAACCGACTTTATTTTGCTCTGGACGTTTTCATTTTCACACTATGCGACTGACGGTCTATAATTGTATAACGAAATTTGGAAACTTGTCGAAGCGTAAATAATGACTCGATGGGAAAGGAACTAGTATGAACGGTGCTAGGAAAAAAGTTCCGACTTGTACATCACCCATTGAGTACAGAATCATTTATGTCATAAGGGCCATTCCGTCAAATACAAGGGTTTGAAGTTGAATGGATGTGTAATAAATTGGATGAATGCAAATTACTTTGGTTCAACATGTTAGTGTTGCCTGCTACAGTACGTGGAGAGTGGATTGTAACTAAATCACCCGCAGAGTGGAGTTATCACCCAAGCTATAACTTTCAAATTGTGTACATATTGACAAAAAAACAAGCAATGTTCCATCCAATGGACCTCCGGGTTTAACCCGGAGGTCCATTGGCTGAAACTTTGCTTGTACTGGTTATGCTTTGCAACGAATTTGAAATTATTGCTTGGGTGGAATCTCCACTCTGCGGGTGATTTAGTGATAATACACTCTCCACGTACTGTATATTACAATTACATCACTTTTGACATTAATCTCAGTTCATCCACGTATTTATTTCTAAATTTCTCGTCATTTAGGAACGACGCATTAATCTAAAACACAAAAATAATATCTCAATGGAGAACCTCAAATTAATCATTAATTGAGATCATTCAAAATAGGTAGGATAATTATAGCGTGACAGAAAAACATTCAAATGCTAGTACGACACATATCAAGTCGCCTTAATGTGTTGGTCAATTCTCTATCTGGAAAAGGTAAGATTATTCCGTCAGAATGGATTATATCATTATCTGGGCAGTCTTGATTTCGCAGTCAGGACCTACTCGGACATATGGCTAACCTTATGTGCTAGTAGTAGGAGATGTTGCAAACGGGCCTGTTTGGATAGACCTCGGGATGGTCCCCGGAAGTGACGTCATGTCACGTGACCTGGTGGCGCCATGTTTGGTTGTCATGGTAACCCGCGTGAGCGGCCATCTTGTGACGTCATCTCCATAGTGATACGTGGTGTCAGTGCGCATGCACAGCGCGTGTTGCTAGGGTGACACGTGTTTCCGTCGTCTATTTTGTATACTGGAGGCCGCCATCTTGGTTTCTATGGTAGCACGTGGTTGCTATGTGACCCAAAACCTTCTTACAAGACCGGGGTATATTCGGAGGATGTGTTCGATTGAATCATAGTATCACGAATTACCCAAATAAACCCGACAATCCCTCCAAATCACCGAAATTGACTTTATTTTCCCATTTTATCGGTATAGCACGTAGTGCTATCGGACCAAGGGGGTACCGGGGGTGTTCGATTGAATAGGAGTATTTTTCTGACTTACAATTTTCCCTAGAATCCTCGTTTAATTACCACAAACAACCCGACAAGTTTTACTATTTCGAATTCTTCCAGAATTCTCTGCTTCTATTTATCTATGCAATAGGTTTCGTCTATCTCGCCATGTTCCTTTGTTCTAGAGTATACCCCAGTAGCGTAGAATAGCCAGCTTACCTTATTATTACTATATTTAGCTATTCTGGTCTATTCTTGTTAGTTCTGACCCTATTCCAAGTACTCTTGTTGTTTCATTTCATTTATATACATTATAACTAACCAATCAGATTGCTTGATTTCCCATAACTTATACTTAATCGTACAGAGTTATCTCCCTTTATAACAACGAAGTTGTATCCGATTCTCATCGCCTCTATATCCAATGGCCATATCCTATGGAATCCTTTTTTGTCATATGTGCTTATGTGAAAAGGCACAATGTGACACAATGTTCCCTAGCACATAGGCACATGCTTTATGTGCCGATATGTGCTTATATGTGCTTGTGTGAAAAGGCACAATGTGACATAATGTGCCCTAGACAATAGGCACATACGGTTTTATGCTTCTCGAAACTTTCATGTTGGTCGCGAAAAGGTCCGGCTCCTTCCGACCTAACTTTATTAAGCACTTTATATTGAAGAGAGACCGGGCTATAAGACGAAAATCAAAATTGAATTTATTTGAGGTTTTATTTTGTTGGAGGTGTCGCGCGATTTGGGCTTCGTTCTGTAGAAACAAACCTACACAGAAGGGAAGGCAATGCTTATCACTTCCACTTCCGAAACTTCCTTCCAGCTGAAACCAGTTACCTTATGTAGCCCTTGTATCAGTCTACATTAAGGATCTATCACCAGAAGATCGTGTTGGTAGCAGAGGTATTATGTCTCCAGTTTGAACAATAATGGTGTATGTGCGAGGGAGTTGTTTTGACAGGAAAGGCAGAAAAAGATTCTTTCTTTCACTCATTTCGAAGACAAAAGTTCGATTCTGACAACTATCTGTATAGTTTATGAAAGACTTACCTCCACGGATAGGATTTCCGGCCGTATTATAGCGTAGGGCACTGGCGACTTCTTCATGTGCTTATGTTAACTCGCTATCTATGTCTGACCTCATGCAGGCAGTTAAATGAGAACATCAGTGTACCAATTCCTTCTTTTACCTTAGGAATCTCCAAGACCAAACTGGAAACTTATATTCACTGGGTTCCTTAGTTACTGCACTGTTGGTATTTACGATCCGCCAGTAAGAGACAATCATTACGTCCTTTGCATTATTTTGGCCGGTCGCATTATCAGCTAACGTTAACGTGGTTTGCTTAAAGGCAGGGTTGTTCCGGACTTGTCCAGGGATGAATTTAGCATCAAGAGGTGTTTGGGAGACTGCCATGCAGTATGGACAAGTAACTTGTGCTACGAATGATTCTGACACTCTACGACACTGAGATTACAAGGTTTTGTATTCAAAACTTCTGTATGTTTGAATCGTTTTAGGCATGGAATAGTGCACAAGTAGATTACATTTGGGGGTACTTCCGTTTTTCTTATCTGCTGCAAGTTTAAGTTTAACAAGACGCTTCTGCTTTACAGAATCGCTAACTCTGCAATGTGAAGAGTAAGATTTCACAAGTCTGCCGTTCACTTCGGCATTGCATCAAGCACATAACTTGTTAACGTTTGGTGTAAGACAGACTATTCCTGCTCGAACTGCTCGTACAAATGTACACGAAACAAGCTCCCGTGTGCATTATGAACTATGTTAATGTCGCTCTGATTGCTTCATTGGTACGGACACTGCCTCAAATAGTTCAGACGGCGATGGTGTTTCTAAACACAAGTTCTGTTAACACATTTTCGTACGCGCACTCTGCTTTATAACCTGTTTTGTGGGATATGATAATGCACACAATTCACATACTTCATTCTCAATCAGTTGAGGTAAAAATCAAACCAAATCAACTGGGTTGAATGAATATGAACCCATTTGGGTTCATATTCACTCGACTCGGTTGATTTGGGTTAATTTTTACCCGAACTGATTTTAGAGTATTCATATAAATACACACATACTTACAATTCAAATAAATTATTTATTTATTTACTTATTGGTGTTTAAGGTCACATATTTATGCACAATGGCTAATTATGATCGTGACAGTTTTACGGGTGGAGGAAGCCGGAGTACCCGGAGAGAACCACCGAGCAACGGCGAGCAACTGTCAGCTCCCCAACATACTAACTCTACACAAGCAGGGTTAGCAATGGTTGAAGACAAGTGCACCATCGACGTGCAGTACGCCTTAGTACACAGCGTCACCGTGCCCCACATGGACAATGGGGGTGAAGTGTCTTGCCCAAGGACACAACGCGGTTGCCGCAGGTGGGATTCGAACCGAGGACCTCTCGGCTTGCAGCCTGCACCTCTACCTACAGAAACTACAGAGCCACCGCGCTCCCATTCAAATAAATAAATATATGTATAAAATCTGAGTGAATGTCACTGAAACTAGTGTTGATGTAGGGGATGGTAAAAGCAGAACAAAAAATTCTTTAATATTTTTATCTTTTGTCTTATTAGAACCTATGATCACATCCAAGGAGGCGCGGTAGCTCAGTGGTAGACTGTTGGACTTCTATTCTAGAGGTTCCGAATTCAATTCCCGTCCGGGACGACCTGCGTTGTGTCATTGGGCAAGGCACTTTATATCCCTTTTGCCTACATGTGGGCACAATGACGCCGTGTAATAAGGCGTACTGCACGTCGATGGTGCACATGTCTTCAACCACTGTAACCCTGCTTGAGCGGAGCTTGAACGGAGTTAGGATGTTGAGGAGCTGACAGTTGCTCGTCGATGCTCAGTGGTTCTTTCCGGATACTCAGGCTTCCTCCACCCGTAAAACTGTCACGGTCACGATTAGCCATTGTGCATAAATATGTGACCTTAAACACCAATAAATAAATAAATAAATAATGATCACATCCACAGTATGGTAAAACAGTTACATTACAAATGATTCAAATCATCTGTGGTACACTTGTGACGTTCATACTATTTTATCATCTCATCCAAGATGTCTTCAGTAAAAAATATTAGTTTGAATAAGTTCAAAACATTGTGAAAATCTGCCAAATTAAGTCTCACATATTTATTTATTTATTTATTTATTTATTTATTTATTTATTTATTTATTTATTTATTTATTTATTTATTATCGAATTTTCACCTTACTGAAAAGAACAACTAAAGACGATTATTACGCCAATACCCTACTTTCAAATAGAAATAACAATACAAAACCTGGGAAATTTTGCGTAAAACCATTAATACACAGAATGAATCCCCACACTATCGTCTTCCTTCCGTGTTGACAAGGACGAACTAACAGACCCTAAATGTATTGCCGATAGATTTAATAGTTATAGTTATTGGAGTTTAATGACACTTTCGATAGCCAGGCTTACCTCGTGTCGGACAGTTTTACGGATGGAGGAAGCCAGAGTACACAGAGAGAACCATCGAGCAATGGCGAGAAACTGCCAGACTCCCAATGTACTTACTCCACACAAGCAAGGTTAGCATTGGTTGAAGACAAGTGTGCACCATCGACGTGAAGTACGCCTTAGTATATAACGCCACCGTCCCTAAATGGGGACAATCTTTTGGAAGCCTTTCGGGCCTATAGCACTACGCACTTCCCTTATTAGCCCAAGACGGGAGCTACGCCCGTTCCGTTGATTTGGGTTTTTTGGGGGGTGATTTGGGGTATTTCGTGGGTTGTTTGTGGAAATAATGTTTACTCCACTTTAATCGAACACAACGTTTGGTGATAACTCAGACCGAAAGCACCGTGAGCTAATCTTGGAATGCGGATTCTCCAGGAATCTAAATAACAGATAGAAACCGGGGAATTAGATGGAAATCCGAGCCAGTAAAAACAGTTATCGGATTGTTTGTGGTAATCCTTGGAAGTAACCGGGGATTCTCGGTTAAAAGGAACGCGCCTATTATTTGAAAAAGGGGGATTCTGTGGAAATCCGATCCTATTTCGGTAGTTTTGGATGCATTTTGGTGATTTTTGGGGCTTGCCAGATCTATTTGGGTAATTAGATTTACTCTTATACAAAGGAACGCACCCTCCAAACAAGCCCCGACCTATGTAGCCCTTTGGGTCGCATAGCAAATACGTGCTACCATAGAAACCAAGATAGCTGCTCCTTCATACAAAATGCACGTCAGAAACACGTGTCATCCTATCAACACGCGCTGCCCGTATCACTATTGGGATGGCGTCACAAGAAGGCTTCTCGCGTGGGCTACAATGACAACCAAACATGGCGTAACTGGATCATTTGACTATGCCGTCACTTCCGGAGTTCACTGCGGGTCCATCCAAACTGCCACGTTCGAGTACATGCAAAAGTACTTACTTATACCATAACAAAATAACATATAACATAACTATTTATGCAAGTGTCTGGTATCCGCAATTTAGTATATAGCAAACAATGGTACTATCCATCACACGCAATGTCCCGAAACTGAAGCAGAGGAGCCAGCCAAGGAGGCCCTCGAGACACAGGCTATAGCCCCGCCGAGTTTGATTGTTGTTGGTCTTTAGGCATGTGGAGTCTGCCACTTCTGATGTTATTGTTGACTGAACAGACCTCATTTATAAGTGTAGCCCGTCTCGGGGAACAGGAATGACCCATAACGGTCACATCCGGTCAATAATATCCACAAATAATCACCATTTTATTACTTTTATGCCCCCAAAACAAAGCTTTGAATCAGGGGCGTGGGGGTCTCACCACCACTCCACCATTCGTCAATTTTTACAACAGTCGGAAATTCGAAGCCATCAGTTGGAAAGTTTCATACAGGGCGCTAACGGAATTGTTCCAAACAAATCAGTAGTAGGAGATGAACGGTTCGTGCCCCTATTGGTGGGGAGGGGGGGTTGTGTCATTGTCGCGTGTTTGGATGAAAGGGTAGCTCGCGTGAGTGGTACGTGGTCATACTGCTCATGCGCAGCGCGTGTTGCCAGGGTGTACTATTTTCGTCATTCATTTTTGTTTAGTGGAAGCCGCCATCTTGGTTTCGATGTTGGCACGTGGTTGCCATTAGACCGGAGGGATTCTTAAAGAACGAGGGTATGTTCTGGGGTTGGTTCATGTAAACAGGAAAAAATCTAATTGCCCAAATAGACCCGACAATCACCTCAAATCACAAATAACAACCCAAACCATTTTATTTGGTTTCGGATTTCTCCGAAATCCCTTTTTCCAATAATAAGGCTGCAGTGTCTGGAGAATAATAGTAGCGCGTGGTGCTGTGAGGTATGATTGATTAAACCAGAGTACTTTTACTGGCTCAGATTTCTGCAGAATCCTCCTCTGTTGTTCTGCCTATCCTAATCTATTCTGTGGCTTATTCTTCTATTCCTTGTCGTGTTTTAAAAATTACTCACCCTATTAAGACTATCCTGGTAGTCCATCTATTTCTCTGGTAGCCCTCCTCTAAGTCTTTTAATCACCAGTCAGATTGCTTCATCTCCCGTAAGCTGTATCTACCCATACAGACTTATCTCACCTGCGTATAAGAAATGCATCTTTGTTTCTTAAGTCTGAAAGACAATCGAGCAGAAGCAGACATTGCTCGAATGACTCGAATCTAATCGAGCAAAAGAGCTATAAAACAATTGCTCGAGCGATTGACTCATTTTACGACTCTCATGCTCATCTGGGTATTGCAGGATACCTATGACATGGTGATGTACTATTGGAGGATACCTTCTGAGGATCTATTTCGGAGGATGCTTATCGGAGGATATCTGTCTGAAAATAGTTATGGCTCCTAAAGCCTTTCAGTTTCTAGCTTCCAGACCACCCCACATCTTCAAAGCGCCAAGGCCTCTTCTGCTGATTTTTACCTTTTTCCCACCGTCTGTCCTATGATTAACTTCCACTCTGTACTCCCACCACCACTTGTTTATAACACTACTATTGACTATCTTCTTTGTTCTGCGCTAGAATCTCCCACACTTACTACGGACTACTATAGCTCCCAGCACCTATATCACTACACTGCAACTCCTACAAGCCCGGTTCATATCTTTCTGCTGACTAACAGCACCTATATCACTACACTACAACCCTTTGACACTACTGACTACCATGGCTCCCAGCTCCTATATCACTACACTACAACCCCTACAAGCACGGTTCAAATCTTACTACTGACTACCATGGCTCCCATTTCCTATATCACTACACTACAACCCCTAAAAACCCAGTTCAAATCTTACTACTGACTGCCATTGCTCACAGCACCTATATCACTACACTACAACCGCTATAAGCCCGGTTCATGTCTTACTACCCACTACCATGGTTCACAGCTCCTATATCACTACACTACAACCCCTACAAGTCCGGTCCGTATCTTACTACTGACTGCCATTGATCACAGCACCTATAAGCCTGGTTCATATCTTACTACTGACTGCCATTGCTCACAGCACCTACATCACTACACTATAACCACTACAAGTCCGGTTCATATCTTACTACTGACTACCAGCAACTATATCACTCCATTACAAACCTTATAAGCCAGGTTGATATCCTGCTACTGACTACCATTGCTCACAGCACTTATATCACTACACTACAACCCCTACAAGTCCGTTCATATCTTAATACTGACTACTACCTCTCACAGCTCCTATACCACTAAACTACAACCCATACAAGCCTGGCCCATATCTCACTACTGACTACCATGGCTCACAGCACCGATATCACTACACTACAACCTCTACAAGCCCGCTTCATATCTTACTACTGGCCACCACTGGTCACAGCACCGATATCACAACAATATAGCCCCTACAAGCCCGATTGATATCCCACTACTGATTACCATAGCCCCAGCACCTATATCACCAGACTACAACCCATATAAGCCCGGTTCATATCTTACTACTGACCACCATGGCTCCCAGGACCTATATCACTACACTACTATCCCTACAAGCCCGGCCCATATCCTAGTCCTGACATACATGGCCCCTAGCACCTATATCACTACACTACAACCCATACAAACCCGGTTCGTATCTTACTGCTGGCTGCCATGGCTCCCAGCACCTATATCACAACACTATAACCATTACAAGCCCGGTTCATATCCTACCACTGACTATCATGGCTCCCAGCTCCTACATCACTACACTACAACCCCTACAAGCCCGGTCCATATCTTACTACTGACTACTATTGCGCACAGCACTTATAAGCCTGGTTCATATCTTACTACTGACTGCTCACAGCACTTATATCACTAAACTACAACCCCTACAAGCCCGGCCCATATCTCACTACTGACTACCATGGCTCACAGTACCGATATCACTACACTACAACCTCTACAAGCCCGGTCCATACCTTACGACTGACAACCGCGGCTCTCAGCACCTATATCACTGCACTATAACTCCCACATGCCAGGTCCATATCTTACTACTGACTACCGTGGCTCCCAGCACCGATATCACTACACTACAACCCCCAGAAGCCCGGTTGATATCCAACTACTGACTACCATGGCTCACAGCACCTATATCACCACACTACAACTCCTACAAGCCCGTTCTATATCTTACTACTGACAACCATGGCCCCAGCCCGATATCACTACACGACAACCCTTACAAGCCCGTTTCATATCTTATTACTGACTACTATGGCTCCTGACCTATATCACTACAATACTACCCCTACAAGCCCAGTCCCGGTCCATACCCCACTACTGACTACCATGGCTCCCAGCTCCTATATCACTACACTACAACCCCTACAAGCCCTGTTTATATCTCACTGCTGACTGATATGGCTCCCAGTACCTATATCACTACACTACAACCATTATAAGCCCGGTTCATATCCTACCACTGACTACCATGGCTCCCAGCTCCAACATCACTACACTACTACCCCTCCAAGCCCTGTTCTTATCTTACGACTGACAACCGCGGCTCTCAGCACCTATATCACTACACTATACCTTCTAAATGCCCGGCCCATATCATACTACTGACTACCATGGCTCCCAGCACCGATATCACTACACTACAACCCCTACAAGCCCGGTCCATATCTTACTACTGACTACCGTGGCTCACAGCTCCGATATCACTACACGACAACCCCTACGAGCACGGTCCATATACTAATACTGACTACCATTGCTCACAGCCCCTATATCACTACACTACAACCCCTACAAGCCCGATTCATATCTTACTACTGACCACCATTGCTCACAGCCCCTATATCACTACACTACAACCCCTATAAGGTCGGTTCATTTCTTACTACTGACTACTATGGCCCACAGCACCTATATCACTACTCTACAAACCCTACAAGCCCGTTCAAATCTTACTACTGACTACCATGGCTCCCAGCACCTATATCACTACACTACAACCCCTACAAGCCCGATTCATATCTTACTACTGACTACCATTGCTCACGGCACCTATATCACTACACTACAACCCCTACAAGCCCGATTCATATCTTACTATTGAATACAATTGCTAACAGCACCGATATCACTACATTACAACCCCTATAAGGTCGGTTCATTTCTTACTACTGACTACCATGGCCCACAACACCTATATCACTACTCTACAAACCCTGCAAGCCCGTTCAACACTTACTACTGACTACCATGGCCCACAGCACCTATATCACTACTCTACAAACCCTACAAGCCCGTTCAAATCTTACTACTGACTACCATGGCTCCCAGCACCTATATCACTACACTACAACCCCTACAAGCCCGGTTCATATATTACTACTGACTACCATTGCTCACGGCACCTATATCACTACACTACAACACCTACAAGCCGGGTCCATATCTTACTACTGACTGCCATGGCTCCTAAGACCTATATCACTACACTATAACCATTAAAAGCCCGGATCATATCTTACTACTGACTACCATGGCTCCCAGCTCCTATATCACTACACTACAACCCCTACAAGCCCGGTTCATATATTACTACTGACTACCATGGCTCCCAATTCCTTTATCACTACACTACAACCCCTACAAGCCCGGTCCATATCTTACTACTGACTACCATGGCTCACAGCACCAATCTCACTACACTACAACCTCTACAAGCCCGGTTCATATATTACTACTGACTACCATGGCTCCCAGTTCCTTTATCACTACACTACAACCCCTACAAGCCCGGTCCATATCTTACTACTGACTACCATGGCTCACAGCACCAATCTCACTACACTACAACCCCTACAAGCCCGGTTCATATACTAATACTGACTACCATGGCTCCCAGTTCCTTTATCACTACACTACAACCCCTACAAGCCCGGTCCATATCTTACTACTGACTACCATTGCTCACAGCACCTATATCACTACACTACAACCCCTACAAGCACTATAAGCCCGGTTCATGTTTTACTACTCACTACCATGACTCACAGCCCCTATATCATTACTCCACAACTCCTACAAGCCCATTCATATCTTACTACTGACTACCATGGCTCCCAGCTCCTATATCACTCCACTACCACTTCAGTTCAACCCATACAAGGCCGGTCCATATCTTACTACTGACTACCATGACTCACAGCACCGATATCACTACACTACAACCACTATAAACCCGGTCCATATCTTACGACTGACTACCATGGCTCCCAGCTCCTATATCACTACACTACAACCCCTACAATCCCGGTCCATATCTTACTACTGACTACCATTGCTCACAGCACCGATCTCACTACATTACGACCCCTACAAGCCCGATTCATTTCACTGCCATACTTGCTTTACACTACTACTAGCAGTTGTATACAATCTGCTTGCTCTAATGACTCGAATTCTATCGAGCAAATAAATTGTTTTATTACACACCTGTTCTATGAAATCCCCATCTACAGCAATACTAAACCATGCGGAAAATAAAAATCTGATCCGCACATATGTTCAAAACGGAAATCGTTCACGGACTACTTTTAAATGGAAGCGAAATTAAACTGGAATTTTCTACAAATCGTGCAACGCATTTACAATTTGAATCGCTGGCGACAGCTGAAAATAGACCCATAGTTCCAATGTGTTATGTGTGCCATTAGGCACACAGAACACATTGGAACTCGGGGGGGGGGGGGGTGGAGGGGCGAAAGAATAACACGGGTTCCCCTCGCAATTTGGTTGGCGATAAAATGTGTTCTTTTGTTGATAGGTGTCAAATTAATTGATGAGTGTCCTTCTAATAATTGTTTATAGGCGTGAGGGCGTATAATAAACACAGAACGACACGCTTGTGAATGGGTTAATCGATATGGCCTCTCATTTTATCCTTCAGTGCTGGAACTCCTCCATATAAATTAACCCATTCACACGTGTATGTCCATCTGTGTTTGTGTTGTGACAGAAACAGGCATTGACTCGAATCTTGTTGACCAAATAAGCTATTGAGTAGTGACTTGAACAGACATTGCTCGTACGACTCGAATCTATTTGAGGGAATGATGTCACAAGATGGCCGCTCACGCGGGTCCATGACATAACAATGTCACTTGACTATGTCGTCTCTTCCGGGTTCCCCCAGTCTAGGACGTTTCATCCTTCTCCTATTACTAACCGACTTCTTCCGGCCGTGTTGACCGTGTTGACCACAGGATTAGGACTTTTTTAATATTTTATTTTCCTCGAAAACATTGCTTATGGCCGATTAGTGGAACGAGCTCGTTTCAGTGAGGATCATAAGCTATGTTACGGCGTAGAGATTACTTTTTAAAATAATACAATTTGAACGGCTATTTGTTATGACTGGCACTGACCGTAACAGCATTACGTTAGGTAAGAGGTCGATTTTTCTTGACTGCACGTATTCCAGGAGCGGGTTCCTGCGAGTAATTACATGTCTATTTTTATGCAGAGACATACAGAGATAATCGTTACTGAATATACATCATCTTTACGACTGGATAATAATCCTGTGATTGAACCTACACATTACGAGTGACATATTTGAAGTAACACAATTGCAAAAGCCTTTTCGGAAATTTGTCCTCCATTTTGAATGTCAAATGATGAGTTTTCAGCAAATAACCATGTGTGTGGTCTGTATATAGAACATCTACACTTAGACATCAACTGAAGGGGGTTTGTTTGTAAGAACGATGCATTTTTTGATTGAGAGGTGAAATATTGATTAATGTCTCTGTTGCGAGCGTGGTATTTATTTATTGGTGTTTAAGGTCACATATTTCTGCAATGGCTAATCATGACCACGACAGTTTTACGGGTGGAGGAAGCCTGAGTACCCGGAGAGAACCACCGAGCAACGGCGAGCAACTGTCAGCTCCCCAACATACCAACTCCACACAAGCAGGGTTAGCATTGGTTGAAGACAGGTGCACCATCAACGTGCAGTACGCCTTAGTGCACAGCGTCACCGTGCCCCCACATAGGCAATGGGGGTGAAGTGTCTTGCCCAAGGACACAACTCGGTTGGGATTATGCGAGCGTGGTAAAAATAAGCATTCATTCGATATTTCATTTTATCCGAAACCAGTTGTTTCAGGATATGTATATACAAAACAATGTGTAGTCAAACGCGCACGTGTCACTGGTTCCATATTCTAATGTTAATAGACCGAAAATAAACTTCATCTTCATAAACCCTTTACCCAACGAATCGCCCGCATCCGCCCGCGTAATATGCAAATTCAACAGTTGAACAAATATTATTTTTCAAAATATTTCAACAAAACCATATCATGTGACCACTTGTTGGAACGAGCTCGTCGAGCTCGTTCCAACGAGGGGTCACATGATATGGTTTTGTTGAAATTGTTTGAAAAATTTAAAAAAATGATATTTAAAATAATAAATTTTGATATCGTCTGCGTTGAGTAAAGGGTTAAATATGTCCAAGAGAATGGGAAAGGAAAATTTATGTTTTACCAAAATGAAACTGATTTTACCGAGGTAGCAAAAATGAAACCTCAATTGCAGTGAAAGTAAACTAAACCAGAATTTGAGGTAACTTAATGTGTTTTGCTTCCTTAACACTTTCCTTCCATATTTTGTTAATTTTTTTCCATTCATATTCTAATATTTACAAGAAATATTTGAACATAAACGAATCTATCGTCTGGTAGGTCATTTGTTTGTTAAACCAGTTGAACAACCAGTAATCTATGTTAGGGAGGACTAGGCATTTTGACTCATGGGAAGGGGGGAGGGGAAGGCTGACACCTTTGGTTGCAGCATTATATGCCAATTACAAAAGCATAAGGCCTGACCGACGTATGATATTGGAGGACCAGACGTCCTCCTCCTCCTATTGGTGAGGTCCGGGTAGCTTCTTCCGGATAATTTGTTTTTAACTACGACCTAAATGGAACAATTTGAGAACAATTTTAGGCTCTACAGAACGCCAGTTTACACTAAATATACTGTGTTATCGGTAATCTACGGAAGCATGAAAAGGACATTTGGGTGCCAATATTTATTCGCGGCGGCCAATTAATTAATCAGTAGTATGTAATGTGGTTTTCATCCAAAGGGTGTGTGAGGGGATGGTGGCGTTTGTCACGTGGCTGGGTTACGTCATGTGGGGTTTTCACGGTCGCACGCATGAGCGGTAATTTGATGACACCATAACCATAGTGATTCGTGGTGTCAGTGTGCATGTGCAGTGCGTGTTGTTACGGTGACAACTGTTTCCTCGTCCATTTTGTATGGTGGCACGTGGTTGCTGTATGACCCCATGATCTTTTGATGGCAGGTGGTTAGTACGGGGCCCGAAGGCTTCTAATATAGTGGCGGTGTGTTCGAAGGATACGTTCGATTGTGTGGGAGTGTTTTTACTAGTTCGGATTTTCTCCAAATCCTCGATTACTTCTTAGAATTACCCACCGCAAGTGGGATTTCAGCTCCTGGTAGTCTACTACTTACACCGCCACTGCAAGTTAATTATATCGCCGCGGAAAGAAAATAATCCATTATCGAAAAATCGAATTAGTATCAGTACCATCCTCGCAGGAATCCCTGGAAGTGGACCCGTGCTCGTTTACTGTGGCACATAATAAATAAAGCACTACTTCCCTTATATCATGCCATTTCCCCCCTTAATGATGGAGGTTCTGCTGATCAGACTTGATTTATACCGGATATACTACAAATGTACGACCAGTGTAAGGACGTGACATGTAATGTTTCTTGTGGAAAAACACCCCAAGTATATCTCCAAAAGCCTCTCGGTACTAACTGTAGAAGAGACACCTCGAAACTGGTTTCCCTCCCAGCATTTAAAATCAAATTTTACCCGAGTCCGTAATAGAAATTACCAACACTCAAACCCATCCTTGAAATAAAAAAGCACAGCAAATATGTTTCTCGGTAGTGAATTTCCAACAAGGGAGAGAGACCGGTAGGGGTTTCCCCCTCCCGGTCTCTCCCCTAGTTGGAAATTTACTACCTCCACCCCCCAACCCCCAACCCCCATACGGTAACCTCTAGCCACGCCAATGGCGTTACGTTAGGTAAAGGGTAGATTTCTCTTGACTGTGTTATTTCACATCTGCCTGGAGCGGGTTCCTGTAACTACAGGTCTATTTTATGCAGAGACATACCGAGATAATGGTTACTGACTATACATGCATCTTTACGACTGGATAATAATCCTGTGATTGAACATTTTGACCTACACATCACGAGTGATATATTTATAGTAACACAATTGTAAAAGCCTTTTCGGAAATTCGTCCTCCATTCTGAATGTCAAATGATGAGTTTTCAGCAAATAACCATGTGTGTGGTCTGCATATAGAACATCTACACTTAGACGCCAACTGAAGGGAGATTGCTTGTATGAACGCTGCATTCTTCGACTGAGAGGTCTATGAAATATTGATCAATGTTTCTGTTGCGAACGTGGTAAAAATAAGCATTTATTCGATATTTCATTTAATGCGAAGCCGATTGTTTCAGGATATACATACAAAACGATGAGTAGTCAAATACGCACGTGTCACTGGTTCCGTACTCAAATGTTAATAAATCGAAAATAAACTTCATCACCATTAATTATGTGCCAGAGAATGATAGAGGAAAATTTACCTGGAAGAATCGATATGTACTAGTTACTAGTACTTTATTTGTATTGGTGTTTATGGCTCTATATCGGCCGCAACACAAGTATGAGTTGGCGTTTAACCAATCGTTACCTATGTTACACACTTTAGAGAGAATTATGTCCCTAGTAGTAGTGTATGTTCCCCTTCACCACTCATTTGGATGATCTCATTTGGATGATCTCATGTGACGTCATAGTCACGTGACCTAGTGCCGCCTTGCTGTGCTGTCTTGGTGACCCGCATGAGCGGCCATGTTGTGACGTCATCTCCATAGTGATACGTGGTGGTAGTACGCATGCGCAGCGCGTGTTGTTAGGGTGATACGAGCTTCCGTCGTCCATTTTGTATACTGGAAGCCGCCATCTTGGTTTCTATGGTAGCACGTGGTTGCTATGTTACCTAAGACCAACAATAGGACGAGGTATGTTTTGAGGGTATGTTCCTTTGTAGAAGAGTATTTTCCCGATTCGTAGAATTACCACAAACAACCCGACAACTTGTATAATTTCGAATTCTTCCAGAATTCTCTGCTTCTATCTATATATGCAATAGTTTACGTCTATCTGGCCATGTTCCTTTGTTCTAGAGTATCCTCCAGTAGCGTAGAAGAGCCTATCAGTTGGAACAGTTTTACTTATTATTGCTATATTTAGCAATTTCTGGTCTATTCTTGTTAGTTCTGACCCTATTCCGTGTACTCTTGCTGTTTCATATATCTAGATTATAACTAACCAATCAGATTGCTTGATTTCCCATAACCTGTACTTAATCGTATAGAGTTATCTCCCTTCTGTATAATAAAAGACTATATCCAATGGCAATATCCCATGGAATCCCATTTTGGGGAAACACCTGTGGCTATGGAATCCCTTTTTGTCATATGTGCTTATGTGAAAAGGCACAATGTGGCACAATATGCCCTATCACATAGGCACATGCTTTATGTGCCGATATGTGCTTATGTGAAAGGGCACAATGTGACACAATATGCCCTATCACATAGGCACATACGGGTATTTTAGGATACCTATGGCCTGGTATTGTATTATTTGAGGATACCTATCGAGGATACCTACTGGAGAATCCCTTTTTTGTCATATGTGCTTATGTGAAAAGGCACAATGTTACACAATATGCCCTATCACATAGGCACATACGGGTATTTTAGGATACCTATGGCCTGGTATTGTATTATTTGAGGATACCTATTGAGGATACCTATCGAGGATACCTTTATAGGATACTTATCTGAGGATACTATATAGGCTGTACACATCCCTATAGGTCTATTGCTGGCCCTTAGTACTATTAATCCACCTGATGCATTATGTTATCCTATGACCGGTATAGGTAGTATGCAGTGCTAGGCATAGGGGTATTGTGGGTAGGGGTACTGCCTGGTAGTTTAGAACGGTACTATAGTACGGCGGTATATACACCTATAGGCCCATGTTAGTGCTTGGTACTATTAACCAATCGATTGCTTTGTTTTATTATATGGCTGGTATATGTAGTACGTTATGGTAGACCTAGTGATTTTGTGGGGGTGGGGGTAATGCTTGGTAGTTTAAAACGGTAGTATAGCATAGGCTGTACATATCCCTGTAGGTCTCTTGTTGGCCCTTGGTACTACTGATCCACCAGGTGCTTCATATTATTGAGCGGTATTTTGGGTGGGGTCAATGCCTGGTAATACAGAACGGCAGCAGAGTATGGTTGGTATATTCCCCTATAGATCCCATCCTAACCGTTGATAGTATTAACCTACCAAATGCTTTGTATCATCCTGTTACTGGTAAGGTGGTACGTAATACCAGTAGTTCCTACCTTATTCCGAGTACTCTTGTTGTTTCATTTATCTAGATCATTTATATAAATTATAATTAACCAATTAGATTGCTTGATTTCCCATAACCTGTACTTAATCGTACAGAGTTATCTCCCTTCTGTATAATAAAAACCTATATCAATGGCCATATTCCCAGGCACCCCAATTTCGGCACCCCTTTTTAGGAATCCCATTTGTGGAATCCCTTTTTTCTGAAATGAGGATAAGAGTCGTATTAAAAATCCCTCAATTGAGGTCTAATTTACTACGACTCTTATCCTCATTTCAGAAAAAAAGGGATACACTTCAGAGAGAATTATGGCTCTATAGCGGCGGCAACACAAGTATGAGTTGGCGTTTAACCAATCGTTACCTTTGCTACACATTTTAGAGAAAATTATAGCTCTATATCGGCCGCAACACAAGTATGAAATGGCGATTAACCATTCGTTACCTATGCTACACACTTTAGAGAGAATTATGGCTCTATATCGGTAGCAACGCAAGTATGAGTTGGCGTTTAACCAATCGTTACCTGTGCTACACACTTTCGAGGACCTCCGCCCCAAGCATTGATTACGGGTCCTATTATAAAAATAAAACAGAACATGTGTTTCGCTGTAAACTTACACTGCAACACTTCCAGGGGTTTTCACGGGCACTGTACTAGTACTAATTCGATTTTTCGATTATCAATTATCTCTACGCGGCGATATAATTAATTTGTCGTTGCGAGATAATTAATTTGGGGTGGCGTGACATCTCACCGCGGCAAGATAACTATCCTGTCACGGCGAGAAAATATCTCGTCACGGCGAGATAAATATTGGCAGCCAAATGTCGCTTCGATGCTTCGATAGTATTCACTTCAGCTGCTCTCCACATATTCGAATCCGATGTATTTTTAAACACAATAGTTACAAGAAAGCATTTTGTGCACGCACAAGCGCGCGAGAAAAAGCCCTTGAAACACTCTTATTTTGTGCATACATCGTGAAATCTCTCCGTGTTAGAACAAAAAAAAGAAACATTCTGTGAACAAAGTCGAATCTCTCTTACACAAAAAGGAAGTGAATACCACATATCAAAGCATTGTGACTGGTGATTCACTTTTAAGGAATTAGTTTAAAATAAGTTCAAGTATACAGGACAGGGTTCCGGGCTATGTGGGTTAATGTCTTCCTTCGAAAACACTTGACAAAGCACTCCGCCCACACCTCCATACATACAACCAAAAAGATCAGGGTTTTTTGGACGGATCGTCCCGGTACGAAACTCGACTTGGGACAAAACGCACGCGATTTTGATAGGAACTGGCCCGGCCCATCTCCAATCATTGTCAGTGGGGGTTCTCGTTCATTGTTTTCCAAATCGATTGAATCGACCTGGGAATACAGTTCCACATGATTTGGAGCAATAAATAGACAATCTGAGTAACGTAAGGAGAAAAAAGTGCTCTGTAAAAAGGCCGAAGAGGCTGAGACAAAACAGTTGCGAAATACAATGTAAAAGCCCTCCTTGAAGAGGCCGAGAAAAGAAAAACAATAGCGAAATGCACTATTCACCACCCCCCCCCCCCCCCCCCCAACCCACCCCATTCTAAATCGTTCAGATTTTATACTTGCTTGCCAATCCCAGGTTTGGGTAAAAGATGTGGGAAGTTGATCAATTAAAAAGGGAAAAGAAATAAATAATAAATATATAAATAAATTCACTGTAGAAAAAAATTATAGACCTGACAAGTTTTATAATTGCCGGTCCCAAGCCCGGGTAAAGAATGAGGGGAGCTGATAATTTAAAAAAAAAAACAGAAGTGAAATTCACTGTAGAAAAAAAACCCTTAATCTGCAATATAAGTTATGTCCGCCAACATGCATGGTATATGGAGATTTAATACCTGAATGTTGGTTTTTAAACACCGCGCCGCAGGCCAGGTTGTTTAAATGGGTCATCGGGGTATTAAATCTCCATATACCATACATGTTGGCGGAC
Organism: Pictodentalium vernedei; assembly: GCA_031216915.1. NCBI lineage: Eukaryota > Metazoa > Mollusca > Scaphopoda > Dentaliida > Dentaliidae > Pictodentalium > Pictodentalium vernedei. Next base: position 12,510,776 of record CM062288.1, on the reverse strand, counting down.
ATAACGTTTTTGTCCCGTTTGAAACACAATACAAACACAGTGGAAATTAATTTGTGGACACTTTTCCCAGCTCCACAATCATTGGACCAAATTCGTAACAATTAATTTGTTTTTATAATCACAGAAGACAACAGGCAGAGTTACATCCCTTGGGTCGTTAAGGAAACGAGTAAACACTATTTTGTTGACATATCGTTCCCTGAGTTCCAATGTGTTCTATGTGCCTCCTGGCACATAGAACACATTGATACTTAGGGGACGAATTATTTGCTCTTATTTAAAGGGCGATGGAGCCGAAGGTTCCCGAGCGAGACGTCGGCGATAGCTGACGTCGAGCGACATCGTCCTTTATATTGTTTTCACTATTTTTTTTAGCGTCGGAAGTTTTCCGCGAGACGTGATTCGCCGAGACGTCACAGTGAATCAAGGATTATTGAAAGAAGATCAGGTCCGAAATGTAGGTTTTAAACCATTTCTTGGAAATATAACAATAACTTGATTTTGGAGGGCATTATGGTTCATTGGCGGCCCTGCAGCAATGATGAACAGCCCGAGGGTTTATTAAAGGCCCGAGACGAAGTCGAGGGCCGTTAATAAGCCCAAGGGCTGTTCATCATTGCTGCAGGGCCGCTAATGAAACATGATACGTGACAACAATCATGTTATTACTATTATTACCACTCCCTGTTACAGCTAACTTGAATCTAAAAATAACCGGGCCGCGGGCCGCTAATGGCTATTTATACCATTATTACCCGCGGCCCGGCTCCGTCGAATGACGTCGCTGAAATTGTGGAGTTTTAACGGACCTCCAAACTTATGTTATTCGACTAGTAACTTAAAGATTGAGTGGTAATAATTATGATTTCAAAATGTAAATAACGGCATGGGGTTAAAAGCAGTTCAGGCAAAAATAAAATGAGGGTTAACATCCTGCACCCAACAAGTTGTAATTATTCTCTTCATTGAAACAAATATAATTAGGACTGACCTATCGAGCCACTGACCATGCCACTTAACTTCCATAGCAATAATGGACTCCATAGCAACGGGCAGACTAATTTGTGTGTGTTCCCACAATGCATTAGAAATTCGATCTATTGGGCCATTGACCATGTTGCTTAGCAACCATAGCAACCAACGTGAGTCCATAGCAACGGGAAAGTACTGGACCGATTCAACCAAACCTCGTGTGTGAAACCATAATGCCTAGGAAATTCGGTCTATTGGGCCACTGACCAAGCCACGCAACACCCATAGCAACCTGCGCGACTCCCTAGCAACGGGAAAACTACTGGGCCTATTTTAACCGAATTTTGTACCTGGGCCCAAAATGTATTGGGAGATGGACCCATTGGGCCATTTATCATATCAGGTGACATCCATAGCAACCAAAGCGATTCCATAGCAACGGAGAAAATACTGGGCCGATTTTGACCGAATTTGGTATGTAGACCCACTGTGCATTACGAATTTTACCTATTTGGCCACGGACCATGTTACATAACTTCCATAGCAACCGGCGAGACTCCATAGCAACGGGCCAACTACTGGGCCGATTTCAACCAAACTTGGTGTATTAAACCATAATGCCTAGGGAATTTGATCTATTGTGCAACTGTCCATTCCACGTAACACCCATAGCAACCTGCGCGACTCCCTAGTAACGGGGAAATGACTGTGCCTATTTTAACCGAATTTGGTATCTGGGCCCATAATGCATTGGGAGATCGACCCATTGGGTCATTTATCATCTCACGTGATATCCATAGCAACCAAAGCGACTCCCTATAAACGGAGAAATTGCCGGGCCCATTTTGATCAACTTTGGAATGTGAATCCAAAATGCATTATGGATTTGACCTATTGTGTCATTGACCATGTTACATAACTCCCTTAGCAACCAACGAGACTCCATAGCAACGGGCAAACCACTGGGCCGATTTCACCCAAACTTGGTGTATGAAACCATACTCCCTCAGGAATTCGACCTATTGGGTCATTGACAATGGCACGTAACATCCATAGCAATCGGCCCGACTCCTTAGTAACGGGCAAACTACTGGGCCTATTTCAACCAAATTTGGTATCTTAGCCCATAGTGCATTGGAAGATCGACCCATTGGGTCATTTATCATATCAAGTAACATCCATAGAAAACATCGCGACTCCCTGTCAACGGGCAAACTACTGCGCCGATTTTGACCGAATTTGGTATGTGGACCAACAATTAATTACGAATTCGACTTATTGGGTCATTGACCATGTTACATAACTCCCATGACAACCAACGCAACTCCATAGCAACTTGCAAGCTACTGGGCCAATTTCAACAAAATGTGGTGTATTAAATCATGATGCCTAGGGAATTCGAACTATTGTGCTATTGACCATGCCACTTGACACTCATGGCAACATGCGCGATTCCATAGAAACGGGAAAACTACTGAGCCTATTTTAACCAAATTTGGTATCTGGGTCCATAATGCACTGGGAGATCGACCCATTGGGTCATTTATCATGTCACATGATATACATAGCAACCAAAGCGATTCCTTAGCAACGGAGAAAGTACTGATCCGTTTTTGACCGAATTTAGCATGTGGACCCAAGGTTCATTACGAATTTGACCCATTGGGTCATTGACCATGTTACATAACACCAATAGCAACCAACGAGACTCCATAGCAACGGGCAAACTACTTCGCCGATTTCAACCAAACGCCGTGTATGAAACCATAACGCCTCGGGGATTCGATCTATTGTGCCACTGACCATGTCAAGTAACACTACCGATAACCTGTGGGACCCTAGCAACGGGCAAACTACTGGCCTATTTTAACCAAATTTGGTATCTGAACCCAAAATGCTTTATGAGATCCATCCATTGGGTCATTTATCATGTCACGTGGCATCCATACTAACCAAGGCGACACCATGGCAACGGGGAAAGTACTATGCTGACTTTGACATCTTTTAGTATATGGACTCATGATACAATTCGATTTATTAGGGCACTGACAAAATCACGTGCACAAACCTTTTCAGAAGTTTTTAACAATAGAAATAGTGTAGGCCCCAGCCAGTTAAAGTGCGCTGTCCAGTAATCTTTGTACAATGTAAAATTAATATCTATTTCATATACAATAAACAGTCTAGAAAAAAATTGTCCACATTTGGTGTATTCAAAAAATATTAGAAAGTTTCTTCATCAGCCCATGAACTCTCAGTAAGAGAATGTTATTCTTACCTCTTTAGCAATTAAAATTGCATTCTGTCGCATTAATTTTGATAATTTCTATTTTGTATTTATCACCTTGAAAATATACATGATACCAGATTTGTATCTGTATGGCAGAATAGAGAATCACTACCATTTTTCCCCATCGCCCTTTTTTGCATTGTATTACTATAATTTTCTTGTTTTATTTTTATGATGGAATTGCCGGAAATCTGATGATATTTGTGACCATTTTGGGTTTTTTTTGGTTCGATTTGTATTTCGAGGTGAGCAAATGCGGAAAGCTTTCGTTTAAACCATATCCCCCCGACGTTTCGCGTGCGCTTATACCCTGGATGTTGCACGCTCTCATATACCTTGGATGTTGGGTGCATCCTTTGCCATGACTATTTGTTCAAGGCATTCTGACCAATCAAAAAACCGAATTCATCGGAATATAGGTACAAAGTGTTATAGTTGTCGATATTAAGCACAGGTAAAAGATGAGGAGTGGCCTAAAATAATAAGAGGTTAAAATCAAGATATTACCCTCACATTTGGTATAATTTTTTTTTATAATATAGCGTATACTTTCGCGTGTATTGGAGATGTTCAAGACTTATAATTTACTTGCGGGTCTCATTATCCGGTCTGCTTGCGAAAACTGAGATCGTAAATCGGAAGTCGCGCTATACATTAACCCTTTACCTAACCTGAAAAGCAGACGACACTTGCAAAAATAATTCTTGAATAACTACTTTTTTTCATTTTTTGTCTCAAAAACCTAGGTTATGACCCCTCGTTGGAACGAGCTCGACGAGCTCGTTCCAACGAGGGGTCATAACCTATGTTTTTGAGACAAAAAAATAAAAAAATAATGAAAATTAATTGGCGATTTTTGAGAATAGCGCTGGCCGGTTTTGGCCGTTACGTTAGGTAAAGGGTTATAAGTGTAATGTTTGGGGTTCAAATTAAAATATCAATATCAAACTTCGGATATCCATTGGATATACCCCAACTCACCAAATAATGTTCATTTGGTGTTTTGGGGACCAGAAGTTTCCTTGCGGTCTCTCTGTCCTTGGTTGTGGAAAAGTGAGATCGCATGTTGGATATCACGCTATACAATAAAAGTACAATTTTAGGGTTAAAATTAAAAATATCGCTACCAAACATCGGATATATATTTGGTATACCCCATACCCCATATAACCAGATAGCGTTCATTTGGGCACCCTAACCCCTGTACTTTGCCAGCGGCCATTTGCGGTCTCATTTTTTCTGCCTGCGGTATTATTTTAGTACGACAGGTCTCATTGTTTTCTACCTGGGTCCTTTTTTAGTAATAATATAATAACATTTCGGCCGGCCGCTGATTTGTCGCGGTTCTCGTATGAGAAGGCCTTGGTTACCCATGTTCTACCAGCTGCCTCCCTATTCCCGCGCTTCTTCTCTCCTCCCAACACTCGGGGACGAACTGCTTGATGACACTCCTTGCCCCATTCTTCCCAATCTCTCCGATTAGTATATTAACCCTCTCCTTTGAGTCGTCCCTAACCACATGCCCTTCATTCTCCCATCCCACTTCTCCATTATACTCCCCGTGACTCTTGTTCTTTTAGACTGGTATTTTGGGCATTCTATAAGAAAGTGTTCCAGGGTCTCCACCACGCCCACGTTACACATCTGGCTCTCCTTTTCACTGTTTTTCCCAATTTTTACCCTCGGATCCAGGGACCACGACCTCAGCTTGAACAACAGTGACCCCCCAAAGGTGCCATCAAGGTACTCTTCAAAACCAGGCTTCTCTTTATCACGCAGGCCACCCAAAGATCTCTTTGATTTGACCCCCTCTCGCCAATTACGGTTACAATCCTCCATGACCCTTTCTCTGATGATCTTTTTGCCCTGGTTTGCTCCAACGTCAAGGTCCGAGATCTCCAATGAGTAGTTTTCTACTAGCTCCCTCACTTGGACCATCCCCCCCCCCCCCCCCCCCCCCCCCCCCCGTCTTGATATTTGAGTTGAAAGTTTAGTACAACCGGATATTCAATGTCAAAAAGAAGTTGGTCAGACTTTGTAGTCGGATTGTTTTCGTTTCACTGTGGCGAGAAAACACTTTAGCAGATTGCATGAAAGTATATATATGTATTACAGATTGCGTCGCCTCTATTGTTTAAAAACAATACACGGAAATGAAAATAAAGAACACTAAATAAAGGAGAATTACAAATATTCGTTTCAGATTTTTTTACTCTTCGGGTGAACATTTCTATCAGCCTATCTGTCAAGACTATCGACCATGCGATAGAAACAAACAAAATGTTTTGTTTCAAACGAGAAAAAGTGTGTTTTTGATTTAATACCAATAAAGATAGAAAAATTAACATGTTTCAAAACATATTTAACCCACAGATAAAAATAGCATTGATTTTTTCGTCAAATGAATACCGCAATGAATCCCTTCCCAGGCATAAGTTAAGAGAGACTTGGCATCATGTTTTTTGTTGTTGACGAGTGACAAAACGGCAGATAGAACACTCAAACTACAGGACAATGATTGCGTGAGTGGACATTCGAACCCTGAGTATCCAAACAACCAATCAATACAAATATTTTCAATCATAACACACAGATGTTCCAGCTGGAGAGACTGGGGAGGGGTGGTCCCTAAAAGGTGAAAATCGTCTGCTAGTAGCAGTGTCGCGGGTCTTATAATATTTTGTCCATATACACTACAAGTCAACATGAGTTGAAGAATAACCAGAACCGGTATAAACTATAGATGTAATGTTTCCTACACTAATAACACAAAACTCCGACATAAATATACATAAATTCTTCTTTAGACCATGTTCTCCTTCACCTTAAACTTACATGTCACACAGTGGAAGCTGTCTTATTACAAACAACACCCACAAAGTGGAAGATCCATGCATGGCCGGGGAAAGGAAATTTCGGCCTCGGTGTTAATTATGTGACCACCACCAACCCCCCCCCCCCCCCCCCCCTTTCAAATTAAAAAAATCTGGACATTGCACAGATGATAAAGGCATCTGCAGCGAGTGCCGAAGGCGCTATCGACCATTGGGTCTCCCCCAAGAAAATTTTTAAATCAGTTATTAACCCTTTACCCAACGTAACGGCCAAAACCGGCCAGCGCTATTCTCAAAAATCGCCAATTAATTTTCAAAATATTTTCATTTTTTGTCTCAAAAACATAGGTTATGACCCCTCGTTGGAACGAGCTCGTCGAGCTCGTTCCATCGAGGGGTCATAACCTATGTTTTTGAGACAAAAAATGAAAAAAAATAATTATTCAAGAATTTTTTTTGCAAGTGTCGTCTGCTTTTCATGTTAGGTAAAGGGTTAAATGGAGACTTCTGGTGGCTTTAGGGATGAAAAATCACGTTATTTTTGGTCGTCAAAATGACGTTTTTAGCAGCATGTTTCAAATGTCCAAGTTCATCAGGGAGTATCTGATGGCGTAGCGCAATAACTATTGACTGCACAATTCTTGAAGTGATACTTATTACATGAAGTTGATTTTATAAAGTTATTACTTCAAGAATCATGCAGTTCAGAATTACAACCGTTGGTCAAGTGCACAGATTCATTCCCAAGTGTCAGCTATCACTACAACTAATATTGTCCGCAATGGCACTGCATCGACAACCCGCTATCTCTGACTTTTTTTGTTGACTTTCTGTCTCCTAGTTGACATACAACTGCTAGCTTTTAATATTTTTACGTTCAGCCTTTCATTCCTTGGTTCTTTGACCCTTCCACGGCCTTCATAGATTCCACGAATCATCTAAGAAACAACTGGTCGAATTGTGACGCCTTGTACGACTCTTCTACACACCCGGGTGTTTACTCCTACACCACCCCCTAGCTTCTTGGCTCCAAGCTCCTTTAGATTCAGATTCAGATTCTTTATTTACGGAACACATACATGTAAAATGGTTACAAATAAATATATTGCACAAATGTAATAAGTAGTATACCGTGAGAAGTGGCTTAGCCAGATTGGTTGTCTACCTGCCACCCATTGGAAGAATGTGACCAAACGAATGAACGTAGAATCAGTTATGTGACACAAGATGGAGAATGGCGATCGAATCATTTCTTTTCTGGGGCCGGAGGTTTGGTGCATCAAACACAAGGTTGGCAAGAAAATGAGACCAGTTGTTTAAATAATGCTGTGTAAATCAATCTGTGAAAAAGATTCAAATTCAGATTCTTTATTCACGGTACACATACATGTAAAATGATTAAAAATAAATATATTGCACGAATGTAATAAGTATGGTACCTGGCTCCAAATTCATATCATGATATTCGTGATTTCTATCTGCATGCCGTATGTTTCACTCCCATTTATCCCTTTAAGAGTTTGTCCCGAAGATCTCTTACCAAGCACCCATCTCCCAACACCCAACTTGCAACACCCTACTCTCGGCTCCCCATCTAATGTTGGCTCCCTTTTTTCTGAAATGAATCGTATGCGGAGTCCTACGAACGACTATTTAGTTCTTTTGACGAAACTGTTTTCAACTGTTCTCGGCACACTAATTGCAGCACTTCTTTTTCACACCGACTGTACGTCGTTGTTCTTCTATCAAAGACGATGCGTCGAGTTGTTCAAACAATTCGAGAACAATTTCTTATTGCTCATTAGCTCTCCCCAGTTCTGTGTGGCTGCATACCACTACTGATGGGAACTGGGAAGAGTTAATGAGCAATAAGAGATTGTTCTCACAATTAGTAAACGAGGGGAGGCAATTTTGGTAGTAACAGTTAGTTGTAAACAGACAGTAGACAGTGGTACATAAAGCCAATGATTATTAGACCTTGTGGGTGGAATTTGTGGATGACAGTTGCAGTATATGGTAGGAAATTTTCATCGTACTAGACGAACACGAGTGCATAAGACGAAATCATAGGCAGGCACGTAATGTATGATTTTTTATTTTTATTTTTTTTTTGGGGGGGGGGGGGGGTGGAGATGGCGGACAAAAATTGATCAACAATTCTGAAAATTTAGAAATACTTATATTGACAAAGAATCAAAACCATTTTTTTTATATACTGATCACTGTTTTTTATTTTAAACTTACTGTAAATGCCGAGTTTATTGTTTTTCACAGGAAGGGTTGAAATAAATGGACCACACACACTATACGTTCTGTATCAATACTTCATAAGCTAGCAATACAGCAAAGGGGATCTAATAAAACCTTTACAATTGTATTTTCATGAACTGTATTTTTATTATAACTATTTGTCGTTGAAACTGAATCACTAGCGTTTTAAAGGGCGTGGCAACTTACCAGTATACTGCAAAAAATATAGGTTCTCTTTAGAACCAAAACTGGTTCTAATCTTGTCCCTGAGACGGAACCAGTTCTGTTTAAACAGTATTTATTTCAAATCAAATAAATTTATAAAGATTAACATTGAATATTAACAGAATTAAACATAAATTGATGGGGTTTCAGTCGTAAGTTTAGAGCTTTAGGTTGTCTCAAATCATTATTAAGCAAAGGAGATATGAACAGTTGGCATATCGAATCAGTTTTGGTTCTTTTCAGAACCAAAACTGGTTCGATATGCCAACTGTTCATATCTCTTTTGTTTCAAAATGTTTGGCGACTGCGTTGAATAAGCTCCAAGTTTACTGCTGAATCTACTTCAGTTCATGTAATATTCTGTTAAAATTGAATGCTAATCTTGGTAAATTTATTTGATTTGAAATAAATACTGTTTGAACAGAACTGGTTCCATCTCAGGGACAAGATTAGAACCAGTTTTGGTTCTAAAGAGAACCTATATTTTTTGCAGTGTAGGTAAACTGTCACGCCTTCAAAAATGCTAGGAAGAATTGGTTTGCGCGCGGCGATGGGGCGCAGGGGGCGTTATTGGGGCAGAATAGCCCAGGATGTTGGAGTCTTTGCCTTGTTGGCGAATTATCACTTCCCCGCTGATTTTCATCATTTTGGGGAAGTATCCGAAGGAGAACATGCATTGAAGATATTCTTTTAACCTTCTGAATAGATCATGGCATTGTTTTACACTGCTAAAAAAATATAGGGGTTAAGAAATAGAGAATGAAGAGACGTGCCGCACAGGCGCAATAACAATGACTTTCATCCTATTTATTTTTTCGATTGGGAAGATAACATTTTGTAAATTCAGAGAGAACGAAGTTACAGAATGAAGATATTCAGTAGACTTTCTGACACATGAACTTATAGGTATGGTCACATGATCCATCAGCAAAATCGTATTTATTCTCGACAGCAGAGAGCCGTAGGCAGTCTTGGCCCGAAGTCATGTCTGGATCACCTGATTTCCATTTTACATATGGTATGGGACCACCTTTCCATGATGTGAATGTTTTGTTTCCAACCAAATCAATACCATCGACAAATACCGCACCTGTAAATACATGATATATAATTAACCCTTTAAATACTAAAGGTCTTTTTATCCGCCCAGGAACATGATACGTCATAATTTCCCCAAGTCGGGTGACAGCTCAGTGAAGGAGTAGGGTAACCAATGCAAAGGCTGCACGTTGAAAATATTCAAAGGTCTACTCTCAGGTAATGAATATGCACAACCCCAAATGCTATCGTTGAACTGACTTGTAAGACACCATCGTTATTGCTCAAAGGGTTACGCAGATTCTTCTGCTCTCTCTCTCTCTCCTCTCTCTCTCTCTCTCTCTCTCTCTCTCTCTCTCTCTCTCTCTCTCTCTATCTATCTATATATATATATATATATGTACACTTCATCAAATATTTTATATAACTTCGTCAAATTGCCGTCATGCTCGGAAGTTTACTTCCTTCTAAGCGGCTTTCATTTTTGACTAATTGTTATTCCGTTACGTTAAGTGCCGTACCAATGTGTATCGCGTCATGGGAACGTAAATTTTAGCGTCACACAGATCCTAATTGTTGAATGGGAATTATAAAATTGATTGAGATACGCGTACGTCTTACAGATCGATTTATTATTTGGCAAGTGGCCGCCTAGCTCCTAATCACGAACCCGTCTATAAAATCGCCGATACATATCTTCCTTGGGTGGCAACAAGTAAAGATATGTTCCGCATTACACGTTGTTCACTGTTTTGAATTGTAAATTATGGACAGATCTTCCTTAGGTGGTAAAAGTGGAGATATATTCCGCGTTTTATGCGCAAATTTTTTCAGCCTTAGAATTAGGAGCATTCAATCATTTATCTCAGCCTCGCCCTGGTAACAGAGGCAGAAGCGAGTTCGCATGCAATATTCACACATTCAACCATTCCTTGACCCGAATTGTTCAAACGCGTTGTTCTCCATATTCAAGTGTATTGCTTGTACAATCCCCGTATCATATCTCCCTTGGGTGACAAAGGTATGTTCCCCGTTTCATGTTATTCCCCGTATCCGAGTCAATTACGCGCAAAATAACCGTATCATATCTTCCTTGGGTGGCAACAAGTAAAGATATGTTCCGCGCTTCACTTTGCTTTTTTGTATTCAAGTGTAAATTATGCAAAAAATACCGTATAATATCTTCCTTGGGTGGCAACAAGTAAAGATATGTTCCGCGTTATTACGCAAAGAGCAAATATGAATTAGACACTATTTCTAAAACCTCGCCCTGGTAACAGAGGCAGAGGCAAGTAAGTTCGTATACTGTATTCACACATCCAACCACTCCTTAGCCCGAATCATTCAATCATTTAAAAGCGCGCCTCCATATCTCCGCCCAGTACCCAACCCGTTTCAATCAGACATCAATACCGCTGATGAAAAATAGAATCTTTTTATACCGTCCTTGCGTAGTAATAACCCCATCCCCCCCCCCCCCCCCCCCGCCCGATCTTTCCAGGGTGTGTAAATGTTTTGTCAAAAGCATCGAAGTTACACCCCCCTTCCCCCTTGAACAGGTACGGTACGTTGATGATATCTGGGGAGTATGGACGCATGGGTTGGAGTCTCTAAAACAATATCATTCTTTGGCAAATACGATACACCCAAGAATACAGGTTGATTTAAGGTGGTCTGAAAATGGGATAGAATTCTTAGACACGATAGTCAAAATTGAAGACGGATTTCTTAAAACCGGTTTATATACAAAACCCACGGACACGCATCAATACCTGCACGCAAAGTCAGATCACCCAATCAACACTAAAAGAGCGATACCATATGGAATAGCTTCAAGAGTAAAAAGAATTTGTTCCGATAATGCTGAATATGAATACCACAAAAATGATATAAAACAACATCTGCATGCCAGAGGTTTACGACGAAAAATTTGTAAGCGAACAACTAAAAAAGGTCGACCAAATCGAGCGTAAACAGTTACTTGAAAAACAATCCAACAAATCAACCGGCGAAAGAGTCCCCGTTTGTGGTCACCTACTCGCGGCGCCTCCCCGACATCGGGAAATGACGCGGGAGCGGATGCCCATTTTACACCGCTCAAAACGCATGAAGTTGGCATCCGAAAAACCTCCCCTGATTTCGTACAAAAGACTGAAAAATTTGGGAGATATCATAGTCCATAGCAAGCATAATAAAATGTTCAACAATCAAGGGACGGGATCTGGTAGATGCGAGAGAAAATGTGCAATCTGTGGGTTTATGCTCCAAACAAAACAATTCGCAGACAAGAACGGGACGGCCTACCACATAGGCAAAAAAATCACCTGCATGTCCAGGAATGTGATATATGGGATTTTCTGCGACAAGTGCAATGAAGTTGTGTACGTGGGAGAGACGGGGACAAAATTGTATGAGAGAATGCAAAACCACCTGAGTAGAATAAAACTTAAGGTTATGGATGAACCGATACCACATCATTTTCTGACCAAAAACCATAGTATAAAGAATTTTAAGATTATTGGGATTGAACAAATTAATCAACAAAATACAGCTTACAGGAGGGGTCGCGAAGCATTTTGGATTAACAAACTTCAAACACTAGAACCCAATGGGCTCAATAGACAAGAATCATTCCAAATATTCTCATTTATAAACTTGCTGAACCGGGGGGGGGGGAATATAAATTAGTGTATAGAGCAATTACACCTAAAAACGCATTCATGTTGAACATAGCGGGTATATGTTGTGAGATTATGATCATTGGGTATATGTCAATGCGTACGTCATGTGTATATGGGGGGGGGGGGGGGGGGCTGTATGGAATCCTAGCCTACGATTGTCAGTGTAGACATTATAGGAGGGGCTGCACTTAGATCAGTGGTGGGGGAGGCATATATATGCTGCAATAGTGGGTGGGGACAAAACATTTACACACCCTGGAAAGATCGGGCGGGGGGGGGGGGGATGGGGTTATTACTACGCAAGGACGGTATAAAAAGATTCTATTTTTCATCAGCGGTATTGATGTCTGATTGAAACGGGTTGGGTACTGGGCGGAGATATGGAGGCGCGCTTTTAAATGATTGAATGATTCGGGCTAAGGAGTGGTTGGATGTGTGAATACAGTATACGAACTTACTTGCCTCTGCCTCTGTTACCAGGGCGAGGTTTTAGAAATAGTGTCTAATTCATATTTGCTCTTTGCGTAATAACGCGGAACATATCTTTACTTGTTGCCACCCAAGGAAGATATTATACGGTATTTTTTGCATAATTTACACTTGAATACAAAAAGCAAAGTGAAGCGCGGAACATATCTTTACTTGTTGCCACCCAAGGAAGATATGATACGGTTATTTTGCGCGTAATAGACTCGGATACGGGGAATAACATGAAACGGGGAACATACCTTTGCCACCCAAGGGAGATATGATACGGGGATTGTACAAGCAATACACTTGAATATGGAGAACAACGCGTTTGAACAATTCGGGTCAAGGAATGGTTGAATGTGTGAATATTGCATGCGAACTCGCTTCTGCCTCTGTTACCAGGGCGAGGCTGAGATAAATGATTGAATGCTCCTAATTCTAAGGCTGAAAACAAAATTTGCGCATAAAACGCGGAATATATCTCCACTTGTTACCACCTAAGGAAGATCTGTCCATAATTTACAATTAAAAACAGTGAACAACGTGTAATGCGGAACATATCTTTACTTGTTGCCACCCAAGGAAGATATGTATCGGCGATTTTATAGACGGGTTCGTGATTAGGAGCTAGGCGGCCACTTGCCAAATAATAAATCGATCTGTAAGACGTACGCGTATCTCAATCAATTTTATAATTCCCATTCAACAATTAGGATCTGTGTGACGCTAAAGTTCACGTTCCCATGACGCGATACACATTGGTACGGCACTTAACGTAACGGAATAACAATTAGTCAAAAATGAAAGCCGCTTAGAAGGAAGTAAACTTCCGAGCATGACGGCAATTTGACGAAGTTATAGGGCATGGTAGGGTAGGATAGGGTAGGAGGTGTCATTCATAACCTATGTTTTTGAGACAAAAAAAGAAAAAAAATAATTATTCTAGATTTTTGTTCACAAGTGTCGTCTGCTTTTCATGTTAGGTAAAGGGTTAAGGTCACATATTTTTGCACAATGGCTGATTGCTGATTTATCCGTAAATAACTACTCGAAACATGGTTACAAAGATTATTTTTTAAATTCTTGAGATAGGATTTTTTTATCAAATATATAATTGAGAAACTTGTGTATTGGATTATTTATTTATTGGTGTTAAAGGTCACATATTTTTTCACAATGGCTAATCATAACCACAACATGAGTATCAACTCAAGACTGGGGGTAAGCGTTAATAAGCCTGTTGCCCATTTTAGAGAGAGTTTGCACCTCCCAAGCATTGGTGACTGGTCCCTATTTTACCAGTAAAACAGAGGGCGAATCGATCAACAATTTGGAAAAGTTACCCAGTTCAAGGCTCAATATCACTCTTGGAGTCACTTTCAATACATCTAATTATTTTACTTTATTGTTTTATTATTATTATTACTATTATTATTGTACATCTAAATTTTCAGTCACAGAATTACCAGAACGGCTTGGAATAGCATGAACTTCTGGTACTGCTTGCAAATTCGGCACTGACTCGCTTGTATCAGTATCGAAGACGAAGTGATGCCCCGAAGCGTGACGCTATTTAGGAAGCTACTGAGGGATATAAGCGGGAGCGCGGTGGCTCAGTGGTAGACTGTTGGACTTCTTTGCTAGAGGTCCCGAGTTCGATCCCCGTCCGGAACGACCCGCGTTGTGTCCTTGGGCGAGGCACTTTATCCCGGCTGCCAACATGGGGGCGGCACGATGACGCTGTGTACTAAGACGTACTAAGTTTGGAAATATAAGCGTGGGTATTTATTTATTTATTTATTTATTTATTTTTGGAGTCTCCCGACACTTCCGACAGTCTGCGTCACCTCATATCGGATAGTTTTACGGGTGGAGGAAGCCGGGATACACGAACAGATAGACAATTAACCATTTAACCCTTTACCCAACGCAGACGATTTCAAAATTTATTATTTTAAATATCATTTTTTAAATTTTTTTTAAAAATTTCAACAAAACCATATAATGTGACCCCTCTTTGGAACGAGCTCGACGAGCTCGTTCCAAAGAGGGGTCACATGATATGGTTTTGTTGAAATTTTTCGAAAAATAATATTTTTTCAGCTGCTGAATTTGCATATTACAAGGGCGGATGCGGGCGATTCTTTGGGTAAAGGGTTAACTGGTCAGGTGGAAGAAGCTACTATCAGGGATTTCAAAAAAATGTTGGTACAGAGCAAAAGCCGACGTCTTCCTTCCTCATCTTTCATATTCAGTCAAACGCAAATAATATGTTGTTAATATAAATATGTTCTATGGCAAATTATTGGAGAGTGCCCGTAAGCACTTTCCAATAATTTGTAATAAAATAAATTTTGATTAAAAAGTTCAGACCACCTAAAATAATCTAGCCCTCAACCAGTTAAACAGTATAGGCCTGTTTCCGGTTCAGGGCCATGATATGTCATACTTTCTCCAAGTATGGTGACAGCTCAGTGAATGTGTGAGCTAACAATCCGAACGTTGAAAATATTGAATGTTCTACCCCCAGCAATGAATATGGACCCTTCCAATTGTATCGTTGATTTGATTTGGAAGACACGATCATGGTTCAAAGGGTAAATCAAATTTCTTTAAAATGGTTACCTACCAAGTTAGTCCTCCAAACCTTTTGATTTCAGTCAACCGAATTCTTGGATAAAATTGATAAGTCGATTTGAACGATTTCGCATTGCGACTGGAATAAGTTAGAAATCAGATGAAACTCAAGTAAATACATAAATTTACAGTATGAATGATAAGGCAGATGACATTTTTGCGTCTTTCAGTTTTACAAAAACGGATGGAACTGGCGGCAGTCCGGTTCATGATGAATGAAAAGAGTTTGAAACTGAAAAAGAAATCTCACAATTATATTAGTGTGCGGAATAATATTATGAAAGACCAAAGCTCAGTATCCGAATATTGGTTGACAGAGAATCGATTCACCCATTTATAACCCATATGCACACATTATCAGAAAATTGTAACTATGGAATATTACACAAGGAAATGATCTGAGACATCAGTGTAGTGGGCACACTGGACAAAGTTGTTTTCTGAAGAACTTCAGATGACCCAAGACTTGACTCCTGCAGCGACATCAGATCGTGCTAAAATTGAAATATTTGGGCATTAACCCTGGTAGTATCTTCCATGTCAGTTCAATGATAGCAATTGGACAAGGCCATATTCATTATTGAGGGGTACCCAGTCAATATTCTCAACGTGCAGCCGAGGAGGCTGTCTACCCCATACATTCATTTAACAGCCATCGTACCTAATTTATTTATTTATTGGGATTTAACGACACTTTCGACAGCCAGGGTCACATCGTGTGGGGCAGTTTTACGGCTGGAGGAAGCCGGAGTACCCAGGGAGAACCACTGAGCAACTGCCAGGCTCCCCAACATACTAACTCCACACATGCAGGGTTACTATTGGTTGAAGACAAGTGCACCATCGACGTGCAGTACGCCTTAGCACACAGCGACACCGTGCACCCACATGATCAATGGGGATGAAGTGTCTTGCCCAAGGACACATACGGTTGCTGCAGGTGGGATTCGAACCAAGCACCTCACGGCTTGCAGCCTGCACCTCTACCTACTGAGCCACCGCGCCCCCATCCTACCTAGCAAAATTATGACGTATCGTGTTCCTAGGTCGGAAAGTGACCTCTTGGGTTCAAAGAGTTAACGATCAATGCTACTGGTCAAACTGCTAAACAACTACACAACAGTCGGACAAATATAAACAGCAGAAAAATAGCGGCAGTGTATGTTTCAATAAGACTAAAATCCTCCTCCTCTGGTTGGACGAGAGCTCGCTTAGTATAGTCTGTGTTTACGGCTCAAGAGGCAAATGTTACCGTCTGACGCCACAACGCGAAATATTTGCAATGACGTCGTCCGTTTCATAACTGCTTCTTCAACGGAGTGACTAGCAAGCCGTTTCATTTTTCTGGATGGTTCACGTGTGCAGCAGACGGTGTTCCGGATGAAGTGTTGTTTAAATTACAAACTGATTTGCGATTTGAACTAAGATGGAATGAGTTTATCTGGTTTATTGATTATTTATTCAGTGATGTCGTGGATACACGAGAGGTTTATTTACTAAACCTGTGATCGTTAAAAGTTGCCTTGAACAAGGCAACTTTTAAAGATCACAAGTTTAGTAAATAAGCCTTTTGTGTTTCACGATGTAGGTTTTGGGCTGTGTCTATTGGAACATATACGTTATTGTGATGAATTGATAGTAACATGGTCTGAGGTTTGCGGCTCGGAGCGTATGTTCAACCTCAAGGCTTTGCCTCTCGGTTAAACATACGCCCAGAGCCGCAAACCTCAGACCACGTTACCGTCAATTCATCACAATAATTTATAATGTGTGTGATGTATAGCTGATCATCATGCCGAGTGGCCTGTATGCCTGGCAAGAAATATGTTCTGCAGATCATGCTGCACAAAGGGACACTTTCCATGCGTTCGCTGATGGGGTCAGAATAACTGAGGTCAATGATAATGAGGGAGAGTAAGCTGATATCATTTCAGATGTGTTTCTAGGTAGTATTCAGTCAAAAGAGACTGGAACTATTTCAAACATCAAAGTGAACGGGACTGTTTTGTTCAGTATTGATGCTGGTACCGATGTTTGTGTTTTGACATACCCAACATTTCATCAACTGTTATCACTGACACTTTCACGATCGATGAAAATACTTCACGGAGTTGGTCACAAATAGCTTTTGTGGATCAACTGAAGGACAAAGTATTGCTTGAAGGAACTTTTGTTTTTGACAAAGTAACAAATCTTCTGAGCAGTCCATCTTCGCAAAAAACTGGGTACTGTCTCTTTTACAGAAGAAGTAAAAGTTTCAAATCTGTTTCGAGGTAACGGGGAAAACAGACCGACGCTGTTCACAAAAATCACCGTTAAAGTTTCTTTATTATTTTCATTTTTTTGGCTCTAAAACATAGCTTATGACCCCTCATTGGAACTGTTGCGGAATAGAAGGAAAAGTTTATCGATCTAGGATCGTCAAGTTTGATTTTTCCACGTTGTGTTTACTGGGGGTTCTGCGAGGTTTGCGAGCATCCACCAGCCCGTAGCGTTTTGTGTTTCCTGACCAGGCGATATCAGACACAGGCTCCAGATTCTGGGTTCAGTAACTTCACGAACTTGTCGTGCAATACACAACGGAGACCAGTTCCAAGTTATCTACTATTTTTATTTAGACTAAATAGATATAATCATCGCGACTAAAAGTCGTTGTCTCTGGCAATAGTAATCAATTTACAAGCAATCAAAGTTCGTACCTTATACACTGTGGCGGCATCTAGGTTTCTTCTGGTGGAGCAGTCAGTGTTCTTCGGGAGCCAGGAGACAACTTGCCTAAGCAGTCGGAAATTGGTGCTTATATTCACCAGATTTCTGATGCAATACTTGGAGTACGTGACGACCGTCAGCAGTTTCTCTCTGACCTCAGGGAAACTAAGGGAAAGTCCCCTGACGTGGCGGTCGCCATTTTGTAGACTCTTATACTGCCATGCAGACTGTCGGTCAGTCTGCATGCAGTCCATGGAATCTTGACTCTAAATTAGTATTCCGCCGGGCGCCAGTTAACCGGCGGAATGTCCCGGTGACTGATGCAAAAATGCAAGTCAGCGTCCCCAGTTTAATGGGGAGTTCCACCAGGTACAAGTTATGATTTGTTAGACAGTTCGAACACCAACATCCCAGTAATACTGCCGAATGTTATTGTCCCATCTGTCAACAAATCCTCAAATGTCACTGCTTTGTTGACAATATTGGCTCTCAAAGGTATGCCTGGTATTGCCAACAGAACATCTGGCGTGTACCCACAGAGTACGTTTGCACTCTTGTCTCCAATTTATACAATTCCGTGTAATTTCATTATAGTGTTTAATTCTGTTCCAAAACTATGAGATCAGCTTAAAAGTTAAATAAACGCGAGTCTATTGAATTCCCCAACAAAGGCCCTAAGAGCTCGAGCTCTTACCCGAGCTGACAAGTGCAGTATAGTTAACCCCCTGTGGGCTCACTTCGCAACAGAACGAGCTCGTTCTAATGAGGGGTCATAAGCTATGTTTTTGACACAAAACATAAAAAGATAGTTATTCACGAATTTTATTTGCAAGTGTTGTCTGCCTTTCGTTTTAGGTAAAGGGTTAAGGACATTTCCAGGGCTGTATGACATTCAACTAAGAAATGAAGCTGAACCATATAATTTATCGACACCAAGGCGTATCACTCTCCGTGTGTTACGCAGTATAATACCCCGTTTAAACAGTGAATTAGTCAGACTTTTGGACATCGAGGTTATCTCATCGATAGAAGAACATACCAAGAGGTGTGTACCAGTCATGGTTTTATTGCATGCCTGTTCTATGAAATCTCCATCTACAGCAACACTAAACCGTACGGAAAATAAAAATCTGTTCCACACATATGTGCGGAACGGAAAATCGTTGACGGACTACTTTTAAATAGAAACGAAATTTCACTGGAATTTTCTTCAAATCGTGCAACGCGGTTAGAATTTGAATCGCCAGTGATAGTTAAAAATCGCCCCCCGAGTTCCAATGTGTTATTTGTGCCAGTAGGCATATAGAACACATTAGAACACAAGGGACGAAATAGTAACATGGGTTCCCCTCGCAAATTTGGTTGGCGATAAAATGTGTTGTCTGTGTTAATAGTTGTCAAATCAATTGCTGAGTGTCCTTCTAATAATTGTTTTATAGACGTCAAGGCGTGTAATAAACACAGAACGCGTGTGAGAGGGTTAATCTATATGGCACTTGTTCCATCGCGGAAGGATAAAACTCGAGGCCTGTGGCCTCTCGTTCTATCCTACCGCGCTGGCACACGTGCCATATCGATTAACCCATTCACACGCGTGTGTCGTTCTGTGTATACACTAAAAGCCAATAGTTCAGTACGACTTTTTGTAGATTTAAGAAAATTCAATAAGTCGGTTAAGAGAGAACGTTACCTGATGCCATCGGTGGACTATAGTATCGCTCGATTGGGCAATGGCAGAGTGTTTTCTAAACTTGATGCTTATTTTGGCTTTTTTCCAAATTCCATCAACGAAAGACTAAACAAAATCTCAATTTTCATAACTCCTTTCGGACGATTTTATTTTAATCGATTTCCTTTCGGTATGAGTTCTCCTCCAGTGCATTATTTTTCTATAAGTATGTAGATGTATCAGATCTGTAATTACCATTACAGTGTGTATCAGGGGCTCCAGAGACAAAATCTGAATCTCGCAACTGCATAATGTAGGCACGTGCTTGCTTACGATTTGTTTAAGTTATTATTTATAGAACACTGCAAGCTTTCGAAACGCTTTTGCGAGGGACCTTGTAAGTTTTTATATACCAAAAGAGAAAAAACACTTCTCAAATGTATAATTATTAAATTATGGAAGCACATTGCTTTTATACTTTTGTGTCTGAATCATGATCCAAGTTGGAAAAACACACAATAAAATTGTTAACGTGCACAGTGTTTTCGGAACGTTGAATGTGTGCGCGCTCAATAACATTTTCCGAGGAACAACTGAAACGACAAGTATTTGTAGGGTCTGAACTGTACAATAAAAACTCTTCTAGTCTGGTGCGTTGCTGGCTTGTATTACAATGTAGATCTGGTGCGTTGGTGGCTTGTATTACAATGTGGATTTTTCGAGTTTACAAAATTGATCCTCTATAATATTACGTGAAACACACACTGATAATGTCCATGATAAATGACCCTGACCGCCCAGTAAAAACTAGAGATAAAAACATTTTTTAAAAAAACTCTAGAAACTTTTGTCCGAAAGCTAATCTAACAAAATTAGCTCTGTCAACGCCATCTAGGGTGTGATCACTCGGACTTGAGATCTTAGACTTGATAGAATCATGAAACCAAAAAAAAACTGAATTGTTATTTGTTATTTGTTATTACTTAATTGTTATTTGTTATTACTTATTTGTTATTTGTTATTACTTACTTGTTATTACTTATTTGTTATTATCACCCTCCCTACTATGGGCAGGCTGCAATTTTTATTACTCATTTGTTATTACTTACCTTTTATTACTTATTTGTTATTACTTATTTGTTATTTGTAATAAAAAGTAAGTAATGACTAGTAACAAAAAATGACCCTCCGGGGCGTCCGTACCCTTTACTTAACGCACACGACATCACGCAATTTAATATGCTAATTATTTTTTGTAAGCAAATTCCATTGTAACAAAACCATATGATGTAAACCCCCGCCCCAAACCCCTCCCTCATTGGATCGAAGATCGCAAAAGTTTAAGACAGCCGCATACAGTTTCATCCAAAACGACTAACATATTTATGAGTTTGAAAATGAAATCTGAAATTAAAATGCTAGTTAACTCTTTATTTAATCCAACGATATCACTATTTAGCATTTTAATTATGTTTTTGTAAAACAATTCCAAAAATTTCAACAACAACATATCATGTAACCCCTTATTAGAAGGAGCTCGTCGAGCTCGTTCCAATGAGCGGTCGCATGATATGGTTTTGATAAAATTTTGGGAAGAATGTTTTTCAACTTCTCAGTTTGTACATTACTAGGAAGGATGTGAATATTTTTTTAGGTCAAGTGTTAATCCAATTATTACAGTGGGGAATTGTAAGATTAATCTACTATCATCAGAATGTTGATGTGTGAAATGTTGTATCAGAGTCTCGTTTTTATTTCTAAGGCTGCATCTCGACTCGTCTTTTATTACAGGCCTGTTCTGTGAAATCAGCATCTACAGCAACACTAAACCATGCTGAACGGAACTCATTGACGGACTAGTTTCAATAGAAGCGAATCTTCACTGGAATGTTTTACAAAGCTTGCACCGCAATTACAATTTGAATCGCCAGCGATAGCTAAAATAGTTACACGGGTTCCCTTCGCAAATTTGGTTAAAATGTTGTTTATATGGATAGTTCGTCCCCTCAGTTCCAATGTGTTCTTTGTGCCTGCTGGCAGCCTACTGGCCTACTGGCAGCCTACTGACAGCCTACTGACAGCCTACTGGCAGCCTACTGGCCTACTGGCAGCCTACTGGCCTACTGGCAGCCTACTGGCCTACTGGCAGCCTACTGACAGCCTACTGACAGCCTACTGGCAGCCTACAGGCCTACTGGCAGCCTACTGGCCTACTGGCAGCCTACTGGCCTACTGTCAGCCTACTGTCCTACTGGCAGCCTACTGGCCTACTGACAGCCTACTGGCAGCCTACTGACAGCCTACTGGCCTACTGGCAACCTACTGTCCTACTGGCAGCCTACTGGCCTACTGACAGCCTACTGGCAGCCTACTGACAGCCTACTGGCCTACTGACAGCCTACTGGCCTACTGGCAGCCTACTGGCCTACTGACAGCCTACTGGCCTACTGGCAGCCTACTGGCCTACTGGCAGCCTACTGGCCTACTGGCAGCCTACTGACAGCCTACTGACAGCCTACTGGCAGCCTACTGGCCTACTGGCAGCCTACTGGCCTACTGGCAGCCTACTGGCCTACTGGCAGCCTACTGACAGCCTACTGACAGCCTACTGGCAGCCTACTGGCCTACTGGCAGCCTACTGGCCTACTGGCAGCCTACTGGCCTACTGTCAGCCTACTGTCCTACTGGCAGCCTACTGGCCTACTGACAGCCTACTGGCAGCCTACTGACAGCCTACTGGCCTACTGGCAACCTACTGTCCTACTGGCAGCCTACTGGCCTACTGACAGCCTACTGGCAGCCTACTGACAGCCTACTGGCCTACTGACAGCCTACTGGCCTACTGGCAGCCTACTGGCCTACTGACAGCCTACTGTCCTACTGACAGCCTACTGGCAGCCTACTGACAGCCTACTGGCAGCCTACTGACAGCCTACTGGCCTACTGGCAGCCTACTGGCCTACTGGCAGCCTACTGGCCTACTGACAGCCTACTGTCCTACTGACAGCGTACTGGCAGCCTACTGACAGCCTACTGGCAGCCTACTGACAGCCTACTGGCCTACTGGCAGCCTACTGGCCTACTGGCAGCCTACTGGCCTACTGACAGCCTACTGGCCTACTGGCAGCCTACTGGCCTACTGACAGCCTACTGGCCTACTGGCAGCCTACTGGCCTACTGACAGCCTACTGTCCTACTGACAGCCTACTGGCAGCCTACTGACAGCCTACTGGCCTACTGGCAGCCTACTAGCCTACTGGCAGCCTACTGGTCTACTGGTAGCCTACTGGCCTACTGGCAGCCTACTGGCCTACTGGCAGCCTACTGGCCTACTGGCAGCCTACTGGCCTACTGGCAGCCTACTGGCCTACTGGTAGCCTACTGGCCTACTGGCAGCCTGCTGGCCTACTGGCAGCCTGCTGGCCTACTGGCAGCCTACTGGCCTACTGGCAGCCTGCTGGCCTACTGGCAGCCTGCTGGCCTACTGGCAGCCTACTGGCCTACTGGCAGCCTGCTGGCACATAGACCACAATGGAACTCAGGGGACGAAATGTCAAATGAACTGCCCAGTGTCCTTCCAATAATTCCTTTCAAAGACGTGAAGGCGAGTAATAAACACAATACGACACACATGTGCGCCTGTGGCCTCTCGTTTTATCCTCCCGAGCAGGCACTCGTGCCATATCGACTTTTTCACCTTTATTCACAGTATATCAATTACATATAAAACACAGTAGGTAAACTAAACAATTCATTTTAACATATTTTGATATACTGCAAGGAAGCGACATAGCAATGTTGGCTGTCTTCCTGTCGCCCCTTGTAAAAATAGAAGAATTTCTCGACAGCAGATCGTGCATTCAAAAACAGTTTTTAAGTCGAGAAATTTTGTGTTATTAACAAAATGACCGAGCAGTTATTGAAGAAATATTGGATAGACCGAGAATACCTGATTATAGCGACTTGACTGTGTATGATACAAAGCTTAGTTCCACGACGTACTGAGTCAAAGAATGTTATATATGGAACATGACTACGACCACCATCTATTCCAAACGTTTTTAAATGTCGATTGACCCATTCACATGCGTGTATCGACTTGCCGAAATATGGTCTTAGAAGCAAGAGCTCGATTTTAATACAGCATAATGGTGATAATATATATTTATCAAAATATCTGAATTTACTGATGACATTGATGGTGTTACAAGTATGAGTGATGATGGGACCGCGGTGGCTCAGTTGGTAGAGACGCAGACTGCAAGCCGAGGGTTCCTCGGTTCGAATCCCAGCTGCGGCAACCGCGTTGTGTCCTTGGGCAAGACACTTTATCCCAATTGCCCACGTGGGGCACGGTGGAGTTGAGTACTAAGGCGTGCTGCTCTTCGATGGTTCACTTGTCTTCAACCAATGCTAACCCTGCTTGCGTGGGGTTAGTACGTTGGGGAGTCTTACAGTTGCTCGCCGTTGCTCAGTGGGTCTCGTCGGATGTTCCGCCTACCTCCGCCCGTATAACTGTCCGACACGAGGTGACCCTAGCTGTCGAAAGTGTCGTTAAACTCCAATAAATAAACAAATAAACTTAATTAATAATGAGTGATGATATCGTTGTGGGTGGCGAAACTCAGGAACTTCATGATGAACATTTACGTGAAACAGCTGATACGAACCTAATTTAGACAAATGCGAGTTTTACAAAACTAGAATATTTCCTCACACAGAAAATATTCAAGCTATTCGTGATTTCCAGGTTCCACGGGTAAGGCGTTTTCGGAATGGTAAATCAATCGAGTTAATTTACACCTGAAATAGGGGGAGAACCACAATCGTGGATCGAACTAAAAGCAGGCAAACCGATGACTGCTGGATGTCAGTGGGTGGGTTTACAACGCTTACAGAGGTGAGGGGGCGTGCAAGAGATGGAGGTGGTTGGCGAACCTGTAGTAGGGTAATTTTTGTTTGAGCTTTGTGACCCAGCCACTGAGGTTGGTGAGACCTTCAAACCAGTTGCAGGCGGTTGAACAGTCTATGCATACTCGGGGAATCCAGTCCATTGTGTTTTTCAGCATTCACAAGTCATGTCAGTAACGGGTCCACTGTTGATATTTGCGACTCACAAGGAAATAAATGCTGGGAAAAATCTAACAATCCCTTTGTTGAAGGGGCTGGTGACCTTAGCGTCGGCTTTTTAATCACCATGTCGGACCGATTGTGTTGGTCGGCTTTCACTTGTCAATAATGAGGCGACTGATGAATTTTGTTCCTCGCTAGTGAATGAATGCTGTGAAAAATTTGACAGTCCGTTTATGGAAAGGGCTGGCGATCTTAGAGTTGGCTTTTCTTATAAGCTCGCCTGGCCAACATCAGTCCGCTCGGAAGGCTTCCTCATGTATGTGAGGACCGAAATCGAGAACGTGTGAAACTTGTCCCAGAAACCGGGTTGGCCGACCACAAATCTTGGTTCGAACCAGAAATTGGGTGATCCACAAACTGGGTATGGGGAGGAGGGAGGGGGGGGGGCACCACAATCGTCGGCGGAAGCAAAAAACAGGTAAACCTAGGCCACTTGAATGCAAGTGGGTGGGTTACAACCTTTTAGGGGTGAGGGATTGCACGTGGTGGTTCGCGAGCCTGTAGTAGTGGTCATTTTTGTTTAAGTTTTGTGACCCACCAGCTGAAGTTGGTGAGACCCTCAAGCCAGTTGCATGCGGTTGAACAGTCTATGTATATCAGGGGAAACCAATCTAATGGTGTTTGTCAGTATTTACTTGCGAGTAACGAGTCCACTCTTGCCATTTTCGACTAAAATACATGCTTGGAAAAATTCAACAATCCCTTGTCTGGACGGAGCTGGCGACCTTAGAGTCGGCTTTTTAATCACCCTGTTGGTGCGATGGTCGATGTTATTGATCTTTTTCTACAGGTCAGTAATGAAGCCACTGTTCCATCTTGTGACTGGCATGTAGATTAATGCTGGGAAAAATCAAACTTTCTTTTTATGGAAGTGTCTTTCGACCTTAGAGTCTCCTGTTTTTAATCAGCCCGCCTGTCAAAAACATCAGTCCGCTCGACAAAACTTTCCATACAGAGATCCTCCTGTTGAAGACAGGGGGATTTCACACATGCATGTGAAGACCGAAAACGGGAACGGGTTAACCCTGAACCAGAAACCTGCGTCGCTGACCACAATAAATGGTTCGAACTAGAAATCGGGTGACCCACGAACTAGGGAGAACCACAATCGTGGGTTGAACCAAACAATAGGCAAATCTAGGCCTGCTGAAGGCCAATGGGTGGGTTTACAGCCCTTGTAGAGGCGATGGGGTTTGCAAGACGTGATTGCCGAGCCTGCAGGAGTTGCCATTTTTGCTTGACCTTTGTGGCCCATAAACAAACTGAAGTCGGTGAGCCCCTCAATCCAGGTTCAGGCTGTTGATCAGTCCATGTATATCATGGGAATCCAAGCCAATTGTGTTTATCAGTATCGACATGTCAGTAACGGGTTGATTATTGATATTTGCGACTCGCAAGTATTTAAATGCTCGGAAAAATCTAACAATCCCTTTTGTGGAAGGGGCTTTTTAGTCACCCGTCGGTCCGATGGTGTTGATCAGTTTTCACTCGTCAGTAACGAGGCGACTGTTGAATTTTATGACACGCAAGGAAATATGAATGCTGGGAAACATCTAACAGTCCCTTTTATGGGGAGGGCTTCGGGCTTTTCCTAATCAGCACACCTGTCCAACATCAGTCCGCTCGGTAAGGCTTTCTTATGCCGAGGTCTTCAGACTGAAGACAGGGAGATTTCAAACATGAATGTGATAACCTAACTCCAGAACGGGTGAAACCTGACCCAGAAGACTTGGTTCGAACTAGAAATTGGGTGGCCAACGAACTGGAGAAAACCATGGTTCGAACCGAACAGCAGGCAAACCTAGGCCTGCTGACGGCAAAAGAATGAGTTTCTAACCCTTATAGAGGTGGTTGGCGAGCCTGGTTGGCGAGCCTGTAGTAGGTGGTTGCCGAGCCTGTAGTAGTGGCCATTTTTGCTTGAGATTTGTGACCCATCAAATGAGGTTGGTAAGAGCCTCAAGATTTAATCGATTAATCAATGATCAACATCTTGATCGATCCAAAAAGTAATTGATCGATTAACCGTTACTTTTGAACTACTGTATTATGGGTTAGCAAAGGAACAAACTTGCTAAAAAACAGACAGACCTTGCCACACTGACTCACATCAATTATATGAGACAGAGTAAATCATGCAAGTTACTTGCAGGCATGCTTGTTAAAGTGAATGATCATCATACTGTATCAGTAGCTGGAAATGGTCATTCTTAACCCTTTACCCATTGCGGGTAGCAGACGATACTTGCAAAATAAATTCATGAATTACCTAAAAATTTCAATTTTTGTCTCAACAACATAGCTTATGACCCCTCATTGGAACGAGCTCAATGAGCTCGTTCCAATGAGGGGTCATAAGCTATGTTTTTGAGACAAAAATTGAAAACATAACAAATTTGAATAGAGATTTCTGTATATAGGCCGAGTCGGGTTTGTTTGTTACTTTGGGTAAAGGGTTCATGCTGTAAATCATCAACGGTATGGCAGTTATTCAGATATCTATTTGGACGAGTGATTAATCGGTTAACCAATGTTAATCCACGTGATTAATCGATCAAGAAAACTCCTTGACCACTTCAGCTCAAATTGCGACCTTGGAGTCGGCATTTCAATCACGCTGTCGGTATGATGGTGATGGTCAGTTTCTACTCGTCAGTGATGAAGCGCCTGTTGACTCTTGTGACTCGTATGTAAAGAATACTGGGACAAATCTAACAGTCCCTTTTATGGAAGTTTCTGGTGAACTTGGAGTCGGCGGCTTTTCTTAATCCTCCCACCTGTCCAACATCAGTCCACTCGGTAAGGCCGCCTCATTCCGAGGTCCTCCTGCTGAAGGCAGGGGGATTACAATCATATATATGTGAAGACAGAAATCGAGAACGGGTGAAACCTGACCGAGAAACCGGGGGCGCCGACCACAAACCTTTCTTCGAATCAGAAATTGGGTCCGCCCACGAACTGGAGGAGAACCACTATCGTGGGTCGAACCAAAAAGCAGGCAAACCGGGGCCTGTTGAAGGTCAGTGGGTGGCTTTACAACCCTTATAGAGGCGGGGGGGGGGGGGTTGCAAGATGTTGTCGGAAAGACTATGATAGTGGCCAATTTTGCTTGAGCTTTCCGACCCATCAACTGGGGTTGGTTAGACTCGCAAGCCAGTTGCAGGCTGTTGAACAGTTTATGTATATCAAGGGAATCCAATCCAATGGTGTTTGTCAGTATCCTCATTTCAATAACGAGTCCATTTTTGTGGCAGCGGTTGCTCTTTATTTCAGTCAATCATTGGTCGCGGCTGTGGGGTCGATTCTTTGTTCTTAACGGGTCGCCATTTTGGAGCGTTGTTTCTTCTTGTGTCTTGTGGCATTATCAGCCCTTAAAAGTGCCTAAGAAAAGTGTCTGCACCAAACCAGTAACATGTCTTCACTCGAAGACGGGTAGGATATAGATGAGATGAAAGTCGAACTCGGTCCCCTTTGTTACTCTTCCCAATCTAAGTACCCGGATGGAGAAGTCTTTGTACCTCCAAAAAGTATCCTCATTGGTATCCTTCAAAAGTCGCTCCCAATCCACATTAGTCCCCAAACCACCGTGCCATAAGTATCATTATATATCAGAATTCACCCCATGTGCTGCATATGCACATGCACACTAGCATCTATCAGCACATCCATGTGCCGCAGGCGGTATGTACACGTTGTAACACATTGTGTACTAGCACAGACACATTCTATCAACTAATAATCCCACTTTCTGGGGAATCGCCTCTAAAGTCTGTCTATACCTATACAAATTCCTTCCCATCGTATCTGCCCATGTGCTGCGTGTGCTGTGCGTACATTGTGCCCCAGTAGAGATCCAACGCGTGTAGACATGCTTCGTGTGATTTGTTCACGTCGCTACACATTGTGTACTAGCACACAGGCGTATCTGGAAAAATCGGAATAGGCTATCCAAAGTCATAACATAAATTGAACAGGTCCAAGAGTACCGGAGTGAGAGCAACCAGAAAAGAGCCCGTGGTAGGCAGTAGTAGCTAGTGACAGTCAAGAAAGGAATGTAAACTATTCAAAATGAAAGGTACTTCCGTTCTGCAAGCGTACTCCCGAACCATAAGCAGAAGCAAAACAATGCTCAGAACTTGTGAGACCTTACCAGAAAGGCTGTCGTATTTTTCCACAGGTATTACTCACTTATACTGTCAAAATGAAATATAATCTTTCAAAATAGAACCATGCAACGCACAGTGTTTTCTGTTAAAACAGAAAAACGCACAATTGATTGCGTATTATTGATTGTGCCCTATCGACGAAATATTGACATGACTGATCCTCCACCAACATTTTGTTCCATCCAAACAAAAACTTGTTCTCAAGTACATGTATTTATTTCTTCATTTCCAAGAAAACGGTTTACTGAATGAATTCCAATCAGGCTTTCTTCCAGGTCACTGCACAACTTTCCAGTTATTAGAACTATTCTATTCCATTTGTCTCTTGATAAATGGCTTCAGACTTGCGCAATTTTCTGCGACATCTCAAAAGCGTTTGAGAGAGTTTGGCATAAAAGGCCTTGTTTTAAAACTTCGCCAATATGACATCACTGAAACCTTGATTGAATGGATTTGCGACTACTTGCATGATAGAAAGCAAAGGTTTCTTGTTCAAACTACCTTTTCAGACTAGAGACTCATACGAGCTGGACTACCACAAGGCTCTGTTCTTGATCCGTTTCTCTTCCTGATCTACATCAACGGCATTGCTGATATCCTTGATGCCTTTGCTAGACTGTATGGTGATACCCGTATAATAACAAGTGCTATGTTCTTTGATGAATTTGAACCACTACTAAATAGATACTGTGCTGAAGCTGGCCGTATACTTATTGTTGGCGACTTAAATTTTCATCTAGACATACCTTCCGATCCTGATACACGTCGTTTCATAGAGTTGTTGGATTCACTGGACTTGATTCAGCATGTTCATGAACCAACACATAATAGAGGACATACTCTGGACCCTATTATCTCTCAACGATATGAGAGCCTTGTCAAGGATGTTCATGTTCATGATCCATCTCTTTCTGATCATTTCCTTGTGATTAGCAAACTGCATGTTAAAAAACCTGTTGCTGTCAAGGGAAAGGTACTGTTCCGCAAACTGAAGAATATAAATATTGAGAATTTCATGCTCAGAATTTCTGAAACTTTTGTAAAAGCTGAAATCGATAAAAACAATTTGCCGTTAGATGATATGGTTGACACCTATAATTGTAATTTAGAAAGCTCATTGGATGATGCTGCCCCTTTACTTTCAAAGTCTATCTCAGCAAATGCTGCCCGACCCTGGATGAACGATGATATTGTTGCATCCAAGCAAAAGCGGCGTAGGCTAGAAAGGCAATGGCGACGTACCAAATTAACAATACATCGTGAAATGTTTATTGCCCAGTGTAAAGTTGTGAAGCATCTCATAATATTCTCTAAGAAACAGTTTCTATGTAGTAAAGTTGAAGCTTGCAAATCTGACCAAAAGCAACTTTTTAAAATTTTACAGTCTATGGAAACAAGGCATAAACCTAAATTCTCAGCTGAGCTCTCAAATGCTACAATTGCTCACAAATTCTCGGACTTTTTTGTTTCTAAAATTGAGAAAATAAGGAACCTACTTGATGAAACGCAAGCTATAAGCGTGAATTCCTCTCCCAGCACACCATCCAATATGTCTGGAAGTCTGTTGAAATTTGAAACAGTGCCGAAGGGTACTGTTGAAAAAATTATCATGACCTCGCCAAACAAGAGTTGTGCGCTGGACCCAATACCCACTTCGTTGTTAAAATCTTGTCTACCTGCTCTCATTGATTCCATCACAAAAATTGTTAATGAGTCCGTATCAAATGGTTATGTGCCCCCATGTCTCAAGACAGCTCTAGTTACACCTCTTCTCAAAAAAGCTTCATTAGATCCCTGTGAACTGAAAAATTATCGACCTGTTTCTAACCTGCCATTTATATCCAAAGTTACTGAGAAGGTAATAGCTCAACAGCTAAGGGTGTTTTTAGATGACCACCAACTAATGGAACCTAAGCAGTCAGCATATCGTCCTGGACACTCTACTGAGTCAGCTCTACTTAGTGTCCAAAATGATATTCTTCAATACATTGACCATCGAAAAGCAGTTGTGTTAACTTTGTTAGATCTCTCAGCTGCATTCGACACCATTGACCATACGATTCTATCCGATAGGCTCGCTCAATTAGGTATTGGTGAGTCAGCACTGAGATGGTTCCAGTCATACATATCAGATAGGTCTCAATGTGTTACCATTGATGGCACTCGGTCGGAACTTGTGCCACTCAGATTCGGGGTACCTCAAGGATCGGTCCTAGGCCCCATTCTTTTCACACTTTACATGCAGCCCCTGGGGGAAATTATACGCTCCCATGGTATAAATTATCACTTCTATGCCGACGATTCACAGATCTACACAGACATTGACCCAACAGATAGTTTGGTCATAGAAACTAAATTTCAAATTTTGGATCGTTGTATCATTGACATTAGGAAATTTATGCTGGTAAACAAATTAAAATTGAATGACGAGAAAACAGAACTCATAGTGTTTACATCTAGGTATAGACCCGCCCCAGATACACTACCCTGCCTTAAAGTAGGCGACAAGGTAATAAACCCATCTACAACTGTTAGGAACCTTGGCGTTTATTTTGACAATCATTTGACCATGGCGCCTCATATTTCAAAAATCTGTCAGTCAGCTAATTTACATATTCGAAAAATTGGTCGAGCGAGGACAATCTTAACGAAAAATGCCTCAGAATGTCTTGTGCATGCATTTATATCATCACAACTCGATTACTGCAACTCACTCCTCTATGGTATTACCAGTAAACAGATTAACAGATTACAAGTCATACAAAATACGGCAGCTCGCATCGTTACTTTAACAAAGAAAAGGGACCACATTTCTCACAAATTAAAAACATTACACTGGCTCCCCATTAAGGCTAGAATAGAGTATAAAATTCTCCTTTTTACTTACAAATCATGCCTGAATCAAGCTCCAGAGTATATTTCCAAGCTAGTTGAAATTTACAGACCCAAACGCCTCCTTCGTTCAGCAGGTCAAACCCTTTTGAAGGAAAAATCGTATACTTTGTCAACATACGGAGGCCGTTGTTACAGCATTAGTGGTCCTAAACTTTTTAACAGCTTACCTGAATCCGTCAAGTCTGCCCCTTCCATTAACTCCTTCAAATCCAAATTGAAAACATTACTTTTTGAAAAATATTTTTAAAGAACACATGGGGGAAGGACTGTATACTTAAATTTTTATTCCTACTAATATCTTTATAAAGCGCCTTGGAACTCTTTCAAAATTGTGATACGTGCGCTATATAAGTGTATATATTATATTATTATTATTATAATTGATAACAACAGGAATTTCTTATAAACGTTCTATGGCCCTTATCGTAGAACCAGCCATCCAGGGGCTTTCGCGGAGAAAGCAAACAGCGTCAGTGTCCAGCCCTATGTAATTTCTGAGTCCTGATGGTACTGCTTGGCTACATGTTTCAATAACATATATTTCTAATGTAAAGAGTGTAAGTCTCTAGTCATTTGTAAATCAATTTGAATATCTCATAGCCACATCCATGTATAGATTTTCTATTCTATTGTATTTATGGAGAAGAATTAACATAAGTTGTATAACTTGTACTCCAACCCTGTTCACAAATTTATGGCAAATAAAATATGTTTACACAAAAATCCAAAGAAAATTGTTTCAAACCGTCGTAAACAATGCGAGCCCTGTCCTACAGATTTGACAGATTTTAAACTCTGATTTTGGGCGTTAAACATTGAAAACTGTGAGGTTTTTCATTTCAAGGGTGTCCCGTAATCTAACATAACGATAACAATTTATAAATTTTCCAACCCATCACCAAGGGGACAGAAAGTCAGAAAAGCGGACATATTTTCGTCTCGCGAAACGTTTCATATCTGACACCCACTTTACAAGTCAAATTCAATTTTGAATACAGTTAGTATGAGGAAGACTTTTATGTGTTCGGGGCCGTTTCTAAGGGTTCATGCCGGATTATGTCCAAAGCTACTGTAAGTTTAGTTGGTTTCCACTTGGCGTTTGTCCAATCTAATAACACAGTTTAACAAAGTAAACAAACACAATTTAGCAGCCTTCCACAGCATAATGTGTCCTTTGTACATGTATATTCCTGTAGTAAGTCAAGAGGACACTGGTTTTGCGATGGAAATACAAAGACAAGTTATTGAGCAAGCTTTCAAACTAACTCAGCCGAAAAAAATGAAAAAAAGGAAAGAACGAGAGATCAACAAGGATGAAGGAAAGAGATGGATTACTGGAACGTTGTGGATTTCAATTCCTCTGTTTTGAACTGGTCGCTGATGGTCAGCTCCTCCTACAATGTTGCTCCAAAGGTTCAGCCGACACCATTCCTCCTGTTATCTTGGGTGTCATTAATCAATAAATAATCCTACGAAATAATTGGGCGGAGCTGGATAGGTAGGGGTGACGTGGAAGAGAATATCAGACAACTTTCAGAGATAAAACGTTATTATATAGTTGACTCTTTACCCAATGCAGATAGAAGACGACATTTGAAGGAAATATTCTTAAATAACTAACTTTTTTTTCTTTTTGTCTTAAAAACACAGCTCATGACCTCTTATTGGAACGATCTCAACGAGCTATGCCCTCGAGACAAAAAAAAAATGGAATTAAGAATACGTTAAAATATGAATAGCGATTTTGAAGAATGGTGATCTGATTGATTCTGTGTTTTTGAAAAAAAATAAAAATAGTCGGTGTTCGTCGTTACAGTACGTGGAGAGTGGATTGTAACTAAACCACCCGCGGAGTGGAGTTATCATCCAAGCTATAACTTTCAAATTGTATACATATCGACAAAAACACAAGCAATGTTTCAGCCAATGGACATCCAGGTTTAACCCGGAGGTCCTTTGGCTGAAACTTGGCTTGTGCTGGTTATACTTTGCAACAAATTTGCAATTATTGCTTGGGTTGAATCTCCACTTTGTGGGTGATTTAGTGATAATACACTCTCCACGTACTGTACATTGGGTAAAGGGTTAATTATAAATGCCGAGCGTACTTATTATCTCTGCCATATAGGTATTTGGCCAATTGATGTATAAATACAAACTTAATAAGAACGCATTACAAATAAGAAATTAAACAAAACATTTCAACTTGAATTATGAAGCTATAATAACCGCACTGCCCAGAGAACTACAGATTCAACTTTGTGCCAAGTTTGACAAATCTTTATACCATGAATACCTATTCTACTATATATAAAAAGCCCATGACATAAATTTTTAGGTTTTCACACCAACCGAACCGGGATGAAAACGTCATCAATAGGATTTCAGTAGTTAAATATTACACCTGCAGTGGAACCTCGCCTTGAATGTAAACGTTGTCTAAATTTATCACTCGACGTCTCGTGATGAGTGAAATGAAACAGGAAGTTATTTATTTTGTTTTTAAATAAGTTTATCTCCTAGGATTCCAAAAATTAACAAACATGCGTTGTCTCGTGTGAATAAAGCATCCATAACTCTAAATAGTATGTTATTATGTTATTAAAATGAAAAAGGCCCCGTAATTTTCGCGTTTTGTTTTCTATTTCGTTTCGGCGATAAAATTGCCAGCGGAAGTACCGCCCACCGGTGCTCATGTAAACAAAACAGAATCGCACATGTGAATATTGATGTATTTAACATTTAAACTGTTATAATCTGACGATCATGGTTTAAACAAAATACACCCAAAGTAGCTTGGTGTACCAAATGTTCACCACTCGTGGTGAAGTGGTGTTAACCGCGCGCCAAAGGCTCGCGGTTAACACCACTTCACCACTCGTGGTGAATATTTGTTACACCAAGCTACTATAGGTATATTTTATATGTCTGATGGACGAGATGACAAACGAACGACACTGATTACTTGACTTTGCTTTAGTAACGGTTAAATATTAACAGAGTACTCATTAGGTTCTGCATTGTTACATAAGGAGAATAGTCAGATGTATTATTTAACCTGGAGGTCAAATTTATATCGCTTCATTTAGGTAAACAACACTTTTAAGATGTAGAGATCTTCTGCCTCCGGACCAGTGTTCAAGAAGCTTTAATTATGTTTAAAGTCTTTAATTTTGTTCGAGAAATGTCACGACATTCTAATGGCTTGGAGCGGAATGTTTTAGAGGGTTTTTTTTCTCCATTACATAGAATGGCATGAAGCTTAATCCAATAAACTGTTCAAATCGTACCACTGACAATACTCGGTGAAAGATTTCTTCTGGAGAGTATTCACATTGTGTCTACATTACCCAAACTGGACACAGAAATCAGACAAAAGTTGAAACAAATTTCGAAAACAAATACAATTATTTCCTGCCTCAAAGTTATAGCTTAGAATCCCTCCAATGAGAGGTCATAGGTATGTTTTGGAGGGAAATGTAGAAGGAAATATATTGTTTTTCAATAGAATTAGTCGGTCGTTAATTTAGTTAAAGGGTTGCATTTCAACATTCTGATCAAAGTACAGTATAGCTGACTCCACCCCCCCCCCCCCCCCCCCCGCAACCACTTAACAAATTGATTGTTTATCAGAGAATACCAAATAGACCTTAGTTAGTGAACACGGTGGTAAGATCTATTTATGCACCAGTTATGGGGATGAAAAAACAAACTTGTAACACAACTAGGAGAGTTCCAGTGAGGATAACACAAAGGTTGTAAATTTATTTATCATTCACTGGTAAAAAGTATAGAAACTTTATAAGGATCAAAAGAAAAATATAATTGACAACTGAATGAAAATATTACAAAGTTAATTGATTCAATGACGATCACAACAGAGAAAGCGGGTGTAAACGGGTGTGACTCTACGACATAAACCAAAGGATTTGCCATCAAAGTTTTAAGGAATGAAGCACTGGTTACGGCTCAGTGCTTCTTTCACTGAAGATTTCCTGAAAAACTACGGATTATTGCTTGAAATAGCGCCCGTGTGCAACACTGTCCTCGTGTGGATTTTGACCATTCCATGGCGGCCTTATTGTAAAGACTGAGTGTTTCAGTTATCGAATATTCTGACTGATTATATGTCTTAACTGGGGGCACGGTGGAGTCGCGGTAACCGGTTCTCGTCATATCAGCGAAGTTAAGCAACGTCGAGCCCGGTTAGACCTTGGATGGGTGACCGTCTGAGCGATCGATTCGGACTCCCGCGTTGTGTCCTTGGGCAATGCACTTAACCCCGACTGTCCACATGAGGGCACACTGACGCCGTGTACTAAGGCGTACTGCACGTCGATGGTGCGCATGTCTTCAACCAATCTGACCCTGCCTGTGCTGCAGTGTGGAGTTACGATGTTGGCGAGCTGGCTGCTACTCGTCGCTGCTCGGTTGTTCTCTCCGTGTACTCCGGCTTCCACCCCCCGTAAAGCTGTCACCGACACGACATACCTCGGCTATTAAAGTGTCGTTAAACCTTAATAAATAAATAAATATATTTCTTAACTAAACATATTTCCCCGTTGAGAGACGTGTTCCATAAATGCAGTTCGAAAGAAACTTCAGTTGGAGGAGATCTTCCCGCAATATCTCAGGTTTTGTTTTGTTTTTGTTATAGAGAATGCATTAGAATTAACATTTTTTGACAACTAATGAACTACGGTGGCATGTGTCCGTGTTTATGGGCATCTTCAGGCGTTTATAGGCTGCCTTATGTTTTTGAGATTCAGAAATAATTACGGGCTGTGAAAGTAAATAAATTTCAAAAAATGGGTGAAAGAGATTAAATCACGGAGCCTTCTCTCTCTTCTTTGGCTTTCTCTTATCCAAAGCAAACTTGTTACATTCTCTCGACATGTTAATATGGCTAATTACACTTGTTTAATCATCCCTTTACTTCAAATTATCTTTCTTGTTTTTGTTACTGTGCCTTTGCCCCTGTCAGGGTTAGGGCGGTTGCTTCAACCTTCAATAGTCGTTTTGTATCCTTACATCTGGCCAGCAGGTTTGTGGTGGTCCTTCTTCTTATTCCTTCCAGACTACGTATGCTAATTAGTAAGTGGGAATGAAAGATTCTATAGCTGCAGGGGAGGTGAGAAGAAAAATGAAAAATTTCCCATGTTCAGTTAGAGGAAGAATAAAACTTAACTGGCTTGTATTTTGAAACGTATAATTATTTTAGAATTGACATGTCTTCCATAATTATGTCAAAGTGTGTAATAATAGAAAATTTAGTTCTCTACAAGCGCGTGTCGACTTGAAACATTTATTTATAAACAATGGGTGTAACCTGCAGTACTTCTGGTCAAAAAGCGGGAGCCAGATTTGAACAAATTAACAACATTATATAAAAAAGAGTTACTCATAACAACGGTTGATAAACGTAACTCCTAAACGGATATTAAACCTTTCCGAAATACAGGATTTGTCAAGCAGCGTGTAAGTGTGATATGAAGGACTGATTACTTAGTGTGTGTGTTACAGGATGGACCTATTACTCAACTGTTACATGAAGAACTGATAACCTAATTGTTATAGGAAGGACTGATTACCCATTGTGTAAGTGTCACAGGAAGGGCTGATTACCCAACTGTTATAGAAAGAACTAATTATCTAACTGCTATAGGAAGGAATGATTACCTTTCGTGTAAATGTTACAGGAAGGACCCATTACCTAACTCTAAAAGGAAGAACTGATTACCTAATTGTTATAGGAAGGACTGATTACCCATGACGTGTTACATGGATGACTGATTACCTAACTGTTATAGGAAAGACTGATTACCTAATTGTTACAAGAATGACTGATTACCTATCATGTAAGTGTGACATGAAGGACTGATTACCTAACTCTTATAGGAAGGATTGATTACCGATGATCAGCTTCTACATACACTCTTACTGCACAAATAAACACCATATAATTACTGCCTAATCACCACGTGAATTAACTCTTATATTTTAATTCAATAATTTTTAAATACGATGAGGAATATTTATTTTTCTGTAACCAGCAAAAAACTGTACACTCTGGCTGAAAAATCATTGATAACAAAAAAGTGAAGCAACATAATCCCCCCCACCCCACCCCCACCCCCCACCCCAGGTTAATAAGATCATCTCCTTCTTAACACGAAATTCAAAGGTGCGAAAATATTTTCGCATTTCGAAATTCATTCAAGCCCCAGGACCTTGTGGAACTGACTGATCGTTCATTGTTTCCATTAAGAAAAAACAACACTGAGTTATTTATCGTTTTTAGCACAAAATTCTGGCGTTTCAATTTGAAAACTCTTACTACGTTTTCAAAACGTGGATCATTCCGCCACAGGTCACTCGTATTACTTGAAATTGTTCTGCTTTTCTCCTGGAAAAATTCCCTTACGAAAAACGGACCAATGTTTTCCTTCAGTAACCACGTGTAATCTGTCCATTTAACGAAATAGGTTTGATCCCATTTATATACTCCGTCTTGAGGACCTTTTCGACATAAGGGATCCTTTTGCATGTCTTTTTACTGGATTGTTTGTTTTTTAATTCTCTCAATTGTTTTATTCCGTTAAAAGAATGTGAACTGCCTTTTTCGAAACTGTCCTGGTCAATTTGAAAAGTTTCGACAAATTGTCTATATTTTCATATAATAGCCTAGACCTCGAACTAAGAGCGCTTGCCTCCAATAAAAGTGATACCACAAAACAGCCATAATAGAGCATATGGCTGAGTGGGAAGTCCAGAGCAACTTCGCGGTGGAAAATAAGACCCAACTGGCAGCTTTGGCTGAAAGAATATCGGTGATGGAAGGATAGACATACCTAAAACAAATGCCACCTATGTTACAGGACACACCACCACAACAACACGACAGTATAAATTATTGTGATGAATTGACGGTAACATGGTCTGAGGTTTGCGGCTCGGAGCTTAAGTTCAACCGAGACGCGAAGCGTCGAGGTTGAACATACGTTCCGAGCCGCAAACCTCAGACCATGTTACCGTCATCTCATCACAATAACGCATATGTTCCAAGAAGACACAACCCATAGCTCGAAACCTACATTATAAAACACGAGAGGCTTAAGTTGCCTTGTTCTAGACATTTTTAACGATCGCAGGTTTAGTAAATGAACCTCCCGTGTACCCACGACGGCACTGAATAAATAATCAATAAACCAGATAAACTCATTCCATCTCAGTTCAAATCATAAACTGGTTTGTAATTTAAACAACACTTCATCCGGAAGACCGTCTGCTGCACGTGTGAAACGTCCAGAAAAATGAAGCGGCTTGCTAGTCTCTCCGTTGATGAAGCAATTACGAAACG
This sequence comes from Pictodentalium vernedei, assembly GCA_031216915.1. Classification (NCBI taxonomy): domain Eukaryota; kingdom Metazoa; phylum Mollusca; class Scaphopoda; order Dentaliida; family Dentaliidae; genus Pictodentalium; species Pictodentalium vernedei. The sequence goes on along the minus strand of CM062288.1, from coordinate 12,471,449 downwards.
GACAACGTCATTTCAAATATTTCGCGTTGTGACGTCAGATGGTAACATTTGCCAATTGAGTCGCAAACATAGAATATATTAAGCGAGCTCTCGTCCAATCAGAGGAGGAGGATTTTAGTTTTATGGGAACAGGAGCAGTTTGGTGCATACACGTTCCCGCATTCCTGCCCACCACATCAAATAAAAAAGAGTGTGTAGCTGAGTAGCGGCCACCGATACCAACCAAGCATCAGGGATATTTTCAGACATACGACAGAACCAAGTCCACCCCCCCCCCCCCCCTACGTACAGTCTGTCACATATACTCTTTAACCCATTGAAAATATTTAAAATCCACATTATGACGTACAAGATACCCACAACCGAAATGGATGCGGGTTCTGAATGGGGCGGTTGGTTGTCATTGGTTGTCATTCAGTTTCTACTTCTGCTTTCAGTTCCGGCATTATGAACAATCTTGATCGCCGAACATAAACCCATTTCCTAAGCGCATTGACAGGGTACCCTAGTAACTAGCACCGGGGACCTTTAACAAGAGTCGCAGAGTCATCCGTGTCCTTTCATATGGATTTGGTACTATTGATATCATCAGCAAAAATTTTCAGTGAACAGTCCTGCCAATCCAGCTGGTTTGTGAGCCATGACAAGCAAGCACCAGGTCAAAAACCATTGCATAGATGTTGCATCAGGTTAAGCGACTTTACTGAGACACTGATTCGTCGAACGTTTGACCTCGGAACTACATGTATCCAACATTCTAATTCTCGGTGCAGGTACTGCTCAAAAGATGTCTTGCTTCCATTGCACTTTCAACCGTCTAGTGCCACTATTATCGTTAGATTCAAGACATTACCTCCATTGGCGATCCATTTACCTTCAGCTACCCTCACGATCCTCATTTTCCAACGCAATATGGAGTTTGTGCAAATTCGCATCCAGTTTAAATATTTTTTCCGGACTAATGTGTAGACCATAACATCTAGTAGTTGCCGTAACCGTTGCCGCATGTATAATTGTTGCCGGAATATCGGGTAAATGTGAACGAAGTTTAACCTTTTACCCAACGTAACGGCCAAAACCGAACAGCGCTATTCACTAAAATCTCCAATTATTTTTTCCTTTTTATCTCAAAAACGTAGGTTATGACCCCTCCTTGGAACGAGCTCGTTCAAATGATGGGTCATAACCTATGTTTTGGGACAAAAAATGGTTTTATTTTGTCTTCAAAATAATTAATGACCAGAGGGAGAAATCCTTATCAGGTCGTCAATGACAACAATCGCATGAGCTCTTCTCATCCTTATCGAGCAATTTGCACTGAACGAATTGTCTCAGTGGTGTATTTTTGTTTCAACTTGAATTGGTCGTGGTCATTATTCTCTTCAAAAAACCCACCCACCCTTGACAACTGTTTTTTCAAACAATTGAACCAGTTTATTTGCAGACTGCCATCCATATGTCTTAATATAATAATAATAATAATAATAATAATAATAATAATAATAATAATAATAATAATAATAATAATAATAAATTAAATTTTGATTATTAACAAATATTTGTTAATTTTTATATGGCTATTAAATTATCATTCATTTATGATATTATACAGTGGACGTTGTCCATTATAAAAGGTAATATATACATAATATTTTCAGAAATTTCTCATTTGAAATCCTGTGACATTGTCCATTTGATGCTGAATTTCTTCTTTCAATCGATTGTATTGGAAAATAGCAGTGCGACGATTGACGATGGATAATTGAAGTATCAATTACATTTTTCTGAAATTCAGCTATTATTTTTTATCCTGTTATTTTTTCATTTGTATTTGTAAAATACCAAACGGCCACTTCAATAAAAGCATTATCAGCTTAACTTGTGTTCACGCATCACTTTCTACCCGGGCTGATCATTAAAAAATTAGTTATTTAAGAAGTTTGTTTGCAAGTGTCGTCTGCTTTTCATGTTAAGTAACGGGTTAACTCCTTCAGCCATACCAATGGTAGATACCCTACAACGACCCTGAAGGTAGTCACTCATCATCAGTCTTAACACAAAACAACAATCTTTTCGGATGGGCATCCACGATTGAACACTGGGCTAAAACTTGGCTCGTTCAGTTCAACCCCCTTAAAACGGAATCCATGATCATATCACGTAAAAGTAACGTTCCGGTGCACCCACCTATATATTTAAGCGGAACTCAAATCTCCGAGGTGAGTAGTCACAAGCATCTGGGTGTAATTTTGAATAAAGGTTGTACATGGAACGACCATATCGATCATGTGTGCGCTAAAGCCTGGACACGTATTGACATGCTCAGGGCCCATAAGTTTACACTTGATCGGAAAGTCCTTGAAAAGATATACTTCGCATTTGTCCGACCTCTTTTGGAATACGCTGACTCTGTCTGGGACAACTGCTCACCAACCCAAGTTGCTGACCTGGAGGAAATACAAGTGGCAGCAGCAAGAATAGTTACTGGTGCCACTGTGAGTTGCAGTAAATACCTTCTCTACACAGAAACTCAATGGGGTTTACTGGAAGAAAGACGCCGAAAGCACAAGCTTATCCAATTTTTTAAGATGTACCATAAATTAACACCTACATATATCTCCAATAAGGTGCCACCAATTATTTCATCTATTACCCAAAGCCACAATCTCCGATCGGAAAACAACCACCGTGTTCCCTTTTGTCACACCAATTTATATAAGTTCTCGTTTATCCCGGAAGTTACCGACCAGTGGAATGGATTACCCCCCTCAGTAAGAGAAAATTCTTCACTCACAAACTTCAAGACGTTTATAAATAGTGCGAACTTGCGACCACCAATTTTTTACTATGGAGCCAAATCCCGTGCTGCACAAATTTATCATTGCAGGTTACGCCTGCATTGCAGTAATATCAACGCCCACTTATACGATAACCATCTCTCACCATCTCCACGCTGCCAGTGTGGGGATCTCGAAAATGCTGAGTACTTTCTCGTGCACTGCCCAATCTACGACGATGCTCGTAATTCCACAATCAATGCGTTACCATTTACTCTTGAGCCCTTCACACTACTATTTGGATCGGAATGATTGAATAATAATGATAACCTTATTGTCTTTAGAGCCGTGCAGGACTTTATCATGCTGAGTGGACGCTTTGATAACAGTGCACTCATTGACTTTTCCTGTGTTACACCAATACCGATATATTCATCGAGGCTGCCCTATTGAATATCCTTTGGTAGCGAACGCTGAATTCAGGTTGTTCCCATGTTTCCTAGTTAACCCTTTGCCCAATGTAACGGTCAGTGTTATCCATGAAAATCGCTATTTAAATCCTTTTATATTTTCAATTTTTGTCTCGGGAACATGGCTTATGACCCCTCGTTGGAACGAGTTCGATAAGCTCGTTCCGGTGGGGTGTCATGAGCTATGATTCTGGGACGGACATTGGAAATTTCCAGTTATTCACAAATTTATTCTTCAAGTGTCGTCTGCTACACTTGTTGGGTAAGGGGTTAAGTTCCTTTTCCCATCTCATTCTCCTGTTCTCTCTATTGCTCTCCTTAATCTCTCTGGTTCTCATGTTTAAACAATATTTTACTTAGTGCTTGCTGCTACTATTAAATTTCGTCAGTAATCCAAAGGAGACGGCTTATACAAGCTAAAAGCTTACTGCTGAATCCGTTCAACAAATCTCGTCCGTGACTCACTACTTTAATGCATACCATTGTATTGTGCACTCTGTATGACAATCACCTTGTAGTTTTTTTATATGTGTGCATCATATTTTCTCATGAATAAATATTGTTTAAATTAGATGGGCATTCGACTCTACCAGATGAACTAAAGCCCTCAAGCTGAACACAAACAAAGATGAGACCAAGAAGAACATAACTCAAATAAGAGTACATCAGAATTATGATAATGCTGTGTTACGAGTAGCCTTGAATTATTAGAATTCGGTCATTTTAATTACGTTTATCGTAATTGTTTTACTCGTATGAATCAAATCAGGAAACTTTCAAGGCGGTTCATAATTTTATACTTTTATCCGAAACGTTTCTAGAGACCTTATAGTATCAGCCTCCAGTTGCAATGAGACGAGGATGACTGCACTGTCGATCGTCTGTGACGGTACTGACTGGAGCTCTCCCCGCAAAATCAAATCGCTGTAACTGTGGCTGTCGGTGGGGATTATTACAATTAAGTGGGTGTGTGGGGCGTGTTTCGGGGTCGTGCTTCGGTCTCTGAGGCGGACCGTGACGAGTAGAACGTTGAGTCGTGGTCGGACCTCGGAGGGCGTGGCGGGGCCTTGATGCGTGTTCTGTTCATCCTTATGATGGTGGTGATCGATTCATATTACAATATCTTGTGAATAAGTCAAGAATGTTCACGAATATAAAACGAACTATTTATTTGTGTGGATGAACAAAAAACAACACTTTAGAAACCACTGAAATGAATGTGCCTGTATCGGACCCCCTGATACAACCATCTGTATCAGGGGTTCTGATACTATTCCGAAAAAAGCTAAAAGCCCCGACTGAACAAAATAAAAAGAAATACAAGATGTTTTGTGACATATTCAACAAAGTAAAGCGGAAGAGTAAAGCTATGTATTATGAAACATCCTATTTATCAACAAGAATGACATGAAAAAAACCTGGGAAATTCTAAGGAGGGCAATTCATAAATCTCCCAATCAATTGCTAGCTCCCACGAACTTCCTGGTGAATAACGATGAGATCAGTGACCCTAACGACATCGCGAACCATTTCAATGATTATTTTTCAAAAATCGGCCAAAAAACTTCTGAGCAAATCCCCAATGCCAATGTACAGTACACAGATTACATGACGAGGCCAAATCCAAGTAGTTTATTCATGGCTCCAACATCACCTGCTGAATTAATTTCAATAACGAATCTAATGAAACCCAAAACGAGTGCCGATTGTGATGGCTTATCTACCAAACTTTTAAAAAATTCGATTCATGAAATTGCACAAGTTTTGGCACATGTTATAAATCTATCGCTATCCAGCGGAATTGTTCCCGAGAAACTGAAAATTGCCAAGATTGTGCCAATCTTTAAATCAGGAGACCCTCAGAAATTCAAGAATTACAGGCCTATTAGCATATTTCCCACATTCTCAAAACTGCTAGAGAGAACTATTCTAGAAAGATTAACAAGCTTCCTAACTAAGTACGATATCCTGTACGGGCACCAGTATGGCTTTAGGAAAAAACATTCAACTATACACCCCGTACTACAACTTCTCCATAGTATTGCAAACAATAACGACAAGGCAACGAAAGATTGCACCCTATCGATATTCCTAGACTTATCAAAGGCATTTGATACGATTAGCCACACCGTTTTGTTGAAAAAAAACTAGAGTATTATGGTGTTAGGGGCCTTTTCAACAACTGGTTTCAGAGTTATTTAGATCGACGAGTGCAATACGTCACTTATGATGGATGCAGTTCTGGATTCGGGAACAGTAAGTGTGGTGTTCCGCAAGGATCAATCTTAGGCCCTTTTCTTTTTTTAATTTATGTAAACGATTTTAGTGCTGCCACACAGCTAGATCTCTCGTCCTTTGCTGATGACATACAGGTCGTACTTCTCACTATTGTCTTGAATCGCTTTTCAGTGTTGCGAACCGCGAGATTTCTAAGTTAACAGATTGGTGCGCTGCAAACCACCTTGTTTTGAATGCCCAAAAAACTAGGTATATGCTGTTCAGCCCACCAAATAAAATATACAATACAAATGATAGACGTCTGAGTGTCTACAGCCAGGAAATCGCGTTGGCGGACACAAATGGCGAGTCCGTGATAAAGTTTCTTGGCATATACCTGTACAAAAAACCTTAAATATAAGTTTCACATCTCTAATATATGTACCAAAGTATCGACAGCACTTTACGTAATGAACAAGGCAAAACATATCCTACCGTACTCTGCCCTTAAAACTCTGTACTTTTCACTAATACACAGTCACCTGCAGTACGGAATCGAAATATGGGGTCATCGTAATGCCGCTCCCAGATTATTCTCACTTCAAAAGCGAGCAATCCGCCTGATTAATAATAAAAAATATAATTGCCACACTGATCCGCTGTTTAAAAAGTGTAGAATATTAAAACTGAAAGACCTCTACAAGTTGAATGTATCCTTATTTATGTTTGACTGGCACCACTCTAATTTACCAAAAACGTTTGAAAACCTCTTTAATATTAATATATATCCAACGGGCATGGAAACAAGGCAAGTAGGCCTGCTGCAGTGTGGTAAACCAAGGACCAATTTTTCGGCTCAGTTACCAAAGTACGCTTTTCCGAAAGTATGGAATGAGCTCGATAGAACTTTAAGAGAAACTCCCACTAGAGGATCATTCAAGAAGAAACTTTTCATTACAATTTTAAATTCATACTCCTCAAGCGTAACTTGCAATAATCCCTACTGTAACGATTGTAGACGCCAATGAATGCTGGATTAATGATAAGGTCAGGTGTCTTCCATGACTTATTTATTGATCTATTTGTATCTCATCTACCCATTTATTCTTCTATCCCATTATCCCAATCCCATTATTCTTATCTCATCATCCCGTTGCATATAAGGAACTGTTTAGAGTTCAACATTGTTATTATAATTAATTTCTATAGAACCAGTGAGCTTCTTCTGCCACATTCTCAACACATTTATGTTTACGTTATTGGAGACAGCAGGTAGACGGCCAATCTGGCCATGCTTTCTCCTAACAGAATATCATTATAATTACTTACATTTACAGATTTTTACAATTATTGTACTATAATATTCTGTTGAATAAACTTTACTTACTTACTTTACAGCTTCAGACTGAACACAGACAAAATAGACGTTGTATGTAAGATAAATATTTTATATACTTTTCGAAACGCTCGCGATGGATCATTATGGTAGTGCCTGAGGGAAGAGAGGAGCGACGGCAATCTGTCTTGTGATGGACGGTACTGTTCAAACCCAATTCGACAATCTTGATTCAGGTTTTTTCCCGCGGGGTGGGGGACGTCATTGGATAATCAGATGTTGTGTTAATTCACAAATCATAAATCTCTCTCTCTCTCTCTCTCTCTCTCTCTCTCTCTCTCTCTCTCTCTCTCTCTCTATCTATCTCTCTCTCTCGTCCTATTTATTTCCTTATGCAACATTGAATGCAAGAGGTTAAGGAACAATCAAACATTTGTGTTAATATTAATACTGATATTCTTGCCATTCTAACAGGTTATATGTAGCTTTGCTTGTTTTGTGGAGACGACGAGTTATAAGCTTTCAGCTTACAGTCGAATCCACCAGCTTGTTCTATTCACACTATGTTTGCTTGTACATTTGGAAATAAATATTGTTTAAACTAAACTAATTGTTTTAATGGAATGCCAGCGGCAATATCAACGGAAATAAAATGCACACATTTTGACAATTCAAAACGGAATTAACGGAGTTGTTATGCCGCAGATGTGATTCCAATACATCATCGATGGGCTTTCAGAACCGAAACACTCCCTCTTGAAGTGGAAACTGACAGGTACGCGAAACCGAAAGTGCCGCTAGAACAAAGAATATGGAAATATTTTGTTCCGTCAATGCTGTCGAAGATGAAATACATTTTTTAATGAACTATGAGATTTATGCTGATATATGGTGCAGTGGTGGCGCCAGGGGGTCAGAGGGGGCTACCCCTCCCCCGCCGGAGAGGTCCAGATCCCCCCTCCCACCCCCACCCCCGTCGGAGATTTTTAGTCAGTCCGTCGGAGAGTCTCGTAAACCCGACTGCACGAGAAATTTTCGACAATTAAATGTATTTATTTATTGGTGTTTAAGGTCACATACTTATGCACAATGGCTAATCGTGACCGTGACAGTTTTACGGGTGGAGGAAGCCGGAGTACCCGGAGAGAACCACCGAGCAACGACGAGCAGCTGTCAGCTCTCCAACATCGTAACTCTGAACTCTGCACCGCAGCACAGGCAGGGTTAGGGCAGGGTTAGATTGGTTGAAGACATGCGCACCATCGACGTGCAGTACGCCTCAGTACACAGCGTCATCGTGCCCCCATTTAGGCAATCGGGGTGAAGTGTCTTGCCCAAGGACACAACGCAGTTGCCGCAGGTGGGATTCGAACCGAGGACCTCTCGGCTAGCAGCCTGCACCTCTACCAACTGAGCCACCGCACCCCCACAATTAAATGTAGATATCTCGTCTTGTCAGTCTCGAACCCGTGCAGCACTGGAACTTTGATAGAGAATAGTGATTCTCACGAAAGTCCTTAATGTCGTTCGTCAAACTGGCTTTATAGATGAAATATTTCCCGACCTTATTATAATATGTTTACTTTAACCCTTTACCTAAGGTAACGGCCAAAACCGACCAGCGCTGTTCTCATCAAAAAATCGCCAATTAATTTTCATTATTTTTTTCATTTTTTGTCTCAAAAACATAGGCTATGACCCCTCGTTGGAACGAGCTCGTCGAGCTCGTTCCAACGAGGGGTCATAACCTATGTTTTTGAGACAAAAAATGAAAAAAATTAGTTATTCAAGAATTATTTTTGCAAGTGTCGTCTGCTTTTCAGGTTAGGTGAAGGGTTAAATAATCAACAAACATACTCAATTTACTTCTATTTTGGTTCTCCAATTTACCAATTTTCACTCATTTTCCTTCGTTTGGGAGGTCAAATGTTATAGCCCTCCTGTCGGAGAGGTCAGCCACCCCTGATATGGTGTGAACTTCTTGAAAAAGCAAGCAACTTAATCAATAATGGCGACAATCAAAATGTGACGGGAACTTTTCTGTTCATAAATCAGTGTGATGAGTAACAGCTTCTCTTGGCATCCACCTTGTATAAAATGTTTAATCGTAGAAAAATAACACTTTTGTAAATGAGCAACCAACACTTAAACCAGCTTCGTGTATACATTATCCTGTAAGTTGCACACAATTTCGTGTATACGATATCCTATATATACAGTTAAAACTAGAAGTCCTGTCATGAACTGTGCGATTATCTAAGCTTAATTGCGCGTAGGAATTGCGCGCAATTGCCATATCAAATGGCATCCAATACACGGCAGGTTCTCCCGGTTACTCATTGCAAACACAGGAAATGTTTCTGCCAATGTGCCTTGTGCACAGGCTATATGTACAAAATGTGATAGTCTTACTATGGTCATAACGCGTAGATTAACGCGCAGATCGACGTGCTATTTGTGCGCATTTCATGACTGGACTTCTAGTTTTAACTGTATGTATATGTTACAGTCTATGTGTCAAACTAGTCATTTGGTCAAATAACTAAAACAGTCAGTCTTTTGACCAAATGCCTACGACCGCCAGTCACTTGGTTAAATGCCTGAATGTCCGAGCCATTTGGCCAAATGACAGCATTTCATTGCCTTAAGTTTGACAGATAACCCTGTGTTACGAGTAACCTTGAATTATTCGATTTCAGTCATTTTAGTTACGTTTATCGTAATCGTATATAGGGAAAAAAATAATACAGTTAAAACTAGAAGTCCTGTCACGAACTGTGCGCTTATCTCGCTTAATTGCGCGTAGGGATTGCGCGCAATTGCCATATCGAATGGCATCCAAAGCACGGTAGGTTCTCCTGGTTACTCATAGCAAACACAGGCAATGTTTCTGCCAATGGACCTCCAGGATACCCGGGGATCCTTTGGCTGAAACATTGCTTGTGCACAGGCCATATGTACAGAATGTGATAGCCTTACTATGGTCATAACGCGTAGATTAGCACTCAGATCGACGTGCTATTTGTGTGCATTTCATGACAGGACTTCTAGTTTTAAATGTATGGAATGACAGCGGCAATGTCAACTTTTATTACAGTTTTCTTGTATTACATGTTTCACCTTTATTATCCATGTATACCGTAGAATAAAATCATCCATCAATCAATCGAACAACGGACATAAAATGCGCATCTATAGACAATTCCGAACGGAATTAACGAGTGAATGTTATGCCGCTGGTGTGACTCCAATACATCAGTAAAGCTGGAACATCCACTCTTGAAGTGGAGACCGGCAGGCATGCGAAACCGAACGTGCCGCTAGAACAAAGAATATGCAATTTTAGAAACTTAAACAATAATAGCGACAATCAAAATGTGACGGAAACTTTTCTGTTCATAATGCAGTGTGATGAGTTACAAAGTCTCTTGTCATCAACCTTGTATAAAATGTCCAATCGCAGAAAAATAACACTTTTGTAAATGAGCAATCAACACTTAAACCAGCTTTGTGTATACATTATCCTGTAAGTTGCACACAATTTGTTTCTTGCGCGCAATCTCCCAGTGTTATGTCCGTCGCTGATTCCCTCTATGGGACACGTGTACGCAGGGGTTGCGTGTATTAGGACATTGTACGTTTTCTTGGGAGTGTCGACAGTGGCTGTTGGAGTGTAAATGGCATGCTCGAGGGTTGAACTGTTTTGTAAATTTTAGAAACTCATATATTATATGGTGGTGGGGTGGGGTGGATGGGGAGAGGTCAACATTTTTATTATTATCATTACCCCCCCCCCCCCCCCCCCCCATATTTATCTCACTGGAAATCAGTAACTTATAGAAATAATATGATGAACATATGTGAGGGAGGTGTAAGATCAGATCCTATCGTGATTCCAAGTGAGGTGTGTAACGTAAATAACGCGATTTTTTTTAAATATATGCCGATTACCTAATTGAACTTTTAAACATAAATACAAGGGTTGGTGATCGATTTTAATTTAAACTTTTGAAATGGTCGACGAAAGAACATTTGCATATCGAAAGAAATCTTGAACCCCCAAAATGAGGGGATTTGACTTCGTCATGCACATGTCTCTTTATGATGAATGAAAGGTTTTGGCGCGCCGAAGGCGCGCAGGGACGATGTGGGATTTACAAATCCCTTGCGACCCGGTTAGCCTTATTTTATTTCACTTGGATCTTGGATCACACAGGCCTAGCTTTCTTATTGCCTCAAATGGGGTCTGAAGGGGTATGCACGCGGTTGGATTTCGCGGCAGTTTGCATTGGAGTGATAGATTGTCAAAGATCAATCCCTCCACGCCATTAAGACTATTAGAGAGTGGGCTCTATTCGGTTCCAGCTTGGCGATGGTAGAGGTTTGAGTCCGACCATGGTGGCGAGCCAGAATATAATGTTGTGCGATGGCAATTTTAAGGGAAAAAGAAAAAAGAAAACCAAACAGCAACGCCGGTTTGGTAGCGGCCCCGGTATATGACCATAGGGGTTACAAAAAAGGAGTGGAGAAAGCTCCAACAGTTTAGTTTGAAAAAACCGGGAGTCATCCATCAAGCCTTCTGGGAGATAGGATGCCGTATGTGATTTTGAGGTATCTGGTTATCCTTCGGGAATTCCAAATATCCAAATGACCTCCAACACCCCCCCCCCCCCCCACCCCACCCACAAAAAAACCCTTAAAAGGCTGTTTGCTGGCAAGATTGTTTCAATCCTTGCCTTGGTCTGTTTGGTTTTCTGCACATCTTTGCATGAGGATTGTTTCAATCCCTCATAGTTTGTCATTCAGTTTGGTCGTGTGTCTGATGAGATAGAGGAGGTAGAAAAGATAATAGAGAGGTGGAAATTAGAGCAATTCGTTTTTTAATTTACAACTGTTCCGTCCGTGACGACCAGTGACATGTGGATGGGGAAGCTAGCATTTTTCCCCGAGATTTATATCTCAGGGAGGGGAGACCCGGCAGCAGGTGGAGATTTTCCTCGCTGTTTGCAACTCCCACTGGTAACAGAGGCAAGATTTCGTGCGTATCGTGTCACCCGCAGCCAGTTCTAAATTTAGGTCACAGAATGCCTGGCTCACCCCCATCACAATGATGTAATCTTTAACCCTTTCGATAGACACGCCCCAGATTATTTAGTTTTCCTATTGAGGACGCGATGCGCATTGAGTTCTATTATTAATTCGCTGTCTTGAAGTCTATTTAGAGTTTTGCTTTGAAGATCTTTTAAGCGCATTGCTATAGTGTCTATTTTTGCTATCTCGTGAAGTTGTTTTATCGATGTCCACGTGGGCTTGCGCAGAGCCACGCGCAAGGCATGATTTTGGACCCGTTGTAGTTTTTCAGTGTTGGTTTTATTCAGGTCACTTGTTATTATGGCCCCATACTCTAGTGCTGGGCGTATATATGATTTGTAAAGATTGAGGAGAATGTCTTTATTGGCTCCCCAATTTTTACCTCTAATCATTTTCAGGAAATTGATGCGTTTAGTGGCTTTGACCGTGACTGAGTTTATGTGATTGTTTAGATTGAGACTGCTATCCAGGTTGAATCCCAGAAACTTTGCCTTATTACTAGCTTCAAGTTTATGATCGTAAAGCTTAAGCTCAATATTAGGGACAGGCTTTTTCCTTTGTTTTTATAGAATGTGATTCTTTGTGTTTTCGTGGCATTTGGCTTGATGCGCCACAGAGCGCACCAGTCTTGCAGGTCGCGGATGGTATCCTGCAGGCGGTTTTGTATTATGTTTCCAGACTTACTGGCCGTCCACATTCCTTTGCCGTCTGAGAACTGAGATAGTTCAACATGGTTCTTCCCTAGTTTGTCAATGTCATTCACATATATTATAAATAGAAGCGGGCTGAGGACCGAACCCTGTGGAGTGCCCGCTTCGAGTTTTACCTCGGCTGACACTTCGCGGTTGACCCTCACTTTGATTTTTCGATCAGATAAAAATGATGATATGATCCTTAGAATTTTAGTAGGTAGCCCCATTTTAGCTAGTTTGTATCTCATGCCATTGTGCCAGACAGAGTCAAACGCTTTTTCTACGTCGAGTAATAGCGCGGTTCCTATTTCATTTTGACTGAACGCCGTTTTTTATGCTCTTTGTATATTTTGTAAATACTTGATTAAAATATTTGGTTGTATGTGCACATGCAGAAGCACGTGAAAATGTCTGCATGGGTGTATATACAATTCTTTTCTAGGGGCGGAGTGGTGTTAATTAATTTCTCCAGTTTGAATTCTTTCCTCATGTGCAAAGATAATCCGTATTATGTCACCTATTGTTCTGAACCGGATTGGACTGTGAAACCTATTTGCCATTCTATTCACTGCTAATGGGAGACAGCTACCTCACACTTGATGCCATAAGTTTCATGAGTTTCAATTACTGACATTTAAAATGTGTTTGTTTAATTACACCTCAGATGAGCTCCTTTCAATTAACAACACTATGAATCATGTCAAGCACAGGCCTAAAGCATATGTGTTCAAAGCCTTGAAAAAACAAAGAATACTAAAACCTGAATTTTGTTTTACCAACAACAGCTCAACTAAAGGGATTTAAAAAAAATTCAACACAAAGAAGCAATGAGACCAAAGCCTATTAACTTGAGTGTGAATACCAACAACATTTATGTAATCAGCACAGATACTACTATTCATTCCCCGATTACTTGAAGTGTAAACTTTTCAACTGTAAATGTCAGATCTGTTAGGAATAAGGTTCCTGATTTTGTAGAACACATCGTCAATAACAAAATGGATTTCTGTATGGTTACTGAGACTTGGCTAACTGATCAGGACAGTGTAATTGTTTCAGGACTTTCCTGTGAAGGATATAGTTTCAAGAGTGCCCCTAGGATTAATGCTAGGACTGGAGGTGGAATTGGTCTCATGTGCCGAGAGAATATACAAATTAAAACCTCAACCCAAGGAGATAAATCCTCTTTTGAATATGCCGTATGGACTATATGCTGGGCTGACACCAACATCCGAACTGTGGGTGTATATCGACCGCCTTACTCCAAAAATCATCCTATCTCGACCAGTGTTTTCTTTGAAGAATTTTCTGTGTACCTTGAATCCATTGTTATGTGTTCGGAAAAACTCCTTATCATCGGTGATTTTAATATACATATATGGATGACAACAATGACAGTGATGCTAACAAGTTTATGAACCTCTTAGAAACATTTGGTTCACAGCAACATGTTACTGGGCCTACTCATACCTCTGGACACACTCTTGACATTATCATCACAAGATGTACTAATGACTTTCAGCTTTCTGAGCCATTAATCTCATCCAGATTAGCTGACCATTCATTTGTTGAGTGCACACTGGGTGTTCGAAAACCATCACTGACACGTGAAGAAGTAACACTCCGAAAATTCAATCAAATTGACATTAACAAGCTTAAATGTGACATCGAAAAATCAGATTTGTGTAATTTTTATTGTGCTAACCTGGATGATCTGGCAAAATCATACAACAACACATTGTCTTTTCTACTGGATGAGCATGCCTCTCTGAAAACAAAAGCATTAATTATTCGCCCAAGTATACCCTGGTTTACCAATGAACTGAGAACTTTGAACGCCCATCGTCGAAAGCAAGAGCGGGAAAGATCTAAATCTTACAATGAGGAAGCAGCATATAAGACTATTCGCAATCAGTTCTCCAACAAACTAAAAGATGCCAGAAAATCTTACTATACAACATGTGTTGAAGCTTGTACTGGTGACAGCAAAAAACGGTTTAAAGTTGTTAGAAATCTGTGTACAGAAAAACACAGTGTGTCATTTCCACCACACGATGATCCATCAAAGCTAGCTGATCAATTTGGCGAATTCTTCATCCAAAAAATAAAATTAATTCAGGAAAAAATTAAGAACATAAATGTAGATAAAACTGACATCAAACAGAGACCATCAGAAAAAGAGCTTTTAACTTTTCGACCTTTAGAAATCCACGAGGTAACCAAATTAATTAAAAAAAATCCTCAAATGCCTCATGTCAGCTCGACCCAATGGCAACATCTATTGTCAAATCATGTGTAGACTCTTTGGCTCCTGCAATCACAAAAATGATCAACATGTCCCTGTTGGAAGGATAGGTGCCTGGTGCGTGGAAAATAGCAATTGTTAATCCTCTTCTGAAGAAACAAGGTGCAGAACTTGTGTTTAAAAACTTCCGACCAGTGAGTAACTTACCATTCGTCTCTAAGCTGTGTGAAAAACCCGCAATTGACCAACTAATGTTACATAGTGATATGCATGCTCCGTTACCGGCCAACACGTCTGAATTCAGAAAATTTCACTCGACTGAAACGGCATTACTCAAGGTTCAGAATGACATCCTCCTTAATATGGAGTCTGGAAGGGTAACATCGCTTGTTCTTTTAGACCTTAGTGCTTCTTTTGACACTGTTTGTCATAAAACTCTGGTAGAGACAATGAATTCTGATTTTTGACTTAATGGTGTTGCTGTTAACTGGCTGTAATCATACCTCAAGAATAGACAGCAGCGTGTATCAATAAACGGCCATCTGTCAAAAGACTTCCATCTTGAATGTGGAGTCCCACAGGGCAGTTGCCTTGGTCCTGTTCTGTTTCTATTCTATATTTCAACAATGTTCACCATCATTGAATCTCACCTGCCTGATGTCCATGGTTATGCCTATGACACACAGGTCTATTTCTCTTTTCGACCATCAATCAAGGATCAAACTACAGCTCTAGAAACTATTGAATCATGTATTTCGGACATTCTCACATGGATGGTTTCAAACAAATTAATGATAAATGATGATAAGACAGAATTCCTAATAATTGGTTCACGACAACAACTCACTAAAGTTGACATCAATTCAGTGAAGGTAGGAGATTCCGCCGTCAGTGCAAGTAACAGTGTACGTAATCGTGGTGCCTTCTTCGACTCTGCCATGTCTATGGACAGACATGTTACAAATATGTGCAATAAGGTTTTCAGAGGTCTATACAAAGTGTTACAAATATGTGCAATAAGGCTTTCAGAGGTCTATACAAAGTTAAACAGATAAGACAGTTCCTCACCAAAGACTCAACAAAAACCCTAGTTCATGCCTTTGTAATTTCAGATTTGGATTATCGTAATGCCTTACTGTTCAACCTTCCACAATATCAGTACTCTCGCCTGCAGATGGTTCTAAATGCATCAGCCCAAGTGGTATGTAGGATATCACGTTCTCAACACATCACTCCTGTTCTGAGGGACATGCACTGGCTGCCAGTCAAGTACAGAATAATTTTCAATACAACATGTCACCAACCTACTTAGAAGAACTCCTTAATACCAAGAATGTGTGTCAATACAACCTGAGGTCCGATGGTAAAATGCTGCTACATGTTCCAAAACATAGGTGTAAGACATTTAGAGATCGGTCATTCTCATTTGCTGGCCCTCACTTGTGGAATAATTTCCCAGAACACCTCCAAAGACTGTCAAATGTCAACCTTTTCAAGAAAGATCTCAGAACATACCTGTTTCAAAAAGCCTATAAGTGATGTTCTGGACTGTAAGATACTGTATATATTCCATATGTTTATTAGCATGAGCTCAGTAACATGTACAGTGCTTTAGAATATGGTACTATATCTTCTGAACTATAATTTTAGCGCTATACAATGTATATAAATGTGTATATTATTATAAGTGTATAACGACCAATAAATGGCCAAAATGTGTCTCATAAGCCCTTAGAGGCTGGGTTCCATACACATATGTTGTAAACATGCTATGTGTAATATGTTTCATGTGTATCGAAACGTGAACCCTAAATACATATTCCCACTATTGTAAAAGACTGTTCAGTGTGAGTACCGTTTATTTCATACTAGAAAATAAAGGCTATCCACTGTTTTAAAACAACAGTTTTCTCACGAGTGACTATAGCGACATCTAGTGGCTCTTTATATTGTAGAAAATAATCCACATTATTTTTTGCTCGGGGAATATAAAATGTCGTTCTTTGATCCAGGAACACATTTTCGAAAATGTTCTGCGTTCACGTGCGTTTATAGTTATTATGGGTGTTCCCCACCATACCACTCATCCCCATTATGAGTCTGTTCCTCACCATCCCCAAACCATGGCATTCAAATGCGCCTGTAGTTATTATTTGGTGAACTCGGTGTGTTTGCGCGCGAACATAGATTTGGCAAGTTGCATGACTTGGTGGTGTGTTGGAAGTGCCCTCTAAAGACTATTGCATTGGGTGACTACAGTGGAAGGTGATCAATGGACAGATGGTAGTGCTTATGGACAAGTAGTCGTAGTGGCCTTGGAGCAATGAAAGCCATGGGTAGTCTAGAAGCGGGGACTCTGAACAGATAAGCTATCTTCAGATAGTTATCCGCCAGTAGGTGTCTTTTGAATAGTATACTCAAGAGGTATTCTCCGTTACAACGTCACTATGTAGTGGATATCCTCAAATACCCGGATGCGCATATGTGCTGCGTGTGTTGTGCACACATTGTCTTCTTGCACGCAAGTACATATCATCGTATCCAGCATGTGCATATGTTCAACCTGTGACGTGTACACATTGCTACGCATTCTGCACTAGCACACAACCACATCCGGGGAAGTCAGAATACAAAACCCAGGGCAGATAAAGGCAGACCATGGTAGAATACCCCCAGGGCTGGTTGGAAGAGGAGTAGCGGTAGGCAGAAATCGAGGATTCCGGAGGCATTCGGACCGAACACGTAAACAAGCAGAACATGTCACGGAATAGAGGAATAGGGTATAGGATAGGTTAGGCTTAAACCGAGGATTCTGCAAGTATCAGAGCCAGATAAAGACCGTTTCGGTGATTCTCGGTAATTTCCGGGTCGATTTGGGTAATTGGATATACTGGTTTCGAATGAGACATACATTATATCCTTACGTGTTACTTTTAGAATCAGCGATAGGTAGAATGAAAAATCTCGACCTAGTATAAGGAGAAAACAATTAAGCAGCGAGCCCTTTCCATCAATTAATCAGATGGTGGAATTTCAAGTATGCCAAAAATCTTATTAAACTTCCTCGCATCTAGGAGTACAAAGAGGTTATCCAAATATGGCTGAAGTGGGCGTGGCAGTAAAAGAGTTAAAGTGGAGAAATGGGTAGAATATTTGCAATCTGACTGGGAATTAGTAGGAAGTAGTACACGGACTCCTTACTGATGATGTGACAGAGGATTATCTCGAATGAATTGTATCTTCTGTGGTCTGTAATGTCGAGAAATGGGTAGAATGTTTGCTCCATGTTTAACAAAATTTCTACCGGATCAAAACAATCGAAATTTGTTCAATATGGCGCCCCAGATGTGCATTTTTATAATATGGAGATGCCTTAGTCTCAAACATAATCGTATGTATTGTATTCCTACTGTTCCACTTCGGCACAACGACTCCAACAGACATGCATTTGTGTTTGAGTGCCATTCTATGACAGTTCCTCTCACAGGTCGAAACGTCCTCTACGCGCCTAAAAGACCGGATGATATAAATTGTTTTCCCACAGGAATTATGTGGAGGTAGAAGACAAAATGCTCATTCATTACTGTGTTTGATTGGTTATCTACTCCCAACCTAGAGTTCTTTAATTTGTGAAGCATCTTATTAGATAAGCTTACCAGTTATGTTCCAGATTTCAGTCAGCAGAGACTTGATGAGTGAATGCATTGCAGCGTTTTCTACCAATACAAGATGAGCTTTTTCTTTTAAGCAGATTGCTGTCGCTTCAGAGTGTTTTACTACTGCTGAGTGAAACTTCAAGCAGATGTTGTCAGGTACGAAGAGAGTATAACCCGTAGAGATTGGGCATGCATCTGAAATAAAACAATGGTTCATGTAACGATAACACAGAGCAGAAAAACTGTATAAAGTGTAGGGTATTTATTTTATATATTTGAGAGTCACTAGTTTTTTTCCCAAAAATCAAAGCCGGTGAAAATTGAATGAAAGTGTATGGGGATGCGGGGGGTGGGGGTGGGGGGGGGGGGGGGGTGGTGGGTGTGGGGGGGATAAATTCACTTACTGTTTTTGTGAGATCACTATCAGGTTTTTGTAAGTATCCTTACTGTTTTTTATGAGTATCATTGATGCATTTGTGAGAATACTGTTTTTGTGAGATTCCTTACTTTTTTTGTGGGCATCCGTATTGGTTTTGTGGCCATCCGTACTGGTTTTGTGAGAATCCGTACTGGTTTTGTGAGTATCTTTACTGGTTTTGTGAGTGTCCTTACTGTTTTTGTGAGAAACCTTACTGTTTTTGTGAGTATCACTTCTGTTTTTTTTTTTTGTGAGAATCCTTACTGTTTTTGTGTTTATCCTTACTGTTTTTGTGAGTGGTGTGAAAATATAATAAAAAGAGAGAGCATAAGTGGGTTATAATTTTCTATACGATGATTACCTATTCTACATAAATTTTAGCTTTACACACCAACCGTGGTGAATATGTGTGTCTGTGGTGAACACGCCAGCAATGGGATTTCAATAGTTAAAATTTACACCAACAGAGGAACAACATTCAAGTTGATCTTTGGTGAGCTCGACCTGAATGAGTTCACCTCATAAGATACCAAAAATTAACAAACATGCGTTGTCTCATTTCAATAAAGCATCCACAACTGGAAATAGAATATTATTATGTTATAAAAATGAAAAAGGCCCCGTGATTTGCGCGTTTCTTTTTCCATTATATACATACCGTTTTAGCACCTCGCGAAAGAACCCATCATCCGGGTAATTTATTGTCAGTGGGAGGGCAGTAAGAGACTTACACGGACAATTGTGGGGATCCTTGGTAGCTAACCGTTTACCTAACGAATCGGTCGCATCCGATTGCGTCATTTACAAATGAAACGGTTTAATTTTTTTTTTTAAATTCAACAAAACCAAGTCATGTGACCACTCATTGGAACGAATTCGTCGACCTCGTTCCAGTGAGGGGGGTCACATGATATGCTCTTTTTAAAAAAAATAATTTAAAATTTGAAAAACTGTGGTAAGTGGTTAACCCTGCTCACTAAGCCATGCGAGAAATGAATATCTGATTTTTCAAACGTAAATAAATGGCTAATCCCTGATTACTAATGTAATAATTCTGATATTTCAAGCTCTGAGTAAATGGTTCCCTCCTTACTGGAGTCATAATTCTGATATATAGAGCGTTGGATAAATGGTTAACCCCTGTTACTGATGTCATAATTCTGATATTTCAAGCGTTGGGTAAATGGTTAAACCCTGATTACTGATGTCATAATTCTGATATTTCAAGCGTTGGATAAATGGTTAACCCCTCTTACTAAGTCATAATTCTGATATTTTAAGCGTTGGATAAATGGTTAACCCCTGCTTACTAAGTCATATTTCTGATATTTCAAGCGTTGGATAAATGGTTAACCCCTGTTTACTGATGTCATAATTCTGATACTTCAGGCGTTGGATAAGTGGTTAACCTCTTCTTACTGATGTCATAATTCTGATATTTCTAGCGTTGGATAAATGGATAACCCCTGCTTACTAAGGTTATAATTCTGATATTTCAAGCGCTGGTAAATGGTTAACTTCTTCTTACTGATGTCATAATAGTGATATTTCTAGCGTTAGATAAATGATTAACCCCTTATTACTAATGTAATAATTCTGATATTTCGAGCTCTGGGTAAATGGTTAACCCCTGCTTACTGAAGTCATAATTCTGATTTTTAAAGCGTTTGTTAAATGGTTAACCCCTGATTACTGATGTAATAATTCTTTTATTTCAAGCGTTGGATAAATGGTCAACCCCTGCTTACTGATGTCATAATTCTGATAGTTCATGCGTTAGGTAAATGGTTAGCCCCTGGTTACTGATGTCATAATTCTGATATTTCAATGTTGGATAAATGGTTAACCTCTGCTTACTGATGTCATAATTCTGATATTTCAAGCGTTGGGTAAATGGTTAATCCCTGCTCACTGATGTCATACTTTGGTATTTCAAGCTTGGGTAAATGGTTGACCCTTGATTACTGATGTCATAATTCTGATATTTCAAGCGTTGGGTAAATGGTTAACCCCTATTTACTTATGCCATAATTCTGATATTTCAAGCTTGGGAAAATGGTTGACTCCTGATTACCGATGTCATAATTCTGATATTTCAAGCGTTGGGTAAATGGTTAACCCCAACTTACTAATGTCATGATTCTGATATTTCAAGCAGAAAGTTTTTATTTTTGTTACAATGTCCAAAACTGATCGTCAAAATTGATTGACAATGAAATGATAGCTCGTGTCGGTGTCTAATGTAACAGTGTTTAATGATTAATGGTTAATGGCTGTAACTTCCATAAACGCCAAACGGAGGGTGAGAAAATGTGCTAACTGCTTTAAAGAAATAGTTGGACGTGGATGACATCCCTTGGACGTGTTTTGTTTTGTAAGTCGCATCGGAGGAAGGGTCTGAAAAAATCTCCAGGAACATATGATGATTTTTAACTTCCGACATGTTAGACCACCCACCCTTTCCCCAAGTTTTTTACCATCTTCGACAGTTTTTTTTTCGATCAATTTCTGACACCCACCCGCTTGATGGATGTTCAATTAACATTCACACTCCGTATTCACTACAGTTTAAAAATGTTGACGGGATGGTTACCAATGATATATCATTTTTTATTACAAGCTTGTTCTATGTAATCCCCATCTCCAGCAACACTAAACCGTGCGAGAAATGAATATCTGTTCGGCACATATGTGCGGAACGGAAATCGTTGACGGACTATTTTTTATAGAGAAGAGAAACTGCACTGGGATTTTCCACAAATTGAGCACCATAATTACAATTTGAATCGCTAGCGACAGCTAAAAATCGTCCTATGAGTTCCAGTGTGTTCTATATGCCTGTAGGCACATAGACCACATTGGAACTCAGGAAACGAAATAGTAACACGTGTTTCCCACGCAAATTTGGTTGGCGATAAAATGTGTTCTTTTTGTTGATAGTTGTCAAATGAATTGTTGAGTGTCCTTCTAAAAAAATATTTTTCAGAGATGTGAAGGCGTGTAATAAACCCAGAACGACACGCGTATGGGAATGGGTAATCGATATGGTACTTGTGCCATCGCGGAAGGATAAGACCCGAGGCCTGCGTCCTCTCATTCTATCCTTCTGCGCTGGCACTCGCGCCATATCGAATAACCCATTCACACACGTGTGCCGTTTTGTGTATCTCCAGTATTATTTAAGCGTAGTATTCGGTTGTCGTTGACGTAATTGATGACACCGATGACAAACTGAATAAGAACAAGTCTTTGAACATCTAAATGAGTTCGGATTGGCAGGACATATACATCTATCTAAACCTGATTCTTATTCAAATATTGTAGTCTACATTTCAGGGAGATTTGGACTTTTTTAATTTTAGGTTTTTTAGAAGTCTATATATTTTAATTTTTGTTTTTGTTGGAAGTAGTTTGATGAACAAATATATGATCAGTTTACTACCATTGACTTTTATTAAGTTTGAGTACCTATCCACTGACCTATATTTAGTTCGTGTCAGTCCATGGCCATGTCTCAATCCACGAGTGCCAGTTGAGAATAGTCAGTCTGAAAGTCCATACAATGACATAATTAACATTTACATGGATGTCCCTGTCCTAAAAAAAACACCTAAAATCATTAAATGTATGTAAGAAAACATTTTTAGACCATGGAAAAAAATTATTTCTGGCCAATCCGACCTCCCAATCTAGCCCATCATGCGTTCCTGCAACAAAAAATATTGCCCCACCCACCCCCACCCCCCTCCCCCATCGCCGGATCGCATTAAAACTTAAATGCTTTCTTGAGCATGGTCTGAGAGTATCTTTTCAAAAGTTAAAATAGAGAACTTATTAATTTTGAATGAAAACTCCTAATATTAAAAACGTTATTTGCGTAACGACTTCCAAACTTTTAAGTCACAGCCAATTTAAATAAATCAATGTTACAATGCCGCCACAGTGAAAGTTGGCGTACTTTTGAATTCAAAAAAAAAAACAACAGTTCGAACATAAACAATTGGGAATTATTTATTTATTTGTTGGTGTTTAAGGTCACATACTTATGCACAATGGCTAACCGTGACAGTTTTGCGGGTGGAGGAAGCCGGCGTACCCGGAGGGAACCACCGAGTATCGACGAGCAACTATCAGCTCCTCAACATTCTAACTATGTTCAAGGTCCGCCCAAACAGGGTTACAGCCGTTGAAGACATGTGCACCAACGACGTGCAGTACACCTTAGTATACGGCGCCATCGTGCCTCCGTGTAGACAAACGGCATAAAGTGTCTTGCCCAATGACACAACGTGGGTCGTCCCGGACGGGGATCGATCTCGGGACCACTAGCAAAACAATTGGGAAGAGTGACAACTTTGGCGATTGGAAGTGAACAGAAAGTACTTTAAAACATGGGTGGGTGAAAAAGAAAAAACAGAGGGTTTGTGAGATTGCTCTGGGTTGGGGTGGGGGGAGGGTAGAGGAGTTTGAAAGTCATTCGGTATGGAAGAGGTTCTGCGGACCCGATTGCACATATTTTCTTCGTCATGCATTTTTTTATTTAGCCTTTTTTCATCTGTATTTGAGCACATTTGATGTTTTTTTTTATTTCGTATCATGAGATGAAAATACAGCAGTTATTATCATGAACATTGACTCCCCACAGTTTGTGATTTACAAAAATATAATCCTCAGTGAGTCGCATCATGACGGTAAGGACCGATAATTAGGTGGAATTTTTCGGTTGAACAATTTTTAATTTTTGTGCGCAGAAACACGTGTTAAATTGTTAAAATGGATCAAAATGACTACAGGTCATTCGAGAAAGGTGGGGTGAAGTGTGGAAAAATCAGTTAACCCTTTGCCAAACGAATCGGCTACCTCCGCCCGTGTAATATGCCAATTCAGCGGCTGAAAACATATTATTTTTCAAAAACTTGTCAAGCTTGTTCCAATGAGGGGGTCACATGATATGGTTTAGTTGAAATTTTTGGAACAATTTTTAAAAAAGATATTTAAA
Source organism: Pictodentalium vernedei (assembly GCA_031216915.1). Taxonomy (NCBI): domain Eukaryota; kingdom Metazoa; phylum Mollusca; class Scaphopoda; order Dentaliida; family Dentaliidae; genus Pictodentalium; species Pictodentalium vernedei. Next base: position 12,447,548 of record CM062288.1, on the reverse strand, counting down.
ATAATACATTTGGATATCGTCTGCGTTGGGTAAAGGGTTTAAAAAAACTGGTCTTTGATTTAAGGAGCATGAGGGTTGCACATATATCTACAGTTGAATATCGTGCCACACCTTCGAGTACTGATCAGTCACGCAATAAGATCCGTTTTGATCAACGATGAGGAGAAACGGATAGGGTTAGGGCTGTCACGATCAATCGATTAATCGATTGTTGATCGGTCACAGCGAAATCGATTAGTATTTTTCGTTGTCGAATAATCGGTAAATTGTATCCCGTTTTAGATGTTTAATAATTAAAAGAAAATTTGATGAAAAAACTATTGTTTCTAAAGGTATTGAGTTAAGAACATCGATGTTAAACCCCAAGAAGCCGTTGGAAACATTTGTCTTCCAGGTACATTCATCAAAGCTTTGATGTTCTGAATCTTTGAACCGTCAGTGTAATAATCAAGACCGGTCGGCAGTTGCGAAGATCGCAACTGCCGACCGGTCTTGATTATTACACTGACGGTTCAAAAGTTCAGAACATCAAAGCTTTGAATATATCTAAAAGTTGATCGTCTTCGTTGTTTACTTGAGGTAGGTCAGCTGACTTGAACTTCATTTTTATCAACTTCAAAGAGAGGGAGAGGGGTGAGGGGTCATCTAGGTACGATTAATCGATTATTATCGATTATTTGCGACGAGTAATCGATTCCTAAATTGAAAAATCGTGACAGCCCTAGATAGGGTTTCGTTACATTTATTGAAAAATAAACAACAAAATCACAACCTCTCTGTCCACAGGGGACTCGGGACATCCTCTGGTCAAACCTATAATGATTAAAGCATTCAGAATTTACGGGAATTTACCAGTCACATCTCCAATCAGGGCGTTTGATTTAGGAAAACAAAACAAATTTGGTCTTCCAGAGAAGAGACTATCACAAGAAGATAATGACAAAGTCGTCAGAGATAATATTACATAGCTTTTCTGTCATAGAGCACCAAACTCTCTAAAGCATATGTTTTAGGTGGTGCCAACTGCCCCACCCTCTCTCTGATTGCGCAGCAGATCTCAAGAAGTCATTCAACAGTACTTGGACAACGTAGTTTCATCCATCTCAAGGAAAGTGGATTCTGATCTTTTGGAAACTAAAAGGCTCGTTACCCGTGAGAAATGGTGTCGTATTTCTCGCGTTATTTGATGTTATTAGCGTTATAGTTTTGAAGTGTTTGACTGAATCACACCAGGAAAGATCCTGTGAATATTTTGCATTGTAATTCATCACTTAAATTTGACCTCGTTGTCCTTTCTGAATCCGTAATTTGATTGGCTGAGAGCTGGTAGGCTCCATGCTTTTATCTCAGGTAAATTCACCCTTTAGTTACCGTGCACCAATTGTTGGAAGTGGGAGAATTGGATCATGTCTGTATCCACGCTACGCGCAAGCAACAACGGTAAATCGCTCCAATCGCAGATCGAACACAGCCCGGAGTTGTTTTCTCTGGCAACGGTTGTTAGCTATAATCCTGTATTCACTCAAACTGGTCATACTTGGCCCCTAACACGACTATTAGCGTCGTCCATTTGTTCAACCAACTGTGTGGGTAGCACAGTCGGTAATATATATCAAAACTTCCGAACACCCAGAATATGGCTGCACGTAATAATAATAATAATTCAATGTTAACGTCAAAAATCCACCGCAGTGCTCTCTGACTGACATCATTACACCGTATCATAGGTGTCCACACGCTTTGTTCATTCTATGACATTCTCAACTCAACTCAACGGAGCATACTGCCGGTACTCCACAGACGGGCACACAACGCAAGCACCTCAACAAGTCCCTATTTTACACCTAGGTGCGGTGAGGATTGCGCAGTACTGGTGAACATTCCCAACGTCCACAGCTGGCTTGTGATGCAACGTCGCAGAATCACACATTCAAACTTCGCCATCGCACACCAGCCACTACTACGGGAAGCACCCGAATCAACCACCGAATGGTCATCCATCCAAGGATTAACCGAGTTCGACGTTGCTTAACTTCGGTGATCTAACGAGAACCGGTCCCGCTTCGCCGGCACTCCCCTTCGCCGACGTATTATCAAATGTTTCAGACGCCTCGATCACATAACCCCACTGCTGAAAAAAACTACACTGGCTGACTAAAGCAGCGAATTAGTTTTAAAATTTGGGGTTTGGTCTTTAGTTGTATTAACCCTTTGTGACTTTAATTATCCTGACGTTCAAACGTCACTAGGAATTCAGTTTCTTCAACGTTTATCAAAATGCGACGTCAAATATCGGAAAGTACAAATAACAAGATATTTTTCACATTAGTGATTAACTTTTTGGGGGCTAAATATTATTTTGGGGGTCTGGATTTGTTATTGAACACTTATTTTATTACAAATTATTGGAGCGTGCCCACAGGCACTCTCCAATAATTTGTAATAAAACAAATTTATATAAACAAAATATTATTTATGTTTGACTGAATATGAAATATAAGCAAGGAAAGTGCTCTGGCATCCTCAGTTTTTTAAAGCCCTGGTAGTGGCTTCTAGCACTCAAGGAGTCTTGACTACCAGGATTAGTATTTTCAGCTGCGATAACATTTGGCTCAACGGTTGTCACTGAACACTATTCTTGAGAAAATAGGAATTGAGGTTAAAGCGTTAAAAAATCGAAAAATAATAACAAAACAAATGACTACAAAGTAACAACGCGCTGCTTGATTTCGTACGACATAAGACGTACAAAAGTATCAACGCGCTGCTTGATTCCGTACGTCATAAGACGTACAAAAGTATCAACGCGCTGCTTGATGTCGTACGTCATAAGACGTACAAAAGTATCAACGCGCTGCTTGATTTCGTACGTCATAAGACGCACAAAAATATCAACGCGCTGCTTGATTTCGTACGTCATAAGACGTACAAAAGTATCAACGCGCTGCTTGATGTCGTACGTCATAAGACGTACAAAAGTATCAAAGGGTTAATGGTTCAACACCATTGTATTTACAAGAACTCTTGACAGGTAAAAAGTCCAACAGAGACTCACGCTCAGCCAAACAAATTAAGCTGGTGACACACTTTTCCAGGTGAACACTTGTGAATAGCAAAGCTTTTTCATTTGCGGGGCCCAGACGTTGGAATTCTTTATCAGATCATGTTTAAGCATCCTCAAACAATTTAAAAAGAACCTGAAATCACTGGCACACCTTTTCAGGGAAGCCTTCGGCAAAATATAATTGTTTTGCTGCAGATGAAATCACACCTTTTCAGGGAAACCATCGGCGAAGTATAATTATTTTGCTATGGATGTGACCTGTCACACTCAGTGAATTGTTTTAATGATTGGAAACTCAACCTTTAAGTTTTTCTTCTCTGTTTTGCTCTGATTGAACAGCGTTTTAAGGCACATTTGTGATCTTTACGTTATGTAAAACCTCTTTATTATTATTATTATTACATTATTATTATTATATTATTATTACTTTCCAAAGTGTGATTTACTGGATTTCCGGGTTTGATAATTAACGATAACTTCACAAGTGAATTATGCAGTCAACAATTGTGTCATGTATCCGTGCGCGCAAACGAAGACGCTTTGCCGTGGGTGTGATGGGAACTTCATTGTTTTTTGTTTTTTTTAACCCTTTACCTAACATGAAAAGCAGACGACACTTGCAAAAACAATTCTTGAATAACTATTATTTTCATTTTTTGTCTCAAAAACATAGGTTATGATCCCTCATTGGAACGAGCTCGACGAGCTCGTTCCAATGAGGGGTCATAATCTATGTTTTAGAGACAAAAAATTAAAAAAATAATGAAACTTAATTGGCGATTTTTGAGATTTTTGAGAATAGCGCTGGCCGGTTTTGGCCGTTACTTTAGGTTACTTTAGGTAAAGGGTTAAATAATATAATTATCGTTAATAATGAAAAGTAATAAACAGAGTAATCGCTTGACTGGACTGGTTGCGTGAAGCGGCTGGAAAATTATTTGGGGCGGGGGGGGGGGGGGTGTACATCCCTCACATTCAGATAATTTATTCACAGTATACACAACTAATGGTTACAAATACATATATTTCATAGGTTTAGTAAATAGTACTCTGTAGGGGGTGGTATAGACAGATTGGCTGTCTACCTGTCGCCTCCTGGAAAGAAGTGTAGTCCCAAATGGTTAGGGAAGTAAAAAGTATGTGAAGCTCAGTTGGAACTGGGGCGCGAACTTTTTCATTGCTAAGATGTATTTGCAGGATGTTTTCCGGCACAAAAGCCAGTGAGAGATCGATGGTTAGGGACTGATGCATTGGTACGAAACTAGCTGCTCTTGATGGAAACTCCATTACTCGGTGCCAAGTCCAATCAAGCACTCGGTGTCGTTCGAAGAGTGATAAGGGGATAAATCTATGTGAAATGAGCGTCAATGTCGGCTAGCGCATTCGGGGGGCATCATGTTTGTGGTGCTCTACACTGTAAAACATTCCCGTAATTCTACGGTTAACTACTGTCAGATGACTGTCAGATACAACGGTCTCGAGGCCGTAAATTAATTTTAACGGTGTTGCAATTTGATCCAATGAACGTATTTGGCCCGTAACGCTGTCCAATTACGTCGCACGGCGGTAAAAATTGTGAATTATGGGATCGGCCTTGCCATATGCCACTCTGGAAGTCGCCCTTTCCAAGAAGGATGACGGATGCTTTTGAAGACGAACAACAACGTATTACTATCAATTTGTATGTTTGTGGGCAAGTGAATCATGTTCATTGCAGTCTTGGACATGAAAATCAAAAACCGTGTTTTTTTTATGCGTATAATTGTTTCGGTAATCATGCAGAATAGCAGACTGTTCGTACTGCGTCACCGATATTCGATGGATGTGATGGCTTGTGGCTCCGGATCTCCGCCAAGGCCGGCATACTCATATGATTTTATTGGTTCAATGTAAAATGCGGTTAATGATTGCTGGAATTAAATTGTGGTTTTCAGTTGATTAAGCGCCATATGACTGGAACTCTGCCTCCGGTCATGTTGACCGTAATTATTTTGATTGTAATTTTTACGGGAAAATAAGGCAAATTTTTTACGGTCATATGACCGGCAGCTAGTTTCCAGGCATATCACCGTACAAATAACGACAAACCGTGAAAACAAAATTACGGGAATATACGGCAAATGACAGTGGAAACTAGCTGTCGGACATATAACCGTAAAAATACGGTAATTTTTTACAGTGTACGAATGCGCCTGCAGACACGTTTCTCATTTTTGTTGTGCTTAGATCACTTCCTGAGTACCAGCAATGATGCACTTCATTTCTCTCCATGGACTTAGCCCATAGAGAATAATGAAATGCATCACCACCAGCGCTCAGCAAGTGCTCTTTGATATCACTAACAACAGATTCCTAAATGGGTGTTGACCGTATTCTTTGGTGTACTTGTTGGAGTAAGAAACAAGTTTGACCAGGATAATTGTTCCAGATAAAAGCAGAGAGTACGTCTGAGAGAGTACGTCTGTTGCGTTAAGTAAACACCTGTTAGGGATATTGTTGATTACAAGTTTACGGAGTACAGTCAGGGCAGTAGGGATTATCACAATTGACAAAAGTGGAATAAGATGAAAGAAATTTGGATGTCAAGTTTTTCTTAAACTCGTTTCTGTGACTGATATTACGAGTTGCATCGTCGACAGCGTTCCCAAGTTTCGGAAAGGTATATAGAGGGAGTTTATCAAGATATTTTGTGCGGGTTTTCTCTATATGTATAAGGCCAAATTGTCTGGTAGACCTACCTACACTAAATATATCATTAAAGGACTACGATAATCTACCATTTATCCAGTAAAGACGAACAGCAAAGCATGTAATTTAAACAAGTCATCAACCTTAAGTAATCTATCTTTCTTGAATAGGAGAGTATGTATGGGCTTTGTATTTTCGGTTATTAATTATTCGTAGTGATCGCTTTTGCATGTTCATGAATTTGTAACAGGGGGAGAGAAAAGAGCGGGAGTCGGGGTTCGAACCGTCGATCTCTAGCACACAAAAGCGACCGATTTACCACGAGACTAAGAGATCCGGACCAACCAGGCTGGTTGGTAAATGGCCTTTGTACCTCGACCGCTACACACCACTCTCCCCTTCTTTTTGAGATTCACCACATGTGAATCTCACGCAAGTTCCTTCCTCAGAGCGGTCGAAACACCCGCGGTGCCACCTACTGCTGAGGATCGGACGAGCCCCCAAATGTAACAGAAGGAGAGATAAGTGCGGGAGTCGGGGTTCGAGCCGTCGACCTCTAGCACACAAGGCGACCGATTTACCACGAGACTAAGAGATCCGGACCAACCAGGCTGGTTGGTAAATGGCCTTTATACCTCGACCGCTACAAGTTTCTTAGTGGCCCTGGAGTACCCCATATCTGGACTCCGCATAACAATTGGCTGTGTATTAAGGCGTAGTATAGCGTTTTCATGGTCCCATGGTGGAAAAAAATCCCTCTTAATTACGGCCCTTTGAATTGCGTTTCTTAATACTTAATTCAACAAATTTCACATTAGACAAGACCAAACTACATTCAAACTACTAATGTTTTCTCTCACGCGGTTTCAGAATCAGGTATGGGTGCAACTCTTAAACAAGGGTACCGGGAGCATCCGAAGGCAAGGGTGGCAGGATATCAAAAAGGGTACTTGACACTGGGTATGAATTAAGGCCGGGAGTTTACAGTATATTATAAATCGTAATGTGACATTCAGCAGTATTGACGTATATAATGCCCACTGACTGGAACAGTTGCCATGTGCAATTTCTATCAAATTATTGAACATGGCACTTTGTTCTATTCAAAGAACGAAGTACATATATGATCCTTTAGAACTCACCCCGCTGATTGTATAGCTCCTCTATTTAAGGATTATTTACCAGCCTCCATCATTATACCTGATACCCCAAACCCCCTTCCTCACCACGACCACCATATTGGCATTGGTACACATAAAGTGCATTAGAACCGCATTCTCGAGAGTTTCTCAATTGCAGTTTTCGGAAATTAAAGCCTTTTCCCCTGGTGTACTTACGGCGAAAAAGTACGCGCGCTTCCACTCTCCACCCCACAATCTCAAATGCTTCCCCCTTCCGGTACTCTTCCTCTTAAAGAGTGATTTTCTCTCTTACTGCTTGGTAATGTTCAAAGACTTACCTGACTCAAATATATCTACACCTGAGTCCGGTACTACTCCCGCCGACATGACACAAACTCCAATGGTGTTATCAAAGGAAAATGTGACACAACTGTGTTCCGCCTGACACTTCAAGGCACATTGTAGCCTCGTCTCTGACAATCCCGAGACATACGATGCGTTACTTGGCGTGATCTTCGTCTTGTCAAGGATTCTGAAAACCGTCCCTCTCGTAGTCCCTGTAGCAAGACTTTTTATCACAAAATGGATCAAAATAACTAGAATTTCTTGTCTGAGGAAATAATCCATTCTCTGTCCTGAAATACAGAACTTCATCGGAGATTGGCGATGTATTGACTGGATTCCTGAGATGAAGACAAGTATTTGTATTGGTAAAAAGTTCTGTGGGCGATGTTCACGATACTATCATTGACACTTGTATTCAAATGCCAAGATGGATTGTTTAGTCACGTGGCATTTAACTATTTACCCGGTGAGTAACTTTAAAATATTTTTATCAAATCTACTCATGGCTGCTTTACAGCAGCCATGACTATATTTGATGAAAAATTGATGAACATTTGACTTGGGAAATCATTGGTCAAAAAGTCTTTACAATTCACAGGGGAAAATTGGATTAAATATCCTTAAACATTACTTATTTCAATGGCAAGAGATTCCCGTCCTTGAAGCAGCCATGACTAGATTTGATGAAAAAGTAATCTAAATATAAGACAAGAAATCTTAGGTGAAAATACCTTTTCAATTTACAGGGTGAAAATATGATTAAATGTGCCCAAATTATATTGATTTCAGTGGGAGCGCGGTGGCTCAGTAAGTAGAGGTGCAGGCTGCAAGCCGAGAGGTCCTCGGTTCGAATCCCACCTGCGGCAACCGCGTTGTGTCCTTGGGCAAGACACTTCATCTCCATTGCCCGCGTAGGGGCACAGTGGCATTGTGTACTAAGGGGTACTGCACGTCGATGGTGCACTTGTCTTCAACTAATGCTAACTCTGCTTGTGTGGAGTTCGTACGTTGGGGAGCTGACAGTTGCTCGCCGTCGCTCGGTGGTTCTCTCCGGGTACTCCGGCTTCCTCCACCCGTAAAACTGTCGCGGTCATGACTAGCCACAGTGCATAAATATGTGACCTTAAACGCCAATAAATAAATAAATAAATATTGATTTCAGTGACAAGAGAAACCCTGTGCTGGGCACAAATATCCCCGTCAGCAGCATCAAAGTGTTAATGTATAGAATTTGGGAGGACTTCAAATTCGATTAGATTCGAAATCAACCCGATAATTCGATTCGATTCGATTAATACGAGTCGAATATTTTCCAATCGTCGAGATGGTCTCAAAATTCCACCAAGTGATTTCTATTAAATTATTCATTGTCCTTAACTCTTAACCCGCTGAGTATCTTCAAAATATTTTTCATCAAATCTCTTCATTGCTTCTCTAAAAATTCATCTAAATTTAACTCAAGAAATCATTGAGGAAAAATCCATTGAATTTACAGGGAGAAAATCAGACTAAAGGTAACCAAATTATACAGATTTTGGTGGCAAGAGAAAGTCTGTCCTAGGAAGTAATATCAGCCAGCAGTATGTAATGAGTTAAGGTCTTAAAAGTTCTTAAAATTTGTGCAAACAGCTGGGCTCCTGCGAAAATTCGAAATTCAATTCGAAAGTCAATATTCGATTCGATTCGATTCGAAATTGGAAACTTGAATATTTTCGAATATACTTCGGCAATAACCGTGAATGTTTACAGATTGTAACTGATCACATTTTTTTATATTGAGTATTATTCTGAGTAGAAACGCAACTGACTTGTAGCGATAACAGTGTTTGTAGCGATGTAGCTACAACTGTACAACAGTTCAAGCTACATCGCTACAAACACTGTTACCGCTACAACTGTTCGTTCCAACTTATTGTGCATTATGACCAGTGACCATTTATAAAAATTTCAAGTTTCGAACTTTCAAAAGTTATTCATCTGTTCAACTTCAATAAATGATTTCTTCCACGACATGATCGCATATTTATATTGAGTATTGATCTGTTCGATCACAGTTACTAGGTACATCGTCAAAAGCAAGGGTTTTCTAAAAGAATACCCCTGATTATCATATAACAGATGTAGGGCAGTCTTTAATTTTCTGAGCGGATCAACTCCATTCGGCATTCAACTATCGTTTCGGTTTAGTCATTCCGCATTTTTATTTAAAACAAATGGCTTCACGACCGAATGGAGTCGATTTGATTTGAAACGGATTTTTTCCTAAGAAAACATGTTATAAAAGTGAGGTATCCGCCCTATCAGCCAGGCTCGTTTACAAATGTTTATTGCTGCAGTTTCGAAGCTGAAAAGTCAACAATTCTAATAGTGTCAATCAATAGCCTGCATAATTAGTTTATATATCAGTTTATAGCGTTGGAACCGGTGAGATGAAAATGCACTCTACAGTTACAACTAAATGTCCTGTCCTGAAATGCGCACATATAGCACTTTGATCTGCGCGTTAATGTACGCGTTATCGCCCAAGTAAAGCTATCAAATTCTGTACATATGGCCTGTGCACAAGCAATGTTTCAGCCAATAGACCTCCGGGTTACCCGGAGGTCCATTGGCAGAAACATTGCATGTGTTTGCTATGAGTAACTACCTGCCGTGCTTTGGGTGCCATTCGATATGGCAATTGCGCGCAATTACAACGCGCAATTAAGCCTAGATAAGCGCACTATTCGTGACAGGACTTCTAGTTTTAACTGTACCTAACTGTTTGTCTTTTAATAATCGGGGGTATTATTTTAGAAAAAAAACTTTTTTTTGACGACGTACCCATTAATTGTGATTTGATTCGATATTCGATTTGTTTCCTTCAATTCAATTCGCTATTCGATTCGATCAAAATCGGCAATTCGCAGGTCCCTAAAATTTTATAGCTTTGACAGACTTTGATATTTAAGAATGCTTCAAAGTTTTGATTTTTGTTGTGCAGCATTGCATACTGGGTACTTAACGTTTTTATTGAGAATTAACGACACTTTCGACAGCCATGGTCACCTCATGTAGGACAGTTCTACGGGTGGAAGAGCCGGAGTACTCGGAGAGAACCACCGAGCCGCAGCGAGCAACTGTTACACTCCCCAACGTACAAACTCTACATGATCAGAGTTACCAATGGTTGAAGACCAGATGCCCAATACATGCCAAATACAGGAGACTTGATGATATAAAGCGAATTCAAGGACATTCTGCTTCCAAAACTACTTTGATTCCGCCGTTAACCCTTTACCCAACGCAGACGATATCAAAATTTATTATTTTAAATATTATTTTTTTCAAATTTTTCAAGAAATTTCAACAAAACCATATCATGTGATCCCTCCAACGAGGGGTCCCATGATATGTTTTTGTTGAATTTTTTTGAAAAATAATATTTTTTCTACTGCTGAATTTGCATATTACGCGGGCGGATGCGGCCGATTCGTTGGGTAAAGAGTTAATTTTATCCTTGAATGGAGACTGGCAATATTTACAACTTGAATAGCTGTGAGATTCGATTCGAAATTCGATTCGTTTCGAAATCACATACCTGATTCGATTAGGGATTCCATTCGACCCGAAATTTCAGGTTTCCAGGGTCCTACAGATCAGTTCATCTGAAGGAATCAATGGGTTTAATACAATTTAGAGTTTTATTTTGGAATGTTAAGATCTCAATGGAAATCAGATTGAAAAGTAACTAGTAGAACATAATAGAAGGGGCGTACGTATGGGGTGCAGGGGTCTGACACCCAAATAATTTTCTATTTCGGGCATTTTCGCCTGTACAAGAGTGTTACATATTGATTCGCTCTTGCCAGTACTCCCGTACTTTGTTACAAGACTAGAATTGAGTTATTCATTTATATTTAGCATTGGGGTTTCACGACACGTTTGGCAGCCAGGGCCATCTCGTTTCGGGTCGTTTTATGGATGGGGGAAGCCGGAGTACCACAGAGAGAACAACCGAGCAACATCGAGCAACTGTTAAACTTCCCAGCGTACTATCTCCACGCAAGCAGGATTGGCATTGGTTGAAGACAGCTCGCCCCCCCCCCCCCCCCCCGAGTTCCAATGCCAGTGCTAGTAGGCACATAGAACACATTTGAACTCGGGGACGAAGTGTACCATAGACTTGCAGGACGCCTTAGTACACACCGCCACCATGCCCCCACATGGGCAATCAAGATGAAGTGCCTTTTCTTAGGACATAACGCAGTTATCCCTGGCGGAAATCGAACCGTGGACCTTTCCGGTTTGAAGTTCAATTCCGTAACCACTGAGCCACCGGGCGCCCGCTAGATTTAATATTTTGACTTATGTCCAGACGCAATCCGTCTCGTGCAAATGGAGGTTTGTGGCCGATTTGCTCCCAGTATGACCAGTTTAGGATCAGCACGCTGCTGCAGCACGTGTCAATTAAATAAGAAATTGCGAAGACAATAATTTATTTTTATACGCCCGTTTGAAAAACGGACGTATTAAGTTTTATTATGCCTCACGTTTGTAACATCAGCCGTGATTGGTTAATTCGACACCTTCTAAAAATCATAGTACTGGAGTTTTGGATCAAAACACGGGTACTATCGGAACGTTTTTCCCTGGAGACAAGAGAAAGAAGAAAATGTAAGCTCCACTTCCATTGATCAGCGTCGATTGGAATTGCTCAACATCAAACGCTGGCTCCGTGTTCGTTTAACTTTTTTCGTCACCGGTAGACACAAACTTACCAACAAATATATCATCTTCAGTGGGTGTGTTTTCAATTTTAACTGCAAACAATGAATTCAAAAGAATCAGAAATATTAAAAACTCACGTGTTGTTCACCACCTCAGTGAATCCTGAATATGAGTTATGACCTCAATCAATTATATTTCCACAAGTTTAGTAATCCCCGTCCTCACTAAACCTCCGCCTCAAGTCCAAAATAAATTGTTTCACTCCGCTTAATTCTATCAACTGCCGTCGTCCGGGAAACATGAATTTATAATCCATTAATTTATACCACTTATCACACAAGCATTAACAATGAATTATAACATGAACAGCTGTAAACACTGACATTTGTTGATATAGAAACTCCCAAAGCGACGGCACTTGCGACAAGTCATTTTCGAAGAGACGTCATTCGTTCGAAATGACGTCATGTTTTTGGATTCGACATCATTGTTGTTACAAGACTGATGGCATGCTGCAGTTAACGCTTAACATTATAACAATGAACGTACTTTTGTTCGGCATAATAAAATAATTAGAACGTTTCTTTTCATGTTCTATCGGTCGATAGTACCTGAGTTTGTGTGATTTCTGAAATAAAACCTGAAGCAGCTTCAGGTTTTATTTCAGAAATCACACAAACTCAGGTACTATCGACCGATAGAACATGAAAAGAAACTTTCTAATATTATAATGGCTCTGTCCGTCTGTCCGTCTGTCCGCTGTCCATCTGTCCATCTGTCCGTCCGGGGACAGTTGTATTCCATGCTCTACAGAGCGTGATTTCAATCGGATTTAAAAAATATTTGATATACTGCACAACCAGAATAAGATCTCGCGCAAGTTCGAATTTGGGTCATGTTCGACAGTTTTCCTAGTAGTTATTCCCCCTTTAATACTTAGAAATCGAGCAAGTTATGCTTTCCGTGCTCTACAGACCGTCAACTTAATCAGATTCTTTTCAAATTTAATACGCAGCTTCATGGCCATAATATCGCGCACAAGTTCATATTTGGGTCGTGTTCGATTGTTTTCTTAGGAGTTATTGCCCTTTTCATACTTAGAAATCAGTCAAATTGTGCTTTCTGTGCTCTACAGTCCGTGAACATAATCGGATTCTTTTGAAATTTAATATGCAGCTTCATGAGCATGGTATCTCGCACAAGTGCAAATTCGGGTCATGTTTGTCGATTTCCGTAGGAGTTATTGCCCTTTAATACTTAGAAATCAGGCAAATTATGCTTTCCGTGCTCTACAGACCGTGAACTTAATCAGATTCTTTTCAAATTTAATACGCAGCTTCATGGGCATGATATCTCGCACAAGTTCATATTTGGGTCGTGTTCGGTTGTTTTCTTAGGAGTTATTGCCCTTTTCATACTTAGAAATCAGCCAAATTATGCGTTCTGTACTCTACTGTCCGTGAATTTCATCGGATTCTTTTGAAATTTAATATGCAGTTTCATGTGCATGGTATCTCACACAAGTGCAAATTTGGGTCATGTTTGTCTATTTCCATAGGAGTTATTGCCCTTTTCATACTTAGAAATCGGTCAAATTATGCTTTCCGTGCTCTACAGTCTGTGAACTTCATCAGATTTTGAAATTTAATATGAGCATGGTATCTCACACAAGTGCAATTTTGGATCATGTTAGTCCATTTTGGGGGGAGTTATTCCTTTTTTCATACTTAGAAATTGGACGAATTATACTTTCCGTGCACTACAGTCCGGGAACTTATTCCAAGGTTTTGTTTTCCAGTACAAGCCCTTTTAACCCTAAATATACAGTGGTATATTCCATTTCGATTGGTAATAACTTCACAAAAATACACCTCCTCTAAAAAAAACAAACGGGCGTATAATGCTCCGCCAGGCGTTGCTCTTTTTTATTGTGGTTTAACGACATCTACAGCTAAGGTCACTTCGTGTCTGACAGTTTTACGGGTGGAGGAAGCCGGAGTACCCGGAAAGTACCATCGAGAAACTGTCAGACACCCCATCGCACTAACTCCACATAAGCAGGGTTAGCATTGGTTGAAGAAAGGTGCACTATCGACGTGTGAAACCCATGCATCATGACTACAACATATATTTGTCTACAAACAAAATCTCGAGTGTTTTCCACTATGATCTCGAATGATAATTATTCCAACTACACCATCAAGGCATGCCTTCAGAAAGGTATGCCTTGATGATGCAGTTCGAATATTTTATCAGTCGTTCAATTTTTGTCGAAACTGATGAGTTTTGTCATAGCTCTCACTTTTATAATAAAAATCGCCAGGTTTTCTCATAGCTTCCATTGTTCCCACTTTTGCAATAAAAACAAAAACCATCAGGTTTTGTCATATATTAGGTTACCAGTTTTGTAATAGAAATCGACAGGTTTTGCCAGGGTTTTGCATGAAAAATATGACCACTTTTGTCATAAAAGTCGACAGTGTTCGATTAACTTTTCTCCCAAAAACTGGGCGGATGTATTCAATATTCTGCCTGAAATTTACAAAGCGGGTAATCCAGGTTGGTCAAATATCCAACTGAAACAATATCTGAATTTATCATATGACTCGTCCGTTTTGTTCACTTTAAAACATTTGATATTTTGTTTTCATATTAATCAGTGATAAATAAAGCCTTCCGTCAATTTCATTGGTCGGTTTCAAAACTAGACAATTTGATTGACTGAACAAAATACAACTGGGCCACATTTTCATAATTTGCATAATTAGAGTTGGGAGCTTTTATTAGCCAATTTCAAAACTGGAAAATTTGATTGGGTAAACAAAATACAACTGGGTCACATTTGCATAATTTCAGTAGGGAGAATTTACGTTATCTGTCCTTTTTGGGGTGGGTTATATTGTATTAATCTTTTACCTACAAGAAAAACGCCATTCATTTTTTTTTTATATTTTCACTTTTTGCTTCCAAAACATAGGTTATGACCCCTCATTGGACGAGTTCGACGAGCTCGTTCCAATGAAGGATCCTAACCTATAATTTGCAAGCAAAAAATGGAACTTTTTAGTTATACGAGGATGTTTTTTTCAAGTGCCGTCTGCAACTAAGTTAGGTGATGGGTTAAAAAGTCATACTAATTGGCTAATTTGTACGTGTGTGTGTCATATGATAAATAGAATATGAAATGAGTGTTTTTCTCATATAATATTTATGAAACTCGTCCGAATTTTCCGTTTGGGCTCGCCAGAGGCTCGCCAAAAGGGAAAATTCTTAGACTCGTTTCATAAATATTAAATGAGAAAAACACTCATTCCATATCCTCTATTTATTGGCTTTCGTCTAAAAAAATGCCATTTGAAATGAGTGATATCACTTTAGAAAAATGAGCGATCGGGGGAGCTTCCGGAAAGACAGTTTGCTCTTAACTTAACAAGGACTGTAGTTTCTCTCCACATAAATACATGAAATATCCCGCATGGCGATGGAACCTAGGCTTGCAAAGGGGCGCTGGTCTAGTCTAGACCTTCCCTCCACCACGGAGCACATTGTATATCTCGGCATACTTGTTCTGGAAATGAATATTTTTTTCCATTTCGATAGCCAGAAACTACCTTCAGTGGAACGATCATGAGTACACATGTGTGGCTCCTTATGTCGACATTTTGACAGGGAGACTCCAGAGACAGATTCAGTTTTTCTTCATTTCCATGTCCATGGATGCTGTTTATTGATCCCATTAATTTTTTTTTTATTTTCACGTTATTGTCTTTCATTCCCGTACATGGGTATATGACAATTAACTATGTGAAGATATGAACAATAATAAACACCAACACTCAAAATAAAGTATGTGGAGGGTGGATTGTAATTAAATCACTCAGGAAGTGGAGTTATCCCCCAAAGTATCACTTTCAAATTCTGCACAAGTGGACAAAAACGCAAGCAATGTTTCAGCCAATGGACCTCCGGGTATAACCCGGAGGTCCATTGGCTGGAACTTTTCTTGTGCTTGTTATGCTTTGCATCAAATTTGCAATTATTGCTCCGGTGAAATCTCCACTCTGTGGGTGATTTAGTAATAATACACTCTTCACGTATTGTACAATCATACAATAAATCTTTTAAAACTGAAATATATGTACCTGGTACAAGCAATATCTTGCGTCTTTTTTATTTTTTTTGCATTTGTCGAAGCTTCCTCGCGTTTTTTGAACGAATTATGGACATACCATGGGATTTTAGGTGTTATGCCATAATCAAAATATCCGATTAACGTCGTTGCTAGATTTTTGTGATTCATGACACCAACGCTAGGGAGATTGGAGTTAATTTCCCATAGGTGCGCTTCTCTGTCACCAGAGTAAAGAAAACACTCAATCAGAAAATGGAACTCGTTCTCCACCCTATTACTGCAAGACTTGAAAACTCTTTCTTAGGGTGGAATAGGTGTTCATGTATGCCAAGCAGTCTCAATCGCTAATCTATGCGCGCTTATCCTTAATTTTGTGAAGGAGTGTCTGGTCGAGCTGTCCTTTTCCGCGAAAAGATGTTCTTCCATTGTAAAAGAGTCTTTCACCGTTCTATAGAATACGAATTTAGATTGATCTGAAGTGGGCTGGAACAAAACTTGTTCTTTCGGAATTTGTCTTCCTCTCAATATACTTCACTATTCCATTAAATTCGCTGCAGAAATCCCGCCAGAGACAATTACGTTCATCGAAACCACTTCACGCATTGACAGTAATCGGATACCAGGTTGTATTGTAAACCTGCAGACTCCAAACAATATTTACTTTTACGCAGTTACCAGTCAAAACTCAGTTTCAAAAAGATTGCATGCAGGTTCGTTGTTATAAACAAATGGACCTGCTTCAACTCGGCGAAATCAGTCAAGTGCACTTAAACGATAACCCCGCATGGACGATAGACTACTATAAGAGAGAACACGACGAGGGTGAAGTGTACGAGGGCTGTTATCGGCGACTCTAGGTCAGTTGCGGAGCTACATTCGGGGGAGGGGGGGGGGGCAGGGCGAGGGGGGTCTTTGAGGCCCATTCCCCCAAAAAATCTCAATCCCCCCACCCGATATTCAAATCCCATTTCAACTATTTTCACCCATCTATAACATATTACATCCCGATTGAGGCATAAACACTGATACAGTGTTTGGTGTTAGGGAACTTTCACAGATAATTACCTCCAGTTGGAAGCAAATTTTGCCCCAGGTTTACCTCCATTCCAGGGAGAGACACACCCCTCCCAGTCTCAACATGCGCTCGGACTTTCGAGAATCGGGACATTTTATGCCATGCCCCTATGAATATTTCTCAGCCTCTTCTCCGTGCCCTCCCGTCCCCTCGTTTCAGACGCCTAGCTCCGCAACTGCTCTGGGTGGAGTTTTTGCTGTATTTCACGAGTACCGAGGGTAAAACTCGCATCAGGAATGAAGTATTTTGTAATGCTAACTGATGTTTGAACCAATGGTTTCCTGGAACGTCGCAACTCAATCTCCCCCCCCCCCCCGCCCCCCTCCCTCCCAAGATGTTGTCAAGTCAATCTATACTGTAACTACTCCCTTCGATTGCGTTTGAAAGCTGTTACGATGTTGAATCCCACTCAATGGCTACGCCACGGAGATAATGTTGTTTGTGCCGTTTGCTTCATAATACACCATTCGCCAAAATACTGTAGTACACCACAAAATACTGTACCACCATATTCCAAAATACTCTGGTGCACCATATCCAAAAATACTATAGTACACCAAATCACAAAATACTCTGATACACCATATTCCTGAATATTAAAGTGCACCATAACACCAAAACTCATTAGCAACCGTGTCTCAAAATAGTCTGGTACACCAAATTCCAAAGTACTCTGATACAACATATCCCAAATTAGTATTGTACTATGGTACACCATATCCCAAAATACTTTGGTACTTCGTATCCCAAATTAATAAAATGCACAATATCCCAAAATACTCTAGTACACCCTATTCCAAAATATTAAAGTGCACAAAATCTCAAAATACTCTGGCACACCACAGTCCAAAATACGTTGGTGCACCATATTCCAAAATAGTTTGGTACACCGTATCCCAAAATACTCTTCTATACCATATCCCATAATACTATGGTACACATTATTCCATAATACTATGGTTCACCATATTCCATAATACTATGGTACACCAAATCCCAAAATACTATGGTACACCATATTCCATAATACTATGGTACACAATATTCCATAATACTATGGTACACCATATTCCATAATACTATGGTACACCATATTCCATAATACTATGGTACACCATATCCCATAATATACACCATATCCCATAATACTATGGTACAACATATCCCGTAATACTATGGTACACCATATCCCATAATACTATGGTACACCATATCCCATAATACTATGGTACACAATATTCCATAATACTACAGTACACCATATTCCATAATACTATGGTACACCATATCCCATAATACTATGGTACACAATATCCCATAATACTATAGTACACAATATTCCATAATACTATGGTACACAATATTACATAATACTATGGTACACCATATTCCATAATACTTTGGTACACCATATCCCATAATACTATGGTACACCATATCCCATAATACTATGGTACACAATATTCCATAATACTACAGTACACAATTTTCCATAATACTATGGTTCACCATATCCCATAATACTCTTCTATACCATTTCCCATAATAGTATGGTACACACTATTTCAAAATACTTTGGTTCACCATATCCCAAAATACTCTTCTACACCATATCCCATACTACTATGGTATTTCTAAATACTATGGTACATGATATTCCAAAATACTATGGTACACCATATCCCAAAATACTATAGCACAACACATCCCAAAATACTATGGTACACGATATCCCAAAATACTGTAGCACAACATTCCTAACGGCTCTCGTGGTGTTCTTGTGTCACTCGCTCTCGTCCAGTAATCATTAACCCATTCAAACATAAGTGTGGTCAGTATATTTCTACTCATACGGCTCGGCTTATTCATCAAATCTGATTTGCCGGAAAATGAGTCTCAACTTTTCCAAAATCATATTATGCCTGCTTCAAAAGGAGCTCCAGTTACGTCACTGACGTTCAAACGTGTTCGAAATGTCAGTGTTACAAAGAAGGTTACAGTAACATCACTGTCTCAAACAAGGCTCCAGTGACGTCACTGACGTTCCAACGTGTTCGAGGTGCCAGTTTTACAAACAAGGCTCCAGTAACGTGACTGACGTTCGAACGTACAAACGCAAAGAAAAAATTCAGAACTGTTTTTGCACTAATCATTTCGGACAAGCATTCCAAAATTTCTTTGTGCAAGTAACATGCCGTATTCAACAAATTATTATAATAATCAACTGATATGTAATGTATTGTCATATTCCGTCTCCTTGATAAGATCGGGAGCCAATACTATAAAACTTTTACAATTGTATTTTCTAGAATTGTATTTTCTACCTATTAATATGACTGACTAAAATGAATCATTAACATTTTAAAAGATATGGCAATTTGCCAACTAACAAATTGCCAGATCTTTGAAAATGATAATGTTTCCTTTCAACCCATTTAAAGCCGTAACTAGGAAACATAATTCTAGATAAGACAATTATAAAAGTGTTATAGTATTGGTCCCTGACAGATCAACCAGATGGAACACGGCGTCTACTGTGTCTTGTTTGATCTGGCTTATCTTGTTTTTTTCATCTCAACGATAAACAATCAGCCAGGGTCAATTAATTGTTGTAATATTCTGTATTTATCAACTGTTGCACCAGGATATACTTAAGTACTAGAGCTGTAGGTTTTTAAATTTCTTGTTCGGATTCGGTTTTGGTTTTTCAGGTGGAGTAAAACCTCGGTTCGGTTCGGTTTTCGGTTTGTTCATGAGGCCAAGTAAACTTCAATAAAACTCATTCTTATGTCCGGAGTCATAACTGAATGGTAGTGAAAATGAGTGAAACTCAATGAATGCCCAAAATAAGCTATAATACATGAAGAATCAGGAAGGCCAATATAATAATTACCTAAATATACAGAACTTTTATTGTGCTTGGCCATTTTTCGAGGTCTGACACCTTCACGCAACTTGAAGAAAGCTGCAAACACAACTAAACTGAAATGTCGGAAATTCACAGAATGTAGCCTTCCCAGAGTAGTGAGAGTACCCAGACTCTGCCATTGGCAGTGTCTGGGTACTCTCACTACTCTGGGATGGTTACATTCTGTGAATTTCTGCAGCAAGAGAGTATTTAATAAAAAACGAAAAACCTTAGATTACGTGATGTCGACGGTTTCGGTTTCGGTTTTTAAAAAAAAACTAAAAACCTCGGTTCGGTTTCGGTTAACCTACAGCTCTACTCTCTAATACTCTTTATACTTTGGCGGCCTTTTCTATTCACACGAGGATTCTGGATAGGTAGGTTTTAGAAGCGGAATTTGAGGATACAAAATCAGATGATTATGAACTTTCTTGCAGAAAACAAATTTAAAAGACTTGATTATGGCCACCTGTAGGCAATTATTATGCACATAATGACAAATTAGGCGTATTAGGGGTATACACCTGTCCGCCCAATCTGAATCTATCTCTGGCCGTAAGGCGTATTTTGAACATTTTTGTATACGGTAAAAGAGAGAGTAACACAGTATTTGCAGCAATAGCTCAATCTGTCATTGCAGCTTTATAGTCAAAATGGAAATGAGTATTTGGAGCTGTACACATCCCTTTTATACATTTTTGATTGCTTTTGCTAGGATTAGAGTGATTTCCAACTGGAATATTTCAGTTGGTCGGAAAAGCGAATCTATGATTCGCTTTTTCGACCAACTAAAATATTCCGGTTGATTGAATCTAAAAGTATCATAAATATTCCATTGCTTCCAATCAACTCAAGAATTGTTTCTTTTAGTGTTCAACCGATTACCAAAACTGGCCGCTGACCGATTAACGGTTATTTGAGCTCAAACTCGGCGGATTTCGATGTCTATTCCGATTGTAATACTATGCACTACTAGACGAGACGAGGCTTGAAAGAACTACATTAAATTGAACATATTGTGTGAAATGTCATTGACTTAAGTCGTAATAAAATGACCAGACGTGCACACTTGGGCAGTATACCTGGCTCTCAGGGCCACGTGTACCACCGAAATACGCGCGACTGGTCATTTTACTGCGACCTGAGGAAATGGAGTGAAACCTTCACTTTTTCCGGTATGAACTGGCGATTGCCGTAAGTACACACAATTGTAAGCTTTACATGTTGTTCAACTTGTATATCCCATAAAGGGGTGTCTAGAGAGATTAAGAATACACATTGTGTTTGTTTCTCAACTGTATTGAATGGTATTATTGGCATCATTTTACATTAACAATTGAACAATTGCAGAAGATAATAAAATGTGGTTAATGAATCATCACAAAACAATGCTTGGCAACATTCGCTTGAACCGATGTTCCAAGAGCCGTTGAAGTTGTCATCAGATTGTCCACAATCGACCGATTGGGGTGGCCGATTCCGATCATCGGTTGAACACTATTTAACATGTCTCTTTTCTATATAAATATGAATGCAGACTTATTACATCTGTGCTGGTATAATTACGCCTCGTAGTTTTATGAATTGTGTTAATATCGTGATGTTTTCAAGGCGAGTTAAACTCTTATTGATTGGAATGTCCATAACTGAAGCACAACAGAATATGAGATCTATATATCTTTGTGGGCAATGTAACGTCACATTAAATCTACGGTCGTCTGCACAAAGACTCTGTGAAAAGTGGGTAAATAAACAGCCCATAACAACGTCGGAGTCCTTACAGAAGTGGAATGGAGGCCTGACAGCTTGCGTCGGTCATCTTACAGAAGTGGACTAGTGGCCTGAGAACATGAGCCGGATTTCTTATAGAAATGGAATGGTGGCCTGACGGCTTGCGTCGGTCATCTTAAAGAAGTGGACTAGTAGCCTGAGAACTTGCGTCGGATGTCTTATAGAAGTGGAATGGTGGCCTGAGAACTTGCGTCGGATTTCGTATAGATGTCGAATGGTGGCCTGACAGCTTGCGTCGGTCTTCTTACAGAAGTGGACTTGTAGCCCGAGAACTTGCGTCGGATTTATTATAGAAGTGGAAGTGGAATGGTGGCCTGAGAACTTGCGTCGGATTTCGTATTGAAGTGTAATGGTGGCCTGACAGCTTACCTCGGTCTTCTTACAGAAGTGGACTAGTGGCCTGAGAACTTGCGTCGGATTTATTATGGAAGTGGAATGGTGGCCTGAGCACTTGCGTCGGATTTATTATAGAAGTGGAATGGTGGCCTGAGAACTTGCGTCGGATTTATTATAGAAGTGGAATGGTGGCCTGAGAACTTGCGTCGGATTTCGTATAGAAGTTGATTGGTGTCCTGAGAGCTAGCGTCGGTCTTCTTACAGAAGTCGACTAGTGGCCTGGGAACTTGCGTCAGATTTCTTATAGAAGTGGAATGGTGGCCTGAGAACTTTCGTCGAATTTCTTATGGAAGTGGAATTTTGGCCTGAAAACTTGCGACGGATTTCTTATAGAAGTGGAATGGTGACCTAAGAACTTGCGTCGGATTTCTTGTAGAAGTGGAATTGTGGCCTGAGAACTTGCGTCGGATCTCTTGTAGAAGTGGAATTGTGGCCTGAGAACTTGCGTCGGATCTCTTATAGAAGTGGAATTGTGGCCTGAAAACTTGAGTCGGATTTCTTATAGAAGTGGAATGGTGGCCTGAGAACTTGCGTCGGATCTCTTATAGAAGTGGAATGGTGGCCTGACAGCTTGCGTCGGTCTTCTTACAGAAGTGAACTAGTGGTCTGAGAACTTGCCCCGCGCATCTCAAGCAAAGAACGTTTGAACAAAAAGAATGGTATAAAGCAGGTCGGTTAATATCTGTTACCACTAAGTCGACTTGTGATAATTGTCATGATTAAAGCCGGTTTCACCTAGATACGGCTAACGAGTGCGATGCATAAAATAATTGGTGGCTGTTGTCGAGTCTTAAAATCAGGAAAACCACGGCCTTCGACACCTCAAGAAAGGGGGGCACCACTCTCGTGGTCGTCCGAATTGGTATGTCCCAAAATATTGAATATGAACTCTTCCAATTGCTGCCATTGAACTGGCATGGAAGATACTGCCAGGGTTCAAGGGGTTAAAATTTGTTATGTTAAGTGTTTGAAACATCTTTCAGAACATTTTGAAACAAATTTAGAAGCTATCTGTGTGTGATCGAACGAAAGTGCGACTTCTCTTTATTTTGTTCGCCGTTCGAGTATGAAATTAGTGTCAGCAATATTTGCAGTTTCTAAATGTGCAGGTTTCAAGCACGTAGATAGGTATAGAATATATTAAGTTTTAATGACATTCTAAATTTTTTAGGTGAAGCCATGATATAGAATGTCAACATTTCAAACTAAAGAACAGATGTCAAGTTCGTCGGTAATGACGACGAACACTTGACAAGACTGAAGGTGAGGTGCTCGAATATCAATAGAAGTAAATAATCAGGGCGCGAAACCATTAAAAGGAGTTTCAAGGAACCATTAATGGCATTATTGGGTTCATTTTGTGTTCTCAAAATCACTTGAAACAGAAAGCGTGATCGCCATCGACAACCATCCCGCTGTCCACAATGTTTGATTTTTCAAACCAAAAAACATGGCCGACTGTTTCGCCAGCAAAACACCCCACGAGGAAGTGTTTTGTTTCAGCTTTTGTGAGCATATAGTCCAGGTAAAACTCAACTGTTATTGTGCATTGTCATTGAATATAAGTTGAACGACGTATGCAGCAGGATTTTCAAAATCCTGACCAAACAAACTTGCATTTTTACTTGCAATTTTTATGTAGGTATTTTAACCCTTTGAACCACAGAGGCCGTTTTCCCGGTCTAGTAACATGACACTTCATACTTTCATTAAGTAGGTTGACTTTTGAGTGAAGGGGGGCGCGGTGGCTCAGTTGGTAGAGGTGCAGGCTGGACTGCAAGCCGAGAGGCCCTCGGTTCGAATCCCACCTGCGGCAACCGTGTTGTGTCCTTGGGCAAGACAGTTCACCCCCATTGCCCACGTGGGGGCACGGTGGCGCTGTGTACTAAGGCGTATTGCATGTCGATGGTGCACCTGTCTTCAACCAATGCTAAACCCTGCTTGTGTGGAGTTGGTATGTTGGAGAGCTGACAGTTGCTCGCCGTTGCTCGGTGGTTCTCTCCGGGTACTCCGGCTTCCTCCACCCGTAAAACTGTCGTGGTCATGATTAGCCATTTTGCAGAAATATGTGACCTTAAACACCAATAAATAAATGAATAATATTTTGAGTGAAGGTTTGGTGTAGACCAATCAACATTTTCAACGTGCAGCCCTATGGCTGCACGTTGAAAATGTTAATTGGTCTACCCCCAAATAAAGAATATGGACTCTTCCCGTTGCTGTCATTGAACTGATATGGAAGATACCACTTGGGTTCAAAGGGTTAATGTATCAAATCCTTTGAAAATACATATTTTAAAAACTCCTCGGATTTGTATGTGTGATAAACATTCATCCTAACCCTTGTATCTAAGGACAGAGTGTTTTCTTTAGTTTGAAAAATTATTCTTGAAGTGTTGTCATTATCAGTGCTATGGGTTCACCTCAAAATGGCATTGCCTTTAGAATCACCCTAACCTTTTGGCCAAAGTAACGGCCAAAACCGACGAGCGCTACTCACAAAAAATGCCATTCAATTTTCTTTTTTTTTATTTTTGCGTCAAAATCATAGCTTATGACCCCTCAATGGAACGAGTTTGTTAAGCTCGTTCCAATATGGGGGTCATAAGCTATGTATTGGACGCAAAAAATTGAAATAAATAATTATTCAATAATTTTGTTTGCGAGTGTCGTCTGCTTTTCATGTTAGGTGACGGGTTAATACGGTATCCTGATTTTCGGATTACAGAGTTACGAATTTTATTTACTAAATTCTATAATTGTGTTACTTTAGTTTGTCGCTGAGTTTGTAAAGGCATCCGTCAAAGATTTCTCGAGATTGCACTTATTCATCCAATTGTTTACTCTCTCTTCAGAGAAAACATTAGAAAAAATTTCTCAAGTCTCCGCATGTTGTCTCGTTTAAAAGCTTCCGGCGGAAGTGAACATTTCCTCAGCTGGATGTCTAGCATCTCGAAGTAACAATTAATAGTTCTTTGATGTATTTTGAAATCAAAATATATAGAAAATCTCCGTTTATGGAAAATGTGTTGAAATACTTTCCTATATCGGTGTCAAATTAGTACGTTCCATTTGAGCCCTAACAGCATCAAGCACATAACAATAGTTTAAACCCTTGTCGGCCTTGAGGGCAGATACACAACTATAATGGATTTGCGTTTGAAGTGCGGGATTCTACAAAACACAAACTGAGTCTGTGAAACCTCGATGTTTCCACTGCCGAGCATAGGGGAAGAGGACTAGGAAAAATGGCAGATTTGGGGAATTGGGGAGCTGGATTGATTTATTTATTGATTTATTTATTTATTTATTTATTTATTTATTTATTTATTATTTGTTTGCTTGTTTGTTTGTTTTTATCCATGTTGCCCAGTCCAGAGGAATTCCACCCCTTCCTTCACTTCCCGGGGTTCCCACGGGGTAAGTGCTGCATAAATTGGTAGAACAATAGTATGTGAATCCATGAATATGATTTTATCGGTTTTATCGGGTATTTTCAACAGCTACTTACCAGGTTGTAGGGTAATCCAAAGAAAAGTCTCTCAAAATACTCCTTTAAAGGCAATTCAAAGTCATATCATTTTGGGGAAGCTCTCATAGCGAGCTTTGCAATACCTTGTGTCACGCGCAGGAATTGTCAACATAGCAGAAATGGGATCTAGAGTATTTTGTAATTATCCAACAATATATTTCAAACAGTCGTAAGTTTACAACACTGTACAGATATTAACGTGTCTTCGCCTGTTTGAATATTTTGGTCAATACAGCACACTGATGTTTACGTTAAAACTCCATTAGGGGCAGATTGTCCGTATTTTGTGCTCTACAATCATTCCATTTTCCATATAGTTTAATCTAGGTGTGGGAGGGATAGACTAGGAAGAAATTTGTAAAAAGCTAATTTTCGTGTCATTCAAAACGAAAAAGCGCCAGGAACCCTAGAAAAAGTCCTCCGGAATCCTCTTTGGGGAAACTTGATAATCCAAGATGGCGTCCAAGATGGTTGCAAAATTCATAAAATTATAGGTGAAGCCAATTTCAGCCTCCGGGGAAGGTATCTGTCTCATATCTGCCGAGGTGCAGTCACTGTCCTGCCCATGTCTTCTTCTTAAATCATCTTGCAACCCGAAGGCTAGCCTGATGGATCATGATAATATGAGGCTAGCCTTCGGGTTGGAAGACGGTCGAAGTAGAAAAAACGGACTGAAGCGACCGAAGGTGGGATTCATTGGCCAAATATTGTTTGGATTTGCACATAATATATTACAGGAATGCATGTATAGGCCTACTGACACGTTTACATGCGCCCATTTTAGCTCATCTCATTGTGTAGCGACGCAACATGTCTGTGGAAAAAAAGAGGAACACGCGGGTCCCCTGTGCCTCCCGGTTCCGTCGCTTCTGCTGTCAAGCAAGATATAATGAAACAAACTACAAGATCGCACCGAATCTGCGACGGATGGCAAAAATGAAACAATTTCTAAGTACATAAAGGGCGATAACTCTGACAAATAATCCAGCGTAACACCTGAATTGAACATGGGTCAGACATCAATAAGATACATTTCTATACCAAATATGGGCCGTGTTCTGAGAAAAGGGACCTTAGAGGATATCCAATGAAATCGAAGAAAAACGTCAAAAAAGAACGACATGGAAATTATGGGCGTGATCAAATAAATTTTAGATTACAAGCACTCGCGGTTTTTCGTTTTATTTTCACTTCACGCCAGCAAGTCCTGAATTACAGTAATTTAAATAAATTATCATTGATTACTGTTACGAACTTGAAATTTTACGTTAAAGAAAGCATCACACCTGATCACACGTCTCAAAAACCAAACAATCTCATGAAATGGGCTAATGTTTGGAAGTGAAATCGCCGAAGCAGGTGAACACAGATTTGTTATTAACATTGTTGTTCACAGTGTAGCAAACATCTCTTGGCTTTTAAAATCTTTTAGTTGTTTGCTTTGGCTTTATCTGCTTCCCCATTAACCCTTTACCTAACGTGAAAAGCAGACGACACTTCCAAAAAAAATTCTTGAATAACTAATTTTTTTCATTTTTTGTCTCAAAAACATAGGTTATGACCCCTCGTTGGAACGAGCTCGACGAGCTCGTTCCAACGAGGGGTCATAACCTATGTTTTTGAGACAAAAAATGAAAAAAATAGTGAAAATTAAATGGCGATTTTTGAGAATAGCGCTGGGCGGTTTTGGCCGTTACGTTGGGTAAAGGGTTAAACTGTGAAATTAAAGTAATAAACTGCGTGGGCGCAACATTTTGGCGAAATGAGCATACTCTAAAAATATACTGATGCTAATAATGTATTTTTATGGCTTCACAGCCGGTTTTTCGAAGCTCTGCCAGTAGACGAGAAATGGATGTTTTTATTCCGCGCTGCTGCCTTGCACTAGTTTATGACGTTTCTCACACTGAATTGTTCACATAGACGAGTATGTGTTTCCACTTATAAGTCGTTGCGTGGCATCGAAATGGAAGTTGCCGTGAACGTATGTTTCGAAAACCGTTTTTTTTTCCTGTTCATCTGTGCAGGTCCGTAAATTCAATAAATTATTTAATGCTTTCCGAGAACCAGGAATGGATATTCGGTGATTTTGTATATCCGTCAACGTCAATTGAGACGATCGTTAACGTTATTTGTTTCAATTTGTTTGATGAAATTGCGATCTCCTATAATGACTGGTTAAGATCTACACTGCAGTCTGCACTAGCCTACGTATCGTCAGTATCGAGTATCGTATACGGTATAGACTCTGCCAAGATGCATTGAATTTTCTAATACCAACGATATTCAGAATTTGCTAATCTCTGCCTGTGCAGGCAGCCAAAATCCTTTACAGGGCGACAGAACTGCCGCGCCACCCGGAAAACACTTTGATTAACTTGTGATTCCATGATGCGACTACACGAAGGCCTACTTCTGCTTGTAATTCGTAGGGTTTTTCTACAAATTTAATATTAATAAAATTATAAAGTGGAAATAACTTTGAAAACTTTCTTTTAAAACTTTGCATATACAAGAAACAGTTTTGGGTTTCGCTAGTGATTTATTTATTCTAAGGTGAAGGCTGAGGCCAGGGACGTGGCTAGAGGTTTTCGATTGGGGGGGGGGTGTAGGATAATTCCAACAATAGGGAGGGATCGGGACGGGGAAACCCCTTCCCAGTCCCTCCCCAGTTGGAAATTCACAACCCAGAAAAGTTTTGGAAATGAAGCCATGAAAGGAGAGTAGGGTAGAATGGGGGATAAAAGAGCCCACCGAATTTGGGGTACAGATCGTACTTCACCAAAAACTTAGTTTTTTCGGGCAAATTGCGTTCATCAGGATCGAAATCCATCGACATGTTCGATGCGACACGTTCACATCGTCACTTCTCTCGGTTCTTGCAGTGGTGGACGTAGACGAGACGTCGTGTGTTCTACGTCCCATTTTCTCTAATGATCAACGTGGATCCGACTAAAATTTCAACGGAATTTTAACAAACTCTATAAATTCCCTCTCTTAAAAATTCACTGTTAGGTACGCTTGTAAGATTTGACGACGACCGTTCACGGTAAAACACTCACCTTTTCGCAGAGGTGACATGGACCGCCATTTTAGGTGAATTTTTTCGACAGAATACCGCCCAAAAAAACACAACCGGTGCGGATAAAAGACGAGCGATCCAACATCGATTCCCGCGGACAAACGGAGTTCGAATCGAGCATCGAATTTATCGGTGCGCCCGAATCCCCCATCGATGGCGTAGTGAGGTTTTTGGCAAGGAGAGATAGATAGCTCGCGGAGTCTAAACGCGTGAGGTGCGCCCGCTCCGGTCCGCGATTGCTTGATATTATGAGTTGTGAGACGAATGATAAAATTATATTTTTAACCCTCGTCGTGAGGTGGGGTCACGACCAGAGTCGAAAAACGTCTTCCGTTTTACAAAGCCAGGCATGTGATGTATCGACTTGAAGAGCTCGTCGAGTAGATTATGAAAATGACATTTTTCCATTTTACGTGTGGGTGGGGGTCACGCCCATCAGAAAATTAAAAGTTTCGAGAAGGTAGTCGCATGACCTATCAAATTAAAGGTATCGACGAGTAGTTTACGAAAATTATATTTTTAAACCTCGTCGTGGGGTGGGGTCACGACCAGAGTCGAAAAACGTCTTCCTTTTTACAAAGCCAGGCATGTGAGGTATCAACTTGAAAGCTCGTCGAGTAGATTATGAAAATTACATTTTTTCCATTTTACGTGGGGGTCACGCCCATCAGAAAATCAAAAGTTTCGAGAAGGTAGCCGTGTGACCTATCACATTAATGGGTTCACCGAGTAAATTACGAAAATGATATTTTTTCCAATTTTACTTGGGGTGGGGGTCACGACCATCAGAAAAATCAAAAGTTCCAGAAGATAGTCGTGTGCCCCATCAAATTAAAGGTATCGATGAGTAGATTACAAAACAAATATATTTTAACCCTCGTCGTGAGAGTAGGGTCACGACCAGAGTCGAAAAACGTCTTCCTTTTTATAAAACCACACAATATTTAATATTTATAAAACAATTTACAACAAAACAACAGCGAAAATAATCAGTCATAATAATAACCGTTTTTGACTTAAAAAAACTGTTTAAAAAGTTGTTATTTTCACATATATAATAAGAAGTAAAAAAAAAATTAATAATTTTTATCATTAAAAAAAATACACTTACAAAATTTAATAACCCGTTTTTGTCATTAAAGAAAAAAAAGTTGTTATTTTTAACATACATATAATAAGAAGTAGAAAAAAAAATATATTTTTTACAATTAATAGTTATTATCATTTTCAAAAAAAAAAATAATCAGTCATGAAATCGTCAGTACCTAAACTTAAAATTGAAGAGAATCGAGAGATATTCGAAGTTCGGTAGTAAAATTTATAGACTACAATTGCACAACGTCATTGAATTGAAGGGCGTGAAGACGAGTGGATTGAGAGAGGAATATGACAAATATATATTGCCTTTGAAATTGAAAGAGATCGCCCTGGAATTAATGTACGAATGTCAAGACGATCTATTAGCCATTCTCTCGGAAAAGATATAAAATATCAATGCAGACGATCTATCGTTAATCTACGGGAGTAATATATATCCGAATGTCTCTAACGACGTGGTCGATAAATATTGAATCTGAGCATCGAGGTAGAACACACGTTCGAGAGGGTGAATCTGGTTTTCCAATGGATTTATCAGCGGGGAGGCGACAGCTTTAAAGTTAACATGCTCATAACGGACGCGAAAATATGATAAAAAGAGAGAGTTAGTTCATTATAGAAAGATTATAAATCTTGACTCGAAAAGCTCATTAAAGTATTTATCATGAGGTAGTACTCGTTTTTTTTCTGTTTTGTTTTGTCATTAAAGAAAAAAAGAAACAAACAAAATATATATATAATAAGAAGTTTAACAATTCACAATAAAATTTTTGAAAAATTAAAATAAATATTATATATAAGTTTAACACACAAAAACAAATGCCAAAAACAAAAAAGTATATCGTGGAAAAACAATTATATTTGTCTACCAAACCCGAGTTGAAAAAGTACTGTAGAAATCTAGGAATTGAAAATTACAACTGTTACAAAACTAAAGAACGATTGATCAAAGCCGTGCGTGGGGAGACTTGTGATCTATCACTGGTGAAATTACAAACCAAAGTGCATCAGTCGTTGAAATTGAAAGGTGTCAAATACATGAAAAAAGACGAATGCATAGGTCATTTGCTCGATGGAAAGGGAATGGACGAAAGATCTGCGGTAGTGACAAAAACAACTCGAATCGCGAAAAAAGATGAGACGACAGCAATGACAAAATGTCAACAAGTGACCATGGAGGAAACTAAGAAAAAGAAGAAGAAGAAGAAGATAGCCATTAAACGAAAAGTGGTAGAGAAACAGAAGGTTTCGAAAGAGAATAATAAAAAAATGAAAAGTGATGCAGTTTGAGATGACAATTCGTTAAAAAAAACGCTGGATGCAATCAAGAGAGCGGTGAATGAAAAAAGGGTCTCGATGCTATAACGGATATCATAATCGAAGTATTGAAGTCACCATTGATTTTGATAGAACGAGACGAAGCCAACAAAGGATGGTTTAAAATTTTCGACGTGAAGCGCGGTCTTGTAAAAAAACTCAATCCCGAATCGTTCATGGAATGGGTGAAGGGTAAAGTGTTGGACGTATTTCGAAAATATCTAGATAAGGGTTTAAAAATAAGAATGATCTTATATTGTCTGATGAAAAAGGTCGACGCTAAAACGGGTGAGATCCTGGTACGAAATGCCTATTTCCGATATAAAAACGAGATTGTGTTCAGAGATGACGAATTAGTCGACGTTTATAATGTGATGAAAGACAAGATGATGGAATCTATGGCTACTTTCCAAAACAAGGGAAGAAATTGGACGTTCGAGAAGATATTGAATCCCAAGATTCACGTGGATAGACACGATTCTTTGAAAACATCTTCCTACATAAAATTACCTTATTTCGTATTTAAAAAACAAGCCATGATCCATGTGAAAAATATGAAGATGATAACGAGTGTTTGTAATTGGCGATCACATCGGCCTTGTATCCCATAGAAAAGGATGCTCAGAGAGTTTCCAAGTACTTGGAGGCTTGTAAAAATCTCGATTGGACAGGAGTGTCTTTCCCAACACGGTTGAAAGATATCGGAGATTTCGGAAAGCTAAAACTCGCCGTGGCCGTGAACGTCTTGGTATACTAGGGAAATTATAAAAAAAGGAGTAGGCTGTCTTCTCAGACTGACTTCGCACAAAGAGAGAGACAAGATTGTTAATTTGTTATTAATTTTCGAGGGTGACAATCAACATTATTGCTGGATTAAAAGTATGAGTTATTTACTATCAAAGCAGATTAGTAAACATAAGTGCAAGAGATTTTTCTTTTTCAACTGCATGAATTCATTCCATGGTCAAGAATCGCTGATGCGTCATCAGGAAGATTGCATCGAAAAGCAAGGCATTGCCATCGAAATACCTAAACCTAACACTTACGTGGATTTTCGCAACTACAAAAAAAGATTAGAACCGCATTCATCATCTACTGCAATTTCGAATGTTTCACCACGAAAATAAATTCCTGTCAGCCCGACGAGCGTAGGAGTTATGCTGAAAAATATCAGAAGCACGTACCTTCGGGCTATTGTTATTATGAGAAATGTTCTTTCGATGATCGAGAATCGTCGGGTCCATTCATCTATGCCAAACATTCAGATGACGATGACGTGGCTCAAAGATTCGTGAAAGAGTTAGAATCAAAAATTCAAATATTATACGACAAATTTGAAAAGCCTAAAGACATGATCATCACGCCAAAGCAACAGGGAGAATACAACGAAACCACAGAATGTCACATATGTAGACAATTATTCGATAATCAGTCTGAAAATAATAAAAAAAAAAGTTAGAGATCACGATCACTACGCGGGTCTGTTTCGCGGTGCTGCTCACAAAAAAAATGTAATTTAAGATTTCGAGATGCTCAATTCTACCCGGTGATATTTCACAATCTCTCGGGTTATGACCGTCACTTGTTTGTGAAAAATATGGGTGTTAGCGAGGGGGAGTTGAGCTGCATCGCTCAAAATGATGAAAAATATATTTCATTCAGTAAATGTAAAGTCGTCGATTAAAAGAGAGTCATCGAAGGTTTGACTGAGAAAATGAGTCCCATCCATAGAGAGATACGTTTCATCAATTGTTATAAATTTATGTCAACCAGTCTGGAAAAATTAGTCAACAGTTTGAATAGGGAGAAATTTAAAATCATGACTAAACATTTTACCAATCGACAAGAATTGGTGGACGTTATGTTGAGGAAAGGTGTCTATCCTTACGATTACATGAACAATCTCGAGAAATTCGATGACATCACTCTACCTCCCAAAGAAGATTTGTATTCGAAATTATACCAGTCTCACATTTCCTACGATGATTATGAACACACGCAAAAAGTGTGGACATTATTTGACATGAAATCCATGAGAGAATATCACAACCTCTATCTGAAAACTGACATGCTTTTCTTGGCCGATGTGCTCGAAAATTTTTGACGAGTGTATCGTCGACTTTACAAACTAGATCCGGCTTGGGTATTTCACTGCTTGGGATGCTCTCTTGAAAACGATAAAGGTTAGATTGGAATTATTAACAGATGTAGACATGTTGCTCATGTTCGAAAAGGCTGTGAGAGGTGTCGTCTCTATGATTTCCACTAGATATGCCAAAGCTAATAATTCTTACATGGGAAAAGATTTCAATTCGAAAAAACGAGTAAATTCATACTGTATTTGGATGCTAATAATTTGTACGGTTGGGCCAAGAGTCATCCTTTACCGATCAGAAATTTCAAATGGGTTGAAAAGTTGGAAGAAAAACAAAAATGGAGAGACTATGCTTGTATTCTAGAGGTTGATTTGGATTATCCGGAAATGTTACATGATTCACACAACGATTATCCGCTAGCTCCCGAATGAATAGAAGTGTATGGCATCGAAAAACTCATTCCTAATTTAAATCACAAACGCAAGTATGTGGTCTCCTGCAAAAATCTGAAACATTACATCGATCGCGGAATGAGATTGATCTACGTGCATTGAATCATTTGATTCGATGAGGAGCCTTGGTTGAAAAAATACATCGATCTCAACACGAATTTAAGAAAGCAGGCCAAGAGCTACTTTGAAAAAGACTTCTTCAAACACATGAACAATTGTGTGTAAGGGAAATCTATGGAAAACATTAGGAATAGAACTGACGTTCAACTTATCACGTCCGAAGAGAAGTCTAGAAAATTAATCCCGAAACCAAGTTATCAACATAGAATCATATGCGATGGAAATCTAGTGGCCGTGCACATGTAAAAGACACATCTGAAGTTCAACAAACCCTGTCCGTCCGATTCGAATTCTAACTCTCTTTCAGATAGGTCTAGAGCAAAAGCCTCAGTTCTCCTCAGCACATTCTTATCGAATTGCATCTTGAACTGAATGTCTAAGACGCTACTCTTGAGTCGCTCGCTCTGTTTACTAACGTCGAATACGAACAGGGGATACATCGATTTGTATTCGGTGGGAGTGATGTTAGGATTACCCATCAAATCGTCCAGTCGCTGATATTTCTTTCTGAAATCTGCGGGGTCACCGTATCTTCTGCAGAAATCGTTCTTATCAAAAAAAGCGTTGTAATTGATGGATGGATATCTCGTGGCATTTAGAAATACCTGCATGTTTCTCAAGTTACAATGATCGAATAGGGAAGGATTTTTTCTCTTGAGACCCATCCCTATCGGTTTGAAATGCCACTACAATGAATCGCAGTCTTTCCAGAAGCAGATTCCACGGTCAATCTCCAGTTGAAGTCATTGCCAATTGGAATGTTAGCCATGTCACACTGTCTCATTCTAAATCCCACCGGTAATTTCCTCTTCGATTCTATGATCTTGTAGAGACGTACTCTCTCCGTGACTGAAGGCAATACGTGCAGAATGAACCAAGATATCTTGTTCAGATATATCTTACCCGCAAAGGTCGCAGCGGGTCTCATGATGGTTTCGTCATTTCCTTTTCGAATCAACGACAGACTGTGTTTGAATCCGCAGAGAATCTTGTCGTAATCTTCCGCGAATCCGAATATTAGTTTCAATGGTATCCTGAATGAAAACATTCCTTTGGGTCTCGATGTCTTGATGACGTAGTCCAATCACAGGTCGGCACCGGTATTGACTGCAGTCATGTCAGCAACAGTGTCTTTCACTCACAATTGATTTAGTCCTTTAGATTTCGAAAAATCGTCTGGATACGTCAAGAGTCCGTACATCATGGTGGCTTGTCTGGGATGAAACACAGATTCTATCACTTGTCCCGAGAGCATGTATTTTATATTACTGAACAGATGCATCATACCATTAGTGCCTGAAGTGACCTCGCCATCATCAGTATAATCGCTTCCGCCTTTCTTGGTGAGACGCCCCTGTATCACTATGTAACTTTTGCAGAGATGAACGAACAGATCTTGAGTTTCGACGTTGATTCTTATTTCACCAGCATTGTTTAGACTGGTTCTAGTCACGGGTTCGTACTTGTGAACTTCATATTCTTGAATGCTTTCGTCTCTCAATATACCTTCAGTTATATCTAATATATTTGTCATGTTTTGCTTTTTGTTGTCTGTGTGTGTTAATTCATTTTTTTTATTATTAATTGTTTTTCTTTTAATTATTAATTTTATTTATTATTTTTTTTCTTCTTTTAACTATATATATGCAAGAAAAAATAAAAGTGAAGGATTGGTTCTTCAAAATGTCGTCTTCTGCAATTCCTGGTCGTAAAATGTTCCAATGATTTCTCTTCTGTCATCTTCATCATCCTCTAATGCTTCTATTTTGTAAGTCACCGGATCCGTGTAAAATATTCCAATGATCTTAAAAATTTCCTCGGTCCATCGAGAATAGTGACTTATAAGAAGTGATTTTTATCCGATCTCCGACTGCAAATTTCGGTGATTTGGTCTCCTTTTTGATCTTGATCCTTTCGGGATAGAGATTAGCAAAGGCATGTTTTTCATTTTGAGGATCACTAGCTTCCGTGGGAGTCATATTGATCGATCTGTGTCACGTGTTATTGTATTCTTCCACCAATTCGTCTAGAATATCGATATATTTCTTGGTGTTATTGGCCGCAAAATACTTGTACATTTTTTCCTTCATGGTTCTATTCCAACGTTCGATCATGTTAGCTTTCCCTTCGTTTTCGACGGAATAGAGGTTGACCAATGGATGAACGTGACTGTTGTAAAATTCCTTCTCTCTATCCACCCACAATTTATCCGGTTTTCGAGAAGACGGTGCAAATATATTCTTCAGAGCCTCGGCCACACAAGCTCCCGATTTATTCTTCAGAGGTCTCATCCATCCATATTTCGAAAACACGTCGATAACCGTCAGTATGTATTTAGTCCCGTTGTTTCATTTCAAATGCAATTTCATGTCGACCAGATCAGCCAACCAAATCCGATCCAGACCCTTCACGAACACCCTTCACCTTCAAAATGTATGTTTGACGGGCTTATGTAGTTCGTTCGCCAATGCATTTGTTAATAATTTGTTCTGGACATTTTTTTATGACCCCATCCAAATCGACGTTTGGTACCGATCACTTTACCGAACAACGAACGTTCGAGTCTCTCTCTCCTACTGGGATTTGATATATTTTTCAACATCGTCAACATGTCTTTATCGCAGATTTGATTACAATTCTCGACGTCGGGATGTTTAGTGTAGTACAGATCGTGAACGTAAGTGGTCGTATCCATCCTATTGATGGGTTTGCTCCAAGATTTAGGTGTCAGATCTCGATTCAATCTCTTATTTAATTTCGTTTGAATTGATGTCCTGGCAGATGCATTTCGATGGGTAGGTTATTAATCAATTTATTTGTCAGACCGGCACCGCATTTGACGAATTGCGTTTTGGTTAAACCGCACATTTTACATGTTCCGCGAAGCATGGCACTTTTATTTTTGGTCAGTACTTTTTTTAACGTTAACCGTATCTGTAACTCTCTTGCATTTGATGCAATACATTTTGTTTTTTTTTGTTTTTTCGTATATATATTTTAATTATTTATTTTTTTTAATTTATATATAATTTTTATTCTTCCTTTATATATACATTTTTTTTCAATCGATTGCTTCTGGAATCTTTATGGGATCCAATAATTTACGAAACGATTGTCTCGCTTCTTCTCTACCTTTTCCCATGAGAGAATCCTTCAATTCTTCCTTGAGAATCTGACGATTCTTGACTCTTATCTTCGCTTTCATGACTTCATATTTTTGATTTTCGTTCAATATGTTGGCAAAATCCTACCGTCTTTAAATGCCTTAAAAATCTTATCTGACGCGGAATCGATCTTTGCATCGGCTAAAACGCTGATGTTTTCGTGCTTCTTGGCCTTCACGGATAATTTCTTAGTGAGAAATTTTCCGATCATACTGACGAATCTGGCAGTCAAAGCCAATCCTTCTATGGCCAACACGACCGGAAGAGCAATGATGGTGGACGACAATAGACTGATTCCGGCAATGTTCAAACCCATAGAGACCGTGATGAGAGTCAAATCCACACCACTCACAAATTTCTCTAATCTCTAATATTTCTTATTGAGCGAACAATCAGAATCTCTCTCTCGCATCAGATATGATTGAATGTTATTAATCTGTTCGGTTTGATACCTCTGCACCTCAGCATCACTACTTTCTGGTGGTAGAAGAGGTGCAGTGGGCTCCACCTTCTCTAACGATGGATAGATGTTTTTACTTCGAAGTTCCATTTTCATTTTATTTTATTTATTTATTTATATCTATTATTATTTTTTATGTATTTTTTTTTATTTTCATCTCTTCATTATTCAACAAACAAAAAAATGTTAATGTTTTCTTCCCTTAAACGTGGAATCCATACTGTTGTTTCTAATGTTTTCTTCCCTTAAAACAAGGAATCCAACATTAAAAGCCTCCTTTCGTGGTAGTGGTCTCCCATTTTCCACCAAATATTCCAAAACGTGTCCTCTCTCTTCATTGGTGAGACCTCGATGCACTATCTTGAACTTTTCCAATTTAGTGGATTTGGGTTCTCTAATGCTAACCTCGAACTGCTTCCAACATTCGATCAAGTCGTTGCGTCGGACGCATCCCAATGTGGTCATGAAATACATGGAGATGATGTCTTTCCATTCCATCGTGAAACACGAATGATCAATGCGATTAAATTTTTTTCTCCTCTCGACAGCCGAGGCACCTTTTGAACATGATGTGAGGAAGTTGTTCATTCATGCAGATCACGCAAGCTAAGCACAATGCTCTTCAAAGAAACCGAGCTCTTGATTTCATGGAATCATTTGTCATCATTTTTTTATAAAATAATAAAAAAAAAAATTTCTCTATTCTTATTATTTATTTTTTTCTATTATTTTGTTTTTAATATTTTTTTTTCCACTTTTTTCTATTACGTCTTTTTAAATAACAACATATCTATTCATCTCATCACCAAACGAATGAACAGATACTTCTCATCTATTATGATCAAGCGTATTATTATTGGAAAGGGGTGACTTTTTTTTCGAAAGTTGGAGTTTATGCCTCTCGTATTTTGATAAACCATTATTTTTTTTTATCGTTGTCTTTAGAATGATACGGGAAATATCGTTTTCTCTCCTTTTGTTTCATATTTTTAATTGTTATTTTTTAATCGTTATTTTTTTATAATAACATACCCAAAATGGGTATATTCTTAAATGGCGAATTCTGACTGAACAATAAACCTTTACCAATTGGTTCCACATTCTCTCCAGTCTTCAGATAGAGACCGTCTCCATGGAAAGCATTGCCGCCTTTTCTCATGTGTCCTAGATACAATCCTTTACCTTTGACGTCTACGTGACACACGGCTCCTCCCTTTTTCAAAAATAGTCATTTCCCCTCTTCTTCAGAAACAATTCTCCACCCATTAACTTGTCCACTGCCGAACTAGCGAGTCCCGAGAGAGTTCCCACGCCCAGAGCTGGTAACACCATCTTCGTGAGAATGGGTAATGCGGTAATGCTTTGGCGGCGAGTCCCGCCAATAGCTGTAAGAAACCACCTTTCATTCTCAGCTTGTATCTCACTTGAGCGGGTCTCAATCTCACCGTCATTCTTATCCGATTACGAATCGCTTTCTCTATCCTTTTGATTTGAGTTTTAGTCCAGGCGACCCGATCGCTACAGCCACTCACCAGATCTTCATAACTGAGTTTAAATCTAACGGCCTCGCCTCGTTGACTCAATGTTCTGCGAAGTTTAGCTTTCTGTCCTTTGGATATGTTTGCGTTTTTAATGATATATCGACTACTACTCATATTTGTTTTGGGTTTTTTTTCACTGGATTATAAATATTTTTTAATTGGGAATATTATAAGTTGTTTTTTTTTTAATTATTATAAATATTATAAGTTTTTTTTATTATTTTTATTTCTTATTTAAATATATAAAAAAATTAAAAAAAATTAAAAAAAACCAAAAAACAATTTTTTTTTTTGTTTTTTCAAATTATAATTATTATTATTTTTTTTATTTACTCAATTTTTTTCATATCTCTCTGATGTGAAATCATATAGTCACTCTCTCTCTCTCTCTCTCTGCGAAGATCTAACAGATCGCCGTTCTGATTCGTCAACATGGTTTCAATGCTATATAGCATGTCCAGGATCACGGGTAGATAGCCGAGATTTCGAAGTCGCTCCATGATCTTGTAACCTGCAGAAACGTCTGAGAAAAATGAGTAGATCGTAGGCTGAGCGCTACCATCGACGTAACTTCCTGAGATCACATTGACATTCACTAAAATGCTATTGACCGCGAGAATGTCGACCATAGTTTTGGACGTGGCGTGACCTCGATACATCTTTCGATCGAATCACAACATCTTACCGATCGAATCTTCGGCACTAAAATCCACTCGGAAATTATCTCCCAAGTCTAATATCGTCTGTAGAATACTCGTATTGGGAGCGAGTCTTATCATCTTCCTTCCGTGACCATCGATCTTCAGTCTCGTGTGGATGTGATGGTTCAGATCGTCTATGTTGTAACTTCCTTTGGGAATTCGTATCTCGAACCAATCGACTCCATTGGAATACTTGAATGCATTATTCTTTTCGGTGACGTTGGGAAATGAATAGTAAGTCTCGAGATTAACCAACACCATCTCGTATCTCTTTTCCTTCTTCAATTTGATGGAAGGTTTGAATTTAGTCGTGAATCGAGTCGTGTCGTGACTCACTACGATTTAAAGGATTGTTTCGCAGCTGTATTCTCGACTATCTATTCTAATAGGTGATGTTCAGACAATTTGTTTTTATTATTATATATTTTTATATTTTATCGATATTGTTTTTATTTTTTATTTACTTTCTTCTCTATTATTATTGGGAATATAAAAAGAAATCGTCGAATCCGCTTCGATATTTTCCGTTGTTAAATTCGCTTGTCAAATCGATCACCACGAAATTGTGAAGTCCTTTGTCCGACACTTTCTTACAAAATCTCCTGAATTCTTCCCTACTCATGTCATTGGCCATGTGATCTCCGTAGATGTGATTGACATTCTTGAGATCCTGACGAAAGAGACACAGAAAATTAGCATTCACCCTTATCGTTTGTCTGAGTAGTCAAAAATAATTTTGAGATAAATAGAAACAATCCACGTTGCTGTGACGTTCTCGAACGTAATACGATTCATATCGATTCTGTCTCTCCATCGGGAGATCGTCGAAGATCATAACATTCTTATCCTCCGACTTCAACTGTCTAGGATCGGGAACCTCGTCGGCATTCTCGTAAAACTGACATTCCACGTTCGAACACTCAATGTTTTTCTTGGTCAATTCTCTCGCCGCTCCTTCCAATATATTCCAAGTCTCATGTCCTTGGAATTCGTCTCGATTGTCAAATGTTCTCAACATAACATCCTTAGGTAATTTACGTATCATGCACTCTTGAAGCAATCTATATTCCGGTTGAAAGAGACTCTTGCCAAAAACGAATAATCTGTTGTAATCCAACCAACTAGGTCACAACAATAGATTCATCAAGAGATTGGTCTTTTCGCAATTCGATTTTCCCACTCTCAGACCTCTTATGCTCTTGGGAAAGAACTCGTCGTTCGACCTCCTGGTCATAACGTCATTCCAAGACATGTCTTTGATATTCATATTTTTTTCTCCAGTCTGTTTTTACTATGTTT
Source organism: Pictodentalium vernedei (assembly GCA_031216915.1). Classification (NCBI taxonomy): domain Eukaryota; kingdom Metazoa; phylum Mollusca; class Scaphopoda; order Dentaliida; family Dentaliidae; genus Pictodentalium; species Pictodentalium vernedei. The sequence goes on along the minus strand of CM062288.1, from coordinate 12,406,456 downwards.
TGAATTATGTTTTTTCTGTTTTTTGTATATTTTAATTTCTATTTTTGTATATATATAAAAAAGTTCTTTTTATTATTCATAAATCACTTTCAATCCCGATCTGTTCGTCATTTCAGCTAAGTCTTGTATCGGTACGACATCATCATAGAAATCTCTCCAACTTTTTGGTTCGATTCTCGATCGTTTGATAGGTTGTGGAGTTATTCTACCGCTCGCTTCAGTCGCAGCTTTCTTACCCGCATCGATCACTGTTTTCTTTCCAACTTTAAGAGGGCTCGACGCAATCTGTTTCGCAGCATCACTAGTGAATTTACGAGTAAACAATCGCGTCATCGAATCCACAATGCCCGATCCGCCATAGACGTAAGATCTAGCATATCCTCTGTTATTTATCACTAACATTTTTTTTTAATTATTATTATTTTTATATATATATATATATATATTTTTTTTTTATTTACTTAATATTTTTGTTTTTTTCTTTTCTCTTACTATTTTATTATTTCAAACGATTCATCAACTTTTGATAATCCTTCTTAGTCAAGACCTCCTGCCTCAACAATTCGTCGCACACGCTCCTTATCTCGTTATCCACTCCGGTGTTACCTACAGGCCTCTCTGCTAGCCATCAACAATCTCAATCTCCCTGACAAGGCATAGGGATCGCGCAGAAGAAATATCGTGTCGGTCATTCCCTTTCCAGTCATCGATTTCACGAAATACTCGTTCGCCTTCTACATGGGTTCCACCACGTTCTTTCACTTGTGACCCCTCCTATCCTTAGGTCTCGTCTCTTTGGAATTGTTGTTCTTCTTCATGGCGTGAGTCTGAACCAGAATGTCTCCATAATTTTTGTAATCCTCCTCGGTGTAATCATCAGGTCTCTGGTGAGAAAGCAAAGTATGCAGTCCGTCGGTCATTACGTACCTGTTCAGACCGACGATCAAATAGCGATCTTCAAACGATACTTCCGTGTCACCCACGAAAGTGTTATCGCGATAGTGACGAAATCCGTACATCGGCTCTTTCACGATTCCACTACTATCGTCAGATCTGATTCTTAACATGCTTGAAGCGTCGCTACTATCGACGTTACTCGCATCGGTCTCGATTCTCTCCGGAGTGTATTCGGACAAACTTTTCGTCGTAAAACTATCGACGCTACACGGATCGGTCTCGATTCTCTCCGTAGTGGAACCAGATGGAATTCTTGATGCAGAACTGCCAGGGTGCGAACCCATCCACAGAGAACCTTCTTTTATGGGTTTCAATTCATCGACGATCTCTTTTCTAGCTCGCTCCTGAACTTCGGTGACGGGTTTGAACAACTTGTTTGCCTCTCGCGTCAGTCCCATTTCTCCCAATCGTCTGGCCCATTCCTGCGCCTGAATATTCTCCTTACTTCGTATTAATTCGCGAACCTGCTCGTCCCTTCGCTTCAAATCTCCGATGTGTACAAACATTGTTTTTATTTATTATTTTTTTTTTTTTTCTTTCTTTAATAAAAAAAGTTATTTTTTTGTATTCTCATTTATTTTTTTGAATGTTGTTTTTATATATATATCTTTTTGTATTCTTATTTTTTTTTGAATGTTGTTTATATATATTTTAAAAAACAATTTTTCATCAGGTTATGGGAATCAAGCAATCGCGAACCGGAGCTGGCGCACCTCACGCGTTTAGACTCCGCGAGCTATCTATCTTTTAGTGCCAAAGACCTCTGAAAGAAATCGATGTTGGATTGCTCGTCTTTTATCCGCACCGGCTGTGGGTTTTTTTTGGCGGTATTCTGTCGAAAAAATTCACCTAAAATGGCGGTCCGTGTTACCTCTGCGAAAAGGTGAGTGTTTTCCCGCGAACGGTCGTCGTCAAATCTTACGAGCGCACCTAAAAGTGAATTTTTAAGAGAGGGAATTCATAGAGTTAGTTAAAATTCCGCCGAAATTTTAGTCGGATCCACATTGATCGTTAGAGAAAATGGGACGTAGTACACACGAATTCTCGTCTACATCCACCACTGTAAGAACCGGGAGAAGTGACGATGTGAACGTGAACGTGTCGCATCGAACATATCGATAGATTTCGATCGTGATGAACGCGATGTGCTCGAAAAAACTAAGTTTTTGGTGAAGTACGATCTGTACCCAAAATTCGGTGCGGTCGTATCCCCCATTCTACCCTACTAAGGGATCATAGGCTTAAAATTGATTCTAGTAACTGAAATGCCAACACATTTATGATAGAATTATCAGGTTATTATTATTTGGTATTATTCTGGGAATTGAATAGGTGCTAAACAAATGCTCAAGCTTAATCATAATGTGATTTTCTTGAAGTGCATTTCGAGGATTTTTTTTATTACGATAAGTAAACGTACTATAAAAATCTAATACCGACTGACATCATGCATACTTATGAAACTCGATATTGCGTACACTGTAGTTGTAAATAGTAACAGTTAGAATTTTTGCCGATTTGAAACCGAGTTGGAATTTTGGGAAGCAAAGGAGACATCAGCATCACGAAAGAAGCTCTCAAATCGAGATAGATGGAATTTCCAACTACCCATGCCCTCCGAATTTCCAACTATAGGAAACTGTGGGCACAATTGGGAGTGACACCCGCCCCCCCCCCCCCCCCCCCCCACGTCGCCACGTCCCTGTTAGGCCTACAAGCTAAAAAATAGTTTCCTACATTTTTTTTAAATACGTCCTTTTCGAATGATTGGTGATCATGATCAAGAACTCGGTAATAAGTCGACAATGTTAATAACCTGAGTTATATTGGCTTTCTCTATAAATTAGTATAAAATTACAACGCACCCTCACAAGAACATAGAAGATAGCCTAATGTTGTGAACTTACTGAAGACAACAGTAACTCAAGAGTATTGTGAAGAGACTGTAGTCCACATATATTGGAAATTTTTCGACTTCAGTTTTCACTGTATAGTGGGGGAGGAATTGGTTAAATTTTTGTGAAATCGTGCATTTAGTGACAAGTTTTTTAAATTTTGCATGGTGATAGGTATGGACAGTGAGTTTTTAAAAACCACTGCAAACAAAGTGGCATTGACCTCTGGTGACATTGAAATGCAAAAATTCAAAATGGCCGCCAATGAAAAAACGTCATTTCATATTTGGGCCCTTTTGACACAAAAAATTATAAAATAGTTACTTCTTTGTGTTTTTTGTTATGGGAAATACATTTTATATGTTACTTTTGTGTTTTAAGATCAGTTACAAGGTTGAATGTTTGATTGAAATGGGGGAGGCAGAAACAAAGGCATGCTTTCAGGCAGTTTTGGGAGTCCGTTACATGATTTTTTGCGAAGAGAGAGTTCGGGTGTCTCAAGAGCTAGTCTTGTGGCTGCATGTTTACCACTGCACGTTTAGTGCGAGACATTCGGTGGATCCGGCATAGTGTGTTTTTGGGGAGGGTGGTATCCCTCCAATACTCTTAGAGTATGCGGTCACAGCTCTCTGCATGCTGAGTGTATGGGCAGAGAATTGTTATAGATTGTAGTCCATGTTTTGGACACTCATATGGGTGGACTTCCACCTCATGGAGTTATGTAACTGTTCACTGCTTATGAAAATGGATTGCGCTCCATCAGCTGTAGTCTGAGCATAGGTACGGGTTACTTATTTAGCGCATGATACAGCGTGTTGTTTGTGGTTTTTGAGAAACTGCTGCGTGTGAAAATACGTGTTTCACTAATTGGGTGCAATTCGAATATACGACGTGTACACTGTTTTATTTGTGAGATCGTATCAGTATTTGGCATGCGTGATGGTCGATGGCACTGGTGGAGGACCAAAGGTGGATGGCTTAGCTACCCGTTTCCTCCATTCACCCCTAGACCTCGCTCTAAGGCTCATCTATAATTGCATGCTATATTGTTGAATGGATGTGCTTTCCATGATACGACGCCGAGGCCGTCAGTGTTTCCAGTAAAATGATCTGGCCCTATTTTTAGCGTGTAAGGCCGTATCAGTGTCGGCGCGCAGTATGAAATATGGCCGTACCAAAAGGCTCATCAGCACGTGTGTGCTGTATTTTTGGAGGTAATGTGCTTTCCAATTATTAGGCTGAGTACATTGCCTGAGTAATTAATTGTCGACATTTCAAAGGACATTGTCGATACATTGAGAGCTAGTGTGCAGTGTATGCTATTATTTGTCAGCTCGTGCCCTTTATTTGCACTTAATTTGCGCTGAAAAATCACGTGGGTGGATTTCCACTCATTGGGATTGTATAACCCTTTATTACCATTAAGAGCAGATTAGGCTGTATCAGAAGTCAGCACCCTTATTTAAGGGTTATTTATTTGGCTATTGGCTGCTTTATCGAGAAGCTTGGCTGCTTTGTCGACGAGTTTGATTGCGTAAACGTAGCGTTTGGCTGCTTTATAGAAGAGCTTCGCTTATTCATAATTTGAACAGCTCACCTGTCATATTTGGAAGAGTTTGCTAGGTACCGGTATGAAGTCTATCATTCATACTATTTTATCGTTGTCAGAATGTGCAACAAGATAGGCTTGTGTATATACAGTTGTGTTTTGCTATATTTTGTATTTTCTCCTTCAGTTGGTTCCGTAGAAGTCACTTGGAATCAACATGGAGATGTTGCCTTTCTCATAGTCAGTCGGGTGGTTTTTGACCTAGCTCCCCTTGAGCATTTGGACTGAAGGAGTCCGGGGGAGGCATGTTTCTATGTTTGTCCATTACTGTGTGAGGTGGACTTTTGTATTTGTTTCAGTGAGTTAGAATGTAGAGCCCCGTGTTGGGGGAAAGGAAATCTCGTAGTATTTGCCCGGCAGAGCCGCTGGTATGACTATAGTTTCGACTGTAAGGTCTTATCAAATAAACAAATACATAAGATTTCGTGTTTAGATTGTGTTTACATAGACCACTTGGTGTTATGTTGTGGTCAGTTATTATAGCGTGTATGCGCTTGAGAAATATTTCGACTGTTCTGTTGTCTGTAATGACAAGCAGCTTGTTGAAGCTGTACTGAAGTGCCATTTTTCACTACAGGGTTGAGTCGTACTACAGAGCGTGGATTAGACTCACTCAGTCATTATGTTAAAAGAAGAGAATAGCCTTGTGCTTTTACTCTCTGCTTCACTTCAGGCTCTAAGAAGGCAGTGTACACGACTGGTAGCAGTGTGTTAAGAATGGTGTATTATATAGACTTTGAGGCTACGCTACGTATATAACTGATATGATTAGATCAGCTTGTGGAATTGCCACGTACAGTGGATCGTTCAAACAGCTGTTATCAGCGTGTAGAGAAGTTGGTATAAGCCGTAGGTTTTGTTTACACTACGTGCAAGGCTGATGTGGGTTATGGTTTTATCAGCTATTAGTACTCGGGTGGGTACCCTGGAATTATGTTGCGGTATTGTTTTCTAATGTTCATCTCGCACAATGGTTGTGGGAGGAATCGTTTCGCACAGTAGTTGCGGAGGAATCTCAACTCGCACATTAGTTGTGGAGGAATCGTCTCACGCAATACGTGGAAGTCACCTCGTGCTAAAAGCAGAGGATTTGTATCGGGTGGGTACCCTGGAATTATGTCGAGGTATTGTTTTCTAAATTTCATCCCACACAATGGTTGTGGAGGAATCGTTTCGCACAGTAGTTGCGTTGGAATCTCAACTCGCACATTAGTTGTGGAGGAATCGTCTCGCGCAATACGTTGAAGTCACCTCGTGCTAATAGCAGAGGATTTTGTAATTATAGAAAACAGACTCGAGAAGTTGATTTTTCTAAAATATCCCGACATGGAGTATGAATAGAACCACGGTAGTCGCTGTCTGAAGTGTAAACCTTCAACCAGTGGGAGGAATCATTGTTGATCTCTCTCGCCTGAACATATTTCTCCTCTTTCTCTTTGTGTCGCGATATGACCTTAGCTGTTGATAGTGACATTAAACACCAATCAAGAGTACCCACAAACTATAGCAGGTTACCATTGCCAAGATTCGAACCATTGGTGGACAGATAATAATGATGTAACATGCAATGGATAATTTGTATATCTCAAACTTCACGCACTGTTTTGCTAAAATGACCTTGAAAATGACCATTGACCTTGACCCTAAAACGACACAAAGGATAACGGCAAGGATTTCTGTACCCTTTAAACACCATAATGCATATATGAAGCAAACATGCGGCATTGACAACAACCTTAACACAAGGCTGATTTTATCTTCGGGCGGCCATTTTGAATTTTGTGTTTCAAGGTCATTAGAGTTCAATGCCAATTTGTTTGCGGTGGTTTTTGAAAACTGCCTGCCCATACCATTAAGCATGCCAAGTTTCAAAGACTTGTAACAAAGTGCACGATTTTTTCAAATTCCTCCCCCGCCATGTAGATCTATTTTGTCACATTTTATCTTTCAACCAATTCTTTTATAGCATTGGTTGAAGAAAAGTGGATGCACTCTCGACGTGCAGTACGCTTTAGTATAAAACGCCACCCTGCCTCCACTTGGGCATTTGGGATTAAGTGTTGCCTAAGGACACAACTCGGTTTCCGCAGGTGGAATTCGAACCGAGGACCCCTCGGCTTGACTCCATATTGTTTCATGAAATTCTGTCGATGTACAATGTACTGTTGGAAAGCTTGCAATCGGTAGTGGATCCCCATGTGTGCGGATAATTATACTGTACAAAATGCATTCAGCTATAGCCCTTGTGCGGTCGACTTTGAGCTATTATAAATTGGTTTTCCTTTTTCATAATTTAACGATTTCATTCCAGTAAGGGGATATTATGGGTGAAAAGCATTGTGGACATGCGCAAAAAAAAAGAAACCCACTGGAGGTGAAACTGCTCTTCTATTTTATATAGAGAGCCCCCTCCCTCGACCCTGTCAACCCTGTCACAACTCGCTCAGATGAACGGGGTGATCATGACCAAAGACAAAATTTGGCGCTCTCCCTCCCCTGTATCCTGGATCCTCCACTCACAAGACTCTTTGCCTGCCCCGCACCTCGCATATCTGAACTGAACAGACTGACCAGTGAACAAATAACCTTTTGTTACCCATACCATGCCACTCTTTCTCTTCCTGACACTCTTAGACAAATGTTTTGTTTTTTCACTCTCCCCAATAGAGCAGTAGGTTAACCGAAACCGAACCGAGGTTTTTAGTTTTTTTAAAAAAAACGAAACCGAAACCGTCGGCATCCCGTAATCTAAGGTTTTTCGTTTTTTATTAAATACTCTCTTGCTGCAGAAATTCACCGAATGTAGCCATCCCAGAGTAGTGAGAGTATCCAGACACTGCCAATGGCAGAGTCTGGGTACTCTCACTACTCTGGGAAGGCTACATTCTGTGAATTTCCGACATTTTAGTTTAGTTGTGTTTGCAGCTTTCTTCAAGTTGCGTGTAGGTGTCAGACCTCAAAAAATGGCCAAGCACAATAAAAGTTCTGTATATTTAGATAATTATTATATTGGCCTTCCTGATTCTTCATGTATTATAGCTTATTTCGGCCATTCATTGAGTTTCAATCATTTTCACTACCATTCAGTTATGACTCCGGACATAAGAATGAGTTTTATTGAATTTTATTTGACCTCGTGAACAAAGCGAAAACCGAACCGAATCGAGGTTTTACTCCACCTGAAAAGCCAAAACCGAAATCGAACAAGAAATTTAAAAACCTACAGCTCTACTCCCCAAGCTATCCTCCCAACGCCTACCTCCCTCGAGTAGCCCGTTTTCATAAAACAGTATGTCAGTTGTATCTTGGATTTGATAATGAGAGTAACTTACTGGTCGATTATATTACAACAAAGTCCAGGTATAGACTTACAGGGTCCAGAATTTCTCGCTGGTGGGTGGTGGTGATGCGGGGTGTGTGTGTGTGGGGGGCATGGCTGTTAGATGTCTGAATAAGTTTAACTAGATTCATTTTTGACAAAAGGAACAAAGGAATATTTTTATCATTTGTGTGAAACAGACATGATCATGAAAACACCTGCGATACAGGCTGGGTTGGGCTTGATTGATGCCTTGTTTATGTGAAGTTTACAAATCTCTCATTGAAAAATCCATGCATCTTCAGTCATTAAATTTTCGATCAAACATTTCTCCCTTAGTATATGGGTTTGGATACTAGCCAGCGGGTACACTCCTGTTTTATCAGAACTATGTTTGGATACCAAATGTCAACGAAAGATTGGGATAGGAGATGCCCCCCAACAACCGCCTTTCCCATCCTGTTCCTATATTTCAAAAGAGCCTTGGTGGTAGTGGTGGGTATGGTGTACCTGTTTTTCTTTGTTTTATTTTATTTTTATTTTTTTTGTTTTTTTTGTTTTTGTTTTTTTTTTTTGGGGGGGGGGGGGGGGGGGTTCTTTTCTTTTTTTTAAATTCCTACAAAGTGTTTCATTAAGTTTCCACTGGTGCTATCTGAGTTTTTTAATCCATAATTTTCTGAATCGTTAATATATCAAGACACGAAACAAGGAAACCATCAGTTTGTTGTTTTATTTGGAAATCTGTCAAAATCACTAGACTAGTGAGTTTTTTAATTTATTAATTATCTTATTTCCTTTTCAGTACCTTTATGGTGGTGTCTGTAAGGGGCGTAGTAAAATATTTCTCTACTGATAAAAATTTTTTAAAAAATTTTATCCAATTCCATTCGAGATAACTCAACTCACACCATGAACAAATCCTTGTGCCAGTGATACATCAACATGATTAAAACATCAGTATCATCTGCAACAACAACGACGTTCGAGTGTAATGCCAACTTCAGAGCTTGGGCAACGATACACGTGTCGGCGTCCCCGCTGCTGATGCTCACGAATTACCACTGACTTTCAATAAGTTACCAAGAAGCTTGATGAACTGAGATTTGTTCTTCTTATTAGTGAAGAAAACTTTCTGGTTGTCGTGAGCTCGTGTTTTCTCGTTCAAATTGATATCAGCAGATGTTTTACACGCTCATATGAGATGATCAGGATCTTTCGTGGAAGGACATGCCCGTAGCCGTCAAATACAATATAACAATTCGACCCACATTTTAGTCCTCACATAACTAACATATTGGTTGGCTACCCTCTTTGCATGTTTCTGTCTTTGCCCACTTGATTCTGTGCAAGAAAGCGCCTCAATAAATTGCATACACCGACTCATTTGGAGCTGAGAAAAGTTTGTAAGACTCCGTCAAGGCTCGAGCAAGCAGTACTTTATTTGGTTTCCGAACTGAATCGTCTATCGTCTTCGAAGAGAGATGTCGGAATCACAGTGAGCAAATACATGAACAATTTACGTCTATCTTCTTCTCCTTGTGCAATTGCAATCAACCGAGACAAAGGAAGTGTCGGATCGATAGGAGCTCTCTGGTTCTCAGTCTTAACACCCGGGTTCAGGTGATCGACGTTACGAATCTGGTTGTTCCGTTTGATGGAGGCTTCTGGAACACATATGCTATCAAATGTCTATTGTTTCTGAGCTCCAACCAATTCAGTCTCATGAAAGTTAGTGCCATCACCTGCACTGGCAATTAGACCAGATGACAGATATCGCAACTTTTTCTCATGGGCGTCGAATGGCTCATGGTCACTGAATCATACATGTATAAGTACCAAATCCTTGTGGCCACTCTTGCTTCTTGTGGCACTCGCATCTTTGTTATGTTCGCTGGTTTCATTCCTCGTACCAGTTAAATGTGTCATAACATCGTGTATTTCTGCACACTTGTGCATACTATACACCCACTGCAATCGAATCGACTCGGTCATCCCTCTTTTCCTCATGAGTCCACCTCGACTTTTTATACAGCGCATCAGTAGTACTTGTTCGATCACAAGGTCACTCGATAGGCCAGCCCAGAATCTCACTTCTCTGGATGCTATGCAAGCCCTCCCCGAAAAGCAACCATACAACCCAGGGGTTGGGGGTCGCAAATAAAAGACAGGATACAAGGTCCGGGTGGGTGGGTGGGTCCGAACCCCAAAGTGCAGTTTTTGCCGGTGTAATGCAATTTTTTGCCAAATATCATTTTACAGACAAATAATTACAACCAAAGTGAATTCAAGTGCTTAGATTCATAACTTAGAACAGAATAGAGCATTGATAATGTGTTGGGGGCTCCATGTTAGAATTATTTCCCCATGTTTTACACTTCATTAGGGGGTGGGTCCTGTTCTGGGTCTGGCAAAAATTTGCAAAACAAAAAAGTGATTCCCAGCTATTTGGTCATGATTTTCACTCCTTTATATTTCTACTAAGGCAGTCTGCCTCTTATTAGTGCTTTGTAGCTCCTATTATTTGATTCTTCTGTAAGCATCAGGGTCCCTCATGCCATTGGTCTAGTGTGCTTCCATGTATGGAATAATTGGAAAGATTGATAGAATAAAAATCTTGATTGTGGAAAACTTGTATAATTTCAAGGTAAATATAATTCTAGTGACACTAACATAAAACAAGAGGCCCCAAGGGGCCTTAATCGCTCACCGGCCAAGGTGGATCAAAGAAGTATTTGGGGTCAAATTCAATTAGACATGGTTCATCAACACTACAAAGGAATGAAGTCATGAGAGGCAAATTTTATGGAAAAACACTAAGGAATGGATTTGAACAAAACTGAACCCAACATGCCCCCACCCCACCCCTGCTCATATAGCCCAAATATTAAGCCAAGGACTCAAATTGAACAAACTTGAATCTGATCCCCCTTGAGATGTCATATACCAAATAGGAAAGAATTCTAACTGGTGGATATGAAGAAGGTTTTTAAAGAAATCACCTCACATTATACTAAGTTAAACTTTGGGCTCAAATAGGGAGCCAAAATATTAACCCAGGGTCCCGATTTGAACAAACTTGAATCTGACCCACCTAGAGATGTTGTATACTAAATATGAAAGGATTTTGATTGGTGGATCTGAAGAAGTTCAAGGTTTTAAAAGAAATTCCCTCATATTGCACTAAGTTAAAATTCAGGCTCCCATAGGGAACCCAAATATTAACCGAGAAACTCGATTTGAACCAACTTGAATCTGGCCCCCCTAGGGATGATGTATACCAAATATGAGAGGATTCTGACTGGTGAATCTGAAGAAGAAGATTTTTAAAGAATATTCCATGCATTGCGCAAAGTTAAAATTTGGGCTCTCATAGGGAGCCCAAATACGAACCCAGCGACTCACTTTGAACAAACTTGAATCTGACCCCCCAATAGATGTTGTATACCAAACATGAAAAGATTCTGAGTGACCGATCTGAAGAAGAAGATTTTTAAAGAAATTTCCTCAACTTGCACCAAGTTAAAATTTGGGCTCCAATAGAGAGCCCAAATACTAACTCAGGGACCCGATTTGAACAAACGTGAATCTGACCCACCTAGAGATATTGTATACCAAATATGAAAGCATTCTGACCGGTGGATCTGAAGAAGAAGATTTTTAAAGAAATTTCCTCATATTTCAGTAAGTCAAAATTTGGGTTTCTACAGGGAGCCCAATTATTAACCCAGGAACTGGATTTGAACAAACATGAATCTGATGCCCCTGCAGATGTTGTATACCACATATGAAAGGATTCTGACTGGTCGATCTGAAGAAGAAGTTTTTAAAGAAAGTTCCTCAAATTGCATCAAGTTAAACTTTGGGCTCCAACAGAGAGCCCTAATCTTAACCCAGGGACTCGATTTGAACAAACTTGAATCTGACCACCCTACAGATGTTGTATAACAAATATGAAAAGATTCTGACTGGTGGATCTGGAGAAGAAGATTTTTTTGAATTTTTGAAAAAATGTATGGGTGCTATCAGAGTTATGCCCATTCTGGTGCCCCCTGTGGGCGCGGCAAGTTTATTTGTACAAACTAGAATTGACATATGATAAGGAACATGCACACACAATTTGGTTCAATTTGGTCGAGCAGTTTGTGAGGAGAAGTCGATAATGTAAAGTGGACGAAGGACGACGACGACGGACGGCAAGTGATAAGTTAAGCTCCCTTCGGTGTACTAAAAATAAATAAGAGGCAATTTATTTCAGACAAGCCACCCTGGCATGGGTCAAATAACTTCAGTATTAGGTCTCTCTCAGACCAGCTGTACAAACTAAACATTTAACCGAAAAGTAAAGAAACGAAAAACAACTATTTCTTGTGGACAGTTGAAGATATCCAGGTTGGAAAAATATATTTGGGGCAGGGATTCTTGGTGGTGTGATTCGACTGGTGTCTGAACAGCACAGACATGTTGTACATCGGGGTAAGGGTGTGTTGCTTGGAACATGAATGATTTGCAATTCAGTTGGTGGAGGCGGGTTCCGGTGGTTACCTGGGTGTCTGATGCTGCATTTCCGTTGTGGCTTTATATACAGAGAGATTGTTTTGGGGCTATCTGTGGCTAGGGATACCTGCCCAAGAGCAGGACTAGGATATCGGGCAAGTTGGTTTGCAGCACCTTTCATGTTTGGAAAAAGTATTTATTTATTTTTATTTTTTTTTATTTAGGTAATTTGAATACTTCCTTAAACAGATTTTATAAATTTGGGGTGGGTCCCCAATTGTCTTTGAGGAAAAACTGTGCGGGAGGGGTGGGTGTCCAAGACATGACTGGCAAAAATTTGCATTCCGGGGGTGATGGGTCCCAAAAATTGAAAATGTAAAAATGTCCACCTTGTATCCGTAATTTTTTGCCTGAACCCCCTCCCACCCCCCCACCCCCTCCCCTGTACAACCACGGGTGTTTACGTGGAAGTTCTAACGTCATTTGCAGATATAACTCTTCGATTAGTTGATATGCCTTGCAGCACCAAATAAATTCAACATCCGCCAATTTGATACTAAGAGCAGGTGAGAATATCCTGTCCTCTCGGCCCGGGTGAATGTCTTGAGGACATCTATATACTCAATATATTGTAAGCACAATTTGGCTGTTGGAGATTTAACAAGAACTGACTTGCAATTGGGCAAACACTGCCCTAGTCTGAGTAGTTCAGAGGTGAGTGTGATGCCTGAGAACTGAGGAGAGACTTTTGGAAGGCGCCTCCATACAGAACCTTGATAGCATCAACTTCTGCAATTGTCAACGATCGCCAACATTATGACTCAATATCGAGATTCGACCCCATTCCTCCAGTTCCATAGAGGGCAGATTGACTTGTGTTGAATGTGTCATCCACACAAAGGTCAGACTTACGATCGTCACTCGGCGCAATCGGTTTCCTGAAGATCACTTATTGTAGAGGATGGTAGAACAGACATAATAAATTTCTTTGCCAATGCGGCCTCCACCAGCCGATGTCCTCTCGGAGCTCTCGGGGACGCCTTTCCTGAAAGCCTTGGGGTGACGGCGTTTGATTCATAAACTGTTCCAAGTCGTTGACCCGACTCGTCATGTTATGGAAGCCGCCAAGTCGGCATACAATGTTCAATGACTTTGCCTCGATAATACTCACAGCCTTGAAGCAGAGTGGTTGGGCGAAGGTGAGGCAAGTTGTTGACTCCCTCCGATGCCACAAACGCCGTGCTGGACCACAGACGTAAAACAGCATTAAATAAATAAACTCTCGTCTGGCGGATCGAGATCGATGATGTGCAAAAAATACTTCTTATTTCATCGAGGCGTTTGACATATCGCCAGAGAAGATATGATGCATAAACCCCGACCAGGTGTATTGGTGAGCCAACCGCGATGCCACAGTAAGTCTGTGTTCAAGTCATGAGGTAAAGTGTCGGGAGCTTCACAATGTGCTTGTACGTCTAAGAAGCCAAACCTTTTTTTTCAGACGGGGTGTTCTGAACAAATGGAACGCCTTTGTTCTCAGTAATTTCACTTACATTCGAGCGTTCTTTCCGATCGATAACTCCTGAACTGAATTGAAGAGACGTCTTGTTTTCGGAAGTAGAGACCACAATAATGCCCATGCCATGGGATGTTCCCTTGCCATCGAGAGTCTTCACATTATGATCAACGTTATCCTCTGCCCACTGTGTGAAAGAACCAGGAAAATGCTCTGAACATAAGCATTCAAGACATTCAGTTTGGATAAAATATTGTTTATTTCTAACGACATTGTTATATGTGATTGAGAACCCCAATCTCGACATTCATTAACAAGGTACCTCGACCAAAATACGTCATGCATTTCAATACCAATGCCAACAATAGTTGGAGTTGTTACAGATCTAAGGCGGACAGCCTGCATTATGCAATAATCAGTGCCGTTTTGCTTCAATCTTGATGGAATTAAGGACTTCAGCAGTGTCTGGAGATGATTGGGGGTGCATTTCCTGCCACGAACGGCATTTGATATATCATCCGTTGTTGGATAGGATTGCGTCTCGAATTTGGTATCCCTGATTTCTGCTCAAATTATCTTTGCGAATGCCTTTATGACACGCTCATTTTGGCTCCCTTGACTTTCACCCGTATCTGAGTACCACTTTTGAGTAATTATATAATTAGCCATAGCCTTGAAACAAACGACATTTTTGCGACCATCAGCTTCTGTGAAAAGCAATGTACTTATCGTAACGCCCTTCGAGTTTCTGTTTCAACCAGTTGGTGGTACAGACTTCATTAGAGTCGCAGGTTAATTCTGCCATCTTTGCATGCAATTCTGAAAGGAGGTACAATTCTACACAATCTTAGAGCCACTTGCACAACATTTCAAACCATTTTAACATATCGTGGTCATTCTTTCTACCCCGTACTGGCTTGCTTGATACAGAACTGTTCCCCTGACCTGCTGATACTTCTCTCCCCATCAAAAACAAAGAGCAGCATTCTGGGTGACAGACAATTAGATCGATACAACTGAGAAGACGAGTTTCTACTCTCGATGCCGTTGCATCATCACGTTTCTGACATACTTCTAGAAAGGTTGCCCTCGTGTGGAGAGTGGTCTTTCTGGATGGCGAGCATCTAATATGGCAGTTCATCTGCACATGAAACAACTTTCTGTGGCATCGGAGGGAGTCAAACTCGAGCTTTCTGTGACATCGAAAGGAGTCAAAACTCTGTCATCTGTTGTTTTGACAGATGTGTCTATTTCACAATCATTGTGGGGTAAGTTCATTTTCGTTGGTGGCTTTGTGAACTCCTTTCAAAACGCTGCGTGCACAAATACTTTGCCCATTGGTGTCAAGTCCTGTCGTTTCTTTAAATACTCAGCGAATCCCAACCGACCACGTTTCTCACTAAACGCTATGAGAGCACCCAAACCCTTCTCCCTGACATTTACTAGTTTGTCATGAACAAAACGTCTGTTACCGTCACGTATGACACATACATTCTCGTTAAAAACTTCATCTTCAACAATGCCTGATCAGTCATTGTTACCGAATATCATCAAATGACGCATAAAACGAAAACTGATTGTAACAAATTGATTGTGGTGCGTGAACCGTTATTTATATAAACCAAAGAAAAACGGCAGTACAAATAACGTTGTATTGGCAGATTGCATATAAACCAAAAGATGCGCTAAAATAAACAAACAAGCGAAGCCGCGATAGGGACCTCCTGCGTTCGGTGGCACCGTTAGGTTTCAACAGGAGGTACAAAACTACACCACAAGAGCGTAACTCGTACAAGACTCCTTAACCCTTTGCACCCTAGCGGCCGTGTATTCCGGCCAGGAACATGATACGTCATAACGTCATTAAATAGGATGGCTGTTCGGTACATGTGTGAGGGAAACCAATGAATATTTTCAACGTGCAGCCCTGAGGCTGCACGCTGAAAATATTGATTGGTCTACCCCAAATACGGAATATGGACTCTTCTAACTACTGTCATTGAAATGGCTTGGAAGATACCACAAGAGTTCAAAGGGTTAAAGGCTGTATATTATTTAATTCACATCCCTATTGAAATGCTACGACGTCTTGCTCAGACAGAGAACAGAGATAATTGGTTTGTGAAAGTTGACGACCTGACCATAAGAGAATGCAATCTGTCAACGCTCTTTATTTGTGAAATATGGGGCAGAGAGGACACACTTAGTACGATCGAATGATCAGATTGCCCGGTATTCTATTGAGAATAACTTAAAACACAATTAAGTGTTCAAGGAAAACTTGGGGAATACTTGGAATAAAAACAAATTACCCTTTTTCAAATCGCTGTCAAAACATTTCCCCAATGGGATTTCTTAGAACTCTTCATATGTTGTATTTATTTATTTATTGATGTTTAAGGTCACATATTTATGCACAGTGGGTAATCATGACCGTGACAGTTTTACGGGTGGAAGAAGCCGGAGTACCCGGAGAGAACCACCGAGCAACGACCGAGCAACGACCGAGCAACGACCTGCCAGCTCCCCAACATCGTAACTCCGCACTGCAGCACAGGCAGGGTTAGATTGGTTGAAGACATGCGTACCATCGACGTGCAGTACGCCTTAGTACACGGCGCCATCGTGCCCCCACGTGGGCAATGGAGATGAAGTGTCTTGCCCAAGGACACAACGCGGTTGCCGCAGGTGGGATTCGAACCGAGGACCTCTCGGCTTGCAGCCTACACCTCTACCAACTGAGCCACCGCAGTTCCCCTTCATATGTTGTGCAGTGATTGTGTTCCAAAGATTCCAAAGTCAGCTTGTTACAAATTTCTTTCCGGTAGGGTGTTGGTTGCAGTTGCAGTCTCGACGCCTAGACTAAACCCTCTTTGAGATGATAAGATGGACGGGACAACCGTTATTTATTTCCAGTTCCCTATTCGACATTCGTTATTAACTGATTTTATAGGTTGATAAAGAATGTCGACTAAGGAACTGGATGGAGAAAGCCGGAGAACCCGGAGAGAACCACCGAGCAACGGTCAGCTCTCCAACATCGTAACTCTGAACTCTGCACCGCAGCACAGGCAGGGTTAGATTGGTTGATGACATGCGCACCATCGACGTGCAGTACGTCTCAGTACACAGCGTCATCGTGCCACCGTGTAGGCAATGGGGGTAAAGTGTCTTGCCCAAGGACACAACGCGGTTGCCGCAGGTGGGATTCGAACCGAGGACCTCTCGGCTTGCAGCCTGCACCACTACCAACTGAGCCACCGCGCCCCGTTTGTATTACTGTTTGATGGTTTTGGTCAAGGGCGTCGCGAATATGCCCAATTGAGAGGTGGATGTGCAAACCGAATTTGTCTCGACTGTAATGGCTCAGGTAACGTCTGACGAACTTTTCCAGCTATATCATCAAGGCATGCCTTCGTTGAAGGCATGCCTTGATGATATAGGTGGAATATTCTTCATTCGGCCATTGTCGGGATTATAGTTTAAAAAAAACCTCAGCATTCTTGAAAATTTATTTCTGGATATATAATTGTAGTAGGTTTATCAACTTCTTGTTTAATTATTATGAACCCTTCTCTAAATTGGTCATTCTGAGCACTCGACAGCCCAAATCGGAAAACCCAGTCCTCTATTTGTATGATCACCTGTCTTTGTGACGCACGCCCAAGCGTCAAATCAAGTCTCGTAAGAGAGTACATGATTACAAAGAAGAGCTAGTCTCTAAGACTCCACTGCGGAGGAAAATGTACAGAATGGAAAAATTAATAACCATTTGATGTCACATCCCCTACATCCTTCTCCATATTTAAGCCCTGTTCAGGTGAAAATACAGACTTCAGACCGAGATGTCAGTCAAGGACTTTCAACCTCATTTCACAGACCATAGTCCAGTGGCGGCGCCAGGATTTCAATTTACGGAGGGGGAGCCTAAAAAGATAGGGGGGGGGCCAAGGTCGAGATGCCGAATGGATCTCCCGAACTCCACAGGCCTGATCTAGAGGAGGGTAGGGGAGGAGTTTGCTCGGCGATCTGAACGTAGTGGGTACTCCCTTTAAGTTTCCCGTTTGTGAGGGTGTGGGGGGGGGGGGGTGGCTGGGGGATCTCCCAGAAAGAAATTTCATATTTGGACGCCCTGGGAGCAACACCTAACATGATGTGTATTGTTGAGTGCCGTTTGCGGGTCCGATATTGGGTGGGTTAACCAGGGTCAGATATTAATTTGAAGTTTGATTTTGGAGGACCCGAGGGAAAAGGGGGGGGGGGGGGTGGGGGCACTGGACAATACAGTGATTTTCACAGCATTTTGATTTTCTATCAAAAGAATATCGGACTTTTTAAACAAAATTTCTAAAGACTTCAGTAAAATAGAACAGCGATTTCATATCAAATCGTGATGAATTCCGGATTCATTTTATCACATAATGTGTAATTTAACCTTTTGCCACAACGAAAGGACTTAACTTGGCCAACGCTGTTCACAAATATCGCTGTCCAGTGTTTTTATTTCTTCAGCTACTGCATAGAAAACATAGCATGTGACCCCTTCCTCGTTCAAAGGAGGGGTCATAATCTAAGTCTTCGAGGCTCAAAAATGATTTTTTTAGCTATTAAGGAAATGTTTTTGAAAATGTCGCCTGCTATTTGTTACGAGATGGTTGCGTCGTACATGACGCCACTCGTATATTAGACGTGTTGTGAACGATATTTCTGGAATGAGCTATTTGATTGTGGTTATGTGAAGAATAAAATTAAAGCCTTGTATTGTGCTCTAAAAGTTTCTAATGAAAACAGTACATTTTTTTCTGTACAAAGAGAACCGCCAGAGAAATTTTAAGACATAATATTCTATCAAATTACCTGTTATCCAGGTTTTAGTAACGATTTAACATTCTCGTTTTTTTAAAATACAGGAACGCTCATTACATTTCTGTTCACTTCCGCCAAATTGTCTGTGTCTTAAACAAGAAGAATGTCCTGTGAATCTGAATGCGTGCAAGGGACAAATGCTTTGTATTATCCCATGACTGGTAAAGGTAGGACGTGATGCTATGCCAGGCAGTATTGTGAGGTGACCTGGTGTTAGCTTGGTCACGGTGTGAATCATTCCAGAAGAGACACTATGAGCTCAACAGAAGTGCACCAAACACCGCCTCTTCAACAAATTAAAAAACTTCAAAGAAGATGAAAACTGCAACTCGACCTCCTGATTTCTTACATTGCAAGAAAAACGTGGTCAAAACTTTTGTGAAGCTTTCCATCTTAGCTGTTGGAAGCACAGTACATTTTTTTCTGTACAAAGAGAACTGCCAGAGAAATTTTAAGACACAATATTCTATCAAATTACCTGTTATCCAGGTTTTAGTAACGATTTGACATTCTCGTTTGAAAATACAGGAACGCTCATTACATTTCTGTTCACTTCCGCCAAATTGTCTGTGTATAAAACAAGAAGAATGCCCTGTGAATCTGAATGCGTGCAAGGGACAAATGCTTTGTATTATCCCATGACTGGTAAAGGTAGGACGTAATGCTATGCCAAGCAGTATTGTGAGGTGGTTGGCGGTAATGCATGGTCGTCTAGTGCGACTGTATGGTATAGGCGGTATATGCCCCTGAAGGTATCATTTTATCTCTTGGAACTACTAATCCACTTAAGGCCTTGTACAGTCCTACAGTTGGGATAGGCAGTACGTTATGCTAGGCAGGCCGGTGTTGTGGCGTGGGTAGGGGTAATTCCTGGTAGTTTAGAACGCTAGTATAGTATTGGTAATTTTTATCCCTGTTGGTCTACTGTTTGTCGTTGATACTACTAATCCAGTGAATGTATTTTACCATCGTGGGGGGGGGGGGGGGGGGGGTAGTATTGGTAATGTATAATACCAAGTCATGCGGTATTGCGCAGTCCTTGGTAGTTTGGAAAGGCAGTACATGATGTATGTTCTGTATCCATGGTATATTGTAAGCCCTTGGTATTATCAATCCAACTAAGGCGTTTTATGATCCTATAGTTGGTATGGGTGGTATGTAATGCTAGGTCACGCATGATTATTCTTGACTGTATGGTACAGTAGTGTAGTATGGGCGGTATATACCACGTAGATCTACTTTTAGCTCTTTATACCACTATCCATCTGAGGTGTAGTGCTGATACACAGTTGGTTTAGGTAGCACGTAATGCAATGTTGTGGGGTATGCATGGTGGTCTGGCACGGTAATATGGCGTACTGTATGTGTTCTGTTGTTCTACTGCTCTTATGTGGTGTAGTATGCTTTGTTGAGTAGTATGGCAGTATACAGTGAATGATATTTACGCCTGATGATCAACTGTTACCCCTTTGTACTACAAAGCCCTGTCATGTATTGCTAAATCCAAATTCTGCAGCACCCTGGGAAGGACCTTGGATAGCAGATAAATGCTACAGGATAAGTTGCTGTCGCCGCAATAACCTACTATCACCATTAGTATGCTAAGCCTCAATCTCTATTACGATCACCAGCAAAGTAGCCGGGACGTAGCTAATTGGTCTCAGATGGGCGGGGGGTTGAGAAACCACTGCGAGATTCCCCCCCCCCCCCCCCCCCCCCCCGTAGGCAAACTTCGACCTACCACTATTTAATTCGCAACAAGTGGGAAATTTCATTGGCACTGCAACGAGCTTGTTCCAATGAATGGTCAAATTATATTGTTGAGTCTGTCTTTTCTTCAACAACTGTATTTATAAATTCCGTGGGTGGATGAAACTGATTCGTAAGATAAAGGGTTAAGATGCATAATTCCATTTGTACCCTCATCTTGACTGTAAATTATTCAACAGAGGCTCTTGGTAGCCTGAAATTCCAACTACAAATCAGTATTTGGGGGGATTTTTACTGCTTTTCAATCAATATTTGGAGGACTTCACAAATTTTGAGACTAGAAACTCCATATTTTGGCCAAATTCGAGACATGTTTTGGAAACATACCGCTAGTGCTCTGTCCGAAATTTGCACTTTTTTCAATGTAAGGCTTCGAATTTACAACTATGTTAAGTTCGTAGAATGATGGGGAGAGGGGGGGGGGGGCGATCACTACACACGCTCTCTGTGGCAATGTCTCAGCAAAGTAGAAGAGATATAGTGACAGAACGATAGTAGTGGTAAACACGAGTCAACAATAGAATACAACACTGTTAACCCTTTACCAAACATGAAAAGCAGACGACACTTGCAAATAAAATTCTTGAATAACTAATTTTTTTTTCAGTTTTTGTCGTTCCAATGAGGGGTCATAACCTATGTCTTTGAGACACAAATTGAAAAATAATGAAAATTAATGAGCGATTTTTGAGAATAGCGCTGGCCGGTTTTGGCGGTTACGTTGGGTAAAGGATTAAGCATTGGTAAGAAGGATATTGGGTTGTGGATGTAATACTATAGCGGGAGTTTGTTTGTGGGAGAGATTGGCAACACTGGACACAGACAAGGCTTGACTGCAAAACTTTCCAAGGAGAAGGAAGGTTCTTCCACTTCACCTGAGAACCACCTAACCATGACGTAAACCCATGGGAGCAGATAAAGGTGAAAATAGTAACAAACCTCAAGTTCGTGTCTATTCTGCTGCACCATATTACACTTCGGAACAACATAACAGATCTCTTCTGCTGTACAGTATTACACTTCGGAACAACATAACGGATCCCTGCACACACCCTTCTTGGTTAACACCCATATAGCATTATGTGCTACCAATCGAGTACCACTTGGGTCCATTTAGGTACTTTTGCACACTTTCGGGCCCTTTTGTTGATTCGGCACACGACCATACCACAGAGCAAACTTTTTGGAAGTCTGTTTTTTCTATAGTATCACGTAGTACCTACACCATTAGGTGGCACTCAAGATGGCGGGTGGGGTTCTAGGTTTTAGTTCATTAGGATGTTTGTTGGTAGATGTCGGGCCGTTTCCGCTAATCTGACATGCCCCCACTCAATTTAACATACTCTCGGTATTCAACCCTTTACTGTTGTCGGTCTTTAGGCCCAATAATTACCACGTGTCATAAAAGAGACCAAACTGTGTTCCAATCAACCACAGACGACAGAAACAACATATTACCCCGACAACACGCATAGCGCATGCGCACTAATACTAGGTATCCCCTTGGTAATGACGCTTCTTTCACTAGTAACGTACTTGATGATGCCACTTTCTTTCCACAGGTCCTGAGAGAAGTGATATTTGATACACAATATACCAGTGGGACTATTATTACATGTGCAGCAGAATGCACCACAAACCAAGTCTTACAACTTCGGCAAGCGGAAACATGTTGGATCATTGTTGGTGCATGGAAAGATTGACAGTTTTATTCAGACACGTGTAATTGGCGTTGGTTGTTTGGCCAACTAACAAGGGGGATTACGATGACGTTATGTGTGATAGAACCACGGATCATTCCGTTTGACGTCGTATGCCGTACCTACTGAAGCATCGCTCTCCCGTACAACAAACTTGTCACTGTAATAAAATGGCTGCAACCCTCTGTTGTGCCAACAGAAAAGTGTCTCCACTTCCGCTATCTTGGGGAAGAGAAGCATCTGTTCTCATAAACGGGCAATTCTCAATGAAAAGTTTCTTTCCCGATAATGTCATGACGCCCCACAGTCGACGGTCACTTTTACAAGATATGGTTTGAAGTCTGGGAAAATGTATTTGTGTATTATTTATTCATCTATTTCTTGGTGTTTAACCCTTTACCCAAAGAAACGGCAACATCCGCCCGCGTAATATGCAAATTCAGCAGCTGAAAAAATAGTTTTCAAACCATTTCAACAAAACCATACCATGTGACCCCTTATTGGAACGAGCTCGTTCCAATGAGGGATCACATGACATGGTTTTGTTGAAATTTTTTTGAAACATTTAAAAAAATGATATTTAAAATAATTCTTTTTGATATCATCTGCTTGGGTAAAGGGTTAAGGTTATTTTCAGCATCTTTGGCTACATCATGCTCGTAGCAAAGTATAAAGTAAAGTTTAGCCAATCGTTTGTACCTATTCTGCCCACTTTAGAGGACTTCGACCCCAGCCTTTGGTTCCGGGTCCTATTTTACTAGTAAAGCAGACCTTGTTAACTGCAGTTAATAAGCACTGCTCCTCCCCCTGGGGCAGTGGGGCTCCCAACGGGGTGTTTGTATGTACGATGTAGACACTTTCACAACAGTGTAAACTTAACACCCCAGGCATATTTGAGCCATTATTGGCAAAATGTATTATTGGAGTTTAATGACGTTTTCGACAGCCAGGGTCACCTCGTGCCAGAGTTTTACGGGTGGGGAAAGCCAGAATACTCAGAGAGAACCACCGAGGAACGGCGAGCAACTGTCAGGACTCCCCAAAGTACTGACTATGCAGGGTTAGCATTGGTTTACAAGAGCACCATCTACGTGCAGTACGCCTTAGTACAGAGCGTCACCGTGCCCCCACGTTGGCAATCGGCATTAAGTGCCTTGCCCGAAGACACAACGCAGTTACCCCTGGCGACGATCAAACACTTTTGACTTTTTGGTTCGAAATCCAATTCTGTAACCACTGAGACACCGTTCTCCCTGTTGACAAAAAGAAGTACTGATATTGAGGAGTCGAAACAATGTTAATTGTTTTCGTTCTTGGTTTTTGGAGGCATCAAGAGGTGGAAGTTATGACAGTGTCACTGCGGTCACAGCGTGGTGGCTTTCATGTTTTTAAATGTCATCTAGGAAGGGGGTTAATGCAATGGATGACCTGCCGCCACCTTGAGGGGCAGCTTGAAAGACGAAGTTTTTCTATGACATTTTGGTTTTATAGAGATTTGTTGGAGCTGAATTACGAAATACTTTGCAGAACGAGAAGATAAGAGATTGAGGTCACAATAGAAGTCTTACTGGGAATGTGACAACAGTCACTTATTCCCAGTTTTTTATTCGACATTCGGTTGATAACGAATGACGAATAAGGAACTGGAAATAAGCAACGGTTGTCACGTCCGTCGTTTCTCATCCATTGCTCATTGGTGTCCAAGCTAACTTTCAGTATCTAAAACTGGCTATATCGCGACAACACCACACGCACAGGTTCGTTCAGCCAATCATGTATCTTTATGCTGCCCTCTTTCGAGAATTTCCAACCCAAGCAATGGTTACTTGAGTCATTATTTCATCAAAGTAGATATTTTCTGTCAGTGACACAGTACACAAGCACGGCTCCACTTTTTCAGAGGTTTCCACGGAGAATGAGGTGACGGACAGATGCGATTGCAAAATACATGCCGTACGTGTAGATTGTATTGTCACTAAATCACCCGTGGAGTGGAGATTCTACCCAAGAAATAATTGCAGATTTGTTGCAAAGCATAACAAGTACAAGCAAAGTTCCAGCCAATGGACCTCCGGGTTTAACCCGGTGGTCCGTTGGATGAAACGTTGCTTGTATTTTTTGTCCATATGGTATCACGGAACTGAATAGTTTCCCATATAACGCCCAGACAAAGAAAAATTTGATCGTATAACTTTAATTTTGGCATTCAAATATCTTTGTCAAGTATAGCCCCTCAGACTACTTTTTCTGACCCGAAAACAGGGGGTCATGCAACAAATAAGAGAGAAAAATTGACAGCAAGGGAAGTACCGGTCACGTCCACATATTTTTCAGGGAATTCCCTACAAAAACACACCAAATGTAAATTGTATTGTTTAGGTCCAAAAGTCATCAGATCACTCTCTTTTTTATTTGGAATATTCATCAATAATGCAAGATGTCAATAGAATGCATCAAACGTTTATTGAAACAATTTATTTTCCCAAGGATGTTTATTTTTAGAGACTGCATCACTTCTGAGTGCAACATTTCAAGGCTGGTATTTCTAATTCAAATATTTAGTTCAGTGATACCATATGTACAGAATTTGAAAGTGATACTTTGAGTGATAACACCACTCTGTGGGTGATTTTGGTACAATCCACTCTCCGCGTGCTGTATGTGTGTTTGTAAAACACATTTTCTCATCATAAATATCAAAACTAAAAGAATTTGTTGTTGGTAAATTTTATTAAATTGATGAAATAGTTGAAACTGAATATAAATCACAAAAATATATCTATTAGCACTTTTTTCGCAAATATATAAAGATAAATATATGTTTTTAGAATAACAAGACTTTCAAATTCTAAGGTTCAGGGTCGTTCGAAAATGCAGTGTCAAACGTGTTTTCAAAGAAAAAAGTCGAAAATAAAAGCTGGAGATTCAGGAAATCGTCCGTGTCGTCGCAAATCACATACCGTAAGTTTAGGGCTTTATTTAGGCTGTTGTTAATAACATATTAGATTCACGCCGATCCATGGTTCTGATAGACAGGAAATGCGTTAATTATTGACTATCTGCAGGCAAGTATCCATTCTCGTCAACCGAGTTTTAATATAATAAAAAAAATAAAAGCTTTCAGTTTACGGACATTAAAAAGCCGAAATGCGTAATTCCTACGAAATTGTTCTTCCATAATAGTCCAAACATGCACGGACACAAATGACATACCGCACCAAAAAATATTGTATGGCCTGTAGGCCTCTTACCGCATCCTTCCACATACAAACATGCTGCATGATTATACAGTAATTATGATGGGTTTTTATGAGTATGCAATGTGCCAATATACAGATATTCCTACAATATAGTGTTTGTAAATATCAACTTATTGTGGCTAGGTTCACATCCGATTGCTTCGATCGTTTTCTTCTACCCCAAAGAGCGCTGAAAGCATCTGGAGGCAAATTGGCAGTGGGTATTAAAAAGGGCACTCAACTTTAAAGAGGATTTATTTATTTATGTTTAAGGTCACAATTTTTTGTGCATGAAGATAAAGTCAAATTTATACCCATGTTGACAATTTAATAGAACTTCCCCCAACTAGCGGTGACTGTCGGGGCCCTATTTTACCAGCAAAACAGCAGGTTTTTATCACAGTAAACATGCACCACTGTTTCACTTCCCTGGGTTCAAGGGGAGGGGTGAGTTAATACCAAGAAGTTTGACAATGTATCATAAATTGTAATGTTACGATCAATAATATTGACATTATATATTTCGTCCCATGAACATGAGCAAAACAAAATATATAAAGATGAAAATAAAAGTTCATTATAAAGTGTAGAGCATGCATGTACTCAAAATTATGAAAAAGTTAGAAAAAAAAATATTTAAACCAGCCTCGTCTGTGGTGAAGTGGATTATTTATTCAACCCCGCATTTGTCTCCGAACTGAGAAGAGACTACTTACCGAGAATAAAACAATAATATTTAACCCTTTACTTAACACGAAAAGCAGACACTTACAAATAAAATTCTTGAAGCACTCATTTTTTCAGTCAAAAACATAGCTTACGATCCCTCATTGGAACGAGCTCGTTCCAATGAGGATCATTAGCTATGTTTTTGTGACAAAAAATGAAAAAGTAATAAAATTTGAATGGTAAATTTTGTGAATAGCGCTGACCGGTTTTGGCAGTTTTGTTGGGTAAAAGGTTAAAGATGAAAATAAAAGTTTATTGTTAGGTATATATGTGCTCTATATTACGTATAAACTAGAGCTCACGTATCGCTGAAACAATACAATGTCCCCTACCGGACTAATGAGCATTAATAATTATACAAATGTTATAACCAAGATGTGATCAGCATGAATTCCGTTGAAGCATTTCCAAAAAAAAAAAGTCCGGAAAACTGATATTTTGGCGCTTTTCCATATTTCCATAGTTACATTGTTGGGGAGCTGGCAGCTGCTCGTCGTTGCTCGGTGGTTCTCTCCGGGTGCTCCGGCTTCACCCACCCATAAAACTGCCACGGTCGTGATTAGCCATTGTGCGTAAGTATGTGACCTTAAACATCAATAAATAAATAAATATAACAGCCTGACAAGTGACACTGATAATTCTGAAGTCAAATATATATACAATTGAGAGATTATTTCGTTATACGCGTAAAGCTACATTTTCCAAACTTTTGATCACATGTCAATCAAATAATAGTAATTGTGTCACCAGAGTGGAAATACAAAATTGGATATTTTCAATTTGCCAACGGTTCTTCGTGCAGACAAACAGGGGTTAACACTCTACCCAATCTAATACATTTGCAAATATTCTTTTTTTCATTGACGATAATCAGTGTTACTCAAAACATTTGATACACGCCTGTTCTTTGAAATCCCTATCTACAGCAATTTATTTATTTATTTATTGATGTTTGAGGTCACATATGTATGCACAATGGCCAATCATGTCCTTGACAGTTTTACGGGTGGAGGAAGCCGGAGTACCCGGAGAGAACCACCGAACAACGACGAGAAGCTGCCAGCTCCCCAATATCGTAACTCCACACTGCAGCACAGGCAGAGTTAGATTGGTTGAAGACATGCGTACCGTCGACGTGCAGTACGCCTTAGTACACGGCGTCATCGTGCCCCCCCCCCCCCCCCCCCCCCCACACACACACATGGGCAATGGGGGTAAAGTGTCTTGACCAAGGACACAACACGGTTGCCGCAGGTGGGATTCGAACCGGGGACCTCTCGGCTTGCATCAACAGCAATACTAAACCATACGGAAAATGAAAATCCCTGACGGACCATTTTTTGCGAATTTCACTGGAATTTCTTTTAAATCGTGTACCGCATTTAAAACTTGAATCGCTTGAGATAGCTAAAAATCATCCCCCGAGTTCCAGTGTGTTCTATGTGCCACTGGGCACATAGAACACATTAGAACTCAGGGGACGAAATAGTAACACGAGTTCCCCTCGCAAATTTGGTTGGCGATAAAATGTGTGTTTTTTTGTTGATAGTTGTCAAATGAGTCGCTGAATGTTCTTCTAATATATTTATTTATTTATTGGTGTTTAAGGTCACATATTTCTGCACAATGGCTAATCATGACCGCCACAGTTTTATGGGTGGAGGAAGCCGGAGTACCCGGAGAGAACCACCGAGCAACAGCGAGCAACTGTCAGCCCCCCAACATACTGACTCCACACAAGCAGGGTTAGCATTTGTTGAAGACAGGTGCACCATCGACATGCAGTACGCTTAGCACACAACGTCAGCGTGCCCCCACGTGGGCAATGGGAGTGAAGTGTCTTGCCAAAGGACACAACGCGGTTGCTGCAGGTGGGTTCTTCTAATAATTGTTTCTATAGACGCGAAGGTATGTAATAAACACAGGCAGACACGCGCGTGAATGGGTCAATCGATATGGCACTTGTGTCATTGCGAAGGATAAAACCCGAGGCCTGTGGTCTCACGTTTTACCCTTCCGCGCTGGCATTCGTGTCATATCGATTAACCCATTCATACGCGCATGTCATTCTGCGTATATATGTTAGGCCTGTACAAAAAGTCTTGTTTCTCAGGCATATGATGGGGTAAGAGGCTTTTTTCGTAAATTTATTTATTGGAGTTTAAGGTCACATATTTCTGCACAATGGTTAATCGTGACCCTAACAGTTTTACGGGTGGAGGAAGCCGGAGTACCCGGAGAGAACCACCGAGCAACGGCGAGCAACTGCCAGATCCCCAACATACCAACTCCACACAAGCAGTGTTAGCATTGTTTGAAAACAGGTGCACCATCGACGTGCAGTACGCCTTAGTACACAACGTCACCATGCCCCCACGTGGGTGGTGTTTTTTTTCCATTAAACAGTTCTGAAAATAGCTGTAGTCAGAAATTTAACTACTTGCACTATCTTGTGGCACACAAATGTTTTCAGCACTGACAAATTCTCATCTCATAATATTGTTGAAAATTTAAGTAACTATATCTTCTATATCTTGTATAACCAAAGGTATTGTTGGTTAAATATTTGTCCAACAAGTGCAAAATAATGTTATAGGAAAGATTTCCAGGTGCCAAAAGAAAAGAGGATGAGGCAATTCTTTGACGAGGCAGGTGCCTGAGAAACAAGACTTTTTTTAATAGCCTTATATTTACATCCATACAGAACCATTCTTCCAGTTCTTAACCCTTTACCCAACGCAGACGATATCATTTTTTTTTATTTTAAATATTTTTTCCAATGTTTCAAAAAAATTCGCCAAAACCATATCATGTGACCCCCCTCGTTGGAACGACCTCAACGAGCTCTTTCCAACAAGGAGTCACATGATATGGTTTTGTTGAAATGTTTTGAAAAGTTAAAAAATTTATAGTTATTTATATATTTTTTATACTTACCAATGACCCAGACATAGCTGGTGCTAACTCTTAAAATTCTAGGGCCAAGCACAAATTTTGCCCCCCAATCCCCAAAATTTGCATCTAAAACCAAAAGAAGTCATGTCCTGAAGGTCCTCCATACTTTGCCTTCACTGCGCATGCGCAGTGTCAAGGACATCCCGAAATTGGCACCAATTATCATTCTTACAAGCAGTGCCTGGTCAGCGCTATGTACTCAGCGGGGAGGTATGAGTTCCCAACTCCTGGGAGGGCCATCCCCGCCTGGGTCATTGGTAAGTATAAAAAATATATAAATTACTATAAATTTTTTAACATTTTTATACTGTACCAATGACCCAGACATAGCTGAATAGTAAAAAGGCTGGAGGGCCTAGGACATAGAGGAAAATCCAATAAGCTCAACTATATAAATAGAGTCAACCCCTCGAGGAGAAAAGGAGTATTAGGCTTTACATGTATCTTTCTTATTTTATGATAAATTAGAAAGACACAACACTCTCCATAATTGAGCATAATAACATTCATGTTCTCTATTAACATCCAGTATAACCCCTTATACTAATTATTTTTAAAGTAAGCCAATAAATAAAGTTAGTCCAGAGAATTGAGACTCTTTATATTCTCTTAAAAGTGTCCGCGGATTGTATATTAACGCCCGTTTGACACGTGACATATACAAATGCTTCACACCGAGCTACACTATAAAATATGACATGAATGAATTTTTAACATTAATATTACACTTTAAAACCATCCCGGAAACGACTCAGAATTACTGACTCCGGAGGAGGAATCCCCTTGCTTTTCACTATAAAGCAGGTGACCTAAGGGAACACCCCCCCCCCCCCCTTCCCCTTGCCCTGGGTCAAATAGCCCAGAGCGAAGAGGGCAGCAGGACGGAGTCACTGCCGGAACAGAAAGCCTGCATAACTATAGTTGCAACTGTGTAGTGGACGACATTCTGAGCAACAGATAACGGACCTAAACAATGCAGGTCTCCAGAAATGGACTCAATATTTCTGAAATAAAAATTCGTGAATGTGGATGGCTGAGACCAATATGCAGCCTTCATTAAATCTGTAATAGCAACACTATTTGCGTAAGCCCAAGATGTAGAAAGAGCTCTTACTTCATGAGCCGAAATCTTAAGCACAGACTGCTGAGTTGAAGATAGATTATCATAAGCAGTACGGATAGTTAATTGAATCCATCTAGCAACAGAATGGACCGAAATGTCCTTTCTATTAGGCATCAGAGACAGAAAAAAGCGTTTTCGTCCCTTTCTGATAAACTGGGATCTTTGTTTATAAATACGTAAAGCTCTAACAGGACAGAGTAAAGGCCTACGCCCGTCTGAAGACGAAAGGGCCTTAATAACAATAGGTTCCGGATATTTATTAGGAGCCTGATTCTTAGCTAAAAATCCAACATTAGTAGTAAAGGTAATAGTGTTCCCGACACTACGATACTGAGAATCGTCCAACGATAGTGCATGAAGCTCACTGACTCTTCTAGCAGAAGAGAAAGCTAAGAGAAATGCTGTCTTATAAGACAAGAATTTGAAATCTACTGTTCCAAGAGGCTCAAATGGCTTTTCTTTCAGTTTAAGAAGAACCCAAGCTAAATTCCATTTAGGAATTAATTTATGAGTTCTGGGTCTATTTATCGAGAAGTTTCTAACTAATTTAGATAAAGAGACATTAGATCCAATTTGTAAACTATCATGGTGTGCATAGGTATCAGATAACATAGACCTATAACCTTTAATAGTAACAGGCTGAAGTTTGATCTCGTCAAACAAGTATACTAGAAAGTTTGCAATGTCTGGTATGGAGGGATCAAAAATATCAACAGAATGATCCCTACACCAACGACGAAAGACCTTCCACTTAGCCGCATAGTTTAGCGAAGAGGAGGTCCTCCTACAGTTAGAAATCGCGTCCACTGCTCGTCCTGTAAAATGCTTGCCGTGCAAGAAGGACCGCACAACGGAAATACGTTAAGGTTGAGACCTTGCGGGTTGTGATGAAGTTGACGCGACTTCCCCTGCGAAAGAAGATCCTCTCGTGGAGGAGGTTTTCACGGTAAGTCCCACAGCAGACACCTGAGTAGATTTATCCACGGTCTCTGTGGAGACAGAGATGCTACCAACAGAATTTTGCATTGAGATTGTTTTATCTTTAGCAATATTTGCTGAATCAACGGCGCTGGAGGATACGCATATCCTATCATTCCGTCCCACGAGATCGATAGAGCATCTACTGCATATGCTCGGGGATCCGGACATGGTGACACATACGTCTGCAACTGATTGTTGAGTTGTGTCGCAAATAAGTCTATCATTGGCCGTTCCCATTGGTAGCAAATCTGATTGAATACCTGCTTGTTGAGAGTCCATTCTGATGGCAACAAGCGACCCTTCCGTGAAAGGGAGTCTGCTAATACATTCAGACGACCCGGAATATGACGGACCGAAAGTAGAACTTGGTGTTCTAGAACAAACAGAAGGATTATTTCCGTTAAAATGAATAACGGAACGGAATGAGTGCCTCCCTGGTTCAGGATATACGCCACTACTGTCGTATTGTCGGACAGGATTTGGACATGTGCTTTCTGAATAATGTTCATCCAATGACGTAATGCAAGCCAAATTGACATCATTTCCTTGATGTTTATGTGCTTGCCCAGAAACTGCAGATCCCAAAGACCCTGGCACTTCGAATCCGTTGGGATCAATGTTGCACCCCAACCTGTTTGACTGGCATCCGTCATAATCGTAAAACCCGGATCCGGCAACTGCAGTGGAACTCCCTGAGTCAACCACTGAATGTTTGCCCAAGTCTGAATCTCTTGTTTCCCTTGATTTGACAAGAGAACGTCTATATCGAGGGAATGAATCTTTACACTCCAATTCTGAGTCAAGAAAATTTGGAGAGGACGAGTGCGCAACCGCCCCATCGGAATGAGATCCGCAGCGGCTCCGCACAGACCTATCAGTCTCATGAACTCCCTCGCTGTGACTTTGTCTGAGTGAAGACAATAGCGAGCGTAACAACTGATTAATTTCGCTCTGGTTAACGGCAGACGAACGAGATTGCTGTGCGTCTCGAAGCTCATTCCCAGATGAGTGAATGACTTGGACGGCACCAGATCCGACTTCTCCTCGTTTATAATAAAACCGAAACGTCGGAGTAATAGAAGCAGATTCTGCACATCGTTCTGAAGCGTTAACTCGTTGCCGTACCTCTGAAGAATGTCGTCCAGGTAGGCCGACGTTACCGCAGACGAATGAGCTCGGAAATGTATCATTACCGAGTTCATTATTCGAGTGAAAGCCCAGGGCGCTAGGTTCAAACCGAAGCACATCGCCCGGAATTGATATACAACTCCTAGGACTGCGAAGCGAAGATACTTTCTGAATGTCGGATGTACCATGACGTGAAAGTACGCATCTTTGAGATCTATGCTTGTAGCCACCTGAATACTCGCTCTGACCGATCGAATCGTCTCCATATAGAACTTCGGAACAACGATCAGCTTGTTTATCGAGCTCAGATCTATGACTGGACGGAACGAGCCGTCTGGTTTCGGAACCAGAAACAGATGGCTGTAGAAACCCGGTGATTCCTGGTCTTCTACGACCTCTACCGCGTTCTTCATCAGAAGAGACTGTACTTCCGATAAAAGAGCATCTCTTTTCTACGGATTTGACGGAAGCTGAGTCCATTTTGGACTTCGAGTAAATGGAGGCTTTCGTTTGAAGGATATTCTTAGTCCTTCCGAAATTACCCCTCGGACCCAGGGGTCGTCCGTAATCGACGCCCACTCGTTTATAAAACTCGATAATCTTCCGCCCACCGGAATACGATAGAGGTTCAAACCATCACCTCCTGGACCTGCGATGCCTGCAGAAGGAGAAACTACGTCCTTCACGACCCGCACCTCGTCCCGTCGACCTCGGGACGTCAGACCGGTTGTCTCGGCCAGAATAACGTCCCGTACGTGAGTCGTTGCCTTGACGGTCTCTAGAATAAGACCCAGAGGACGTATAAGAACCTCTATAGGAACTTCTCTTGGGCGTACTTGTCCCAGAAGTGCCTGTCTTACTCTTTTCTGTTGTATCAGACTTTTTGGAAGCGGATTTGAAAAGCAGAGAATCCGAAGCTTTCTTAGTTATCTTATAGATTGCTGAAAGCTTGCCGTCGAAGAGAAGCTCTCCGGAGACCGAAGCGACTCTGAGAGAGTTCTTCACCTTACTATCCACGTGCGTGGATGTAGCTAGGGCTGCGTCACGTCTAACCAACTCCAGGTTTGCCACTGAAAGGGCGGAGTTATACGTGGAATAAGCTACTGCCCTTGAAAGAAGTCTTAATGAGGATTGTATATCCTGGAATTCTTTCCCTTGAAGATGCAATGATAATGCCTTAGTAAGGTGGTCTGCGTATGATAAAGCGTCTAAGTTTGCTCTGTTAGACATTATTGTCGTTTCCAACGTCGCGGTTGGAATAGACATAGACGACGGTAAAGACAATTCCAAGTCTTCCGCCTCGTCGTCTAGACGCAGAGGAACTCTCGGTATGCCCTGTCCTGTCGTTTCGAATTTATTCCTTGAATTGATGAAAGGCAGATTGAGAGCATTAGCGGACAAGAAACCAGCCTTGCCTGTTTTGGTAGCAAGCTTATAGATAGCGTCGTTCAATAATTCGAATGTTCTTGTGACATTATTGGACTGTGTCGGAAACTCAGGGACGATGTCTCTGAACCGATCAAAGAATTCTGTGTCCAATGACGCTATCAGTCTCTTATCCGGCAGAGCAGCAATCTGGCACGACGGAACAACTTGTGGAAGGTAATGCCGGATGAAATCTACGGCAGCTTTATGTTGTTCCGAAAGGGATAGCTCCAAATCCTCGGCATCCCTTTCGCCATCCTGTCGGACCCCATGATGTTCTCGGTCGTCCGTACCCGATGCTTCGGCGGAGCGTACCGACCCAGCGTCGTCGGATAATTCTTGATCCGACAGAGATTCTGTCGTTTGCTGGGATGCTGCGATAATTTGTGCTATTTGGGATAGCACGTCCGTCACTGAGGCCTGTGGAGTAGCGGTCTTACGTTGCTTAGCCGCTGGAAGCTCCGTGTACACTGACTCCTGCATACTTCTCTTATGCGAATGTCGGAGTCTACAGGCCTCTTGTCCCTGGCTACCGGATGGCGTGACCTGGTCGCCGTGGAATTCCTGATTGGCGAAGCTGGCTGGATATCCGTGGTCACGTAGCCAAGGTGCGGTCGTGTACGCTGCTGAGAGGATGAGGAAGCCTTTTGAACAGTCTCTCCGGACTGTCTATATAACGGAGCGTCCCGAGCGGCGGACGTATGCTCCGAATGCGAAACATTTTGTACCACAACATCTGGTCCCAGATGTTGTTGTACGAGAGAGGAGCCTCTCTCGCTCGCAGCCCGGATGGACCTGGACGAGCTAGGAACCGGACTAATAGGCTTCCTCCGTTCTCTCCTCTGATCCGCCGTCACTGGGTGTGCACCTTGTTTATTTATAGTGCTCGCATCACCCAAATCTCCTTCCCGGACCGCAACAGACGAACCCGGCTGCCGAACCATTCGATGAATGGACGCTACACCGGGCGAGCTAGCGGACGTAAACGTAGTCGATCCTACTAGGGACCTCTTAGGCAATTGACGTATTTCCATGAGCACTTTTGCCGCTAGCTCTTCATTTAATTGTGACGACGGAGGCACACTTTTGGAAGACATCACGGAAACATCACCCTGTTCTTGTTCCTCTGAAATAGAGATTGATAAACTAGAGTGACCCTGCGGAGAAAGGACCGGCATGGCCCTTTCCCCGCTAACAACATACCGTGACACACGTTTCCAATGTTTGTCATCCCAATATACACATACTGAACAGGAGTTAGTGCGAGT
Source organism: Pictodentalium vernedei (assembly GCA_031216915.1). Classification (NCBI taxonomy): domain Eukaryota; kingdom Metazoa; phylum Mollusca; class Scaphopoda; order Dentaliida; family Dentaliidae; genus Pictodentalium; species Pictodentalium vernedei. The sequence goes on along the minus strand of CM062288.1, from coordinate 12,371,482 downwards.
ACACTGACTACAATTAATACAATGATCATGAAAGTCAGAGGAAGATTTCCTCTTATTACAATTTGAACAATATCCTTTCATTGTGAAAAGAATACAAAAAGTCCTAGTACTCGCACGAACCCCTGAAAACAAAGATACATAATAACATGATCCATTAAGATAGAAAAAATAATTGAAATCAAAAAAAATTTTTTGAAAAAAAATTTTTTCAGCAAAGCCCAAGTTTCTGAAAAGTAACGTTGAGCCCCAATGGATCCCAAGCCTAAGTGTGGACAAACATTTTAAAAATATTTTAAAAAATTAATGCAACACTTACGAATAATAATAATGTATCTTGTAATGATTAAACTAGTACAAAGACAAAAAATCCCCCTCCACAGAGACTGTTGCCAATGTAAACAAGAAGTGTATAAACACCAGAAACATGACTCCAGGCACTGATAACCCTGGCCCGAAATCAGTTACCGATAATACACTATCTGATGCAAAACAGAGACTTCCAGGGAAGAAACTGCAGAACATCAGATGGTAGATGCAGAACACTACGCCTAAACACCCATGGGTGAGAACGTAAACATGGGGAAAAGAACAGAATTCATTCTGTTACCCAGCTAAAACTCCCAAGAAATTTTAGTAATAATATTACTCAAAAATATGCCAAAAGCATGGGAGAATAGCAAGGGGGGACTTAAAGGAAAAGGAGAGAGGAAACACTGAACAAGCAGTGTAACTTATGGCAAGAATGACAACAACAGGCCCATGCCTCGAAAATAGTCAACTTAACATAATTTCATTAAAAAATTTTAAGTTACAGCCCTGAATATTTTCTGTCACTCATTTTTCCTCTCCTCCTTCTATATCCTCTTTAGATCCACCATTTCTCTAATATTTATGTGTCTGGCATCATTTAAACTGAGACTTACAAGCACAAATATCAGTCAGATGTGAACTGATGAAGGGCCAAACAAAGAAAGATAATTGGCGCCAATTTCGGGACGTCCTTGACACTGCGCATGCGCAGTGAAGGCAAAGTATGGAGGACCTTCAGGACATGATTTCTTTTGGTTTTAGATGCAAATTTTGGGGATTGCAGGGCAAAATTTGTGTTTGGCCCTAGAATTTTAAGAGTTAGCACCAGCTATGTCTGGGTCATTGGTACAGTATAAAAATATAATATTTTTTCAACTGCTGAATTTGCATATTATGCGGGCGGATGCGGCCGATTCGTTGGGTAAAGGAACTTTTTTTAATAGCCTTATATTTACATCCACACAGAACCATTCTTCCAGTTCTTAACCCTTTACCCAATGCAGACGATATCAATTTTTTTTTATTTTAAATATTTTTTTAAATTTTTCAAAACATTTCACCAAAACCATATCATGTAACCCCCCTCGTTGGAACGACCTCGACGAGCTCTTTCCAACGAGGGGTCACATGATATTATTTTGTTGAAATTTCTTGAAAAATTTGAAAAAATGGTATTTGAAATAATAAATTTTGATATCTTAAAGTGAAATGCGTAAAAAGTAGAAGGCTGCCTTATGTGTTTATCCATTCATGAGTTTATCCATTCGTTTCTTCAGTCATTTTACTTTCTCCCCACTTCCAGTTCAAGATATTCGTGTCTCACAGATATCTATCTCACATGACCCACGTGACCGGCTTATTAACATATTTAATGAGCGTAGGACTATTCAATCATCGCACGTTCTTCTGCAAACAAACACGATGGTGTAAAATGAGAAATAAAAACAGAGACCGCAAAACCAAAGGACACTTGACTCTTTTATATGAATTTTTGGGTGAAAGCCATTATAAGAGGAGAGAGTTGCACGAAATTCCCGTTAAAAAGTTACGCGAATACATTGCAGAATTCATAATATGACGTCATCGGAATGTGTCAATGTTCATTTCGCTACAAATCTTTAACCCCCATCTTGCCGGCGTTGGGATTTAATTTTGTGGTATATACCTGTAGTATAGAGACTTTTGTGCGCTCTTTCCGATCAGCATTTTTTTCACAAATGGACAAGAGAATTGCTCGATATAGCTGCAGGTGCACCCGAATTAGTTTTGATGACACACGGGTGTTTTGGTGGGGGGAGAAAAATTATCCCCCGATGGGGTTGGGGTGAGATTATGACTCGTGTCTGGCACAAATATCTTGCCCACGGGTGAGATTTCTCCATCTCACACCCTCATCCATCAGGGATAATAATAATCTCATTAAATTTATTTTTAGGCAAAATGCGGCAAGATGGGTCAATGTTCAATATTTGTGTACACATCAGTTTGGTAACGTGGCATACAGTTCAAATTCTCCTTCCCCAACTGTTGTACTTATCTCATTCAAAACCTCAGAGACAGTAGATGATCAATAAAAGTGGAGGGGCACAACTTTTCAAGACTACCATAGTTCGTCCCAGTGGGAGAGTTACAATCGTATATCAGTAAATCTAAATGACATACTGTAGTCTCTCTCGTTTAAATGAGCTTGCCGCGGCGTCGTCACTGCCCTGTCTATTCCTTCTACTTCAATCATCTTCCAACCCGAAGGCTAGCCTTCGGGTTGGAAGATCGATGAAGTAGAAGAAACAGACCGAAGCGACCAAAGATGGGATTCTTTTGCGAAGTGTTGCTTGGATTTGCAAATAATACATTACAGGAATGCCTGTATAGTGACACGTTTGCGTGTGCACATTTTAAATCATTGTCTAACCGCGCAACATGTCTGTGGTAAAAAGTGGAGTGTCCCCTGTGCCTCCTTGGTTCCGCCGCCTCTGCAAACACTATACGTGTACTTCAACAGCGAAATTAGACTTCCACTAAACAATATTTTGCTTATAAGCTACACACAATATGCACAATATGTGATGTTTTATGATAAAAATTAAATAGTGTAAATTCATGTGTCCATCTCATAATTATAATGAACTAACAATGCACACCCACCCACCCCAAACTCACCCACCCCAACTCACACCCACCCCAACTCACCCCCACCCCAATAATTAGAGAATATTTGCTTAAGACTTAGACTGGGTAGAGAGTTAGAGATTACAGGTCATCTAGAAATCAATTAAAACGCTCTTGCTGAACTTCTCTGCTTCAGCAATCTACAACATAAAAAAAAAATATCAGTTTTAATAATAATTAAACTTTCGACTTTTTCTCAAAATTCTCCCAAGATGGTTTGTATTTCCTTTGGTCAATGACATTTAATCCGTCAATAAATTATGACTGAAAAAGATTTAAAAATGATTATATAGCAACTCTGATCGTGTCATGTCTAGCGTTCCATTACGGAATTCACAAACTGCATCTTACATATAACATGGCGCTCATCGAAGAACATGTGGTTATAGGGTCGGTCTATCAATAAATAAATTTTCTCCACCTGATTCTTCCAGAAATCTTCTCTGCTGTGGAGACTTGTATAAACTACCTGCATTTGGAATGTGGAATTCTTTGTTTCAAATTGTTCGTTGGTTTACATTGTGATGCACAGTCTGAGAGTGAACTTACTTAACGTAACAAAACGTGTGCCTTTGGAGATAGGACTAAAACGGTGGTTTTATAAAATAGACCAGTCATTATATAAACACAGGTACAGGTGGTTGACAGGTTTGATAAACAAAGTCAGAACACTATCAAACAGGTGGCTACATGTAATAACCCTAGCCGGAACGGTTACCTTAGATGAATGTGTTCTGGGATTGCCCTAAAAGACGATTTAATCTAAATAAAACTAATTTAAAACCAATTAAAACGTCAATTAAAAAAAAAACACAATAAAAAACAATTAAAAAAAAATTAAAATGACGTCATCGAATCCTGTGGTTCCGGCGGTTGCAAAAGGGGGGGACGTTGGGGAACATACACACTACTCACGCGAATAAACTGACTTTGAAGAGAAAGCGAATTCTGAACCAAATGAAACTGATAAAGAGAACAGTTTCAATGAGATTTTCGCGGGAAAACCGTTTGCGAAATGGTAGGTGTTCCAAATAAACAAATGGTTTGGAAGTGGTACCTCTACACCAAACGTTTTAAAAGAGCTTGGAAACCCTGCAGAACGATGCAGGCCGATGGATAACGGCGTCGCGCAACACCGAAGCGCTAGAGGCAATATTTATTTATTTATTGGTGTTTAAGGTCACATATTTTTGCACAATGGCTAATCATGACCACAACATGAGTATCAACTCAAGACAAGGGGTGAGCGTTAATAAGCCATGTTGCCCATTTTAGAGAGGGTTTGCACCTCCCAAGCATTGGTGACTGGGTCCTATTTTACCAGTAAAACAGAGCCTGTTTACCGCAGTGAAAAGGCACTGCTTCACTTCCCGGGGTTCCCGCGGGGAGCTAGAGGCAATAAGGGGTGAGCTTGGGTGGACGAGGAATACCTTGATGACACCTTTGGGGCGGGGGGGGGGGCACTGTTGTTCAAGCTGAGGTTGCGGTCCCTGGAGCTTAGGGGAGAAACTGAAAAACAATTAAATGGAAAGTCCGGCGTGTAATTTAGGCGTTGAGGAGAGTCTGGAATACTTACTACTAGAACGTGTAAAAATACTTGTCTAACAGATTGAGATTCATTGAGAGTATAATGAGGAAGTGGGATACGAGAATGGGGGACATATGGTTAGTAGGGGGAGATTGGGAAGAATGGGACACAGGATGTCATCAAGCATTTGGGAGGAGAGAACAAGCATGGGCATTGGTAGGCAGTTGGGAGCATAGGGGTAACCAAAGTCTTCTCACCTTTGAACAGTGACAAATCAGTGGCCGCCTAAAATTTTATTATTATTATTATGCTACTAACGTTTGAACACGAGAGGCCGCTTTTCTGGACCAGGACCAGGAACATGAGCCATGATTCCAAAAAGTAGGGTGGCCACTAAGTGAATATGTGGATAGACCGATTATGGCTGCACGTTAAAAATATTAATCTGACTGCCCCCCAAATAGTGAATATGGACTCTTCCAACAGCTAATGAACTGACATGGAAGATACCACTAGTGTTCAAGGGGTTAAATCGAATCGCGTGGTCAAACTGCGATCATACTTATGGGAAATACCTACTACTGCATAACTAGATCTCAAAACGTCATTACATTGGCAAAAATATCAACGGTCATGCCACCGCTGTCTGCGATGTACAATGCACAAGACGATGTTAATAGTCGTGTTGATCGTCATGAATATTTTTTCCCGGGTCAGAACACACCCGGGACTCCTTTGCACTTTTCCAGACCAGTACCAGAAACATAAGTCATATTTTCAAAAGGTAGGGTGGACGCTAAGTGAATGTGTGGATAGACCGATTAATATTTTTAACGTGCAGCCCCACGGACTGCCCCCAAATAATGAATATGGATTCTTCCGACTACTTCCCTTGAACTGACATAGAAGATACCAATAAGGGTTGAAGGGGTTAAATCGCGTGGTCAAAACTGCGATCATAATACATACTTCAGAGTAACTAGGTCTCGTAACTTTATTAGCATCAACAGCCATGTAGCCGCTGCCTGATGTTGATAGTCATGTAGATCGTCGTGGATCATTTTTCCCTGGGCAGAACCCTCCTGGAATCCCTTTGCACCATCTCACCTTGGCAGTGGTGGGTAGGTGTGGGAGTGTCGCGTGGCGTTCTCCCCTGGAAAAAATGAAATAATGTTACTAAATGGAGTTATGTTTAAAATACGGTAAATACCAACAGAAAGTTGTTAGTCCAAGAACGAAAACTCACTTTCCCATAGACGCTATATCTCTAAATTGCTTTGGGACAAAAGTCTTTTTTCAGCGAAGGACCTCTCCCCAAAGAATTAACTTTCACCAATTCTTTAACCCCTTACGGAACACGAAAGGCTGAGGACAATTGCAAACAAAATTTTCAAAAAACTAATTTTTTTTTTCATTTTGTGGTCAAAAACATAGCTTATGATCCCTCATTTGAATGAGCTCAAATTGTTATTTTTCTGAATAGCGCTGGCTGGATTTAGTCGTTAATCAAAAGCGTTCACAGGTTTAACCCCTTCAACAGTGACACACAGAATGGTAGAGGTTAGTGCATCACTTTCGACAGAGAAATAGATAAGTCTACTTTGCTTTTGCCGAGAAATTCAATTTTTTCGCCCTATAGGGTTGAAGGATTAAATTGGTAATGATCTTCCTTCGTAGTACGGCACACACTTTGTTGCCTGATCACCGTTAACTGCGTCGTGTCATTTCGCATGTCGGGAAAGATTTACGCAAGATGACGCTGTGCACTAATGCGTATTGTACGTCTATAGTGCACTCACGATGGCACTGTGTACTAAGGCGTATTGTACGTCTATCGTGTACTCAGGGTGAAGCTGTGTACTACGGCGTAATGTGCGTCTATAGTGTACAAGGTGACGCTGTGTACTAAGGCGTACTGTACGTCTATAGTGTACTCACGGTGGGGCTGTGTACTAAGGCGTAAGGTACGTCTATCGTGTACTCATGGTGAAGGTGTGTACTAAGGCGTACTGTACGTCTATAGTGCACTCACGGTGGCGCTGTATACCAAGGCGTACTGTACGTCTATAGTGTACTCAAGGTGGCGCTGTGTACCAAAGCGTGCTGTACGTCTATTGTGTACTCACGGTGGTGCTGTGTACTAAGGCGTACTGCACGTCTATGGTGTACTCAAGGTGGCGCTGTGTGCCAAAGCGTACTGTACGTCTATAGTGTACTCAAGGTGGCGCTGTGTACTAAGGCGTACTGTACGCCTACAATGTATTCACGGTGGCGCTGTGTACTAAGGCGTACTGTACGTCTATCGTGTACTCAGGGTGAAGCTGTACTTAGGCTACTGTACGTCTATCGTGTACTCAGGGTGAAGCTGTGTACTAAGACGTACTGTACGTCTGTAGTCCACTCAAGGTGGGGTTGTGTACTAATGCGTACTGTACGTCTGTAGTGCACTCACGGTAGCGCTGTGTACTAAGGCGTACTGTACGTCTGTAGTGCACTCACGGTGGCGTCTTCGTGGTCCCCATGTAGGCAGCCGGGATAAAGTACCTTGCCCAAGGACACAACGAGGGTCGAACCGGATGGCGATCGAACACGGGACCTCTAGCATAGAAGTCAAACAGTCTACCACTGAGCCACTGTGCTCCACTGCTGTGTGCTAAGGCGTACTGTACGTCTATAGTGTACTCAGGGTGGAGCTGTGTACTAAAACGTGTTGTATGTCTAGTGTACTCACGGTAGCGCTGTCAAATAAGGCGTAATGTACGGCTATAGTTCACTTGCGGTGGCTCTGTGTACTAAGGAGTACTGTATGTCTATAGTGCACTCACGGTGGCGCTGTGTAGTAAGGCGTACTAAACGTCAATAGTCTACTCTGGGTGGTGCTGTGTACTAAGATGTAATGTACGTCTATTGTGCACTCACGGTTGCGCTGTGCACTAATGCATACTGAACGTTTATAGTGCATTCACGGTGGCGCTGTGTACCAAGGGGTACAGTATGTCTATAGCGCACTCCCGGTGGCGCTTTGTCCTAAGGCGTAGTTCACGTCTATCGTGTACTCGCGGTGGCGCTGTGTACTAAGGCGTACTGTACGTCTATAGTGCACTCACGGTGGTGCTGTGCACTAAGGCGTACTGTACATCTCTAGTGTACTCAGGGTAGAGTTGTGTACTAAGGCGTACTGTACGTCTATCATGTACTCACGGTTACGCTGTGTACTAAGGCGTACTGTACGTCAAAAGTGTACTCAGGGTGGAGTTGTGTACTAAGGCGTACAGTACGTCTATGTTGTACTCACGGTGACGCTGTGTACTAAGGCGTACTGTACACCTATAATGTACCACGGGTGGAGTTGTCTAAGAAGGCGTAATGCACGTCTATAGTGTACTCAGGGAGGAGTTGTGTACTAAGGCAAACTGTGCGTCTATCGTGTACTCACGGTGGCGCTGTGTACTGAGGCGTACTGTACGTCTATAGTGTACTCAGGGTGGAGTTGTGTGCTAAGGTGTACCGTATATCTATGTTGTACTCACGGTGGCGCTGTGTACTAAGGCGTACTGTACGTCTACAGTGTACTCAGGGTGGAGTTGTGTGCGAAGGCGTACTGCACGTTTATCATGTACTCACGGTGGCGTTGTGTACTGAGGTGTACTGTACGTCTATGGTGTACTCAGGGTGGAGTTGTGTAATAAGTCGTTCTGTACGTCTATAGTGTACTCACGATGCCAATGTGCACTAAGGCGTACTGTACGTCTATAGTGTAATCAGGGTGGAGTTGTGTACTAAGGCGAACTGTACATCTATCGTGTACTCACGCTGGCGCTGTGTACTAAGGCGTACTGTACGTCTGTAGTGTGCTCAGGGTGGATAATTATTTATTGGTGTTTAAGATCACATACTTATGCACAATGGCTAATCGTGACTGACAGTTTTACGAGCGGGAGAGGCCGGAGTACCCGGAGAGTACCACCGAGCATCGATGAGCAACTGTCAGCTCGTCAATATTTTAACTCTGTTCAAACTTTGCTGAAGCAGAGTTACAGCGTTTGAAGACAAGTGCACCATCAACCTGCAATACGCCTTAGTACACGCCGTCATCGTGGCCCCCATGTAGGCAGCCGGGATAAAGTACCTTACCCAAGGACACAATGCAGGTCATATGAGACGGGGATCGAACACGGGACCTCTAGCATAGAAGTCCAACAGCCTACCACTGAACCACCGTGCTTCCCCGCTGTGTGCTAAGGCGTACTGTTAGTCTATAGTGTACTCGGGGTGGAGCTGTGTACTAAGGCATGCTGTACGTCTATAGAGTCCTCACGGTGGCGCTGTGTAATAAGGCGTACGCTACATCTATCGTGTACTCAGGGTGGTGCTGTGTACTAAAACATACTGGACTTCAATAGTGTACTCACGGTAGCGCTGTGTACTAAGGCATACTCTACGTCTATCGTATACTCAGGGTGGAGCTGTGTACTAAGACGTACTGTACGTCTATAGTGTACTCGCGGTAACGCTGTCAAATAAGGCGCACTGTACATCTATAGTTCACTCACGGTGGCTCTGTGGACTAAGGCGTACTGTGTGTCTGAAAGGGAAGGGTAATACTCTTCCTTGTCCCTTTCACCATCCGACTGATTCAGCTGCGACATTTGGTCCATCGCATCTGCGTGTGCAGATGACTGGCCATACCCAGGATCTTCCGACAGCTCACCACCGGAGTCTGCGGGAGGCTGCTCTTGCACTTGCTGGGATGCTGCGATCAGCTGTGCAATCTGCGACAGCAAGTCCGTTACCGAGGCTTGAGGAGCAGCGGTCTTCTGATGTTCGCTGCTTGCTGCTCCCGGGGCGAAGAGCGGCCCGATGATTGAAGCCTCGGGTCGCTAGCTACCGGATGGGCCGACTTCATGGGCGAAGACTGGCTCCGTCTTCGTGCAGCTGGATATCCGAATTCGGAAAGCTAGCACGTGGTCGTGTGCCGACCCCGGCAGCAGTCTAGACAGAGCGCCCTGAGCGGTGGGTGTGGGTGTATGCTCCGGCTGGTGCAAGTTTCTCAAAACAACATTTGACCCCAACGGACTTACCCGGTGTCACGGCTCCCACCGACGGAGTAATCGCTCACCAGTCGAGCTAGCTGCTTGCAAGGGATTAAAAACACTAACTAGAGGCCTTATCCCTTGCTTAATATTCAGGAGCATCTTTGCAGCTAGCTCTGTTTGCTTATCAGAGCTAGATGAAGGTAACACACTTTTGATGGGTGTCACAATACCATCACCATGTTCTTGTTCCTCTGAAAAAGAAACTGAAAAACTCGAATTATCGTGCAGTGAGATTTCCGTCACAAGACACTCACCGCCAACAACGTTCGTGACACCCGTCTCCAACATTTGTCATTCCAGTTCACACATGTAGGACAAGAATCCGTAGGAGTGCATCGACTACAGGCAAGGCAACAAGCATGTAAATCTGATTTCGACTTCCTCACCTTGAATTTAGAGCAATAAGCTTTCATAATTATAATCATAATACACAGTCGATAGCACTCCTACAAACTCGATAATAAAATATATGATAAAGATACATGAACAATGGCAATCAAAATTAAATTCAAAAAATTAAACCGAAAAATTGTTCGAAAAAAATTGGAAAAATGCCTAAGTTCCACAAGGGAACATAATGAGCCCAAGGGCATCCCGATAGTGCCTAAGTGTAGACAAAATACAAATTTTTTGAACTGCACTACGGAATCATTCATTGTATCCTGCAGTAATCCTACAGTAATATAATACTACTAAATACTACATATATTTGAGGACGTTGCCAATGTGAACAACGTCAAAGAAAAAAACCGGAAACAAGACATTACGCATACAAAAAGGCCCAGTAACCGATTAAAATGCTACCAGATGTAAACCTAGATCTTCATACGAAGAAAAACCGATACATTGGATAGAAGATGCAAGACCAAAACGACCTAACACCCCTAGGGTGAAGACGTAACCATGGGGATAAACGGAATAAACATTCTTAAATACACGTTACACTCCCAAGAAAATTAATAAAAAAAGAGCCAAAAAGCTTCGGAGTTTAACAGGAGGGCTTCAAGCGGTGAAGAATAGGGAAGGAACACTTAAACAGTGTATAAATCATTAGCAAGAATGATGACGTCAGGCGTATGTCCCGAAATTGGGAAACATCAAATAATTTTTATAATTATTATAAAGTTACAGCCCTGAACGTTTGAAACCACCGTTGTTCACTTCCATCATCCATTTACAGCCTTGGATCCACCAATTCTTTCATTGATTTGTGTCTGGCACCCTCAAAAAGGAGATTTTAAAGCACAGATGTCAGATCATTGTTATTGACTTTAGGGCCAAACAAAGAATGATGGTTTGCGCCAAGTTCGGAACCTTCCTGGATACTGTGCATGCGCAGATCACAAAAGGTATGGAGGACCAAATAGAACTTATGTTTTCGGTTTTGTATGCACACTTTGTGGATTGGGAGGGAGGGGGTGGAAATTTGTGTTTGGCCCTGAATTAAATTAAGTTAGCACCAGCTAGTCTGGGTCATTGGGTGTGGTATAAAAATATACCCTTTGACGCTAGGCCTAACCGAACGGTGGCTCCAGGTAATCCTGAATCGTCGACTGCTTTGGAGAATGTCTAACCTTTGACACTTTTGACTCTCTCGTGAGCAAGATGTGTGCTTCGGTGGCAGTGGGTCGGGCGGGAGACAGATTATACTTGTCAAGAAGGGCTCGTTGTGGGACACAACTACAACAGGTGGCAGACTATACTTGCCCAAAGAACAGATCAATGGTCACCTGCTATAACCGCTGGGTGGCTGGCTGGGTCCTGGTCGTTTTTCTGCAGTCTTTGCTTCTCCTGTGTCGCTGCTGGATATGGAAATTCTGTACAGCAAAACGGTTTAGATAAACTGTCACAGAGCGTCTACAGCAAGCTGAAACCTTTGGTTTCAGCAAGCCACCCTCTACGTTCGACCATTATATGTGCAATAAATATTAGCATATATTTTCTTTTTAAGCTAATTCTCCAGAGTAAAATTTTGTCTTTAACAGCACGTGGGTATGTTCACTCTGCAAAGTCAGGTCATGTCATGGTCTGGCAAACTTAGATCCTCCCCGCTACCCCTGCGCATTCCACCCCTACCATTCGTAAAATTTACAATAGTTGGAAATTCGAAGTCCTAAACTGGAAGTTGGAAATACCAACTGAGCGCTAGTGGAGTTTTCTGAAGGTAGTATTGAGCGTGTTGGTGGGTCTAATATACAACTTACCTCAATTGTTGCGTTGTTGCATGAAGCTGGTGGATCAAACACTTTAGGATCAGCTATACCAGATGTTAGGTCCATAAATCCCATTGTAACAATAGCAGGCACTGAAATGTTCACAGAAAATAAATTACATGTACTATAATAGGCTTCCCAACGACTTTTCAGTTCAGTGCAGTACAGTACTGCCAGCACTCTCCTCTGCCAAATAATAGTGATGGCCAAAAAAATAGTGATGTCCAAATAATAGTGATGGGGTTCAATAAAAACACAGAACGACACACGTGTGTGAATGGGTTAATCGATATGGCACGAGTGTCAGCGCGGAAGGATAGAATGAGATGCCACAGGCCTCGGGTTTTATCCTTCCGCGATCGCAGAAGTGCCATACCGATTAACCCATTCAAACTCGCGTGTCGTTGTGTTTATTACACGCCTTCGCGTTTGTAAAACAATTATTAGAAGGACACTCAACAATTCACTTGATAATTATCACCAAAAAGAACACATTTTGTCGCCAACCAAACTTGCGAGGGGAACCTGTGTTACTCTTTCGTCCTTTGAGTACCAATGTGTTCTATGTGCCTACTGGCACATAGAATACATTGGAACTCAGGGGACGACTTGTAGCTTTCGCTTGGGATTTAAATTGTAATTGCGGTCCACGATTTGTAGAAAATTCCAGTGAAATTTCGCTTCCTTATAAAATAGTCCGTCAACGATTTCCGTTCCACATATGTGCAGAACAGATTTTTATTTTCCGCACGGCTTAGTATTGCTGTAGATGGGGATTTCATAGAACAGACGTAATAAAATAATTTTCTCAATCACATTGAAGGCGAATGGTAGATTAGATACAGGGCAGTAATGTTTAAGCACACGTGGGTCGAGTGAAAACATTTTAAGAAGAGATGTAACCAGGGCTGTTTTATGACACTATTATTATCCTAACATTATTAGGACACTCAGCAATTCATTTGACAATTATAAACAAAAAGAACACATTTTATCGCCAACCAAATTTGCGAGGGAAACCTGTGTTACTATTTCGTCATCTGAGTTCCAGTGTGTTCCATGTGGCTACTGGCACATAGAACACATTGAAAGTCAGGGGACGATTTTCAGCTATCGCTAGCGATTCAAATTGTAATTACGTTGCACGATTTGTAGAAAATTCCAGTCAAATTGCGCATCTATTTAAAAAATAGTCTGTCAACGATTTCCATTTGGCACATGTGTGCGGAACAGATTTTCATTTTCTGCATGGTTTATTAGTGTTGATGTAGAATGGGGTAGAACAAGCATGTAATAAATAAAAATTGTGGTGGCAAATAATAGTGATGGCAGGCCTACCAAAATTACAGGAGTGATAGCTGTAGTTACACTAAATTCCCATAAGTGCCACTTTATTTATTATTTATTGGTGTTCTAAAGTCACATATTTCTGCACAATGGCTAACCATGACCGTGACAGTTTTATGGGTGGAGGAAGCCGGAATGCCCGGAGAGACCACCGAGCAACGGCGAGCAACTGTCAGCTCCCCAACATACGAACTCCACACATGCAGGGTTAGCATTGGTTGAAATGCCACTTTACAATATCTGTTTTTATATTGTAAATTTGACATGAGACAAACGAATTCGAGGGGATGAGGTACATAATAGTGGGGACTACACTAAACTTTTATGCAGGACCATTTCACAGGTACGCAGATTTTAAATTCTGACAGGTCTGGATGGTGTACATCGACGCGATTTTACAATATTTTGTCCAAACAAATGCAGTGTTTAAGTGGTGTTTTTTGGCCAACTTGCTGATCGGATATTCTAATGTCGGCGTTGAAAGTGTCGTTAAACTCCAATATATTCTAATGACAGAAACTCATTTTAATAATCATGATAGTGCCTAATAATCATGATGCTGTCCCCTTTCTCCAGAAATTAATAATCGCCATGTCACTTTTATTTGTCAAGGGGGATAATTCAAACTTAATTAGCCCTTTAAACATGAGAGGACACTTTTCTGACCCAAGAACATGACCCTTCATAATTTAATTAAGTAGAATTGCTGTTGAGTGATTGTGTGTGGTAATTACAAGCATGCACGTTGCAAATATTAATTGGTCAACCCCAGAATAATGAATATGAACCCTTCCAACTGCTTCCATTGAACTGAAATGGAAGATACCACCAGGGTTCAGAGGGTAACTCATTATAAGATACAGAGATACTTATCATTGTTATCCATCAATCCCATTATAATGTCATGTCCCTGCCTTCTGAGAAATACTATATTTATTTATTCGTTTGTTATCCACCTATCCCATTATCGAATCATTCCCTGCCTTTGGGGAAATACTTTATTTATTTTTATTAACCCTTAGAGACTTTAATTATTCTGACGTTCAAACGTCATTGGAAATTCAGTGTTATTCAAAATGCGACGTCAAACGTCTGAAAGTACAAATAACAAGATATTTTTGGTTGAGGGCTAGATTTTCGGTGGTAGGAATTTGTTATTCCAAACTAGTTTTATTACAAATTATTGGAGAGTGCCCACAGGCACTCTCCAATAATTTGTAATAAAACAAAATTTATATAAACAAAATATTAATTGTGTTTGACTGAATAAGAAATATAAGCATAGAAAGTGTTGGCATTTTGTTCTGGTATATTCATTTTTTGAAAGCTTGATAATGGCTTCTTGCACCCAAGTCTTGACAGCTGGATTATATTAGTATTTTAAGATGCAATAGCATTTGACACAACGGTTGTCACTGAGCACTATTCGGTAGAAAATAGGAATTGAGATTAAAACTTTTAAAAATCGAAAAATAATTACAAAACAAATGACCATAAAGTATCAAGGCGCTGCTTGATTTCGTACGTCATAAGACGTACACAAGTATTAAAGAGTTAATTTATTTTAATTTTTTTTTTTATTTTAATTTTTTTTTTGTCGGTGTCCGATGGTTCGGTCATATCGCCAAACTATTTGGAACATTGCCTATTTCCTTTTACCCAAGACTTAGACGCTACAAATATACTTATCATTGATAAAATACAACAAATTACACACCACCTACAGTACGTGGAGAGTGGATTGTGACAAAATCGTCCGCGGGGTGGATTTATCACTCACTCTATAACTTTCAAATTTTGTACATATCGACAAAAAACACAAGCAGTGCTTCAGCCAATGGACCTCCGGGTTTAACCCGGAGGTCCATTAGCTGAAACTTTGCTTGTGTTGGTTATGCTTTGCAACAAATTTGCAATTATTGCTTGGGTGGAATCTCCACTCTGCGGGTGATTTAGTGATAATACACTCTCCACGTACTGTAGGTGGAGATGCCCGAGTACCAGGTGCTTTCAACAGGTATGGTCATAAACATCTTTTTTCGTTACTCTCACCCTGGATAAAGTTGAGTTGGAGATTTATTGCACTTTCTAATCTGTAATAATAATAATACTTTGTCCGGCCGCTGATTTGTCGCCGTTCTCGGGTGAGAAGGCCTCGGTTACCCCTGGACTTCCAACTGCCTCCCTATTCCCACGCCTCTTCTCTCCTCCCAATACTCGGAGACTAACTGCTTGATGACATCCTTTGTCCCATTCTTCCCAATCTCTCTGATTAACATATTAACCCTCACCTTTGAGTCTCTCACCAGTCAAATGTCCTTCATTCTCCCATTATACTCCCAGTGAATTTTATTTCTTTTAGACTGGTATTTTGGGCATTATAGAAGAAAGTGTTCCAGGGTCTCTACCACGCCTAAATTACACATCTGGCACTCCTTTTCGCTGCTTTTCCCAATTTTTCCCCTCAGCTCCAGGGACCGCGACGTCAGCTTGAACAACAGTGACGCCCAAAAGGTGCCATCAAGGTACTCTTCAAAGCCAGGCTTCTTTTTATCACGCAGGCCAACCAAAGACCTCTTTGATTTGACCCCCTGTCGCTAATTAAGGTTACCATCCTCCTTGACCCTTTCTCTGACGATTTCTTTTACCCTGGTTTGCCCAGACGTCTAGGTCCGTGATCTCCAATGAGTGGTTCTCTATTAGCTCCCTCACTTGGACCATCCACCCTGTCTTGGTATTTGAGTTGAAAATTCCCTGGAATATTACCATCGGCTGTCGGGGAGATTTACCAAATAATTAAGATAACAGAGTTTCAATAAGTTTATCCTGGCCTTGATCCTCATCCACCCAAGCTCACTCCTGATTGCTTCTAGTGCTGCGGCATTACTCAACCCATTTATCCATCGGTCTGCATCGTTCTGCGGTGTTTCCAAGCTCTTTGCAGCCGTGTGGTTTAGGGGCACCACTTCCGTACCATATGTTACACTTGGCAGACCCACCATTTCCCAAAGGAAGCTTTCGCCACATACCCTCCCTCCCCCCCCCCCCCCCCCCCATACTCTATCGTATGGCTTTTTAACATCCCAAAGGGCCATAAAGATCTTTTTCTTTTTTGCTTTCGCAGATTCTATCATTTGGTCAGTGACATTCCTTCCCTTCCTGAAGCCATTCTGAATCTCTCCCAAAAAACCCTTCTCCTCAATCACCTCCTCTAATCTCCCATACAGGACTTTACAGAAAACTTTTCCAATGTTGATACTGACAGAGATCCCTCGATAATTATCCAAAACGTCTTTTTCCCCCTTTTTGTGAATAAATGTCATTTGGCTTTCTCTCTAATCTTTTGGGACCTCTTGTTTTTCTGTGACTAAATTGGATAGGGCAGTTAAGCTTTCAAAAAGTTCCTCTCCCCCTTTTTGATAAACGCGTTAGGAATTTCGTTCACCCCTCCTGCTTTTTCCATTCCTTAATTTTTTCAGATCACCTTTCGCACCTCCTCCATTTTAATTTCGCTGGACACGAAGTTCGATAGATTTTCCTCGACCTGGTTCAGACACTCCGGTGGGTTTCCCATGCCCCATCGCTTATCATTTACCTTTACCCAGTGCTTGACTAGTTCTAATGCGATTTGGTCTTAATCGTCTGTAACTCTGCCATCTACTTTAATACTCTGTAGGTTATTTCCTTTGTTACGCTTATTCACCCATTTCCAAAATACGTTCGAACTCGAAGCCCCTGCCATTCTAATCGTCCTAATAAGATTGCTATTTCGCACTCTCCTATTATCGTCTTTAATCTTATTCATTTTATATCGTGCTTGTTGGTATTCTTCCTTTGCTACCATGGCCTCGTTGCTTTCCGCCCCCTTAAGTTGTCTACTTCTCCTGTACGCAGCACATTCAGCTTTTCTACTCTTCCTGGCACTTTTCAGTTCTTCGTTCACTCCATACCTAAGTTCCCGTGCTGGCACCCTAATCTTTCCTGCACTTCCCTTCCCTGCCTCCACTAGGCTCGCAACTATGGAGTCTGCCATTTTCTGGACACTGGCCCATTGAGTGCGGTTGTAAGCTTTGGTTTCAATTTTTTTGCGAACTTCGCCCAGTCAGCATCCTTTTTGAGTTCCCAAATCTCCTTGAAGCTTCCTTTGCTTTTTATTATGTTTTTGTCGTGATCGTCACTGTAATCAAGTTGTGATCACTATCCAACTCCCTATTACCCTCATCATCCACTTCAAGCCCTATCACATCTCTCCATAAATTAATATCTGTAAGAATGTAGTCGATAATTGATTTTCTGTCGTTCCTCTCCCAGGTCCATTTCCCACTACACCTCACGTTCCTGTTCAGAATCTTCAGACCGAGCTCATTTGTGAAGCTCAACAGCTTCCTTCCATTCATGTTGACTTTCTTGTTCCCGCCCTCTATACCATCTTCCTTATCTATGTGTCCATTAAAGTCACCCATCAAAATTATACCGAGCCCCCTGTTTTCTAGTTCTGTGATATTGGACATTAGTATTGAGTATATAGACTCATTCCACTCGGGTTTGCTACTCTCCACCGAAAATTACACAATCCCAAGGGCAATACTTTTGCTTCTTAGATTGATTTTTACCCATCCAATTTCTTTCGATACCTTAGCCGAGGTGCTGACACCTTCCAGGTCTGATCAGCGACGGTTTTAAATCCACTTTAATGTACATGCCTACCGTCCCCTCTTTTTCTGGCCTTCCGTATGCCCTACACCTATCCACACGCACCCCCTTACTTGGTCCACCCGTTCCTCGTGTCTTGCCAACGTCTCGCTTAAGCCCATGACAGCAAAGTCCTCTGCCTCGATCAATGTAGCAATTTCACTTACTTTCAGGTGGAGACCCTGGATGTTGCTATAACCCACTTTCAAGGTACCGAGATTCACTGGCTTCCGCCTACTGGTCCAATTGTTTTCTTACGCTAGGCTTGGTAACCTTATTCTGTCCCCCCGCTCTTGTTCACCCCCTTGTTCACCTGTGTTGATTTTTGTTGAACAAGCAAGAGATTTTGTCTAATGAAAACCATGATCGGGAGATCGGAGGAGTCGCCCACAGACACACCGAAGTTACACCCCTGTCCTTACTGGAGGGGAGGGGGATTCACTGGTTGAGAGCAAGAAGAGACTACCGTGGCTTTATTGTCAAGGGCGGAGTATCACTTCAATGGGTTTAAACTTTATTTATTGGCGCTTGTTGGGACTTATGTACGACACTTTATTGTAAAGTGCTGAGTGCAACTTTAATGGCTTCACACTGTACGAACAGTTAAAACTATAAGTCCTGTCGCGCACTGTGCGCTTATCTCGGCTGCATTGCGCGTAGGAATTGCGCGGAATTGCCATATCAAATGGCATACAAAGCACAGCAGGCTCCCCTGGTTACTCATTGCAAACACAGGCAATGTTTTTGACAATAGACCTCCGTGTGCACAGACCATATGTTCAGAATTTGATAGCCTTACTATGGTCCTAACGTGTAGATTAACGCGCTGATCAACGTGCTATTTGTGCGCATTTCATGACAGGACTTCTAGTTTTAACTGTATTTATTTATTCAGTGTTCAAGAGGGACGGTGGCGCAGTATGTAGATGTGCAGGCTGAAAGCCGAGAGGTCTTCGGTTCGATTCCCACCTGCGACAACCATGCTGTGTCATTGGGCAAGACTCTTCACCCGCCACTGCCCACGTGGGGCACGGTGGCATTATGTACTAAGGCGTACTGCACGTCGATGGTGCACTAGTCTTCAACCAATGCTAACCCTGCTTGTGGGGAGTTAGTATGTTGGGGAGCCTGACAGTTGCTCGCCGTTGCTCGGTGGTTCACACCGGGTACACCGGCTTCCTCCATCCGTAGAAATGTCCGACAAGAGGTGACCCTGGCTGTCGAAAGTGTCGTTAAACCCCAATAAATAAAATTCGGTGTTTAAGGTCACATATTTCTTCACAATGGGTAATAGTTACTGCAACATGCAAATAAAGTCAAGTCCAGCCAATCGATTATACCAATGTTACCAATTTTAGAGGATTTCCACCTCAAGCATTGGTGACTGGATCATATTTAACCCTTTAAAACAAAGCGTATTCACCACAGTAAACACGCACTGCTTCACTTCCCTGGACTGCTGTAAGCATTTGCTTGTTTGCACAGCGCTATATAAACAAAATATATGGAATTACTTTGTAACATTTTTGTCAAGTGCCCGTTGGCACTCTGCAATCAATTTATCAAAGCAACTGTTTATGATGAAGAACTTGATAATGTATAAAAGGCATCCTTGTTGGTAGCCTGGCATCTCTGAATAAACAAAATAAAGTATAAGTTACGAATTAGCTTTAGAAGATAACTACGGCAGCGTATTAGCGCCATTTCGTTTTTCTGCGTTTTTTAGCTAAATTGTAATTACAACTTAATAAATTGTAATTACAACTTAGCTTAAATTGTAATTACAACTTATTTATATTGTAATTACAACTTGGCTAAATTGTAATTACAACTTAATAAATTGTAAAGTTTCTGTCTAGGACGTCCTCCCTTACTCTTTTCTGCTACTGCGGATCGATTAGACGCCGACTTCAGGAGCAGAGTATTGATGCTTTCTTTGTAGTTTGGTCATAAACCAATGAAAGCTTATAGTCATAAACTTAGTGTCCGGATACCAGAGCGACCCGTATAGAGTTTTTCACCTTGTCATCTATTAAAGATGACGACGCAAGGGCTCCGTCACGTCTGATTAACTCCGAATTAGCAACTGTTAAGACAGAGTTATACGAGATAAATATAATAACCCTGGAAAGGACTCTAAATGAGGCACGAACATCCTCAAATCCCTTTCCGTAGAGACGTTGCGTCACAGTTTTTAAAGGTGATCTGCGTAAGACGGTGAATGTAGAAATTGCCGTCTCAATTGTGTCCGAGAAAATAGTGAATGCCGAAGGTAAGGCCATAGTTAGGTCCTTAGCCTGCTCATTTAAATATTTATTTATTTATTTATGTTTAAGGACACATATTTATACACAATGGCTAATCATGACCGTGACAGTTTTACGGGTGGAGGAAGCCGGAGTACCCGGAGAGAACCACCGAGCAACGACGAGCAGCTGCCAGCTCCCCAACATCGTAACTCCGCACTGCAGCACAGGCAGGGTTAGATTGGTTGAAGACATGCGTACCATCGACGTGCAGTACGCCTTAGAACACGGCGTCATCGTGCCCCCACGCGGGCAATGGAGATGAAGTGTCTTGCCCAAGGACACAACGCGGTGGCCGCAGGTAGGATTCGAACCGAGGACCTCTCGGCTTGCAGCCTGCACCTCTACCTACTGAGCCACCGCGCTCCCCTAGCTTGCTCATTCAAACGCAGAGGAACTCTCTATAAATCTTCCCCGACCGTTATAAATGAACGTAGTTCAACAATCGGAAAATTACGGAAGATGATAAGAAACCGCCTTACTTCTTCCCAATGGAAAGGTGAATATGGCGTCGTCTAAATGGCCTAAGGCCTGCGACACCTGTCTAGACTTAACCGGAAAAGACATGACCTCCTCTTTTTCCGGATGAAGTCAGCGTCCAACAACGCTAGCGGTTTCTTGCAAGTGGTCGCAGCATTCTGATTCGCTGGGGGAAATTCAGGGTAGTGTTGATGGATTAAATCCATCGCAACCATGTGTTGTTCCGAAAGGTTAGGGTAATCCCCCTCCGTATTCCTTTCATCATTCGTCTGAATCAGTTGAAAATCACGGTCAGCGGCATCTGAACTTGCAGATGACTGAACCGACCCAGCACCATCCGACAGTTCAGGTTCTGAGACTGCCGTCGGCTGCTTCTGTACTTGCTGGGATGCTGCGATGAGCTGCGCAATCTGCGACAGCAAGTCCGTTATGGAGGCCTGATGAGCAGCGGTCTTCTGTTCTGGCCGCCGGCTGCTCCCGGGACAGTGTGTTCGAGAAGGCTCTTTTCTGCGGACGTCCCGATGAATGAGGCCTCGTCTCCTTGGCTACTGTATGGTGTGACTTCTTTGACGAAGAGTGGATCTTTTCGGGGATGCAGGCTGGATATCAGAAGTCACGTAGCCAAGGTGCTGTCGTGTGTGCTTGGTAGACGCTGAAGAAGAAGCCGTAACTATAGCCGACGCCGGCTGTGAACTGAACGGAGCGTCCCTGACGGGAGGCGTGGACGTATGCTCCGACTGACGCAAGTTCCGAAGCACAACATCTGGCCCCAGATGTTATGAAAGAGAGGGGGCTCTCTCGCTCGCGGTCCTTCGGACCTCGCCGAGCTTCCCGTGAACTTGCCGGCTTCTTCCTCTCTGTCGTCGCAGGGTGAGCCTGTTATTATTTTATAGTGCTCGCTCTACCCTTTCTAATCTCCTCGACCGCAACGGACACACCCGGCGTCACGGTACCGACGGACGGAGTAACCGCTTCACCGGTCGAGCTAGCTGGCGACAGGGAGCTGAAACCACGCTGTGGTTTATTGCCCTGTCTAATATTCATGAGCACTTTAGCCGCTTGGTCTGATAGACTATCTGAATGCGACGATGGAAGCACACTCTCTGACGGCGTCACGTAAACATCACCATGTTCTTGTTCCTCTGTAAATAGAAACAAAAAAACTAGAGCGACTTTTTGGCGAGAGGACCGGCAGAGTCCTCTCGCCGCGAGAGGGCCGGCAGTGGCCTCTCGCCTCTAACAACGTACAAGACACCCGTCTCCAACGTTTGTCATCCCATGCGACACATGTTGAGCAAGAATTAGTGGGAGTACATCGACTACAGGTAAGGCAACCAACAGTACTAATTATTTATTTATTTATTTATTTATTTATTTATTTATTTATTTTTATTTATTTATTTATTTATTTATTTATTTATTTATTTATTTATTTATTTATTTATTTATTTATTGGAGTTTAATGATACATAGGGCAGCCAGGGTCACCTTGTGTCGGATGTATCCCTTCTGACAGTGACTACGGTCAGCTCAGACAAGAGTAAAGAATGGTAGTCAGATTTTAAGGATGAGTAGTAGGGCTAAATCCTTTGTGGAGGTATCTGAATGCGGTAACATGGATAAGGAAAACTCAGCCAACTATATGATAAGCAATCACTATAGACATTATCACTACGTGCTTGTATTACATTCCAAATGAAGCATGGGTGTTTTTGTAGGGGAATGCGATAGAATGCCGTGATTGCCGTCCCTCCAATTTTTCTCGTTTACATTTGAAGGGTGTAAAGGCGACGATGTTTAAGGTCACATACATTTGCTTAATGGCTAATCTTGACTTCAATGTGCAGATAATGGCGAATACAGCCAATTGCTTATACGCACGTTGCTCATTTTAGAAAACTGGACATTAGTAATTGGCTCCTACATGTATTTTACCAGTAAAACAGATTGTTTACCACAGAAAACAAGAACTGCTTCACGTGGCAACACCCGAAATCCACTGTTTTGAAAATGTATTTATTTATTAGGGTTTAACGACACTTTAACAGCCAGGGTCATATCATGTCGGTGATAGTTTTACGGGTGGAGGAAGCCGGAGTACCCGGGGAGAACCACCGAGCAATGGCGAGCAGCTGTCAGCTCTCCAACACCATAACTCAGAACTCTGCCCCGCGGCACAGGCAGAGTTAGATTGGTTGAAGACATGCGCACCTATCGACGTGCAGTACGCCTTAGTACATAGCGTCATCGTGCCCCCATGTAGACAATCGAGGTTAAGTACCTTGCCCAAGGACACAACACAGGAGGTTTTGAAAATATGAAAAGATAGGTTTGCGTCTTTTGGTTTTTTGGGGGGGTTTTTTGTTTTGTTTTTTTTGCTACATGCCTTGGAACAACTCTTACTAAAAATGACATAAAAAAAATAGAAAATTTTCCGAAGCCACTGTTTCCTTAATTCCTTGGTCAAATTACTCCTATCTATCAGGATCCAGCACAGTGACTAAAAATTTAAATTCTGTCATTTAAAAAATTGCCTACTGTTATCATATATCTGGTACTAAAAATATCTCGTTTACACGGTATAAGCTTCAACAAATGCCGTCGGTACAGAATGTTATCCTTGTGCAAAGGTACGAAACTGTGGGGAGAAACCTAAATGTTTAACTCATGTGACGTTCAAAACCGGGTAGTGTTATTCACAAGAACCACCTTTCACATTTTAATTTTTTCCCCCATAATAAAGCTTATGTATGGCACCCTCATTGGAATGAGCTTTAGTTACTGAAGAATTTGTTTTTGCTAGTCAGGTGAGGCAAAGCGTTCATTGTTGTCCGTTAACATCAATTTTCCCTCCAAAATCCAATATTCTGAGAGGGATATCCCATTCTAAACAACCTCTCATCCGTCGCCGCACGTGTATGTTTTCAATGAGTGTCCCTTTTCCCATCCCACGCAATATTCCCCCACCACACACACCTCCCAATTGAGAAAAGAACAATCAATGAGTTAAAACTATATTCGGCACTTACCTTTCTTAAACGTTCCAACAACAGTTTCCCCTACTGGTATACAATTATTCTTTGTTACAGAGAAATAAGCATGACCTCCTTTGATCTCCATGGCATATGACGTGAAAGCCAGTTTGTTATCGCCGGCGCCCATATAGTGATCCCCTTGTGATGTGGCATTGGCTGAAATTCAAATGGATAAGTTTTTGTTATCATATACACCACAGGCTCACCCAAACTGGAGTTCAAATCCAAGCGCTGATATCCACAAAACCAACTCGATATTTATTTATTTATTTATTTATTTATTTATTTATTTATTTATTTATTTATTTATTTATTTATTTATTTATTGGTGTTTAAGGTCACATATTTGTGCCCAATGGCTAATCGTGCAACATCATGGATATAAATTCGAGACAATCATTTATACCCAGGATTTCCACCCCAGCCATTGGAGACCGGATCCTATTTTACCGGTAAAACCAGGCCTGGCAATCTAGAATATCAAGCAGTGCAAACAGTTGCCCTTCTTAGATTTCTTGAGAGTGCAATTGCACCTGATATTTTCAGTGCAAAAACTTGAATGCTATTTTGGTTATATTCACTTCAAAGTATTAATATTGTGACTGAACTACATTTAGCTACATAGTGGTCAAATTGGCACACACATCTCATTATTCAAAATGTTGCATTCAATTCTTATGTGACTGTCTTCTGCACTCAAAATGTATCGAAATGAGACACAGAATGACTCATGAATTATTGCGAATCAGTGCAACATTGACAAATCGTCCCCTGAGTTCCAATGTGTTCTCTGTGCCAGTAGGCACAGAGAACACATTGGAACTCAGGGGACGAAATAATAAATTTTGAAAGCAGTCCCAAACAGGTCTGCATTCCAGAAAATCAAGGGATGCAAAAAATTGCACTCAACTTTTTCTAGGCGTGCAGTAAGTAGGCGTACAGCACGCCTGTTCTCCTAAAGAATGTCAGGGGTTGGGGGGGGGGGGCGTGGGGGCAAACAGTTTGTTTACTGCAGTAAACAAGTACTGCTTCACTTCCTGGGGTTTCCATGAGAAACTCGATAACGGGCACGATAACAAACGTGTACTTTGTGAAACATGTACCAAAGTTAGCTTCACAAGAGGACTTATAAGTTTATTCCACGGTTTGATCTAAGATCTTTTTAAGCCGAATTTCTGCCCCTTTGGTAAAGTGCAATTGGATGTAAAATTCCCAATCGAACCAGGGAGGGGGGAGCGGAAAGAAAGTGTGTGACACAACGAGTGTGGGGGAGGTATCCAGGTGTCAAAAACGCATTTCCTCATATCATGCAAATTGTTTCCGTATCCATTTTTATAGTGTATTTTTGTCCCAACACAGCTTCAGCATGCATTACATCTATTTGCATACCAATCATAAGGCATTCTGAGCAGTATAGATGCATCCAATGACAGGAAACTTGGGTGACTGTCACTGGAACTCATGTGGAGAAAGGGTTGGGTGTCGGGTGGACAATGGGGAAAAATGCATTTTTTCCAAACAGTGTCTAGTTTGAAAGCAAGCAGTACATGGGTTTTCATAACTTATGCAATCAGTTTCCACATTCCAACTCATGTAATACACAGAGATTGCTAAAAAAATAAAGATATCCCTGGATATTCCCTTTGTATGCTGTCGTGAGGTTACAATTGTTACTATCATGCGTACCCTAACTGCCCAGAGTTAACTTGACAGTTGTGGCAACAACCCAAGTTCACCATTGTGAATTCCATCACAGTCTTTGATAATGACAGTTGGAATGCATTCACTTCTGTAATCATAAGGAAATAAATACAACTTTGATTGTTTATTGATTGGCATGAAAATGGAAGAAAAGCAAAGCAAACAATAAAATCATCTGCGGTATGTCGTCGCATCAACCTGCTGTTCAAAAAAATATCAATCAACGGGAGTCAACCCGATTCAGCATCGAAACAGAAATATCATGCATATATATTTATTTATTTATATTTATTTATTTATTTATTTATTGGTGTTCAAGGTCACATACTTATGCACAATGGCTAATCGTGACCGTGACAGTTTTACGGGTGGAGGAAGCCGGAGTACCCGGAGAGAACCACCGAGCAACGACGAGCAGCTGTCGGCTCTCCAACATCGTAACTCTGAACTCTGCACCGCTGCACAGGCAGGGTTAGATTGGTTGAAGACATGCGCACCATCGAACGTGCAGTACGCCTTAGTACACAGCGTCATCGTGCCCCCATGTAGGCAATCGGGGTGAAGTGTCTTGCCCAAGGACACAACGCGGTTGCCGCAGGTGGGATTCGAACCGAGGACCTCTCGGCTTGCAGCCTGCACCTCTACCAACTGAGCCACTGCGCCCCAAATATCATGCATACATTTGTTACTGCTATTGGAATTACCTTATCAGATCTGGTGTCAGCTTTAACTGGAAGAGTGCTAAAAACAAACACACAGGACACAGTTTTTTCATCAAATATTGCTCTGTCAGATTTCATTGGATAGTGCCTATGGGCAGTATCCAATCAAATGAGACAAAGAAATGTGTCTTGGCTTTCAGGACTCTGGCAGTTAATTGTTTGAGTTATATCTGGCCACAGGTAGTGAACGTGCATTGATGGTATTGATAATGTACATCACATTACAATATTGACTTGCAAAACCATTCAGATTCTGTTTACCTGTCTATTCTGATAGGCATACGCCTTTGAAGTGTGTGTGTGTGTTGGGGGGGGGGGGTGTTAAAGATTTGTCGGAAGAAAACTGCAGGTAAGGTAGGTGGGTCCTAAAAATGGCAATACCAAAAAAGAGACGTTGAGTTATGGGTTCCCCCACCCCAATCGAACTAATATTTTCACTGACCAACTATCTACCAGTAATCCTAACCATGCAGTAAATATCCTAAACACACATGATATAGCCTCATACAGCGCTTATATGTCTTGAAGGGTTTAGTAATAGGACAAGCTGCCATGGTTACTTCATGAACAACAATTCCAGGGATCCCAATACTAGTTAACAGACCTGTGGTGACACTTTTTAAGGCATCACCGATATTTTGGGGTTTCTGGTATTAGGACTCGTTCCCTCGCTCAAACCTGACAGGTCCGGTGAGCAGAGTAGGTCCCCACTAGTAGTATGTCTTGCACGTTTGATGCATCATTGGCCGGACCTCGGCGCTGGATCTCGGAAGTGACGTCATGTCACGTGACCCAGTGGCGCCATATTGTCTTGTCATGGCAACCTGCTTGAACGGCCATGTGACGTCATCCCAATAGTGACACGTGGTGTTTGTGCGCATGCGCAGCGTGTGTTAGGGTGATACGTGTTTCCGTCGTCCATTTTGTATACTGGAGGCCGCCATCTTGGTTTCTATTGCAGCACATGGTTGCTATGTTACCCAAAGGCCTACTATAGGACAGGGGTATGCGTTCGATTGAATAGGAATAAATCTAATCACCACAAACAACCCGATAATCCTTCCAAATGATCAAAATCCACTTTTATTTTCTACAGATGCTTCAAGAATCCCTTTTTTGGATAGCCATTCCACAGATTTTAATAGTAACATGTAGTGCTATAGGGTATTACGTGTATTACTGAGGGGCCCCTTTCGATTATAGCCAACTGATAGGCAACCTCCATGAAAACCTATATCATTCCTAAAGCCAAGAATATATCGAGTAGTTACTGATAAGTCATTGCTCAAACGACTCGAATCTCATCGAGCAAATAAGCCATAGAGTATTTGAACGATTGACTCGCACATACGACT
Organism: Pictodentalium vernedei; assembly: GCA_031216915.1. Taxonomy (NCBI): domain Eukaryota; kingdom Metazoa; phylum Mollusca; class Scaphopoda; order Dentaliida; family Dentaliidae; genus Pictodentalium; species Pictodentalium vernedei. The sequence continues at coordinate 12,344,028 of CM062288.1, read as the reverse complement.
CTTAACCTCATTTCGGCATTTAACAGTCATATCACCTGGCACCCCAATTTTGCACATCTTTTTGGAAAACGTCTGGCCTTTGGCACCCCTTTTTAGTCGTATGAGGCCATGAGGGCTAAGAGAAAAACACTCAATGAGATCTAATTTACTATCCCTCTTAGCCTCATTTCGTTTGAGGCCGTGAGGGCCATGACAAAATCCCTCAATGAGGTCTAATTTACTAGGCTTTAAAAAAAAACTCACAATTGTCCCACTACCCTCACTTACCTACCCATGGAGCATTCCACGCCATGTTTCTAAAATGTGAAAAAATCTGTTTCCGTATCAAGTGTAAATAAGACATTTTAACCTTAGATGTGAGTCTTCCATGGAAGACGTGTGTCGCCTGCACTATATTTTAATAGCGTGTCTTTAAATATTTACCTCAAACCTTGTTAATCAAGTTCTTCTATGTAAGTTATATGGAATTCCAAGTCGAAAAAGGGACATAACTCTGAAAAAAATGTGTGGATGATAACGGTTGTATGTGGATATCCTTTCCCCCATCCTGGTTCATGTGCATACCAAATATCATTAACATCCGCCTGACAATGACTGAGATATATACACTCCAAGGCGTTTCAGACAGAATTCTAAGTTGAAAATGGGCATAACTCTGGAAAAAATACAGCGGTTCAAAAAATAAAATAGGAGGTGCACAATGCCATTATGTGATAAAGAATCACTGAAAGTTTCATCAAAATCCATTCATAGGTTAAAGAGGAGTGGCGGATAAGAGAAAGTGTTAAGTGTGACGCGGACGACGCAAGACGACAAAACTAATCCCTATATGTCGCTCCCCACTTCGTGGGGCAGGCGACACAAAAATAGTCAATTTTTCGAAGCCATTATTTCCCATAATTCATTCCTAATACTCCATATGCACCAGAGTCCAACTCTGTGACCAAAACTTCTAATTCTCTTGTCCAACAAATAGCCTAATGTAATCATAGATCTAATAGTAAAAATATATCTCCAGTTTACGTAGCATTAGTTTCAACATATTAGTTTAGAATTTTCCTCCTGTCCCTGTGCAAATACATGTCCTGTCATGAAATAACACGTCGATCTGCGCGTTAATCTACGCATTCGGTCCATAGTGAGGCTATCAAATTCTGTACATATGGCCTGTGCACAAGCAATGTTTCAGTAAATGGACCTCCGGGTAACCGGATGTCCATTGGCAGAAACATTGTTGCCTGTGTTTGCAGGCCCGTCGGAACCGGGGGGGGGGCTGGGGGGGGGGGGGCTGCAGCCCCCCCAATAATTTGCTCATATTTCGTCGTTAGTTTATCCATGATGGGAGCAAACGATGTAATCTGAATAAAACTGGACATTACATTATTGAACTCAGATTAGAACAGTGGCGTAGGAACCGGTTGGGGGGGGGGGGGGGGTAAGGGAGATATTTCCCCCACCCCCACAAATTTGTCAAAAGTAGGCTTTACTGGGCTGGGTTGGTGGTTTCTCCACACGGGATGCCCACTGGTTACCATATTCCGACATTACTGTTAATGATTACTGGATTGAGTGGGTTCCATGTGGGCTTTCTTCCACCAATAAAACTGACAGTCGTGTTTTCGCCTAATTGTGGAAAGCGATGTTAAACCCCAACCAACCACAGGGTAATTCATTACATGTTCACTGTTCATGTCATTCTGCTCGGAAATCACGCTGAATTGATCAGAGAGCTGACGTATTTCCTTATTGACAATGTATTTGTTCAGAATCACTCAGAATACATATTTGTACATCTTAAATTAAAAAAATTTCCCTGGGGAGGCCCCCGGACACCCACCAATGAGACGGGGAGGTACCCCCTCTCGTGCTCACCCCCACTCGCCTTTTCGCGGTTCGGATGACGCTTCGCGTCATAGGAATATACGATTTATTTGCTCAGAATCAACCAGAATGCATGTTTTTACATCTTAAATTCGAAAAGTTTCCCGGGGGAGGCCCCCGGACCCTCCACCAACGAAACGGAGGATATCTCCTCTCGTGTTCACCCACACTCGCCGCTCGGATGACGCGTCGCGTCATAGGACTATAGGTCCTACCCCCTCCCCCCCCCCCCCCCCTCCAATAAAATTAGCTTACTACGCCCCTGGATTAGAATTATGAACGTATCACTGAATGTATAACATGCACCTGCATATGTTGATGTGCAAACGTTTTGAGCAATTCCTTTGGCAGCTCAGAAGTCAGACCACGACAACCGTTGGCGTAATGATAAAACTAATGCATCCATCATAAGGCCTGACTGTTTTTTAGCATGACGGAATACGGACACGGCCTGCAGGTGAGCCCGGTGTGAGAACCGTCCCCAAATGTTATGGGGTTCCATTGTGATTTTTGAAACATTTTGTTAAAAAAAACAACTTTTGCCGTTTAAAAAAATCAAGAGGTTTTTGCTTCAAAAGCTACCAGAATGCTTCCTTTGATTGCCCTTTTCAAAAAATTTTCTGGGGGAGTCACCCCCCCCCCCCCCCATCCCCTCCCCCCCTAAAAAAGCTCGTGCCTTCAGCACTCGCGCCAGATGCCTTCGGCATCTGGATACCCCATACCCATTTAGTATCAGCCAGTTCACCCAAATTAGCAATATCAGCCCCCCCAATATAAATTTCGTTCCGACGGGCCTGGTTTGCTATGAGTAACAAGGAGAACCTGCCGTGCTTTGCGTGCTATTCGATATGGAAATTTCGCGCTATTCCTACGCGCAATTGAGCCTTGATGAGCGCACAGTTCATGACATGACTTCTAGTTTTAACTGTATCGTGAAACTGTAAAACGGAACTAAACAGAAAATGCATGGTGAATATAAAACATATTCGTTCTCTGACAAAGGATTTCCTTGAAAATTATAAAAATGAGTTATGTCCCTTACATCAGCAATCACATTCCATGCACAGATTGACAACCCTCTCAACAGTAATTTCAGTAATACAATTGAGAACAGGTTCTCGCCACAGGTGATTGTCGTCTGAACAGATTTCAATACATTACTTAAAATATACATTATACTTTCAATACAGGAAACACATGGGGTTTTTTTGTATTGATATAATGTATATTTTACTTTTACTGTGGTACTTGCGGTACTGGCTGAGAACTCTGAACAATACGTCCCCTGAGTTCCAATGTGTCAATACGTGTTTCCTGTATTGAAAGTATAATGTATATTTTCACATTGGAAGTCAGGGGACAAAGAGTTGTTTGATAAAGTGTTCGATATCTGTTTTTGATGATCGTCTTCGCGCCTTAATAGATACACGGCTCCGTTAAAAAAAATACCAGCACGATGGGGATTTCCTTCAAAATTAATTACATGTTTTTATTTTGATAAAAAATGAAGAACAAAAAGACTACAAATATTGTATTTCCGTTTTCTTTTCAAAATAGAATCACAAAACATGCATTAAACCTCAATTACTCTTTCTTGGGAGAGACGATGGTCCTCTGGGCATATTTTGAAAAGTTCAAGAATTTTTGGTTTCCATCTTTTCCTTCTCAAATCACGAAATTTTCAGCTCGACAGCACCTCTGTAAATTATTGTTAGCAGTGTATCTGGAGAAATTGTATCGTGTTTCGCTACCAAGATGCTGGGTTGAGTTGTGGTGGCTAAAATCTGCGCTAGAATCTATGAGGTGACAATCGGATAACTTTTGTTCAAGTTATTTTGGAAACACTAACCGTACGTCGCGACTTCAATTTAAAGGCATAACTCCAACAAAATTTCAGCAGGGCTGGTTTTAGAACTCATCCAAGACATTCTCGAGTACAACTCGCAGACTTGGTACAATCGGATGTTTGCTGAAGCTATCGTACTGACACCGCGACACGATGTACGGGCGGACGGGCGGATACCCACAGGCCTTCATCGAATAATTGGCACAATTGTTGACACAACTAGTCCAATATAGGCACGTTTTGAAACGGACTATCAAGGGAAATACTCGATCTGCTGCTTGAAAAAATCGGTTTAAAACCCTTTACCCAACGCAGACGATATCAAAATTTATTATTTTAAATATAATTTTTTCAAATTTTTCAAAAAATGTCAACAAAACCACATTTTTTGAAAAATAATATTTTTTCAACTGTTGAATTTGAATATTACACGGGCGGATGCGGCCGAATCGTTGCGTTAAGGGTTAAGTGTCATTATTTTTTCACAATCATACTGTAAAATGTATTGATCAATACTGTGTTACTCTCGCCTGGATGTGTTTATACGTGTTGGTATACATGGACATTTCCAGGCTTTTGGTGGTCTATGAACCCTCTCGCGCATCACAGTGCATAGGTGTGCGTTGATAAAGTAGGGTTCTATAATATACAAACATTTAAGGTGCGAATTTTGATATAGTCTGGTGCTCTGTTATATGACACTTCCCCCACACTCCCGCCAAGCCTGGAAATAAGCCATCTTTCATTTGTGGAATGAGGTACTCAGAGTGTGAATTTGCTGATAATGTCCCATACCGTGCACCAATTTATCCTCTGGGTACCTCTTTGTTTAGACTTGAGATCTTGATTCAGATTGAGTTTCACTGAAGGAAAATTTAGTAATGCCACCACCCCTCTCATTCTGTAGATGACAGTCCATTTATTTCCAGGCTGGTGTGCCGCCGCTGTGGATATATCTATTATGGGAGCGACAGGAAACGACACCCAGAACTGGTTATCAAATATCATTTTTCCGAGTTCTTAAACGACAGGAAGCGATACAAAACTAGTTATCAAAAATCATTTTCCAGAGTTCTCAAGTGACAGGTAACAGTATTAGACCATGTACCCGGTCGTCCCTTATTGGGGGACTCTGGCGGGGGACACCGGAAATGACGTCATAGTCACGTGACCTAGTGACGTCATGTTTGGTTTTCGTGGTAGCACGCGTAATCGGCCATCTTTTGACATCATCTCCATAGTGATACGTGGACCTAGTGAGCATACTCGGCGCGTGTTAGGGTGATACGTGTCTCCGTCGGCCATTTAGTATACTGGAGGCCGCCATCTTGGTTTTTATAGTAGCATGCGGTTATCTACAAGCTATGTTATGACTTCCTCATCTTAAAAATGTTTCCGACGCCCCTAGATGTGTTTATATTCTATTGTAGTAATTGTACACATTACATGTAGACCATAGGCACATGCTGGATGTACCAATATGTGCTTATGTGAAAATGCACAACGTGACACTTTGTGCACTAGCACGTGCGACCAAAAAGGGATTTTATCACCACCGACATTTCCCCAAAAGAGAGTTTCCGAGTTCTTTAGCCACAGGAAATGACACAGAACTGGTTACCAAATATCATTTTTCCGTGTTCTCACTTGTGCCGAGTACCCGCGATTGAGAGCAAATACTAAACATTGATGCTCTCAAATTAATTTGTCAAATGTATTTGTTCATATAAAAAGAAACACTTATCACGAAACATATGGAGAATCGTCCATTTATTGATTTATCGGTGCCCAATGTCATCTTTAGTATCTTCGGCTATAATCTCATGTCCACAGAAAGATGAAGTCAAGTTCAGCAAATCGTTTATACCTATACTACCCACTTTAGAACACTTCCACCCAAGACCTTAGTCCCGGGTCCTATTTTACCTGCAAAGCACAACTTGTTTACACAAGTAAACAAGTACTGTTCCACTTCCCGGGGTTCTCATGAGGAGGTAGAACCGACGAGACTTCCATGGATAAAATGGAAGAGCAAACACACCTAGAATATAATCAAATAATTACGGGCGTGGTTGTCAGATTTTGTCCAGATACAGAAGTTTTTTTTTCGCAGTGACACATGGGCTCCATTTCTAATTACTCAAGGTTCCACTTGTTATTTCTAAACATTCATAACGCTCCCAGTGTTATTGATAACAGAGGTTCCATTTCTCAGTGATCCAAATTATTAACAATTTATTTATTTATCCATTTATTGGAGTTTAAAGACACATTCGACAGCCAGGATCACTTTCGACAGGTAGGCCACCTCGTGCCGGACTGTTTTACAGGTGAAAGAAGCCAGTCTACCCGGAAAGAACCACCGAGTAATGGCGAGCAACTACTAAGCTTCTCAACCTACGACCTCCGCACGGGCAGGGGTATCACTGGATGAAGACAAGTGCTCCATCGATGTGCAGTACACTTTGGTACATAGCGCCATCGTGCCCCCAGGAGGGCAATTGGGTTTAAGTGCCTTGGCCAAGGACACAACGCAGTTATTCCTGGTGGGAATCGACCAGTAGATTAATCTTTCAATGTTTGCTTCAAAATATAGCTGATGATCTCTCATTGGAACCAATCATCGCGCGCGTTTCAATCAGGCTTAATAATCTGTTTCTGAGGCAACAAATGAAAGTTTTATTTCTTCCAAACGGTTTCTTTTTTCAAATATATTTCTTCTTGTTGTGTTAGATTATTAGCGTCTAACAGAAATGTTTTCAGTGCAGGGAAACGTTTGCATTCATGGACAGCAATTAATTAATAATTTTCAGCCTAAAATCCTCAAAATGTGCTCTTTGACTTGACATACAAAAAAAGGGGAAATGATTTCTTATCTACATATTGGTGCAGAAAGCTTGTTTGAAGAGATGCCTTTTCCAACCAGGTTTGAATGACTCAGTTTCCTGTGGTCGTCTCAGGTGACTCGGTAAAAGGTACCAGAGATTAGGGCCGGCGATCAAAAAGGCCCGGTCACCCGAGGATGCTAATTTTGAAACAGGTTGGACAAGGGTCTGCGAGTCGGAAGAACGGAGGTCTCTAGCAGGTGTGTAGTATGTGACCAAATCTGAGAGATATGATGGTGGTGCAGGTCATTTATACATTTATATGTTAGAAGGATTATTTTGTATTGAATTCTTTGTTGGACAGGAAGCCAGAGGAGGTCAGCTAGGATAGGTGTTATGTGACACGACTTCCTATTTCGAGTTACACACCTAGCAGCAACAAACACTGTGTTGTTCGGAAGACAAGGCACAACAATGGAAAACGTCTTTTACAAACAGCTTGTGATAATACAATAAAACTTGAAATGTTAACATCAGGTACCATATAGTTTTGAAAGAACAGTGGCTTACCGGGAATGCAGAATGGTTTAAACTCTCGTTTAGTCTTGTATTTTCTGCACTTTTTGCCCTCATCATAAATTGTGTAGATTGTCTCCTGAAATAGAAGCACAGGAATACTGACTGTTAGCTGTCCTAGGGGACGATTTGTCAAATATGGATCCAGAAATGTTTAATTTACTCAAATTTAAAGATTTTATGAGAGACAAATCATATTAGGAATCTACGGACACATCACAAGGTGAAAGCGCCTATGAACCCTCTCCTGCTAATTCCAGATACGATTGCAATTGGGGATGGTAAAGATAATGTTGGTTTAAAAAATCTCTCTCCACCCCCTCCCTCCCTCTCTCTCTATCTCTCTCACTCCCTTCCCCTAACCTCTCTGCTCTTTCCCCTTCTCTCCCTCCATCCCTCTCTCTCCTCCCTCTCTCTCTCTCTCACTCCCTTCCCCTAACCCGCATCATCTCTGCTCTCTCCCCTTCTCTCCCTCCATCCCTCTTTCTCTTTCTCGCAGGCAGGCAGGCAGGCAGGCAGGCAGACAGAGGCCAGCAGCCAAACATACATGGTGTTTCCTATATATCGCTCCCATGTTCATTAATTTCATTTTGAAACAGATGACACACAACTTTATATACACTACCAAAAGTGCAATGAATCTGAATCTGTACGACAGATAGAACAATGCGATTTAGACACCAGGTCTGGCATTCTCTAGGAGTGTAGGAGTGTTGCACTCCTACTGCACTCCTAGAAAAAATTGAGGACAGTTTTTGGCAACCCTTGATTTTCTGGAATGCCAGACCTGTTTGGGAGTGCCTTTGAAATCTCACTGGCACATAGAACACATTGGAACTCAGGGGACGATTTGTCAATGTTGCATTGATTCGCAATAATTCATGACCCATTCTGTGTTGCATTTCGATACATTTTAATTGTAGAAGACAGTCACATAAGTGACACAAGAATTGAATGTAACATTTTGAATAATGAGACGATGTGTACCAATTTGTCCACTATGTAGCTGAAGGTAGTACAATTTTTCAGTCACAATATTAATACCTTGAAGTGAATATAACCATGGTAGCATACAAGTATATGCATTGAACATTCAGGTGCAATTGCACTCCCAAGCAATCTGAGTAAGGCAAACTGTTTTGCACTCCTTGATTTTCTAGACTGCCAGGCCTGAGACATTAAACAATGGCCGATTACTAATTTTCGAAAACTTACCATGACAAAACTGAACTTATCTATTTCGGAACAGCAAATTTAAAAACTTTCGAAAATCAAAATCACGATCCACAATGTTGAGGTCTCTCAGGGCCCTTTTATTAGAAACGTTGGTTGTTTCCCAGATGAAAATCTATCACCGAACATACAGTTCCATCAGGTCTGTTGGGCGGCGTATTTCCATGTAGGAAACATCAGCTAAATGAGAAATGTCACAGATGATGGGACAGATGAACAGCGTTTAAGTGTATTCAACACAACATGTATTAATTACTGTAACTCGTTACTTCATGGGTAAAAAACTAATAGTCAAACTTGGAGAACCTGCAGGTATTAATACAAAACTGTTCAGCCTGAGTTATGTAATCCAACTTTGAGAACCTACAGGCAGGCCCGGACTTTTGAAAACTCTAGGGGAGCTACAATGGCTCCCCTAAACCAGTGCCAGGAGAGCTATTCTATACTTAAGTCCATTATTAATAAGGGAATTGAAGGTGTAAGGAGAACTATTTCAGCTCTTAAGGAGTGCGATTATGGCCCTCCTTAAATTGATTTTGCAGGAGCCATGGAGGGCAGCAGCCATGGAGGGCGGGAGCTACAGCTCTCCTCAAAAGGCCAGGCCTGCTACAGGTGGTACAAAACTGTGTTGTCAGACCCACTTTTGAAATAACTGACTATTTTTCTCAGAGCTCCCACCTTTGTAATACAGTACGTGGGGAGTGGATTGTAACTAAATCACCCGCGGAGTGGAGTTATCACCCAAACTGCAACTTTCAAATTTTGTATATATCGACTAAAAACACAAGCAATGTTTCAGCCAATGGACCTCCGGGTTTAACCCGGAGGTCCATTGGCTGAAACTTTGCTTGCGCTTGTTATGCTTTGCAACAAATTTGCAATTATTGCTTGGGGTGAATCTCCACTCTGTGGGTGATTTAGTGATAATACATTCTCCACGTACTGTACAAATGCCAGGTTGAGGCATTATTTTCAACTTTTGTAATAAAAATCGCCATGTTTGTCATACACTATTTTATAAGTTATGTAATAAAAATCGACAGGTTGAATATCTACAAAACCAATGCAACATTTCTTTCATTTGACACCTGTAAGTCAAGGCCAGGAGTTTTGACTCAATCTTTTTCAATTATTGCTCGTTCCACACTTGGGTCATAATCTGTGTTAGGAAAATAAGAAATCCTAACAGTAAACAAGCACTGATTCACATCCCGACGTTCCCACAAAGAAGAATACACATTAACATTAGTTTTTTTATAACAGACTTATTGTCAGATTAATAAATCTAGAGCGTTGCTACCGAAGCAGAGTGTCGAGATTTATACGAATTAGGTAAACGGATATGTCCTTCCCTCAAAGACGTCAAAACGTTTATCAGGACCGCTCGTGGGTGTTGATTTGTTACTTTTACAGACCGACCTTCTACTTTATGACGGAGATGCACTTAGTGTTCTTTCTTTCAGTTCATAATTATCGTGACGTGACATACTGCGGGAAAAGAGCTTTCAGAGTTCTTTCTAACAATGTATTACATCATAGCCTACCAAAGACTCAATGAATGGCATGCCTTCAGGGTTATTCCATATGAACTCAACCAGAGGTCCCCAGGTGACCATCTCAGATTTTGCTCAATTTTTTTTTTGAGAGAACCTCTATTTGTATAATGAACACATGCAAACTTTTGAGCTTCACTTCCAAGGAATTTCCGAGAGATGGTGCCACCCAAAATTGGGTGTTATGTCCAATTTTGCACTTGTGAATTGCAATTTTAATTTATAGTGATTTTTGGAGGCCAACAATCTTGGAAGTTAGTGGCTGTCAGTTACTACCCTGGGTTTTTTAGCCCAGACTTTCAGAATCTGTCATCAGAAATGGTCTATATCTTCTCATTTCTGAGTTAGTGACCCCTCAATTTTGATTTTTTCATAGACGGAAAAAAATCAATTTCCAAGAGCCCCCTGTCAGCCCAGGATATTCTGCAGAGAGTTCTTGATGCAAGATCCCTTATCTTCAAGGACAGGTCTGTCTGTAACAGGAAGAATGACCACACCCAAGCCTAATAGGAGCCAACAGTCTCTGAATAGGGCTACAGCTTAAAAATGGCACTTTGTCCTATTTTTGAGATGGCAAGTTTACCATGTGGGCAATTATAATTACCCAAGGTTATCAAACTTCTTACATATATTTGTACATAAGTTGACCTTATTTGGCTAAAATTTTAACTTGTTTTCTCATCCGCTTCTCTGTTGAATGATATTTTGAAATACTGTCATATTTTCCTCAGAATCATGACATGTGGGTGTCCTCTGTTACCCAAGAACTTGGAACATTCACCTCATATTATAGGTTTGTAGTAAACATAGCGTGTCTTCCAAACCATAAATCACATTTGTATTATGAATAAGCCTGACTTTATAGAAATAAAAACTTGCTTGAGAAAGCAGTCTGTTCTGTGAGCAATCATGAATGTTTGCTCCGGATCTGAATCCTGTCCTGGAAAAATTGGCCTGGAACATCATTAATTTTGTCTGAGATATTTTCTTCACAATGTCATAACTTTGACTTGGATGATTCTCTTGTGTGCAAACAGTGGCGTCCCCTTATGTGTCGCTTCCACCATGGAAGACTTCATCCAGACAGCTTGCAGTTTCTTCGATTCCCTTAGACAACACCATTTCATTGTGAAGGCACAATCTTGCTTTCAACAGCAAAGTTAAGGACAATATCACAGAGGATCAAGTTATCCCTTTACCTAACGTAACGGCCAAAACCGGCCAGCGCGATTCTCAAAAATCGCCAATTAATTTTCATTATTTTTTTCATTTTTTGTCTCAAAAACATAGGTTATGACCCCTCGTTGAAACGAGCTCGTCGAGCTCGTTCCAACGAGGGGTCATAACCTATGTTTTTAGACAAAAAATGAAAAAAATTAGTTATTCAAGAATTATTTTTGCAAGTGTCGTCTGCTTTTCAGGTTAGGTAAAGGGTTATAGTACTGTAAGATTTTGCTGATAACTACAGCTTCATGGTGCAAGATGAAATGCAAGGGTTTCACTGAATTTGAAACAATGCTGAGGCTACCCTTCACCCATTTATAATTTACTTCAAATCAGCTGGGGAGCTTCAGTATTCTGCCATTTGTGTGATATCTCACTGCTTAAAGTAGTATACCACAATTGTTCATGTGTTATTTCAAGAGCGGTATCTTATGTTAACCCTTTACCCAATGCAGACGATATCAAAATTTATTATTTTAATATTTGTTTTTCAAATGTTTCAAAAAATTTCAACGAAATCATATCATGTGACCCCTCATTGGAACGATCTCGACGAGCTCGTTCCAATGAGGGGTCACGTGATATGGTTTCGTTAAAAACTTTTAAATTTATATTTTTTCAACTACTTAATTTGTAAATTAGGCAGGCGGATGCGGCCGATTCGTTAGGTGCAGGGTTAGAAGTGAACATCTATTCCTAAAACAAGCTTCTGTACTTCAGTGACGGAGCAAGCCAGTACAAGAATTTCGAAAAAAAATTGCAAATCTCTTGTCATCACCAGAAAGATCATTGGCTTGATGCAGAATGGCATTTTTTTGTCACATCACATGGCAAAATTCCATGCGATGACATTGGTGGTACTTTCAGGCATTAACAGCGTGACACATTCTCACAGACTTTCTGGTATTTGATTGGTCACGTGAGAACATGTCAGGAGTAAAATGTTTCTTTGTATCAGTTTCTGACGTGATCAACAATGAAAGCATGTTTGACATGTCAGCCGGATTGCGGTCAAATTGACCGACACACAAGCCGACCATTGTTTTATTAGTTTCAGAAAGTACACTGAAAATGAAAAGAATCTCCGCTGATGATCATTAAACTGTTGTTGGTTGCACTTCACCAACAACAGTATTTATTTATTGGGGTTAATCAAAAGTGCCGTTAAACTCCAATACATAAATAAATACTGTTGTTGGCAAAGTGCAACCACCAGTCAATTTGGATTACACTGAGCTACAGCCAGAAACGTATGCCACCTGTATTTTTGATACAGAGTGGTACAAAGATTGTATCGTTGTTATTTATTGTTGTTTAAGGTCACATACTTCTGCACAATGGCTAATCATGACCACAACATGGAGATAAAGTCAAGGTCAGTTAATCGTTTATACCCCATGTTGCCTATTTTAGAGGACTAGCACCCCAAGCATTAGTGACTGGGTCCTATTTTACCAGTGAAATAGAGCTTGTTTACCACAGTAAACAAGCACTGCTTCACTTCCCGGGGTTCACGGGGGGATTGTATCGTTGAATGTCAGATAAAAACAGTGACGTGTTTATCAACTTTATGGAAAAGACCAACTCAATGCTCTCGTGGCCTTCATCAATTAAAAAAAGGCATGCTGGGTACCATTTCGGAACATTTTACACTTTTTGTCAGCTCCTGAACTGCAAGGACGGAGTGCAAAATATTATAAGCCTGCAGATCAAGACACAGCCCTGATTAAAAAGAAGTGTGAGATCACATGTTTTGTTGTAAGTAGACCAACATTCCATTGACACTGCATACATTAAGATAATAGCTTAGAAGGGTTTGGTTCCAACATGCTATAAATCCATTTTTGATATTTTGAGAAAAACATAAGAAAAACTAAAAAAATACAAAGGAAACCCATCAGAAATAATTGCTGCTTTCTCATAAATGCAAAACTACAAGCCTGATCTCCATCAAATTTTTCAGAGTAAGAGTCACTTCTCAATCTCAACAATAATAATCTAGCATAAATAGCAAAATGAATATTTGGTTGGCCTTTATAGCATTTTGGACATATTGGAACATGATGGGACCAAACTCTTATACTGATAGAGATGAGTTCAAAAAATGGAATGCCATGGCCATTCGTGATTTACTCTGGCAAGGTATGGCTTTCGTAACTGACTTTTCGACGAGAATGACAATTTCAAAGGAAATGATAACTATTGAGAATCATCTCTTTAAATAACTATGAAGAATAATCTCTTATAATTATGCTGGTCATTATTATGTCTATACCTTTACCTAGTGGCCCACAGGCGCGGTGGCGTTGCGGTAACCGGTTCTCGTCAAATCACCTAAGTTAAGCAACGTCGAGCCCGGTTAGTCCTCGGGTGGGTGACCATCTGAGCGATCGATTCGGACTCCCGCGTTGTGTCCTTGGGCAAGGGACTTAACCCCAAATGTCCACATGGGGACAAGATGACGCCGTGTATTAAGGCGTACTGCACGTCGACGGTGCGCATGTCTTCGACCAATCTAACCCTGTCTGTGCTGCAGTGCGGAGTTACGATGTTGGGGAGCTGGCAGCTGCTCGTGGTTGCTCTGTGATTCTCCAGGGCACTCCGGCATCTTCCACCCGTAAAACTGTCACGGTCATGATTAGTCATTGTGCATAAGTATGTGACCTTAAACACCAATAAATAAATATAAAGATACCCAGTGGCAGCTGTTCACAGAACACAGGGACGTTTTCGAAAAAAGCACTCATTTCTTAACCCTTTGAACCCTGGTTGTATCTTCCATGTCAGTTCAATTACAGCAGTTGGACGAGTCCACATTCATTATTTGGGGGGTAGACAAATTAATATTTTCAACGTGCAGCCCCACTGGCTGCACGTTGAAAATATTAATTGGTCTACCCTCCACATTCACTCCGCAGCCACCTTACGTAATGAAATTATGACGTAGCATACGTCTGGGCCGGAAAAGGGGTCACTGGGGTTTAAAAGGTTAAAATAATTTTAAGAGTAAAGGGGTTGAGAAAACATGTTTAAATTTTAGCCAAATAAAGTTAACATATGTACAAATATATGTAAAAAACTTTATTAGCCTGACTAACTGCCCACATGGTGAACATTGCTATCTAAAACATGGAGGGAAAGTGCTATTGTTCAGCTGTAACACTTTTCTGAGACTCATAGCTCATATAATATGTTTTGGGTATGGTCGCTCTTCCTGTTGCAGACAGACCTGTCATTATAGATAAGGAATCTAGCAGCAAGCCCCTTCTGCGGCATATCCTGGGCTGACTGGGGACCCTTGGAAATTGATTTTTTATTTCCGCCTGTGAAACAATCAATATTGAGGGGGTCAACAACTCAGAAATGGGAAGAGATAGATCATTTCTGATGACATTCTGAAAGCATGGGCCCTAATTATCCAGAGTAGTAACTGACAGTCAATAAGATATTGGCCTCCAAAAACCACTATAAATTAAAATTGTAATTCACGAGAGCACAATCGGACATGATACCGAATTTTTAGTGAGACCATATCTTGGAAATCCCTTGGAAGTGAAGCTACAGTACGTGGAGAGTGTATTATCACTAAATCATCCGCAGAGTGGAGATTCCACCCAATCAATAATTGCAAATTTATTGTAAAGCATAACAAGCACAAGCGAAGTTTCAGCCAATGGACCTCCGGGTTAAACCCGGAGGTCCATTGGCTGAAACATTGCTTGTGTTTTTAGTGGATATATACAAAATACGAAAGTTATAGTTTGGGTGATAACTCCACTGCGCGGGTGATATAGTTACAATCCACTCTCCACGTACTGTAAAAAATTTGCATGTGTTCATTTACATTTTAAACAAATTTGAGTTGAATCTGTGACGGTCACCCGGGGAAGATTTCTGAACTTCGGTTGAGTTCATATGGAATGACCCAACAATAAGCTACACTAGCCTTGTTGCTGCTCAACTCTTTAGAACTAATAATGATCAAAACTCGCGTATTGCAGTACCTTTCTTTTGCTTAACTGTTTGAGGGCTAGAATTGTTTTTGGTAGTCTCAATTTGTTATTCAAAATTTGTTATAATACAAATTATTGGAGAGTGATCATATGCATTATTTGTATTTTATTGAATATGAAGCATGAGAAAGGAAAATGTTGGCTTTGTTCTGGTACCCTCATTTTTCTGAAAGTCCTGATAGTGACTTCCAGTACCCAATTAAACAAAATCTGAAAAAAACTGTCACCTGAAAACAGTTACCTAAAAAGCAGGGCTTAAATTTTTGCGTGTATCAGAATCGATTCGCGCAATTGATTATCGCAACAAAAAACTTTTATTGCGGTTTAACGACACTTTCAACAAGCAGGATTATATGTCGAGCAGTTTTATTGGTGGAGGAAAACGGGACATCCATAGAGAACAAGTAGTGGCGAACAAAAAAAAATTAATGAGAATCAACTTTGATTTTCACAAAATGTTTGATTCTTGTGAGATTTTTGGTGTTTTTAACCCTTTACCCAACGTAACGGACAAAACCTGCCAGCGGTATTCTAAAAAATCGCCAATTAATTTTCATTATATTTTCATTTTTTGTCTCAAAAACATAGGTTATGACCCCTCGTTCGATTGAGCTCGTTCCAATGAAGGGTCATAACCTCTGTTTTTGAGACAAAAAAAAGAAAAAAATGAGTTAATCATGAATTTTTTTTTGCAAGTGTCTGCTTTTCATGTTTGGTAAAGGGTTAAAGGTCATCCACTTATTTTTTGCTCATAATAACGTAACACATTGATTTAGCAGTGGTGCCTCGAGAAGTCTTGGCCGCTATACAGGCAGTCAAGACACCATTCGAAACCACTGCCAATGTACAGTACCTTCATCAGCAAGACCATAAAAGCATGTGTTGGTGCACGGGTTGTACAGGAGAGTTAAGACAAGAAACTCACCAAAATTTGAACTTACTAGGCCCTAAAATGTTAATAGCTTGTCCTGGTGTGTTTATTGCATTCATCAGCCTATGTGACCTATCTCACCTGCTTGTACTGATGCATTTATTACATTTATCTGCCTATGTGACCTATCTCACCGGCTTGTCCTGGTGCGTTTATTACATTTATCAACCTATATGACCTATCTCACCCGATTCTCCAGGAACGTTTATTATATTTTTAAGCCTATATGATATGACCTACCTCGCCCCCTTGTCCTGGTGAGATTATTACATTTATCAGCCTATATAACCTATCTCACCTGCGCGCAATTGCCATATCGAATGGCATCCAAAGCCCGGCAGGTTCTCCTGGTTACTCATTGCAAACGCAGGCAATCTTTCTGCCAATGGACCTCCGGGTTACACAGAGGTCCATTGGCTGAAGCATTGTTTGTGCAATGCCATATGTACACAATTTGATAGCCTTATTATGGTCATAACGTGCAGATCGACGTGCTACTTGTGCGCATTTCATGACAGGACTTCTAGTTTTCACTGTACCCCGTCTCCCTCCCTCCACACACACCTTTCTGTTACTTTTGTTAGTAATCGATGAACCCAGACTTCAAAACCAATATATATATATATATATAACTGAACACATCTTACTGCTTTGAAGTCTGCTATGACTTTAAATTTAATGAGCTTCTTCATATCAACAACGACCTCATCCTGGGAGGCAATCCTCTTGTTGGTTGCATCATAGGACAGTTTAGCACCAACCTGAAAAAAAGATATATAAATTGTTAAGACGTAGAAACTGAGTCTACTCCAGGCGAGTAGCCCGGATTCTATAATAGGGTGTTATCCAATAATATGGGATTCTCTAGTTTAGTTGTTTTTGTTTTTTTGAAGGGTCGATAATATTTGGAAGGCCGTTGGATTCGGGAGCTTCCTCCTAGTCCTAATTAGAACCCTTTGGTCGTTGCCCCCTACCCCACTTCCCTTTACAGAAGTGGGAGAGGGGATAACAACTACAAAGCCCTAGCTAGAGAAAGTTATTTCAAGACCAAGTGTTCTGGGAGCGAATATGAGGCATTTGTAAAATCTGTTGCTCTACATTAGAGACCACTTTCGGGCTCTGTGTTATGTGGTACTTGTATTGGGCCAATGTTTGAGCAGAGAGTGAAAATCTCGTGGGTGTTGGGTGGCAGTTACGCCACTGGCGTGAATGTAATAAAATTACGTTACCTGATATGTGTGATATCTATATAATTATGATGTTCAATAAGTAATGGGACATTGTTTTGCATGTTGATATTCTTAGAAAAGACAAAGTGCAAACATTATTAAACGATGAACTGTTCAAAAAGGCGATGGAAACTTGTTTGTTGCCTGTATTTCTAAGTGTCGAACGATGACGTAACTATACCATTTTAGCAAAGGCATGGGCGATCAAAGCTGGGGGGGGGGGGGGGAGTTAAAATTTTCCTTAACACGTTAACGTGTTGAAGAATTCTGCGTTAACGAGTTAAATGACGTTAAATGTTAAATGGAACAAAATTTTAATAACTTCGGCCATTTTTAATATTTATTTATTGGTGTTTAAGGTCACATGTTTGTGGTTAAAGTCACATATTTATGCACCATGGCTAATCGTGACACAACATGGAGATGAAGTCAAGTTTAGTCAATCGTTGATCTACATGTGGCCGATTTTAGAGGACTTTCACCCCAAGCATTGGTGACTGGGTCCTATTTTACTAGTAAAGCGGAACTGGTTTACCACAGTAAACAAGTACTGCTTACTTCCCGGGGTTCCACATACTCATGCACAATAGCTAATCGTGACCGTGACAATTATACGGGTGGAGGAAGCCGGGGTACCCGGAGAGCACCACCGAGCATCGACGAGCAACTGTCAGCTCCTCAACATTCTAACTCTGTTCAAGTTCTGCTCCAGCAGGTTTACAACGGTTGAAGACATGTGCACCATCGACGTGCAGTACACCTTAGTACACGGTGTCATCGTGCCCCAATGTAGGCAACCGGGATAACGTGCCTTGTCCAAGGACACAACGCGGGTCGTCCCGGACAAGAATCGAACTCGGGATCTCTACCACAGAAGTCCAACAGTCAACCACTGAGCTACCTCGCCCCATCGGCCATTTTTATTGGTTTGAATTTGAATATAATTGAACTTACGTGCAGTTCGTCTCTTTTTTATTGGTTTGAATGTGAATATAATAGAGCTTACGTACAGTTCGTATCTTGAGTTCCAATGTGTTCTATGTGTCTTCTGGCACATAGAACACACTGGAACTCAGGAGACGAGTGGGTAAGATAGTTCTCTCGGGTTATCGTAAATTCTAACATTCAGCGATGTTTTCATTTAAGAATACAATCGCTGCGGCAGCATCCTTAGAAAGAGACGTCCGCCGTTGCTCGAATACCCGTCCTTACATGGGAAATAGGCTTTCGGATGAAGCGGATATTGCTGTATCGTCAAATATCGGCGGGCCAACTTCGCCAACGTTGGAAGGATGTCTCCAATGGTCTCTCCCACCAAATCAATGGGTCGTCTATAATTGACGGACATCTAAATTATTCATGTTCTTCAATTTTGTCAAAGGGCGCAAAATTCGACGTCATCGGAAGGCGGGATCCGGTTTGGGTAAACACAAGATAACGTGACGCAATGCTACATATTATACAATTATCATCTTCAAAGTTGAACGTTATTAACTTGGTTAATTTTTTTTTAACGTTGTTAAAATAATTTAACACGTCAACGTTTGAAACATAACTGCTCCCATCCCTGTGGGCGATGGAATGGAAACACCAACATAAATGTTTGGTCGTGACCATAACCACAATATGAATTCAAGCCCAACGAGTCATTTATACCCATGTTGCCCATTTCTGGGGACTTCCTGCTCAGGCATGGCAGACCGGGTCATATTTAAGAGTAGAACAGAGCATGTGTACCGCAGTAAACAAGCACTGCTTCACTTCCCGGGGTTTTCAAGGAGAAACTTGTCACTTTACAACCCAGACATATACACCAACCTTGAGAGAAGAAAATCAAAATAGAAAGTACAAAAAAAACTCCAATCACAGTTTAGAAGCAGGCCTGGCATTCTTCAGGGGCGCAGGAGTGCTGCACGCCTAGAAAAAAAAATTGAGGAGGGCACTTTTTTGCACCCCTTGATTTTCTGGAATGCCAGACCTGTTTGGGACTGCGTTTAAAATCTGTTATCATTTCGTCCCCTGAGTTCCAATGTGTTCTCCGTGTCTACTGGCACAGAAAAGACATTGGAACTCAGGGGGCGATTTGTCAATGTTGCATTGATTCGCAATAATTCATGACCCATTCTGTGTCGCATTTCGATACATTTTGAGTGTAGAAGACAGTCACATAAGTGACATAAGAATTGAATGCAACATTTTGGGTAATGAGAAGATGTGTGTGCCAATTAGTCCACAATGTAGCTGAATGTAATACAATTTTTCAGTCACAAAATTAATATCTTGAAGTGAATATTACCAAGATAGCATACAAGTATATGCATTGAACATTCAGGTGCAATTGCACTCCCAAGCAATATGAGGAAGGCAACTGTTTTGCAATCGCTTGATTTTCTAGACTGCCAGGCCTGTACAAGCATTTGCTGGAATGGGTTCGTTGAGCTCATTCCAATGCAAGGCCATCAATTATATTTATTTATTAGTGTTTTAAGGTCACATACTTATGCACAATGGCTAATCGTGACCGTGACAGTTTTACGGGTGGAGGAAGCCGGAGAACTCTGAGAGAACCACCGAGCATCGACGAGCAACTTTCAGCTCAACATTCTAACTCTGTTCAAGGCCCAAGCAGGGTTACAGCTGTTGAAGACACGTGTCCATCAACGTGCAGTACACCTTGGTACACGGCGTCATCGTGCCCTCGCAACCGGGATGAAGTGCCTTGCCCAAGGACACAACGCGGGTCATCCCGGACGGGGACTGAACTCGGAACCTCTAGCACAGAAGTCCAACAGTCTACCACTGAGCCACCGCGCTCCCCAGGCCACCAATACCGTTTGAAAAAATGAAAATAGTAATTAGGGAATTTTGAGTGACTGTGTAGCTTTGTTATTTAATCCTTTACCAAACACGCAAGACAGACGGCACTGGCAAACAAAATTCTTGAACACCTATATTTTTTCATTTTGCGTCAAAAACACAGCTTATGGCCCCTCACGGGAACGAGCTCAATAAGCTCGTTCCAGTGAGGGGCCATAAGCTATGTTTCCGAGATAAAAAATTATAAAATAAGAAAACTGAAAGGTGAGTTTTGTGAACCGCTCATCGCTTTTTGTCGTTACGTTGTGCGAGGGGTTGAGTAATAGTATAGATTCCCGTTTCACTGAAGTTAACCCTTTACCTAACATGAAAAGCAGACACTTGCAAAAAACAATTCTTAATTAATTTTTTTCATTTTTTTGTTTCAAAAACATAGGTTATGACCCCTCATTGGAACGAGCTCCAATGAGGGGGCCATAACTTATGTTTTTGCGACAAAAAAATGAAAAAATAATTAAAATTAATTGGCGAATTTTGAGAATAGCGCTGACTGGTTTTGGCCGTTACGTTGGGTAAAGGTTACGCAACGTTAAGTCCGGTTAGTCATTGGATGGGTGACCGTATGAGCGATCGATTCGGACTGCCGCGTTGTGTCCTTGGGCAAGGCACTTAAACCCGATGTCGACATGGGGGTACGATGACGCCGTGCATTAAGATGTTCTGCACGTCGCTGGTACTCATGTCTTCAAGCAATCTAACCCTGCGGAATTACTATGTTGGGGAGCTGGCAGCTGCTCGCCGTTGCTCGGTGGTTCTCTCCGGGTACTCCGGCTTCCTCCACAAGTAAAATTGTTACTCGATATGACCATGGCTGTTAAACCTTAATAAATAAATTAAGTCCACACAAACGCAAAATAGTTTTGAAAACTCTTTATAGATACTCAATTTAACGGACGTGACAGCCGTTACTTATTCCCAGTTCCTTATCCGATTTTATCGGTTGATAGCGAATGTCGAATAAAGAACTGGGAATAAGTAACGGTTGTATGAGACGACAATTTGAAAAAAAATATGTTGACCGTTTGTCAAAATCACAATGTTCATTATGCAAAAGTACCCCTATGGTCCAAAGATCATTCGCATGGAGGTGTTTGTATGCATTATTGAACAAGGACAATCGTTGACATGCTCCCCGAATGTCAGGAGTGGCTATCCGCCCCCACCCCCCCCCCCCCCCCCCCCCCCAATGCCAAGTCTCCAGTCATTTGTCTTTGTTGATATTGAATTAATCAATTTCTTATCTCATCTCCATTGAACCAGAGCACCAATACAGCAGATCACCAAATGTGGCCATGGGACACTAATGCCCCTCTTTATGATAAACTATATTTTAGTAGTTAACCAAGTTAAAAAAAGGGGCCATAACTCAAACAAAAAATATCGCACCACACTCAAAATCAAAACCTTCTGGTATATTGCCTACAGTAAGCTATATACTAATTTTGATTGAAATTGGACACCTATAACTCAAGTTACCACTCGGAAACCAATATCAACATCTGTATCTGTACGTGGTACGTCGTAGAATCCTTTTTGGATTTTATACTACGAAGTGGGGGAGAGCGCCGCTCTGGTGTTTCTCGTTCGATTGCAGCCTTGATCTAATGTGGCTGCGTATACTTCTGCATCAATGAGCTTATTCCAGTCGAAGGTTGTTTTTACGAAAAAAGGAATGTTTATATTGCTCAGTGGTACTATTTGGTATTTGAGAGGTCCTGGTGTTGTTTTCTACGGCGCTTTGGCTTGTATATCCTAGGTATTGCTTAGTTCGTTTATTGGAAGAGCTGGTACCAACCCCCTAACCACCTTGTATAGGAATGTCAGTCGGTGTTTCCTCCGGACATCAAGCTGTGGTAGTTTCAGGTTTTTCAGGATTGCTGTTACACTGCCTTCTTCCTTAGATCTATAGTCGTTTACGATGAATCGGGCTGCATATCTTTGGATTTTCTCTAGAACGTACCAGAGCTGTATATGAGAGTTTCTTGCATCACCTGGGACAATACTTCAGGTTTCTTCTGAGGAAGCTCAGAGTGGAATTGGCTTTCTTTGCTACATTTCCTATGTGACTTCCCTATTTTAGGTCATTGGAGATTTGTAGACCCAGATGGATTTGATTGTACTTCCTGTAGTATGTGGTTGTTTAAGGTATAGAAAGATTGACTTTTCTTTTTGGTTGACAGGATGTAGCATTTTGTTGCGTTAAATCTCATGCCCCAGTCATCGGCCCAGGTTTCAAGATTGCATAGGTCTTTTTGTAATTGTATGTGGTCTTCAAATGTGTTGATTTCCCAATACAACAGGCAGTCATCCGCAACGAATCGTACTGTTGAGATAACAGAGTCTAGGGGATCATTGATGTGGCATCGGAATAGTATAGGTCCCAATACCGTCCCCTGGGGTACCCCTGAGTCTACAGTCACTTCTGATGATGATTTCTCCATAGAGTACTACTTTCATTGTTCTCTTGGTCAAGAAGTTGTTTAGCCATTTATGGATGTTGCCTCTTATGACGTAACAGTCTAAGTTATGGAGACATTTTTGATGCGGTATTGTATCCAACGCCTTTTACAAATCTAAAATGCCCATGTCGATCTGCATTATTCCTTTGTCATATGATTTTAATAAGTCGTGTGTAGTTGTTAACAGCTGGGTCTCACACGAACAGCCCGACCTAAAGCCATGATTTAGGTTTGTTAGTACTTAGTGTATTTCTAAGTGTTTCAAAATGTGCCTGCAGATATGTTCTATGAGATTATAGAGCACAGAGGTGAGCGGCACTGGTCGGTAGTTTTCTCAGAGATGCTTGTCTCCATTTTTGTATATTCTTGAGATGTTTGATGTTAGCCAATCTGATGGCAGATTGCTGACCTACCAGGTGCCAGTTGTTTTGAGTATTCTTTAAGGATAGTATTCAAGATGTTATCTGGACCTGATGCCTTGGATTTATTTAATTTCTTCAGTAGTGTTTCTGTGCCACTCATGTCAATCTTATTGCTTGCAATGTCTTCTTGTATAAAGTTTGGGGCTGTTGGAATTCTTAAAGCTTTTTCTCCAGTGAATACAAACTGGAACTGTTGGACCAAAGGTCCAGCCTTAGATATGATGTCGCTGATTAGTGATCCCTTTGCTTTGAGCGGAGCGACGCCAATATTATCTTGTTTCCTTGATTTCACGTATTTCCAAAAGGGTTTGGTATTTTTTTGTTTGTGTCCTTTGGGGATTGAGGAGTTGATGAAATTCCACTCCGCTTTCTTTATGCTGTTTTAAAAGAGTTTCTGGTGTTCTTTATAGTTTTTCTAGTTGCTACTTTTCTTTGCTGATTATATAGTCTTGGGTGACGGGGTGCGGAGGAGTCTTTTGATTCTGTTATTGATCCATGAGATGTTATTTGATTTCATTTATCGTGATGGTACATTCTTCTGGCTGTTATTGGAAAGTTTTGATTTGAATGTATCCCAAAGGTCTTGACTGTTCAACTTTCGTCACAATGTACAACAAAGGCGCCAACAGCCGCTGTTGGTGCCTTTGTTGTACAGTGTGATTAAAGTTTCCAAACGCGTCTTGGGTTCAGAGGCTAGTTGTTCACTGTCAGCTTTCTTCCAGCTAAAGTACTTTCTAGGTTTACATTTGTGTTAAGATGGTTTTATGTCCACACCGCTGACTATGATTGCATGATCAGATATACCAGGGATGTTTACATATGATTTTACCAGCGTAGGATTAGATGTGAATGCCACGTCGAGTAGGTAGTTTTCTCGCGTTGGTTCATCATGTATTTGGGTAAGGTGGAATTGTGTTGCTATATCCACGATGGAGAGTTGGACTTCTTAATATGGTGCATTATTTCACAGTGACAGGGTGCCCCATGTCATGCCTGGGAAAATGATGTGGCCTGTGAGTATCATGTCCTCTCAGTCGGAAAAGGGCCATTAAATCTGCCAAAAAATGTCGGACCAAGCCCATTATCAATCTCAACCAATGTATAAAATTTTGATTCATTTCGTTCAGGCAAACTAAAGTCATCGTCCGGAAACCAATATCAACATGTTTTCTAAGTTGAAAAAGGGCCATAACTCTGCCAAACAAATATCAGATCGACCAACTGTCAATCTCAACCTGTCTTTTGTGGTTATAAACCTAGGCATAAAATGTTGTGCCATTTCGTTCACTGAAACTAAAGTTGTCGTCCGGAAACCAATATCAACATGCTTTCTAAGTTGGAAAAGGGCTATGACTCTGCTCAAAAATACCGGACCGAGCCCACTATCAATCCCAACCTGTATTGTGTGGTTATAAACCTCGGTATAATTTTTGTTTCATTTCGTTCAGTCAAACTAAAGTTATCGCCCGGAATCCATTTGTTTCGGACAGACAGACAGACAGACAGACAGACAGGGTGGCAACTACATGCTCCTCCGAAAATTTTTGGGGAGCATAATACAATAACTTGAAGGCGAGAATTTACAATCATTATTGAAAAACTATGTGGTAGTTTTACATCCCGATCCGATCTTGCTACCCGATCATTCACTGACTGTTTCTTCAGAGCGGGTGTGTGTGTGTGGGGGGGGGGGGGGGGGGGGTGGTTATCCAAAACTTTCCAGAGACAAGGAGTGGATGGGCGCTTGCGTCTAGAAAAATGCGTAAATGACTAAAAATGCAATTTATTTCCTTCACATAAAATCTCTTAGTTTAGTGGATGTTTAACCCTTTACCCAACGCAGACGATATCAAAATTTATTATTTTAAATATCCTTTTTTGAAATTTTTCGAAAAATTTCAGCAAAACCATATCATGTGATCCCTTGTAGGAACGAGCTCGTTCCAACGAGGGGTCACATGATATGGTTTTGTTGAAATTTTTTGAAAAATTATATTTTTTCAACTGCTGAATTTGCATAGTACGCGGGCCGATTCATTGGGTAAAGGCTTAAACTTTTATTATCAATTATATGGACAACCAGTACACTTAAAACCTAACTTTCATATTAGGGGTGTAGGTAAGTCCAATTCCATATTAACTGCATGTTGGTATCCGCAGTTAATGCCGCCCACATCGTTATAGAGAAGTTGTTGACAAATTTGCATCAGCCAAACTGAATTACATGACAATTATTTTTAAATATCAACTTCAAACTACTTGAAATTGTGTTTTAAACAGTCTGATTTAGTGTGTTATAATATTTCATGGATGTTTAGGCATGGACTTGCATCTATGCTTCCTAATCTTAACTGACCATTGCATGTTAATTGAAGGAGTAAATTGCCCAGAACAATTTCAGAAATTTTATACAAAAATAAAATCATAGTACCACCTGATACCACCGGTGTAAAACAAAACAAAAAGCACCCCCCCCCCTCCCCCTAGTCTTAGTTGAGTGAATTTTTGCTATCCTTATTAGCTCCAAAATGAGGAATGAAGAGTGTTTTGTATTCAGTAGAATCATGTAGAATTGCGGATTGCTGAATTATGCAATACAGACAAGGGCATCAGGGAATGTATTATCTCAGACTTATTCAGTGACTTATTCAGAGTTATTTGATTTTGTTACTATTTCCATTCAAACTCGTTCGAATTATCTCCTTTGCAGCCTCAGAGGTTTATTAAAATGCTGGAATAGTCAGAGGGTTAGTCCCAAATATTAAGAAATGGAAATATTCTTTTTTTCTAAGATTTTAGGGGGTCCCCACAAATGGCCCGGGAAAAAATAATAAAAAATGTAGATAGGGGGTGGGTGGTGGGTGGGTGGTGGGTGGGTGGGTGTCTGAAGGGTGGAAATTTTTGGGGTATTTGTTTTGACCCCGTGTCCACAAAGCTTTTTCCAGACCCCCTCCCCCCCCCCCCCCCCCCCCCCCCCCGGTCTGAGCGCAATTTTCAGGATTGGCCGAAGCAACATTAGGTCTATTAGAACGACAGATGTGAAATATTATACACCTGTTTCTATTTACAGCTCATGCCCCCATGAAAACTATCTCGGGTTGCCGTAGACGATACTTGTTCTGTGGATTTTACTGAAAGCATAACTGTGCTTTACTGGAAATAAGGGGACGTAGTTGAACTGCTAATGCCAAGATATTCATTTATTTCATTTTTGTGTTGAAGGTCACATATTTCTGAACAATGGCTGAACATGACCGCAACACGGATACCAAGTAGAATCCAGCCAATCGTTTATACCCATGTTGACCATTTCAGAACGTTTTATTTATTTATTTATTGGTGTTTACGGTCACATATTTTTGTACAATGGCAAATTGTGACCGCAACATGGATCTAAATTCAAGTCCAGCCAATCATTAACCCTTTACCCAACAAATCGCCCGCATCCGCCCGCGTAATATGCAAACTGATCAGTGGAAAAAATTAAATTTTTCGAAATATTTCAACAAAACCATATCATGTGACCCCTCATGTGAACGAGCTCATTGAGCTCGTTCCAATGAGGGGTCACATGATATGGTTTTGTTCAAATTTTTTGAAAAATTTAAAAAACTTATATTTGAAATAATAAATTTTGATATCGTCTGCGTTGGGAAAAGGGTTAAAAGGCGTATGCCTGGGGTGGAATTTAAAGTGGGCATATGCCTTTTAATGATTGGTTGGACTTGGCTTTAGATCCATGTTGCGGTTGCAATTTGCCATTGTACAAAAATTCCACCCAAGGCATTGGTGATCGTGTCCTAGTTTCCCAGCAAAACAGAGCTGGTTTACCACAGTACACACGTGGGGCGCGGTGGCTCAGTAGGCAGAGGTGCAGGCTGCAAGCCGAGAGGTCCTCGGTTTGAATCCCACTTGCGGCAACCGCGTTGTGTCCTTGGGAAAGACAGGTCACCCCCATTGCCCACGTGGGGGCACGGTGACGCTGTGTACTAAGGCGTACTGCACGTCGATGGTGCACCTGTCTCCAACCAATGCTAACCCTGCTTGTGTGGAGTTAGTATGTTGGGGAGCTGACAGTTGCTCGCCTTTGCTCGGTGGTTCTCTTCGGGTACTCCGGCTTCCTCCACCCGTAAAACTGTCGTGGTCATGATTAGCCATTGTTCAGAAATATGTGACCTTAAAACACCAATAACTAAATAACTAACTAACCACAGTACACACAAGCGCTGCCTCACTTCTCGGAGTTCCCACTGAGATTCCCCAGTTAGTGTTAAATAAAGCCCAATTGTTCGTGTGGATCAGATATCCGGAAGGAAGCTGATGTATTTAATTATTTCCATGTGTATCATAAATTATAACACACGGTTTTCCGTTTACATCCGATCACTTCGGGAAAATTCTATTATGTCTTAGTCATATCGTGTCTTCTGCAAATTCGTCTGTATGAACGTTTTTTAACCACAGTTTCAACTAATTTATTGTTACTTCTGACGCCCAACCCTTTGCTAATAGCGACTTTTTAACATGCTCATGCAAAATCGATATTTTTTTCCAAATTAACGGCTTCTTGTCCCATTGATGTGTCATCTGACAAACATCTTGTGTTGGGACGGGGGGGGGGTGGAAAAAACTGACAGCTGGTTTTCTTATCTTTACAGAAATAAATGCTGAACGCAGTTTCCTCGGAACACTCCTTTACGTATTCTAAAGATAGTGACAGTACCCCCACCCTAAAAACGGTTTATATTCTTATCTAGCTAACTATATGAATTATCTTGTCCAAAACAAGTAGTGAGAACTTTAAAAATGTATATCTCACGGGGTCAGCAGCAGTAACTAATGTAGGATAACGTGAGCAGTTGGACCCACTCCTTCCATAACCCAGCACTTCCATCCCTATATGGCTTATGTATTGTGGCAATAAAACGTTCCTAAGTTATTCAGATACTTGAATATGTCATTATTGAATACCATTTGAAAAAGAAAACCTCTTAACGAAATATAAAGGACGAAATTAAATACGTTGCGTTCGTGATATTTCTAAAAGCTCGTTGTTTACAATACATCGCGTTGAACACTGATTTGGAACCAACCTTCTCATTCCAGATAATTTCGCATGGATCTTCTGAAGGAGGGATAAATAAACGGTCTGGAAGGAACATTGTTACGCCGGTAACATGTCGTGGTTAAAATGAGCAGGTTAGCTTTTCGCCTAACGAAATAGCAAAGCCGTCTGATCCCTGTAATTCGATGTAATAAAATTGCTGAGAAACATATACACCTAAATCACTAAATAAACGCAAGGTATCACACTCACAAGTGGGAGAACCCTCGTCTCAACTTTAATTATTATTATTAGTATTTATTGGTGTTTAAGGTCACATACTTATGCACAATGGCTAATCGTGACCATGACAGTTTTACGGGTGGAGGAAGCCGGAGTACCCGGAGAGAACCACCGAGCAACGACGAGCAGCTGTCAGCTCTCCAACATCGTAACTCTGAACTCTGCACCGCAGCACAGGCAGGGTTAGATTGGTTGAAGACATGCGCACCATCGACGTGCAGTACGCCTCAGCACACAGCGTCATCGTGTCCCCATGTAGGCAATCGGGGTGAAGTGTCTTGCCCAAGGACACAACGCGGTTGCCGCAGGTGGGATTCGAACAGAGGACCTCTCGGCTTGCAGCCTGCACCTCTACCAACTGAGCCACCGCGCCCCCTCGTCTCAACTTTACAAAAGTTCATTTTTCAGTCGATTCCGGGCAGTACATATTTTGTCGTAATATTTCTGTCTATTCATTTCCCAATATAACGGACATAGATCAGTTAACCCTTTACCCAAGGAATCGCACGCAACCGCCCGCGTAATATGCAAATTCAGCAGTTGAAAAATGTTTTTCAAAAAATGTCAACAAAACCATATCATGTGACCCCTCGTTGGAACGAGCTCGTTGAGCTCGTTCCAACGAGGGGTCACATGATATGGTTTCCTTAAAAAATTTTGAAAAATTTAAAAAAATGGTATTTAAAATAATAAATTTTGATTTCGTCTGCGTTGGGTAAAGGGTTAAAGCGACACTTTTTGAAAAACGATAGTATATTCCAGGCTAATACCCAACTAACATTTTTCTCAGCGGGCAATTTTTTGGCTCACCTGTAATGTCGATGACACTGTCACCGACAGCCCTCATCGGTGTGTATGGAAAAACCGAAATCCAATTCCTTGACTACATAATAAATTATAAACAGATTTTGCTCGACCAAATCAGTAACTTGACTTGTATGGGCAGACGTTTTAGACAAGTCATCATCGAGAATTTAGGCTTCCTACATCACGGTGCTTGTTACTCCTCGTAGCCTGTCCCAAAAGGACCAACCTGTGGTTTTACCCCCTACCTCACCCAGATGAAGGTATAACGAGTGAGGTCATTTTAAGACTGTTTAGGTCATTCGAGGGCCAGTCTCTTAAATACAGAAAACCCAAATATTTGATACCAAATGTTTGGGCCTTCTCATCTTGTCTGTCTTGACGGATTCTTGCTATGAAATATGTAAAATATTATTTTTGACTCGCATGTAATTTGAGAGCGGCAGTTTTGTACTCCTGCATTTTGAGCATCGCATATCTACACGAAAACAGGCCTGGAAAAACACTGTACTGGGATTTCGCATTCTTAGCACTATCTGCACAAATTCGCGTGGAAGCCAAATTTTACACAACTAATTTAACGGCACCGGAATTACACAGCTAATTTCACCGCACCGGAATTATTCAACAATAGTATATCATCTACCCAGACGTCCCCTATCAGAAGGAGGTAAAGCAGGTGGCGAAAGTGACGTCATAGTCATGTGACCTGGTGGCGCCATGTTTGATTGTAATGGTAACACTCCTGAGCGGTTTGTTTGTTTGTTTGTTTGTTGGTGGTTAACGTCACATATATATGCACTATGGCTAATCGTGACACAACATGGAGATGATCAAGTTTAGTCAATCGTTGATCAACATGTTGCCCATTTTAGAGGACTTTCACCCCAAGCATTGGTGACTGGGTCCTATTTTACTAGTAAAGCGGAACGTGATGTTAGTACGCATGCGCGGCACATGTTGTTAGAGTGATACGTCTTTAACGTCCATTTTGTATACCGGAGGCCGCCCGCCCGCTTAGTTTCTATGGTAACACATGATTGCTATGTCACCTAAAGACCTACAATATGACAGGGGTATATTCAAAGGATGTGTTCCTTTGTACAAGAATAAATCTAGTTACCCAATCAAACCCGACAATCCGTCCAAATCACCAAAATATCTACATAACTACCGAAACGGACTTGTCGAAGCCCCATTTTGGGCTTATAACAGTAGCACGTACTGCTATAAGATGCTTTCAATTCAACTGGAGTTTATCTAATTACCACAAACAACTCGAAAATTGTTTTGCTTGGTCGAATTCTTTCCGAATCGCCTGGTTCTATCTATGCTTTCGAGCCCGGAAATCCTCGGATGGGTGATCGTCTGAGCGATCGATTCGGACTTCTGCGTTGTGTCCTTGGGCAAGGCACTTAAACCATTGTCCACATGGGGGCACATTGACGCCGTGTACTAAGGCGTACTGCACGTCGATGGTGCACATGCCTTCACCAATCTAACCCTGCCTGTGCTGCAGTGCAGAGTTACGATGTTGGGGAACTGACAGCTGCTCGTCGTTGCTCGGTGGTTCTCTCCGGGTACTCCGGCTTCCTCCACCCGTAAAACTGTCACGGTCATGATTACCATTTGTGCATTAGTATGTGACCTTAAGCACCAATAAATAAATAAAATAGTCCGGTAGCGTAGTGAAGATTTTCCATTCATACTCATTATTACTATTTCTAGCCTTTCTGACCTGTTCGGGCTAGTTCTAACTTCTAGTTATATTCCAAATTCCCCTAATAAGCTATCGAGCAGTAAGTGGAATATGTATTACTCAAACGATTCTAATCGCATCGAGCAAATAAGCCAAGGAATAATTGCTCGATCGAGTGACTTCACATACTGCTCAAACGACTCGAATCCTATTGAGCAAATGAGCTATAGAGTAATTGCTCGATCGAATGACTCCACATACTACTCTTATTCTTATTTCGGTATTTGAGGATACCTATGACATGACAATATATCATTCGAGGATACCCTTTTAGGATACTTTTGGGGGGATACACTATCGAGCAGTTACTGAAACGTCATTGTCAAACAACTCAAATCCCATCGAGCTATAGAGCAATTTCTTGTTCGAGTGACTCCATATACGACTCTTATCCTTTTGTTCAGTATTTGAGGATACCTATGACATGAGGATACTGTTATAGGATACCATTCGAGGATACCCTCTATAAGCTACTATTTGAGGATACCCTTTACCAGGCCTGGCAATCCAGAAAATCAAGGAGTGCAAAACAATTGCCCTCCTCAAATTGCTTGGAAGTGCAATTGCACCAGAAATTTTCAATGCAAAAATGTGTATGCTATTTTAATTATATTCACTTCATGGTATTAATATTTTCACTGAAAAATTGTACAACATTCAGCTACATAGTGGGAAAATTGACACACAAATCTTCTCATTATTGAAAATGATGCATTCAAATCACATGTGGCCGTCTTCTACACTCAAAATTTATCGACATGCAACACAGAATGTGTCATGAATTATTGCGAATCAACGCAACATTGACAAATCGTCCGCCTGAGTTCCAATGTGTTCCATGTGTCATTAGGCACATAGAACACACTGAAACTCAGGGGACGAAATGATAATAAAATGATAATAGATTTTAAAGGCAGTCCCAAACAAGTCTGGCATTCCAGAAAATCAAGGGGTGCAAAAAATTGCCTTCCTCAATTTTTTCTAGGCGTGCGGTAGGCGTGCAGCACTCCTGCACTCCTAAAGAATGCCAGGCCTGCTTTCCAGGATACCCTTTATAAGATACCATCTGAGGATACCCTTTATAAGAAACCATTTGGGAATACCCTTTATAAGATACCATTTGAGGATACCCTTTATAAGATACCATTTTTGAGGATACCATTTTTGAGGATACCATTTTTGAGGATACCTTTTACAGGATACCCTTTACGGGATATCCTTTACAGGATACCCTTTACAGGATACCATTTTAGGATACCCTTATAAGATACAATTTGAGGATACCCTTTATAAGGTATCATTTGAGGATACCCTTTATAAGATATCATTTGAGGATACCCTTTATAGGATACTATTTGATGATACCCTTTACAGGATACCATTTGAGGATACCCTTTATAGGATACTATTTGATGATACCCTTTACAGGATACCATTTGAGGATACCCCTTATCAGATACTATTTGAGGATACCCTTTACAGGATACCATTTGAGGATACCCTTTATAAGATACCATTTGAGGATATCCTTTAAAGGATACCATTTGAGGATACCATTTGAGGATACCCTTTACAGGATATTATTTGATGATACCCTTTACAGGATACCATTTGATGATACCCTTTACAGGATACCATTTGAGGATACCCCTTATCAGATACCATTTGAGGATACCCTTTACAGGATACCATTTGAGGATACCCTTTATAAGATACCATTTGAGGATACCCTTTAAAGGATAGCATTTGAGGATACCATTTGAGGATACCCTTTACAGGATACCATTTGAGGAAACCCTTTATAAGATACCATTTGACGATAGCCTTTATAAGATACCATTTCAGGATACCCTTTACAGGATACCATTTGAGGAAACCCTTTACGGGATACCATTTGTGGATACCCTTTATAAGATACCATTTGAGGATACCCTTTATAAGATACCATTTGAGGATACCCTTTATATGATACCATTTGACGATAGCCTTTATAAGATGCCATTTCAGGATACCCTTTACAGGATACCATTTGAGGATACCCTTTACAGGATATCATTTGAGGATACCCTTTAAGAGATACCATTTGAGGATACCCTTTACAGGATACCATTTGAGGATACCCTTTATATGATACCATTTGACGATAGCCTTTATAAGATACCATTTCAGGATACCCTTTACAGGATACCATTTGAGGATACCCTTTACAGGATATCATTTGAGGATACCCTTTAAGAGATACCATTTGAGGATACCCTTTATGAGATACCATTTGAGGATACCCTTTATAAGATTCCATTTGAGGATACCCTTTATAAGATTCTATTTGAGGATACCCCTTATAAGATACCATTTGAGGATACCCTTTACAGGATACCTTTTGTATGATATCTATCTTAAGATAGTTATGGTTCCTATTACTTGTTTGGCCCGGCCTTCTAGGCCACCCAAAACATACCTATGCCAAGTTCCCCTTATAAACTATGGAGAAGTTACGAATAGGGTTGAATAGACAATACCTATAGCAAAGGTACATAGGTGGAGGCAGACGATTTTGAAAGAATCTAAACAGGCAGAAACCGAGAAATCTTAAAGAATTCGACCTCGTTTGTGGTAATTCTACTGACTCTTATAAAATCGAACACATCCTATAGCAATAGATGCATCAGGTGCTTCTCTTTTTAACCCAAAAAGGTAGAAATCGAGGACTATGTCGTGCATGAATCCTAGCCAAGTATACAAATGTAGGGTCTATTAACGCAATTTTGTCTGAAAATTTGGGGAAAATCCGAACGAGCAAATTAATCAACTTCAATCGAACTTACTCCTCAGAAGCCTTGTCGGTACTATATCACTACGTGCCATTCTTATATGCTCAAAAGAGGCCTCCACCAAGTCCGTTTCGGTAGTTTTGGATAGATTTTGATGATTTGGGAGTGTTTCACGGTGCCGTGCTTATTTGGGTAATTAGATTTACTCTTGTACAAAGGAACACACTCTTTAAACATACACCTGTCACGTTGTAGGCCTTTAGGCAACAAAGCGATCAAGTGCTGCCATGAAAACTATGATGGCAGCCTCCGGTATACAAAATGGACGATGGAAACACGTATCACTTTAACAACACACGCTGCGTATGTGCACTCACAGTCTGACACCACGTATCATTATGGTAAAGACGTCACAGGATGAATGCTCACCCGGGCTGCCATGACAACCAATTATGACATGGAAAGGCCACGACTATGACGTCACATGAGATCCCCATGTGGTCAACCCAGAAAGGGGGGGGGGGGATTTCATTACATACCGGAATTATACAACTAATTTAACAGCACGGGAATTACACAACTAATTTAATGGCACCGGAATTACACAACTAAATTAATGGCACCGGAATTATATAACAACTAATTTAATGTCACCTGAATTATGTACACAACTAATTTAACGGCACTGAAATTATACAGCAACTAATTCAACGTCACCGGAATTATACAAAAGTTAATTTAATGGCACCGGAATTATACAGCAACTAATTTAACGGCACCGGAATGACACAGCAAATTTAACGGCACCAGACTCATACAACTAATTTCACGGCACCGGAAATAGACAAATAATTTCACGGCACCGGAATTACAACCCCAAAAAGCCCTCATCTTGTAATGTCATCCACCCTACATCCGCACTTTAACGAACACAGACGTTACAATACTCTCGTGCTCCTATTTGTTCGTGCTTGATACATGGACGTGACAAGCGTTATTTATTCTTAGTTTCTTATTCGGCAATCGTTATCAACAGATTTTATCGGTGACAACAAAGGTCAAAAAAGGCACTGGGAATAAGTAACGGTTGTCACGTCCCCATTTGACACTCATCACGACTGCCGTCCTGTCCGCTTTTATCTGCCTTTCCTACAAAATGAATAAGACATTCTTCAACTTAGAGCGACTGCTGCGGCGACATAGCGCAATGCACATGCAGACGAAGCACAATTGAAGAACAAACTATTAAAATAAAATAAAAGGAGGAGTCAACGAACCAAGCGAGTAGTTTGAAAAGACAGACGATTTAATAGGTGCTATACGCATTGAAGTTCTCCCATTTCATCGTCACAGCCAAACACAAACAGTTTACGAGTGAGCTCACGGCATGTGCATTGTGCTCCAGACATGTACGTTTTGGCCTTTTCTAAACTAGTCATGAATTGTTAGTGAATATTTGAGTATGGGTGGCATTATAATGTTAAATTCTAGCACACTGATTGACTTGGTACAAATATTCTATTCAATATTATCAGGCCTTCAAAGACTTCCCAACTAACCACGCTAAACGCTGTGCCCAAATAAGATAATTGCGCCCAAATTATGCGGAGTTTGAAACTTTGTCCAAAGTTTTGCAGTGTTTTAGCAAAAAAGAGTTTGGCCAGGTTTGCCCTGATGCTTAGAACTCACCTTCGAGTTAAACAATGCAATAGATAAATAATTTTTTTTAAAAACCCCTCAGAGTTCGTTCGCCATAGAAAAGCAATCGGCGTCGACAGTGTCGACGGCGATTGCTTTTCTGTGGCGAATTCCACATGAGCATGCACTCAAAGCTTGAGAAGTTGATATCCATGATATTCATGTCTATGGCATTTCTCAGTAAACGACATGCGTAATTTACATTCAAATAGACCCTTGGCTCGACACTGGAAAACTAAGAAGCCTTCTCGAGTTAGTCGAGTACACTTACGTCAAAGGAGGTGGGAGGAAACCAGTGATATTTATTTATTTAATTATTGGTGTTTAAGTTCACATATTTATGCACAATGGCTAATCATGACCGCGACCGTTTTACGGGTGGAAGAAGCCGGAGTATCCGGAGAGCACCACCGAGCAACGGCGGGCAACTATCAGCTTCCCAACATACTAACTTCACACAAGCAGGGTTAGCATTGGTTGAAGACAAGTGCACCATCGACGTGCAGTACGCCTTAGTACACAACGCCACCGTGCCCCCACACGGGCAATGGAGATGAAGTGTCTTGCCCAAGGACACAACGCGGTTGCCGCAGGTGGGATTCAAACCGAGGACCTCTCGGCTTGCAGTCTGCACCTATACCTACTGAGTCACCGCGCCCCCGAACCAGTGATAATGGTGAAGACCTATACCAAGGGATTGTAAACTAGCATTTTAAGACAGGAGGGGGTGGGGGGACCTAAAACCTAAAGCAAATTCCAAGAAGAAGAAAATACCTGTGCTTTTTCTCCAACCATGCAGACCACGTCCATATTTGCCCAAATTAGACTGATGTAAAGGTCTGAGTATAATATCCATCCGGCCTTGACTAGCTAAAGTTCTAGTGATGGTTAGTGGATACAGCATGGCCGTCGTGGACTGGTTACTTTCCACGGGTTGGCAATATTTCTACGGACGCAATAATAGTAGATTCCAAGCACTAATTATAGGAATAACAGTCCAAAATGTAATTAATGAAACAAGGGTACAACCCAGTGCTTCATTAATTAAAATTTTCCCGATGATGATTTTCATTACGTGGTAAACGCATGCTTGGTCATCATAGAGATGAAAAGGTTAAACGGTTTTCTTGATCGATTGACCATATGGGTTAACCTTGGTTAACCGATTGGTCACTTGTTTATAGCATTAACCCTTTAACCAAAGTAACGGACAAAACCGGCCGCGCTATATATAAAAATATCCTTCAAAATTTATTATGTTTTCAATTTTTGTCTCAAAAACATAGCTTATTACCCCCTCATTGGAACGAGCTCGTTGAGCTCGTTCCAATGAGGGGGTCATAAGCTATGTTTTTGAGACAAAAATTGAAATTTTTTCGTAATTCTAGAATTTATTTTGCAAGTATCGCCTACTGTCCGCAACGGCAAAGAGTCAAGAATGACCATTTCCAGCTACTGAGACAGTACAATGATCTTGCAAGTGAACAAGTATGTCTGCACATAACTTGCATGCTTTAATCTGTCTCGGGGGCGCGGTGGCGTTGTGGTAACCGGTTCTCGTCAGATCACCGAAGTTAAGCAACGTCGAGCCCGGCTAGTCCTTGGATGGGTGACCGTCCGAGCGATCGAGTAGGACTCCCACGTTGTGTCCTTGGGCAAGGCACTTAAACCTCGTTCGTCCACATGGGGGCACGATGACGCCATTTACTAAGGCGTACTGCACGTCGACGGTGCGATTGTCTTCAACCAATCTAACCCTTCCTGTGCTGCAGTGCAGAGTTACGATGTTGGGGAGCTGGCAGCTGCTCGTCGTTGCTCGGTGGTTCTCGTCGGGTACCTCGGCGTCCTCCACCCATAAAACTGTCAGACACTATATGACCTAGGCTGTTAAAGTGTCGTGAAACCTTAATAAACAAATAAATAATTTAATCTGTCTCACAATAATTGATGCAGGTCAGTGTGACAATGTTTGCCTGTTTTAGAGCAAGTTTGTTCCTTTGTTAACCCAGGATAATAGAGTAGTTTAAGGCAACAGTCAATCTATCAATTACTTTTTTGATCCATCAAGACGTTTATCATTGGTTAATCGATCAATCGGTTAATCGTTTCAGCGCTAGGTCATCAGTGCCCTCGAGTGAATTACGACCGGTTCACGGCAAGTGTATTGTAGTTTAACCCTTTAGCAACGAATCGGCCGCATCCGCCCGCGTAATATGAAAATTCAGCAGTTGAAAAAAAAA
Organism: Pictodentalium vernedei; assembly: GCA_031216915.1. Classification (NCBI taxonomy): domain Eukaryota; kingdom Metazoa; phylum Mollusca; class Scaphopoda; order Dentaliida; family Dentaliidae; genus Pictodentalium; species Pictodentalium vernedei. The sequence continues at coordinate 12,306,340 of CM062288.1, read as the reverse complement.
AAGTTCAACAAAACCATATCATGTGACCCCTCGTTGGGACGAGCTCGTCGAGCTCGTTCCAACGAGAGGTCACATGATATGGTTTTGTTGAACTTTTTTGAAAAATTTGAAAAAAATGACATTTAAAATAATAAATTTTGATATCGTCTGCGTTGGGTAAAGGGTTAACGTTTGGTTGGCCAGTTACTTAATTCGTTCGTCCGTTCTTTCGTTCATTTCTGTGTTTGTTCCTTCGTTAGTTGGTCAGCACCTTAAACGAGAAGGAGTCAAGTTGGCCATGGTTGGATTCGGATACTGCTTCGATAGTTTGATGTAACAAATTTAGTATTTAAGGTACCCGATCGTCCCCCATTACCCGGACTTTTGGGGGAGCAGCTAGTGTTAAATTCCCAAAGGAAGAGGACTTTTGGGGGAGCAACTTTTGGGTGGAGGAGCAAAAGTACGGCTCCTTGGAGCTAGATCCGCCAAATGGTGTCTCTACTGCCTATATGGTATGCTATGGTATGTATAGTGATAAAGGTAAACACATGGCTATGGGTACATATTATGGGTAAGTGGTGGAAAGATGATGGGAAAATTGGGTTTTCTTTAAAGTTTTTTTTTTTCCGGGAAACGGTTGACGTTGCCATTGACGCCGGAGATGGTTGAAGTAAAAGAAACGGACAAGACAAGACAGGACAGAGACCACACAACGGCAAATTCATCCAAACGAGAGACTACAATGAATCGTGGTACATTTACCGATACGCGATTGTAACTTTTTTCACACAGGGACGAACCATGGTAGCATTTTGTGAAGTGCCCCTCCACTGTTATAGAGCTTCCGCCGCCCCTGCTACTGGGATATACATGAGGTTTATTTTTGTTCTTGATGAATATATTGGTTGCACTTACAAGTGTAAAACAGTACTTTAATTGTGATTCTTGGAAACCCTGCGTAAGAGACTGGTGTAAAAAATAAATATGCTATCACACTTCATTTACTATTTTATTTTGCTCACTACTGTTGATTAACACCTGCTTTGGTACAGCCCGAATCAGTTGTCGCCAAGGACCCATTTGTCATTCTAGAGTGCACTTGTTTGTTGATTCGTTGGGGCTAATCGACACTTGACAGCCAGGGCAACTTCGGGTTGGAACGTTTTATGGGTAGAGGAAGCCGGGGTATCTGGGGGGAGGGGGGGGGGGGGGGGTAAGTGGAGCACCATGTAGTGGCGAACAACTGTCACATTCCCAAGCATACTACTCTTCATAAATAGGGTTAACATATGTTAAAGGCAAGTGCAAGTGCACCATTGTCGTGCAGTAAGCATTTTGTTGCACACTGCGCCGCCCAAACTACAAATAGGGCTGTCTCCCCTCGTTACGCTCGATAGATTGGCATCCGCCGGGCGCCAATGTGCGCGATCGGGATTAAGGTGCAACATAAGAGAAATTTGTTTCCTTTGAAATTCCCACCCCTGATATTTCTTAAATTGAAATTAAAAATACACAAATTATATACAGTGGGGCCCACTTAATTGGATATCTCTTAACTGAGTAACCCTGTTAATGGAATATAATTTCCCAACACAAAACCATTTACCATAGTAACCATACCTCCAGTACAAATTTGACCTGTTAATTGAATATGGAGTATAGAGTAAACTCCTGTTAATTGAATAAAAAATCTTGCAACCTGTCGAGAATTTACCCTGTCTTGCACCAGTTTTTCTTTGTTTATGGGCCTATTTGGCCTCACTACATCCAATACAGGTATTTAATCTATTATATCTTGTTTGACAGAGCTCATGGAGCTCTGTCAAACAAGATATAATAGAATAAATGGTAACTTTATCTCTAGAATACAGGAAAGTGACAATCCATTTTAATGGAATACTCCTGTTAATTGAATATTATTCATTGGCAATGTGGCTATTGAATTAACAGGGTTGCACTGTACCACAATGAAGGTTGTGATAAATAGAACAGGAAAAACACAGGCAGTCAACTCACGGAGTTGTCAGCAGTCACCAATGGTTCCTGGAAGTCTCTGCTTCCATATTCGTACCGAAACTGACAGCAAAATAATATTTCACGAGAAAAACTCGTAGCCAAGTTTGCTTCAGATATTCAAGAACAATGCTAGGACGTAAACATTCGACAGAGCTGCGTGGTGGTAAATTCCAAAGCTGGAGGCTATGTTCACATCGTAGGTTCAATTTCGATTTTCGGCCAAGGTCATCGGGCGGAAACAGCATCGATATATACTATTCAAACAAAGTAGGGGATATTCTTTTGAAATATTATTTTATTATCAGTTCTGGTATGTAATATGTAATATAGTTTATTTAACGGTATAAATCAAATACAATTACAATGTAATAACAACACTATAAATTTACAATTGGTTTATTACACCGTCGGGAGATGACATAGCCAGGTTGGCTGTCTACCTGTCATCTCCCACCAATTTTGAACTCCAACATTGCCAACAGTTACACCGTAAGCCTCTAGACTTGTGGATTTACAGACCTAGTGACTCCTTTATACATTTAAAGGTGGACGAGTTATCCAGGAGCAATTATTCAGAAGCAAGTAATAACAAGGGTAATTATACGGACACTGGAAAGAATAAATAATGCGCAGATATTTCAAGTCAAGACAACAGAATAACTGCACAACGTTCTGTAGAAGTGTGAAATTTTCAAAGGAATACGGTAGCAGACTTCCAGGAACCAGTGGTGCCTGATGACAACTCTATGAGTTGATTACATATGTGTTTCGTGTTCTATACATCTCATCCTTCATTTTGATGTATAATTTGTGTACATTTAATTTGAATTTAAGGAATATGAGAGGTGGAAACTTCAAAATAAACAAAATTCCATTACTTATATAGCCCCTTAAAGAATATCAGAGGTGGGAATTTCAAAATAAACAAAATTTTATTCCTTATATAGCACCTTAAAAAAAGGAAATCCCTCTGCCCTCTTTATCACTCACATTAAATGTATATATATGCCTGATATGCCAGTCATTGCCAGACCAGCGACATTTGAGGCGAAGAAAGAGTTCACGACTGCCATTACAAAAGACTTGATTGACAACCGACGAAGAACAATCAGTATAACTTTCACCCTGACTTTCACTCGTTGTGAACTGAAAGAACATGAAATTATAAAACCATTTTGAACTTACCGCAGCTGTATGTGGCTTCCAGTGTTCAACACTTCCTGCTATTTCACCAACAAGTCCTTCCCACTGATCGGGCGTACAACATCCCTGCACTGATAAAACGAACAGCAAGCAAGCCAAAATACTCGATGTAAACCTCAGCATTTTCTTATCAAACTTCAGGCAACAGATTGATGATACTGGTGACAGATTTCAAATGTCTGAATTTCCGTGCGACTTGTGAACAATCAATCAGGTGATCGTGTGGCGAGAAGCAATAACAGAACACACCATCAGGCGAATTCATTTGGAACCTGGGTGCACACCAGAGGTGATATTTTTTTCAGAACGAACAGCTGATGCAGTGCACGTGGTAAATGGTGAGTTGTCAACTCAAGGTTGGAAAACGAGAAAATAGATTTACTGAGTTCGTTGAATTGCATGGTGAGTGGGTTGACTCATACGCCGACTGCAGAATTGAACACATGTGGAAGTAACTACGGAAGGAAAAAGTGGTATCAAATCGAAAAAATGATCGAGAAGACCAAGGGCGCCAGATGCATTCTTGGGCATGGTGGATACTTGGACAGGCTCTCAAAATGCAATGGCGTCATGCCAACGATGCACGGAGAGGGGGTGCATGCCCCCCCCCCCCCACCACCACCACCAAACATTTTCCGTGAAGGCCTGGGAAGTGCCATTTCCGGCAATCTGGGAGGCATTTTTTGCAAAATTGTGGGGCACGCTACGCGCCAACCGATGGAGGCGCTCCGCTTAGATGGTGTTACCGATCCGCCCCACCCCTCCCCCAGATTTTCCCTAGCATAACGCCCCTGGCAAAATGGGGCGCTAGATTCTGGATAGGTGCTGCATAAGTAAGGGAAATTTGTTTTCTTTGAAATTTCCACTTCTGATATTTCAATTCAATTCGTTCATTTGTCTTTTTCCTTACAATGGCGTAAGACGATATTTAAACACACATATTAAGGTGCTATATTAGTAATGGAATTTTGTTTAGTTTGAAATTCCCACCTCTGATATTCCTTAAATTCAAATTAAATATACACAATTTATACATCAAAATGAATGTTGGGAGGTATAGAACACAGAAAATATATGAAATCAGCTCATAGAGTTGACAGCAGGCACCACTGATTCCTGGAAGTCTGCTATCGTACCAGAACTGATAAGTAAACAATATTTGACGAGAACAACTTGTGGCCAAATATGCCTCACATATCCAAGAACAAAGCTATGTCATCAAAAATCTTCATAACGCAGTGGCAGAGCAGCATGGGGGTAAATTTCAAAACCTTTGCTTTTGTTTACGTTCATTTGAACTAACGATTTGCAGTCAACGTCATCGGACGGAAAAAATCGTCCATATACAGCGCCGTCTAAAATCAAATAATAGGAAGGATCGCCTTAATACAGCATACTATGATTATACAGAGGCTGCAAAGTTGTCATATTCTATGCAAGATATCATGATACCTGTTGACATTTCTTAGAATTGCGATTTTGTTTTTTGTTATTTGATGTTTTTCGTAATATCAAGTGATTTGCGCATGTCTTTCGAACATGGAATCCATCTTCAATAAACAAAATGCAGACAGTATTGTCCTTTTCCCAATGCAGTCCTGTCGCTGCTTTCGAAAGTGCTTTGAATGCCTAGCTTTGTTCTTGGATGTCTGAAGCACATTTGGCCACAAGATGTTCTCGTGAAATATTATGTTATTATCAGTTCTGGTACGAATACAGTTAAAGACTTACAGGAACCAGTGGTGCCTGTTGTCAACTCTATGAGTTGATTAAATGTGTGTTTTGTGTTTCTATAAATCTCAACCTTCATTTTGATGTATAATTTGTGTATATTTAATTTCAATTTATGGAATACCAGAGGTAGTAATTTCAAAATAAACAAAATTCCATTACTTTATATAGTACCTTAAATATACACAAATTATACATAAAAATGAAGGTTGTGATGTATAGAACATGAAAAATATATGAAGTCACCCACAAAGTTGTCAGCAGGCACCAGTGGACAGTAAACTTTCTGTCGAATGTCTACATTACACAGTCATCTGTCCTTCGTTATTTTTATTTGATGTTTTGTGTAATTTTGTATCTCGAATTATTCCGTTTTGTTATTTTATTCTATAATAAAAATCTTTGAAAAAGTATCGTTTGAATTACACGGCGCCCCGTGGCCACCGACTCGAGCTGTTAAAACGTCAAAACAAAGTTTGTTCATAAAGGGGGTAGGAGGTTAACGACACTTCAGTGGTAGTTTCGTTGATGGACTAGACTGGAGTAAACAGAGTGAATCACCGAGCAGTGATGAGTAACTGTCACACCCTCCAACTTATTAACTACGAACACAAGTAAAGTTAGCGTCTATTGAAGACCAGCCTTTTTATTATTATTTATTTTATTATTGTTCTTTGTAATTCCCATCCACAGTAACACTAAACCACGCGGAAAATGAAAATCTGTTCCTCACATTTGTGCGGAACAGAAATCGTTGACGGACTACTTTTAAATAGAAGCGAAATTTCTCTGAAATTTTCTACAACTCGAGCAACGCAATTACAATTTGAATCGCTAGCGATAGCTGGTAATCGTCCCATGAGTTCCAATTAGTGACGTAGGGGATGGGCCTGCAGGGCCCGCATTGCGTGGGGGGGGGGGCGGCTAGAAGGGGGCGGCTAGAAGGGAGGGGGCGTCTTGAAGGACGTCCCAACGCTGGAAGAAAGAGGGAAAGGGACAGAGAGAGCAAGACTGTGTACCAAATACACAAAATTTCAAACTCTCACTTCCACACGACGTACACTTTGTAGTCTATGTATTATTCTTTTAACCCTTTACTTAACGTAACGGCCAAAACCGGTCAGCGCTATTCTCAAAAATCGCCAATTAATTTTCATTATTTTTTTCATTTTTTGTCTCAAAAACATAGGTTATGACCCCTCGTTGGAACGAGCTCGTTCCAACGAGGGGTCATAGCCTATGTTTTTGAGACAAAAAATGAAAAAAATTAGTTATTCAAGAATTATTTTTGCAAGTGTCGTCTGCTTTTCAGGTTAGGTAAAGGGTTAAGTGAACGCTTCATCATTCTAACTGATAGGGGTGAGAAATGAACAAAAAACATGGTGCCTCTCAAGTCACACCTGTTATGCGTGCATGCGTGTATCGTTGGTTGGTGGGGGTGAAACTTAAAACATGTAATGAAAAAATCTACAGAGTCGTACTTTTAGAATCGATCCTATAGGCTACACCATTTAATTTATGGCGTATGTATTACGTGAAATCCTGTATGCTGTGCACGGTAACAACACTAAATTTGCTCCCGTTTTAAAGGCAACCACCATTATGAAAGGGCCCCCGTCTCTATCTCGCGGGCGGGCCACACGATTTTCCGCTACGCCACTGGTTCCAATGTGTTTTAAGTATAAGCAGGCACACAGAACACATTGGAACTCGGGGATGAAATGGTAACACGGGTTCCCCTCGCACATTTGGTTGGCGATAAAATGTTATTTTTGTTGATAGTTGTCAAATGAATTGCTGAGTGTCCTTCTAATTTTTGCCTCCAGACACTTCGTTTAAACTTAAAGGTTATGCTCCGATTATCCTCCAGACACTTCGTTTAAACTTGAAGGTTATGCCCCGATTATCCTCCAGACACTTCGTTTAAACTTGAAGGTTATGCCCCGATAATAAAATGTATGAGACCCGATGATGATGATGGCCGGAGAGGAGTTGGGCTATACATTAAAGAAGGGCTAACATGTAAAGTCAGAAGAGACATCTCGGTCTTCATTCCTCATGTCTTCGAATCCCTATTTATAGAAAAAAAAGATAAACATAACTCCAAAATTTTTGGCATCATATATCGACCCAACACCCCACCTAAAGCCACATCAACCTCTTCTTATCAAAATTAACTGAAATAACGGATGTTTTGAATTCCGAAAATAAAAAATTTATATTATAGGAGACCTGAACCTCGACCTTTTAAAGGCATCCACACACTCCAAGACAGAAGAATTTTTTGATCTCATGTTTAGCCAGGGATTTTTACCTTATATTACTAAGCCGACGAGAGTTGCTAGACATTCTGCTAGTCTGATAGACCATATCTTTACAAACAATACTTCACAAACAGCACTACCGGGAATAATTTTATCGGATGTATCAGACCATTTTGTGTTTTTTTACATTGAAGTTACACCCAAAACATGTAATGCGCCACTGTTTACTCTGAAACAAATTACAAACGCAGAAAGAATCGTCGAATTCAAAACACTTCTCTCAGAGAGTGATTTTAACCCGGTAATGGAGTCGAATTGCCCCAACGAGTCATACAAAACCTTTCTTAGCATCTATATGAAAGCCTACGATAAAGCTTTTCCGCACAAACGTGTTCGTCAGAATAAGAAATTTATTAAGAAGCAGCCTTGGATGACAAGGGGGCTTATCAAATCCTATCAATAAAGAAAAATTCTACAACAAAAATCTTAAGGCCCCCAACGAACAGAACGTATTAAATTACAAAAACTATTGTAGAATCTTCAACAAGGTCAAAAAGCAGTGCAAAACCATTTATTATAGAGACATCTTAAACGAAAATAGAAGCACTATGCGAAGAACATGGCAAATCTTAAACGAAGCTATAAATAAGGGAAAACGCGAAAGAGGGTTGTCGTCGTTTTTATACAGGGTGATTTAGAAACAAAAGAAGCAAATAACATAGCAAACAAATTCAACATTTTTTTATCAGCATTGGAAAGGATGTAGCCGACCAGATTCAGAAACCAAACAAGTCCTATTTAGACTACATGAACACTAATATCTCCAACAACTTTTATTTGTTACCCACAGATCACACAGAGGTCAGCCGAATAGTAAATAAAATGAAGCCCAAATTATCAAAAGACTGCGATGGTATAACTAGCAGTCTTCTTAAACAAACAATAAACGAAGTATTGGATCCCCTCACACATATTATTAATAATTCTTTTATTAATGACAAAGTACCTGATAGGATGAAGATTGCAAAAGTGATACCTATATTCACAATAGTCGACGACCATAGATTTACCAATTACTGACCTGTTAGTATACTTCCCGCGTTTTCAAAAGTACTGGAAAAGCTAATGGAAACGAGACTTACGAATTTTCTAAATAGATTCAATATTTTATACCCCAACCAGTACGGATTTAGAAAACGCCATAGCACCATTCACCCAATCCTCCAACTTCTGAAAAGCACCGCAATAGAAAACAATAGACAAGAAAAGAACAGCACTTTAGCACTGTTCTTGGATTTGTCAAAGGCCTTCGACACGATAAATCACGAAATTCTATTATGTAAACTCGAAAAGTATGGTATCCGAGGCCTCGCGAATAATTTGTTCAGAAGTTACCTGTCTGACAGGCTTCAGTATGTTATGTACGAAGAACACAAATCAGATTCAGCGAAACAAAGTCGTGGTGTCCCACAGGGCTCAATTCTGGGCCCTATGCTCTTCCTTTTATATATCAACGATATTAGTAAATCCACATCACTCGATCTATTGTCGTTTGCGGGTGATACCACGGTACACTGCTCCGGTTCAGACGGGAATGCCATAACACACTATTTCAACAACGAAGTTCAAACAATATTTGAATGGTGCTCGGCGAACCAAGTGCTGTTGAATGCCAAAAAACACACTTATATTATACTTAACCCAAATAAAAGTAAGAATAATAATTTCTGTCAAGAGATAAAATAAATAATCAAAAGATAAGCAAAGTCGGGGGAAGTGAGACAGAAAAATCTCTAAAATTTCTTGGAATAAGCATTGATGAACACTTAACCTACAAAGCTCATATATCTAGGCTATGCTCGAAAATCGCTCACGCAAATTATAACCTCAACAAAGTAAAACATATTCTCCCACGCAAAGTCCTGAAAACATTGTACTACGCCCTGGTTCATAGCCATCCTGTTTACGGGATTTTAGCATGGGGCAATTCAAGAGCTATTAATAAACCGGTTATCATGCAAAAGCGCTCATTAAGAATAATAAATAACAAAAAATACAATTCCCATACAGATCCCTTATTTAAGGAAAATAAAATACTCAAAGTAGATGATTTGTTCAAATTGCATGCATTACTGTTCGCGCATGACTTGCAAAATGGCAGATTACCGGCTTCTTTTAGCGATATATTCAAGTTTACTGACAACCCACTCGGTAGGACAACCCGACAGTCGGGACATTTATACATAGAAAAAACACGTACACGAACCGTAGATAAACTTCATCTATACGCCATCCCGAAACTATGGAACGCTTTAGACGACACAGTTCGAATTATCAGTAACAGGGCTACATTTAAGAAAACATTGACCTCAACATTCCTTTCGTCGTATTCGACTTATAATAATCCCTAGTGCCCAGCCTGTACTTAATAAATATTGATCATAGTGACCCATTAGCAGATTAAACAAATCAGCAATAGAAACATACTAGTCGTGCGATATGTCCTAATCTTGCACCCTCGTCCAATGCAACCTGCAGAGTTTTTCCCTCTAATTGCCCCACTAACCTCGCGTTGAGCCACACACGGTTAAGAAGCTGTAAACAATACTCTTGAGGAACAAATTTGCGTTCGGGAACACGTATTTAAGCAAGTGCTTGGTCAAGTCGGTCGGCTAATCATGGGGAGTCGCATGCGGTGAACTGACCGACACCTAAATGCTGTCAGCTAGTTTACGGCATTCACCCCATGGTGCGCCCACCGATATAGACCCCTCGTCCAATTATAAAGATCATTATCTTCTCAAGTTGGAACAATATTAACCACTCGATTTGCCTGATTGTGGCTCTTGAACTTTACGCTGAGCAATGATGGTAATTTAGAAAACAGGTTGCTCTCTGCCTAAACAGAAACATCACCCGCCCACTGGCTCTTTATCCTAGCTTCTCACACTTGAACATAGTTTCGACCCAAGGAACGGAAAAACCGGCATCCCAATCATAGACCGGATGGATCGCTCCATGTTTACTCATCTAGTCACAGTCTGTTCGCGAGTTCTGTTTCCTTTATGGGGTGGCAGGTAGACAGCCAATCTGGCTATGCCACTTCCCACGGTATGCTATTTGTTAATCATGTATAATATTTATTTTTGTTTACATCTTACATATATGTATACCGTGAAAAAAGAATCTGAATCTTAATCTGAATCTAATTGTTTTTATAGACGTGAAGGCGTGTAATAAACACAGAACGACACACGTTTGTGAATGGGTTAATCGATATGGTGCTTGTGCGATCGCGGAAGGATGGAACTCGAGACGTGTGGCCTCTCGTGTTATCCTTCCGCGCTGGCACTCATGCCATATCGATTAACCCATTCACCGGCGTGTGTAGTTTTGTGTATGTACGCCCGTGCACCATATGGCAATCGTGCTAAAGTGTCTTGCCCAAGACCATGACGCTGTTACTGCTGGTCAGGATCGAACCTTCGAGCTTGGAAGCAAAACAATGAATGAGTGGGCACGGTGGCTCAGTAGGTAGAGGTGCAGGCTGCAAGACGTGAGGTCATCGGTTCAAATCCTACCTGCGGTAACTGCGTTGTCTCCTTGTCCTTATTCGATAAATGGAGGTGCCTAAGGCCAGACGTTTTCCAAAAAGGTATTCTCAAAAAGGGATTTCACAGAACGTGGCCATTAAATATTGAGATGAGGTAAAGATGGGTGATAAATTAGACCTCGTTGAGGGATTTTCTCATGGCCCTCATGGCCCTCATACGAACAAAGGGGTGCTGAAGGCCAGACGTTTGTCATTTAGGGGTGCTGAAATTGGGGTGCCATGGGTCGAGATGATAAAATGAACTGACTGGATGATCTAGATAAATGGATGCAACATCAAGAGTACTCGGAATAGGGTCAGAACTAACCAGAACATACCAGAAAAGCTAAATATAGTAACAATAGTCTCTTCTACTCTACTGGAGTATACTCCAGAGCAAAGGAACAGGGTCGGGTTAGACGAAAACTATAGTATAGATAGATAGAAGAAAATGATTTTGAAAGAATCAGAACTAGTACAATTTGTCCGGTTATTTGTGGTAATTCTGTTGATTGGGGAAAATACTCTTGTACAAAGGAACAATCCGTCCGAACATACCCCTGTCCTATTGTAAGCCTTTGGATAACATAGCAACCACGTGCTATCATAGAAACCAATATGGCGGCCTCCAGTATTCAAAATGGACGCCGCAAACAGATGTGCCGTTTTAAAGTTTGTGTGTCATTTGTGCTTATCTTCCACTTTGCTGTAACAGGAAGTTTTGTTCGTGAGATTTTCACTATGTGTACAGTGCGTGTTTTATATGACCTCGTTTCTTTTCTGAACTTCACGACATTAACAAAATCCCATTGTGGTTGAGGAGTGTTTGTGTTTGCTTTTGCTTTCCATTGAGATTTGTTTACACAATGTGGTGTTTTTTCTTTGGGGGGATTCTTTTTCATGAGAGGTGTTTCTTTTTAAAAGCAAAATCAACTTTTCTATCTCCGCTACCCCATATATTTTCTTAGACAATGGAGTAATGGAGTGTAGCTAATGGGACATGGGGATTTAACAGTCGGGACATTTCATCTGCATTGAAGTACAAGGGTGGTGCCAGAGATGCCGGAGCGGGGATACACCCGCATCGAGGATGGTTAATCCCCCTACTCCCGTCGAGGAAATTGGCCAAATTCGGGGAGATAAAACAAGAGGTGTGTAACGCCAAGCGAAGCTATCCCCCCCCCCCCCCAAAAAAAAAAAAAAAAAAAAAAAAATTAGGTATGGGGTATGAGTGTTTTTTCAGCACAAAATCATTCTAAATCCGGCATATCACATCTTGGAGCAAGCCTAAATGGCCGGGGGAAGGGGTCATAGGAGCATAGGAGTCGAATTATTAATTTTTATTTTTGCATAAAATCACTTGAAATCCTTCAAATTGCATTTTGGACCAAGAAATGTTTTACACTCATCTGACCCCAGGGTAGCGGGGTGGATGGGGGCTTAAGGGTCAGTTTTAAATACTTTTTGGGGGGAGAGGGGGGCATTCTGGCTAAACGCATCTTGGATCGAAAAAAAATAAACAAAGTTTGGACATAAAGATAGAGAAAATACTCCCGAAGACGCGTGAGCAGTATATCATGTACCCGGGTGACCCCTATCAGCAGGCCCCCGGAAGTGACATCATGTTACGTAACCAGTGGTGCAATGTTGTTTTGTCATGGTAGTCCGCGTAAGCGGCCATGTCCTAACGTGACTGCAATTTGCGAACGGAATAAAAAGGAATGAAGCGTTATATATCCTCATGTTATTTTTTATCAAATACTCAGTAGAAGTACCCGGATTAAGAAGTCCAACAAGTATTCTCCCTTTTATACCCTGCAAAATGGGTTGACCAGATATCCTCAGATATGTATCCCCAAAAGGTATCCTGCAATAGTACATAAGCCTGTTATAAGTATCATCAAATACCCGAATGTGTCTATGTGAAGTGCGCACATTGTGTATTATCACATATCAGCACATCCAAGATGCACCTATGTGCTACCCGTAATATGTTCACATTGTGACACATTGTGTATAGACAAGTCAGAAGTGGTGTTTTAAGGCCTATGAAGGTCTTGGGGTGGCCTATCCGTCTAGGCCAAACGGGTACTAGAGGCATAACTATCTTCAAATAAATATCCTCAGATAAGTATCTCAAAAAGGTATCCTCAAAAGGTATCCTCAAATGATACATTGCCATATCGCAGGTATCCTCAACGGGTATCCTCAAATGATACATTACCATATCATACGTATCCTCAAATACCAGCAGGTGCCCATGTGCTAGTGCACAATGTGTCACAGTGGGCATTAGCACACAAACACATATCGGTACATCCAAGATGTGCCTACGTGCTACCTGTAATGTGTACGTTACAATTTGTGGCACAATATTTACTAAAACACAGGCACATCCCGGTACGATCAACATACAGTTTCTAATATGTAAGGTACCCTAACTTGCACTAGGCTTAGGCATTGTATAGATTGAAGCAGGCTTACATGACTGGAGCAATCTGGTTGAGGCTGTTAACCCTTTACCCAACGAAGAGAATATCAATATTTATTATTTTAATTACTATTTTTTAAATTTTTCAAAGAAAATTCAACAAAACCATATCATGTGACCCCTCATTGGAACGAGCTCGATGAGCTCGTTCCAGTGAGGGGTCACATGATATATTTTTTTTTAAATATTTTGAAAATTTTTTTTTTTCAACTGCTCAATTTACAAATTACGCTAGCTGATGCGGGCGATTCGTTTGATGTAGGATTAAAGACCTCACCGTGGGTGACCGTCGCTTACAGAAATGGCCGTGATACTTTCTTTTCGTAACTCAGGTTTTTTGAGACATGTGCCGCTGCTACCCGTAATGTGTACCCTAACGTGCACGAGGTCTAGGCACTGTATAGACTGATAGGGTTAGCTACGAAACTTATAGTAGTGCTACAAGTCAGTAATGGCAAGACACTCTAGGACAAGACAGGACATTGGCAATCAAGAGTACATGGCAGTAATGTCAAAAGACAGTAAGGTGGCCCTGGAGCTATGACGGAAGGTCTAGAACCCAAGGGCTGAATAAGGTGAATAAGGCAAGGTGCTGTATAGGAGCTAGGAATCAAATCTATCTTCATATAGATATTTTCCAAAAGGTATCCTATAAAAGGTGTCAAATGGTATCCCCAAAGGGTATCCTCAAAATGCTACTTTACCATGTCACAGGTATCCCTAGATACTCATATATGACTACGTACCGGTGCACAAAGTGTCAGATTGTGCAAAAACACACAAGCACATATAGACACATCCAAGATGTGCCAATGTGCTGCCTGTAATGTGTTCACACTGTGCAATAGCACAAAACACATCTAGGGAAATCAGAATACTTTATTGGGAGATCGGGAAGTCATAACATAGCTTGTAGATACATAGGGATTTGGGAAAATTCGAGCAAGTACTCCAGTTCAAAACAACGCACCCTTTAGCGCTGTGTGCTACTATTATAAGCCCAAGATGGGTTTCTTCGAGTCCATTTCGGTAGTTTGGGTTGTTTTTGGTGGTTTGCGGAGATTGTCGGATCTATTTGGGTAATTAAATTGAATCTCATACAAAGCAGTGCGTCTTATAGTACTACGTGTGCTACTCTTATAACCCCATGGGTATTCGCCATGTCCGTTTCTGTAGTTTTGTGTTGATTTTGGTGATTTGGAAGATTGTCGGGTTGTTTGTGGTAATTAGATTGACTCTTATACAAAGGAACACACCGTTCGAAATTCTGAACATAACCCCTTCCATTGGGAAGGTTTTGGGTAACATAGCACCCACGGGCTATTATAGACACTAAGATGGCCGCCTCCGTCATACAAAATGGACGACGAAAACACGTATTACCCTAACACGCGCTGCGGATGAGCACTGGCACCACGTATCACTGTGGTAATGACGTCATAACATGACCGCTCTCGCGGGCTCATGACAACTAAACATGGTGCAACTGTATCACGTGACATAATGTCACTTCCCGGCTCATGATATACTACTCACGTGCACAATAGGAATAAGTTATAACCCGATGGGCAAAACATCACTGCATATGGAATATACCCATAGCAGCTTGGTGTACCAAATGTTCACCACGAGTGGTGAAGTGGTGTTAACCGCGAGCCTTCGGCGCACGGTTAACACCATTTCACCACGATTGGTGAACATTTGGTACACCAAGATACTTTGGGTATATTTTATTTATACCATGATCGTCAGATTATTAAGAGTCGCTATTATTTTTTTCTCGATTTTACTGAGCAGTAGCCGTACAATCGTGCGAATTTGTTTTTGTTTACATGAGCATCCGTGGGCGGTACTTCCGCTGTCAAATTTATCACCGAAACGAAATAGAAAAAGAAACAGGGCCTTTTTCATTTTAATAACATAATAACATACTGTTTCAAGTTATGGATGCTTTATGAGTATGAGACAAATCATGTTTGTTAATTTTTGGTATCTTATGAGGTAAACGCATTCAAAAATGTAATAAATAATTGCCACTTTCATATCATTCTTCGCGAGACGACGTGCGATAAATTTAGACAAGTTCGCATTCAGGCCGACGTCACAAAAGGTCAACTTGTTACTGTAAGTGTAAATTTCAACTTTCGAAATCCCATTGCTGTTGTGTTCACCACGTTTGGTGTATAAAGCTAAAATTTATGTCATAGGCTTTTCATATATAGTAGAATAGGTAACCATGGTATAAATAGAGGATGTCTAGTATTTTTGAGTGGATACCGAAAATTATCTCATGAGTGACCGATATAAATGTATTACCATTTATCTCGGTCACGCGTGAGATAATTTTCAGGACATTGTATCTACTCAAAACACTGGATTTTCTTTTTATTATACGCTTTTTTTAAAAATCTGATAATTCCACTCGTTTCAACCATGAATTGATGTATGAAAGTAAAGAGCGCATTGAATCATTGATACGCGGAAGTGATTTCATCGATATTCGGAACAGATAGCGTCTTTCGATCTGATTCAGTTGGCGGGTTTCTAGTCCAAACATGGCCTGAATGTCCGTAATACAAGTTTTTGATTTGGTACATCGTTTGAAAGGACGTACAAACCAAAAACTTATATTACAGACTTTCAGGCCATGTTTGGACTGGCGGTTTTCATGCATCAATTCAAGATGAATACGTGTTGAATTATTGCTGGAAATTATCGGTATCCACTCAAAAACATTAGATTTTCTTTTCATTATACATTTCTAGAACGAACTGATCATTTCCTGTGATAATTTGACTCGTATTCACTTTGAAGTGATGCTTTGAACGCCGCCATTTTGATTGATACCGTGGAAGTGAAAATATTTGAGTTCATGTTAATTTGGCTTCCCGCTGTTACCGGCTTTATTGACATAACTTTTTATTTTGATATAAATGGTCGGGGTCATAGGGGAGGGGCTGACGCAACCGGGGATCATAGGTGGAGGGGTTCACACAACCGCTGTTGAAGTATTGAATATAGATTCGTTCCAGCTTGTAATTATACGAGACTAAATATGATATTTGGACTCATGGTCGATTATACAAAATTAATGGATTGAATGTTTGATCAGTCGGAGTTTGAGCCACCAGTCGGAATAAATTGAGTTTGCACCCCCAACCAATCGGCCATCTTCGCGACGTCTCTTGGGGTACCCCCACGCACACACACGCACGCAATCACGTAAGCACGCACGCACTAATTCTAAAACATGACTGTCATTTGAAAAACACACACAAGCCCGTGCCAGTCTTCGTCTGAGGCCATCCACAGCACTTTCGTCGTACTGTAGCCAGCGCGTTCCACACTTCCATGCTGCTGTCGAAAGGAAGATGAACCAAGTAATCATGAGGGCTTCATCTAAAAAGCTAGATTCCAGCCATCGTTTTTGACGGTGTGCAATGGTCTAGTGGTTTAGACGCTGGACTCCTGAATGCCAGGCGGTGTTGCCGAGGGTTCGAATCCCGGCGGGTGATCAGAAACCAACATTCAAAATTCCTCTAAAACATGATTGTGTCATTTGAAAAAACACACACTAGCCCGTGCCAGTCTTCGTTTGAGGCCATCCACAGCACTTTCGTCGTACTGTAGTCAGCGCGTTCCACACTTTCATGCTGCTGCCGAAAGGAAGATGAACCAAGTAATCATGAGGACTTCATCTAAAAAGCTAGATTCCAGCCATCGTTTTTGACAGTGTGCAATGGTCTAGTGGTTTAGACGCTGGACTCCTGATTGCCAGGCGGTGTTGCCGAGGGTTCGAATCCCGGCGGGTGATCAGAAACCAACATTCAAAATTCCTCTAAAACATGATTGTGTCATTTGAAAAAACACACACAAGCCCGTGCCAGTCTTCGTCTGAGGCCATCCACAGCACTTTCGTCGTACTGTAGCCAGCGCGTTCCACACTTTCATGCTGCTGTCGAAAGGAAGATGAACCAAGTAATCATGAGGACTTCATCTAAAAAGCTAGATTCCAGCTATCGTTTTGGACGGTGTGCAATGGTCTAGTGGTTTAGACGCTGGACTCCTGATTGCCAGGCGGTGTTGCCGAGGGTGCGAATCCCGGCGGGGGATCAGAAATCAACATTCAAAATTCCTCTAAAACATGACTGTGTCATTTGAAAACACACACACACACACACACACACACACACACAAACATCACATTGTCACTAACATTTTGCACGCACTTCTGTTGTGCATTATGTATTCATTTCATCCTTTTCAGGTTCAAGTATAATTAATAGGATCACGTATCTACTGTGATGTAGTTTTATTCAGCGTGCAATAGACATCTGTCAAGCTCTTAAAATGGCGAGTTTTAGACGGGCCTACTCATGATTATGGTTATATAACTTTTTATGATGGATACGAGAATCTGTAAGTCGTATGTAATGTGTTTTTGAAGGATTATTGTGGGATCTCATCGGGGGTTCTCATGTGAGGTCACGTGACCAATGACGGCATGTTGGGTTGGGACGGCAACCCCGCATGAGCTGCATGTTGTGACGTCATTACCATAGGGACACGTGGTGTTATTGCGCATGCGCATGTTAGCGTGACACGTGTTTCTGTCGTCGATTTTGTATACTAGAGGCCGCTATCTTGGTTTCAATGGTGACAAGTGGCCGCTATTTTGATAGTACACAATGTGTGGACATCACCTGCAGCACGCGGTGGATATACCGATATGTGCTTGTATGATAGTGCACCATGTGCCCACAACTCAGCCAGCACATACAAGTATTTTCGAATATCTACAACATGGTGATGTCCTATTTGAGGATATCTTTTGGTGAATACCTATGGAAGGATATCTGTCTCAAAATAGTTATGGCTTCTGACATCTGTTCGGCGCATAGTTTCTAGATCTTCACAGGCATTTATGACTCCGGCGCCATTATACTGCGACTTGTCCATAATCATCACCACATGTCCTGTGATCAGCTATCAATGTATTCACCCGATACTATTATCTATCACCATTTCAACCTTGAACCATTACTGCTAACTTGTGGTACTGCAATGGGTTTGCTAGATATGTCTGACCCAGTTCGATCTCTGCTCTCGGACAAGTCTTTTTGACGAGTTCATCAGAACGCTCCATTCACCAAAACCTTCATCAGTCTATACGATTGTTTCACCTAGTGCATGCTAGGGTGTAAAAACCAGTCTGCTGGTTGTACAGAGAAAAACGTGTGCGATAGTGAACAATATGTACACATCACATGTAGAACATGGGCACACATTGGATGTACTGATATGTGCTTATGTGAAAATGCACAAGGTCACACATTGAATGTGCCGATATTTGTTTATGTGAAAAATACACAATGTGTGCACATAAAACAGCACATTGGCACATACGGATATTTGAGGATACCTACGACATGGTGATTTATTATACATGTATGAGGATACCTACGACATGGTGATTTATTATACATGTATGAGGATACCTACGACATAGTGATTTATTATACATGTATGAGGATACCTACGACATGGTGATTTATTATACATGTATGAGGATACCTGTCAAGGAAACCTTTTGAGGATATCTTTTGGAGGATACTTTTTAGAGGACATCTTCTGGGGGATACTTATGTCCAATAGTAAGCAATGCGTATTGGTCGCCATAGTAACATTTGCATTCAAGCAGCCATATTGCTGTGCCATACAGTGCATGACATTATTTGTGAGGTTACACTGCAATACATTATAAGAAATAATATGTTTTCGGGGAGGGGGGTGGGGGAGGGCGTACGTTATAGTACAGTGGAACCACGTGATCAGTGTCGTCAGCAATGACGTCATTTGGTGTAAATAGAAGACCCGTACATACAAATGCTTGTTGCAAGTAATTACACAAACGGATAGTGTTTATTTCACGGAAGTCATTGAAGAGATCACGTAACCCAGGTCGTCCCCGAACACACGACAGATCAAAAGCAACGCCCTTTAAAGATAGCTATGGTTATTTCCAATAACGCATTGCAAAACTAAAATATACTCAAATTATACACCAAAAGTGAAGGTGGTGGTGTATAGAATACGAAATGGATATGATTTTGACACTCATAATTGATAGCAGGCATGGATTGTTCATGAAAGTCGTACCATAACTCAATACACTATTATTTTATCAGAATTCTTGACCAAATCGGTTTCATATATCCAACAAGTAAAAAGTTGACACAGCCAATAGAGGCTCCCCGCAATGCAAATTGATGGAAACCTATTGATTTTTTTCAAATGCAGAACTGTGAAATGGTTTAAGCCAAATAAAAAAAAATGCAAAAAACTTGTGGAAGGACAGGGGTAACAATACACAGTAAACTTGTATTAGAAGCTGCCTGGGAAGGGGATTAAACTGACCTTTGAAGACAGGTCACTGTTTAATTAGGGTGGATGTATTATCAGGTTTGATTATACATGTCCTGGGCATGTAATAGGATACCATAATAAATGTTAAAACTTTACCATTTTGCCACTTTTCAAGGGTCATAACTCTGGAACGGTAAACGGACTAACGGTTAAAATCGAATTGTACCTGTATGGCACGATGGGTAGTAAGGTCGTACATCAAAGCAAACTAGAGTTATCATCCAGAACCTCCCCCACCCCCTCGAGTTACCTCACGTAGGAAATTCAAGCTTTCGCAGAAATTCAGGATAAATCCCGTAATCACACAAAATTTAGGGAAAGGTTGGAGGAAGAGGTAACAGATGAAATACCATTTGCAATACTAACCTTCGCGAAAATTGTCCAAATGACACAAAATAAAATTGAAACTAAATTCTGCAAGAAGTATTTTTTAATTCTAGAAAATGGTAGAAAAAGATACATCATAACAAACAACATTTAAGTCATGAAAGCACTTATTTGTTTTTCGTTTTGTCAAAACAATTTACTATTAAAAATATCACATATTTGGACATTCTCTCGAGATTCTAACTGGTGAGGTGATAAAATGAGCAACCACGTAAATTTCTAATATGTGTGGAACACATGATTTACGAGACCTCTGACGTTCAATGACTCATTTTGTCATTTTTAATTTGAAAAAATAAAACATTCCTCCAGAAACAAACTGTAGGTACTGCAATCCAAAGGCTTCATATTCTTTCGATGCTCTTTAAAATCTTTGAAGTAAAAGTAAAACACTTTTTTCAAGCCTTATCTATTGTTTGTAAAAAAAAGTTGAGTATTTCGCATCTCATCTTGGAAAAACTCTATTGGCTTGCAGTATTTTCAACTCTTAATTTATTTATTCATTATTGGGGTTTAACATTTTTAATGGCCAAGGTCACCTTGTTTAGGACAGTTTGGGGGTGGGGGAAGCAGGAGTACCCGGAGAGTACCACAGAGCAGCGGCGTGAAACTGTCAGACTCCCCAACTCCACGCAAGCAGGGTTAGCATTGGTTGAAGACAGGTGTACCATTGACGTGCAGTAAGCCGTAGTATACAGCGTCACTGTGCCCCCACATGGGTAATTCGGATGAAGCGCCTTGCTCGAGAACACAATGCAGTTACCACTGGCAGGGATCGAACCAAACACCTTTGTTTGAAGTTCAGTGCCGTAACCACTGTGTCACTGAGCCCACACCCCCACCCCCTCCCCCAACTCTTAAATATTTTTTTTTCCTACCGAAGCTAGAATGTTTATTAACAGTCTAAAGTGAAAACTGTATTAGCATGCAAGTTTTTAGATTGCATTTCAAAAGAGGATGGGAGATATATTCTGCTTCTTTGCATTACGTTTTGAGAATATTTTCACATGCCACAAATATATATGACGCCAGTTTCATAAATATCATATGATATATATATGAACACCTTGAAACCTTTAATCTACGAAAATAGATGCGTTTGGCGTATTACTGAACAAACGTCACAGTTGGATTCTCAGGCTTCCAAGACCTCACATGTGAATTAAAACGGTGTCCGCTGAACAAGAATGTCTTCAACCAATCCTTTTAAAAACATTGGGGGGGGGGGGGGCGAGGAGGGGCAGTTGGACTCAATGCACTGGTCTGGTGTCACCTGGTGATCAGTTAGGGAAGGTGTCATTCACAGATTATTTTTGGACCGACTCTGCGGCATAAAACACCAAAAAGACCTTGTTAAGCAATCTGTCATTTGCAGAATGAGGTCCCCAAAGGGTAAATTTGGGGATGCTACCCCATACAGTGGGCTAGAATCTGCAAATGTATCCTCTGGATACCTCTTTCTGGTTAGGTCTGAGACCTTGCTTCAGAATGAGGTTCATATAGGGTAAATTTAGTAATGCTGCCCTGCTGTGCAGGGTAGAATCACCAAATTTACCCTCTGGGGACCTCATTCTGCAGATGACAGTTTGCTTATTTCCAGACTTGAATAGATAGTTGCTAGGTAAATCAATTCTAAATATATGTTTTATCAAAGTAAAATATGTACATATAGGAGATTCATAACAGGCAAGCAACTAGTCAACAAAGAAAAATAGTTATCTAAAACAATAAGAAGCAGATAATGTATACAAAACTGTTGTGTATGATATAAGATATTTATAAATATAATCTATATCTAGAAAATTCTAAGACTCTATCCAAACTGAATGTAAAGTCAAATAAACAGGGCAGTTCGAGACCAGAAGATTTAGATTTTATTTCATGCTAACTAGAACCCTTAATTTGTCTTAAACCAGAAACATGTAACACCAACATGTATTCAGCTAACATTGACGGAGGCCAGGGAAATGTTAAAGAATATTCACAACATTGACAGAGGCCAGCAAAATGTTAAAGAATATTTACAACACTGAAATAATGTTCTTTTAGGCTGGGCAATGTCTGCAAATAGGTAACTCATAAAACAAAGACTGCACAGTTTTTTTTTATCAACAATGTTCTAGCATTTTTGTATATATCCAGTCTGGATAGAGACTAATATAGGGAGAGATATACAGTATTAAATAGAGTTCTAATAATTTAAGAAAATACTGTTTCTGAATTGCTCTGGTTCATCAAGCTACAAAGAGAAAACAAAAGAAATAGTAATTATTCCTATAACAATTGTTATATTCAGTGGAGGATGAAGTATTTTAACTTGGAAGGGGAGGGGGAATCACATTTCAACCATGGAAGTTTATCCTACTCACGGTGACAAAGTTCTTCAGTTTCGTAGAATGGAAAGTCAGTGTTTATATTTGGTGGCTTCCTTCCACACAGCTGTATGTATTATATAGAGAGTAATCACTTGACTGGACTTGTTACGTGAAATAATTCATGACAGGTGAGGGACGTTGTACAAACACGAGTGCGCGAATGTGCACCAGTATTTTACAATATAGTGCCTCGCCTCGAATGAATTATTTCACGTAATCAGTCCAGTCAAGCAAGTACTCTGTTTATTACTTTTCATTATTAACGATAATTATATTATTTAACCCTTTACATAACGTAACGGCCAGCGCTATTCTAAAAATCGCCAATTAATTTTCATTATTTTTTCATTTTTTGTCGATAAAACATAGGTTATGACCCCCTCATTGGAACGAGATCGTCGAGCTGATTCCAACGAGGGCTCATACCCTATATTTATGAGACAAAAAATGAAAAAATATTGATATTAATTGGCAATTTTTGTGAATAGCTCTGGCCGGTTTCAGCCGTTACATTGAGTAAAGGGTTTTAATCTATCTTTGTGATGTTTTGTGGTTGCATTTTCACAAATTTGATATCGATGTTACATTTCTTGGGAAATTTCCATAACTTTTCCAGATAAAAAGCAAAAATACAAACATTTTTTCCAGGACAGGAATTTTTTTTTTTATTTTTCATGACTTTTCTAGGTTTCCATGAACTGTACAAATCCTGCAATAAATAAATACTACTCGGGCAGTGGCTTCCATGTGTTATCACAGATTACAATGGAATTACAATCTTGTTTACTGGGGCATCATCTTTCACCAGAATTGTATGCCAAATGGATGGGAGACTACCCAACTTGTACATATGAATGTCAAATGCATGCTAGACTAACAAACATGTATAGATGAATGTCAAATGGATGGGAGACTACCAAACATTAACACATAAATGTCAAATGGATGGGAAACTACCAAATATGAATAAATAAATGTCGAATGGATGGGGAAATACCAAACATATACAAATAAATGTCCAATGGATTGGAAACTGCCAAACTTGTAGAAATAAATGTCCAATGGATGGGAAGCTACCAAACTTGTACAAATAAATGTCGAACGGATGAGAAACTAACAAACATGTACAAATGAATGTCCAATGGATGGGAAACTACCAAACATGTACAAATAAATGTCCAATGGATGGGAAGCTACCAAACATGTACAAATAAATGTCCAATGGATGGGAAACTACCAAACATGTACAAATAAATGTCCAATGGATGGGAAACTACCAAACATGTACAAATAAATGTCCAATGGGAAGGAGACTACCAAAACTTGTAAAAATAAATGTCAAATGAATGGGAGACTACCAAACTTGTATAAATAAATATCCAATGGATGGGAAACTACCAAACATGTACAAATAAATGCCCACTGGATGGGAAGCTACCAATCTTGTACAAATAAATGTCGAACGGATGAGAAACTAACAAACACACAAATAAAAACAAATACAAATAAGAGTCCAATGGATGGGAAAATACCAAACATGTACAAATAAATGTCAAATGGATGGGAAACTACCAACCTTGTAGAAATAAATGTCCAATGGATTGGAAACTACCAAACATGTACAAATAAATGCCCAATGGATGGGAAACTACCAAACGTGTACAAATAAATGTCCAATGGATGGGAAACTACCAACCTTGTAGAAATAAATGTCCAGTGGATTGGAAACTACCAAACATGTACAAATAAATGCCCAATGAATGGGAAACTACCAAACAAGTACAAATAAATTCCAATGGATGGGAAACTACCAAACATGTACAAATAAATGTCAAATGGATGGGAAACTACCAACCTTGTAGAAATAAATGTCCAATGGATTGGAAACTACCAAACATGTACAAATAAATGCCCAATGAATGGGAAACTACCAAACAAGTACAAATAAATTCCAATGGATGGGAAACTACCAAACATGTACAAATAAATATCCAATGGATGGGAAACTACCAAACATGTACAAATAAATGTCCAATGGGTAGGAGACTACCAAAACTTGTAAAAATAAATGTCAAATGAATGGGAGAATACCAAACTTGTATAAATAAATATCCAATGGATGGGAAACTACCAAACATGTACAAATAAATGTCCAATGGATGGGAAACTACCAAACATGTACAAATAAATGTCCAATGGGTAGGAGACTACCAAAACTTGTAAAAATAAATGTCAAATGAATGGGAGAATACCAAACTTGTATAAATAAATATCCAATGGATGGGAAACTACCAAACATGTACAAATAAATGCCCACTGGATGGGAAGCTACCAATCTTGTACAAATAAATGTCGAACGCATGAGAAACTAACAAACATACAAATAAAAACAAATACAAATAAAAGTCCAATGGATGGGAAAATACCAAACATGTACAAATAAATGTCAAATGGATGGGAAACTACCAACCTTGTAGAAATAAATGTCCAATCGATTGGAAATTACCAAACATGCACAAATAAATGCCCAATGAATGGGAAACTACCAAACGTGTACAAATAAATGTCCAATGGATGGGAAACTACCAAACTTGTAGAAATAAATGTCCAATGGATGGGAACTACCAAACAAGTACAAATAAATGTCCTATGGATGGGAGAATAACAAACTTGTATAAATAAATGCCCAATGTGTATGAATAAATGTCCAATGGATGGGAGACTACCAAACATTTATAAATAAATGTCCAAATGAATGGGAGACTACCAAACTTGTACAAATAAATGCCCAATGGATGGGAAACTACCAAACATGTCCGAATAAATTTCCAATGGATGGAAGACTACCAAACCTGTACAAATAAATGTCAAATAGATGTGACACAACCAAACATGTACAAATAAATGTCAAATCGATGGGAGACTACCAAACGTGTACAAAAAAATGCCAAATGGATGGAAGACTACCAAACATGTACAAATAAATGCCCAATGGATGTCAGACTACCGAACTTGTACAAATAAATGCCCAATGGATGTGAGACTTCCAGACATGCACAAATAAATGCCCAATGGATGGGAAACTACCAAAAGTGTAAAAATAAATGTCCAATAGATGCCAACCTTGTACAAATAAATGCCAAATGGATGGGAGACTACCAAACATTTATAAATAAATGTCCAATGGATGGGAGACTCCCAAACTTGTACAAATAAATGCCCAATGGATGGAAGACTACCAAACCTGTACAAATAAATATCAAATATTTATTTATTTATTTATTGGTGTTTTTAAAGTCACATATTTCTGCACATGGCTAATCATGACCATGACTGTTTTACGGGTGGAGGAAGCTGGAGTACCCGGAGAGAACCACCGAGCAACGGCGAGCAACTGTCAGCTCCTCAACATACAAACTCCACATAAGCAGGGTTACCATTGGTTGAAGACAGGTGCACCATTGACGTGCAGTAGTAGTACGCCTTAGTGCACAGCGTCACCGTACCCCCACATGGGCAATGGAGGTGAGGTGTCTTGCCCAAGGACACAACGCGGTTGCCGCAGGTGGGATTCGAAACTTGTACAAATAAATGCCCAATGGAATTAGACTACCAGACATGTACCAATAAATGTTCAAACGGATGGGGAAGACTACCCGACATGTACCAATAAATGCCCAAATGGATGGGAGACTACCAAAAGTGTAAAAATAAATGTCCAATGGATGGGAGACTACCAAACTTGTACAAATAAATGTCCAATGGATGGGAGAATAGCAAACTTGTATAAATAAACGTACAGTGGATAGGAGGAGACCACCGAACTTGTACAAATAAATGTCGAACAGATGAGAAACTAACAAACATGTACAAATGAATGTCCAATGGATGGGAAACTACCAAACATGTACAAATAAATGTCCAATGGATGGGAAGCTACCAAACATGTACAAATAAATTCCCAATGGATGGGAAACTACCAAACTTGTTCAAATAAATGTGCAATGGATGAGAAACTACCAAACATGTACAAATAAATGTCCAATGGATGGGAAACTACCAAACAAGTACAAATAAATTCCAATGGATGGGAAACTACCAAACATGTACAAATAAATGTCCAATGGATGGGAAACTACCAAACATGTACAAATAAATGTCCAATGGGTAGGAGACTACCAAAACTTGTAAAAATAAATGTCAAATGAATGGGAGACTACCAAACTTGTATAAATAAATATCCAATGGATGGGAAACTACCAAACATGCACAAATAAATGCCCACTGGAGGGGAAGCTACCAATCTTGTACAAATAAATGTCGAACGGATGAGAAACTAACAAACATACAAATAAAAACAAATACAAATAAAAGTCCAATGGATGGGAAAATACCAAACATGTACAAATAAATGTCAAATGGATGGGAAACTACCAACCTTGTAGAAATAAATGTCCAGTGGATTGGAAACTACCAAACATGTACAAATAAATGCCCAATGGATGGGAAACTACCAAACGTGTACAAATAAATGTCCAATGGATGGGAAACTACCAAACTTGTAGAAATAAATGTCCAATGGATGGGAACTACCAAACAAGTACAAATAAATGTCCTATGGATGGGAGAATAGCAAACTTGTATAAATAAATGCCCAATGTGTATGAATAAATGTCCAATGGATGGGAGACTACCAAACATTTATAAATAAATGTCCAAATGAATGGGAGACTACCAAACTTGTACAAATAAATGCCCAATGGATGGGAAACTACCAAACATGTCCAAATAAATTTCCAATGGATGGAAGACTACCAAACCTGTACAAATAAATGTCAAATAGATGTGACACTACCAAACATGTACAAATAAATGTCAAATCGATGGGAGACTACCAAACGTGTACAAAAAAAATGCCAAATGGATGGAAGACTACCAAACATGTACAAATAAATGCCCAATGGATGTCAGACTACCGAACTTGTACAAATAAATGCCCAATAGATGTGAGACTTCCAGACATGCGCAAATAAATGCCCAATGGATGTGAGACTACCAGACATGCACAAATAAATGCCCAATGGATGGGAAACTACCAAAAGTGTGAAAATAAATGTCCAATAGATGCCAACCTTGTACAAATAAATGCCAAATGGATGGGAGACTACCAAACATTTATAAATAAATGTCCAATGGATGGGAGACTCCCAAACATTTATAAATAAATGTCCAAATGTGTGGGAGACTACCAAACTTGTACAAATAAATGCCCAATGGATGGAAGACTACCAAACCTGTACAAATAAATATCAAATATTTATTTATTTATTTATTGGTGTTTTTAAAGTCACATATTTCTGCACATGGCTAATCATGACCATGACTGTTTTACGGGTGGAGGAAGCTGGAGTACCCGGAGAGAACCACCGAGCAACGGCGAGCAACTGTCAGCTCCTCAACATACAAACTCCACACAAGCAGGGTTACCATTGGTTGAAGACAGGTGCACCATTGACGTGCAGTAGTAGTACGCCTTAGTGCACAGCATCACCATACCCCCAAATGGGCAATGGAGGTGAGGTGTCTTGCCCAAGGACACAACGCGGTTGCCGCAGGTGGGATTCGAAACTTGTACAAATAAATGCCCAATAGATGTGAGACTACCAGACATGTACCAATGAATGTTCAAACGGATGGAAGACTACCCGACATGTACCAATAAATGCCCAAATGGATGGGAGACTACCAAAAGTGTAAAAATAAATGTCCAATGGATGGGAGACTACCAAACTTGTACAAATAAATGTCCAATGGATGGGAGAATAGAAAACTTGTATAAATAAACGTACAGTGGATAGGAGGAGACCACCGAACTTGAACAAATAAATGTCCAATGGATGAGAGACTACCAAATTGTATAAATAAATGTCCAATGGATGGAAGACCACCAAATATGTACAAATAAATGTCCAAGGGAGACTACCAAACGTGAAAAAATAAATGTCAAATGGATAGGAGACTATCAAACATGTACCAATAAATGTCCGATGGATGGGAGACTATCAAAATTGTACAAGTAAATGTCCAATGGATGAGAGACTACCAAACTTGTATAAATAAACGTACAGTAGATGGGAAGAGACTACCGAACTTGAACAAATTAATGTCCAATGGATGAAAGACTACCAAACTCGTATAAATAAATGTCCAGTGATTGGGAGACTACCGAACTTGTACAAGTAAATGACCAATGGATGAGACACTACCAAACTTGTATAAATAAATGTACAGTGGATGGGAGACTACCAGGCTTGTACAAATAAATGCCCAGTGGATGTCATACTTCCAAACTTGTACAAATAAAAGCCCAATGGATGTGAGACTACCAGACATGTACAAATAAATGCCGAGATTGCCAGACATGTACAAATAAATATCCAATGGATGGGAGACTACAAACATGTACCTATAAATACCCAAATAGATGTTAGACTACCAAACATGTACATATAAATGCCCAATGGATGGGAGCCTACCAAACATGTACCAATAAATGCCCAAATGGATGGGAGACTACCAAAAGTGTAAATTCCAATGGATGGGAGACTACCAAATGTGTTCAAATAAATGTCCAAGGCTGGGAGACTACCAAACAGGTACAAATAAATGTCCACTGGATGGAAGACTCCTAAACTTGTATAAATAAATATCCAGTGATTGGGAGACTACCGAACTTGTACAAGTAAATGTCCAATGGATGGAAGACCACAAATATGTAAAAATAAATGTCCATGGGAGACTACCAAACGTGAACAAATAAATGTCAAATGGATAGGAGACTAGCAAACATGTACCAATAAATGTCCAATGGATGGGAGACTACCAAACTTGTACAAGTAAATGTCCAATGGAAGAGAGACTACCAAACTTGTATAAATAAATGTACAGTGGATGGGAGACTACCAAACTTGAACAAATAAATGTTCAATGGATGAGAGACTACCAAACTTGTATAAATAAATGTCCAGTGGATGGGAGACTACCGAACTTGTACAAGAAAATGTCCAATGGATGGGACACTACCAAACTTGTACAAATTATATCTAATGGATAGGAGACTATCACACGTGTACACATAAATGTCCAATGGATGGGAGATTATCAAACTTATATAAATAAATGTCCAATGGATGGGGGACTACCAAACATGTACAAATAAATGTCCAGTTGATGGGAGACAACCAAACTTGTACAAATAAATGTCCGATAGATGGGAGACTACCAAACGTGTACAAATAAATGTCAAATGCATGGTAATATTGCATGTTAGTTTTTGCTCTTTATTTTGCTGGAAATTTTGTTAAGATTTAAACAGCACATGATGTATTATTCATAATGGGGCGCAATGTGCAGCCTTTCAGTCAAGTCCGGAAAGAGTGTCTGGTTTGTTAGGCGACACATGCAGGATCAGTAATTTAATTTATCTTATACTATTCTGACATAACCTGTAGTTTCGTTCGTGTATTTCACAATAGATGTAATCTTCATGTAACTTAAACAGTCATTCGCAACCAATTTTATGCCTGGTTTTACACAACTTCCAAGTGCCATCAATAAATGCCATCCTTCCATAAAATTCTATAGGAAATGGAAAACTATTTTGTTGATTTTCCAGGGTCCTATACAAGCCCAGTACCAATTTTCAATCTGATTAAAAGAGGTCAGCAGACCATGGGGTCAAAAGACCCACAACTGTCCAGCTAATCTGTCAGTACACCAGTTCACAGCTAAAGAAATTAGCTGAGTGATGGTCATAAACAAAAGTATTCCCGGAAGATGGATGGACAGTGGCAAAGATTGCCCAACATGCAGATGGACTGTGTCCTTTCTCATCACGACTTAAAACGGTTGTGCAAGAAAAAAAGAAGATTCATAAGGCCTACAAAAGTGAAAAAAATATTGTTTCTCAGGCCCTCCTGTCTGGTCCTTTTGGCTGCCACATACTCTCTTTTTACAACCAATGCAAAGTTGAAATGAAAGTGTCAATAACACTGTAGTTTACATTAGTACTGAAATGGTTAACCGGATAACCGATTTGAAACCGGTTACCTACCTAACCGATTAAAAAAAACGTCAACCGGTTATCCGAAATATCGACAGTGATCGTCATTCCACGGTTAAAACATAGTAAATCTGCAGCTTCTCCTTTGGGATAGATTACACATCAAAGCAGCGTTGTAGAAATCGAGGAAATAATCGACTTTGGCGTTCAAGACTTCGTTAATGATCGGCAATTTCCGTGAGTAGTGAGTAACCGCAGAAACTATTCCATAGTATGTGTACAAATGAACATTGTCGAGTACTCGACAACGATCGTTTGTACACACACTGCGGAATGATTTCTGAGAATACTGCTTTCCAATTCCTATAGCTTTGATCCCAGGTTCGGTGAAATAATGGCTACAGTTAACCGGATATTATCCGGTTATAGCTCTTGGTTAGTCAGTTGTGAAAATGAGCCAATCGTTTCAGCCCTAGCTTACATTGACTGTGTTTAGTGTTTGATGAACAAGATAATGTTCAATATTTATGAAAGGATTACGAAATAAGACAAGAATTGTGATAATTGAGAATATGTTAATTTCTGTTCCCTATATGCTATCTTTTCAATACGAATAATTTAGGGTGGAGACTGTACTAAAGAATTCAGTCATGGGTTAATGTCTCCCTCAGAGTTAATGTCTGTTAGCCAAAGTTACAGTAAAATCATTCCAAAATGAGTCATCCTACCAAGATACAATGAACTCCCTTCATAAATATAACTCGTAGACTTTGCTAAAGGAATCTAGGACATGTGATGGTCCGACGGTCACGGTTGACCAATCAAGACCAAAATAGGACAGTATCATCTGGATATACCAAGTTATCCTACTAAGTTACAGTGAAATTTCTCCATAAAAAAACAACCTGTACATAGTGCTAAAGGAATCTAGGTCAGGTGACCAGGCGGACGGTAACGGCTGCCCGATCTTGACCAAAATAGGATAGTCTCGTCTAGATATCATACCCAGTTATCCTTCAAAGTTACAATGAAATCTCTTTATAAATAGGAACTGTAGACTGTGCTAAACAAATCTAGATCATGTGCCTGTGCATTAGCCACGGTTCACCAATCACGGCCCAAATAGGACGTTCTCATCTAAACATTATGCAGAGTGATCTTACTATGTTACAATGAAATCCCTTCATAAATACGACCTGTAGACTATGCTAAAGTTTTCAGGTTTTGGGCTCGGGCAGCCATCACTGTTGGCAGATCTCGACCAAATGGGGTTGTTCTCATCTAGACATTATCTGGATTCATCCTACCAAGTTACAATGAAATCCTTTCATAAATACGACCTGTGGACTGTGCGAAAGGTTTTAGGGTTTGGGGCTCGGGCAGCCATGACGGTTGATAGATCACGACCAAATGGGTCATTCTCATCTAGACATGACCTCAAACCTGTACATGAAATTTCGCGACGATTAAACAAGCACTACGGAGTGTAGCCTGTGCTAAAGGAAAATGTGAAGACTCACAGACTTCCGCATGTTCTGATGGCAATATCCTATCTTGACTTTGTCAAGTTAAGCTAAAAGCCACCTACTTGCAAGCAGTGTTATAAAAAAAACAGAAGATCAACCTATTGGGGCCTAACCCAGTTATTTCTAATGTTTTCAGAGGCCAGCATTCTGTCTTGAACACACTTTCTGATAGTGTTACTCACCTCTACAGTAGCATTCTTGCAGGAAGCTGGTGGGTCAAACACTTTTGGATCCGCAATACCAGTTGTAATATCCATGTATCCAGCAGTAAGCAGAGCTGGCACTGAAAAGAATATCGTCATTTTGTGATAGGGTGAGTGGATAAAGCTGAAGAATTGGGACCTCTGATATTTATTTTTAAAATACTGATCTCCTTAACTATTTTTTTCATTTTTCACTTCTCTTAATCAGATTTTTAATACATTTTGTGAAAAAGAACTGTAGTTAACCCTCGTGTAATTTTTAGAAGCCCATTTTGTGGACTGTATGACAATGGTACACACTTTCCTTCTGACCGTAAACCTTTATGGATGTCTCCCATTTTAGTCCACTTCAAGATGGAGATTTTGTTTCTCAGTATGCATAAAAACAGTTAAATATGATTTTATTGAGCCTTGAACAGTTATTGTTTGTTGTGAACATGATAAGGAATGAAAATAAACATTATAAATCATTGTGATGAGTTTAGGGTAACATGGTCTGAGGCTTGTGACTCGGAGCTTATGTTCAACAGAAACACGAAGCGTCGATGATGAACATATGCTCCGAACTTCAAACCTCAGAACATGTTACCGTCAACTCATCACAATAATGGATATGTTTCGATAAGACTCTACCCATAGCCCCAAACCTGAAACACGAGAGGCTTATTTACTAAACTTGTAATCGTTAAAAGTTGCGTCTACATGTTTCAACGCGGAGGTCACAACATATGGTTCCATTAGAATTGTTGTTTTTTGTTTCATCTACTCAATTTGAAAATCATATATAGGTGGTTCTGGCCATTTCATTAGGTAAGGGCTTAACTTGATAGTGTTATATTACTCAGTCCTGGTGATTCATCCTTGTTTCCTCGACAAAACAATTGCTGTGGAAAACTGGTGCTTCCAGGGTAATTGTTGTGAAGCCTGTTCGATTGTGTAAAAATCATTTAGGGTGGGGCATAGTCCCAATTGCCTTGTATATGTAGTATGCGGTGAAGTGAAAACTTTCAAGAAACTTTAACATTTGAAAGTAGTCAGAGATACATGTGTATAGTATATAATCACAATTAATGTGGAGAATCGTTCACTCAGTTAGATCATGTCAATATAATGAACCATGTCAATATTGATAAAAAATCTTGAAAGTACATGTAAGCTGGCGCCTTGCTCAATTTGTATAGTAGTGAAAATAAGATGCAGCATAATCACAAACTAAGTATCTCTCTCACTGCTTCTATGTTAATAACATCAGAATCTGTAAGAGCTTTCCAGAAACTGATGTCAGATTTGGGTGTTATCGACATAGAAGCCGAACATACATAGTTTTTAGTGGTTATGCTGCAACTTGTACTGTAAATTGTAAGATTAGCAATATGGTGTAGTGCAACCCACATGCTTTGATTCCTTGTGTAACCTCGAAGTTGTGCAATTTCTACCACCACAAGGCGTTATGAAGAAGTCATCCTCGACGGTATTTTTGCTGTGGATATTTTTTGTTTCCTCGTCATTTTCCCCGCACTGCTGATTGCTGAGGATGAATTACCAGGGCTGATTATTGTAGGTCATAAAAATCAGTTCACAATTTACTTAACTAAACTGCTAGTATGAATTAAAACTATATTGTGGCAACCTCAATGTAAACAAGAGGCTCCACGGGGCCTGGGGTGCTCACCTGACAATAGTTGTTTAAAGAAGGATTTGATTAGTATCTACAGCTAGTTAACACTGCAGAGAAATGGAATTTTTTAATTATTTATAACTCTGTTGTCCACACCAGATGAATTTTTTTCTAGTACTGGGATGCTACCACAGAAATAATGCCCCAATTTCCAGTAATGCAAAACGTGGGAGTCCAAATAACAACCTAGGAACTTAACTTGAACAAACGTGAGTCTGAGCCCTTTCCTGCCACTACCAGGGTGTTGTATACCAAATGTGAAAGCATTCTGACTGGGGAAACTGAAGAAGATTTTTTTTTAAATTTCCCCATATTCCACTAAGTTGAAATTTGGGTTACCATAGGGGGCCCAAAAAAAAATATTAACCCAGGAACCTGATTTCAACAAACTTGAATCTCACCCCTCCCCCTCCTCCTCCCCTCCCCAAATACAAGCATTCTGACTGGCAGATCTGGAGAAGGTGATTTTTAATGAAATTCACCCATATTGCACTAAGTTAAAACTCAGGCTCCCATAAAAAGCCCAAACATTAAATCAGGGATTCGATTTGAAGAAAACTGAATCTGAACCCCCACCCATAGAAATGTTGTATACCAAATATCAAAACATTCTAAGAGATGGTTCTGGGGAAGACCTTTCAAGAAATTAACTCATATTGTACTAAGTTAAATTTCGGGCTCACATTGGAAGCTCAAATATGAAACCAGGGACTTGATTTGAACAAATTAGAATGTGATTCCCCCCCACCACCACCCACCTCCCAGAGATGTTGAATACCAAATATGAAAACATTCCAACTGGTGGATCTGACGAAGAAGAATTTTAAAGAAATTTCCTCATATTGCACTAAGATCAAATTTGAGCTATCATAAGGAGCCCAAATATTAACTTAGGAACCCGATTTGAACACATTTGAATCTCACCCCCCAAGAAATGTTGTATACCAAATATGAAAGGATTCTGACAGGTGGAACTAAAGAACAAAAAAAAAGAACCCGAATATTAACCAAGGGACCCGATTTCAACAAACTTGAATCTGACCCCCCTAAAGATGTTGCATACCAAATATGAAAGCATTCTAACTAGTGGATCTGAAGACAAATATTTTCTAAGATCATTCCCCATATCACCCTAAGTTAAAAATGCAGGCTCGTGTATTGAGTCCAAATATGAACCAAGGGGCTTCATTTTCACACATTTGTATCTAACCCCCTATGGATGTTGTGTACCAAATATCAAAAGATACTGATCAGTGGTTGTAGAGAAAACAAATTCAATTTTTGGAAATATGAAGACTCAGCATTTTTTCGATACCCCCTGACAGATGCCCCTACAGAACCCCCTGACATAACCAATTACAATTTTTTTACCATTCAATTCTACTGGTCCGAAGAATGCTTCATACCAAATAATAGTTCTCTGTTCCGAGTGGTTTGGGAAATATGGGCGTTTGAAAATATTTCTATTTTTAGCTTCTGGGGTTCCCACAGGGACAAGGGAAAATTTTTGCTTCATAAATCAAGTACTAATGACTCATTAATACCACATATCAAATTTGGTTCAGAAAATAGAAATTTTGGCCGGGGGTAAAAATCTTTCCCCACCCATTACCGAGGAAAATACTGATCCTCAAACTTCGTTTGAACAAACTTTATTCTACACCTCAAAAGGAAGCTCCATACCAAATATCAAGTCATTGTATGCACTTGTTCATGAGAAGATTTTAAAGTTATTTTGGAGCATTTTCCCCCACTCCCTCCCTCCCTGTGGGGATGGACATGTTGATTTGATTTTTTTAGAATTTTGGTGCATTTTCTCCTACCTCCTCCCTATAAGGCTGGGCAAGTTGATTTGAAAAATACAAAATACGAAGTCAGAACAAGCAATCACCCCATATATAACTAAAATTGGTTCAGCAACTCAGGAGTCAGAGGGGCAAACAACATGTTCACAGACACCAGATAATGGACAGCGGACTGAAAGTGATCACTATAGCTCATCCTAACTTTCAGTCAGGTGAGCTAATAAAACAAAAAAAAACTTGTTTTGAACATTTTGCATTAGATGTTGAGAGAACAAGTTCTTTCCACCTTGTACTGTAATAATTTTAATACATTTGAGGTTAAGTGCAAAAGCGAATAATTTCATTACACTAGAGGTTGGGTTAACAAAGCATCTTCAACCTCTCATGTAATAAGTTCAATACATGAGAGGTTAATATGACAAATCGTCTACAACCTCTCATGTAATAATGGTCTCCAACCTCTACTGTAATAATTTCATTACAACAGAAGTCAATTTGACACATGATCTCCAACTTCTTATGTAATGTGTATATTACATTAGAGGTTGATTTGATAATTCATCTTCAACCACCAATGTAATCCCTAATGTAATAATTCTATTCCATAAGACTGATTTGACAATTCGTCTTCAACCTCTAATGTAATAATTTTATTAGGGGTTGATAATTCATCTTCAACCTCTAATGTAATAATTTTATAGGGGTTGATTTGAAAATTCCTCTTCAACCTCTAATATAATAATTTTATTATATTGGAGGTTGATTTGATAATTCAACTTCAACCACCTATTTATTTATTATTTATTTACTTATTGGGGTTTAATGACACTTTCCACAGCCATGGTAACCTCGTGTTAGACAGTTTTACGGATGAAGGAAGCTGGAGTATCTGGGGAGAATCACTGAGTAACGGCGAGCAAAAGTGAGGTCCCCAACATACTAACACCACACAAGCAGGGTTAGCATTGGTTGAAGACCGATGCACCATCGACATACAGTATGCTTTAGTGCACAATACCAATGTGTCCCCATGTGAGCAATAGGGGTAAAGTGTCTCTCCCAAGGACACAACATGATTGCCACAAGTGGGATCGAATAGAGGACTTCTCGGCTTGCAGCCTGCACCTCTACATACTGAGCCCACCCCCCCCCCCCACCCCCAATGTAACCTCTAATATAATAATTTTATTATATAAGAGATTGATTTGACAATTCATCTTCAACCTCTAATGTAATAATTTTTAGGGGTTGATAATTCGTCTTCAACTTATAAAGTAATAATTTTTTATTGGTGGTTGATTTGACAATTCAAATTCAACCTCTAAGGTAATAATTTTATTAGGGGTTAATTTGACAATTCGTCTTCAACCTCTTATGTAATAATTTTATTAGGGGTTGATATGACAATTTATCTTCAACCTCTAATGTAATAATTTTATACATTTGAGGTAAATTTGACAACTGCTTTTCAATTTCCAATGTGACCTCTAATACAATAATTTTATTACATACGAGATAGATTTGATAATTCATCTTTGACCTCCAATGTAATAATTTTATTAGAGGTTGTTTTGACATTCATCTTCAACCTCTGTGATAATTTTATTAGGGGTGGATTTGATAATTCAACTTCAACCACCTATTTATTTATTTATTTATTTATTTATTTATTTATTTATTTATTTATTTATTTATTCACCTATTGGGGATTAATGACACTTTCAACAGCCAGTGTCACCTCGTGTCAGGCAGCTTTACGGGTGAAGGAAGCCGGAGTACACAGAGAGAACCACTGAGCAACGGCGAGCAAAAGTCAGGTCCCTAACATACTAACTCCACACAAGCAGGGTTAGCATTGGTTAAAGACATGAGCACCATCGACAAACAGTATGTCGTGGTACACAGCGCCACCATGCCCACAACGCTGTTGCCGCAAGTGGAATTCGAACTGAGGATGTCTCGGCTTGCAGCCTGCACCTCTACCTACAGAGGTTGATTTGACAATTCATCTTTTACCTGTAATGTAATAATTGTATTAAAGGTTGATTTAACAAATATCTCTCAGTCTCTAATGTTATGGGTTTATTATGTTATCGGCTGTATTGGATTGGAGATTGCTGTACTGACTGTCGCCACACTAGAGATTTATGTACTTACCTCTCTTGAATTTTCCAAAGATAGTTTCTGCAACTGGAATACAACCATTCTTTGTTACCGAGCAATAAGCATGGCCTCCTTTAAATGCTATATCATATGATGTAAAGGTGAGTTTGTTACCAGCAATTCCGAAATAATGGTCGCCCTGTGATGTTGCATTAGCTGAAAATAGACAACAGTCATTTCTATATACAGTTGAAACAAGAAGTCCTGTGACTGTAATATGCAGTATCTTGAAGTAATGACGCACTGAGTAAGAGCACTTTTTGTCCTGTCAAACTGCATCATTATCGTAACTCAATTCCTGCAGAAAAACAACGTGCCTAACTACTTACAATTCTATACTGATAAAAAGAGACCATTAACATCATTCCTAAACTCAACAGTGATACATGTACATGTAATGACATAAATGGGTATTAAACTTCAAATCAATATAAAGAATGATGAGAGTGGATTACTACTTAATCACAGCGCCATATATTCTCCACTCGAAAAGTATTTAGAATTGTTCGCAACAGCACAAGAAACACATGCAAACTATCACCACATGGACCACTGGGTATAGTAAGCTGGTCCATGTCATGAAAGTTTGCACGTGCTTCTTGTGTTTTGTACTCAAAAATTGTAAATTAGCAGATGGTGAAAAATCTATCCCACAGCCATTTCGTAGTAAACCACCCTGCATATCTGTAGTCTCAAAATTTTCTTTGTTTGATCAGTTCAGTTCGTGATTTAACTTCCAAACTAATAGCATAATAGCACTAGATTCAAAGTCGTTGCTAACAGCAACAGTGTTTGATGGAAATGATACGTAACTCCTATCTTGGTCACCCTAAATAAGCATACCAAGTTTCAAAAGAATCCGGTAATGAATGCGCCCTCTGGGGCGTGCCAAAGAAAGATGTTAATGGACAAATGTACAAAGTTTGAAGGTCATTGCTAGTGGCAATGTTTTTTCTCATTTTTCTATATGCCATGTTGGGACTGCAAAAGGGATAGGTTACTGCACAAATGCATAAAGTTCAAAGGTTGGCACTAACGACAACATTTTTTGATGGAAATGAGAAAAATCTAAAGCTCTCATCTAGAGGTCACCTTGAACATACATACCAAGTTTCAAAACAAGCGTATGCTATTCTGTACTAATTGCATGCCGACAGTTTACTAACAAAACATTAAGAACTTAAATTACTGCCAAAAATAACCAAAACGTAAAAAAAAGAAATACTTGAATAGTCCGTGCACATGATCTGTATTGCTCAAGGACAATACAAAAAAAATATTGTTCGCAGCGTATTTTGCAGAAAAAGCGTGTATTTTATTTAAATTTATACATTTATTATTTATTGGTGTTTAAGGTGACATACTCATGCACAATGGCTAATCATGACCGTGGCAGCTTTACGGGTGGAGGAAGCCGGAGTAACCGTAGGAAGCCGGAGTACCCGGAGAGAGCCTTTTTTGAAATGAAAGCATAGGTGTGCAATAAAAGTTGTAAGTCATTTTCATTACCTTCAACGAAAGGGGATATAAGCCAAAATTTATGTTGTGCAAAATTACTCTTATGCTTCACACAACAATCGCATAGATATTCGATACGGCTAAATTGACTGGAAGTCGAGAATAAAAAGATATTACAAGAACAGCTGACAGTAATTTTTCAACTGGAAGTGATTAGACGATAACTCATGAAAAATTCTATGCAATACCATTTTCAATATTCGTCAAAAGTAGCATTCCTGGAAGGACAACGGTGAAGTTTACATTCACATGTTTTGATTTACAGAATTCATCCATACAGTCTATTTCAGATTGCCGTTATCGATAAAAATGTTGTGGATTTTATTAGAAGCATAATACAAAGTCTTTTTATCTAATATTGCCCAAATATTGCTAAAATAATGAACAGTTGCTGTTCATGGCGAATCATGGAGTATCACAAATAACAGCAATGGGGCATATTTCACGAGTGAAATGTGTGGAAAGGATAAGACAAGATCTGAGCGGTTTTGATGACCTTTTTGTCCATCCACAACATGACTGACCAATGTTTTCATAAGCATTCTGTTCAATGTTTCTCGTTGTCAGTCTCTTTTTAGTTAGTAGCTTTGATGAAGGCTATCTCGGTGAATTGTTACTCTTATTTTCTAGTTTCTGTCGTTTTTTTAACTTTTTTTCTTTCTTTCTGTTTCTTATTTTGTTTTTTTCTTGTTTTCCTTTCACACAACCAGCTTGTTACCAACATTGTTCTATAATTATGTTCGAAGAGGAGTTGTTAATAAATTGAATAACTTGCACTCCAATCCAATTCTACTTTATTTATGGAGAATAAAATATGTTTAAACTAAACTAAGGATAAGATGTTTTATTGGAAACATAACTCTACTTTATTAACCCTTTACCCAACGTAACGGCCAAAACAGGCCAGCGCTCTTTACAAAAATCACCAATTAATTTTCATTATTTTTTGTCTCAAAAACAAAGGTTATGACCCCTCTTTGGAACGAGCTCGTCGAGCTCGTTCCAAAGAGGGGTCATAACCTATGTTTTTGAGACAAAAAATGAAAACAAATTAGTTATTCAAGAATTTTGTTTGCAAGTGCCGTCTGCTTTTCATGTTAGGTAAAGGGATAAAAATGTACAAAGTTTTTTTTTTTTATCTCACAATGGCCAAATATTGCTAAATAATGCACAGTTGTTGTTCGTGGCGGTCATCCATGAAAATTAGCAGCAAATTTAAAACAAGATATTGCACAAGTGGTGCTGGCATACCCTCACCAGTGTCAAGTCACAAGGATGGGGCTGGGTTCAGATGGACACAATCAAAAATTATTTGACCCAACCCACCACTAAGTTTTGTTATTCTCAAACTCATATTTCAAAAGTCATTTTATCTCGCCTACCCCATTTCGTAAACTTTAGGGTGGGGAAGGGACATGAAGGGAATAAAATTAGTCAACAGACAAGGGGGCATAACTCACAAGTGGATTGTGTGGACATGATAACTTGTTACGTGTCTGAAAAGGCATGTACCATCGGACATCTTCCCATCAGCCTATTTTCTGAACCGATGGTCCGGTTTGAAACAAATTTGGTATGTGGTATTATGAGGTCATAAGTACTTGACCCATGCAAAAAAAAATTCCCTCATCCCCATGGGAACCCTGGAGCTAAAAATAGAAATATTTTCAAACGCCCATTTTTCCCAAACCACACGGACCAGAAAGCTGTTATTTGGTATGAAGTATCCTGAGGACCCGTAGAATTGAATGGTAAAAACATTGCCATCGGTTATGTTAGGGTGCTCTGTAATGGGCATCGAAAAAATGCTGAGTCAGCATATTTGCAAAAAATTTAAAAAGTCTTTTCTCCAGAACCAATCATCAGAATCTTTTGATATTCGGTATACAGCATTCATAGGAGGGCCACATACACGTTTGTTGAACTAAAGCCCACTGGTTCATATTTGGGCTTAATACAGGAGTCCGAAGATTTAACATAGGGTAATATGGGGAATATTCTTTAAAAATCTTCTTCTGAACCACCAGTCAGAATCATTTAATGTTTGGTATACATCATTGCTATGAGGGTCAGATTCAAGATTGTTCAAACCAAGTCCCAGGGTTAATATTTGGGCTTCCTACGGAAGCCCAAATTTTAACTTTGTTCAATATGGGGGATAATTTTAAACTTCGTCAGATCCACAAGTCAGAATGCTTTCATATTTGGTATGCAACATCTCTAGGGGAGTCAGATTCAGGTTTGTTCAAATCAGATCCCTAGGTATATATTTGGGCTCGCTATGGTAGCCCAAATTTTTACTTAGTGCGATATGAGGAAATTTCTTTCATAATCTTTTTCTTCAGATCCACTAGTCGGAATGCTTTCACATTTGGTATACAAAATCTCAAGGAGGGGGGGGGGGGGGGGGGGGGGCAGATTCCAGTTTGTTCAATTCGAGTACCTGGGTTAATATTTGGGCTCCATATGGGAACCTGGAATTTAACTTAGCACACACAATATATGGGAATTTCTTCAAAAATCTTCTTATTCAGAGCCACTCGT
Organism: Pictodentalium vernedei; assembly: GCA_031216915.1. Classification (NCBI taxonomy): domain Eukaryota; kingdom Metazoa; phylum Mollusca; class Scaphopoda; order Dentaliida; family Dentaliidae; genus Pictodentalium; species Pictodentalium vernedei. Next base: position 12,264,377 of record CM062288.1, on the reverse strand, counting down.
CAGAATGCTTTCATATTTGGTATACAACATCTGTAGGGGGGTCAGATTCAAGTTTGTTCAAATCGGATCCATAGGTTAATATTTGGGCTCGCTAAGGTGGCCGAAATTTTAACTTACATGTAGTACAATATGAAGAAATTTCTTTAAAATTTCTCTTCTTTAGATCCAACAGTCAAATGCTTTCATATTTGGAACACAACATCTCTAGGGAAGTCAGATTCAACTGTGTTCAAATCGAGAGCCTGTGTTAATATTTAGGCTCCCCGTGGGAGCGGGAATTGGCCATTTTGCTGAAGAATTAAAAATTTTGTATTCAGTACCCTCTAGAGGTGTGTAACCAAGATTAATCACATAGGTTGTATCAAGGGGCTTCACTGGGGAACTCTACAGTTTACATTATGATCAACTGAAGAAAAGGCATGATGCCCGGATTATTTTTGTAACTCCTGAGGGACTCAAGGATTGACAGTATAGCCTAAGGAGATGGCTTGCTTAATGTAGACTCATTCTTGGACTCTGTTCAAGATGAGCGCTTCAGTCCCCGTGGGGCCTCTTGTTGTGAATGTCGCTGGACGGTTTTGGCCGTTACGTTGGGTAAAGGGTTAAACAGGTTGAACAGGTTGAAATATTTCTCACACTGCACTCACTTAAAATTAGGGCCCCGTGGGAAGCCCAAATATTAACCGAGGGACTCGATTTGGGCACACGTGAATCTGCCTCTTATAACGGTTCTGCATTCCAAATATTGAAAGATTCTAACTGGTGATTATCTGGAGAATATTCTTTAACCTTTTGAACTCTAGTGGTATTGTCCCCTTTTGAACTCTAGTGGTATTGTCCATGCCAGTTCAATGGCAGTAATTACATATAGACGGACAGATGTAATCCAGTTGTTTTCTACACTACAAACCCTTTCAAACAGAGAGACCGTATTTCCGATCCACGAACATGATGCGTCTCGTAATAATTTCGTAAGTCAGGATGCCTGTTAAATACCAAGTGAATATGTGAGGTAGACCAATTAATATTTTTAACGCGCAGCTCCAAGGCTGCGTGTTGGAAATATTCATTGATCTACTCCCAAATATTTATTCATTTATTGTTTATGTATATAAGGTCACATATGTCTACACAATGGCTAATCATGACCACAACATGGAGATAAAGTCAAGGTCAGTCAATCGTTTATACCCCATGTTGCATATTTTAGAGGACTCGCACCCCAAGCATTAGTGACTGAGTCCTATTTTACCAGTGAAACAGAGCTTGTTTACCACAGTAAACAAGCACTGCTTCACTTCTCAGGGTTCCCACGGGTGGCCCCAATAATGAATATGGACTCTTCCAATTGCTGGCACTGAACAGACATGAAAGATATCATTAGGGTTCAAAGGGTTAAAAAGTGGGGTGGGGGGGGGGTAATTCAAAAGATACCCAACACACCTGGGCAACCCCCCCCCCCCACGCCCCCCACCCCGCCTCCACCGATTTTAAGGGAACCGAACAAAAGATCTCCGAAGAAAAATCCCCCATATTTTATCAATATTTTATCCTGACTCGTATTTTTATAACAATAATACTGTCGTTTTTTAATCAGATAAATAGTACGACGATGAAAGGTTTTTGTACGCCGAAGGCGAGTATATCATTTCAATCAAGGCGTTTACATCGTGTACCATCTAACATAATAATTTGTAAACCTTTTCAAGGGAATATTTCGATTTGCATGTTATTTACGCTTCGTGAACCCGATATGCAAATCTGCCAAATTACATCGAATATAGGGTTAGGGTGAGCTAGTTATTGAACTGCAAATTTTGCTTCCAAATTTCTAGAAAAAATCGCAAATAGGTTGCGTTCTGGAAATAATTCGCATTTAGTATAAGCCAGTGTTTTCAGAAAGATAGCCGACTGATTGCGTGCACTGCTTTTGTGAGCACGACTGTCTTCGTGGTATTTCATGGTATTGTTGCAGAGACAAGAGAGGAAGACAAATATTTCCAGTCCTTCATGTTAGTGATTATTGCTCCAGAAATTCAACCCTGCTTACTGTACATGCGCGTACCATGGTATCAAAGTTAGGGAGGGGGGGGGGGAGGGGAGAGTAATATCTAGGGGGCTAGTTCAGCGATCTGAACGTAATGGCTACCTTCACCCCACCACCTATGTAGGGGGTAGCCGCTACGTTCAGATCGCTAAACGATAGAGATTATTGAGAATAGGATGCGCAGCATCAACCGAGCCATGTGGCTAAGAGATGGTGGCGAGCACAAGAGGGGGACACCCCATCCAATTGGTTCTGCCAGGGGAGCTACTATAGGGAAATGTGTACTATCGCGAGGAAGTCTTTGAGGGGATGCTGTGTTCGATGGGATTTTAGTCGTCTACCTGCTTCGTTTACTTTCGGTAACTTTCGGGAGACTTCATTTATATTTTTTCAGTATCGTGTTTCCTGGAAGTTGGCTTGTATTGAAGGCTTTTAATCATTTGAAGCCGATCGACCGCTTTTCCGGACAGAAACATGATACGCCATAACGTCATTAAATAGAATGGTTAATTGTGTGGGGTAGACCAATCAATATTGTCAACGTGCAGCTCCGAGGCTGCACGCTGAAAATTTGATTGGTCTACACTAAATAATGAATATGGACTATTCTAGTTGCTGTCATTGAACTGACATGGAAGATACCACTAGAGTTCAAAGGGTTAATTACAGATTTTAGTAATTTCCGGTTGCTTCTGATGTGTTAAGCTTTGCATACACGTACGGTGTTTTATTTTTCCACATGCTCTTTCATACAGAAGAAAAATCTGAGATTCGATATTTTTTAAACTAGGTGCATATTGTAGTAGCATAGCGGCAGTGGCGGGGAAAGTTTTGCTCCCCACCCTATTTCGCACCCCCACCCCCACCCCCGCCAGTCATTAGCCCATTGCAAGTTTCACATGACACAGAGCCATTAATTGATCTTCAATATTGGGCTACAATGCTACAAATGCCACGAGGCATCCTCTAAGAGCACGGAATTTTGGCAAATTGTCTCGGGGCAGCCCAATATGAAACCAGGAACTTGATTTGAACAAACTGGAATTCAACCCTACTAAGGATGTTACATACCAAATATCAAAAGATTCTGACTGATGGATCTGAAGATTGTTTTTTAAAAATATTCCTCGTGTTACACATTTTAAAAATTGGCCTCCCACAGTGAGCCCAAATAGGAATTCAGGAACTTAATTCGAACAAACTTCAAGCTGACCCCTCTAAAGATGCAGTATACCAAATACCAAGAGATTGTTACTGGTAGATCTGAAAAAGAAGAATTTTTAAACAAATTTTCTCATATATGTTACCAAGCTGGCATTTGATTTCCCATAGGGAGCCCAAATATAAACCCAGGGGCTTGTTTTGAACAATCCTAAATCTGACCCTTCCAAGGATGCTGTCTTCCAAGTATCAAAATATTTTGATAGGTAGTTCGAGAGCTGAAGATATTTTAAATTTTTTAAAGAAAAGATTGTGGGTATTAACAGAATTATGCCCCCCCCCCCCCCCCCCCACCCTATTGGCTTGGCACATTATTTGAACAAACATAAATTGAAATATGATAAAGACCATGCATGTCATGTTTGGTGCAATTTGGCCCAGTAGTTTATGACGAGAAGTTGATAATGTACAGACGGACGACGGACAGAAAGAGATCAATAAAGCTCCCCTTGAGCTGGTGGGGGTGGGGGAATTTCAGCAAAGCCAGCAACCTAATTATCGGGAACTCCAGGTCCGTTTTAGTGCCGGTGAACCACTGAAGGAGAGCGCTTTCAGCATAAAACTGACAGAATTCAAAATCGGACCGACAGGTCCAGTGTTGAGGGTAGGCAGCCAAAGTCCGGCTTAAGGTTGTAGAATGTAGATGGGGCGACCAGCTGTGGGAAGTGGGCCAGTTGGTTAGAAATTTTACAGGGGGCACTGTGGGGGTGGGGGAGGATTTGCATCATCGGCACCTAGTAAATGCACAAGTTATTTTTATTGCAAACCACTAACGAATATACTGGACAGTGAATCTGCTCCATCTCCCAGAGTATTTTAATAGGATGACATTATTTTTTCAGTGTGCCGAAACTTGGTGACAACGCACAAAATACCAAAAGCTGCTAATAAATATATATTCTGACCATAATGATTGAGTACTCAAGCCACCAGGTCAAATTTTGTAAGGAATTCTATACTGTTCCGGTCTGGAACAAGGGTAGCCTTTTAGTGGCCCATCGTTCAAGTTTACATTCACTCGTCTGAAATATTTCAGTTCTTTGGAAAAAACAAACGAAATATTCCAGAGGACAAAATAAAAAAATACCATACTGTACAGTTACCGTGGGCTGTTCGTAATCCAAACATGATCAGTGATGTCCACGCATGCGCTTACCCAGTGCTCAAAATAACTTTTTTTCTTTGCGTAGCAAAATGCTACGCATTTCCAAAAAAAGAATAGCATTTTGTAAAAATTACATAGCTATTTTTGTATACCAGAGTTATGTTATGCTGTTTTATATTGAATTCTAAGTAGATAGAATAGTTTCCATCCATTTCTGGGCATTTCCAAATGATCTGCAACACACGAAACATTTACTATGTTTTTTTTTTAACTGAACTGCCTTTAAGGGTTGCATGGACTTGTATACTGTTATAAATGGCGTCTTGGTTGTTTAATAGAGTTCTCAAAATGGAAGTTGGGATTTTTAATTTGATGGGCTTGTAGTTATTTTTGATGGATATTTTATGCAAAATGTTGTAAAAACAGGAAGTATTTAAACCAACAGAACTCATCTTACATATGAAGTTGCTAATGATTCTTGATAGAGATTTATTCTGAGTTATGCCTGGAATGTTCCACAATCAGAAGTAAAGCATCAGTGAATTAGTTTTCAAATTTGTTTGCAAATTTTCATTTACATTTTGCGATACAAGATAATCAACTGCAGCCTAATAGGCTGCAGTTGATTATCTTGTATCGCAAAATGCTATACATAATTTAACATTGCGTAGCTTTTTGCAAGTTTTGCATAGCAAAAAGCGACGCGACACAGCTTATTTTGAGCCCTGCTGGCTAGAATGAGCTACTATCCTGATCATATCCAGGTAAATGTCAAACAAGTGGAGATGAGTGGATTTGGCATCTGGCTCAATGTACTAGGTAGACTTGATACTTGAGAATGTGGGTCAAATGAAGAAAAGTTGTGATATTGTACAGAACTGAGAGACTCCAAAGTGAATTGTGATTTTATTTGAATGTGGGTCAAATGAAGAAAAGTTGTGATATTGTACAGAACTGAGAGACTCCAAAGTGAATTGTGATTTTATTTGAGGAATATTCTCTTTTTTATCCCCCCCACCCCCACCAACCCCCCCCCCCCCCCCCCCGAAAAAAATAATCTATCCTGATCAATTTAATTTAACAATTTGGCACCCATGAGAACCACTGGATATCCAGCCTCATATGGTTAGTACATATTTTTTATAACATGCGGGCTCCGCCCAATGTGCAGAGAGCACACCAGTCCTCAATCTGGTCTCAGTACCAAACCAGAGGAAATTTGCACTTTCATCTCATTTTGGCAGAATCTGTATCACCCAAATGTAATGATTTATTAAGTTTCCCAAGTGTCTTGTTAACTCTGTGCACTGTATATGTGGGAAGCAGTTGGGGATTCTATTATTATTATTTATTTATTTATTGGTGTTTAAGGTCACATACTTATGCACAATGGCTAATCATGACCGTGACAGATTTACGGGTGGAGGAAACTTGGGTACACGGAGAGAACCACCGAGCAACGACGAACAGCTGCCAGCTCCACAACATCGTAACTCTGCACTGCAGCACAGACAGGGTTAGATTGGTTGAAGACATGCGCACCATCGACACCGCTTATTTTGAGCCCTGCGCTTACCTCGTAATAAAAATCAGCAGCGGCAAAATTTCAATTAATGAAGCACCGGGCTGTGCCGGGTTGTACTGGGATTGTACCGGGGTTGTACCGGGGTTGTACCGGGTTGTACCCGGTGCTTCATTAATTAAATTTTGGTGCTTATTCCTATAATTAGGTTCTGAAATCTAATGTTATTGCGTCCGTGAAAATATTACCCACTCGTGGAAATTGACCAGTCCACGTCAGCCATACTGTAAATATGCATTTTCTTTGAATCGCCTCAAAAAAACGTTTCTCACAAATGTCTCTCAAAGCAGACTGAATTTGACAGAATTTTTACCAATACATTCAGAGATGTTTAACTTTGTTTATTAATTTGTTATAAATTGAGAATTATGCTGCTGTAGTTCCACTACTAGTGTTAATATCTTGGTGTTTCCAATGTAAAATAAATACTTTTTTAACTGACATATCTATAACTGGAGCACAAAAAAATATATGTATATCTTTTTGGAGAAAAGGCCTACTAAAAGGGCATCACATTACATTCACGGTAGTCTGCACACAAACTCCACGCAGTAAACAAATGAAATATTCCATAACAGCATCAGATTCCTAACAGAATTAAGATTGTTAACGCAAGAGTTTGCAATATACGAGCAATTACCTAAATATATTTTATACGGATTTTCTTTAATTTTCCAAAGGCAAACTCAAGCTTATCAAATTTTTGTATCAATCTACTTGGAGGCAAACTAAATCTTATCAAATTTTTATATCTATCTATTCGGAGGCAAACTCAATCTTATCGTATTTTGTATCTATCTACTTGGAGGCAAACTCAATCTTATCGTATTTTTGTATCCATCTACTTGGAGGCAAACTCAATCTTATCATATGTTTGTATCTATCTACTTGGAGGCAAACTCAATCTTATCGTATTTTTGTATCTATCTACTTGGAGGCAAACTCAATCTTACCGTATTTTTGTATCTATCTACTTGGAGGCAAACTAAATCTTATTGTATTTTTGTATCTATCTACTTGGAGGCAAACTAAATCTTATCAAATTTTTGTATCTATCTACTTGGAGGCAAACTCAATCTTATCGTATTTTTGTATCTATCTACTTGGAGGCAAACTCAATCTTATCGTATTTTGTATCTATCTACTTGGAGGCAAACTAAATCTTATCAAATTTTTGTATCCATCTACTTGGAGGCAAACTCAATATTATCGTATTTTTGTATCTATCTACTTGGAGGCAAACTAAATCTTATCGTATTTTTGTATCCATCTACTTGGAGGCAAACTAAATCTTATCGTATTTTGTATCTATCTACTTGGAGGCAAACTAAATCTTATCAAATTTTTGTATCTATCTACTTGGAGGCAAACTCAATCTTATCGTATTTTTGTATCCAACTACTTGGAGGCAAACTAAATCTTATCGTATTTTGTATCTATCTACTTGGAGGCAAACTAAATCTTATCGTATTTTTGTATCTATCTACTTGGAGGCAAACTGAATCTTATCAAATTTTTGTATCTATCTACTTGGAGGCAAACTCAATCTTATCGTATTTTTGTATCTATCTACTTGGAGGCAAACTAAATCTTATCGTATTTTGTATCTATCTACTTGGAGGCAAACTAAATCTTATCAAATTTCTGTATCCATCTACTTGGAGGCAAACTCAATCTTATCGTATTTTTGTATCTATCTACTTGGAGGCAAACTAAATCTTATCGTATTTTTGTATCCATCTACTTGGAGGCAAACTAAATCTTATCGTATTTTGTATCTATCTACTTGGAGGCAAACTAAATCTTATCAAATTTTTGTATCTATCTACTTGGAGGCAAACTCAATCTTATCATATTTTTGTATCCATCTACTTGGAGGCAAACTAAATCTTATCGTATTTTGTATCTATCTACTTGGAGGCAAACTAAATCTTATCAAATGTTTGTATCTATCTACTTGGAGGCAAACTCAATCTTATCGTATTTTTGTATCTATCTACTTGGAGGCAAACTAAATGTTATCGTATTTTTGTATCTATCTACTTGGAGGCAAACTCAATATTATCATATTTTTGTATCTATCTACTTGGAGGCAAACTAAATCTTATCGTGTTTCTGTATCCATCTACTTGGAGGCAAACTAAATCTTATCGTATTTTTGTATCCATCTACTTGGAGGCAAACTAAGTCTTATCGTATTTTTGTATCTACCTACTTGGAGGCAAACTCAATATTATCGTATTTTTGTATCCATCTACTTGGAGGCAAACTAAATCTTATCGTATTTTTGTATCCATCTACTTGGAGGCAAACTGAATCTTATCGTATTTTTGTATCCATCTACTTGGAGGCAAACTAAATCTTATCGTATTTTTGTATCCATCTACTTGGAGGCAAACTAAATCTTATCGTATTTTTGTATCCATCTACTTGGAGGCAAACTAAATCTTATCGTATTTTTGTATCCATCTACTTGGAGGCAAACTAAATCTTATCAAATTTTTGTATCTATCTACTTGGAGGCAAACTCAATCTTATCGTATTTTTGTATCTATCTACTTGGAGGCAAACTAAATCTTATCGTATTTTTGTATCTATCTACTTGGAGGCAAACTCAATATTATCGTATTTTTGTATCCATCTACTTGGAGGCAAACTAAATCTTATCGTATTTCTGTATCCATCTACTTGGAGGCAAACTAAATCTTATCGTATTTTTGTATCCATCTACTTGGAGGCAAACTAAGTCTTATCGTATTTTTGTATCTACCTACTTGGAGGCAAACTCAATATTATCGTATTTTTGTATCTATCTACTTGGAGGTAAACTAAATCTTATCGTATTTTTGTATCCATCTACTTGGAGGCAAACTAAATCTTATCGTATTTTTGTATCCATCTACTTGGAAGGCAAACTAAGTCTTATCGTATTTTTGTATCCATCTACTTGGAGGCAAACTAAATCTTATCGTATTTTTGTATCCATCTACTTGGAGGCAAACTAAATCTTATCGTATTTTTGTATCCATCTACTTGGAGGCAAACTAAATCTTATTGTATTTTTGTGACTGGGTCCTATTTTACTACTAAAACAGACCTTGCTTACCACAATAAAGATGCACTGCCCAATTTCCTGGGGTACCCCCAGGGGACTCAAACTTATATTTTGTGTCCAACTACTTGTTGGCAAACATAGAGGCAGAAAATTAACATGACCTCAAATATCCTGACACTTTGTCAAATTGTACAATATGACTGTCATTGGAACAGGAACGAGTCAGTTCCAATAAAATTCTTATTTGTTAGGTTTTATTTGTAAATATTGTTTATTTTTCAAAAAATTATAAAATTGAGTTTAAGTTTTTAAAAATAAAAAAGCTGTTTTGGGTAAAGGGTTTACATGACGAAAGATGTGTTATCACTAAAAATTTGCAAGACGTGACGTCCCATTTTTTATTCGGCTCCTTTTTACACTCACCCACCCACTACGTGCAAATTTTCTACTACCGTTCTCAGACATCCACCCCCACTCTCCCATTAAAATCCAAAATAAACTTACCCCAACTGCCCACGTGGGGGCACGATGACGCTGTGTGTTGTGACGTACTGCCCGCCGAGGTGCACATGTCTTCCGCCAATCTAACCTTGTCTGTGCTGTGTAGTACGCAGTACCGCTGTGCAGTGTGTAGTACAGTCGTGGGTTATGATGTTGAAGAACTGACAGCTGCTCGTCGTTGCTCGGTGGTTCTCTCCGAGTACTCTGGCTTCCTCCACCCGTAAACCTGTCACCGACACGATATGACCCTGGTTGTTAAAGTGTCGTTAAACACCAATCAATCAATCAATCAATCAATCAATCAATCAATTAATAAATAAATAACTTTATTCCCAAAATATTGTCTGCACATTTTCTACATTTCGAACAAGACACCCACCCCCTACTAACGTGTGGCATTTTCCCAGATTAAGCCCAATATTCTCACATATAAAGCCTCCTGATGTTGTATTTATGTTAAGAGTGTGATGTACTATCATCTGTAAGGTTTGAAACACAAATTATGGTATATATTAGCTGATATATTGATATATTTTTAAAAAAATCAAAAAATTGCACAAGTTGGAAATGCACATTTTTGGCGCACTCAAGAGACCCACCCACCCCCACGTCACGTCTTGCAAATTTTTGGTCCCCCTCCCCCACCTGCTCTCAATCTTATTATATTTTGGTATCTATTTGGTGACAAACTCAATCTTATCTTATATTTGTGTCTATCTAATTGGTGACAAACTTAATCTTATCATATATTTGTGTCTATCTAATTGGTGACAAACTCAATCTTATCATATATTTGTGTCTATCTAATTGGTGACAATCTCAATCTTATCATATATTTGTGTCTATCTAATTGGTGACAAACTCAATCTTATCATATATTTGTGTCTATCTAATTGGTGACAAACTCAATCTTATCATATATTTGTGTCTATCTAATTGGTGACAAACTCAATCTTATCATACATTTGTATCTATCTAATTGGTGACAAACTCAATCTTATCATATATTTGTGTCTATCTAATTGGTGACAAACTCAATCTTATCATACATTTGTATCTATTTACTTGGTGGCAAACTCAATCTTATATTTTATGTATCTATTTACTTGGTGGCAAATTCAATCTTATATTTTATGTATCTATTTACTTGGTGGCAAACTCAATCTTATATTTTATGTATCTATTTACTTGGTGGCAAACTCAATCTTATATTTTATGTATCTATTTACTTGGTGGCAAACTCAATCTTATATTTTATGTATCTATTTACTTGGTGGCAAACTCGTCCTTATCATATTTTGTATCTATCTACTTTTTCTGCAGTCTCTATATAAAGGGGTGAATAACAAGGTAATACACAACAACGATAGAGTAGGGGAACAGAGTCAGTGAGTGGCAGTCTCTGTATTTCAAAGGCGTCAAAGTACAATGACAAGGATCATTGATTACTGTAACACTCCCCCCCCCATGCGGCCCCAACCCGACCCCACGGTATTCGTTTTGAATTATGTTCCGAATTTATTCTTCCACTTTGTGTGAATGAAGCCGATATTTTTTAAGCAAAATATCACCTTCGGCGAAATGTTTACATTCTCGCTCAACACTTTTGTGTCAAAGCTTTTCATTCACGTCACTCAGTTGTGTAATGACCCATTGGCCGGATTTCTCAATGCCAGTTTTGTATCGGAAGGTAATGTTGAATACACACAGAAATCGTGGCATAAAATACACAGAATGACATGGGTATGTGAATGGGTTAATCGATATGGCACGAATGCCAATGCGGAAGGATAGAACGGGAGGCCTCGAGTTTCATCCTTCCGCGATGGCACAGGTGCCATATCGATTAACCTAACCCATGCACACGCGTGTGTTGTTCTGTGTTTATTACATGCATTCGCATCTATAACCCAATTCTTAGGAGGACACTCAGCAGCTCATTTGACAACTATCAACAAAAAGACATTTTATCGCCAGCCAAATTTATGAGGGGAACCTGTGTTACTATTTCATCCCTTGAGTTCCAATGTGTTCTATTTGCCTACTGGCACACAGAACACATTGGAACTCAAGGGGCGAGGCGATTTTCAGATATCACTCGTGATTCAAATTGAAATTGCATTGCAAGATTAGTAAAAAATTCCAGTGAAATGTCGCTTCTGTTTAAAAATAGTCCATCAACGATTTCCGTTCCGCACATATGTGCAGAACAAATTTTCAATTTCCGTATGGTTTATTTAATTCATTTATTGATGTTTAAGGTCACATATTTATGCACAATGGCTAATCATGACCGTTCCGTATGGTTTAGAATGTCTGTAGATGGGGATTACATAGAACAGGCGTTTAATAAAATACATTGCTGTTTATGGCAAATTATACACTCTATAAAGTTCTGAAATGTGTAGTCAATTATGAGAAAAACATTTACATACCAGGAATACAGAATGGTCTGAACTCGCGTTTAGTCTTGTATGTTCTACATTTTTTGCCATCTTCATAAATTACATAGATCGTTTTCTGAAATGAAAGAGTTTAATTTTTATTGAAGTAAAGAAAATAATTTTGATCGGATTACTTAGTTATTGTCATATCAGTTCAATTATTAACTCTCGGTAACTTCACATCAACCTTCGACCTTCGGTGTGAGGCTGATATGAAATTACCTCAGGCTGATATCACGTCAGATATGAAACTAACAAAGTAAAAACCTCTAAATATGGGAATTTAAATGTATGAAAAGTAACAATGAAATTTATGCTATATGAAATAAGGCATATGAGATGAAGATCAAGTAACCTTCATTTTATTAATATTTCGAGCGAAAATCTATTATTTTGTTTTAACACATTGTGTTCTAAAAACGATGATTTAGCTGGGGTGTACGTCTTGAGTAAATTTTATCACACGTCTTAATATACTTACGACTTACTGGCGACTCAGCAGTTAATAGGCTATAGGATTAAATTATTATTGATCCTAATTCCCAATTTAGTATTCACTGTGGTGCCTAACCACGTACGTCCAACCATTAGTATTTACTGTGGTGCCTAACCACGTGCGGCCAACCATTAGTATTTACTGTGGTTCCTAACCACGTACGGCCAACCATTAGTATTTACTGTGGTGCCTAACCATGTACGGCCAACCATTAGTATTTACTATGGTGCCTAACCATTTACTAATGGTTGGCCGTACGTGGTTAGGCACCACAGTAAATACTAATGGTTGGCCGTACGTGGTTAGGAACCACAGTAAATACTAATGGTTGGCCGTACGTGGTTAGGCACCACAATAAATACTAATGATTGGTCATACGTGGTTAGGCACCACACTAACCACGTACGCCCAACTATTAGTATTTACTGTGGTGCCTAACCACGTACGGCCAACCATTAGTATTTACTGTGGTGCCTAACCACGTACGGCCAACCATTAGTATTTACTGTGGTGCCTAACCACGTACGGCCAACCTTAGTATTTATTTATTTATTGGCGTTTAAAGTCACATATTTATGCACAATGGCTGATCATGCCCATGACAGTTTTACGGGTGTAGGAAGCCGGAGTATCCAGAGTGAACTACCGAGCAACGGCGAGCAACTGTCAGCTCACCAATATACTAACTCCACACAAACAGGGTTACACAAGCAGGGTTAGCATTGGTTGAAGACAATTGCACCATCGACGTGCAGTACGCCTTAGTACACAACCCCACCGTGCCCCCACGCGGGCAATGGAGATGAAGTGTCTTGCCCAAGAACACAACGCGGTTGCCGCAGGTGGGATTCGAACCGAGGACCTCTCGGCTTGCAGCCTGCAGCTCTACCTACTGAGCCACCGCGCTCCCACCTTAGTAGTTACTGTGGTGCCTAACCGCGTACGGCCAACCATTTCTTTACACGCAAACCAATTTAGTAGTTACTGTGGTGCCTAACAACGTACGGCAAACCATTTCTTTACACACAAAAAGTACACGTAAGTGCTGAAGTGGTTTAATGAGACTCAAATGAAAGAAAAAAAATGGTATTTCGTCTCTATTTCCCAAATATCGACGTCATTCACTCCATTTCTAAACAGTTCTGATCGATTGAACTGTGGTGTCGAATTGGGTTGAAAATTGCGCAGTGAAATGTCACGCAGCATATAATAAAAAAAGAAGAAAAATAAAAAAAAGAAAGGGAATTATCTTATTCATGTGGACCTGAAAATATTATTGAAAGTGCTCGTGAAAAATAAAACGTTCAGGACCACACTCGTGATATAATTCCCAATATTGACTAAACTAGCGTATATTTTCTTTTCATTATATGCTACTTCTCTTTGTTTGAAATAATACAATGTTCTTGAACCGATAAAGCCCAATTATTGCTAAAATTATGTAGTATTTGTTCGCGTTGGACATTAATTTGGACAGCAGCGAAGGAAAAATGAAAGTGTCAATGACACTGTAGCTCAACTTGACAAACTTGAACTTGGTAAGTTTTAAGTGAAGTGGCAAAATTGAAGATCATTGGTAGCAATATTATTTGGTGAAATTTCAACATAACAGCATTGTGTGTGCACAACGTCAGAGTAATCCATGCATTTTTAAATGTAAACTGTAAGACTAGCTAAAGGAAGAATACTGAAACACAAATGCAGTAAGTTCAAAGGTTATAGTAAATGGCAACTTTTTTCACAGAAATGAAATCTAATCAATAGCTCTTATCTAAAGGTCTTGCCCAACGAGCACACCAAGTTGAAAAACAATCCCCTGATAAATGTTGCCTGTAGGCCATGTCAAAGAAGAATGTTGATTCACAAATGCAATAAATGCAAAGATTGTTGCTAGCAGCAACAGTTTTTGATGGAAATGAAAAGAAAATTGATAGCTCCTATCTTTGTCACCCTTCATAAGCATGCAAAGTTTCAAAACAACCTGATAATGAATGCGCCGTCTGAGGCATGCCAAAGGAAGATGTTAATGCACAAATACTCTAAGTTGGAAGGTTATTGCTTGTGGCAATGTTTTTTTTCTCACTTTTTGTGGAAATTCATAAATATACCCTGCAGAGAGTGCAAAAAGGATAAGTTACTGCGCAAATGCAGTAAGTTCAACGGCTGGTGGTAACGACAATATTTTTTTATGGAAATAAAAAAAATCAATAGCTCATATCTATAGGTCATCCCGAACACACATACCAAGTTTCAAAGTGATCTGATCATAAATGTGCCCTTAAGGGTGTGCCAAAGGGAAATATTGAAGTCTGACTAAACTAAGTTCAAAGGTTCAGCTGCAACATTTTTTGACAGAAATGGAAGAAAATCGATAGCTCCCATATAGATATCACCCCACACAAGCACATCAGTTTCCAAGCGGTCCGATCATAAATGTGCCCTGCAGGGTATGTCAAAGGGAAATATTGATGCATAACTGCACTAAGTTTTTACTAAGTTCATCACCAGGTTGTTGCCAATGGCAACTATTTTCGACGAAAATGGAAGAAAATCGATAGCTCCCATCTAGAGGTCCCCCAAACAAGCACATCAAGTTCAAAACGATCCGGTCAAAAATGTGCACTGCAGGGTGCGCCAAAAGGAAATAGTGATGCATAACTGCACGAAGTTCATCGAAGGTCGTTGCGAACGGCAACATTTGTTGACAGAAATTGAAAAAAATCGACAGCTCCCATCTAGAGGTAACCCCAAACAAGCATACCAAGTTTCAAACCATTTTGATCATAAATGTGCCCTGTGGAGCGTGCCAAAGGAATATATTCATGCCTGACTAAACTAAGTTCAAAGGCCGTTGCCAGCGACAAAATCTTTTGACGGAAATGGAAAAAAATCGATAGCCCCCATCTCGATGGTACCCCAAAGAAGCATGCCAGGTTTCAAAACAATTCGATCATAAATGTGCCCTGTGAGGTGTGTCAAAGGGAAATATTGAGGTCTGACTAAACTAAGTTCTAAGAACGTTGTCAGCGGCAACATTTTTTGACGGAAATTGACGAAAATCGATAGCTCCCATCCAGAGGTCACCTCAAATACGCATACCAAATTTCAAAGCGATCTGATAATAAATGTTCCCTGTAGAGTGCGTCAAAGGGCAACATTTCTTGGCGGATATCGACGAAAATCGAAAGCTCCCATCTAGAGATAACCCCAAACAAGCGCACCAAGTTGCAAACCGATCTGCTCAAAAACGTGCCCTGTATGGCGTGCCAAAGGAATATGTTGATGCCTGACTAAACTAAGTTCAAAGGTCGTTGTCAGTGGCAACATTTTTTACGGAAATGGAAGAAAATCGATAGCTCCCATCTAGAGGTCATCCCAAACACGCATGCCGGGTTTCAAAGCAATCCGATCATAAATGTGCCCTGTACGGTGTGCCAAAGGGATATATTGAAGTCTGACAAAACTAAGTTCTAAAAGCGTTGCCAGCGGCAACATTTTTTGACGGAAATTGACGAAAATCGATAGCTCCCATCTAGAGGTCACCCCAAATACGTATACCAAATTTCAAAGCAATCTGATCATAAATGCAACCTGTGAGGTGTGCCAAAGGAAATTGTGGACGTACGTACGCCGACGGACGAGAAGTGATGACAATAGCTCAGCTTGACTTTGTCAAGTTGAGCTAATAACCTGTGTGAATTGAGAAATAAATTACGACACATAGGCGTATTTACTTCCGGGCAACTTCGTTTATACCTCTGCAAATGTTGTGTCTTCTGAAAATTCCCCTGAATTAAAGTTTTTTTAATTACAGATCTAAATAATTTCACGTTGCTTCTGACGTCTTACACTCTGCATACAATTTTTTTTTACATGCTTGTGCACAAACAGCAATAAAAACTGAGAGCCGATATTCTTTTTCAGTTAGCGGCTTACTGTTTCTTTAAATGATTGAAGAATTGTTAGTAAAGTTGTGACAGGTAACAAGGAATCAAATTAACCCTTTACCTAACGAATCGGCCGCATCCGCCCGCGTAATATGCAAATTCAGCAGTTGAAAAAATATTATTTTTCAAAAAATTTCAACAAAACCATATCATGTGACCCCTCGTGGAAACGAGCTCGTCGAGCTCGTTCCAACGAGGGGTCACATAATATGGTTTTGTTGAAACTTTTTAAAACATTTAAAAAAATGGTATTTAAAATAATAAATTTTGATATCGTCTGCGTTTGGTAAAGGGTTAAACTTTATTCAATGGGCTACTGTTACAATGATCAACACCTATGGTTGAATTCTAGATTTCACGAACACCAGAGGCACGTGAAATACAGAATAAATCCAGGTCATTGATAACGGTCTCCCGTAGTCCACCCTCGGTATGTTCTATCTTAGCATCGAAAATGTCGGTACATAATCAATTCCTGAAATTTAATACAATTTTTGACTGATCTTTTACAAATTTAATCGCAAGACACCTTTATTAATTGCTCTGGTTTGTGGGGCATTTTTGTAGTTAGTCTTTATAAACAGTCACACTATACACGTGGCCATATATATTTGTATGAGGGTCTTTTCTCGGTCTGTGTACAGCCATGGTTCAAAGTTCCTTGAAAACAATGCCAAAAAAAAAAATAGGTTTTATCCTTAAAATTATAAAATCGATACCCGATTTTAAATTAAGAATTACGTATAAAGCTAATGAGATAGATCAAACACCGAGTTTTCAACATTGCAAAAACCGGCAATTAACGACAACTGCATTTTAGCCAAACCCCATTATTGCCACAAGAAATGGTACGGATGCCCTCTTCCATCTTGGTCATGGACAAGGGAGGCAATTATCTCACGGTGCCCTCCCCACCCCACCATTCGGGTATCCCTACAGACATTCATGAGATGTAGTTGTCCGAAGTAAGTACCACAAGATAACTGTTGGGGAATCCCGTGGAACCGTCCCACCAAAACAAATTACCAAGAATGCTCACCAAAGACTAGAGGCGCACGTTAATTTAGGCCCCAGCACTCTACTACTCTAGTGCAGACAAGCCAACAAAAAATCATAGCTTTTCAAAAGAAACTGCTAATCTAAATATTTATTGAATAAAAAGTGACTATCAATTAAATGTAGGCTATAAAATTAAACTTACCGCCGGGAAGTCAGCAATAACTTTGAATTTCAATTCTTTCTTATCGGCAAACATTTCTTCTTGCGAAGCAATACGCTTGTTTTTGGCATCATAAGACAGCTTGCCACCAGCCTAAAAGAAAATACAATAATCCAAAAATCTGTGTTACCTACGATAATCGTACAATCAGTGTCAATTATGATAATCATATAATCAACATTAGTTACATAATCTGATCAGTATTAGTTACAATAATCTAACAAGATGCAGCTACGCCTAGACAGCTCCGCCGACGGTTACTGCTTTTATGGGACGTTGGATACAAGACAAGAATCCAAGTGTTACTGCTTGTGACCTTAACCTTCATGATATGACAATGGGTCAAAGTCATGACATAAGATTAGGTTATGGGTAACAATTGTGTGAAGTATGAACAAGATCTGTTGCAGAGATTCAAATATATATATACTAGACAAGGGCTGTATAACAATATCAAAGTCCTGTTGTCTGTGACCTTGATCTTGATGGTATGACCTTGTATCAAAGTCGCAACACACCTTTGATCCATGAGCAATAATTGTACCAAGTATGAATAGGATCTGCCTATTAGATCAAATTATATGGACCGGACAAACAAAATATAGACCACAGACAGACAAGCGACGAATCGACCGACAGACGGGCGGACAGACAGACAACAACTTAGCATTAGGAAAATTCCATTGACATTCTGTCAGGCGGAGCTAATTTTCAGTGTTTAACAAATTATGGCCCAGACAAACAAATGTCAAAGTTTTTCTAAGTGTCACATTATCATAGAGCCTGTGACATTGACCTTGAGGGACACATACCATATTATAATTCGCGACACACTGTCTTTTGATATTACATATTGGTATAAAGTTTCATTAAAACATATTCAGTGATTAAGAAATTATTGCCGTGACAAACAAAATTTTGACGACGGACGACTTAGCATCTGAAAATCTCCGTTGATTTTGTTAGGCGGAGCTAAAAATAGTTACATTTTTTTTTTAATCAGAGTTAGTTAAACAATTGTTTAGCAGCTTCCTACCGGCAATGTAGAAGCACCACGTGACATTGTGAAACTAACCCGGTTAATCGGATTAGTAATCTAATCTGTCCAAATGGATTGATTAATGTTCAAATGGATTACTGATCCATTTAATCGGATTGGCAATCTGTTTAACAGATCAGTTAATCATTCAATGGGGTACCGTAGCATAAAAATTTTGTAGAGAAGCCGATTTATATTGGCTCACATTAGACTCCTGCATGGGCTTGGCATACAGCTGAATGCATTGGGTACAGTATTTATCGGTGAGGGGGCGCGGTGACTCAGTAGGTAGAGGTGCAGGCTATAAGTCGAGAGGTCCTCGGTTCGAATCCCTGCTGCGGCAACGCGCTGGGTCCTTGGACAAGATACTTCACCCCCATTGCCCCCTTGGGGGCACGGTGGCGTTCTGTACCAAGGCTTACTACACGTTGATGGTACACTCGTTTTCAACCAATACTAACCCTGCTTGAGTGGAGTTAGTATGTTGAGGAGCTGACAGTTGCTCTCCGCTGCTCGGTGGTTCTCTCCGGGTACTCCGCTTCCTCCACCCGTAAAACTGTCATGGTCATGATTAGCCATAGTGCAGAAATATGTGACCTTAAACACCAATAAATAAATAAATCGGTGATATCAGCGAAACATGGTTAAAGCCAAGTAAGACATTTTTGCTAAATGGATTCAACATCATTAGACGAGATCGTCCCACACAACGTGGAGGCGGAGTGACTCTCTCCTCATAAGGCTGGACATAAAATATAAAACGATACCAAACGATCACCTCAACGCAGAGGTGATTGCCGCTGAGACTGAACTAGATCATAAAAAAGTTGCCGTAATCTCATATTATAATGAACCGAAAAAAACAGTTGACAGCAATGTCTTTGA
Source organism: Pictodentalium vernedei (assembly GCA_031216915.1). NCBI lineage: Eukaryota > Metazoa > Mollusca > Scaphopoda > Dentaliida > Dentaliidae > Pictodentalium > Pictodentalium vernedei. The sequence continues at coordinate 12,244,836 of CM062288.1, read as the reverse complement.
ATTCTTTGTGAAAAATCACAAACACTGTGTTTTCTTAGGCGATTTCAATGCCAAACATCGGGTTTTCGGATGCAATAAAACGGAGCCCAATGGCGACGCCCTCTTCAGTATCATCGAACATTTTGATCTTTTTGTATTAAATAACGACCAAGACATTACCCACGTCAGTAACAACACACTCCACCAATCAGACATCCTTGACCTAATTATAACCAGTAAATCACTAACTAATCAAATGCAAGACATATTTGTCGGGGACGATGATTTAGGTAGCGACACCTGCCTGTTCATGCTACATTAACAGGTTGCAGCGGACCCACAAGATACCCCACAATGAGTAGGAGGAATCTATCCAGAATTGACTGGAACCTCTTCAGAAAAATAATTCAGGTTAAAATAAACAAAAACGACCCAATGGATACCTACGAGCTCGAACAAGCATGTACCAATCTCAGTGGAGTCATTAACAACACTCTTGGTGAGATTTGTCCCAAACAGACGGTTAAACCGCGGGCCAACAGAATAACTGAAACCACACTCCAAATAATAAAACAAAAAAGAAAGGCCTTCCGTGCATACAAATCAGAAAGACTTCCAACTAAAAAGGTCGAACTTAAAGCCGTGTATAATCGCCTCCACGGCGAAGTTAAAAAAGCAATAGCAAACGACAATCGCGTGAGATGGGAAAAAGCAACGGAAAATCTAAATGGACTCAGGGAGCCTAAAAGTTTTGGGATACTTTTAAAACCCTTACTGGACAAAAGTATAAAGACGCCAACAGTAAGGCTCTTAAGATCAGCGATGGAACTATGGCCCTGAATGAAAAGGCGAAGGCTGGCGCCTTCGCTGAGCTCCTTAAGAAATATCATCGCCCACATGAGGGCAATAAGTTTGATGGCGAGTTCAAAGAAAAAGTAAAATTTGTTCTTGACAACAAGACAACGTTTAACGATACCAACTTCAGCCAAACGCCCGAGGACGGAGATGGCCATGAACTCACGGAACCGATAAGCCAAGAAGAAGTGGCTAACACAATTAAAAAATGTAAGTCTTCTTCTTCCCCAGGAGGGGACGAGGTCTCATACAAAATCCTGAAACAATGTCCCAATACTTTTTTCGGTAGACTCACTAACCTCCTAAACTGCTGTCTCTCTAGTGGATACTTCCCAAAATGTTGGATAGTAGCTACAGGAGTCATAATACCCAAACCCGACAAGGAATTGAGCAACCCAGCTAATTACCACCCAATCAGCCTACTCAGCTGTATTGGAAAAATTTTCGAACGGATTCTCACGACTAGACTCCGCAGTTATCTCGAATCAATCAGCTTTTTCAATAAGTGGCAAAGGGCCTACAGAAGCCAAAGAGAGGGAATCGAGCATGTTTATAGACTGGTAGATTATATGAAAACGGCGTTCAGTCAAAATGAAATAGGAACCGCGCTATTACTCGACGAAGAAAAAGCGTTTGACTCTGTCTGGCACAATGGTATGAGATACAAACTAGCTAAAATGGGGCTACCTACCAAATTCTAAGGATCAAATCATCATTTTTATCTGATCGAAAAATCAAAGTGAGGGTCAACCGCGAGGTGTCAGACGAGGTAAAACTCGAAGCGGGCACTCCACAGGGTTCTTTCCTTACCCCACTTCCATTTATAATATATGTGAATGACATTGACAAAGTAGGGAAGAACCATGTTGAACTATCTCAATTCTCAGACGACAAAGGAATGTGGACGGCCAGTAAGTCCCGAAACATAATACAAAACCGCCTGCAGGATACCATCCGCGACCTGCAAGACTGGTGCGCTCTGTGACGCATCAAGCTAAATGCCGCGAAAACACAAAGAATCACATTCTATAAAAAGCAAAGGAAAAAAGCTGTCCCAAAGATTGAGCTTGAGCTTTACGACCACAAACTTGAAGCTAGTAATGGGGCAAACTTTCTGGGATTCACCCTGGATAGCAGTCTCAATCTAAACAATCATGTAAACTCAGTCACTGTCAAAGCCACTAAACGCATCAATTTCCTGGAAATGATTAGAGGTAAAATTGGGGAGCCAATAAAGAAGTTCTCCTCAAGCTTTACAAATCATATATACGCCCAGTACTAGAGTATGGGGCCATAATAACGAGTGACCTGAATAAAACCAACATTGAAAAACTACAACGGGTCCAAAATCATGCTTTGCGCGTGGCTCTGCGCAAGCCCACGTGGACATCGATAAAACTACTTCACGAGATAGCAAAAACAGACACTATAGCAATGCGCTTAAAAGATCTTCAAAGCAAAACTCTAAATAGACTCCAAGACAGCGAATTAATAATTGAACTCAATGCGCATCGCGTCCTCAATAGGAAAACTAAATAATTCGGGGCGTATCCATCGAAAGGGTTAAAGATCACATCATTGCGATGGGGTGAGCCAGGCACTCGGTGACAAAAATTCAGAACTGGCTGCGGGTGACACGAATCGCACGAAAGGTTGCCTCTGTTACCAGCAAACAGCGAGGAAAATCTCCACCTACTGCCGGGTCTCCCCTCCCCGAGATATAAATTTCGGGGGAAAATGCTGGCTTCCCCATTCACATGTCACTGGTCGTCACGGACGGAACAGTTGTAAATTAAAAACCGAATTGCTCTAATTTCCAGCTCTCTGTCTTTTCTACCTCCTCTATCTCATCAGACACACGACCAAACTGAATGACAAACTATGAGGGATTGAAACAATCCTCATGCAAAGATGTGCAGAAAACCTAAATAAGACCAAGGCAAGGATTGAAACAATCTTGCCAGCAAACAGCCCTTTTAAGGGCTTTTTTGTTATTTGTTTAGGGTTTTTATTTTTTTTTCGGGGGGTGGGGGGGAGGTCATTTGGAATTCCCGAAGGGTAACCAGATACCTCATAATCACATACGGCATCCTATCTCCCAGAAGGCTTGATGGATGACTCCCGGTTTTTCAAAACTAAACTGTTGGAGCTTTCTCCACTCCTTTTTGTAACCGCTATGGTCATATGCCGGGGCCTCTACCAAACCCGCGTTGCTGTTTGCTTTTCTTTTTTCTTCTTCCCTTAAACTTGCCATCGCACAACATTATATTCTGGCTCGCCACCATGGTGGGACTCAAACCTCTACCATCACCAAGCTGGAACCAAATAGAGCCCACCCTCTAATAGTCTTACTGGCGTTGAGGGATTGATTATTGACAATCTATCACTCCAACGCAAACTGCCGGGAATTCTCACCGCGTGCATACCCCCTCAGACCCCATTTGAGGCAATAGGGAGCTAGGCCTGTGTGATCCAAGTGAAATAAAATAAGGCCAACCGGGTCGCAAGGGATTTGTAAATCCTACATCGTCCCTGCGCGCCTTCGGCGCGCTAAAACCTTTCATTTATTCATTCATTCAAATGTTTCGTGCAAACATCGCCTCTAACCCTCCTGGCCACATTTGGAATGGAGCATAGTTTTAATCTGAAAAATATTCAGTCAAGTTTATTATTGATTTCCACTTGCTAACTAACCCCCATCCCAAAATGTAGTTAGTAGAAGTATCATTTCTTCCTATTTTAAAATTTAACCCCTCATGTCCATATATGTTTGCTTAAAGTGTGATTTTTTTACATTCTGGTGTGTGTGAAACAGTTATTGAACAAGGATTTTTCTTTCTTTTGGCAGGTGTGATGGTCAAATAAATGAGAAATATCCTGTTTCAGCCTGTGATTTGATCAAATGTTGTTTTGATGGGATGCACATGAAGTTTTTACTCCATGAGAGCAATTCCGTTGTGGCACTGCTGAATTTTTCTTTGTTCAAATAACTATTTTCCCTCATTTTTAACAGAACTGTAGCTACATTAATACCCTTGATTGCTGGACACGTCTGGGCAACTTTGTAATCTTATTTTCGAGAAAAGCTCTGCTTTGAAGTCAATGAAGTGTTTTTCGAACACAGGATCGCAATAACTACCTTTTTGGCAATTTCCAGATGCACAAAATCATTACACTGTAAGAAACTGCTCCTCTTATATTGACAACATTCAACAACATTTCTATTTTCACAATCAAACTTGCAGCTCCAATGGGTTAATCAGTAATAGCTTGGTCCACTATACGTGCTGTGTTATACACAAAGAGATGCTGTCACAAAAATGTAGAAATCTGTCTCATGAAAGGCATTTTGTGTGCTTTCTCTGTCCATGGTCTTTGTCATTTTTCTTTCCTAGTACTATTACAACCACCACAAAACCTTGCATCCTGTTTATGTAGAAGGTATGTAGCCATCCCTTGTTATAAACCAATAAAGAAAGACACTTATAGCAGTTTATAAGACTGTTGCATTAGGAAGATTTCAGTTAAAATAAGTTGTTGGACCTGGCTATCAATGCTCAAAATAACTTTTTTTCTTTGCGTAGCAAAATGCTACGCAATTCCAAAAAATGAATAGCATTTTGTAAAAATTACATAGCTATTTTTGTATACCAGAGTTATGTTATGCTGTTTTATATTGAATTCTTCTAAGTAGATAGATAGTTTCCATCCATTTCTGGGCATTTCAAAATGATCTGCAACACATGAAACATTTACTATGTTGTTTTTTAACTGAACTGCCTGTAAGGGTTGCATGGACTTGTATACTGTTATAAATGGCGTCTTGGTTGTTTAATAGAGTTCTCAAAATGGAAGTTGGGATTTTTAATTTGATGGGCTTGTAGTTATTTTTGATGGACATTTTATGCAAAATGTTGTAAAAACAGGAAGTATTTAAACCAACAGAACTCATCTCATCATATGAAGTTGCTAATGATGCTTGATGGAGAGTTAATCTGAGTTATGTCTGGAATGTTCCACAATCAGAAGTAAAGCATCAGTGAATTAGTTTTCAAATTTGTTTGCAAATTTTCATTTACATTCTGCGATACAAGATAATCAACTGCAGCCTAATAGGCTGCAGTTGATTATCTTGTATCACAAAATGCTATACATAATTTAACATTGTGTAGCTTTTTGCAAGTTTTGCATAGCAAAAAGCGACGCGACACCGCTTATCTTGAACCCTGCTGGCTAGAATGAGCTACATTCCAGGTAAATGTCAAACAAGTGGAGATGAGTGGATTTGGCATGTGGCTCAATGTACTAGGAAGACTTGATACTTGAGAATGTGGGTCAAATGAAGAAAAGTTGTGATATTGTACAGAACTGAGAGACTCCAAAGTGAATTGTGATCTTATTTTGGAATATTCTCTTTTTTATCCCCCCCCCCCCAAAAAAAAAAAAAAAAATTAATCTATCCTGATCAATTTAATTTAACAATTTGGCACCCATGAGAACCACTGGATATCCAGCCCCATATGGTTAGTACTAACATATTTTTTATAACATGCGGGCTCCGCCCAATGTGCAGAGAGCACACCAGTCCTCAATCTGGTCTCAATACAAAACCAGAGGAAATTTACACTTTCATCTCATTTTGGCAGAATCTGTATCACCCAAATGTATGATTTATGAAGTTTCCCAAGTATCTTGTTAACTCTGTGCACTGTATATGTGGGAAGCAGTTGGGGATTCTATTATTATTATTTATTTATTTATTGGTGTTTAAGGTCACATACTTATGCACAATGGCTAATCATGACCATGACAGCTTTACGGGTGGAGGAACCTGGAGTACCCGGAGAGAACCACCGAGCAACGACGAGCAGCTGCCAGCTCCACAACATCGTAACTCTGCACTGCAGCACAGGCAGGGTTAGATTGGTTGAAGACATGCGCACCATCGACGTGCAGTACGCCTTAGTACACGGCGTCATCGTGCCCCCATGTGGACAATCGGGGTTAAGTGCCTTGCCCAAGGACACAACGCGGAGTCCGAATCGATCACTCAGACCGGTCACCAATCCGAGGATTAACCGGGATCGACGTTGCTTAACTTCGGTGATTTGACGAGAACCGGTTACCGCAACACCACAGCGCCCCCCAGTTAGGGATTCACTTGAATTGAAGTGTGTGGATTCAACTGGATTGGGTGTAGGCGTTTCTGCTAAACTGGTGGCAGGGGTGGGGGTGGGTATACAGCCAGCACTGCTTGTTCGTTTGTTTTTTCGTTCAGTTTATATGATTATCACATGTTCGAGTGTGCTTCTGTCATATAATATTTTCAGGAGAGCGATTTATTAGCTCGCCTTCTGTTCGCCAAAAAAATTAGGGCGGGCGAAAACTAGCCATCCTGGCCTTAGACAATAATGATTACCATAATAGCCTATTCCTAAAACCAAAATCTTTTCAGATTTCTGCTATGTTAATGGCCTCTGCAAAATGGCTACACTGCACCCCCCCTCCCCCTCCCCACACCTCCGGAACTTGCCGTGGCCCGGAGGTGTGGGAGGGGCAGTGTAACCATCTCACAGAGGCTATCTGGTTCGCTGCATCAAATAAAATGCACAAAGCCCACTAGACATATTTCATTAATAGTAAAACTTCAATTTGCCATTTCTAGCTTTTGTAAGCTTGAGGAGAGCGACCCGCCCCCAAGCCATGCGAGGGGAGAGATTTTTAGCCCTCTTTCATTTTTAAGAATGCCAGGCCTGAAATGGCGTACTTCTACAGTAAATTGTACTTTATCCAAACACCTTTATGAATCAAAAGTACATTTTGTTCATTTTTATTTTGTGAACAATAGAAGGGTTAATGTTTTTGACTTTCATTTCTCGGAGAATAACTTTTTTTTATTTTGATAGTTTATGCAGCTACTCTGTTGGTATACTAATGTAATATTATGACAGTTTGAGGACAACAAATTCATTAAACTGGTTGTTTGGAATCAGTTTATAGGGAAAAATGTAAAAAGTGCCACATGATTTTTTTTTCTCTCAAACCACCGGGATGGGTTAATTGTAATGCTCATAGATAAGGCAAACAACGCCTCTAACCTTTAATGGGGGATAAAAAGTTACCTGATTTATCCGATTGGTGGAAAATGAACTGAGCTTGTAAGTGTGAAAAAAGTTTTAAAGTGCGTGTTTTGAAAAAAAAATATTGGTGGTGACAAGTGACAATTGTCTTCTGAAATATGTGAGAGAAGATAAAAATTGGGTGGGAGTCCGAGTAGGTAAAAAATATGTTTATTTCATTCGGTGCGAAACTGGACGGGAGTTGGCCTGTAGGAATCACCAACGTTAAAGGCAAAATTCACATGGTGACCTATACTATTTTTAAGTATATTTTTTTTCATGAGATGATAAACTAAATGGGTAGATGGTTGTTATTGTCCAAATCAGATTGATGAGATGGGGAGAGGAGGAATGATTAGCACTATCCTCAACGCAAAAAAACAGTGCATTGTAACCTGTAACCTTTCGCACTCAACACTTACACAAAGTGGGACCCTCCTGGTGGTACTCTCCAATCTCGCGCTCAAAATGTTCATAAAGACGGCTCGTGTAGTACTAAGGAGCATCAGTCCCTCTTCAAGGGTCAACGATCTATTTATTGAGGTTTAACGACACTGCAACAGCCACGGTCATATCGCGTCGGTGACAGTTTCGCGGGTGGAGGAAGCCGGAGTATCGGAGAAAAGCACCGAGCATCTACGGGCAGCTACCAGCTCCCCAACACAGGCAGACCTACTCGGCACAAGCCGAGGAATCGAAAGAAAAATGATATTTGATAGTATTTTTGAATCGATGCTGACGTGCCCCCATAATGGTATATATAAATATTTATATAACATCATGGAGCACGTCAGCATCGATTCAAAAATGCTATCAAATAGCACTTTTCTTTCGATTTCACAGCTTGTACCGAGTACCTGTGCTCCCCAAAATCGTAACTCCGCACTGCAGCAAAGACAGGGTTAGATTGGTTGAGATCATGCGCACCATCGACGTGCAGTACGCCTTAGTACACGGCGTCATCGTGTCCTGAATGTCAGGAGTCCGAATCTATCGCTCAGACGGTCACCTGTCCAAGGACTAACAGTGGCGTAGATAAAGGGGGGGGCGGGGGGGGGGCTGAGCCCCCCCCCCCCCTCCACCAGAAGTTTTGTCGGAAATTTTTTGGGACCATTTTAGGCGAATTTATGCCTAATAACATTAAAATGCTGGCTTAGGGGATAAAAACATGCCATTTTGGGTAAAATTGGGGTAAAAAGGACCAATTTTCAGTACATTTGCAGTAAACAACAGATTCTTTCTGTTTGTTTGTGTTTTTGTTGTTGTTACACTGTCGGAAAAGTTTCGGTCTGTCGGAAAATTTTGGGCTTGCCCCTCCGCCAGCGAAAGGCTATCTACGCCACTGAGGACTAACCAGGCTCGACGTTACTCAACTTCGGCGGTCTGCCGAGAAAAGGTTACCACAACGCCACGACCTTAGGGTCAAGTTCGACTCAACAATAGCAGCAGCAAACAGTATCAAGATTACTATACACTTGCTGAATCATGTGTCACGAGACTTTGTATTGAAGTACGGAAAACTGGTTCTTCCTTCACAAGCGGTGCGTTTCGCTAACTACATGTATACTGAATGACATACTTTCTTTTCAATACATCGAAAATCTTTCAATCATCTCGTGTAACTGTTTACATTGAAACTTATGTAAGCATTTTGTAAACCACACACTCTCTTTATAAACTGTCATATTCAACTTTAAGGTCGGATTTCTGCACATTGGTTAATCGTGACCCCAACATAGATATAATGTTAAGTTATATACCCATGTTGCTCGTTTTAGAGGACTTCCATCTCAGGCATTAGGTATTGGAGCCTATTTCACTAGTAGACACAGCTGGGGGAGGGAGTGGGGCTGGGGGACGGCTTCATCCCCTCCACTTTTTTGCCGGGCCATGTTTTTTTGTATGCATATATTTATTTTAACACAACCAATGATGACTGGCGAAACAAGGGGCGGATCTAGAGCATCTTCCATATTTCCGCCGGCTATGTTTCTCTCGTACTGGTTCAGTTTCGATGGATTTCGGATCATTTTTTGCAGTAAATGGCAGCGAACGCTAAAATGTAAACTTTCCAGTCTGTTAATAAATCGATTAAGTGAAATAGATCGTACTCTTACAGACATACATGTACCAAATTCACCCCAGACAAGATAATCCACAGACAGTATAATTGTTGTAAACCTCTGGTAAAGCATACAGGTGAGGTCTATTTATCAGCTGATAAATAGACCTCACCTGTATTCTTTACCGACGTTTTTTAACGGCTCTCGAAGTGTGAAATCTTTCAAACACATCTCCTGAAAAATCTCAAAATATCCACTCAGATGCATGGAAATGGGGGTTTTGGGAGCCTGGAATTTAAAATTTTCATACAGACGACCATCCTTCGCCCGATCCGACTTTGAAAATCGTTCCGCCGCCCCTGGCTGAAATGTATCGATCATCAACGTCGCCTTACAAGCGGATAGTTCAGATGACAATTGTTCACAAATAATACTGAAATAATAAATCTGTATTTCCCACTACATTAACGTAAATAGCATCTCTGCACTTAGTTTAAACAATATTTTATTCAATAAGTGTTAATTGTAACATAATAGAGACATCAGCGTATTATCAACTCAAAAGTAAATAAAGAGTAGGATAATATAACACAATAAACAGTAACATGATACAAGGTAAATGAGGGATTTGACAAAAAGCTTGTAGCTAAAACTCTGCACTTATGTCATTATCCATCCTAATTCCAGTATCACCAGGATATCCTTTCGCCAATCCTGTTTGCATTGTGCATCAAAGGTTTAGGAGATGAACTCCTGCGTAGCGACGAGGCGGTAGCAGTTGGGGACTTGAAGATCCCAGGGCTATTTTTTGCAGACGATATGCTTCTAGTGTCAGAAAGCGAAGAGGGGCTAACGAAAATGCTGGGAATTGTTGGGAAATATGGGAGCAAATGGAGACTCGAACTTAATGAAAGCAAGAGCAAAGTTATACATGTGGGCCGCAAAGTGGACCCCACTCGAAGGTGAAGAGTGGGTGAGTTCTGCATTCCGGAAAGGAGCAGCAAACTTCTCAGTGTAGGAGAGACAGGTTATTACGAGTATTTGGGGGTAAATATAAACATTACAGGAAGAGGCATCTACCGAAATCACACAAATAAATTGATTCTGAAGGGGAAGCGAATCCTTAACCAAATGAAACTTATAGGGAGAAACAGTTTCAATAAGGTTTTCGTGGGGAAAACCATTTGGGAAATGGTGGGGCTGCCAAGTATAACATACGGTACGGAAGTGGTACCCCTAAACCAGACGTCCGTAAAGAGCTTGGAATCTTGCAGAACGATGCAGGCCGATGGATAACGGGGTCGAGTAATGCCGCAGCGCTAGAAGCAATCAGGGGTGAGCTTGGGTGGATGAGGATCAAGGACAGGATAGACCTGTTGAAACTCGGTTATCTTAATTATTTGGTAAATCTCCCCGACAGCCGATTGTGTAAAGTAATGTTCCTGAGAATTTTCAACTCAAATATCAAAACGGGGTGGATGGTCCAAGTGAGGGAGCGAGTAGAGAACTACTCATTGGAGATCTCGGACCTGGACGTTGGGGCAAATCAGGGTAAAAAAAATCGTCAGAGAAAGGGTCATGGAGAATTGTAACCGTAATTGGCGAGAGGGGGTCAGATCAAAGAGGTCTTTGGGTGGCCTGCGTGATAAAGAGACGAAGGTTTTGAAGAGTACCTTGATGGCACCTTTTGGGAGTCACTGTTGTTCAAGCTGAGGTCGCGATCCCTGGAGCTGAGGGGAAAAATTGGGAAAGACAGTGAAAGGGAGTGCCTGATGTGTAACTTGGGCATGGTGGAGACCCTGGAAGACTTTCTTCTAGAATGCCCAAAGTATCAGTCTAAAAGAATGAGATTCACTGGGAGTATAATGGGGAAGTGGGATGGGAGAATGAAGGACATGTGGTTAGGGGGAGACTCAAAGGAGAGGGTTAATATGCTAATCGGAGAGATTGGGAAGAATGGGACAAGGGATGTCATCAAGCAGTTCATCTCCTAGTGTTGGGAGGAGAGGAGAAGCGTGGGAATAGGGAGGCAGTTGGAAGTTCAGGGGTAACCATGGCCTTCTCGTCCGAGAACCGCGACAAATCAGCGGCTGGCCAAAGTGTTATTATCATTATTATGTTATTATTACCAGTCACCACCATTTTCAAAGCAAATTGAATGTTTCCAAACAATGTCAACCATGAGCTGTTGCTTTCTTTTCATGTGCATGCCTGATACAAGTAATTCTCACTCCAGTTCCTGATTTTAACAAGGGCCTATAATCCTTGATGGGTAATATTCCAATTGCATCGTCAAGGCAAACTTTCATCCAGATAAAATTGGTTGAATTTGGAATCCACGCTCAACACGACATTTTGTCCATTGTCTCAGCATGGTATGTTGGTTAGAAGATAAGCGATTTATCCAAAAGATGTGTGTTTTCTACAAAAGTGTTCACATGAATGCGCCTGCCGTTAGAACGTAGTGTACAAACTAACCTATAGTGCCGAAACGACGTCAAGTATAGGAAAAATCAACGTAGCAGGGTTTCGCAACTTGCGAGAACGGTAGTTTCGTTCCCGTGACGTTCTCGAAAATGATTGTTAAGGAGATCCATTTACCGTTCCCGCAAAAATATAAGCATTTTATCATCAGATAAAATTTAATAAAAGTAGATTAATTTCTATAAACATGATTACTGCAATAACCTTTGATACGGTGGTTGAACAATCTATGTATTTGAAGATAAATAAGCATTTTTTTTTATTAGGGTTTAATGACACATTAAGAGCCAGGGTCATATCATGTCGGTGACAGTTTTACTGGTGGAGGAAGCCGGAGTACCCGGAGAGAACCACCGAGCAACGACGAGCAGCTGTCAGCTCTCCAACATCGTAACTCCGCACCGCGGCACAGGCAGCGTTAGATTGGTTGAAGACATGCACACCTTCGACGTGCAGTACGCCTTAGTATACAGCGTCATCGTGCCCCCAGGCAGGCAATCGGGGTTAAGCGCCTTGCCCAAGGACACAACGCGGGAGCGCGAATCAGTCGCTGGAATGGTTACCCATCCAACTACTAACCGCGCTCCGCGTTGCTGAACTTCGGTGCTCTGACGAGAAACGGTTACCGCGACGCCACCGCGCCCCCGATAAATAAGCATAATTCATGTGATTAAGACACATCGTACCCTGAGTTCCAGTGTGTTTTATGTGCCATTAGGCACATAGAACACATTGGAACACAGGGGATGACATGTTGAAAATGGGTCCCGCAACAAACAAATGGGTCCCGAAAAAAATATTCGCGGAACCCAAAAATGGGTTCCGCAAAAAATAAATCTGCGAAACCATGCGTAGTGTAAAAACTACGTATAGTGCAGAATATTTTCCAACGTATGGTGAAATCGACGTATAGTGTAGAAACTCGTCATGTGTCAGAACGTAGAGTACAAACTAACATATAGTGTAGAAAAGACGCGTTAGTGTGGGTCGTTATGTATTTTTGTGGAAAATACATGTCTAAATTGATGTTTTGATATAGTTGGATTGTTTACGGTCTGACAAATCCAGCAAGGTTCTCTCAAATTTTTCAATGGGCATTCGCCCGCAGTAGTATATGATGTTAGATGTGTTAGATGGTGGACCCAGCCTAGGAGATCTAATATGGGAGATCTCATGTCATGTAAACATACCTCCTCGTTCCACTTGTAACTCGACATCTTATGACGTCACCATCGTGGTGGGACGCGATGTCAGTGCGCATGCTCGCACCTAATTCTAAGCACTCACGTTCTGACAATTTCAGATTTTGTTAAGCCATATGGGAATCTCGCGGGATACCCCATTGAAGAGTCAATGGGTGCAGCCATATTACACGAAAGGTATTTTACCGACACGAGTAGTCTCTCCTGCTGGGAAAGTAGTATCTCACAGGTGCTCGGCCCCTTTTAGGGGCAAAATACCCAATTTTGTGCCTACTTCTCTTATAGATCAGTATTATAACATATCGAAACTTTTTGTTGATTTTACTAAACGTTTCCCTAAAAGCTTAGACTGTAGGAAGAAAAGTGGAACGAAGAAGGAAAACAGGGAAGGGACTGGGATTGGATGGGCATCCTAGAATTGGGATTGGATGTGCATCCTAGGATTGGGATTAGATGGGCATCCTAGGATTGAGAGTGAATGTGCATCCTAGGATTGGGATTGGATGGGTATCCTAGAATTGGGATTGGATTGGCATCCTAGGATTGGGATTGGATAGTCATCCTAGGATTGGAATTGGATGAGCATCCTAGGATTGGGATTGGATGGGCATTCTAGGATTGTGATTGAGATTAGGATTAGCCTTTGGATTGTGGTAACGAGTGGTTCGAATTGGAATTTCGGAGAGTCATTATTACAATACATTTTTTATCCAACGTCCAACGTTGGAACTACAGTAAGATATGATCAGACGACGAATTAGTCAGCCAAATATAAATGTAATATATACCCCGTAACTCAAATAGTACATCACCATGTCATAAGTATCCTCCAATACTGAGATGAGGATACGAGTCGTAAGAGGAGTCACTTATTCGAGAAAAGATGGGATTTTAGAAGATCGAGCAATCCGATATACTTATCTTGTGAGTAATAATCACATACAGCAAATAAGCCATCGAGTGACTCCCTCTTATCCTTGTATCGATATTGGTGGATACTTATGACAAGGCGATGTACTTTTTGGGGATATCTTTTGAGGATACCATTAGAATACCTTTTCGGGATACCTGTCAAAAGATAATTATGGCGTCTGCTACCTGATCCGCTCCTGACTTCTAGACCACCCCACACATTCAAAGCTTTATGAGGAGAGCACTACTACTGATTTATCCATAGTCAGGTCTAGCAATAAAGAAAATCAGGGAGTGCAAAACAATTGCCCTCCTCAGATTGCCTGGGAGTGCAGTTGCATCTGACATTTTCAATGCAAAAGCTTGTATGCTATTCTGGTAATATTCACTACAACGTATTAATATTGTGGCTGAAAAATTGTACTACGTTCAGCAACATAGTGAAAAAAAGTGGCACACACATCTTCTCATTATTCAAAATGTTGCATTTAATTCTTATGCGACTGCATTCTACACTCAGAATGTTTCGAAATGCCACACAGAATGGGTCATTATTGTGAATCAATGCAACGTTGACAAATCGTCCCCTGAGTTTCAGTGTGTTCTGTGTGCCAGTAGGCACACAGAACACACTGAAACTCAGGGGATGAAATGATAATAAAATGATAATAGATTTTAAAGGCAGTCCCAAACAGGTCTGGCATTCCAGAAAATCAAGGGAGGGGGGGGGGGGGGGCAAAAACTGTCCTCCTCAATTTATTCTAGGCCCACAACTTTAAAGCTTTAAGAGTAGAGCAGTACTACTGATTTATCCATAGTCATAACCATCTATGACCAATTTCTACTGTAGTAACCCAATACTGTAGTGTTCCGCAAGCCTTGCAGTCTTGTACGATTAAACTCATTGTAACACTACTACTGACTTGTAGCACTACTCTAGGCATGTTAACTACTCTGGACAAGCTATAGTCTACTGGGACAAAGTATACACTCTATGATCTCACACTCCCAACTACCCGTAGGCCAGTACAAAGCATTAGATGGTTTTGTTCGGCGAATAGTACAACACCAGGAGTCCATATCTCACACTGTATACTGTCGTAGTAGACGACCAGGCATTATTCCACCCCCACAATGCTTATGGCCTAGCATTTCGCACTACCCAAGCCAACTATGGTTCAGCACAGCGCCTTAGTTGGATAGTGGTACAAAAGGGTAGCCGAACCCCAAAAAGGTATATAGCATATATAATATACTACTAGACTAGACTGCCATAGATTACCCCCACCCCACTTCACAATACCGCTTAGCGTGGCATAACGTACTACATATACCAGTCACAGAATACTACAAAGCAATCGGTAGGTTAATACAACAAGGATTAAGACGGGGCATGCACGGGTATATAACATCCATACTATACTACAGTTCTAAACAACCAAGGACGACTATCTCACAATACCGCACCAGACGACCATGCACTACCCCCACCACACTATACCCCTTGCCCTAGCATTACGTTCTACTAATACCAGTCATATGATAATATGAACGTCGATTAGCGGTACCAAGGGTAAATAGTACACCTAGATGGATATATACCCTACTACTATATCACTCCCTACGAGAAAACCTACCCCCACCCCCACCCGAATAACGTCATGTGAGATTGTACAATACAATGGACACCAACAGCAGATAACGACTCTATGAAGTCGCTTGCACATCATGACGCCACAACGTCGCTGGCATCTCCAACCGCTTCGCAGGGAAAACTTTCAAGAAAAATCCCACCTTTCCCATTAATTTTCCACCACATACTCATACAAAATACCCATACCCGTATGTGTACATATATCACTATACACACCATCGCATACTATATATGCAGCACGTACACCACTTGTCGGATTTAGCTGGATGGCGCCGAAGTTTTGCACAGAAAAAATTTGCTCCCCAAAAGTCCGATTCCTGTGGGAATTTAACACTAGCTGCTCGGCTAAAAGTCCGGGTATTTGAGGGTTGAAACTTTCTGCAATAATACTGTCGATTCTTTTGTTATAAGTTGTTTGGTTTACCGATTATGTTTTAGTCATCGATTAACCAGTCGGTGTTTCATGATTCGCTATTAATTTTAGCCAAGTCAAGTGTTTGAACGTAACATAATCTCTGATTGGCTTGTTCGGACATTCTGTACTCTCAACTTCATTGTATCACTTTATGAGAAACTAACTGAGGGTCCCTGGTAGAGCTGTGGGTTAACCGAAACCGAACCGAGGTTTTTAGTTTTTTTTAAAAAACCGAAATCGAAACCGTTGACATCCCGTGATCTAAGGTTTTTCGTTTTTTATTAAATACTCTCTTGCTGCAGAAATTCACAGAATGTAGCCATCCCAGAGTAGTGAGAGTACCCAGACACTGCCAATGGCAGTGTCTGGGTACTCTCACTACTCTGGGAAGGCAACATTCTGTGAATTTCCGACATTTCAGTTTAGTTGTGTTTGCAGCTTTCCTCAAGTTGCGTGTAGGTGTCAGACCTCGAAAAATGGCCAAGCACAATAAAAGTTCTGTATATTTAGGTAATTATTATATTGGCCTTCCTGATTCTTCATGTATTATAGCTTATTTCGGGCATTCATTGAGTTCCACTCATTTTCACTACCATTCAGTTATGACTCCGGACATAAGAATGAGTTTTATTGAATTTTACTTGGCTTCAACAAACCGAAAACCGAACCGAACAGAGGTTTTACTCCACCTGAAAAACTAAAACCGAAACCGAACAAGAAATTTAAAAACCTACAGCTCTAGTACCTGGCTTCGCCAAAAGTCAAAGGCATTGTCCACGCCGTGGAAACCCACCCCATGTAACTCTTCGGGTCGCAAATCATATCCGTGCTAATTTTCGGTTCAACCATGGTTACACCGTGGTATTTTCTGTAGGTTCATGCCACATTTTTGCGCCTGTGCCCCGACTAACTGAAAATCCTGGATCAGCCCCTGGTGGTAATGAGGAATATTTAAACCAAAGTTGTTTTTCCGTGTTCTAAAAATGGTGGCAAAACACATAGGGACGAATAGCCCATCATAATCGGGCCTTTATTGGGGGCGAATGGTTTTTCTTGGCGAAGAGCGGAGTCCCCCTATAACACAGCGAACTAAATTTTTCAACATCAATTTCTCATTAAAAAGTTTGATTGAGAAACAGGCCAAAGTTCAGATGTTAAAAGAATTATATGTTGTGCCGTCGTTTCTCCTCTCTTTGTTGTATGTTTAAAAAGTACGTTTAATAAATATACACCAAAAACATGTTTCTCGAAAAATTAAGGGACTATATAAGTAGTGGAATTTTATTTATTTTGAAGTTTTCACCTCTCACATTCCTTAAATTCAAATTAAATAAACACAAATTATACAACAAAATGAAGGTTTAGACAGGGATGAGGCTAGAGGGTTTCAGCTAGAGGGAGGGGGGGGGGGGGGGGGGCACCGGTGTAAATTCCATCTGTGAGTTGTTTCGATAGGTGGTTGCACTGCAGCGCTGGGTGATATCTTTTAACCCTTTACCCAACGAATAGCCCGCATCCGCCCGCGTAATATGCAAATAGAGCTGCATGTATTTATTATTTTTCGAAAAATTTCAACAAAACCATATCATGTGATCCCTCTTTGGAGCGAGCTCGTCTAGCTCGTTTCTCAAATCGGCAAATCAAAAATTCTAACTGTTACTATTTACAACTACAGTGTACGCAATATCGAGCTTCATAAGTATGCATGATAACAATCGGTACGAGATTTCTATAGTACGTTTACTTATCGTAATAAAAAAATCCCCGAAATGTACTTCAGGAAAATCACATCATGTAAAATCGTTATCCTGAGTCAATTCCATCAATAACAGTTACAAAATGATGAAACATCGAAAATTGATCATTCCTGCATAAGATCTGATTTAATACTAGGAAGTGTGAATTGTTCAAGTATTTGTTTAGCACATATTCAATTCCCAGAATAATACCAAATAATAAACTGATAATTCTATCATAAATGTGTTTGCATTTTAGTACCTAGAATAAATTTTATGCCCCTTTCGTGGCTTCATTTTCAAAATCTTTCTACGTAGGAAATTTCCAATTACGTGGAGGGGCCGGGGAGGGGGTTCTCTCCCTCCATTTTTCTCCCCCTGGTGGGAAATTCACTACCCTATAACCCCCCCCCCCCCCCACCTCCATTGGAAACCTCTAGCCACATCCCTGACTTAAGAGCGAGTTTCAACTCATTTGGGCAATCTGTTTGTGTTTAATGACACTGTTAAGGTGCTGTTGAAATTTTTTTTTAAATTTAAAAAAATGATATTTAAACGGAAAAAGCATCATTTATAATGTGTCTGGGTCAGAAAATTTGCCGGATTGATGTCAGAGTCGAAATTTTGAGGCCATGTCAATTTTAGAGTAGGAAATTTGAAACTCAAGTTTCCAGTTGGAAATAAAAGATCAAAATTTCTCATCATTAGCTGGAATTTTAATATTTTTCATGAACAATGTTAATTTATTGAATTTCCAACTATTTGATTTTTGATTTTTGACTTTGGAATTTCCAACTATTGAAAAAAAATACTCCTAGCTGGGGGGTGGGGGAGGGAGCTCCCCCCCCCCCCCCCACACACACACACACACCGACCCCCCCCCCCCCCCCACCCCCTGTCGCCACATCCCTGGGTTGAGATGTATAGAACACGAAACACATATGTAATCAACTCGTAGAGTTGACAGCAGGCACCACTGGTTCCTGGAAGTCTGCTACCGTATTCCAACCAGAACTGATAATACAATAATATTTCACGAGAAGCACATTTGGTCACAAGTAATTCTCCTGAAAAATAATTTTATTATCAGTTCTGGTACGAATACGGTAGCAGAATTTCAGGAACCACTGATGCCTGCTATCAACTCAATGAGCTGATTTCATATATTTTTCGTGTTCTCTATCGCCCAACCTTCATTTTGGTGTATAATTTGTGTATATTTAATTTGAATTTATGGAATATCAGAGGTGGGAATTTCAAAATAAACAAAATTCCATTACTCTTATAGTCCATGAAGAAGCATATCTTTGTAATTGAAAAAATGCATATCAATACGCGAAAACGTGGACCGCACCGCAATATACCGGACCGAGGTGGGTGGAGCTGCCCAAAGCTGCCCAACGGCGGCGAATCGGATCGTGGTCCGGCCCACCCCTGGACCGCGGACCGGCACTGTCCGGAAGGGTACAGTCCGCATCCCTATTATCTACACTCATCTTCGTATACGAGCGAGTCGCCTGGAAATAACAAACGCCATGGAAAAATCCGTAGTGTGTGAAAACAAATCAATGTATATTGTAGAAATTGTCCCAACGTATAATGTCGACCGAATTTAACGTATAGTGTAGAAGTTAGACTTCGTGAGTGGTTAGAAAGAAAACACATTTTTATATGAATTTTTTAAAGCCAAAATGGCCTTGAATTTGTTTTCCTTTGAGCTCTTATCTTTCAAATAAGTGATGCATATTGATCAGGGAAGCTTGTGTAGGCTTTTTGCTGCCCCTCCATTTTCTCTGGGTTAAAAGGAGGGGAGTGGGGGTGATTAGTAGTACAGGATAGGTACTAGCAGCAAGGGTCCATTGGGAATGTGGACAGACGTTCATCGTTCCCCATCACACCATCAGTGTTTCACGATTTTGAAAAACGTTAAAGCAATTTAAACGAATGATCATTTATGTAATCTAACATAAATGTAAACTAACCAGAATTGCAGACATCATATATAATGTCATTTTCCAATAGTAGTAGATGTATGGATCGTTCCTCATTGGGGGACCTAGGAAATGACGTCATAGTCACATGACCTGGTGGTACCATGTTGTGTTTTCATGGTAACCCGCGTAAGCGGCATCTTGTGACGTCATTCCCATAGTGATACGTGATATTAGTGCGCATACGCAGCGCGTGTTAGGGTGATACGTATTTCCGTCGTCCATTTTGTATGAAGTGGGCTGCCATCTTGGTTTCTATGGTAGCACGTGGCTGTTGTTACCAAAAGGCTTCTTGTAGGACAGTGGTATGTTCGGAGGTTATGTTCGATTGAATCGGAGTATCACGCATTACCACAAACCCGTTAATCCCCTAAATTACCAAAACGACTTTATTTAGTACGGATTCCCCATTGTATCGGCTTAGCAGCACGTAGTTCTATAGCACCAAATGGCACAGGGGGTGAGTTCATTTGTATAGGAGTAATTTTCTGGCTTGGAGTTGTACTATTTCAGAATCTTTTTGCGGACCGCCATACTTTGGCTTATAATAGTAGTGCTATAGTACCGAGTGACCCTGTGGGTACGTTCGATTGAACTAGAGTATCCCATAAATGCCGAGATGAGGCTAAGAGGGATAGTAAATTATACCTCACTGAGGGTATTTTCCATGGCCCTCATGACCTAAAATGAAAGTGTCAATGACACTGTAGCTCAACTTGACAAACTTGAACTTGGTAAGTTTTAAATGAAATGGCAAAATTGAAGATCATTGGTACCAATGTAATTTTTTTTTGCCAGTGGCAACATTTTTTGACAGAAACCGAAGAAAATCGATAGCTCCCATCTAGAGGCCTTCCCAAACAAGCATGCCAGGTTTCAAAGCAATCCGATCATAAATGTGCCCTGTAGGGTGTACAAAAGGGAAATACTGTGGTCTGACTCGACTAAATTCTAAGAACGTTGGGCGTGGCAAATTTTTTGACGGAAATTGAAGAAAATTGATAGCTCCCATCTAGAGGTCTCCCCAAACAAGCATACCAGGTTTCAAAGCAATCAAATCATACATGTGCCCTGTAGGGTGTGCCAAAGAAAAATATTGTGGTCTGACTAAACTGAGTTCTAAAAACGTTGGCCGTGGCAACATTTTTTGACGGAAATTGAAGAAAATCGATAGCTCCCATCTGGAGGTCACCCCAAACAAGCATGCTAGGTTTCAAAGCAGTCCGATCATAAATGTATCCTGTAGGGTGTGCCAAAGGGAAATATTGAGTCTTCTGACTAAACTAAGTTCTAAGAACGTTGGCCGCGGCAACATTTTTTGACAGAAATTGAAGAAAATCGATAGCTCCCATCTAGAGGTCTACCCAAACACGTATACCAGGTTTCAAAGCAATCTGATCATAAATGTGCCCTGTAGGGTGTGCCAAAGGGAAATATTGAGGTCTGACTAAACTAAGTTCTACGAACGTTGGCCGTGGCAACATTTTTTGCCGGAAATTGAAGAAAATCGATAGCTCCCATCTAGAAGTCACCCTAAATAAGCATACCGGGTTTCAAAGCAATCAAATCATAACTGTGCCCTGTAGGGTGTGCCAAAGGGAAATATTGTGGTTTGACTAAACTAAGTTCTAAGAACGTTGGCCGCGGCAACATTTTTTGTCGGAAATTGAAGAAAATCGATAGCTCCCATCTAGAGGTCACCCCAAACAAGCATACCAAGTTTCAAAGTAATCTGATCATAAATGCGACCTGTGAGGTGTGCCAAAGGAAATTGTGGACGTACGTACTAACGACGGAAGTGAAGGCAATAGCTCAGCTTGACTTTGTCAAGTTGAGCTAAAAATGAGCCTAAGAGGGGTAGTAAATGAGGCCTCATTGAGGGCTTTCTCATGGCCCTCATGGTCTCATACGACAAAAAGGGATTCCACAGCCACGGGCGTTTCCCAAAAATGGGATTCCATGGGATATGGCTGTTAAATACTGAAATGAGGCTAAGAGGGATAGTAAATTCCACCTCATTGAGGGATTTGTTCATGGCCCTCATGACCTCAAAAGAAATGAGGCTAAGAGGGATAGTAAATGAGGCCTCATTGAAGGCTTTCTCATGGCCCTCATGGCCTCATACGACAAAAAATGGATTCCATAACCACAGGTGTTTTCCATAAAATGGGATTCCATGGGACATGGTCATTGGATAAAGAGGTGATGAGAATCGCATAGGATTTCGTTGTAATAAGGGGAGATAACTCTGGATAGAGATTATGGGAAATCAAGAACACTGATTGTTAGTTAGCACCAGTAGAGTGAACTGATTGGGTGATCTAGATAAATGAAACAACAAGAGTACTCGGAATAGGGTCAGAACTAACAAGAATAGACCAGAAATTGCTAAATATAGTAGCAATAAGCAAAGCTGTTCCAGTTGATATGCTCTTCTGCTCTACTGGTGTATACTCCTATTCAATCGAGCTCACCCCGTGTGCCCCTCGGTACCATAGCACTACGTGCTAAGCCCATAAAATTGGGAATCCGTAGTAAATAAAGTCGTTTTTGGTGATTTGGAGGGATTGCCGGATTTATTTGGGTAATTCGTGATACTCCGATTCAATAGAACACACCCTCCGAATTTACCCCTGTCCTATTATAAGCCTTTTGGTCACATAGCAACCACGTGCTACCGTAGAAACCGAGGTGGCGGACTCCAGTATATAAAAATGGCCGACGGAAACACGTGTCATCCTAACAACACGCGCTGCGCATGCGCACTAACACCACGCATCACTATGGAGATGACGTCACAAGATGGCCGCTCACGCGGATTACCAGGACAATACCACATGGCGCCACTAGGTCACGTGACATGACGTCACATCCGGGGTCCTGCCAACCGGGCACGTTTCATACATCACCTACTACTGACATTTCACATCCGTTCCTGCTTCAACTGTCTTGATACTGTTCGAGTAGAATGTCAGTATATGCTATATACTCTTCTGATTACCCGTGTATACACTGACTTCCAGTGTCTGTGAGAATGTTTGAATATATTCATAAACTTGCCAAGAATTGGGACCAAATTCCGACCAACCTTCATTTGCTGCATGTGGGTATATTAAATGTCGGGAATGGTTTCTGGAACAATACAAACAATGTTCCAGCAAAAATACTCGTGAAACTGCCAAGTATGTGCGATTTACTCTAATTTTGGGGGGTGGGTACCAAATTGCAAAATGTAAAAAAAATAACTTGAACACCGTTGATACCCTCCTTCTGGGAAACCCAGACCTGGGGGGGGGGGGGGGGGGGGGGGGAGGGGGGGTACCAAATTGCAAAATGTAAAAAAAATAACTTGAACACCGTTGATACCCTCCTTCTGGGAAACCCAGACCTACGTACAGCTGACAATATAACAATATAACAATATAACAATTCCCATGCGGTGCAAAACTTTACGAGACACTCACAGATTTAATCATTGGATGCGAACAATAACATAGGATGGGGGTCCGAAGTTAGTGATTGACCCGACCGGCATCTCTTGAAGGCGGCAAAATATGTCGATAAAACCATGAAATCGACTACATGAAACCAGCCATTCAAAAGTAGTTAACGAGGCATTGTGATATAGCGGTCCTAAAAGTGTGGGATTCTACAGTGCTGTGGTAGAAAAGGTGACCCCCCCCCCCCCCCTCCCCTCCCCCATCCCGTAATTCCGACCGAATCGCCCTTATTGCGATCCAATCGAAAAGGTCTGCCCGCTTTGGTAATATAATGTACTGGTTTCCTTTCATCACGTTTTATACCAATGCAAGAGTGGCTCAGAAGGGGGGGGGGGGGTATAGCCCCATGTCGGGGAGGTTCACTCCCCACTGTCGGGGAGTAGAGATCTATGTGTCGGGTGGGGAAGGGGAAGTGACCTCAAATGCGTATCCCCCATTCTCGCCATTTCGGTTATAACCTCCCATAATTGTTTCCTGGCAAGTTTTTAACCCTGATCGTACCATTCTCGACTAGTCTGAGATCGCTTTAGTTTTCCACGATCATCCTAATTGCTCAATCGACCAGTCTTAAAATTAGAATCCTAAATACATAGCTTTACGTTAGTTTAGATCACCTGTTGTCGGGTGGGGTGGGATTGGCCGAATATTGGGTCCTATCCAGGGCATTTAATTAACCCTAAGTAATATGCATTGCCGAGGTATTTGCCGACCTAAAATCCATTTTCCTAGGCAATAAATTTGCCGAGACATTTTTATGAATGTTGCGATTTTTAAGCACATGTTCAATTTTTTTCCTGTAGGGAACACCAAACCCGGAAGGTTTATTACATTAACCCTTTACTCAACGCGGACGATATCAAAATTTATGATTTTAAATAGTTTTTCAAAATTTTCAAAACATTTCAACAAAACCATATCATGTGAAAATCATTGGAACGAACTCGACGAGCTCGTTCCAATCGGGAGTCACATGATATAGTTTTGTTGTAATTTTCTGAAAATAAACATTTTTTCAACTACTGAATTTGCGGCGGTTTCGTTTGGTAAAAGGTTAAAAATTGGTGTTGAGGTTGATTTTGATGTTTATATATCAATGTTTATTCTAAACATAATTTGCACTTTTGCTGAGGTTTAAGGTGAACTAATGTATAAACCATAATTTCCTTATTCAAAATTGCCTTGGCAAATGGTGTTTTTTGCCGAGGAAACACCATTTTCCGCGGCACATTTTCTGAATTGAATGCCTTGCGATCACATCGTGTCGGATAGTGTGTAGGGCTGTCACGATTAATCGATTTATCGATTGTCGATCGGTCACGCCGAAATCGATTAGTATTTTTCGATGTCGAAGAATCGGTAAATTTTACCCCGTTTAAGACATTTAATAATTCAAAAAAAAATTGAAGATAAAACTATTGTTTCTAAAAGTAAAAGGTCAAGAACGTCGACGTTAAACCTTACGAAGCCGTTAGAAGCAATTGTCTTTCGGTACATTCAAAGTTTCGATGTTCTGAACTTTTGAACCGTCAGTGTTATAATCAAGACCGGTCAGCAGTTGCGAACTTCGCAAGTTCGCAACTGCCGACCGGTCTTGATTATTACACTGACGGTTCAAAAGTTCAGAACGTTAAAGCCTTGAACGTATCTAAAAGAGGATCGTCTTCGTTGTTCACTTGAGGTAGGTCAACTGAATTGAATTTCATTTTAACGACTTCAAAGGGAGGGGCATCTAGGTACGATTATTCGATTATTTGCGACGATTAATCGATTCCTAAATTAAAAATTCGGGTCAGCCCAAATAGTTTGATGGGTGTACACAGTCGGAATGCACAGGATAAAGTTCCATAAATCATGATACAGAGGAAACTGTCAAGCCTAACACGTCAATAGATTAAAACAAATGTGTTCTAGTTGGAGTAGCAGATCCGTACTTAAGACAGGGAAGTGGCGATAGGGGGTGTGGTCCCACCCCCTACCCCCACCCCCAATCCTGGCCAAAATTTCCTATAGTTCGAAATGCGGATGGCAAGTCATGAGTATTTGGAAATTCCATCCATCTTTGTGGATTTCAGAGCTTCTTTGGTGATGCTGTTGTCTCCTTTACTTTCCTAAATTCCAAATCTGTTTCAAATCGGCCAAGCAAAAATTCTAACTGTTACTATTTACAACTACAGTGTACGCAATATCGAGCTTCATAAGTATGCATGATGTCAATCGGGGCGAAATTTCTATAGTACGTTTACTTATCGTAATAAAAAAATCCTCCAAATGCACTTCAAGAAAATCACATCATGTAAAATCGTTATCCTGAGTTAATTCCATCATTCACAGTTACAAAATGATGAAACATCGAAAATTGATCATTTTTGCATAAGATCTGATTTAATTTAGGACAGTGTGAATTGTTCAAAGTTCTCAGCTTGAGTATTTGTTTAGCACATATTCAATCCCAGAATAATACCAAATAATAATAAACTGATAATTCTATCATAAATGTGTCTGCATTTTAGTAAATAGAATCAATTCTGTGCCCCTTTCATGGCTTCATTTTCAAAGTCTTTCTCCGTAGGAAATTTCCAATTACGTGGAGGGGCCGGGGAGGGGGTTCTCCCTCCATTTCTCTCCCCCTGGTGGGAAATTCACTACCCTACCCCCCCCCCCCCCTTCCATTGAAAACCTCTAGCCACATCCCTGACTTAAGAGCGAATTTCAACTTATTTAGGCATTCTGTTTGTGTTTAATGACACTTTTAAGGTGCTATATAAGTAAGGAAAACAATTTACTTTGAAATTCTCAAGTCTGAAATTCCATAAATTTTAAATAAATACACAAAATACACATTAAAACGAATAATTTCATACTTGGGAATTTCATAATAAATTATTTTTCCTCAACACCGCCAAGATAGATGCAGCCAAGCAGCTGAATTCTTAAGGACAAATACACTGTGTGTGTGTGTTTGGTGGGGGGGGGTTGTACTTTTCAATGCAACGCAACAGTAGCAGTGTTGGCCAGTATGGGGACCACAAGGTTAATTCTCGTCTCGTGTCGGACATTTTTCACAGATATGGGGAGCCGGTGTAATGGAAAATTGCAGAACGATGGCGAGTAACTGCTGATCCTTCAGTCTGCTAAACGTAGTAAACCGACACAGGTTAGGGGACCACTTATATAATTGGATGAAGGCATGTTGTGTAACGTGAACGCCTGAGCATTTGACGCTACAGTTCTCTCAGTTGGACTGTCTGGAATAAGGTCCTTGTGCTAGGACACAAGTCACATAACACAGCAGATAACACGGGTAATGATCGAACTAGTCCGAACTAGCCCCCTCCGGTCGTTAACCTCTCCTCCCACTTCTCTTCAGAAGGGAAGTGGTGGAGGGATAGCGACCTGAGAGACCTAGTTAGGACTAGGATCGAACCTACGGCATTCCGATCTGCCCATTGCACTCAGTGTTCAACCGGAGATCGGAAGCGGCCACCACAATCGGCCGTTTGTATTCAATCGGCCGATTGTGGGCAATCGGATGAGAGCAGCAACGGCTCCTGGAACATCGGTTCAACCGAGTGTTACCAAGCATTTTTTGTGATGATTCATTGACCACATTTTATTATCTTCTGCAATGTTCAATTGTTATTGTCAAATGATGTCAATAATACCATTCAATAAGTTGAGAAACAAACGCAATGTGTGTTCTTATTTTTTCCAGACGCCCCTTTATGGGATCAACAAGTTAAACAACATGTAAAGCTTACAATTAAGCGTACTTGCGGCAATCGCCAGTTCATGTACCGGGCAAAGTAACGGTCGCACTCCATTTACTCAGGTCGCTATAAAAGAACCAGTAGCGCGCCCTTGGGCTCTGGGGGCCACGTATAACGCCCAAGTGTGTGCATCTGGTCATTTTACTGCGACATGAGTCAACGATGTTTAACACTGTGAAATATGTTCAGTTTAATGTAGTTCTTTCATGCCTCATCTCGTCTAGCAGTGCACAGTAATACAATCGGAATCGGCAGAGTGAGAGCTCAAGTAACCGGTAATCGGTCAGCGGCCATTTTTGGTGATCGGGTTGAACACTAAAATTTGCGCTAACAATCAATAAACTGCCATGTAGAAGAATGTGCACTCAAATGAGTAAGGCGAATTGACTGCCGCGTGATTTCACAGTCTATCGATCACAGACGAGGGGGCTAGAAAATGTATCGGGGGCGTAGAAAATGAATCACGGGGAAGTGGAAGGTTTTCTCATAAAGGGGGTAAGTCAGCAGGCGGACGTTTAGGATCACAGCATAGCATTCAGATACCGTAAACATCTGCACGAGATCCTTAGTCTAGATCAATCTTAGGCGAGTTTCTAAGCCACTAGCAATCTTAGGCGAGTTCCTCAGCCAATAGCAATATTGGGCGAGTTTCTACGCCACGAGTAATCTAGGTGAGTTTCTAAGCCACGGGCAATCGTGGGTGAGTTTCCAAGCCACGAGCAATTGGAGGCGAGTTCCCAAGCCACGACCAATCTTGGGCAAGTTTCTAAGCCACCGGCAATCTTAGACGAGTTTCTAAGCCAAGAGCAATCTTTGGCGAGTTTCTACGCTACGAGCAATCTTAGGCGAGTTTCTAAGCTTTGAGCATTCTGAGGTTTGTTAGAGGGAGGTTTTTCGGGGTGGAGTCCGATAGATTTCTCCTTCCAGAGAAAAATATTGAATTTTGCTTTTAAAAGATGCCTTTTGGCGTGACTTTTGGGATAAATCTCTTCTTTTTTGTACGTACTCACGATTCTTCATTCTCGACGTCTAAACGAAATAAAAGTAAAGCGGGGTAGGGGCAGGGAAGTAGGAACCGAAGGGCACCGGTACACACCCCCAACCCCCCTCCTCCGCCACACACCACAGAAAAGAATTTCAAGTGGAAAGAGAGACGACTTATTACATAGCACAATAGGCCTATTATTTACCGACACTTCTGACAGCCAGGGACAGGGTCAAAACTGTCCACCATACGGCATGCACACAGGAGCGTAGGACTATGAAGCATTTACAACTGGAGGGGTTGGGGGCATCCCTGGTAATTTAACCAGCATTGCTGAGGAAGATGCCGACGAAACGAAAACTATCCACAGCAAAAATACTGCCGAGGATGGCTTCTTCACAAAGTCTTGTGGTGGCAGAAATTACACTTCTTCCAGGTTACACAAGGAATCAAACCATGTGGGTTGCACTACGTTGTATTGCTAAACTTACAATTTACAGTACAAGTTGCAGCAAAACCACTAGAAAAAATGTGTTCTGCTTCTTCTATGTTGATAACACCAGAATCTGACATCAATTTCTGGAAAGCTCTGATAACACCAGAATCTGACATCAGTTTCTGGAAAGCTCTTACAGAGCTTTCCAGAAACTTATGTCAGATCTGGTGTTATCAACATAGAAGCAGTGAGATACTTAGTTTAAGGTTATGCTGCATATTTTCTCTCATACTATACATGTACATACTGAGTAAGTCGCCTGCTTACTTCCAAGATTTTTTCTCAGCATTCACATGGTTCATGATATTCGCATGAGCTAATTGAGTGGAAGATTCTGCACTTGGATTGTGATTATATACACATTATCTCGAACAACTTTCACGTTAAAGTTACTTGAAAGTTTTCACTTCATCGCATACTACATACATGTATACATGGCAATTGAGACTGTGCCCTGCCCCTTGGTGATTTCTACACAATCGAACAGGCTTCACAGCAATTGCCGTAGAAACACCAGGTTTTCCACAGCAATTTTTTCGCCGAGGAAACAAGGACGAATTACCAGGAATTGTGGGGGTGGGGTGGGGTGGGTGTAACTAGTCCAAACTAGACCCCTGTAGACCTAGAGTGTTATATTTTTTATCCACTTCCCTCCAAATGGTGGGGGAAGGGGGAATAGAAAAATATTTAACCCTCTTTAGATATTAGAGCCAAGTTTGGACTGGGAGGGGCACAGTGTCGGACAGTTTTACCGTTGGACGAAGCCGGGGAACCCGGAGAGAACCACCGAGTAGCGGTGAGAAACTGTCAGACTCCCCAACATATCAAGTACACACAAGCAAGGATAGCATTGTTTGAAGACGAATGCACTATCGGTTTGCATATTGATGTGCATTCCAGTATTCCAGTATTATAATACACTGCGCTAACGTGTCCCACACGTGGGCAATCAGGCGGGGATCAATCTGTGAACCTTCGGTTTAAAGTCCAATGACGTAATTACTGAGCCACTGCGCCCCATACATTGTTTGTATTGAGGGAAGAGAGGTGACCAATGACTCAACTGTTGTCATAGCCCAAGAACATTAGGTTTCACTAGGGAAAAAAATCGGAGAAAGCTGATTTTTTCAGGGAATGTCGAGTACATGTCACTGAACGATTAGACAAAAGTCCCCTAAAATCTCAGTTGAGCTTTTTTTTCTACAGCCTTTTTTCGAAAACGCGTTTGAAAAAAATCAAAAAAAATCGCGCGAACTTTGTAACCTCGAATTGATCCAACTGTATTTTTTGTTTACGCGTATTTCGAGCTACATAATGTCTAATATACATTTACCTAGAGGAAAATGTGCATTCTGTGACAATTTCTGCGAAAAATTATTGAAAATTCACAAAAAAGTATCGGATTTACGCAAAAAATGACGATTTTCCTAACGGATTTGCCCAAAGGGTCGTAGTACAGAACGGGATGTTAGTTGGACAGACGATAAAAAATCCACCACCATTTGAAGACTTTTATCATTGCTTACAAAATAGACATTATGGAAGACCCCCTCTGCTTCTGGCCGAGTTCCCCTTTTGGCATAAAATTCGTCAGCATGAGAACTCAACTATTTTCGGGCTTGGGACCGAACAGACACGTCTGTGTCTGGCAGCATTAGATCAATAAATAATATTTACAGAATGTACAAAAATCAATAAATAATATTTACAGAATGTACAAATCAATCAACATGGATTAAGTTACATTGACTATTATCAACGCTATATACAGAAATGACATGACCTATATACATATTATTCATCGAACTCAGAAATTTCCGACAGGACAGTGTTTCTGTGGTTGTTACAAGAATCCGAACTGCAATTACACAAACCTGAGCAAGAGAGTCCTGCCTTCTTACACCCACACCTTTTTGTACAAGCACTCTTGCAACCACAACTGATCAGATTCAGTAGGTTATCGGGGGCACATGGCTTTGTGGCTGCAGTCGGTACAAGAAGTCCATTGTCTAGCCACCACCCCCAATCCGTCGGAGGAAGCGAAGTGCCCAGCCATTGTTGGACCTGGAGATAACATCTGTAGACATGTTGTTGTGCAGCATCGCTGCTTGGTGGGAGTGAGGCTAGGTCGATGGGTTTATTCAGTTTAGATTTTGCTACATAACGCTTGTAAGTGACATATCTATATTGGTCGAGAGAGGAAACAGTTTTACTCCCGTATAAGATCAGGAGAAGTTGTTCCCCGGCAGCGGCTACTGCACTTGGTGTACTGTCATCCGCCAAAATTGTGTTGACATACTGTTGTGAGTCGCTAGTAACATCGGAGACAATTGTACTGAATACTTTCTTCTTACCAACTCGAAAGAGTGCAGAAGTAGTGTCACAACCACTTATAGAATGTGCTACAAGGAGGTTGCTTCTATGGTCACCCATTTTGGTTGCTATTTCACTAACTGAAACTAGTAAGTTTGGGGTAATGGAATACATCATGTGAATATTACATCCCGGTTGAACTCGAGAGGTAAGAATGACTAACAAGTCTGTGTCTGTTCTCACAACGACAACATTGTTGTCATCTTGAGCGATGTCAAGTGCAGTTTCGGCTATCAGTACATCAGCATCAGCCTCGGCCTGCTTGGACTGAATATTGATAGCAGATAGCTCCTGCATTAGAAGATCGATCAGTTGGGTTTTGTTCTTGGCATTTGCAAGGAAATCGGATTGGGGTGTGGTGGCTGGTAACTCGGGTGAGATATTGATATCAATGGAATACCTGTCTTTAGATCTACGGGCTTGTTCCATGCCCTTTGTCGACATTGTACAAGCATAACCATCAAAAACAACCACGACGTTCGCCCCAAAATCTCTCACTAGATAATTGGAATATGATGTACATATGTCCTTATATGACGACTGTTTAGGCCATACAACTGCCCTCAATAAAAATCCACCATCTACAACAAACAGAGAATGTTCTGGGATTTTAGTTTGCTCGGAACCGTATGTTTTGAGGATCTTACCGAGCGTGCTTTTCTGTGTCTTCCTCATTCCAGCAGAATCAAACAATGCTGGTGGTTTCGGGGCGAGTTCATATTTGAGATACTCTTCCATCTCTGCTTGTGACTGAATAACACATGTGATGCGGTTGAACAGAATTGTGGGGTCAATCACTACCTTACTTCCACGGACTTTGATGCTATTTGCCATCGATGCGAAAGACTTCACAGTGTCAACACGTCGTAGTTTGATGCTGTTGAACGTTTTGCTTACAACATTCGATACGCAACATTCACCAATTTTGCGAACTTGGTCACAGTTCACAGTTTCGTCGGCCACAAGCCCGGTCGCTATAGAGACTAATTGTAGTGGATCTCTATTCTGAAAGGGGAATGCACTCTGAACCAGTTCAATAATTTGGTGATATCATTGGCATCAGTCAATTGTGAACTTTGACGGAGATCCCGATGTTGTTCGCCATGACCAGTGTGAACATGAACAAAATTTTCGAGAGCATTACATATCGGAAGGCAAAGAGGTAGTCCATGTACCCATTTCGCAACAGTGCTATCGGTTATTCCCCTGCCATGTGTGAGACCACCAGGGAGCTTGAACATTCTCATTAAACACTGCTCTATGGTCTGATCAGAATATATCCCGTCCCAGAATTTATCTGAGCGCCTTATGGTAAAGTAACCTTTCTCAGTGAACAACTTCAAATCATCCTGTTGCATTATTTCTGTTAGCTCATTCATCTGCTGCAAATAGAGATGAGAACTTTTTGCGTATGCAAAATGACCACCTGCGTGAAATACTGGAATCATATTGCGAACACAATATGTGTGGAGTTCCCAGTCGCCTGTGTGCTCTGCTCTCAAGAACAACTGGAGAAGACCTATTTGCTCGTAGTATTGTACCCAAAGCTTTCCTGTGCGTCCTACGGACGTATTCTGGAGCAGTTCGTGTAATTTTGACAGTAGATGGTTGACACTTTCTTGATTGACAGCGTCAGCTGTTGTACAGTCACCTCTGGCAAGTCCACAGAATATTTCATTGACTTCTGTGCAGTCTATGTTATCTAGTGTTCGGCTTTCTTCAAACTCAAGTTTTGTAATGGCAATTTGTGTTAGCAAATGGGCACGAACTGCTCTTGAATATGCATGACCACTGATCAAATGATGGATTGACCCACCAGCATAAACAGTCCCCCAAAGTTCATCCAAGCCGCTACCAGCCATGATCGAACCAATTGCCCCTAAATATGACATAATCATATGGAAGCCGCCGAGTCTAACGAAAACTTTTGTCAACTTATCTGACGAAGACACAATCTCCACTGCTTTGATATAAAGTGGTTGGTCAAACGTCACTGGACAAACGTATAATACGGTATTTGAATGAGAAAAGTCGATGCCGTTTGAATTTGAGTTTAGGGGGTATGGTTAATATTTCACACGTTTCACCAGTTCATTATGGAATAAATGACTATTGTTATATATCATTATGAAGCCACTGCTTTTCTGCAATTTTTGATATATAATTTAACTCCCAAAGTAGTCGTAGATTTGATTTAATGGACGTTGTGTACCGTTGTGTGTATGAAAACAATAAATTTTTGTTCGTAATTTTGTACATTTTCGTGAATATTTCACCATTGAGTGTGAGGATTGGTACAAAGTTGGCATTTTCTGTTGGGGATATGTATTCTCAATATAATTCAGCACGATATTTATGATTCTCACCCTACTAAGGCGAATAAGAATGAGAAATATGGAGCTGGGTCGAATTTTTTTTAAAAAATTTTTTTTCATCAAAAAAACGCTATAACTAAAAAAGCTCAACTCGGATTCGCGGGGACTTTTCACACTTTATCCGCAATGTGTGTCCCGGAAACATATAAAAATATCAGCTTTCTCCGATTTTTTTCCTTACTTTCTCATTTTTATGCCTAATGTGCCTGGACTATCAACCGAAACTTGTATTTACTGTTGCTCGTATGATTGTTTCTCTTCCATAGTCACTGGAGATTTATTTATTTATGTTTAAGGTCACATATTTATGCACAGTGGCTGATCATGACCCCGGAGTACCCGGAGAGAACCACCGAGCAACGACGAGCAACTGCCAGCTCCCCAACATCGTAACTCCGCACTGCAGCACAGGCAGGGTTAGATTGGTTGAAGACATGCATACCATCGACGTGCTGTACGCCTTAGTACACGGCGTCATCTTGCCCCTACACGGGCAATGGAGATGAAGTGTCTTGCCCAAGGACACAACGCGGTTGCCGCAGGTGGGATTCGAACCGAGGACCTCTCGGCTTGCAGCCTGCACCTCTACCTACTGAGCCACTGCGCTCCCCAGTCACTGGAGATGAATTAAGAGAAAAGATCACATTTGTAGCTTCTTTTTCCCCCATCGGACCAAAAATTTATAGACACAAAACGTTAATTTTTCCTCCGTGTAGCGGTTACGCCAGGAACGTGGCGACAGGGATGGGGATTACACCCCCCCCCCCCCCCCCTCAATCCTGGCCAAAATTTCCTACAGGTGGAAATTCGGAGCGCAAGTCATGAGTAGTTGGAAATTCCATCTATCTGGATTTTAGGGCTTCTTTAGTGATACTGATGTCTCCTTCACTTTCCCAAATTCCAACTTCATTTCAAATCGGCAAAAAGTCCGACTGTTACTATTTACAACTACAGTGTACGCAATATCGAGCTTCATAAGTATGCATGATGTCAATTGGTATTTGATTTTTAAAGTATGTTTACTTATCGTAATAAAAAAAATCCTCAATAAGCACTTCAAGAAAATCACATTATGACAGAGCTTGAACATTTGTTTTGCACATATTCAATTCCCAGAATAATTCCAAATAATAATAACCTGATAATTCTATCATAAATGTGTTGGCATTTCAGTTATTAGAATCAATTTTATACCCCCTTTCATGGCTTCATTTTCAAAAGTTTTCTCGGTAGTGAATTTCCAACTGGGGG
Source organism: Pictodentalium vernedei (assembly GCA_031216915.1). NCBI lineage: Eukaryota > Metazoa > Mollusca > Scaphopoda > Dentaliida > Dentaliidae > Pictodentalium > Pictodentalium vernedei. The sequence continues at coordinate 12,210,679 of CM062288.1, read as the reverse complement.
AGGTATCGAGAGGGGGATTCCTCCTCCTGGTCCTCCCTCTGGTTGGAATTTCACTACTCTACACCCCAAATCGGAAACCTCTAGCCACGTCCCTGCGTTACGCCCAAATGCACCTTTATGTAGGCCTATTGTATTCACTGCTATTGATTCCAAACCAATAAGGTACACGGGTCTGCAGATGGCAGTGCCCTTCCCAATCCAAACTGGGCTCTAATTTCTAAAGAGGGTTAAATATTTTCTATTCCCCCCTCTGGAGGAAAGTGGATAAAAAATATAACAATCTAGGTCTACAGGGGTCTAGTTTGGACTCGTTACCCCAGCCCCTCCAGTTTAAATGCTTCATAGTCCTACGCTCCTGTGTGTATGACGCATAGTGGATGGTGAGCGTGTGTGGGGGAGGGTGTGTGGTGGAGGGTGTGTGGGTGAGTTTGTGAATGGATTATTTATATCTTCATTGGTGTTTAAGCTCACATATTTTTGCACAGTGGCTAATCATGACCAAAACAGTTTTACGGGTGGAAGAAGCCGGAGTACCCGCCCGGAGAGAACAACCGATCAACGGCGAGCAACTGTCTGCGCCCCAACATACGAACTCCACACAAGCAGGGTTTGCATTGGCTGAAGACAGGTGCACCATCGAAGTGCAGTACGCCTAAATACACAACGCCACAATGCCCCCACATGGGGCAATGAGGGTGAAGTGTCTTACCTAAGGACACACCGCGATCGCCGCAAGTGGTATTCGAACAAATAACGTCTCGGCTTGCAGCCTACACCTCTACCTACTGCGCCACCCCCCACCCCACCCCTCCCATGTGGATGGATGGGTGGGTGGAAGGGATTTGGGTGACAAATGTGGACAAAGTCTGTGTTTAAGGGGACTAATGTCCCACATATCCCCGTAGCGCCGCCACTGCTCGAGGAAAATGGGGTTTTAATGAGCAAAACCATGCGACCGCGTCTGAATGTTACGTTGAGTGGGCACAATTTGTAAACCAGTATTTTAGTATATTTACCCCAGCAAGATGTGGCCTCCAGTGTTCAACACTACCAGCCATTTCGTAGAAACCTCCTTCCCATTGATCCGGTGTACAGCAAGCCTTGACTGACACGACAAACAGCAGTGCAGCAAAAACTCCAAACGTGATCTTAATCATCCTGTCTTCTGAGGTTGATAACAGACGGGTTGAACGGACAAATCTTTTTAAATGTCTGACTGTCCGCGTGACTTTGTTCCTAATGTCTATCACATGAGGAGGAGTGTTTGACCCAGCAGATCGATAAATATTACACCAAAGGCCTTCAACTGTTTTTCGACATCACGTGAGATGGTATAAAATTACTGGAGTGAAAAAGTAAACAACACTCAAGAGATCTATTGCAAATAGTATGGCGCAGGGAAAGGCCGACAATCTTGATTTTTAAAGATGCAACGAACAACTCTCTCTCTCTCTCTCTCTCTCTCTCTCTCTCTCTCTCGTGTCGTAATGATAGATTGTTACGAGCAGTTGAATTTCCCTGTCTCCAGAAAGACCTCGAGCGGTATGTATATGGCATAGTAACAAATAATATGAAATAGGTGCTACCTAAATTGCGAACGTAGTTACAGTACGTGTAGAGTGTATTATAACTAAATCACCCGCAGCATAATTGCAAATTTGTTGCAAAACATAACAAGCACAAGCAAAGTTCCAGCCAATGAACCTTCGGGTTAAACCCAGAAGGCCACTGGCTGAAACATTGCTCGTGGTTTTTGTCCATATGTTCAGAATTTGAAAGTAATACTTTTGTCCATGGGACGAACGTTGAAATTGTGGCTTTTTGTTACAACAACTCGGGGACTAAATAATTTTTATCTTATTTGTATCTCATTATAAGTGATTAAAAATGTTAAATGTTCCCGTGCCTAGGCTTACACATTTTTTTCCAAATATGCTGACGACATAAAACACATTTTCCGATGACTGAATGATTTCGTTTCGGACTTTTCGTTGTTATGGAGCCGTGTTTTTGAGACAACATAAACAACACATTGTAAAATCGCAAAGTACAACTCCAATACAATCATCGGACACCAGCTTGAATAAAATTTAATGTTGCGCAGAGAAATGGGTCGCATTTAAGAGTTTTCCAGAGAGTGAGATCTTCTATTCAGTCCTGGAGTTTTTATATTACCAGCGAAGGTGAATTTTCAACACTGTGTCAGTTAATTGTTTCGAAGAAATCCTCTCTGGTGATAATGGCTTTAAAACATTCGTACAAAAATACGACAACTTCATTGCTGAAAGTTCGAAATCGAGCCCCGCGTTTTCCTTCTGGGTGTCATATTTGGAGATGGTTGGTGACATGCTGGCGTTTATTTGCGCTACTCAAGAGGGCAATTGGGACTTACACCTTGAGACAATCCAGCATATGCTTCCGTAGTTTTTCGCGTACAAGCGTGTTCATTACGCAAGATATTTGCCTGTATATCTTCTTGAGATGAGGAGTTTGGTTGACAAATACCCAGACGTCAACGATGCGTTGTCATGCGGGAAATTTGCGGTTCAGGCGACATTCTGATGATGGATTTTCTCTGACAGCTTGCGACCAGGTGATTGAGCAAACCGCTAACCGTGACTCTAAAACAAAGGGTGGAATCATCCAGTGGAGGCGCCAGAGTTACAGAAGTGAGGGGGTACAGTTGGGTATTGCCGAGCCGGGGTGGGTTTCGGGAGAGGTGTCCCCTCCCAAAGTTGAGAAAAAATTGTTAAAACTTACGTTGTAAATAGTGTTCTCTGGAGCATTCTCAGACAATTAAATTAAAACAGTTTTATCATTTTGAAACTTATTGGTCAGGTCTTTCAGTTATAGAAAACGCCGTACGTGGTGACATTTTAACGGAAGAACGCTGTTGGAAATTCGCACCAAACGACACTCAAATCGAACATGAAAGTAGGCTGCATTCCAAACGGATGCGTTGCACGCTCTCGATTCTAGCATTCCTCGAATTTTAAGCGGTATGTTTCAGATCGTTTGAACGCGGCACGCCTTTTTGCAATTTGGCCCCTCGACTCTTGTTTGTTGTTTGCAGCTAATGTGTGTATGTGGGTGGGGGGGGGGGGGTGCACACACAAACATAATTTAAAAACTTCTCTGATTTAGGGCACTTGGGAATATGGAATTAAACCATTACACTGCAACGTTCAATACAAAAATTAAAATTTTTACTACGCTAGGCGAAATAAGTGGATGGGTAAGTACCCCAGTACCCCCCCCCCCCCCCCATACCCCCCATGGCGCCGCCACTGGAATCATCGGTTTCTCTATCAATCGGAATGCATTACACAGATGGATTGTGTCACATCACGCCTGGGCTAACATCAGCCAACTATGTGAAATGTTGACATCATGAGAGGGGACGCGAAGGAAACGGAAAGATCGAGACAAGACAAAGTCAGAGAAACACGAGCAATGTGTAGTGAATGTTGTCAGTACCATGAGCGCGTTTTGCAGTCCTTTCATGTGCGATGACAAGTTGGTCAATACTGCTTCAGGCATGGCAGCAGCTCAAAAGATCTCGGAAGACATTGATCGTGCATACAGCACAGGACAATTACTCTATCATGAATATAGGGATTGCAGGTTACTACAAAAAGGTATCCCGATCAGTGCGTTTGGTGCCATATCTTTTACCAGGCTATCCACTCTTTCAGATACATATAAACAGGTGTCAATGAAGAGTTCTAAAAGCATTTCTATGAAAGTTTGCACATCATTGCTGGGACGAATCGCCTTGTTTGGAACAACCTACCCCATGACTGCCACTCTGGCGAAAAGCATTTGGGTATGTGGAATTCGGTGTTAAATGCTTGTCTCTGGAGTGCCAGCCTTCACTACTGGTGTCGATGAAGAGTTCTGAAAACAATTTTATGAAAGTTAGCACATTATTGCTGCTACGAATCGCCTTGATGAAACAGTCGATGACGCTCGATATGAGAGTGCTACTCGTCTTCAGTTTGACTGCATTCCCATAGGCCCATTGCGATGGAACGATGTCGAAAACAAATGAAGCCACATTAGCTCACCACCTAGACATCTACATAGAAGGGGAATCGCAAAACAACCTGTCGAATCCATCAATTATTGTAGATGTAATGGCTATGATACAGAAAATCAAATTCATTTCTTCAATCTTTGGTAAGTTGTCTAAACAAATATTGTCTTCCCTGATATCCTTAGCTACTCGGCACAAAAGCAAACAAATTGACTTTGTGTCGGACACTTATCCACCGAACAGCATAAAGGATGCCGAAAGATACAGAAGGTGTGCTAGAGATGGAGGTGCTATCGTGTTCGCGATCATGTCAGAATGCCCAAAACATAAGAACAATTCAGTACATTTCTCAAATCTGGAACGAATGGGGAGAGTCCTGTTCGGGCGCTTTCTGCACAGTGGGCCATTTTGTCACCTAATGTGTTCAAAGATGTCACTGTCTCCCTGACACATGGAAGCGAATGCCATTTGTTTGGTGCTAAAGAGAATGTACTTGTTGTTGAACTGGTGTCTGATCTCACAGATTGTGACCACAAAGAATATGATACCCGACTTCTGCTACATGCCCCCCATGCTACTACAGATTGTAGGAGTGTCCTTATCTTGAGCGACGACACTGATGTTTACATTATCGCATTGGGTTTGTGTCATTATTTCCACAATGACTCCTCTTTGTACATGCAGTCAGGAATACAAATAAGGAATATTACAGCCTTGGGGGATATTCTTGGAGAAAGAAAGTGTTCTGTGCTCCTTGGTCATCATCCGTTCAATGGTTGTGATACTATCAGTTGCTTTCGAGGGAAGGGAAAGGTGAAGCCTCTCAAAATCGTATGGGATATTCCTGAATACATGCAAGCACTGGCGCCATTTGGTAAGGAATGGCAGCTCGATAGTACCGTGACCCCCGTCTTCGAGAAATGTGTGTGTCAGGTTTATGGCCAAGAGACAATTTCTTATGTAAACGAAGTGAGATATAAATTATTCTCTGAGAAGCCAAATCCAGATACTTTGCCGCCAGATAAGGATTCTCTTGAGCAAGATGTGCGGCAAGCTAATTATCAATCTTGCATATACAGTCAAGGTATGGACAAACTGATCAATGCGCCCATGCCTGAAACAAATGGATGGTTACACTCTAAAGACAGACTGGTTATTAATTGTGGCACTTTGCCAATAGCGCTAAAGTATCTCACTGAACAAGTACGTTGCAACTGCAAGAAAACCCAATGCAGTCCCAAGAAGTGTTGATGCAAAACTAAAGATATTAATTGCATTGAAATGTGTACATGTGCTGACTGTGACAACCATCCAGATGAATTGCCTGATTGTGAAGTAGATTCAATGGAATCATGAGATGACTTTGAAAAACGTGATCCAGAATTAAAAAACATACACTGATTTTTTTTATTAACCCGAATTGCTTCCGACGAAATGATCCTTTAAGTTTATCTGGCGTTCCATTATCTGGAACACCAGATAAATTTAAAGAGTCATTCCGTCAGAAGCAATTCGGGTTAATGTTTTACTAGATGAAGTCCAGTGTGTATGATTATAAATGTCTTTCTCGATCCATTTGTCTCATCTCTTCCTCAACCGCTAAGAAACGATGGCCCGTGTTCATCAACACGCCATGAGTCTTTGCCAAAGATATGCCTATGTTCTTGCCGAAGTAAATTCTGCGTGATAAAATAAGTTAGTTGTCACATGGGAAGACTCTAATTATGTCAATTTCTCATACGGCTGACTGACTGACATAAATGCGCGGCCCTAAAGTTGACTAATTGATATACAGATTTATCTAACAATCATATAGATTTTGGCCTGAAACCACGAGAAACGGTACGTATCGCATTATGTGTTCTGATTCCGTATCATATAGACGACTCATTCTGATTCCGTATCATATAGATTCAACGTCCGGTAAACACCTCTCTATGACAAATAATATCATTATATGTATTGTTATTACGCACTAAAATATGAAATTCAGAATTTTGACCAATTCCAACCCAATTTAAACTGGAAAACGGAAAACGGGATTTATGTAACGGGATTGATAGAAAAATATATTATCATGACCAAATGCATGTCTTGTAATTTGTATCAGATTACAGGACATGCACATGGTCATGATAATGTATATATCTCAGTGCATACACACTTCACTATTTGTGACTATTGTCCATTAGATTTACCATATTTTCAGTCCGTTCTATTTCCAGTCTGGTCAATCTACTCTACTATCACTGTAGTTTGGTGGAACCCAGCCTTCTTTTTTTGCCATCAGTGTGACTGTACGAAAAAGACAATATATTTGAGTAATTCGATGGGCAGTTGTAATCATGGACATGCATGCCAGGTGAAAAGAGTTATGTGATACCTTTTTTCATTTTTGAGGGTTGGGGTTATTAATATCTGAGATGGGATTATATGTATAACTTACTAAATTCATGGGATAAGAAAATATTGAATGTCATTCGACGTTGATTGAATTTTAACCCATTCCACAAAAAGCTTGGCATTCCACTGGTTAACTGACCAAAATACACCTCAAATCCTATGTCTGTCACATACTATTATCTCTTATTTTAGTCTGTAATAGATATAGGTAAATATTCGTGTATCGGTCGGTGAGCTAGCGGGCCAATAGTAGTTGGAGATGTCCTTTTCATGCTGGTTTACCCGGACCTCGTATCCGGACCTCGAGGTCATTTGCGCCCAAAACGCTTAGGCCTTTTTAGGCTCCCCTCACCCATACCTGTGCCCAAGCCGTTACGCCACCTTCACCCTCCCCGCGCCCGAAGCAAGTTAGGCACCCTCCCTGCGCCCAAAGCTGTTAGGCGCCACTCCCCATGCCCAGAGCCTATTGGGCGCTGTGCCCAAGATGGCGGATGACAAGATAGCGTCTTCCCCCATGATATGTGCGACGTGTCTACCATAATACACAAAGTGGGAGGGATCCCCCTCCCTCCCTGTACCCAAAGCCTATTGGGGCCCAAGATGGCGGATGGCAAGATGGCGTCTCCCCCATGATATATGTGACGTGGCTACCATAATACACAAGATGGGAGGGATCCCCCTCCCTCCCTGTACCCAAAGCCTTTTGGGATCCAAGATGGCAGTCCAAGCTGGCGGATGACAAGATGGCATGGCATCTTCCCGCATGATATCTGTGACGTATCTACCATAATACACAAAGTTGGAGGGCTCCCCCCTCCCTGTACCCAAAGCCCATTGGGCCCAAGATGGCGGATGACAAGATGGCGTCTTCCCCCATTATATCTGCGACGTAAACAAGCTACTCTGCCAGTGATTTAAATATTAAAATTCAAATTCAAAAATTCAAATTCAAAAATCTCGTTCCTGTTTTCCGAAATATACAATGTGTTTAGATTATTAGGCTCTGGGCATGGGGAGGGGCGCCTAACAGCTTTGGGCGCAGGGAGGGTGCCTAAGGAGCTTTGGGCGCGGGGAGGGTGAAGGTGGCCTGATGGCCGTGGGCACAGGGAGGCGGGAGGGGAGTCTAAAAAACTGCCAATTTATAAGCCCATGTGCTCGTTCCATTTCCATATAGTCAGAATCATTCAACCAAGCAAATAAACTTCCAGTGTTTGGTTATTATCAATGAGACAGCTCCAAATTATCTTGACTTGAGGGATTCTACTTGACCAAAGTCGACAAAATCGGCCCCCATGTTACCGTGAGCTGCTCAACCATTGAGCTTAGTGCTTTTTGCAGAAGATTGTTTTTTTGCTAACATCCACTCGAAATGTGATCATAACTCTTTTGGCGCGACAGGTGACTAAAGTCGACAGACGGCAGACCGCGGAAAGGTACTGCAGTAGTGATTTTAGCCAACTGTGTGTGTCCATTTCAAAGTCCATTTAACCCTTTACCCAACGCAGTCGATATCAAAATTTATTATTTTAAATATAATTTTTTCATATTTTTCAAAACATTTCAACAAAATCATATCATGCGACCCCCTCGTTGGAACGAGCTCGACGAGCTCGTTCCAACGAGGAGTCACATGATATGATTTTGTTGAATTTGTTTGAAAAAAAATATTTTTTCAACTGCTGAAGTTGCATATTATGCGGGGAGGGGGGGGGATGCGGCCGATTCGTTGGGTAAAGAGCTGAACAAACATAAGTATTCCTATGCTTCGTGCACCATTATGTCCTATCCATGAACAACGATACCGTCCCTTGAAAGTATAAAGGTGCCATTTAAATATATACAGAAAATCATCAGAAAAACTGTCAATGAGGTCATTAGAACATCTTTTAAAATTATAACGCTTTAGTCCAACAACCTATACTTTTTGTAAAATTCCCGATGAATATCAGGCGCTAAGAATTCTGTTTCTCAGATTATTCCGCGCCAAAAGAGTTAATGTGCAAGCGTGGAGATGGGAACATTTGATATTATGACAGACTATATCCTACTTTATCAAAATACTCAATGTTCCCCTAGTCCCCGGATAGTTGTAACAAAACATTTTTTCAGACATGTTTCTCCGACTCGTCCCATGGCTAATTTAGGTGATAAGGTAGATAACTCCACTCCACGGGTCAGTTTTGTTACAATCCACTCTTCACGAACTGTATTTTATAAATTTGAATAAAAAAATATACAAAGGATGCCATTGGGTGTGTGTAATTCTGTACCCATTACCAAAACCATTTTGAACACTTTAAAAAAAAAGTAAAATTGTGCCCAAAAAAATAATAATAGAATGCCCATGGAAATATGCATAGCAGTTTGCCAGGCCACAGGGGTATAACTTGAAAAAACTAGGTAATAAATTTAACATTTATAAACAAAACTGATTACAACAGAGCATTAAGTAATGAATCCACAACATTTAGAATTATTTCTTAATTTATTGGTGTTTAATGTCATATACTTATGCACAGTGGCTTATCGTGACCGTGACAGTTTTAGTGGGCCTAAGTCTGTCAGCGCAGGAAAATAAAATCTAAACCCTTTCATATTGAACTAATGGGTCTCCTATTTTATGAGGTGACAAAATATAATTCAATTAAATTTATTATTTAATAACTGCACATTCATTCATTTAGGATTCATTTTGTACTATTATTCATTGCTCAAACCAACAACTATTTGTTTTGTAATTTCATGAACAGCTCAGGCTGCACACTGGGGAAAAGAATGCTAAATACTTATGACTAATACTTCCAAAAGGACACTCTCTCAAAGCTGGCCATCTTTCTTTCAGCTGTCTGGACTGTCCATGTGTACCAGAGTAGTGTGCTCACTGTGCTGTGTGGGACATGTAACACCCATTGCATGAGAAGGTTTGATAGCTTTGAGAAGCAGTGCAAAATCCGAAAGAGGCTGCTGACTGGGATTGACAATAAATCAAAAAGACAACAGGAGAATGAAATGGTGAGTCAGTCGGGAAAGTACTTGATTTCCTGCTCCTATGTTCTAAATTATCATACCTGTAGCATTGATATTTTTTTGTATTTTCTACTTCATATTATTCTGATTTGATCCCCTATTTTTATTCATTTTCACCAGGTAGGACTGCAGTCTAATTCTCATAATGCACTATTTTGGACTAAATTCTTAACATTTAAATTCTGTTGATAGTTGGAGTTATTTTGGAATTTTGAAGTTATTTAACCAAGATATGGCACTTTGAAATATTATGAAGTCAGTTTGTAACTTCAGTATATTATTCCACCCTGTACTATTAGTCCTCACCATACTATTATATGGATGACAGTCACAGGAGTACACCCCTCTCATATTCCCAATAACGTTCACACAAGAAACATGAGGACATTGGTCAGTGGATGAAAATACCTATAGAATTAGAATATGGGATACAGATCGCTCTCACAAGTCACTACATTTATCACCCCAGCCCCCCCCCCCCCCCCCCACAACCACACTGCCAACACACCAATTTCACTGTGACCCACCCATACGACGAATAGAAGACCTACAGTGTGATGCTAATAGAATTCTCGATACCTTTATGGGGAGCAAAACCCTACTGAATCAGACCGAAAACTGTGCAGGCTGAAGGCTTGTTTACAAGACTTTACAGAGGAGGGAATTGGAGAAGCATGGAGTTGGAGAAGAGATACAGCCCGGAGAGAGTAGATCACCACACAAACCTTTACAACAATTGTACATACTTTTTGAGAACAGAACTCACAACAGAATAAAAGTTACAACACAAAGCCCTGGGGTGCAAGCGGTCTATGAGCTGAACATTTAGAGGTTCTTATACAGTACTTTCTTTAAAAAATAGTATCCTGCAAAAACAAAACAGAATAAATTCAGACTGGTATGCTTTGATTTCACCCAGGGACTTGGTTAGGAGGATTCAGACCGAAGTCATAAGAAAATAATCCAGCATCACCACAGCGCTGGGATTTTGTACTTCCGACATCAATAAATACAATTTGGCAAAAGTTCTGTTGCCCATCATAACGTTCTTTTCAAATAAATTTGTTATGGTCCTGCAAAATTACAACCCCCCACCACCCATCACCACAGCCAGTCAAGCCAGAAAATAAGCAGACTGACATCTGCAGACTGACATCTGCAAAATGAGGTCCCCAGCAGGGTAGCATCAATAAATTTACCCTCTGTGAACCTCAGTCTGAATCGGGGTCTTAAAACTAAACAGAAGGAGGTAGCCCGAGGATAAATTGGCCCACTGTATGGGATAGCATCATCAAATTCACCCTCTGGGGATCTCATTCTGCAAATGTCAGATTGCTTATTTTCTGGCCTGCATCCAGTATTTTCTAACCAGTGTTCGCAGTAATTACCACCAAAAAATCTAGTTACTTGCCACAACTCCTTATATTTTTATGGTCTTGTTGTGAAATTCAAGTTTATTCTCTACGCCTCTCCCCTTGAGCCCCGACCATCCACGCAGAAATTTCCTAGCAGTTCCCTTAGAAAGTACAATTAACAATTTGATGAATGTTACGTGCATGCTATTACCCCTTTCAAAAATTTCTTCATGGCCATGGAAGCGTGAATTACTGATTGCATCTTTTCCTTTTGTGTTTTAAAATTTCCTAATTATGCAGAATTATGGTGAATTCTTAGCAGCAAGAAAAGATTGTTTTTCCAATTTGTTTGCGAAGATTTCCGACTTTTATCACTTTCAAATTTCATAACTCAGCAGTCTATGATTCGATTTGGGTGGAGGCTTTAATCAAAATACCCACACACTGCCTCCATATCACTTCTTGTATTTTGAAGTACATGTAGTTTAAGCAGATCGAACATTTTCTGAAAGGTTGGGGGGGGGTGAGGAGGTGCAACAAATACACTCACCCATTCAACCTCAAAACCTCAGGTTCCTAGTAGGTTTTCTGCAGTTTGATCAACACATTTTCTTTCCATCACAAGTTTTCTTGATACCGACTGATTGTTACAGTGACGGCGCCAGGTTTTAAATTATTATTTTTTTTAGGGGGGGGGGGTGGGGGGGGGGGGGGGGGCTTAAGTAAGATATGGGGGTCCAAGGTCAAGATACCGAAAGCATTTCCCAAATGCCGCAGGCCTTATAACTGGAGGAGGGAAGGGGATCTCTCCCTCGCGTGTGTGAGGGTATGGATGGTCTCCCCATGAAAGATTTCCATATGTGGAGGCCCTGGGCGTGAAAGCGATATCTGAGCATTTCTACAACACCCGACATGTCATGAGTAGTGTGGAATGGTCGGTTCGAGCCCACTAAATTTTTTTTCTCGATCGCACCTCACCAAAAACTTAGTTTTTTCGAGCAAATCGCGTTCGTCACGATCGAATTGTATGGATTTGTTCGATGCCACACGTCCACGTTCACATCGTCACTTTTTCCTGATTCTTACAGTGGGTGATGGTAGACGAGGTGTCGTGGGTTCGACGTTCGATTTCTCTAACGGTCAACGTTGGGCTGGCTACGGAATTTTGACAAACTCTAAAAATTTCCCCTCTTAAAAATTCACTTGTTGGTGGGCTCGTAAATCTGATACGACCTATCTCTGGAAAAAACTCGCCATTTCGCAGAGGTAACACGGACCACCATTCTAGGTGAATTTTTTCAACAGAATACCACCAAAAAAAAACACCACCGGTTCGAATGAAATACTAGCGAGCCAACGTTGATTCCCGCGGAAATAACACAGCCCGAATCGAGCGGTGAATTTATCGGTGGGTCTGAATCAGCCCTCGATGACGCTGAGAGTTTTTTGGCAAGGAGAGAGAGATAGCTCGCGGAGTCTAAAACGTGTGAAGTGGGCTCGCTCGTGATTATATAGATATTGCGAGTTGTGAGACGGACGATAAAAAATTGTTTTGACCAACGAAATAACAGAATTATCGATCAATCAGCATAGCTTCATTCTATTTTCATCAGAAAATTTAATAACCGTTTTTGTCATTAAAGAAAAAAAGTTGTTATTTTTTTACATATATATAAAAAGAAGTAGAAAAAAAACATTTTTACAATTAATAATTATTATCATAAAAAGTTAAACAATTCACAAAAACATTTTTGAAATCACAAAAAAAAATTGACAAGAAATATTTTAATAATAAGAAGTAGAAAAAAAAAATTTACAAATTTTTACAATTAATAATTATTATCATAAAAAAGTAATCAGTCATGACATCATCAGTACCTAAACAATCCTTATTAAAATTGAAGAGAGTCGAGAGATATTCGAAATACGGTAGTAAAATTTATAGACTACAATCGCCCAACGCCATCGAATTGAAGGACGTGAAGGCGAGTGGATTGAGAGATGAATACGACAAATATACATTGCCTTTGAAATTGAACGAGACCACCTTGGAGTTAATGTACGAATGTCAACACGATCTATTAACCATTCTCAAGGAAAATATAAACAAAAAATTCGATGCACACGATCTGTCTCTAATCTACGGGAGTAATATATATCCGAACGTCTCCAAAGAAGTCATCGACAAATTGAATCTGGTCATCGGGGAAGAACGAACGTTCGAGAGTGTGAATCTAGTTTTCCGATGGAAAGGGATTGCTTTAAAGTTAACATGCGCATAACGGACGCGAACATATGATAAAAAAGATAGAGTTAGTTCATTATAGATAGATTTTAAATCTCAATTCGAAAAGATTATTGAAGTATTTATCATGAAGTAGTTCTCGTTTTTTTCTGTTTTTGCTATTTTTATTTTTTTTTTTTGTGTGTGTGTAGATAGATTTTAAATCTCGACTCGAAAAGCTTATTAAAGTATTTATCATGAAGTAGTACTCGTTTTTTCTGTTTTTTTTCTATTTTTAGAAAAAAAACAAACAAAAATAAAGATATGTAATAAGAAGTTAAACAATTCACAAAAAAAAATTTGAAAAATTAAAATAAACATTATACAGTATGTGGAGAGTGTATTATCACTAAACCACCCGCAGAGTGGAGATTCCACCCAAGCAGTAATTGCAAATTTGTTGTATGGCATAACAAGCACAAGCAAAGTTTCAGCCAATGGACCTCCGGGTTAAACCCGGAGGTCCATTGGCTGAAACATTGCTTTCATGTTTTGTCGACATGTACAAAATTTGAAAGTTGAAGTTTGGGTGATAACTCCACTCCGCGGATGATTTTGTTACAATCCACTCTCCACGTACTGTATATACATATTAAATAAAAAAAAGCCAAAAAGAAAAAAGAATATCGTGGAAAAAAAATTATATTTTTCTACCAAATCCGAGTTGAAAAACTACTGTAGAAATCTAGGAATTAATAATTATAACTGTTACAAAACCAAAGAACTATTGATCGAAGCCGTGCGCAAGGAGACATGGGATCTATCACTGGTAAAATTACAAGCCAAAGTGCGTCAGTCGTTGAAATTGAAAGGTGTTAGATATATGAAAAAAGACGAATGCATAAGTCATTTGCTCGATGGAAAGGGAATGGACGAAAGATCTGCGGTATCGACAAAAACAACTCGAATCCCCCCCCCCTCCCCCTCCCCCCCCCCCCCCCCCCCCCAATGGATTTGAGATCAATAGTTATTTGGTTTTGAAACTGTTATAATTTTTAATTCCTAGATTTCTACAGAAGTTTTTCAACTGGGATTTGGTAGAAAAATATAATTTTTTTTCCACGATATACTTTTTTCTTTTTGGCATTTTTTTTTTATTTAATATGTATATACATTGTATAATGTTTATTTTAATTTTTCAAAAAAATTTTTGTGAATTGTTAAACTTATTATATATATTTTTTTTTTGTTTGGTTTTTTTTTTCTAAAAATAGAAATTACGGATACAAGGTGGAAATTTTTACATTTTCAATTTTTGGGACCCACCACCCCCGGAATGCAAATTTTTACCAGGCATGTCTTGGACACCCACCCCTCCCGCACAATTTTTCCTCAATGATAATTGAGGACCCACCCCCAATTTATAAAATTTGTTTAACGAAGTATTCAAATTACCTAAATCAAAAAAAAAAAATAAATAAATACTTTTCCCAAACATGAAAGGTGCCGCAAACCAACTTGTCCGATATCCTAGCCCTGATCTTCGGCATCCAAGGCATCCCTAGCCACAGATGGCCCCAAAACAATCTCTCTGCATATAAAGCCATAACGGAAATGCAGCATCAGACCTCAGGTAACCACTGGAACCCGCCTCCACCAACTGAATTACAGATATACACTCATTCGTGTTCCAAGCAACACAACCCTTACCCCGATGTACAACACGTCTATGCTGTTCAGACACCAGTCGAATCCCACCGCCAAGAAGCCCTTCTCAAAATATATTGTTCCCACCTGGATATCTTCAACTGTCCACAAGAAATAGTTGTTTTTCATTTCATTACTTTTCGGTTAAATGTTTAGTTTATACATCTGGTCTGAGAGAGACCTAATACTGAAGTTTTTTTACCCATACCAGGGTGACTTGTCTGAGATGAATTGCCTCTTATATATTTTTTTATGTTACTGTCACTAGAATCGTATTTACCTTAAAATTATACACGTTTTCCACAATCAAGATTTTTATTCTATCAATCTTTCCAATTATTCCATACATGGAAGCACGTTAGACCAATGACATGAGGAACCCTGACGCTTACAGAAGAATCAAATAATAGGAGCTACAAAGCACTAATAAGAGGCAGACTGTCTTAGTAGAAATATAAAGGAGTGAAAATCATGATCAAATAGCTGGGAATCACTTTTTTTGTTTTGCAAATTTTTGCCAGACCCAGAACCTAATGAAGTGTAAAACACGGGGAAGAAATTCTAACATGGAGCCTCCAACACATTATCAATGCTGTATTCTGTTCTAAGTTATGAATCTAAGCACTTGAATTCACTTTGGTTGTAATTACTTGTCTGTAAAATGATATTTGGCACAATATTGCATGACACCGGCAAAAACTGCACTTTGAGGCTCGGACCCACCCACCCACCCACCCGGACCTTGTATCCTGGCACTTTTTGCGCCCCCCCCCCCCCCCCCCCGCGTCGAATCGCGAAAAAAAGATGAGAAGATAGCGGCGACAAAACAACGTCAACAAACGACCGCGGAGAAAACTAAGAAGAAGAAGGTAGTTATTAAACGAAAAGTGGTAGAGCAGCAGAAGGTTTCGAAAGAGAATAATAAAAAAAAAATGAAAAGCGACACGGTTCGAGATGACGATTCGTTAGAAAAAAAAAACGATGGATGCAATCAAGAGTGTGGTGAATGAAAATAAAGGTATCGATGCTTTCATGGATATCGTGATCGAAGTGTCAAAGTCACTATTGATTTTGATAGAACGGGACGAAGCCATCAAAAGATGGTTTAAAACTTTCGACGTGGGGTCTGGTCTCGTAAAAAAAACTCGATCCAGAATCGTTCATGGAACGGGTGAAGGGTAGAGTGTTGGACGTAATTCGAAAACATCTAGGTAAGGGTTTAAAAATAAGAATGATCTTGTATTGTCTGGTGAAAAAGGTCAACGCCCAAACGGGTGAGATCCTGGAACGAGATGCCTTTTTCCGATATAAAAACGAGTTTGTGTTCAGAGATGACGAATTAGTTGACGTTTATAAAGTGATGAAAGACAAGATGATGGATTCTATGGCTACTTTTCAAAACAGGGGAAGTAATTGGACGTTCGAGAAGATATTGAATCTCGAGATTCACGTGGATAGACACGATCCTTTGAAAGCATCTTCCTACATAAAATTACCTTATGTCATATTTAAAAAACAAGCCGTGATTAACGTGAAAAATGAAAATGATAACGAGTGTTTCAAATGGGCGATCACATCGGCCTTGTATTCCATAGAAAAGCACGCTCAGAGAGTTTCCAAGTACTCAGAGACGAGACTTGTAAACATCTCGATTGGACGGGAGTGTCTTTCCCAACGCGGCTGAAAGACAATGGAGATTTCGGAAAGCTAAATCCTACCGCGGCCGTGAACGTTTTGGGATACGAGGGAGACGATAAAACAGGAGTAGTATATCCTCTCAGACTGACATTGCACAAAGAGAGAGACAAGATTGTTAATTTGTTATTAATTTCAGATGGTGACAATCAACATAATTGCTGGATTAAAGAAATGAGTCCATTGTTGACGAAGCAGATTTCTAAACGTGGACACAAGAGCTTTTCTGTCTCAACTGCATGAATTCGTCCCGTAGTCAAGAATCATTGACGCGTCATCGGGAATATTGAAGCGAAAAGCAAGGCGGTGCCGTCGAAATGCCTAAACCTAACACTTACGTGGATTTTCGCAACTACAAAAAAGGATTAGAACCACCATTTGTCATTCTTGCCACCCTGACGAGTGTAGGAGTTATGCCGAAAAATATCAGAAGCGCGTACCTTCATGCTATTGTTATTATGTGAAATGTTCTTTCGACGATCGAGAATCGTCGGGTCCATTCGTCTATACCAAACGTTCAGATGATGACGATGTGGCTCAAAGATTTGTAGAAGAGTTAGAATCAAAAATTCAAAAATTATACGACAAATTTAAAAAACCTAAAGACATGATCATCACGCCAGAGCAACAGCGAGAATACAATGAAACCATCGAATGTCATATCTGTAGACAATCAATCGATAATAACTGTGAAAGTAATAAAACAGAGATTACGATCACTACACGGGTCTGTTTATCGATGCTGCTAACAACAAATGTAATTTAAGATTTCGAGACGCTCAATTCTATCCGGTGATATTTCACTATCTCTCACAGCGCTCAAAATAACTTTTTTTCTTTGCGTAGCAAAATGCTACACATTTCCGAAAAATGAATAGCATTTTGTAAAAATTGCATGGCTATTTTTGTATACCAGAGTTATGTTAATCTGTTTTGTATTGAATTCTTCTAAGTAGATAGAATAGTTTCCAATAGTTTCCATCCATTTCTATGCATTTCCAAATGATCTGCAACACATGAAACGTTTACTATGTTTTTTTTTTAACTGAACTGCCTTTAAGGGTTGCATGGACTTGGATATTTTCAAATGGCGTCTTGGTTGTTTAATAGAGTTCTCAAAATGGAAGTTGGGGTTTTTAATTTGATGGGCTTGAAGTTATTTTTAATGGACATTTTATGCAAAATGTTGTAAAACAGGAATAATTTAAACCAGTAGAATTCATCGTACATATGAAATTGCTAATGATGCTTGATGGAGAGTTAATCTGAGTTATGCCTGGAATATTACACAATCAGAAGTAAAGCATCAGTGAATTAGTTTTCAAATTTGTTTGCAAATTTTCATTTACATTTTGCGATACAAGATATAATCAACTGCAGCCTTATAGGCTGCAGTTGATTATCTTGTATCGCAAAATGCTATACATAATTGAACATTGTGTAGCTTTTTGCAAGTTTTGCATAGCAAAAAGCGACGCGACACCGCTTATTTTGAGCCCTGATCTCTCAGGTTACGACAGTCACTTGTTCGTGAAAAAATTGGGTGTTAGCGAGGGGGAGTTTAGTTGCATCGTGCAAAACGATGAAAAATACATTTCATTCACTAAACGTAAAGTCGTCGATAAAAAGAGAGTCATCGATGGTTTTACTGAGAAAACGAGTCCCATCCATAGAGTGATACGTTTCATCGATAGTTATAAATCTATGTCAACCAGTCTGGAAAAATTAGTCAACAGTTTGAATAGGGAGAAATTTAAAATCATGAGTAAACATTTTAATGATCGACGAGAATTGGTGTGGAATTATGTTGAGGAAAGGCATCTATCCTCATGATTACATGAGTGATCTCGAAAAACTTGACGACATCGCTCTTCGTCCCAAAGAAGATTTTTATTCGAAATTATACCAGTCTCACATTTCCGACGATGATTACGAACATGCGCAAAAAGTGTGGATATTATTTGACAGGAAATCCATGAGAGAATATCACGACCTCAATTTGAAAAAATGACGTGCTTCTCTTGGCTGATGTGTTCGAAAATTTTCGACGAGTGTGTCGTCGACATTACGACCTAGATCCGGCATGATTTCAGATTTCCCTGCATCTGGACTCACTTGGGACGCTCTCTTGAAAACGACTGAGGTTATATTGGAATTATTAACGGACGTAGAAATGTTGCTCATGTTCGAAATGGCTGTGAGGGGTGGTGTCTCTATGATATCTACTAGATATGCTAAAGCTAATAATTATCACATGGGAAAAGATTTCGATTCAGAAAAACCGAGTAAATTTATACTGTCTTGGGATGCTAATAATTTGTACGGCTGGGCTATGAGTAATCCTTTACCGATTGGAAATTTCAAATGGGTCGAAACGTCGGAAGAAAAACAAAAATAGAGACATTATATTTGTATTCTAGAGGTTGATTTGGACTATCCGGAAACGTTACATGATTTACACAACGATTATCAACTTGCTCCCGAACGAATAGAAGTGAACGGCAATGAAAAACTCATTCCCAGTTTAAATCACAAACGTAAGTATGTGGTCTACTGCGAAAATCTGAAACATTACATCGATCGCGGGATGAAATTGATCGACGTGCATCAATCGTTCGATTCTACGAGGAGCCTTGGATGAAAAAATACATCGATCTCAACACGAATTTAAGAATGCAGGCCAAGAGCAACTTCGAAAAAGAATTTTTTAAACTCATGAATAATTGCGTGTTTGGGAAATCTATGGAAAACATTAGGAATAGAACTAACGTTCAACTCGTCACGTCTGAAGAGAAGTCTAGAAAATTAATCGCGAAACCCAGTTATCAACATAGAACCATATTCGGTGAAAATCTAGTGGCTGTGCACACGCAAAAGACGCATCTAAGGATCGATAAACCCTGTTATCTCGGACCGATCATCTTAGACATTAGCAAGCAGTTGGTGTATGAGTTTCACTACGATTACGTCAAAGCGAAATTCGATTCGAAAGCTAAACTGTTGTTCACCGACACGGACAGTCTAGCTTACGAAATAGAGACTAGGGACATCTATGAGGACATAGCGTCAGACGTGAATGAATGGTTTGACACGAGTAATTATCCAAACGATCACCATCTAAGATTACAAAGGGTGTCAATACAAAGGTGTTGGGTAAATTTAAAGACGAGAGCGGTGGAAGACAAATCACCGAATTCGTGAGTTTGAGACCTAAATTGTACTCTTATCTCATCGATGGTGAAGAGATCAAGAGATGCACATTTAGAGGCATTCAAGCGTGTGTGACGAATAAAAACATCGCTTTCAAAGAGTATAAAGACTGTCTTTTCGAAAATTTGATGGTGTATAAAAAGATGGCTACGATTCAAAGCGAAATGCATGAGATATACTCCAAAGAAATCAATAAGATTGCGTTGACGGCTGACGACGATAAGAGAATAATATGCGAGGATAAAATACACACTTTAGCACTCGGACATTATTCTGCGATATTTCAACAAAATCAAGAGGATGGTGAATGGAGTACGAGTGAAGACATCGAAATGTCGTAAGTTTAAAAAAACTCACGAGTTTATAAATTAAAAAAAAAAGAATAAAAAAAAAATAATAGACCTGAATAAAAAACAAAATAAAAACAAAATATATTATGAATAATAAGAAAATAAAACACATATCCGTAGAAGGTGTTGTCTTACCCAATGAACCCCTATCCAACATTGATCTATCGAAAGCGGCAAAAGATTTAAAAATCAAACATTTTCGAGGTGTGTTTTCTAGAGATGCCTTGCCAAGAAAAAAAGACTACGATTCGGAATGTGGAATTTTAAATCTGGACGATATCGGAGGTGAGGGTACGCATTAGGTCACGTGGTTTTCGAATCGGAATAAAAATTATTATTTCGATAGCCACGGAATCTCACCACTGATAGATATAAGGAACTATTTAACGTCAGTTATTTACAATACCGAACGCGTGCAAGCGCCGGATCGAGTGTTTTGCGGTCATCTATGCCTCTACGTTCTCAAGAGATGGTCGGAAGGAGATCACTTTCAAGATATTCTCAACGCTTTACATTAAAGAAAATTGTTTTGGGGATAAATATATATGTATATATAGAGAGAGATATATATAAATAAAAAAAAAATTGGTTGCATTAATTAAAATAATAGAAAAAATATGTAATTTTAAATAATAAAAAAACAAAGCAAAACAAAACATGACAGTCGATAAATTCGGTCGTGCTGACGATAATGAAGGTTCCTCTAGAATGAAAAGAAGAACCACAGTCGAAATTGTTGGTAACATTGCCAACTTGGACGAACGATACCTTCAAAGATACGAACATCGACAAGAACCATTAAATTTAAACAATAAGAATATCTACAATCTTCCCGAACCGATCGATCAGACGGATGCTGTGACTAAAAAATATGTCGATAGAGGAGACGAAAATTTTCGGCAGATGATGAGAGATAACTGCGTGAATAAAGCCATGATGGATGATCTCGACTTGAAATCTAAACGAATGGTGAACATAGCGGACCCTAGAGATTCGACCAGTGTTGCCACTAAAAGATAGGCGGACGACTCTCACGCGAGATTCAGTAAACATCTGAGAGATCGCTACGTTCCTAATGTGATGCAGTCTGAATTGAACGCGAATTCTAACAAGATAATTAACGTACCCAATCCCACGAATTCCAATGATGCGGCAACCAAACAATACGTAGACTTGGAACTGAGAAAGAATAACGTCGACGAGCTAGAAATTAAATCGGATCTGGATGCAGGATTCAAAAAGATGTTGAATCTGTCTCACAGGGTTCATACAGCTCTTGAAAAACCCTTGAAAATGAGTTTTTTCTTGAAAAACCCTGGAATTTGAAATTAGCCCTTGAGAAACCCTTGAACTTTCAGAAATCTCTTGAAAAACCCTTGAATACCTAGCTATTTCCTGGGCATTGTAAATATGTGTACTCGCCTTTTACTTGTTTGTTGCGCTCGTGTCGCTCAGTTAAAAAAAAACATAAAAAAGTATGGAACGTTTTACCAAGATTACTGTAACACAGATCACACTTTGGGTACCAGTACTTCCTGACTTCCAAAGTCAGATCCGTGTCACATGAATCTTAGATTTTTAGAGCTCATACAACAAGCTGAACAGTATATGTAGCCCTTGAAAAAAAAGAAGAAGCCCTTGAAAAACCCTTGAAAAACCCTTGAACTTTGTGAGCAAATTTTTGTATGAACCCTGTCTCAGCTCGGCGATATGGACGAAGACTCGACGGCGGTCAATAAAGGCTACGTGGATTCTGCCATTCTCAGTCCTATCTGGAATCTTAAGCCGACGACTTGTATCTGAACAAACCATCTGGAGGCGATGATACATCCGTGTCACCCACGAACATTTTATCGCCATCGCCACGAAATCTGTACATCTGATCTTTCACGATTCCACTACCATCGTCAAATCTGCCAAAAATGCTCCAAGCGTCGTTACTATCGACGCTACTCGCATCGGGATCGATCCTCTCTGGAGTGCCGAACAAACTTTTCGAAGTAACACTTCCGACGCTATTTGGTTCGGCCTCGATTCTATCTGAAATGAAATCGGAGAAAGTTCTCGGTGCTAAAGTACCGGGGTGCGAAGTGGTCATCCTCAGATAACCTTCTTTTATGGGTCTCAATTCCTCGACGATCTGTTCCCTAGCTCGTTCCTGAACCTCGGGTGTGAACGACTTGGTCGTCTCTCGTCTCAATCCCATTTCTCTCAATCGTCTGGCCCTGTCCTGCGCTTGAATATTCTCCTTACTTCGTATTAACCCTTTACCCAACGTAACGGCCAAAACCGGCCAGCGCTATTCTCAAAAATCGCCAATTAATTTTCAAAATATTTTCATTTTTTGTCTCAAAAATATAGGTTATGACCCCTCGTTGGAACGAGCTCGTCGAGCTCGTTCCAACGAGGGGTCATAACCTATGTTTTTGAGACAAAAAATGAAAAAAATTTAGTTATTCAAGAATTTTTTTTGCAAGTGTCGTCTGCTTTTCATGTGAGGTAAAGGGTTAATTCGCGAACCTGCTCGTCCCTTCGCTTCGAATCTCCGATGTGTACAAACATTGTTTTTATTTATTATTATTTTTTCTTTCTTTTTTTAATAAAAAATAGTTTGATTTTTTTTTTTTGATTCTTATTTATTTTTTGAAAGTTGTTTGATATACATCTTTTGTATTCTTATTTTTTGAATGTTGGTTATATATATATTTTAAAAAAACAATTTTTTTAACATCCGTCTCACAACTCGCAATATCTACATAATCGCGGACCGGAGCGAGCCCACCTCACACGTTTTAGACTCCGCGAGCTATCTCTCTCTCCTTGCCAAAAACCCCTCTACGTCATAGATGGCTGATTCAGACCTACCGATAAATTCACCGCTCGATTCGGGCTGTGTTTTTTCCGAGGGAATTGACGTTGACGTTGGATCGCTAGTATTTCATTCGCACCGGTGGTCGAAGCAATTGTCGATGTTACCTCTGCGAAAAGGCGAGTGTTTTCCCGAGATCGGTCGTGTCAGATTTACGAGCCCACCAAAAAATGAATTTTTAAGAGGGGGGATTTTTAAAGTTTGTCAAAATTCTGTAGCCAGCCCAACGTTGACCGTTAGAGAAATCGAACGTCGAACCCACGACACCTCGTCTACCGTCACCTACTGTAAGAATCCGAAAAAAGTGACGATGTGAACGTGGACGTGTGGCATCGAACAGATCCATACAATTCGATCGTGACGAACGCGATTTGCTCGAAAAAAGTTTTTGGTGAGGTGCGATCGAGAAAAAAGATTTAATGGGCCCGAAACGGCCATTCCACACTACTGACGAGTATTGCTGTGTCGTTTGCAGTATGAAATTGGGTGGGAAAACCATGGTCAGATAGAAATTTGAAGTTTGATTGGGGTGGAGGAAGAGGGAAAAATGGGAGGGGCAGCCATCCCTTCTGTGGCGCCGCCATTGGGTTGTTAAACGTCATGTAAAAAAAAGTTTTGGGCCAGATAGAAAATGAATTCAGTATCAGTGAGTGTACAGTACGTGGAGAGTGTAGTATCACTACATCACCCGCAGAGTGGAGATTCCACCCGAAGAATTATTGCAAATTTGTTGTTAAGCATAACCAGCACCAGCAAAGTTTCAGCCAATGGACCTCCGGGTTAAACCCGGAGGTCCATTGGCTGAAACATTGCTTGTGTTTTTTGTCGATATGTACAAAATTTTAAAGTTTTAGCTTGGGTGATAACTCCACTCCGCGGGTGATTTAGTTACAATCCACTCTCCACGTACTGTAAGTAAAATTGTCTGGTATCAAATTTATAGAATTCATTACTTTTATTCTGACGCTTTAATTTGTAGTCTCATTTAGATGGTCGCATGAAATTGTAAATACATTTGGAGACTAACAGACTGAGTGTTTAATCGGACTCGGTCACTGATCATGAATGACAGCAGTCCACCTTTTGGCCTTCCTTATCTTTGGAAGGAATCAGTCCAGAAGTATTTACTCAATGATTTTATATTCAAAAACAAAATGTATCAACACTGCGTGTGTATTGATAATTTTCTCTTGCAATCACAGCCCGAAGACGGCAAACCGTCTTTTCTAGCCAAAATTGGTGTACAACTCTACAAGAATCTCTGCATGACGCAAAAGTGGGTCAATCCGAAAGTAGCAACAATTTTCTGTGGAGTTTCCAATGGAGTGGAGGTGCTTGGGTGTAACACTGTATCACTTCAAAACCTCAATGAAAGTGTCAGTGATACTGTAGCCCAACTTGTTAAGACATGTACATGTTTAGCATGTGACACAGAAATGACAAACATCTAGGTAATGACCTGATAACAAAGGTACATATTGTAACGGTCTGTACATAAATACTGACCGTAGCCTGTAACAAATGTATAGGTAAAGTATTGTAAAGGTGGGCGACAGTTAGATACTAAACTAGAAAAGAAATCTTTGAGCCCCAGAGTGGGTCTGACTGAGCCCCGAAATATTTGTTCTCATAGCACAGTGATAACAAAGGCGCCCAAAAACACTCCTTCCTGTTTCGTGACGATCGGTTCATAAATACGGCCTCTAGTCTGAGCGGTATAGAAGTTGTGTACAAAAAAACTGATTGGACCTAATTTCGGTACAAAATGGCCACTGGCAGCTATCTTGAATTCTGGACCGCACCCAGACAGACTTGTTCTCGTCCCAAGGTGATAACAAAGTTTCCCAAGAACTTTCTTGAAGATCGGTTCATAAATACAACCAACAGACTCAGTCCCTTAGCCAGCGATATATGCGATTGTCTAAACTACACATTCGTGAAATCAGAGGTGGTCTAACCGATAAAAAATAGATGAATAAAAAGAAGTCAGATAGTAAAAAGATACAATAACAAGAAGTAAAATAAAGAAGAGGGAGAAGAAGAAGCGAAGCCATCCCGAATACATGGTGCATTGTCTTTAGATAAAGTTGAATAGAAAATAAGGTCTTGAAATTAAGATACTCTATCAATAACTAGATAGTAAAATTGTGGTACATTGCCTTAATCGTACGGACACAGATAGAGGAATTCTTAATGAAGTTTACGCATCTTCAAAAAAACAGATGTCATCACTCGTCAGAGGAATGGGCCACTCAGTAAGATGAAGTCTTGCACTTTATCAAAAATTAGCCTGTTCTCCTCGTTACTGAAAAATTCTGAGCCAAAAAGAAGTGTGGTAATATCTATAGTGAAAGGGAGTAAATTGATGGTTCCATTGCGTGCGGGACAATGAAGAATGAAGTGTTCTGGGGTCTCAAGTTCACCACACTAGGACTAGGTGCGAGATGATTATCATATAAATGGGCATTAAGGCTGCTGCAGTGTAACCGCAGTCTACAGTGGTAAATTTGAGCCGTGCGAGATTTCGCACCACTGTAAAATGATGGTGGTCGGAGTTTGCCACCATTCAAGAAGGTCTTAAAATACTCAGTGACGAATTCTCGCGAACAGATAAAGGCAGGTTATTCCAGTGATCAGTTACATTAGGAATGAAAGAGGATTGGTATAACTGTGTGCGACAAAATGGAACTCTGTGATTTTGGCGCGTTTGAATATTGAGTGATGGGTTTATTGAGGATATGAGAGGTAGAACTTTATTGGCAAGATGAGGAGGTGTTAAGTGGTGATGCATTTTAAAGAACTGCACGAGCTTATGTTTTCGGCGTCTTTCTTTGTAAAGTGTCCCAACATGTTTCGGAGTATAATAAAGATTTACTAGAACTAATTGTTTCCCCTGTAACTGTTCTTGCTGCATCGATCTGGATTTTTTCAGCTACTTGTCCTGACGAGCAATTATCCCAAACAGTATCACCATATTCCAGTAAAGGTCTAACAAAGGCAAAGTATATCTTTTCTAAAACATATCTATCAAGCTCGAATTTGTGTTTCCGCAACAAGTCAAGTCGAGAACAGGCTTTGGAACAGATGTATTCAATGTGCTTGGTCCAAGTACATGTATGTAGTACAACTCCTAGGTGCTTATGAGAATTGACTTCACTTATTTGAGCACCACCGAAAAATAAGGGTGGATAGGCAGTTGGTTTCGTTTTACGCGATATAATCATACTCTCATTTTTTTTTTTTTTTTTTTTTGGGGGGGGGGATTAAATTCGACTAACCATGTTTTTGCCCAGTCCTCAATTGAGTCAATTACAGCTAGATCATGGTTAATTAAATTCGAGGCTTGGTTTGGATTTCTACAATTAGATATAACGAAGTATCATCTGCAAAAAGGCTTATACTACTGAGTAAATTTTCGGTTATGTTGTTAATGTAGATAAGAAATAGTAAGGGTCCTAGTATAGAACCTTGAGGGACTCCAGCATTTATAGGGCGCCACGGGGAAGCCTCTGAACCCACAGCTACTCATTGAGATCTATCTGAGAGGTACGATTTTAAGAACAGCAACAATTCACCCGAGACACCAATCCTCTCCAACTTATGAGCGAGACCAGCATGCCATACCTTGTCGAAAGCCTTAGTGACATCACAAAAACAACCCTAACTTATTTTCCTTCATCGAGCGCTTTACAGAATTCATCATATATAACAGTCAACTGGAGGACCGTAGAATCACCTGGTGTAAAACCTGACTGAAATTGGCTGAGAGCACTCGAGTCTTCCAGAGATTGCCATAGTCGTTTAAAGATACATTTTTAAAGACTTTACCAAGGCAACTAATCAAAGATATGGGACGATAGTTACTAAGTTCGCGGTTTGTTTTTTTTTCAAAACTCGTGAAACATTATCCTTTTTTCACAATGAAGGAAAATATGAATTGTTTAGCAATATATTGAATAAAATCGTAGTGGTTCGCATAGAGAGACTTTACATTCTTGAAGAAGACGTGGGCTGACAAGATCAGGACCCGGTGCTTTGGGCACCTTCAATGACTGCAGTGATTCGTACACCTCGCTGCAGTGAAGGGTTATACCACCAATTGTTCGTGTAGGATGAGCTATGACTTCTGGCAAGGATACGTTTGAGTCGTCAACTGATGAGATTGAACAAAAGTATTCATTAAGCACTTCGGCTTTTTCGACATTCGAGGTGCATACTTCATTCATGCAATTAATAACAGGAATCTCTGCTTGGCGACGGCCACTGAAAAATGTTTGTAACGTTTTCCACCACTATGAACTTGGGGTTTCGTTACTTTTTAAAATGGACTGAACTTTGGATAAGTATAAAATTTTTGCCTTCCTGATAACTGATACAACATCATTCCTTTTAGTTTTATACTTTGCCCATGCATTCGGATGGCAAGTCCGTTTGGCTGTGCGATATAGCCTTCTTCTTTGTCTTATTAGTAGTCGTATTTGGTTATGCATCCATTTCGGCTGATTCGACCTCGAAGTAATATATTTGTTTGGTATATGTTCGGATGCAATATCGAGTGAATTGTCAGTGAATTTTGAAACTATTGTGTCAAAACATGAAATATCAAAAAGAGCATTCCAATCTTCGCGAGAGAGCGCAGCATTTAATGCATCATAATTGCTTTGGGAATACAGCCATATCCGTCTCTTAAAAGTGCGGGATCGTGGCACAATAAGCTCAACTTCCAATGCAATTGGACAGTGATAGCGGATCATGTCAGGGATAATCGGTTCTAAGACCTCACAAGTTTTTACGTTGACTGTGCTGCTGACCGCAAAGAGATCTATCAACGAGGCAGATGACTCAGTGAAGCATGTTGGCTCACCCACAAGCTGTCTAAGATTAAAATAACTGATTATTTCAGAAAAGGTACTTCTTGCGTGGTCCAACTGGTTATCGTTAAAATCGCCGGTAACTATTATGTCTTCGACTCGCGTGTCCCTTGCTCTTTCAATAGAGGACGATATGGCATCCCAAGTGTTTTGAGGGCTGATGGGTGGTCGATAGAATACCCCGAACAATAACGACCTATTACGTTTTGTGAATACTTCGGCCCACGAACACTCAGTATTCGGCGTCTCAAGGTCTGGTCTGTGAGAGAATGAAATGCCCTCTCTAATGCACAAGGCAACCCCACCACCTCTCGTTGGACGGTCATAACGCAGTGGTTCGTGGAACCCATGAATTATGATGTCTGTTGTAGAGTCATTGTTTTGTAGACAAGT
The DNA here is from genome assembly GCA_031216915.1 of Pictodentalium vernedei. NCBI lineage: Eukaryota > Metazoa > Mollusca > Scaphopoda > Dentaliida > Dentaliidae > Pictodentalium > Pictodentalium vernedei. The sequence continues at coordinate 12,182,539 of CM062288.1, read as the reverse complement.
CTCGGTGAGAGCAGGAATGTCGGGATAAAGATTCACATTGGACAAGATCTATTTTGGGTATCAAGCTCTGAATGTTGACATGGAGAAACCTGAAGGTGTTCTGGTCGTGCTCGGAATTAACAGAGTTAGGACCCGAATTTGTTTCAATGTCACCTGACAATAATAATAATACAGATAAATAGAAAATGAGTAGAATTACGACGGATGTCGAAAATGAATTTTTTTGCGGGAAATTTACATTCGGGGCTTTGGGCTTGTTAGATGGATACTGCTTGACTTTTACACAACTTACCATTCGATGATCATAAAGTGGCCAATTGCAACTTGAGTTGAGAGATACGATGTATTGACAACGAAACAATGCAACCATAAGAGTGAAACTTTCGTCCAGCGCAAATCCATAGAGGCGAAGTTGCAGATAATTGAAAACACAGATGGATTGGTCTTTCAAGAGCCTAAACTTTAAGCTGCAAGCATAAACTCTTGTGCTAAAAGTATCTATCCGAGCACGGTATAACTCAAGGCAACACATCAAGTAATCTGTGAGTGATATGAAAAACTTGCTGCTCGGATATAGGTGCTAGTCAAGATCACATTTAGCAACATGGGTTCATAATGAAAGCAAAATGTATTCGAGATGGTTCTGGAAGAATGATGGTAATGAATTGTAAATTGGGAAGAAGAAATTGCTGAGGTGAAGGATACATGCAAGAAACAGAAAACAGTCAAAATATAAAGATAAACAATATGTACAAGATGTATGTATAACATCTAAATGTGGCTGGGCTTTCGGTGGCGAGCAACTGAGATGTTGTAGGTATCTTCAATATGATCAGATTCGTTGTCGTTCGTATGAGACACGTTTGATTTTGTAAAACATATGTACTCACACAACTTGGCTATGATCAACTGACAAGTCGAAAAGCCACCTTACAAATCAATTCATTAAATATATCAGGTAGCCATTCACCTTGCCGGCAGGTCACCCAATTCGCTGAATGATCATGTACAAACGCTAGCAAGTAGTCGATTTTGTTCAAAGGTGGGTTGGAGCTTTCATATAGTACCGAATTGAACATATATTTGAAAGTAAGATTTTGAAATAGAAAGGCAGTGATAAAAGCTCGGACATAACTATTACATTTTTGGTTCTCATAACCCATCGATGCGACTCCCAATATGGCACTCAACGACACAAGCAAAAGTGTTGTTGAGACGTATCGTCCTACATACATCAATTGGTAGTACTGGCTATGGAGTGAAAAAAGAGAGGAAAATGGATAAAAAGAGGAAACCGTTGTGAAACTAATCCCCCTTCGTTATTCATCCTTGCACATCCCCCCCCCCCCCCCCTTTTAAAAAGAAGAATGGAAAGTCGTCCAAGCAGAAGGGGGAGGAATTCAGAGGACATCACAGTTGGGCGTCAATGAATTAATCGCTGTATTCGTTCAGTATCTTTTGGGGCCATACTTGGGAGCTTACTGTGCAAAGGGGTAACAAAGATGTTAATGAAGTGTGACACAGCGATCAATGTTGACACTGGGTATATACAATTTGTAATCCAATCACCACTTCCTTTGAACTTAACTTGTTCAAAAAGAAAACCATACAATATGCCGGTAAAGCAGTATGTATTTGACAACTATCAGGGACACCGCACTGACATACTTTCGCCTACACGAATATGTAAAACTGCTTCAATCGCAGATAGCACAATAACAGAGGTGACTAGGGCCACACGAGTTTCGGAATGGCTACTTATGGCAAAATAAAACATTAATTGATAACAGGGATATTCAGGCAATTCATGGCCAACCACATACAGGTGGATAATCTCCACCGCCGGGGTGTTTTAAATTCATCCATACCTTCAGCTAAAGTTGCTATAATCAGAACAAAAACAGTTTAGGGTCTGCCCTATTTACAACTATATTCAACTTCATCAGTTACCATGAACACTCAGTGGTCTCCATATTATCGAGGCGCTTTCTACATAAATATATATAACTACATACGCGAGCTTTTCTGCTTTTCACGATCTCACGTATTCAGATATCATATTATGAGATTGTGAGTTCGACTGACTGCAACCCGTCAGACAGGGTTCAGAGACCTCTGTCAGACAAGTTGCAATGAGTCAAACTCAACGTGCTCAGCATTCAGGTAGAAATATGTCCCCGTCACACACACATAAGCACGGTGAATAAATTCCTAGCTCTATAGGCAATAGAACCAAACTACCACGGTAATTACGATTCTCACGAGAAACAAATCAAGGTCATACAAGATTAAAATGAACTCTAAAGCCGGTACTAGAAATAGCTAAGTTCAACTACAACAGACGCCATGAGGTCTTAGGCATCACCAGTTTACCACATCGACTAGTGATCCAAAGGCATATTGTGAAATTGCGAGAATGACACACCAAAAACTTTCCGGACCAAATTCAGGCTGCCCGCAGTTCCCGACTTGATTGACATAACATTTCATTTTGATATAAATGGTCTGGGATCATAGGGGAAGGAGCTGACACCACCGCTGTTGAAGTATTGAATATCGATTCGTTCCAGCTTGTAATTATACAAGACTAGTTGTGATACTTGGACTCATTGTCCATTACACAAAGTTAATGGATTGAATGTTTGATCAGTCGGAACTTGAGCCACCAGTCGGTATAAATTGGGTTTACACTCCGAACCAGTCGGTCATCTTCGCGCGCGCTTACGCACGCACACGCACGCACGCACGCACGCACGCACGCACGCACGCACGCACGCACGCACGCACGCACACACACACACACACACACACACACACACACTTGGGGGTTCGCATGTGAGGGCACATGACCAATGACGGCATGTTGGGTTGTGACGGCAATCCGCGTGAGCGGCATGTTGTTACGTCATTACCATAGTGATACGCGGTGTTATTGCGCATCCGCATGTTAGCGCAACACGTGTTTCTGTCGTTGATTTTGTATAATAGAGGCGGCTATCTTGGTTGCTATGGTGACAGGTGACCGCTATGTTGATAGTACACAATGTGTGAACATCACATGCAGCACGCGGTGGATATGCCGATATCTGCTTATGTCAAAAATACAGAATGTGTGCACATTAAACAGCACATTGGCACATACGGATATTTGAGGATACCAACGACATGGTGATTTATTATACATGTATGAGGATACCTACGACATAGTGATTTATTATACATGTATGAGGATACCTACGACATGGTGATTTATTATACATGTATGAGGATACCTGTTAAGGAAACCTTTTGAGGATATCTTTTGGAGGATACTTTTAGAGGACATCTTCTGGGGGATACTTATGTCCAATAGTAAGCAATGCGTATTGGTCGCCATAGTAACCTTTGCATTCAAGCAGCCATGTTGCTGTGCCATACAGTGCATGACATTATTTGTGAAGTTACACTGCAATACATTCTAAGAAATAATATGTTTCGGGGGAGGGGGTGGGGGGTGTAAGTTATAGTACGATGGAACCACGTGATCAGCGTCGTCAGCAATGACGTCATGTGGTGTAAATAGAAGACCCGTGCATGCAAATGCTTGTTACAAGTAATTACACAAACGGATAGTGTTTATTTCACGGAAGTCATCGTCCCCGAACACGCGATAGATCAAAAGCAACACCTTTTAAAGATAGCTATGGTTATTTCCAATAACGCATAGAAAATTCAAATATACTCAAATTATACACCAAAAGTGAAGGTGGTGGTGTATAGAATACGAAACGGGTATGATTTTGCCACTTATAATTGATAGCAGGCATGGATTGTTATGAAAGTCCTACCAGAATCCAATACGCTATTAGTTTATCAGAATTCTTGACCAAATCGGCTTCATATATCCAACAAGTAAAAAGTTGGCACAGCCAACAGAGGCTCCCCGAAATGCAAATTGATGGAAACCTATTGATTTTTCAAATGATGAACTGTGAAATGGTTTAAGCCATATAAAAGATGCTAAAAACTTGTGGAAGGACAGGGGTAACAATACACAGTAAACTTGTATTAACCCTTTACCTAACGTGAAAAGCAGACGACACTTGCAAAAATAATTCTTGAATAACTAATTTTTTTCATTTTTTGTCTCAAAAACATAGGTTATGACCCCTCGTTGGAACGAGCTCGACGAGCTCGTTCCAACGAGGGGTCATAACCTATGTTTTTGAGACAAAAAATGAAAAAAATAGTGAAAATTAATTGGCGATTTTTGAGAATAGCGCTGGCCGGTTTTGGCCGTTACGTTGGGTAAAGGGTTAAAAGCTCCTTAGGAAGGAGATTAAACTGACCTTTGAAGACAGGTCAGTGTTTAATTAAGGTGGATGTATTATCAGGTTTGATTATACATGTTCTCGGCATGTAATAGGATACCATAATAAATGTTAAAACTTTACCATTTTGCCACTTTTCAAGGCTCATAACTCTGGAACGGTAAACGGTCTGACTGTTCAAATCGAATTTGACCTGCATGTCACGATGGGTAGCAATGTTATCCATGACCGTAACAGTTTTACGGGTGAAGGAAGCCGGAGTACCCGGAGAGAACCACCGAGCAACGACGAGCAGCTGCCAGCTCCCAAACATCGTGACTCTGCACTGCTGCACAGGCAGGGTTAGATTGGTTGAAGACATGCGCACCATCGACGTGCAGTACGCCTTAGTACACGGCGTGATCGTGCCTCCATGTGGACAATCGGGGTGAAGTGCTCTGCCCAAGGGCACAACGCGGGAGTCCGACTCGATCGCTTAGACGGTCACCCATCCGAGGACTAACCGGGCCCGACGCTGCTTAACTTCGGTGATCTGACGAGAACCGGTCACCGCAACGCCACTGCGCGCCCAAGGGTAGTAATGTTGCAAAATTATAAGGTCGTACATCAAAGCAAACTAGAGTTATCATCCGGAACCTCCCCCACCCCCTCGAGTTACCTCACGAAGGAAATTCCAGTTTTTGCAGAAATTCAGGATAAATCCCGTAAATACACAAAATTTAGGGAAAGGTTGGAGGAAGAGGTAACAGATGAAATACCATTTGCAATACGAGCCTTCACGGAAATTGTCCAAATGACACAAAATAAAATTGAAACTACATTCTGCAAGAAGTATTTTTTAATTCTAGAAAATGGTAGAAAAAGATACATCATAACAAACAACATTTAAGTCATGAAAGAACTTATTTGTTTTTCGTTTTGTCAAAACTTGAAGTAAAACAACTTACTGTTAGAAATATCACATATTTGGACATCCTCTCGAGATTCTAACTGCTTTAAAATGAGAGACCACGTAAATTTGTGTGTGAAGCGCATGATTTACGTGACCTCGGACGTTCAGTGACTCATTTTGTCATTTTTAATTTGAAAAATAAAACATTCCTTCAAAAACAAACTGTAGGTACTGCAATTCAAAGGCTTCATATTCTTTCGATGCTCTTTAAATCTTTGAAGTAAAAGTAAAACACTTTTTTCAAGCCTTATCTATTGTTTGTAAAAAGTTGAGTATTTCTCATCTCATCTTGGAAAACCTCTATCAGCTTGCAGTATTTTCAACACTTAATTTATTTATTCATTGTTGGGATTTAACGACATTTTTAACAGCCAAGGTCACCTTGTTTAGGAGAGGGTGAATTTGGTGAAGCAACCCAAAACAGTAGGCTAGAATCCGCCAATCTATCCTCTAGATACCTGTTTCTGTTTAGGCCTGAGACCTTGCTTCATATTGAGGTTCATAGAGGGTAAATTTAGTAATGCTGCCCTGCTGTGCAGGGTAGTTTCACCAAATTTACCCTCTGGGGACCTTATTCTGCAGATGACAGTTTGCTTATTTCCAGACTTGAATAGATAGTTGCTAGGTAAATCAATTCTAAATATATTTTTTAGCGAAGTAAAATATGTACATATAGGAGATTCATAACAGGCAAGCAACTAAACAAAGAAAAATAGTTATCTAAAACAATAAGAAACAGATAATGTATACAAAACTGTTGTGTATAAATATAATCTATATCTAGAAAATTCTAAGACTCTATCCAAATTGAATGTTAAGTCAAATAAACAGAGCAGTTCGAGGCCAGAAGATTTAGATTTTATTCCATGCTAACTAGAACCCTTAATTTGTCTTAAACCAGAAACATGTAACATCTACATGTATTCAGCTAACACTGACGGAGACCAGGGAATTGTTAAAGAATATTCACCACATTGACAGAGGCCAGCAAAATGTTGAAGAATATTTACAACACTGAAATAATTTTCTTTTACGCTGGGCAATGTCTGGAAATAGGTAAATCATAAAACAAAGACTGCACAGTTTTTTTATCAACAATGTTCTAGCATTTTTGTATATATCCAGTCTGGATAGAGACTTATGTAGGGAGAGATATACAGTATTAAATAGAGTTCTAATAATTTAGGAAAATACTGTTTCTGAATTGCTCTGGTTCTTCAAGCTACAAAGAGAAAACAAAAGAAATAGTAATTATTCCTATAACACATTCAGTGGAGGATCAAGTATTTTAAGTTGGAAAGGGAGGGGGAATCACATTTCAACCATGGACGTTTGGGGGAGTATGAAAGGCTTTATCCTACTCGCGTTGACAAAGTCCTTCAGGTTCGTAGAATGGAAAGTCAGTGTTTATATTTGGTGGCTTTCTTCCACACAGCTATATGTATTATATAGAGAGTAATCGCTTGCCTGGACTTGTTACGTGAAATAATTCATGAGAGGTGAGGGAGGTGGTACAAACACATGTGCGCGATAGTTCCTTGCCTCGAATCAGTCCAGTCAAGCGGTTACTCTGTTTATTACTTTTCATTATTAACGATAATTATATTATTTAACCCTTTACCTAACGTAATGGCCAGCTCTATTCTCGAAAATCGCCAATTAATTTTCATTATTTTTTCATTTTTTGTTGCTGAAACATAGGTTATGAACCCTCATTGGAACGAGCTCGTTCCAATGAGGGGTCATAACCTATGTTTTTGAGACAAAAGAGGAAAATAATAGCTATTCAAGAATTTAATTTGCAGGTGTCGTCTGCTTTTCATATTAGGTAAAGGGTAAAAAAAAAAACAGTGAAGTCCCCATTACATCCACGACAAAACCTCTTCGTTTGCGCACAGGGATGCATGAATCAATTGTTGATTGCATAATTCACTTGTGAAATTATCGTTTATAATCAAATCCGGAAATCCCAGTAAATCACACTTTGGAAAGTAATGAATATAAAATATTCCCACAATTTTATAGAGATGCATTCGAATTAAAAGGGAAACTGATTTGTGACACCTCACTGGAGACCGTACAGGTGTTGAAGCTGAATGTACAGGGAACAACATCATCCATGATAACACATTAGCATCCCTACCTCAGGTAGCTAAACACCAATAACTGGGTAAGTACAATTCTTTAGAGGTGAATTCCAGGACTTTTCAGGCTTTCAAGCGAATTTTCAAAATCAATAACAGGATTTTAGGTGGCAAACCTGGAAAGAAAAGTAGAAGTCCTCAAACATCTGGAACATGAAAAAGTCCTGGATTTTCCAGAACTTGTCCATATCCCAGATCCTTGAAAAATTCAACTTTTGTTCTCACTGCCTCATGACACAGAGTAGTAACCATCAATATTCCAACATATAACATTTAATAAATGAATAATAAAGAAAGATAATTCATGTTCTTCATGTTTAACCCTTTACCTAACATGAAAAGCAGACGACACTTGCAAATAAAATTCTTGAACAACTAATTTTTTTCATTTTTGTCCCCAAAACATAGGTTATTACCCCTCATTGGAACGAGCTCGATGGGCTCGTTCCAAAGAAGGGTCATAACCTATGTTTTTGAGACAAAAAAATGAAAAAATATTGAAAATTAATTGGCGATTTTTGTGTATAGTGCTGGCCGGTTTTGGCCGTTACATTGGGTAAAGGGTTTTAATCTATCTTTGTGATGTTTTGTGGTTGCATTTTCACAAATTTGATATCGATGTTGCATTTCTTGGGAAATTCCCATAACTTTTCCAGACAAAAAAACAAAATACAACCATTTTTCCAGGACTTCCAGGCCAGGAAAATATTTTAGTATTTTTCATGACTTTTGTAGGTTTTCATGAACTGTACAAATCCTGCAATAAATAAATACTACCTCAGGCAGTGGCTTCCACGTGTTATCATAGATTATACCATTATTCTGGTTTTACTATATGTTCCAGTAAACAAGCAGTTCTTCACTTCATGGGTACCTGTATAAAAAATTTAGGGGAGGGGCATGTGCCATCCATTGCCTGTTCCACCCATGATATTTAACAAACTTAATCTATTCACCTGCATAATTCTACAGATATCATGAGGCCAAAAAAATAATGATTTGGTTCCGACCGACCCTAATTTTGCGCCCCGACCCTAACGATTTTTTTTTATTGAAAATGAAAAAGAAACAGAAAAAAACACACAGATGCCAACTTTTACAACAACGACACAAACAGTGTTGGTCGTTTTTTTGGTATACCCATTTATATATAATCAGTACCATGTTCAAAACTGTCATCAGCAAATTAAATCATAATTGGTAATTGTGTACTGAAGTTGTTTTAACTCTGGTATGCAAATGTCAACTTGTTTATCACGGTTTACAAGAAGTGAATTTACCTCACTGGTGCAGATTACTGTTGATTTAAATTTGGGTCTTTCGCTTTTTTGCCACTCTCTCTAGCCTCGCAGACAATTGGGCCTTTCTTTATCACTTTTCACTCCAACCTGTTGTTTTGACAATCATCATCATTATAAAAATGATAGAACATTGTTTACCTCTAATTTGTCATAAACAAGTCGAGATGAAAAGTCACAACCACGTGTACTGCATTACACAAAGGTTGCGTCGTCAGTCACATTGAACATTCGACCAATCGCATTCCTGCTATTTAAAACCAGGAAATTTTTCTTGGGATTCTCCAAGGGATTCCCTGTTGTTTTACACTTGTACTTCAAAGTGACTGGCTGTTTGCACACGATGACATCATGATATAATCTTACCCTCAAAGCAGTGTGCACGCAAGCGTTTGATACAAGACCGACGCAGGGTACATTGTTTTAAAATAAACAAAAGCAAGTCATTTGTGCTTCCCCTGTCAAGATAAATATGATGATACTTAACCAGTCCATTACCACAATCACTTAAAATGTCAATTTATTTCATGTGCTGAGGTGTGTTAATTTTAACACTTCCTGTGATAAAATAAGACGTACGAACACACACTTCACTTCAGAATCTGAGGACAGCTGATGATAATATTATCAAGCCACCTCCAGGCCAGAACATAAGCAGTCTGACATTTGCAGAATGAGGTCCCCAGAGGGGTGAATTTGATGATGCTATCCCTACAATGTGCCAATTTATTCTCTGGGTACCTTTTTCTGTTTAGCTATGAGACCCTGATTCAGATTGAGGTTCGCAGAGGGTAAATTCAGTGATGCTACCCTGCTATGCAGGGTAGCATCACTAAATTCACCCTCTGGGGACCTCATTTTGCAGATGTCAGTCTGGTTATTTTCTGGCTTGGACACCTCCGAGTCCGTTTCATTTTTGAAGTTGCGGAATTACACCCGAAATGTCCCCTGAAATCGTGAATAAAGCATCTGCTGATAAACTGCCATTTTGGGTGTAATTTTGCAATTCAGATTCAACAGAATATCAAAGCAGTACATTTCAGTCACAAAAGAATTTGGTTGTAAAAATTAACTCGAGCACAAATTCAAAGGGAAAAAAAACTAAAAAAAAAAAAATATATCCTGACCTACCGATCCTATTTTTTCTACAATGAGTGTTTCGTACTCCGATCTGCCAAACCACAGACATCTACAATAAAACACACTCATACTTTACATGTCCACTGTACAGTAAAAATCCACTGAACCAATAAGTAGTCGACAGTCCATAGAACACCACCAGTCTATCTAATGGCCATGGAATTACAATCTTGTTTATTGGGTCGTCATCTTCCATCAGAATTGTTTGTCAAATGGATGGGAGACTGCCCAACTTGTGCATATGAATGTCAAATGCATGCTAGACTAACAAACATGTACAAATGAATGTCAAATGGATGGGAGACCGACCAACAAACATGTACAAATGAATGTCAAATGGATGGGAGACTACCAAACATTAATAAATATATGTCAAATGGATGTGAGACTACTAAACTTGTATAAATAAATATTCAATGGATGGGAGACTACCAAACATGTACAAATAAATGTCCAACGGATGGGAAACTACCAAACATATAAAAATAAATGTCCAATGGATGGGAAACTACCAAACATGTACAAATAAATGTCCAATGGATGGGAAACTACCCAACATGTACAAATAAATGTCTAATGGATGGGAAACTACCAAACATGTACAAATAAATGTCCAATGGATGGGAAACTACTAAACATGTACAAATAAATGTCTAATGGATGGGAAACTACCAAACATGTACAATGAAATGTCCAATGGATGGGAAACTACCAAACTTGTACAAATAAATGGCCAATGGATGGGAAACTACCAAACATGTTCAAATAAAGGTCCAATGGATGTGAAACTACCAAACATGTACAAATAAATGTCCAATGGATAGACTACCAAACCTTGTATAAATAAATGTCAAATGAATGGGAAACTACCAAATATGTACAAATAAAGGTCCAATGGATGGGAAACTACAAAACTTGTACAAATAAATGTCCAATGGATAGGAGACCACCAAACTGTTACAAATAAATGTCAAAGGGATGGGAGACTACCAAACATTTATAAATAAATGTCCAATGGATGGGAGACTACCAAACATTTATAAATAAATGTCCAAATGCATGGGAGACTACCAAACTTGTACAAATAAATGCCCAATGGATAGGAGACTACCAAACTTGTACAAATAAATGTCAAATGAATTGGAGACTACCAAAAGTGTACAAATAAATGTCAAATGGCTGGGAGACTGCCAACCTTGTACAAATAAATGTCAAATGGATGGGAGACTACCAAACATTTATAAAAAAAAACGTCCAATGGATGGGAGACTACCAAACATTTATAAATAAATGTCCAAATGCATGAGAGACTACCAAACTTGTACAAATAAATGCCCAAAGGATGGAAAACTACCAAACCTGTACAAATAAATGTCAAATAGATGTGTACATCTACCAAAAATGTACCAATAAATACCCAAATGGATGGGAGACTACCGAAAGTGTAAAAATAAATGTCCAATGGATGGGCGACTACCTACCAAACCTGTACAAATAAATGTCCAATGGAGGGGAGAATAGCAAACGTGCATAAACAGATGTCCAATGTGTATAAATAAATGTCCAATGGATGGAAGACCACCAAACATGCACAAAAATGTCCAACGGGTGGGAGATTACCAAATTGTATAAATAAATGTCCAATGGATGGGAGACTGCCAAATGTGTACAAATAAATGTCCAATGGCTGGGAGACTACCAAACATGTACAAATAAATATCCACTTGATGGGAGATTACTAACCTTGTATAAATGAATGTCCAATGGACGGAAGACCACCAAAGAGGTACAAATAAATGTCCAATGGATGGGAGACTACCAAACATGTACAAATAGATGTCCAATGGATGGGAAACTATCAAACTTGTACAAATAGATGTCCAATGGATGAGAGACCACAAAACGTGTATAAATAAATGTCCAGTGGATGGGAGACTACCAAACATGTACAAATAGATGTCCAATGGATGGGAAACTATCAAACTTGTACAAATAGATGTCCAATGGATGAGAGATTACCAAACGTGTATAAATAAATGTCCAGTGGACTCCAGTGGATGGGAGACTACCGAACTTGTACAAGTAAATGTCCAATGGATTGGAGACTACCAAACACGTACAAATAGATGTCCAATGGGAAACTATGAAACATGTACAAATAAAGGTCCAATGGATGGGAAACTACCAAACATGTACAAATAAATGTCCAATGGATGGGAGACTACCAAACATTTATAAATAAATGTCCAATGGATGGGAAACTATCACACGTGTACAAATAAATGTCAATTGGATGGAAGACTACCAAACTTGTACAAATACATGTCCAATGGATGGGAGATTACCAAAGTTGTACAAATACATGTCCAATGGATGGGAGATTACCAAACTTGTATAAATAAATGTCCAATGGATGGGAGACAACCAAACATGTACAAATAAATGCCCAGTAGATGGAAACTACCACACATGTACAAATGAAGGTCCAATGGATGGGAAACTACCAAACATTTATAAATAAACGTCCAATGGATGGGAGACTACCAAAAGTGTACAAATAAATGTCAAATGGCTGGGAGACTGCCAACCTTGTACAAATAAATGTCAAATGGATGGGAGACTACCAAACATTTATAAAAAAAAACGTCCAATGGATGGGAGACTACCAAACATTTATAAATAAATGTCCAAATGCATGAGAGACTACCAAACTTGTACAAATAAATGCCCAAAGGATGGAAAACTACCAAACCTGTACAAATAAATGTCAAATAGATGTGAGACTACCAAACATGTACCAATAAATGCTCAATGGATGAGAGACTACCAAACTTGTACAAATAAATGCCCAATGGATGGGAGAATACCAAACTTGCATAAACAAATGCTCAATGTGTATAAATAAATGTCCAATGGATGGAAGACTACCAAACATGCACAAAAAGTTAAAACATTTATAGTAATTTTTATTTAATGCTCAGGCATCAATTCACGCTGAAAAATTAAGTCATATTCCCCTGTCGGTCGGCAAAACGAAATATCAAAATGATATTTAGAAATCGATATTTCATCGTAGGTTCGGATGACGAATCACATGTACTTTAAACGAGTCAGCACATCAGTAATGAATTCCAGAGTCCCAAATACAAACAAATTCGAATAATTGATAGTGACAGTGACTAAATCAATTCATTGAATCAGCGGTTTCAAAGTTTGACTTTCTCATTCACCTTCCAGCGAAAAGCCGAAATCACTTTCAAATTTCTTCAGTTCAACTTCACACGTCTTCAGTGCATTGAGTTCAAAAAAAATAAAATGACGTGTCTTGTTATTGAAAATAAGAAAGTGGTGTTTTTTGTTATTGTTCTATTTCTTCGAAACACATTGCGATTATTTCAATTCGCCAGCCTTGGTAAATCGTAAAGTTAGGGGAGAAATAAGACGGGACTACTTTTTGTGCGGATATTCACACATTCCAATGGTTGGAGTTTGGTTGTTGTAATTTTTGTATGGACGCCGGTTCGGCACATAAATTTTGCGCCTTAATGGCAAATAAAGGCCACAAATTGGAGAGTTTGTAGTCGTAGAGCATTAAATAAAAAGAAAATTCCCGAAAATTTGATGAATACCGGAAATATCTCGTTCGTGGCTACAAGAAATATGAGGATCTTCACTCGCGACTGCGTCGCTCGTGAAGATCCTCATATTTCTTTGTAGCCACTCACGAGATATTTTCGGTATTCATCAAATTTTCGTGAATATCCTCTATTTATTATACTCAGCCGGACAAAAATATTTAGACTGCGGAAAGACCGAATATTCAAATCTTTTTTCCGACCAAGCGAAATACTCCAGACGAATGTGATCTAAAAGAAAGAAATTGGCTATTTGGGGGCTAGATAGGTTCCAGATCATAACAGTGCTAAATATGATCTGTACTTTAGTGCCTCAGTGTAGTGCTACTACTCCTAATAAATGTAATTTAGTTAATTGCAAACAACTGAAAACAGTCCAATACTATATTAACTAATGCTCCTCTGTGACTACCAGGTAACCTTAAGCGGCGCTTTCTTTATTTTATTACATGCCCGTTCTAAGTAATCCCCATCTACAGCAACACTAAACCATGTGGAAAATGAAAATCTGTTCCTCACATATTTTTAAATAGAAGCGAAATTTAACTGGAATTTTCAACAATTTATGCAAGGTAATTACAATTTGAATCACTAGTGATAGCTGCAAATCGTCCCTTGAGTTCCAATGTGTTCTATGTGCCAGTGGCCACATAAAACACACTGGAACTCAGGAAACGAAATAGTAACACGAGTTCCCCTCGCTAATTTGGTTGGCGATAAAATGTGTTTTATTTGTTGACAATAACCGTTGTCAGGAATTGCTGAGTGTTCGTCTAATAATTGTTTTTTATACTGTACCAATGACCAAGATTTAGCTGGAGCTAACTCTTTAAATTTCAGGGCCAAACACAAATTTTGCCCCCCCCCCCACCCCCACCCCCCCCCCCCCCCCCCCCCATCCCCAAAATTTTCATCAAAATCAAAAAAATCCATGTCCTATGTGGTCCTCCATACTTTTGTCCATTACGCATGCGCAGTGTAAAGCAAATACCGAAATTGGCGCCAAATCTTCATTTTTACAACCAATGCCTGGTAAGTGTTATGTAATCAGCTGGGAGGTATGAGTTCCCAACTCATGGGAGGGACATCACTGTCTGGGTCATTGGTAAGTATAAAAAATATATAAATTACTATAAATTTTTTAACATTTTTATACTATACCAATGACCCAGACTTAGCTGAATAGAAAAAAAGGCTGGAGGGCCTAGGACATAAATGAAAATCCAATAGACTCAATTACATGTAAACAGAATTATCCCCTCAAGGAGAAAAGGAGAAACAGGATTTACATGTATATTTCTTGTTTATGCAAAATAAGAAAGACACAATATATTTATACTCATTTAAAAGTGTCCGAGGATTGTATATTAACGCTTGTATGACACATGACATATACAAATGCTTCACACCGAGCTACATTTTAAAAATATTACATAAATGAGAAAAAAACATTAGCTTTACACTTTAAAACCATCCCAGCACCGATTCGGAAATACTGACTCCAGAGGAGGTATTCCCTTGCTTTTCACTATAAAGCATGTGATATAAGGGAACACCATCATCCCCCCCCTTCCTCTTGCTCTGTGTCAATCACCCCAGAACGAAGAGGGCAGCAGGACAGAGTCACTGCTGGAACAGAAAGCCTTCATAACTATAGTTGCAACTGTTTAGTGGACGACATTCTGAGCCACAGATAATGGACCTAAACAACGCAGGTCGCTTGAAATAGACTCAATATTTCTAAGGTAAAAATTCGTGAACGTAGAAGGCTGAGACCAGCATGCAGCCTTCATCAAATCAGTAATAGCAATACTATTAGCATAAGCCCAAGATGTAGACAGCGCCCTCACTTCATGCGCCAAAATCTTAAGCACAGACTGCTGAGTGGAAGATAATTTTTCATAAGCAGTACGAATAGTCAATTGAATCCACCTTGAAATATAATGGACCGTAGTGTCCCTTCTATTAGGCAGCAGAGACAGAAAGAAACGTTTTCGTCCGTTTCTTATAAACTCAGATCTACGTTTGTAAATACGTATAGCTTTAACTGGACATACCAAAGGCCTATGGCCGTCTGAGGACGGAAGAGCCTTAATAACAATAGGTTCAGGTTATTTATTAGAAGCCTGATTCTTAGCCAAAAATCCAATATTAGTAGTCAAAGTAATAGTATTACCAACACTACGATAGTGAGAATCATCAACAGATAGTGCATGAAGCTCATTAACTCTTCTTGCAGAAGAGAAGGCTAAGAGAAAAGCTGTCTGAAAAGATAAGTACTTGAAGTCTACCGTGTCAAGGGGTTCAAATGGCGCTTCTTTTCAGCTTCAGAAGAACCCAAGCTAAATTCCACTTAGGAATTAACCTAAGGGTTCTAGATCTATTTATCGAAAAGTTTTTAGCTAACTTAGATAAAGAGACATTATATCCAATTTGTAAGCTATCATGATGAGCATAAGTATCCAATAGCATAGACCTATAATCCTTAATAGTTATTGGCTGCAGTTTGCTCTCGTCAAACAGGTAGACCAAACAATTAGCAATGTCTGGAATGGAGGGATCATAAATATCAACAGAATGATCCCTACACCAACGAGAGAAAACCTTCCACTCAGCAGCATAATTTAGCGAAGAGGGGTCCTCCTACAGTTAGAAATTGCATCCACTGCTCGTCCTGTAAAATGCTTGCCGTGCAAAAAGAACTGCACAACGGAAATACGTGAAGGTTGAGACCTTGCGGGTTGTGATTCAGTGTGCGCAAATTCCCCTGAGAAAGAAGGTCCTCACATGGAGGAAGCTTCCGAGGAATGTCCCACAACAGACACCTGAGTAGATTTATACATGGTCTCTGGAGTGACAGAGATGCTACCAACAGAATCTTGCAGTGAGATTGCTTGATTTTTAGCAATATCTGTTGAATCAACGGAGCTGGAGGATACGCGTAACCTTTCATTTCGTCCCAAAAGATCGAGAGAGCGTCTATAGCAAACGCTCGAGGATCTGGGCATGGCAACTGATTGTTGAGATCCGTCGCAAACAAGTCTATCATAGGACGATCCCATTGGTAGCAAATTTGTTTGAATACTCATTTGTTGAGAGTCCATTCTGATGGCAACATACGACCTTTCCGAGAAAAGGAGTCCGCTAGAATGTTCAGACGACCCGGAATATGACGGACCGACAGAAGAACCTGATGCTCCAGGACAAACAAGGATTCTCTCCGTTAAGTTGAACAACGGAATGGAATGAGTGCCTCCCTGCTTCCGACGCTACTACTGTCGAATTGTCGGACAGAATTTGAACATGTGAATTCTAAATAATGTGCATCCAATGACGAAGCACAAGCCAACTTGACACCATCTCTTTGATGTTTATGTGCTTGTTTAGGAACTGCGGATCCCAAAGACCCTGGCACCTCAAATCTGATGGGCTCAAAGTTGCGTCCCAACCTGTTTGACTCGCATCCGTCATAATCGTAAAAATCGGATCCGGCAGTTGCAGTGGCACTCTCTGAGTTAACCACTGAACATCTGCCCAAGTCTGAATCTCTTGTTTTACTTGTTTCGACAAGACGAGTTCGTTTCGAGCGAATGTATCTTCACACTCCAATTCTGAGTGAAAAATATCTGGAGTGGACGAGTGCGTAGTCGCCCCATCGGAATAAGATGCGCGGCGGCTCCGCACAAACCTATCAGTCACATGAATTCTCTCGCTGTTACTACATCTGAACGAAGACAAAAGCGAGCGTTACAACTGACTAATTTCGCTCAGGGTAAGGGCAGACGAACCAGATTGTTGTGCGTCTCTAAGCTTATTCCCAAGTGGATGAATGACTTGGACGGAACTAGATCCGGCTTCTTTTTGTTTACTATGAAACCGAGACGTCGGAACAGTTGAAGCAGACTCTGAACATCGTTCTGAAGCGTTAATCTGTTGCCGTACCTCTGAAGAATGTCGTCCAAGTAGGTCGACGTTACCGCAAACGAATGAGCTCGGAAATGAATGATTACCGAGTTAATTATTCGGGTGAAGACCCAGGGCGATTCAGACCGAAGCACATTGCTCGGAACTGATGAACGACCCCTAGAACAGCGAAGCGAAGGTACTTTCTGAACGCCGGATGTACAATGACGTGAAAGTACGCATCCTTGAGATCTATGCTTGCAGCGTAATCGTTCACTCGAATGCTCGCTCTTACCAATCGAATGGTCTCCATATAAAATTTTGGAGAAAACAATCAGCTTAAATCTATAACTGGACGGAATGAGCTGTCTGATTTTGAAACCAGGAACAGGTGACTGTAGAAACCTGGAGATTCCTGGTTTTCTACGACCTCTGCTGCGTTCTTCTCCAGAAGAGATTGGACTTCTGATAGAAGCGAATCTATTTGGAATTATTTAAAAACATTCTCCAAAACAGCTCCTTTGACTCGGTATACAACGGTACATGTTTTGAAACTGCATACGAATCTTTTATAAATATATACCTCAATGCATTTGAAAACGCATTCCCCCTAAAACAATTAAGGGTACATAAGAAACATGTGAAACGTAAGCCCTGGATGACGACCGGCCTTCTGCAATCATCGATCAATAAAAATAAACTTTTTCACCTAAAAATGAAAAAAACAACAGAATTTAACATAAACAAATATAAAAAATTTTGTATAATTTTTAATCAAGTAAAAAGACAAAGCAAAGCCTTATATTATAATGATATAATAGGAACAAATAAACACGACATGAAAAAAACATGGAACATATTACGCACTATAATATCCAAATCTAAATCAACTGCCAGCTTCCCATCGAGAATATCTGTTAATAATGAAGAAATAACTGACCCCAGTGAAATCGCCTCAAATTTTAATGACTACTTTGTGGGGATTGGTCAGACAATAAACGAGAATGTTCCATATACAACTAAGAATTTCCGAGAATACTTAAATGGCAATTTTAGCGAGACCTTCTTTATTGTCCCAACAAATGAACAAGAAATTATATTGACAGTAAATCAATTAAAAGGAAAAATGAGCTCAGACTACAATAACTTATCAACAAGAGTTATGAAAGAGGCAATATTGCAAGTGGCAAAACCCCTGACACACATTTTTAACCTCTCCTTTACAGAAGGAAAATTTCCCAACAAACTCAAAATAGCTAAAGTGATACCGATACATAAAGGTGGCAACCCTCAGATGCTAGGAAATTATAGACCCATAAGCTTACTTCCAGTTTTCTCAAAAGTACTAGAAAAAATAATGTATCGTAGAGTCATCAGTTTTTTAAACAATTTCGAAATACTATATAAACACCAATATGGCTTCCGCAAAAGTCATTCCACAATTCATCCCATCTTACATCTTCTTCAGTATGTCGCGGATAGCAATGATAAACCCACAAAGGACTCAACCTTAGCAGTATTCATAGATCTGTCGAAAGCCTTTGATACGATAAGTCATGACATATTGCTTAGCAAACTAGAATTCTACGGAATAAGAGGCAAGGCGAACGATTGGTTCAAAAGCTACTTATCAAATAGGTTACAATTTGTCGATGTTAACTCGCACCAGTCCTCAACGCAAACAGTTAACTGTGGTGTCCCACAGGGCTCCGTTCTCGGACCCCTCTTGTTCTTGATCTATGTCAATGATATGAGCAACTCAACAAGGCTAAATCTACTTTCATTTGCTGATGATACAACCCCTTTTACATCTGGGCATGATCTGGGGAGATTGGAAACTGAATTAAACGCAGAACTTACAAATATTTTTATCTGGTGTTGCTGTAATAAACTTCAAGTAAACGCTAATAAGTGCAAATATATTATGCTGCACCCACCAAATAACCCAAACAAAGCAAATATGCTACGTATCTTTCTGAATAACACTAAGCTTTCACCGGTCGATAACTCCCAGTCTGAAAAGGTGGCTAAATTCCTGGGAGTTTATCTTGATGAAAATCTCAGTTTTAAACACCAGGTATCTACTATTTGTTCTAAAATATCGAAAATAATATATTGTTTGAACAAAGTAAAAAACATACTACCACATAAAGCAATGAAGTCGTTATATTATGCACTTATACATAGTCAGGTATTATACGCAATCCAAGTATGGGGCCACGCATCTTCTTGTTGTAAAATATACACTCTGCAGAAACGAGCCATTAGAGTAATCAATCGCAAAAGACTTAACAGTCATACAGATCCTTTATTCAAAATGAACAATATTTTGAAATTTAACGACCTTTACAAATTAAACGTTTCATTATTTATGTATGACTGGAAATATATGAACCTACCACAATCGTTTGAAACGTTTTTTAATGTTAGATCCACTGGAACTCTTACTAGACAAGCAGGATTAATACAGATTGATAAACCAAGAACGCAGTTTTCTGCAAATCTGCCGAGACATAGCTTTCCAAAAATATGGAATGCAATTGAGTCTGGTATTCGAGGTCTCCCCACCAGAAGCCTGTTTAAAAAACAATTAGCTATGAAATACATACATAACTACTCTTCGAACATATCATGCGCATATCGCATGTGTCCCGACTGCCACCCTAATATCTAAATATTACTATTTTTTAATATTAGTATTGTGAAACGTATTGGATAATGCCTTATGATGGGTATTCATCTTCTCTTACGAGAATGTGCACTCCACTGACATTTCCCCTACACTGACTCACACTAATTTACTAAATAATTCTTAATCGGTCGTCATTTCAAGCAACAAATTTATAAATTTATAAAGCCTTACCTTTATCTTTCTGAACTGCCCTTTGCAAAATCTGGACCGGTAACTAATTGCTTAACACTCATTCATACTTCGAGAAGGCATCTTCCTAGGATCCAACTCACCAGGCAAATATCTCTCTCCCTTTGTTTGTCTCCCACACCCCAAGGCAGGTACAGTACATGCCAAGTGTATTACGTCCCAATCACCCGCCCCCGTGCTGAGTGAAAATCGCATTTTTCAGCCGGTGTCACACGGTGTTGATTTTTTAACACCGTGGCATGGAATGAAAAGGATTATGAAGATCAAATCTTTGTTCCGTGAAAACAGTAGTTAATTAAATTTGAGAAAACAAAGGATTTATACATGGGTATTGTTGTGACCCGGTGTTCAACCGTGACGTTTTGAGTATGTAATAATAATAAGAGTATGTGCTTCTGTCAACTCGCAATTCACAAAATAATTCACACGTGGTTATATTCTCTCGATATTTTGTCACATGAAGAAAATATAAATAAATTGAAAATGCTTGAAATAAAACAAATCGCTTACCCAGATTCGATGTTTTCTTTGACTGGTACGAAAACTGTGTACGCATTCTGTTGTCTAACCCAGACTAGCCTACCTAAATATTATTTATGCATTTGGTAAGTTTACCCACCGAAAATCTATTTATTAAATCAACCTGGACTCTGGGTTTGACTCGTTTCTCAACTGCAGTTTTGAAATGTGATTCTGGCGGTGTGAGGGAAAAAAGTGCACCGTGGAGATTTTTTTTCTGTTTAAATCCCAACAATCTGTAGCCGTTAAAAGGCAGAAACAGAAACAAAAGACAGACGAGTTGAGATGAGTTGGTACCACGGTGCCGTTCCCTCGGCGAACTGTGAGTGTCCCTATTTGCCCCACTGTCTTTCTTTTCGCCATTTTATGGTAGACCCTTCATGTAAATGAGCACTTCCATGTCTAGATCCTAAATAATAATAATAACTCTTTGTCTAAACATAAAATGTCAACTAAAATCAATAGGCCCTATTTAAGGTGGCTCAGAAAAATGATCTAAGGGACGGGACCGTAATATCGGAGACACGTCGACATTTGACAACCTCGGGTAAAACGTTTTCTTGAAACGTCACATTTCACCCCCACCACCCGGTGGAAATACGGCCGAGCTTCTGAGATCATGCCAGAACTTAATTTCTTGAGAGCTGCCCCCTTGAGCATCCCCCCTCCAACCATGTCATTTAATGGTTTTGCCGCACGTTATCACTAACAGTCATAAGAAGCATCACGGGGTCTGTTCTGTTTTGGCCCAGATGCATTGCAAATCAGTGGAGGGGGGAGGGGGGGGGGGGGCAAGGAAAATCTCAACGGTAGGCCAATTAAACTTTTGTGCGTAGGCCTACCCCCCCCCCCCCTCCCCATCTTCCTTTTTTTCGGAAAGTCATTCGGGTCTACACTGCAGGCCAAAAATAAATTTCACCCCGACTAAGATTCTTAATCTGTACCTTGTGCCAAGGGCATCTAGCTAGGTTTTCCTCAATCGGGTGCTGCTGGTGGGGGGGGGGGGTGGGGGGGGGGGGGGGGTGGGTGGAATTATATTCATTGGCGGAAACCTTACGCTCGCCCTATCGGTGCCATTAATTTGTTCACCAGCCCCACCCTCCATTCTCAACATCGCCATGGTCAATTTTCCGACCACTTTCCGATTTTGACACAAGCCCCCCCCTCCCCCTCCACCCAATGAGGGATTTGACAAAAAGCTTGTTGGAACATCAAGCGAATTTTCAGATAACAGGCCATATGGTAGGCTATCTGTGAGCCGCCAGGTTGCTGGACACCTCATGATAACAAATAAGTGTACAAGCAAATTCTTTTATATGAGGTGGCCCCATTGTGAATCGCCTCATAATGGCTGGACGTAATGGGTTATTCCTACCCCTCCAATATTCTACATCGGTCATCACTGTGCAATGCCCCCCCCCCCCCCCTCCCGGCATATCAATTCTGTGGCAACGGAGGGCTGTAGTCGTCCCGGCCTCATTCCTATGGTTCTTGGGGGGGGGGGGGGGGGGGAAATGACACAACCCCACCCATCATAAACTGGCTACTAGTATATGTATTCCGTGGTTCTGATTAAACGGGTTTTCACAGTTCTGGTATAAGTTCATCTTTCTCTCTTCATCTCAAACGTTTTTGGCTGCCAGAGTCTTATTGTCAAGCGATTCTGTTTTGAAGCAAAATTCGAACTAAACCGTCTATATCAATAGGCTATTAAGAATAACACAAGGTTTATACAATAATCGGTGGCTGTTTGATTAAACTTCTGATCATTAATCCTATTGTGGTGACTGTCTGAAAAAAGATTATTGCCACTGGTTTTAATTGCTGAACAAACTACTAGAATTATTTATTATAGTTATATGTGCTAACTCTATAAGGATGTTGAGGTGTGACTCATTTTTACATAGTCGATTAATTGGGAATAAGTGTCAAAATTATCAGCTGCCAAATTCAATGAACTCTTTCTCGAGTTGAAGAAAAAAAAGCCTGATTCTAAATTTCATCTGTCTGTGTTTTCAAAGCAAGGCTGTTATCCATAATTTGCCAATAGTACACACTGAGTGGCTGCGATTAGACGAGGGGTAAGTATTGGTTGTTTCCACTCACACAGTGTGCTCAGGTTCTGTAAAAAAAGCTTACAGCACACTGGGGACATACTTCAGATCGTTTCAAAGCCTCTAGACCAAAATACTAAGTTATATTACGTTAATTTAACCCAGCAGGGCGAACTGAGCGGACCGAAAAGCATTCAGACGATAAAATGGCTGACTTTTCAAACACGTGTTGTTTGGAAGTTGTGAAAAAATAATGCCCTCGTATTTAAAAAACACACTTTCTGGTGTGTTCTTTCATATGATATTGATGAATAAATAGTCAAAACATACGATCACTGTTTTTCTTTCATTCGAATGCGCGTTTCTTTATCCATTTAACTCAGAAATGCATGTCCGATCAGAATATCGATTCACCCCAAACAGCCGACTTTGTGGTGAGAGAACCCCCAACCGTAAAATTGGCTTTTGACTGATTTCTAATGTTCTGCTGTTGCGGAAATAACTTCTGTTTGAAGTAATTTGGATATCACTGATGGACATGGCTGCCTTTTTATTTGTTTATTTTTTATAATAATTTTACCAATTAACAGTAAAGGGGGGGGGGGGCAATTCAGATACAATTTTTTTTGCCCAACCCCACTTTTGAAAATGAAAGCAGTTTTCATCATTTAATTATTAGTTAACCATTTGCTGCTTTCACTGGTAGGTTAAACAGATAGATCTGTAATAAGCCCAAACAAGCCCAACTGAAAAAAATAATTTTTTTTTTTTTGCATCAACTTATTATTGCTCAGGTCGTGAGCTCTCGTTGGACCGAGCTCCTTCCATTTAAGAGTCTACAGACATGTTTTTCCGGAAATCATTTTTAAAAAATAATTGAATCTGCCTTGGAATCGGGCAATCATTTTCTGAATTGAAAAAAAAATTACGGCTATGTATGATTTCATTTTCACTTTTAACCGAAACTCGGGACCCGGAGCAAAGTAGGCCTGTTTGGCTCCAAACTGTATTGGAGGACATTTTGTTGGGAGGGAGGGGGGGGGGACTTATCCTGCTGAATCCTTCATGACATTCATTGATAGACCTTGAAATACTCTGCTTCTCTTAGCTACCAGGGATTTCTGAGTAAAAGTGCTCGTCAATTTTACTGCCACAAACGCAAGATACCATAGGCTATATTTCCATAAAATAAAAGACGGGTGGAGTTAAGACTGAAGGCTTTAATACTTTTCGTTCTCAGTTTGATGCGCAGAGGATTTACACGCACAGACCAGGTCTATTCTTGTGCAAGTGTTGATCTGTTCACATCCATTTATGTATCCACACACTTGTTTCAATTTTTTTTTTACTTTTGTCGATTTGAAAAAAAGAGGGGGGGGGGGCACGGTGGCTCAGTTGGTAGAGTTGCAGGCTGCAAGCTGAGAGGTCCGATACCCACCTGCGGCAACCGCGTTGTGTCCTTGGGCAAGACACTTCACCTCGATTGCCTACATAGGGGCACGATGACGCTGTGTACTGAAGCGTACTGCATGTCGATGGTGCGCATGTCTTCAACCAATCTACCCCTGCCTGTGCTGCGGTGCAGAGTTCAGAGTTACGATGACAGCTGCTCATCGCTGCTCGGTGGTTCTCTCCGGGTACTCTGGCTTCCTCCACCCGTAAAACTATCACGGTCACGATTAGCCATTGTGCATAAGTAGGCTATGTGACCTTAAACACCAATAAATAAATAAATAAAGGGGGGGAGGGAGGGGGGTGAATTCAGTTCCTTTAAGTACATGTGGCCTACTCTGTGTTTTCTTTGGAATTACGGTTATGGATTTAACCCTTGTTCTTGTGTTTCCATTTTGTCTGTAAAGTTAACTTTAATGTCACCGAACGTTCGATAAATTAATAGAACTTTTCGGATCCACGCAGCGTCAAATGTCAACATTGTGTCAGTCACGATATTTTTTATTTTTATTTCCGATTTCAATTGCATGTGAGATTGCTGCCTACACTGCCTCAGTCTGAGTATTTTCATTCTGATCACACGTTAGAGGTTGAATAATATTGCTTTTTTAAAATCTTTTAAAGTTTTTTTTTAAATGCTGACGAGACTCAACCGGCCCACAAACTCGCTCAAAAGCCGATTTCTGAAACCCACAATATGATCAGAAATCTAGTTTACATGCGTTTCCCACGGTGTTTGCAAATGGGCCACAACGGCGTCTGTCGGTGGAGGGAAGGGTGTCAGAAACAATATCCACGTGTCTTTTAATTTTATGTTTTAATTTTCAAGTTTGTTTTATCTCCGGCGGCACTTCAAAAGAGTTACGGGAGCACATTGTTTTATTGTTAATCGAGACTTCCAGTGTGAAAAAAAAGTCACTAATCTTTTTCACCCTTGAACGCGGTATGGACACGGTGATTTATTCATTCATAATTACACCGTGTGACACGGTGTCTGCCGGTGATTTTTTAAAAAACGACCACCGCGTTGGGTTTTGAGACGTAATACACTTGGCACGTACTGTATATACTTGTCAACTGTTATCTCATCCTAAACGGCCACTAATGTCTCATATGAGATCATTTTATGTGACAGCCGGTGGCCCTCGCTATAACTCTCTACACCCTATACTGAAGGCGGTGGTGATTATGTTTTAACGATGTCTACTGCATGACTATTGAATTTGTACGACCATACCAAGGAGACAACAGGAAGACAGCTAAATTTGCTATGTTGTCTCCTAACAATATATCATGTTGTGTTTAATTTTGTATAGTTGTGTCTTATGTTTTGTTATTCAGTGATATATTGTTGAATAAAGTATATCTATCTATCTATCTATCTCTCTTCTGAAGGTTTGACCGAAGCTGAGTCCAACGTGGACTTCGTGTTAACGGAGGTTTTTCCTTGAAGGACAGTTTCGGACCTTCCAAAATAACCCCCTAAACCCATGTGTCGTCCGTAATTGACAACCAATTGGTTAAGAATATCGACAGCCTTACGCCCACTGGAACGCAATAGAGGTTTTGACCATCACCTCCAGGACCTGCGAGCCTTGCGAGAGGAGAAACTACGTCCTCCCCGACCCGCACCTCGACCAGTCGGCCTAGGGGCATCTGACCGGTTGTCTCGGCCAGCATTACGACCCCTACCTGAGTCGCTACTCTGACAGTCTCTAGAGTAAGACGTAGATGCTTTCTTAGATCCTCTATAGGAACTTCCCTTGGACGTACTCGCTCCAGAAGTCCCTGACTAACTCCTCTCTGCTGAGTCCGTTTTTTTCGAAACAGACTTAACGAGCAGAGAGTCCGAAGCTTTCTTAGTAATCTGATCATAGATTAGCGAAAGTTTATCATCGAAGAGAAGCTCCCCTGAAACCGGAGCGACTCGGAGAGAGTTTTTCACCTTGTGGATGAAGCCCGGTCAGCATCATGTCTGACTAACTCCAAATTTGCCACTGAAAGGGCGGAGTTATACGTGGAAAATGCTATGGCCCTCGAAAGAACTCTCAATGAGGTTTGAACATCCTGGAATTCTTTTCCATCGGTGCGTTGTGATAACGCTCTGTAAGGCATCTAAACTGGCTCTGTTAGACGAGATTGTCGTCTCCAACGTACTGGAGAGAATCGACACAGACACCAGCAATGACAATTCCAAGTCTTCTGCCTGGTCGTCTAAACGCAGAGGAACTCTCGGCACTCCCTGTCCTGCCGTTTCAAATCTATTTCTACTGTTGATCAACGGTAGATGTAGAGCACGAGGCAATAAGAAACTGGATTTGCCAGTCTTAGAGGCTAGCCTGAATATAGCGTCATTCAGAAGTTCAAATGTCCGTGTGACATTTCTGGACTGGGTCGGAAACTCAGGCGCTACATCCTTATTCCGGCCAAAAATTCTGTGTCCAGTGACGCCATCAGTCTCTTATCTGGTATCGCAGCACTCTGGTCCGGAGCAACAACTTCTGGAAGGTGTTGCCGGATGAAATCTACGGCCACCTTATGTTGTTCGGAAAGGGAAAATTCCAGCTCCGCTTATTCCCTTTCACCATCCGACTGGACCACATGTGAATCTCAGTCGTCCCTTTCTGACTCTGCAGGGGAGCATACCGACCCAGCTTCCTCAGACAGTTCCTGATCTGAAAGAGTTTCTGAAGGTTGCTGGGATGCTGCGATGAGTTGTGCTATCTGTGATAGCAAGTCCGTCAGGGAGGCCTGTGGAGCCGCGGTCTTACGTAGTTTAGCCGCTGGAAGCTCATGGGACGGTAATTCTTGCATACTTCTCTTACGCGAACCTCCCGACTGGTAAGGCCTTCTGTCCTGGTCGACGTGGAATCCCTGGTCGCCGAAGCAGGCTGGATATCTGCGGTCACGTAGCCAAGGTGCGGTCGTGTGTGCTGACGTGTGGTTGGGGAAGCCAGTAGACTAGCCGCGCCGGGCTGTCTATGCGACGGAGCGTCCCGAGCAGGAGGAGTGGACATATGCTCCAACTGACGAACGTTACGTACAACAACATCTGGGTCCAGATGTTGTTGCAAGAGAGGAGGACCTCTCGCGGTCCTTGTAGACCTCGACGAACTAGCTACCAGACTGTCTGGCTTCCTCCGTTCCATCCTCCGATCCGTCGTCGCCGGGTGTGCACGATCCCAGTTTATAGTGCTCGCAACACCCGATCTCCTCTCCAGGACCGCACCGGACGAACCCGGCGTCACAACACCCATTTCTCGAGTGATTGCTTCACTGGGCGAGCTAGCTGGCGACAAGGTAGTCAATCCTACTAAGGATCTAGGCACTTGTCGAATTTCATTGAGAACTTTCGCCGCTAGCTCTTCATTTAATTGCGACGACGGAAGCACACTTCCTGAAGACATCACGGAAAGATCACCCTGTACTTGTTCGTCTGAAAAAAACTAGAGTGACCCTGTGGCGAGATGACCGGCATGTACCTCTCACCACTAACAATATACCGCGACACACGTCTCCAACGTTTGTCATCCAAATTGGCACACACTGAGCAAGAAATAATGCGAGTACACTGACTACAGCAAATACAATGAACATGAGAATCAGAGGAAGACTTCCTCGATTTACAATTTGAACAATATTCTTTCATATTTGAAAAAATATAAAACAGTCATCGTACTCGCACTAACCCTCGAGAAACAAAGATACATAATAATATAATCCAATACACAAATTTCGAAAAATAATTCAAAAGAAAAAATTTTTCCGAAAAAATTTCAAGATGAGCCCAAGTTCCCAAAGAGAACGATGAGCCCAAATGGATCCCCAAAACGCCTAAGTGTGGACAAAAAATTTAAAACATATCTAAAAATTAATGCTACATTTACGGACAATATTAATGTATCTGGCTATGAACAGAACCTAACAGAAGACAAGGAATCACTGTCAGAAGTAACTGTTGTCAACGTAAACAAAAGTGAATAAAAACCGAAAATAAGACTCCAGGCACTGAAAATATGGCCCAAAATCAGTAACCAATTTTAAACACTATCCGATGTAAAACAGAAACTTTCACAGAAGAAACTGCAGTACATCGGATGGTAGATGCATTACCAAAATGCCTAAACACCCCTAGGGTGAGGACGTAACCATGGGGAAAAACAGAATAAACATTCTGTTACTATGCAAAAAAAAAAATTACAAAAATTATGCCAAAAGCATGGGAGAATAGCTCGGGGTTATCAAGGAATGGGAGAGAGGAAACACTGAACAAACAGTGGAAATTTCCTAGCAAGAATGAAAACATCAGGCCCCATGCCCCGAAATTAGGGATCATAAAATAATTTTGCATAAAAATTATAAGTTACGGCCCTGAACACATCCTTCCACTGATTCTTCCTCTCATCCTCTTATTTCATCCTTAGATCCACCATTTCCTTCATGATTTTGTGTCTGGCATCATTTTAACCGAGATTATGAGCACAGATATCAGTGAGATGTTCTGATTGAAGGGCCAAACAAAGAATGAAGATTTGGCGCCAATTTTGGTACTTCCTTGACACTGCGCATGCGCAGTGGACAAAAGTATGGAGGACCACATAGGACATGGATTTTTTGGATTTTGATGCAAATTTGGGGGATTGGAGGATGGCAAAATTTGTGTTTGGCCCTGAAATTTAAAGAGTTAGCACCAGCTAAGTCTGGGTCATTGGTACAGTATAAAAATATGTCCAATGGGTGGGAGATTACCAAATTGTATAAATAAACGTCCAATGGATGGGAGACTACCAAATGTGTACAAATAAATGCCCAATGGCTGGGAGACTACCAAACATGTACAAATAAATGTCCACTGGATGGGAGATTACTAAACTTGTATAAATAAATGTCCAGTGGGTGGGAGACTACCGAACTTGAACAAGTAAATGTCCAATGGATGGGAGACTACCAAACTTGTACAAATACATGTCCAATGGATGGAAGACTATCACACGTGTACAAATAAATGTCAAAAGGATGAGAGACTACCAAACGTGTACAAATAAATATCCAATGGATGGAAGACTACCAAACTTGTACAAATAATGTCTAATGGATGGGAGACTATCACACATGTACAAATAAATGCCCAATGGATGGGAGACTACCAAACATATACAAAGAAATGCCCAATGGATGGGAAACTATCACACGTGTACAAATAAATGTGAAATGGATGGGAGACTACCAAACGTGTACAAATAAATATTCATTGGATGGAAGACTACCAAACTTGTACAAATAATGTCTAATGGATGGGAAACTATCACACATGTATAAATAAATGTCCAATGGATGGGAGACTACCAAACATGTACAAATAAATGTCCAATGGATGGGAAACTACCAAGCGTTTACAAATAAATGTCCAGGGTACCAAATCCATGTTGGCAGAAATGACGTTTTTATGTCAAAATGCATGTCCAATGGATGGGAGACTACCAAACTTGTACAAATAAATGTTCAATAAATGGGACTACCAAACGTGTACAAATAAATGTCAAATTCATGGAAGACTACCAAACATGTACAAATGAATGTTAAATGGATGGAAGAAAACCGAATGTGCAATCTTTGGTAATATTGCATGTTAGTTTTTGCTCTTTATTTTGCTGGAAATTTTGTTAGGATTTAAACAACACATGATTTATTACTCATAATGGGATGCAATGCGCAACCTTTCAATCGAGTCCGGAAAGAGTGTCAGGTTTGTTAGGCAACACATGCAGGATCAGGAATTTAATTTATCTTTTACTATTTTGACATAACCTGTAGTTTCGTTCGTGTATTTCACAATAGATGTAACCTTCATGTAACTTAAACAGTCATTCGCAACCAATTTTATGCCTGGTTTTACACACCTTCCAAGTGCCATCAATAAATGCTATCCGTCCATAAAATTCTATATGAAATGTTTTGTTGATTTTCCAGGATCCTATACAAACCCTGTACCAATTTTCAATCTGATTAAAAGAGATCAGCAGACCATGGGGTCAAATGACCCACAACTGTCCAGCTAACCTGTCAGTCCACCAGTTCACACCTAAAGAAAATAGCTGAGTGATAGTCATAAACAAAAGTATTCCCGGAAGATGGATGGACAGTGGAACAGATTGCCCAACATACAGATGGACTGTGTCCTTTCTCATCACGACTGCAAAATGGTTGTACAAGAGAAAAAGAAGATTCATAAGGCCTAAAAAAGTTAAAAAAAATGTTTCTCAGACCCTCCTGTCTGGTCCTTTTGGCTGCCGCATACTCTCTTTTTACAACCAATGCAATGTTGAGATGAAAGTGTCAATAACACTGTAGCTTCCATTGTCTGTGTGTAGTGTTTGATGAACAAGATAATGTTCAATGTTTATGAAAGGATTATGAAATAAGACAAGAATTGTGATAATTGAGAATATGTTAATTTCTGTTCCCTATATGCTATGTTTTCAATACGAATAATTTGAGGTGTAGACTGTACTAAAGAATTCGGTCCTGGGTTAATGTCTCCCTCGGGAGTTAATGTATGTCAGCCAAAGTTACTAAGTTACAGTAAAATCATTACAAAATGAGTCATCCTATCAAGATACAATGAAATCCCTTCATAAATATAACTCGTAGACTTTGCTAAAGGAAACTAGGACATGTGATGGTCCGACGGTCACGGTTGACCAATCATGACCAAAATAGGACAGTGTCATCTGGATATAGCAAGTTATCCTACTTAGTTACTGTGAGATTTCTCCATAAAAACAACCTGCAGACAGTGCTGAAGGAATCTAGGTCATGTGACCAGGTGGTGGTAACGGCTGACCGATCTTGACCAAAATAGTATAGTCTGTTCTAGATATCATACCCAGTTATCCTTCAAAGTTACAATGAAATCTCTTCATAAATAGGAACTGTACACTGTGCGAAACAAATCTAGTTCATGTGCCTGTGCAGCCGTCACGGTTTACCAATCACAGTCAAAATAGGTCCTTCCCATCTAGACATTACGAGGAGTCATCCTACTAAGTTACAATGAAATCCCTTCATCAATACGACCTGTAGGTTATGCTAAAGTTTTCAGGTTTTGGGCTTGGGCTGCCATCATTGTTGGCAGATCGCGACCAAATGGGGTTGTTCTCATTTAGACATTATCTGGATTCATCCTACCAAGTTGCGATGACATCCCTTCATAAATACGATCTGTGGACTGTGCTAAAGGTTTTCGGGTTTTGGGCTTGAGCTGTCATCACAGTTGATAGATCGCAATCAAATGGGGCGTTCTCATCTAGGCATTATACAGATCCTTCGGTGTTACAATGAAATCCCTTCATAAATACGATCTGCAGATTGTGCTAAAGGTTTTAGGGTTTTGGGCTTGGGCAGCCATCATGGTTGACCGATCGTGACCAAAAGGTGCCATTCTCATGTAGACATGACCTCAAACCTTACATGAAATTTTGCGACGATCAGACAAGAACTACGGAGTGTAGCCTGTGCTAAAGGAAAATGTGAAGACTCACAGACTTCCGCATGTTCTGATGGAAATAGCTTATCTTGACTTTGCCTGCATGCAGTTTTATAAAAAATCGTGACATCGACGCCGTAGCTGCGATGGGTGGTGCAATTTCACAAAATTCTAAGTTCATCAAGGGCCATAACTCCAAGAAAAATACTTGGAACAACACATACATTGAATAAAGGCTAGACATTTATAAGATACACTTACATGCCAAATATAAAGTCATTCCATCAAGTATTTCAAAAGTTATTGAGTTTTGAACCTCGTTGGTCACAGACCGACTGACCGACCGACCGACCCACCGACAGACAGACAGACCGACAGACAGACCAACAGACATTGCCACTTATAGAGCTGCTAGTCGCAGCTAAAAATGGCCTGAAAAACAGAAGATCTACTTTGTGGGAACTAACCTGGATATTTTAAATATTTTCAGAGGCCAGCATTCTGTCTTAAACAAACTTTCTGATAGTCCTACTCACCTCTACAGTAGCATTCTTGCAGGAAGCTGGTGGGTCAAACACTTTTGGATCAGCAATACCCTTTGTAACATCCATGTATCCAACAGTAACCAGAGCTGGCACTGAAAAGTATATCATCATTTTGTAATAGGTTGAGTGGATAAAGCTGAAGAATTGAGGCCTCTGATATTTATAAAATACTGCTCTCCTTAAATCATTTTGTAATAGGTTGAGCGGATAAAGCTGAAGAATTGAGGCCTCTGATATTTATAAAATACTGCTCTCCTTAAATCATTGTGTAATAGGTTGAGCGGATAAAGCTGAAGAATTGAGGCCTCTGATATTTATAAAATACTACTCTCCTTAAATCATTTTGTAATAGGTTGAGCGGATAAAGCTGAAGAATTGAGGCCTCTGATATTTATAAAATACTGCTCTCCTTAACCCTTTACCCAACGTAACGGCCAAAACCGGCCAGCGCTATTCTCAAAAATCGCCTATTAATTTTAATTATTTTTTCATTTTTTGTCGCAAAAACATAGGTTATGACCCCTCATTGGAACGAGCTCATCGAGCTCGTTCCAATGAGGGGTCATAACCTATGTTTTTGAGACAAAAAATGAAAAAAAAATAGTTATTCAAGATTTTTTTTGCATGTGTCGTCTGCTTTTCATGTTATGTAAAGGGTTAACTTTTTTTCATTTTCACTACTCTTAATCATAATGTTAATAAATTTTATGAAATAGACTGGAGTTAAAACCTCGTGTAATTTTTATAAGCCCATTTTGTGGGCTGTATCAGGCCTGACATTCTTAAAAATGCAGGAGGGCTAAAAATCGCTCTCCTCACATTGATTAGGGGAGCGATTAGCTCTCCTCAAGCTCACATACGCAAAACCTGGCAAAATGCAGCTGTACTATTAACTGGTAGAGTGCTGGAAGCCCATATTTGGGCTTTATTCTGAAGTGCCGGTACTGCAACTTAAAGGCTTCAAATTCAGTGGCTGTGCATCATATTATCTTTGAAGGGATATTGTTTACTCTGTTAAGATTTGCCTTGTTACAACTTATAGGAGAGTGCCTGTGGGCACTCTCCTATAAATTGTAACAAGGCAAAGACATGTGAACAAATTTTGGTGGCCAAATCAAATTTAGCACTCTACCTGTTAATGAATTCTGCCTTGTGGGCTTTGTACATTTTATTTGGAGCTGCTAACCGGGTAGTCTCTGTGAGATGGTGAGTGATGGGCAGTGTGGCCATATTGCAGAGACCACTACCATAGCAGAGATCTGAAAACCTATGGGTTTTAGGAATAGACTGTTGTGATAATCATTAATTTCTAAGGCTAGGAGGGCTATATTTTGCCCTCCTCAATTTTTTTAAGGCAAGCAGTAGGCGGGCGAATAAAGCACTCTCCTGAATATGCCAGGCCTGCTGTATGACAATGGTACACACTTTCCTTCTGACCCTAAACCATTATGGATGCCTCCCATTTTAGTCCACTTCAAGGTGGAGATTTTGTTTCTCAGTATGTTAAGTATACAGCATAAAAGCAGTTAAATATGATTTTATTGAGTCTTGAGGTTATTATTTGTTGGGAACATGATAAGGAATGAAAATAAAAATTATAAATCATTGTGATGAGTTTAGGGTAACATGGTCTAAGGCTTGTGACTCGGAGCTTATGTTCAACAGAAACATGAAGCGTCGAGGATGAACATACGCTCCGAATATCAAACCTCAGAACATGTTACCGTCAACTCATCACAATAACGTATATGTTCCAATAAGACACTACCCATAGCCCCAAACCTGAAACACGAGACTTATTTACTAAACTTATGATCGTTAAAAGCTGCCGTCTGCACGTTTCAATGCAGAGGTCACAACATATGGTTCCATTAGAATTGTTGTTTTTTGTTTCATCTACTCAAT
Source organism: Pictodentalium vernedei (assembly GCA_031216915.1). Classification (NCBI taxonomy): domain Eukaryota; kingdom Metazoa; phylum Mollusca; class Scaphopoda; order Dentaliida; family Dentaliidae; genus Pictodentalium; species Pictodentalium vernedei. The sequence continues at coordinate 12,148,315 of CM062288.1, read as the reverse complement.
TTGAAAATCATATATAGGTGGATCTGGCCATTTCATTAAGTAAGGGCTCAACTTGATAGTGTTATATCATTCAGTCCTGGTAATTTATCCTTGTTTCCTCGGGAAAAAACTTGCTGTGGAAAACTGGTGCTTCCAGGGTAATTGCCGTGAAGCCTGTTCGATTGTGTAAAAATCATCTAGGGCAGGGCATAGTCCCAATCCCGTTGTATATGTAGTATTCGGTGAAGTGAAACCTTTCAAGAAACTTTAACATTTGAAAGTAGTTCGACATACATGTGTATATAATCACAATCAATGTGGAGAATCGTTCACTCAATTAGATCATGCCAATATAATGAACCATGTGAATACTGAGAAAAAATCTTGAAAGTACATGTAAGCTGGCGGCTTGCTCAATATGTATAGTAGTGAAAATAAGATGCAGCATAACCACAAACTAATTATCTCACTGCTTCTATGTTGATAACATCAGAATTTGACATCAGTTTCCGGAAAGCTCTGTAAGAGCTTCCCAGAAACTGATGTCAGATGACTGTGTTATCGACATAGAAGCCAAACACACATAGTTATTAGTGGTTATGCTGCAACTTGTATTGTAAATTGTAACATTAGCAATATGGTGTAGTGCAACCCACATGCTTTGATTCCTTGTGTAACCTGGAAGTTGTACAATTTCTGCCACCACAAGGCGTTCTGAAGAAGTCATCCTCGACAGTATTTTTGCTGTGGATATTTTTTGTTTCCTCGTCATTTTCCTCGGCACTGCTGATTGCTGAGGATGAATTACCAGGGCTGATTATTGTAGGTCATAAAAATCAGTTCACAATTTACTTAACTAAACTAGTAGTATGAATTAAAACTATATTGTGGCAACCTCAATGTAAACAAGAGGCTCCATGGGCCTGAGGTGCTCACCTGACAATAGTTGTTTAAAGAAGGATTTAATTAGTATCTATAGCTAGTTAACCCTACGGAGGAATGAAGTTATTTAATTATTTATAACTCTGTCGTCCATGCCAGATGATTTTTTTTCTAGTACTGGGATGCTACCATGGAAATAATGCCCCAATTTCCAGTAATGCAAAACTTGGGGAGTCTAAATAACAACCAAACTTGAGTCTCAGCCCTTTTCTTCCACTGCCAAGGTGTTGTATACCAAATATGAAAGCATTCTGACTGGGGAATCTGAAGAAGTTTTTTTAAAAAAATTCCCCATATTGTACTAAGTTGAAATTTGGGCTACCATAGGGGGCACACATATTAACCCAGGGACCTGATTTGAACAAACTTGAATCTCACCCCCTAGAGATGTTGTATTCCAAATACAAGCATTCTGACTGGCAGATCTGGAGAAGGTGATCTGAAATGAAATTCCCTCATATTGCACTAAGTTAAAACTCAAGCTCCCATAAAAAGCCCAAACATGACCTCAGGGATTCGATTTGAATAAAACTTAATCTGACCCCCTAGAAATGTTGTATACCAAATATCAAAACATTCTAAGAGATGATTCTGGAGAAGAAAACTTTTCAAGAAATTAACTCATATTGCACCAAGTTGAAATTCGGGCCCACATAGGAAGCCCAAATATGAAACCAGGGACTTGATTTGAACAAATGAGAATGTGACCCTCCCTCCCCCAACCCCTCTCCCAGAGATGTTGAATACCAAATATGAAAACATTCTGACTGGTGGATCTGAAGAAGAAGATTTTTACACAAATTTTCTCATATTGCACTAAGTTAAAATTTGAGCTATCATAAGGAGCCTAAATATTAACCTAGGGACCCGATTTAAACAAATTTGAATCCCCCCCCCCCCCCAACTCGAAATGTTGTATACTAAAAATGAAAGAATTCTGACAGGTGGATCTGAAGAAGAATTTTTTTAAGAAATGTACTCATATTGCACTAAGTTAGGCTTCGGGCCCCAATAAAGAGCCCAAAGATTAACCCAGGAACCCGATTTCAACAAACGTGAATCTTACCCCCTCCCTCCCCCCTCTGCCAAAGATGTGTATCACCCCAAGTTAAAAATTCAAGCTCCTGTATTGAGCCCAAATATAAACCAAGGGGCTCCATTTTAACACACTTGTATCTGACTCCCTTATGGATGCTGTATACCAAATATCAAAAGATACTGATCAGTGGTTGTAGAGAAAACATTTTTTTTTAATTTTGCAAATATGCAGACTCAGCATTTTTTCGATTCCCCCTATAGGTCACCCTGACATAGCCGATGGCAATTTTTTTACCACTCAATTCTACTGGTCCTTAGGATGCTCCATACCAAATAACAGTTCTCTGTTTCATGTGGTTTAGGAAATATGGGCATTTGAAAATATTTCTATTTGTAGCTCCTGGGGTTCCCACGGGGACAAGAGAAAATTTTTGCTTCATAAATCAAGTACTAATGACTCAATAATACCACATATCAAATGTGGTTCAAATCGGAACACCGGTTCAAACATCGGTTCAGAAAACAGAAATTTTGGCCGGGGCTAAAAATCTTTCCCCGCCCATTACTGAGGAAAATATTGATCCTTGAACTTCGTATGAACAAATTTGATTCTACATCTCAAAAGGAAGCTCCATACCAAATATCAAGTCACTGTATGCACTGGTTCATGAGAAGATTCTACCTCCTCCCTATAAGGCTGGGCAAGTTGATTTGAAAAGAAACAAAATGCGATGTCAGAACAAGCAACCACCCCATATATAACTAAAATTGGTTCAGCAACTCAGGAGTCACAGGGGCAAACAACATGTTCACAAATGCCAGATAATGGACAGCGGATGGTGAATGATCACTATAGCCCATCCTGACTTTCAGTCAGGTGAGCTAATAAAACAATAAAAACTTGTTTTGAACATTTTGCATTAGATATTGAGAGGACAAGTTCTTTCCACCTTGTAATGTAATAATTTTATTCACTTTTGAGGTTAAGTGCAAAAGCGAATAATGTCATTACATGGAGGTTGGGTTAACAAATCATCTTCAACCTCTCATGTAATAAGTTCAATACATGAGAGGTTAATATGACAAATCGTCTACAACCTCTCATGTAATAATGGTCTCCAACCTCTACTGTAATAATTTCATTACAACAGAAGTCAATTTGACACATGATCTCCAACTTCTTATGTAATGTGTTTATTACATTAGAGGTTGATTTGATAATTCATCTTCAACCACCAATGTAACCCCTAACGTAATAATTCTATTCCATAAGACTGATTTGACAATTCGTCTTCAACCTCTAATGTAATAATTTTATTAGGGGTTGATAATTCATCTTCAACCTCTAATGTAATAATTTTATTAGTGGTTGATTTGAAAATTCGCCTTCAACCTCTCATGTAATAATTTAGAGGCTGATTTGATAATTCAACTTCAATCAGCTATTTATTATTTATTTACTTATTGGGGTTTAATGACACTTTCAACAGCTATGGTCACCCCGTGTTAGACAGTTTTACGGGTGAAGGAAGCTGGAGTACCTGGAGAAAACCACTGAGCAACGGTGAGCAAATGTCCCAATATACTAACTCCTCTTATGTAATAATTTTATTAGGGGTTGATATGACAATTCGTCTTCAAACTCTTATGTAATAATTTTATTGGGGGTTGATTTCACAATTCGTCTTCAACCTCTAATGTAATAATTTTATTGGGGGTTCATTTGATAATTCGTCTTCAGCCTCTCATGTAATAATTTCATTAGGGGTTGATAAATCGTCTTCAACCTCTAATGTAGTAATTTTATTGGGGGCTGATTTGACAATTACTCTTCAACCTCTAATGTAATAATTTTATTTGGAGTTGATAATTCCTGTTCAACCTCTAATTTAATAATTTTATCAGGGGTTGATTTGACAATTCATCCTCAACTTCTAATGTAATAATTTTATTAAATTCGAAGTAAATTTGACAACTGCTTTCCAACTTCCAATGTGACCTTTAATATAATAATTTTATTACAACCGAGATTGATAATTTATCTTTACCCACTAATGTAATAATTTTATTAAAGGTTGATTTGACAAATATTTCTTTTATTATGTTATCGGCTGTATTGGATTGGAGATTGCTGTACTGACTGTCGCTACACTGGAGATCTATGTACTTACCTCTCTTGAATTTTCCAAAGATAGTTTCTCCAATTGGAATACAACCATTCTTTGTTACGGAGCAATAAGCATGGCCTCCTTTAAATGCTATATCATATGATGTAAAGGCGAGTTTGTTACCAGCAATTCCGAAATAATGGTCGCCCTGTGATGTTGCATTAGCTGAAAATAGACAACAGTCATTTCTGTATACAGTTGAACCAAGAAGTCCTGTGACTGTAATGTGCAGTATTTTGAAGTGATGACACGCTGAGTAAGTGCACTTTTTGTCCTGTCAAACTGCACCATTATCGTAACTCAATTCCTGGAAAAAAACAACGTTCCCAACTCTTTACAATTCTTTATTGTTAAATAGAGATCATTAACATCATTCCTAAACTCCACAGTGATTCATGTACATGTAATGACATAAATGGGTATTAAACTTCGAATCCATATACAGAATGAAGAGAGTGGATTACTACTTAATCGCAGCGCCATATATTCTCAACCCAAAAAGTATTCAGAATTGTTTGTAACAGCACAAGAAACACCGGGTACAGCAGGCTGGTCATGAAAGTTTGCAAGTGCTTCTTGTGTTTTGTCCTCAGAAATTGTAAATAAGCACAAAGTGAAAAAATCAATCCCACGGCGATTTAGTAATAATCCACCCTCCATATCTGTAGTCACAATGTTTTCTTTGTTTGATCAGCTCAGTTCGTGATTGAACTTCCAAACTAATAGCATAACAGCATTGTGTGTGCACATCGTCACATCAATCCATGCATTTTGAAATGTAAAATGTTGGGCTGGCTAAAAGAAGAATGTTGATGCACAAATGCACTGGATTCAAAGTCGTTGCTAACAGCAACAGTGTTTAAGGGAAATGAAAAGTAGCTACTATCTTGGTCACCCTAAATAAGCATACCAAGTTTCAAAAGAACCAGGTAATGAATGCGCCCTCTGAGGTGTGCCAAAGAAGGATGTTAATGGACAAATGTACTAAGTTTGAAGGTCATTTCCAGTGGAAATGTTTTTTTTTTCACTTTTCTGTATGCCCTGTAGGGACTGCAACAGGGATAGGTTACTGCACAAATGTATAAAGTTCAAAGGTTGGCACTAACGACAACGTTTTTTGATGGAAATGAGAAAAATCTAAAGCTTCCATCTGGAGGTCACCTTGAATATGCATACCAAGTTTCAAAACAAGCGTATGCTATTCTGTACTAATTGCATGCCTACAGTTTACTAACAAAACATTAAAAACTTAAATTACTGCCAAAAATAACCAAAACGTAAAAAAAGAAATTCTTAAATAGTCTGTGCACGTGATCTGTAGTGTTCAAGGACAATACCAAAATAATTATTGTTCGCAGCGTTTTTTGCAGAAAAAGTGTGTATTTTATTGAAATAAAAGCGTTGGTGTGCAATAAAAGTTGTAAACCATCTTCATTACCTTCAACGTAAGGAAACGTAAGCCAAAATTTATCTTGTGCAAAATTACTCTTATGCTTCACACAACAATCAGCATTGATATCCGATACGGCTAAATTAACTTGAAGTCGAGAATATAAAGATATTACAAGAACAGCTGACAGTAATTTTTCAACTGGAAGTGATTAGTCGATAACTCGTGAAAAATTCTGTGCAATACCATTTTCAATATTCGTCAAAAGTAGCTTTCCTGGAAGGACAACGGTGAAGTTTGCATTCACGTTTCGATTGATAGCATTCATCAATGCAGTCTATTGTCGATAATGATGTTGTGGATTTTATTAGAAGCAAAATACAAAGTCTTTTTATCTAATATTGCCCAAATATTGCTAAAGTAATGAACAGTTGCTTGCTGTTTATGGCGAATCATGGAGTATCACAAACAGTGGCGGCCGCAAGAAATTTTTTTTTGTGGGGGGGGGTGGGGGGGGGGGCTACTAGGGGGGGCAGACTCCCATGAAGGGGGGCAAATTCATTACTTTGTTATGAGGTAGTCCAAACTTGGACCCAAAGTCCGTAATATACTTTTTTGGTTTGGTACGTCCTGTGGACGTACCAAACCAAAAAATTATATTACGGACTTTGGGTCCAAGTTTCGACTAAATGTAACGGTAATTAGCGGTCCTCCTTTAAAAAAATCCTGGATCCGCGTCTGGTGAGTCTGTGCGTGAGAGAGAAAGAGACAGAATCTCTACTGCCTGGATGTGTTCATCAGCTAGCCTGAGGCTTTGGGCTAAGTGTGTATGGGAATAAAAATGAGAGGGGTGTGTGTGTGTGTGAGAGAGAGAGTGACTGAATGTGTTTGTGTGTGAGGGTGGATGGAAATGCATGCGAGATGGTTGGGGGGGATGCAACTGGGGGGGGGGGGGGGGGGGCAAAGCCTTCATTCGCCCCCATGCCCCCCTCCCCCCCCTCCCGTAGCGCCGCCACTGATCACAAGTAACAGCAATGGGGCATAATTCACAAGTGAATGCGTGGAAAGGATACGACAAGATCTGAGCAGTTCAGATGACTTTGTTTTCCATCCACAACACGACTGACCAATGTTTTCATAAGCATTCTGTTCAATGTTTCCCGTTATCGGTCTCCTTTTAACCCTTATTTTCTAGTTTCTGTTGTTTTTTAACTTTTTTTCTGTTTCTTATTTTGTTTTGGTTTTTTTTTCTTGTTTTCCCTTCACACAACCAGCTTGTTACCAACATTGTTCTATAATTATGTTCGAAGAGGAGTTGTTAATAAATTGAATAACTTGCACTCCAATCCAATTCTGCTTTATTTATGGAGAATAAAATATGTTTAAACTAAACTAAGGATAAGAGGTTTTATTGGAAACATAACTCTACTTTATTAACCCTTTACCCAACGTAACGGCCAAAACAGGCCAGCGCTCTTTACAAAAATCGCCAATTAATTTTCATCATTTTTTGTCTCAAAAACAAAGGTTATGACCCCTCTTTGGAACGAGCTCGTCGAGCTCGTTCCAAAGAGGGGTCATAACCTATGTTTTTGAGACAAAAAAATGAAAACAAATTAGTTATTCAAGAATTTTGCTTGCAAATGCCGTCTGCTTTTCATTTTGGTAAAGGGTTAAAAATAATACAAAGTTTGTTTTTTTATCTCACAATGGCCAAATATTGCTAAAAAAATGCGCAGTGGTTGTTCATGGCAGTCATCCATGAAAAAAGCAAAGTTAAAACAAGATATTGCACAAGTGGTGCTGGCATACCCTCACCTGCATCAAATCGCAAGGGTGGGGCTGGGTTCAGATTAAAAATTATTAAAACTCTTGTTTAAAAAGCCATTTTATCCTACCAACCCCATTGTAAATTTTATGGTGGGGAGGGGGCGTGAAGGGAATAAAATTACTCAACGGAGAAGGGGCATAACTCACGAGTGGAATGTGTGGACATGATGACTGATTACATGTCTGAAAAGGCATGTTCCACTGGACATCTTCCCATCGGAACCCAGAGAGTGGGACAGTGCTTCTTGACTGTGGTAAACAAGTCTGTTTTATTGGTAAAATGGGACCCTGTATAAACTGTTCAGAGTGCACTTCGCCCCAAACCTACTTGTCCCACTTGGGAGCCACCTCCCCGCAACCGGACAGCTGTGTCATCCCACGTCAACAGTCTGTTCGGCCCCAATAAGAATAATTTAGATAGACGTCTATGTGGGTAGTCATTGTGAGCTGGTTAGGATTTTTTACAATTATGGTCACACCCACTATATTAGAAATTAATCCTTTACCTAACACGAAAAGCTGAGACACTTGCAAATAAAATTATTGAATAACTAAATGTTTTGACTTTTTGCGTCCAAACCATAGCTTACCACTCTTCATTGGAATGAGCTCAACGAGCTCGTTCCAAAGAGGGATCATAAGCTTTGAGTAGTATGTCTCGCACGTTTCAGGGATCATTTGGATGATCTCATGTGACGTCATGTCACGTGACCTGGTGGCGCCATGTTATGTTGTCATGGTAACCCGCGGGAGCGGCCATGTTGTGACGTCATCCCCATAGTGATACATGGTGTTAGTGCGCTTGTTGTTAGGGTGATACGTGTTTCTGTCGTCCATTTTGTATACTGGAGGCCGCCATCTTGGTTTCTATGGTAGCACGTGGCTGCTATGTTACCCAATTTTTCTGCAATAGGACGGGGTATGTTCGGAGGGTATGTTCGATTGAACAGGAGTAAATCTAATTACCACAAACAACCCGACAATCCCTCCAAATCACCAAAATCCACCCCAAATCACCGAAATTGACTTTATTTGACACGCATTTCCCATTTTATCGGCTTAGTACGTAGTGCTATAGTACCGAGAGGGTACAATGGGTGCGTTCGATTGAATAGGGGTAATTTTCTGGCTTAGAATTTCCTGATTTGTAGAATTACCCAAATAAACCCGACAAGTTTTACTATTTCGAATTCTTACAGAATTCTCTGCTTCTATCTATATATGCAATAGTTTTCGTCTACCTAGGTAGGTTCCTTTGTTCTAGAGTATACTCCAATAGCATAGAAGAGCCTATTAGTTGGAACAGATTACCTTATTATTACTATATTTAGCAACTTCTGGTCTATTCTTGTTAGTTCTGACCCTATTCCAAGTACTCTTGTTGTTTCATTTATCTAGATCATTTATATAAATTATAACTAACCAATTAGATTGCTTGATTTCCCATAACCTATATGCAGAGTTATCTCCCTTCAGTACAATAAAAGCCTATATCCAATGGCCATATCCCATGGAATCCCTTATTGTGAAACGTCTCTGGTTATGGAATCCCTTTTTGTCCTATGAGGCCATGAGGGCTATGTAAAAGCCCTCAATGAGTCCTCATATATTATGCCTCATAGCCTCATTGAATTTTGAGGTTACGAGGACCATTAAAAATCCCCCAATGAGGTATAATTTACTACAACTCTTAACCTCATTTCAGTATTTGAGGATACCTATGGCATGGTATTGTATTATTCGAGGATACCAATCGAGGATACCTTTTGAGAATCCCTTTTTTGTCGTATGAGGCCATGAGGAACATTAAAAATCTGGGCTGGGCAATATTTGAGGACAAGTTATGACATGCATGTCCCGATGCTTAACAGCGCTTTCAACAGTAGGCAATTATCTGTACCAAGAATGAACGTTCCCAACACCAAACAATCAGTGTTTTATCTGAATTTAGGGGTAACATGTGATAGACGGTGAAAATAGTTAAAATTGGCATCAACATTGTCTCCCCCCCCCCCCCCACCACCACATAGCTTTGCTACGGTGATAGACCCAAACCGTCTTCCAGTGGATATAGGGCAGAAAGGGACATTTTTTTACAACTTGATCACTTCCGCAATTACTAGGCCCATGTTGTCTAAACTTTGTATCGATTTATTGTTTTATTTTGGGGTTGTGGGGGTGGGGTTGAGGTCGACTAGAAAGAAGTATCAATTATTTTCTCGATGTGTAAACATTAGTTGATTTAATCAGATGACAATCGTTGTTCACACAATGATAGAAAATGGTGGGTGCCATTCAATTATCAGTGTATGTCTTATTAACGGCAAGCATTTGTTCATAATTTCAATCTGTTATTAAAATAATATTTGAAATCAGCATCGCGCTCATTAGAACTAGGCCCCTTATAGTAGTTAACTAATAGCAAATTGTGTGCTGAACCCTTTACCCAACGTAACGGCCAAAACCGGCCAGTGCTATTCTAAAAAATCGTCAATTAATTTTCATTAGTTTTTTATTTTTTGTCTCAAAAACATAGGTTATGACCCCTCACTGGAATGAGCTCGTCGAGCTCATTCCAAAGAGAGGTCACAACCTATGTATTTGAGACAAAAAATGCAAAAAATTAGTTATTCAAGAATTATTTTTGCAAGTGTCATCTGCTTTTCATGTCAGGTAAATGGTTAATTCTCAAGTTTTAATACCCAATAACAAAATGATATTTGTACGCGACATCGCACCCATTCCGTAGACTAAACAATGGTCTACTGAATAATTCAATGGGCCGATAAAAAATAGATACAGCAGCCTTTGTAATATATTACACTAAATGGTGTCATTTGTGCGTGAAGCAGATGAAAAGATTATATAAAATTTGAAACCTTTATGCACAACAACAGACCATACCTGAACATATGAACACACTTTCAATGGTTTGAATAAACCCACCTTGGAGCCTTTCGCAGGAAACTGATTCTGTTATGGCAAATGTGTTGCTATGGGTGCCACATGGTGCTGTATAAAAAATCCGAAACCTTATGCACATCTAGAGACCCTACATGAACATATGAGCACATCTTTAACATTTCAAATTAAAACCTCTTGGAGCCTTTTACCACAAACCGATTGTCAAATTACAAAAGTGGCATGACGGGCGCCATATGGAGGTCGGATGACAAATTCAAAACCTTTATGCACATCTAGAGACCTACCTGAACACATGAACATACTTTCAGCATTTCGAATTAAAACCCCTAGGAGATTTTTGCCAAAAATCAATTCTCTATCGACAAAAGTGGCGCTACGAGTGCTACATAGGGCCAAATCTAAATTCCGAAACCTTTATGCACCTCTAGAAACCCTACCGGAACATACGAACACATTTTCGGCGTTTGGAGTTAAAACACCTTTGAGCTTTTGCCGGAAACCGATTCTCTAAAGACAAAGTGGCGCTGCAGGCACCACTTGGGTCCAAATTAAAAATCCAAAACCTTTATGTACACCTAGACATCCCACTGGAACATATGAACACACTTTCAAAGTTTCAAATTAAATCCCCTGTGAGCTTTTCGACACAAACCGATTATCTAATGACATAAGTGGCACATGCGGGTGCCCCATGGGGCCGAATCAAAAATCCAAAACCTTTATGCACATCTGGAGACCCTCTTGGAACATATGGACACACTTTCCACGTTTCGAATTAAAACCCCTTGGTGCCTTCCATCACAAACGAATGTTCTAACGACAAAAGTGGCACTACGAGTACTCCATAGGGCTAGCTCAAATTAATCCAGGGTCAAACACAAATTGTGCCCACCAATCTCCAAAATTTGCTTGCAAAACCGAAAAAATCAAGTCATATCTGGTCCTCCATACTTTTTAGATCTGCGCACGCACAGTATCCAGGAAGGTACCGAAATTGGCGCCAACCATCATTCTTTCTACAGACTGCCTGTTAAATGTTATAAACAGCGGGGAGGTATGAGTGCCAACCAATGGGAAAGTCATACCAGTCTGGGCCAATGGTAAGTATAAAAAATATGCAAATTACTTAAAATTTATCATATCTTTATACAACAACCAATGAACCAGACTAGCTGAATCGTAAAAAGACAGGAGGGCCAAGGACTTGAAGGAAAATCCAATCTCTCGATTACTTCAGTGAAGAATAGCTCCCACGGGAGAATAGGAGAAGATAGGAATTATATATGTCTTTTTCTTTTACGAGAAAAGAGAAAGACATAACACCAACAATGTAATTGAGTGTTACATAATATATAATTCTCCATTTAATGCCAGCATAACCCGTTATGCTAATTCGGTGAAGGAAACCCAATATATGAGGATAGTCCAGAGAATGAGACTCTTTATACTCATTTAAACGTGTCCGAGGATTGTATATAAAAGCCCGTTTGACACGTGACATATTATACAAATGCTTCACATTGAGCAACACTTTAAAAAACATACATAATTGAGACATAGTTTTTGCTTCACATCGAGCTACACATTAAAACCATCCCTGCACCCGCGCAGGACTACGGACACTGAAGGAGGTCTTCCCGTGCTTTTAACTATAAAGCCAGATGATCATAAGGGAAAAAACTGCCCCCCCCCCCCCATGTTCTGAGGTAAATTTCCTCAGAATGAAGAGGGCAGAGGAACAACGTCAGTGCTGGAACGGACTGCCTAAAGACCTTATAGATGTAACATTAATGAGCGACAGAAAGAGGACACAAAGATCTAAGGTCACCGGAGATGGACTCTACATTTCTCAGGTAAAACTTGGTAAATGAAGAGGGCTGTGTCAAGTATGCAGACTTCATGAGATCAGTAATGGCTATACTGTTAGAATAGGCCCAAGAAGTGAACAGTGCTCTAACGCTGAGATCATATTGACAAAACGTTGATCCGAAGATAGATTTTCATAGGCAATGCCAACTGAATCCATCTAGCAACAGCACGAACAGAAACATCCTTTCTGTTGGGAATCAGTGAAAGAAAGAAACGTTTTCTTCCTCTTCTAATAAAATCTGATCGACGTTTATAAATGCGTATAGCCCTGACTGGACACAGCAAAGGTCTACGGTTATCCGAGGACGGTAAAGCCTTAATGCCAACAGGCTCTGGCCGCTTAATAGGCGCTTATCCATTCTTAGCCAAAAACTAAAAAAGGTATTACCCACACTACGGTAATGAGATTCATCAACCGATAATGCATGAAGTTCACCGACTCTTCTAGCAGATGCAAAGGCTAAGAGAAACGCCGTTTTATAGGTCAAGAATTTGAACTCTTGAATGTCTAACGGCTCAAAAGGAGCTTCGTTGAGCTTCAACAGAACCCAAGCCAAATTCCACTTCGGAATTAATCTGAGTGTTGATAGAGAAATTTCTAACAAGCTTGGGTAAAGAAGTATTTGATCCAAAAGCCAAGTTACCATGATGAGCGTAGGTACCTGATACCATAGAACTATAACTCTTAATAGTGACGGACTGCAGTTTGAGAACATCAACAAGTAGACCAGAAAATTGGCAATATTTGGTATGGACGGATCGTATACGTCTATCAACTGATCCCTACACCAATTAGAGAAATCCCTCCACTTCGCTGCATAATTCAACGAAGAGGAGGGTCCCCTGCAGTTAAAAAATTTGTCCACTGTGCGTCATGTAAACTGTTTTCCGTGCAGGAAGGACCGCACAATGGAAATACGTGAACGTTGAGACCTTCCGGATTGTGATGCAGTGCGCGTGACTTCCCCTGAAAAAGAAGATCCTCTCGAGGAGGAAGCTTCCGGGGAATGTCCCATAAGACACCTGAGAGGATTGATCCAAGGCTTCTGTGACGACAGAGGTGCTAGTAGCAGGATTTTGCAACGAGACTGATTAATCTTCAACAGAATTTGCTGAATCAACGAAGTTGGAGGATACGCGTATCCTATCACCCCGTCCCTTGAAATCGACAGAACGTCTACTGCGTACACTCGATGATCTGAACACAGCGACACGAACATCGGTAACTGATTGTTGTGTTGCAAAAAGATCCATCATGGAACGATCACACTGGTAGCAAATCTGTCTGAATATTCGCTTGTTGCGAGTCCACTCTAATAGCAACAGGCGACCTTTCCGAGAGAGCGAGTCTGCTAATACGTTCAGACGACCCGATGTATGACGGACAGAGAAATGAACTCAATGATTCATTACATGTAGCAGAATCCTCTGTATTAATTCACATAATGGAATCGAGTGAGTGCCGCCTTGGTTCCTGAGGTAAGCAACTACTGTCAAATTGTACGACAGAATTTGAACGTGGACGTTCGCTATTAGGCGAATCCAATGTTGTAGTGCTAGCCATATTGACATCATCTCTTTGATGTTTACGTGCTTCTCTAGGAACCGAGAGTCCCAGAGGCCCTGCCACTTCAAGTCTGTGGGACTTAGGGTCGCGCCCCAGCCCATCTGACTCGCATCCATCATAAGCGTGAAAGCCAAATCCGGCAGCTGCATCGGAACTCCTTGAATTAACCATTGAAGGTCTGCCCAAATCTGAACCTTTTGTTTTACCTGGTCCGTTAAAACAATACTGATTTCGATCGAATGCGTCTTCACACTCCAGTTCTGAGTAAAGAATATCTGGAGGGTTACGCGTGCACAGACGGCCCATCGGGAAAAAGATTTGCAGCAGCTCCACACAGCCCTATCAGTCGCATGAACTCTCTCGCTGTTATTGCGTCTGAGTGTAGGCAAAGGCGAGCATAACAACTGACTAACTTCGCTCTGGGTAAAGGGAGGCGAACTAGATTGTTGTGAGTCTCGAAGCTCATTCCCAAATGAGTGAACGACTTGGACGGAGGTAGATCCGACTTTTTCTCGTTTACTATGAAACCCGAGATGTCGGAGCAATAGTAGGAGACTTTGAACATCGTTCTGAAGAATGATTTTGTTGCCGTATCTCTGCGGAATGTCGTCCAAGTAAGCTGATGTTACCGCATACGAATGAGCTCGGAAGTATGACATTACCGAGTTCATTATTCGAGTGAAGGCCCAGGGAGCCAGGTTCAGACCAAAGCACATTACTCTGAACTGATAAACCTTCCCTTGTAAGGCGAACCGCAGGTATTTTCTGAAAGCCGGATGTAGCAAGACATGAAAGTAAGCGTCCTTTAGGTCTATGCTTGCCGCATAGTAGTTCACTCAAATGCTCGCTCTTACCGACTGAATGGTTTCCATATAGAACTTTGGAGCCACGATTAGCTTGTTTATCCAGCTCAAGTCTTTTACAGAACGAGCCGACTAATTTCGGTACGTGGAACTGGTAACTATAAAAACCCTGAGAATTTTCATTCTCTATGACCTCTATTGCTTCCTTTAATAAGAGAGCCTGTACCTCCGGTAGGACAGACTCTCTTTTGAAAGGATTCGCCGGAAGATCCAACGTGGACATCTCGTTAGTGGGGGTTTCGCTAGGAATGATAGCCGTGGGCCGTCCGAGACTACACTTCTCTCCCACTGATCTTCCAAGACTGCTATCCAGTTTCTCTCAAAGTTTGATAACCTTCTGCCAACTGGCAAGCAATAGAGGTCTTGACCAACACCTGTAGGGCTTGTGGGGCTTACAGGAGGAGAAACTACTTACTCCTCGCGAAGATCATCGCCCCGTCAGCTTAGGGGCATCTGACCGATAGTCCTGATCAGACTTACGCCCCTTTCCCGAGTCGCTGTATCGCAGACCTCCGGAGTAATTGGATGAGGGGTTTTTGTACCTTTGCGATGAGTTCCCTTTTGAAGATTTAGACTTGGAACGTCCTTGTTTACTCTGGTATGCTGAAGCGGGTTGCTGAGACGCTTACTTCAAGAGCCGAGCACTTGAAGCTTTCTTAGTAGCCTGTTCATATACTAACGAATGCTCGACGTCAAAGGTAGTATGTCCGGAGACTGGAGCGACCCGGAGAGAGCTTTTCACCTTTTCATCTATACGTGATGACGACGCAATGCCAGCATCATGTCTAATTAACTCCAGAGTTGCCACTGTCAGGGCGGAGTTATACGTGGCATTCATGCTTGCCCTGGAAACAACTCTAAGAGAGGTACACACGCCCTTAAATTCCTTTCTGTTGAGACGTTACACTATAGCTCTGGTAAGTTGGTCTGCGTAGGACATTGCGTCCAAATTCTCTCTGTTCGATGAAATAGCAGTTTCCATTACATCTGAGCGAATGTTGAGTGAAGCAGATTAGGATATGTCTAAATCCCCGGCCTGCTCATCTAAACTCAGTGGAGTTCTCTGCACATCTTCTCCAACCGTTTTAAATGAACGTGGTCCAAGGAACAGTATATTTATGGAAGATGTTGACAAGAAACCGCGTCTTTTTCTCACAGTTGAGAGGTTAAATATGGCGCTGTCTACATGGCCGAGGGCCTGCGACACCTGCCTAGACTGAACCGGGAAAGAAAGAACTTCTTCCTTCCTCTGTATGAAGTCTGCGTCTAGAGACGTTAGCGGTTTCTCCTTTGTTGTCGCAACTTGCTGATTCGATTGAACAAACTCAGGATAGTACTGATGGATAAAATCCATCGCAACCATATGTTGTTCCGAAAGGGAAGGGTAATCCTCTTCCTTATCCCTTTCACCATCATTGCATCTGCGTGAACAGACAACTGGACCGATAAAGCACCGTCCGACAGCTCATTTTCTGAGTCTGAGGGAGGCTGCTCCCCCACTTGCTGGGATGCTGCGATCAGCTGCGCAATATGTGACAGCAAGCCCGTCACCGAGGCTTAAGGAGCAGCGGTTTTCTGTTTCTTAGCCACTTGCTGCACCAGGAACGGTGTTCCGGTGATGGGTCTTTTCTCCGAACGTCCTGGTGATCGAAGCCTTGATTCCCTAGCTACCGGATGGTCTGATTTCGCGGGCGAAGAAAGGCTCCTTCTTCACACAGCTGGCTGGATATCTGAAGTCGGGTAGCTAGGATGCGGTCGTGTGTGCTTAGAGATTGTAGCGGAAGAAGCCGTGACTAGCGGAGGCCGGCTGCAGTCTAGACAGAGCATTCCGATCGGCAGACGTGGACGTATGCTCCGGCCCGTGCAAGTTTCTCATAACAACATCCGGCCCCAGATGTTGCTGGGTGAGAGAGGAACCTCTTCCGCTCAAGGGCTTTTCAGACGTCGCCGAGCCTCCCGACAAGAAACTTGCTGGCTTCCTCCCTAGTTCCCTCATAGTTGGGTGAGCTTTTGTTTTCAAGGTGCTCGCTCTACCCACTACACTTCCTTCAACCGCAACGGATACACCCGGTGTTACGGCTCCCATGGATGGAGTAACCGCTTCACCGGTCGAGCTATCTGCCGGCACAGGATTAAGACCACCGCCCACTGGCCTTATCCCTTGCCTAATATTCAGGAGCACCTTAGCAGCTAGCTCTGTTTGCTCATCAGAACGCGACGACGGTAGCATCCTTTTGTTGGGTGTCACATTACAAAAAACCATGTTCTTGTTCCTCTGAAAAAGAAACTGAAAAACCTCAATTTCCTTGCGGAGAGAGCACAGGCATAGGCCTCTCACCACTAACAATGTACCGTAACACCCGCTTCCAACATTTGTCATCTCAATCAACACATGTTGGACAAGAATCTGCAGGAGTACATCGACAACAGGCAAGGCAACATGCGTGTAAATCAGAGGAAAACCTCCTCGCCTTGCATTTTGAGCAATAAGCTTTCATGATAAATCAAAACTAAGTCGATCGTACTCCCACAAACTCCACAATAAATATATGATGAAGATACATAATAAACAACAACCAAAATCGAAAGCGAAAAATTAAATTTTGACAAAAGCCAAGTTCCCAAAGGGAACATGAAGACCCCAAGGGTATCCCGATAGAGCCCAAGTGTGTACAAAATCCAAATTTTTATTGCTACACTACCGGAATATTAAATAATGTATCTTACAACAATCCTACAGTAATAATAACTAAATACTACATATATTTAAGGACGTTGCCAATAAAAACAATGTCAAGAAAAAAAAACGGAAACAAGAAATCAGGCACAGAAAAAAGGCCCAAAGTGAGTAACAGATTTTAAAGTTACCCAATGTAAAGCAAGATCTTCAAACAAAGAAAAAACGATACATCGGATAGAAGATGCATGACCCAAACGACGGAACACCTCTAGGGTGAGGACGCAACCATGGGAATGAACACAATGAACATTCTACTATACACGTTAAACTCCCAAGAAATTTAATAAAAAGTTGCGATAAAAATAAACCAAAAAGCTTGGGAGTTTAACAGGAGGGCTTCAAAGAGGGATAAGGAAGGAACACTTAACAAACAGTGGATAAATCATTAGCAAGAATGATGACGTCAGGCGCATGTCCCGAAATTGGGAAACATGATATGATTTTTATGAAAATTATAAAGTTACAGCCCTGGACGTTCCTAACCACCGTTATTCACTTCCATCATCCATTTGTGTCCTTGGATCCACCAATTTTACCATTGATTTGTGTCTGGCATCCTCAAAAAAGGAGATTTAAAAGCACAGATGTCAGTTCAATGTTGCTGACTTTAGGGCCAAACAAAGAATGATGGTTGGCACCAATTTCGGTACCTTCCTGGATACTGCACATGCGCAGATCTAAAAAGTATGGAGGATCATCTAGGACTTGACTTTTTCGGTTTTGCATACAAATTTGGGGAATTGGGGGACACATTTTGTGTTTGGCCCTGGATTATTTCGAGTTAGCACCAGCTAGTGTGGACCAATGGTTGTCGAATAAAAATATTGTTTATTTTTCAAAACATTATCAAATTCAGTTTATGTTTCTAAAAATTAAAAAGCTGTTTTGGGTAAAGAGTTTACATGACTAAAGATGTGTTATCAGTATACAACAGAGGTTCAGCCATGGTGGCCTCATGGGATCCTGGTAAACTTGGGATCTACTTGGTGGCAAACACAATCTGATCTATGTAGTGGCAAACACAATCTTATATTTTGGCATCTATCTACTTAGTGGCCAACCCAATCTTATCCTATTTCTTTATCTATAAAGTCAATCTTATCATACCATTGTATGATTTATCAGTTAGTGGCAAACTCAAGCTTATATTTTTGTATCTATCTACTTGGTAGCAAACTCAGTCTGAAATATGTCTATCTATCTACTTGGGGCAAACACAATCTTATCATATTTTTATGTGTATTCACTTGGGGCAAACACAATCTTATCATATTTTTCTATCTATCTACTTGGGGCAAACACAATGTTATGACATTTTTATGTCATTTACTTAGTGGCAAACTCAGTCTTATATTTTTGAAACTATCTACTCTGTGGCAACTAAGTCTTATCATATTTGTGTGTCTATCTACTTAACGACAAGCTCAATCTTATCATATTTCTGTATCTATCTACTTTGGGGCAAACTCAGTCGTATATTTTTATATCTATCTACTTAATGGCACTCTCAATCATAATATATTTTGGTATCTAATTGGTGACAAACTCAATCTTATCATATATTTGTATCTATTTACTTGGTGGCAAACTCGTCCTTATCATATTTTGTAACTATCTACTTTTTCTGCAGTCTCCATATAAAGAGGTGAATAACAAGGTAATATACAACAGCGATAGAGTAGGGGAATGGTGTCAGTGAGTTGCAGTCTCTGTATTTCAAAGGCGTCGAAGTGCAATGACAAGGGTCATTGATTACTATAACACTCCCGCAGCCCCCACCCCACCCAGTATTCGTCTTGAATTATGTTCCGTATTTATTCCTCCACTTTGTGTGAATGAAGCCGATATTTTTAAAGAAAAATATCACCTTCAGCAACATGCTTGCATTTTTGCTCAACACTTTCGTGTCAAAGCATTTCATTCACGTCACTCAGTTGCGTAATGACCCATTGGCCGGGTTTCTCAATGCCTGTACTGTATCGGAAGGTAATGTTGAATACACACAGAAATCGTGGCATAAAATACACAGAATGACATGCAAATGTGAATGGGTTAATCGATATGGCACGAATGGCAACGCGGAAGGATAGAATGGGAGGCCGCAGGCCTAGAATTTTATCCTTCCGTGATGGCACAATTGTTGTTCTGTGTTTATTACACGCCTTCACATCTATAAACCAATTATTAGAAGGACACTCAGCTGCTCATTTGACAAATATCAACAAAAAGAACACATTTTATCGCCAGCCAAATTTGTGAGGGGAACCCGTATTACTGTGTCATCTCTTGAGTTCCAATGTGCCTTCTGGCACATAGAACACATTGGAACTCAAGGGGCGATTTTCAGATATCACTAGCGATTCAAATTGTAATTTCATTGCAAGATTAGTAGAAAATTTCAGTAAAATTTCGCTTCTATTTAAAAATAGTCCATCAACGATTTCCGGTCCGCACATGTGTGCAGAACAAATTTTCAATTTGCGCAAGGTTTAGTGTGGCTGTAGATGGGGATTACATAGAACAGGCGTTTAATAAAATACATTGCTGTTTATGGCAAATTATACACTCTATAAAGTTCTGAAATGTGTAGTCAATCATGAGAAAAGCATTTACATACCAGGAATACAGAATGGTCTGAACTCGCGTTTAGTCTTGTATTTTCTACATTTTTTACCATCTTTATAAATTGCATAGATCGTTTTCTGAAATGAAAGAGTTTAATTTATATTGAAGAAAAGAAAATAATTTCGATCGGATTACTTAGTTATTTTCATATCAGTTCAATTATTAACTCTCGGTAACTTTACATCAGCCTTCGACCTTCGGTATGAGGCTGATATGATACTTCGGGCTGATATCACGTCAGATATGAAACTAACCAAGTAAAAACCTCTAAATATGTGAATTTAAATGTATAAAAAGTAACAATTTAATGACATTTATGCAATATGAAATAAGGCACATGAGATGAAGATCAAGTAATCTTCATTTTATTAATATTTCGAGCGAAAATCTATTCATATCAGCCATTGTAATTGGTATCTCTTTGTAATCTTGTTCTTGGTGGAAACGGCCTTTTATAAGCTCATAGCTTCCTGCCGAATCCACATTCACGCATGTAACAAATTTTTCATATTATTTTGTACTCTTGAAAGAAATAATGTTTAAACTAATGAGACTCAAATGGAAGAAAAAAAAAATGGTCTTTCGTCTCTATTCCCCAAATAACGATGGCATTCACTCCATTTCTAAACAGTTCTGTTTGATTGAACTATGGTTTCGGATTGGGTTGAAAATTGCACATGCACAGTGAAATGTCACGTAGCATATAATAAATGAAAGTGTCAATGACACTGTAGCTCATCTTGTGTAAGCCATGTACATGTATTGTATGTGACACAGCAATGACACACATCTAGGTAATGACCTGATAACAAAGGTACAGTATTGTAACGATCTGTACATAAATGCTGACCGTACATGTAGGCTGCAACAAATGTATAGGTAAAGTATTGTAAAGATGGGCGACAGATAGATGCTAAACTAGAAAAGAAATCCTTGAGTCCCAGAGTGGGTCTGACTGAACCCAAAAATATTTGTTCTCATTGCATAGTGATAAAGGCACCTAAAAACACTCGTTCCTGTCCCAATGTGATAACAAGGGTACCCAAGAAGTTTCGCGAAGATCGGTTTATAAATACAGCCTCTATTTATTTATTTATTTATTTATTTGTTGGTGTTTAAGGTCACATACTTATGCACAATGGCTAATCGTGAGTGTGACAGTTTCATGTGTGGAGGAAACCGGAGTACCCGGAGAGAACCAACGGGCAACGACGAGCAGCTGTCAGCTCTCCAACATCGTAACTCTAAACTCTGCACCGCGGCACAGGCAGGGTTAGATTGGTTGAAGACATGCGCACCATCGATGTGCAGTACGCCATGGTACACAACGTCATCGTGCCCCCATGAAGGCAATCAGGGTTAAGTGCCTTGCCCAAGGACACAATGCAGGAGCACGAATCGGTCGCTCAGACGGTCACCAATCGGAGGACTAACCGGGCTCGGCGTTTTCAAAAGAAACTGCTAATCTAAATATTTATTGAATAAAAAGTGACTACCAATTAAATGTAGGCTATAAAATTAAACTTACCGCCGAGAAGTCAGCAATAACTTTGAATTTCAATTGTTTCTTATCGGCAAAGATTTCTTCTTGCGAAGCAATACGCTTGTTTTTGGCATCATAAGACAGCTTGCCACCACCCTAAAAGAAAATACAATAATCCAAAAATCTCTGTTACCAACAATAATCGTACAATCAGTGTTAATTATGATAATCATATAATCAACATTAGTTACATTAATCTTATCAGTGTTAGTTACATTAATCTTATCAGTGTTAGTTACAATAATCTTATCAGTGTTAGTTACAATAATCTAACAAGAGGCCCCAGGGAGCCTGAGGGCGCTCACCTGACATGGTAGCCTAAATATCAACCCAGATAAGTGATTTCAACGAGTTGCATCTGCTCCTCCTAACAAACCCTATACCAAATATCCAAAGATTCTGACCAGTGGATCTAAAACAAGAGGCCCCACGGGGCCTGAAGTGCTCATCTTGTACAGAACACAATTTAAACAGAGTCCAAGAATGAGTCTACATTAAGGAAGCCATCTCCATAGGCTACACTGTCAATCCTTGAGTCCCTCAGGAGTGACAAAAATAATCTGGGCATCATGCCTTTTCTTCAGTTGATCATAAGTAAAATGTAGAGCTCCCCTATGAAGCCCCTTGATACAATCTATGTGGATTAATCTTGGTACCTCTAGAGAGTAATGAATACAAAATTTTTAATTCTTCAGCAAAATGGCCAATTCCGGCTCCCGTAGAGAGCCCAAATATTAACCCAGGCTCTTGATTTGAACACAGTTAAATCTGACTTCCCTAGAGACGTTGTGTACCGAATATGAAAGCATTCTGACTGTTGGATCTGAAGAAGAGAAACTGTAAAGAAATTTCTTCGAATTGCACTAAGTTCAAATTTGGGCTACCATAGCGAGCCCAAATATTAACCTATGGATCCGATTTGAACAAACTTGAATCTGACCCCCCTAGAGATGTTGTATACCAAATGTGAAAGCATTCTGACAAGTGAATCTGAAGAAGATTTTTGAAGAAATTCCCTCATATTGTACAAAGTTAAATTTCATGTTCCCATATGGAGCCCAAATATTAACCTAGGCACTCGAATTGAACAACCTGGAATCTGACCCCCCCCCCCCCCCCCCCCCCCAGAAATGTTGTATACCAAATATAAAAGCATTCCGACTGGTGGATCTGACGAAGATTTTTAAAGAAATTTCCTCGTATTGCACTAAGTAAAAATTTAGGCTACCACAGTGAGCCCAAATATATACCTAGGGATCTGATTTGAACAAATTTGAATCTGACCCCCATAGAGATGTTGCATACCAAATATCAAAGCATTCTGACTGATGGATCTGAAGAAGAAGATTTTTTTAAATTACCCTCCATATTGAACAAAGATAAAATTTGGGATTCCGTAGGAAGCCCAAATATTAACCTAGGGACTTGGTTTGAACAATCTAGAATCTGACCCTCATAACAATTATGTATACCAAATATTAAAAGATTCTGACTGGTGGTTCTGAAGAAGAAGATTTTTAAAGAATATTCCCCATATTACCCTATGTTAAAACTTCGGGCTCCTGTAGAGAGCCCAAATATGAACCAATGAGCTTTATTTCAACAAACTTTTATCTGACCCCCCCTATGAATGCTGAATACCAAATATCAAAAGATTCTGATGATTGGTTCTGGAGAAAAGATTTTTAAAAATTTTTGCAAATATGCTGACTCAGCATTTTTTCGATGCCCATTACAGAACACCCTAACATAACCGATGGCAATTTTTTTCACCATTCAATTCTACTGGTCATAAGGATACTTCATACCAAATAAAAGCTCTCTGGTCCGTGGGGTTTGGAAAATATGGGCGTTTGAAAATATTTCTATTTTTAGCTCCCAGGGTTCCCATGGGGATGCGGGAAAGTTTTTTTTGCATGGGTCAAGTACTTATGACCCAATACTACCACAAACCAAATTTGGTTTATACCAGACCATCGGTTCAGAAAATAGAAATTTTGGGCGGGGCCAAAAATCTCACCCCTCCTATTACAAAGCCAAATATTACTTCACGAACTTCGTTTGAACAAACTTGATTCTACACCTCATATGGAAGCTCCATAGCAAATATCAAGTCATTTTACACACTGGCTCTTGAGAAGGAGATTTTAAAAATATTTTGGAGCATTTTCACCCACTCCCTCCCTATGGGGCTGGGCATGCTGAGTTGAACAAAAATGAAATGCCCCTTTGGGACCATTACTCACACAAACTTTCACTTGAATTGGCCCAGTGGCTTTGGAGGAGAAGACCAAAACATGGTGTTGACGGACGACGGACGGAGAGTGATGACATTAGCTCAGCTTGACTTTGTCAAGGTGAGCTAAAAAAGATTTTTAAAGAATATTAAAGGAGCCCATATATGAACCCAGGGACTTGGCTTTAACAAACGTGAATCTAAACACACCCCCCCCCCCCCCCCCCCCCCCCCCCCCAAGGATGCTGCACGCCAAATATTAAAACATTCCGACCGCTGGACCTGAAGAAAAAGATTTTTAAAGAAAATTCATCATATTGAACTAAGTTACAATTCGAGTTCCCACAGTGAGCCCAAATATAGACATAGGGACATGGCTTGAACAAACTTGAATCTTACCCCCCTAAGGATGCTGCATAAAAAATATCAAAAGCATTCATCAGCTGGATCTGAAGAAGATTTTTAAAGACAATTCCTCATTTTGAACTAAGTTGCCATTCGAGCTCCCATTGTGAGCCCAAATATGAACCAAGGGATTTGACTTGAACAAACTTGAATCTCACCCCCTAAGGTTGCTGCATGCCAAATATCAAAACATTCCGACTGCTGAATCTGAAAAATAAGATTTTTAAAGAAAAATTCCTCATATTGACTAAGTTATAATTCGGGCTCCCACAGTGATCCCAAATATGGACCCAGGGACATGGCTTGAACAAACTTGAATCCCCCCCCCCCCCCCCCCAAAGATGCTGCGTACCAAATATCAAAACATTCCAACTGCTGGATCTGAAGAAGATTTTTAAAGAAAATTCCTCATTTTGAATTAAGTTATAATTCGGGCTACCACAGTGAGCCCAAATATGAACCCAGGGACTTGGCTTGAACAAACTTCAATCTCACCCCAAAGCATGCTGCATACCTAATATCAAAAGATTCTGCCAGCTGGATCTTGAGAAGAAGATTTTCAAAGAAATTTGCCTGAAATGCACTCCTATACTGAGCGCAGTTATGAACCCAAGAGGCCTATTTGAACAAACTTGAATTAGATCCACCCGACAATGTTGCATACTAAATATTAAAAGATTCTGCCTGCTGGATCTGGAGAAGATTTTTAAAGAAATTTGCCTGAAATGCACTAAGTTCGAATTCGAGCTTCTATAGTGAGCCCAAATATGAACCCAGGGGGCCGATTTGAACAAACTTGAATCAGATCCACCCCACAATGTTGCATACCAAATATCAAAAGATTCTGCCGGATGGATCTGGAGAAGAAGATTTTTTAAGAAGTTTGCCTGAAATGCACTAAGTTCGAATTCGGGCTCCTATACTGAGCCCAAATATAAACCCAGGGTGCCGATTTGAACAAATTTGAATCAGAACCACAATGTTACATACCAAATATCAAAAGATTCTGCCTGCTGGATCTGGAGAAGAAGATTTTTTTAATGTTTTTCCCATTGCTTACAGTGTTACAAAGTGCTGCCCCAGCACTTTTTCAAAGTCCCGAAACTGTACCCTATGATAAAACCGATGGCAATTTTGTTTAGCCAATCCTTTCTGTTGGTCTTAAGGAAGCTTCAAACCAAATTAAAATTCTCAGTGCCGTGCAGTTTTGAAGATATGGGTGTTCTAAGTGTTTTCTATTTTTAGCTCCTGCGGTTCCCACGGAGCTACGGGGGAAAAATCGGCATAATTAGGTACTTATGACCCAATGAGCCCTCACATAAAATTTGGTTCAAATCAGCCTCTCGGTTCGGAAAATAGAAATTTTGGGCGGGGCCAAAAACTTTGCCCCTCCCATAACGACGCCAAATATAGCTCATCAAACTTCTCTTGAACAAATCTGAGTCTACACCTTAAAAGGGAGCTGCATCCCATATATGGAGTCTCTGCTACTGCTGGTTCATGAGAAGAAGATTTCCAAAGATTTTGGTGCCCCTTGGGGGCATGGCACCACCCAGGAGAAGGGGCAACTTCATTTGAACAAATCTGAATTGGCATTAGGGGATAAACATTTACGTAACATTTGAATAAAATTGGGCAAGTGGTTTTGAAGGAGAAGTCGATAATGTAAAGTTAACGCCGGGCGACGACGGACGATGGACGACGGACAAAATGTAATCAGTGAAGCTCCCACTGAGCTTCGCTCAGGCGAGCTAACAAGATGGAGCTACGCCTAGACAGCTCAGCCGACGGTTACTGCTTTTAGGGGAAGCTGGATACAAGACAAGAATCCAAATGTTACTGCTGGTGACCTTAACTTTCATGATATGACAATGGGTCAAAGTCATGACATAAGGTTAGGTCACGGGTTACAATTGTGTGAAGTATGAACAAGATCTGTCACACAGATTCAGTTATATAGACCAGACAAGGGCTGTAAAAAAATATCAAAGTCTTGTTGTCTGTGACTTTGATCTTAATGGTATGACCTTGTATCAAAGTCGCAACACACCTTTGAGCCACGAGCAATAATTGTACCAAGTATGAACAGGATATGCCTATTAGATCAAATTATATGGACCAGACAAACAAAATATAGTCCACAGGCGGACAGGTGACCAATGGCCTGACAACCGAGAGGACAGACAGACGACGAACAACTTAGCATTAGGAAAATTCCATTGACATTCTGTCAGGCGGAGCTAATTTTCAGTGTTTAACAAATTATGGCCCAGACAAACAAATGTCAAAGTTTTTCTAAGTGTCACATTATCATAGAGCCTGTGACCTTGACCTTGAGGGGTATTTACCATATTATAATTCGCGACACACTGTCTTTTTGATATTACATATTGGTATAAAGTTTCATTAAAACATATTCAGTGGTTAAGAAATTATTGCCGGGACAAACAAAATTTTGACGACGGACAACTTAGCATCTGAAAATCTCCGTTGACTTTGTCAGGCGGAGCTAAAAATAGCTACAATATTTTTATAATCAGAGTCAGTTAAACAATTGTTTAGCAGCTTCCTACCGGCACTATAGACGCACCACGTGACATCGTCCGTTGTCAAAATTTTCCAAAGATGTCGCAAAGTAGAGGGAGACCACCGGAACCCGCCTCCATATATTTGACACATCATTGTGAAATTTGCTTGTGACATATTTGCGACAATTTTGGTGGACATGATTGAGGAATATATTGAGATGGTCCCCAGTGTTTACATTAGCTCGCTTGACAGGCATACTTTTATTAACAGTCATGGAAAGCATATGCCCCTTGATCTTCATGATGTTTTCGTGTACTGTATACATGTACATGACATGTGTTGGGTATTCAATCTTCATTTCAACAATCAACACAAACACTTTTGATTTAATGACTGAATATGGCAAATGCAAATGTAAGAAGACATTTGTCTGAAGCAGAAATGTGGCGGGCTGTAGGGATGGTAGAGCAAGGGGTTACCCATCGTTAGGTTGGTGAAGCCCTTGGTGTGCACCATACGGTGATCACCAGACCCTGGGCAAGATTTCAGCAGTATGGCACACCAGTAAGACATGGTGGTAGCAGAGACAGGGCAACATGTACAAGTGAAGACCGGTTTTTGATCATTCAGGCTCGCAGGAACTGCTTTGCCACAGCAACTCAGCTTCACAGTGACCTTCAGAATGCATCCAGGTTAAATGTTTCGACGCAGACTATCCGGGCAAGGTTGCACGAAGGTGGTCTCCGATCGAGAAGACCATGTATTCGCATTCTGCTCTCCCAGAACCACCGCTAGCCACGATATGATTGGGTCATGGACCGCGGTGGATGGACCGGAGAAGATTGGCGACCTGTCCCTTTCACAGATGAGTCAAGGTACATGTACTGCCTAGACCACACAGATAGGCGTTCTATGGTATGGAGAAGACCAGGGGCTGATTCCATGCAGTCAACATTGCTGAGAATGACCGCTATGTTCGGGGACAATCATGGTCTGGGGCGGCATCAGCAGGGATGGATGTATACAGCCCTGTGTCCTTGAACATGGTACATTGATTGCACATCGGAATATGGATGAGATGATTGTATGCAGGTGCAGTGGGTGATAGATTCATTCTGATGGATGATAATGCCCGTCCTCATGTTGCCCATGCTGTCGAAGAGTACCGACAGAGGGTAGGCATTGGGCGTATGGACTGGCCAGCAAGATCCCCTGACCTCAATCCAATCGAACATGTTTGGAATGAGTTGCAGCTGGCAATTTCAGCCCGTCCAGTCCAGCCAAGAAGTGTTCGGGAGCTTAGTGCCATGCTGGTCTAAGAATGGAACAACATCCCACAAAAGGACCACCTGGAACCTGATTGGGAGCATGAGAAGGCGTTGTAAAGCTGTAATTAACGGTGGTGGGGCTCATACTCGATATTGAAACCATACCAGTTCGCTCTGTCAACTTTTGGCAAATTGAAAAAATTCCTCTTTTAACAATAATACCCATTTTCCAAGGTTATCGTATTCAAAAGCTAAAAATAATGTCAAACAGAAATAAAATCTTAATTTCTGTACTTAAATCATTAAAGATATAATTAAGTAAAATAAATACTACTCAAAGTTTGTTAAGCACCAAATATTTGACGCCTCATTGTGCAATTTGCTGGCGACTATTTGCGATAATTTTGGTGGATATGATTGAGGAATGTATTGAGATGGTCCCCAGTGTTTACATTAGCTCTCTTGACACGCAAACTTTTCGTCACATTCGTGGAAAGCATGTATACCTTGATTTTCATGATGTTTCTGTGTACTGTCTACATGTACATGACATGTGTAGGTTATTGGGTATTCAATCTTCATTTCAACACGAACCCTTGTGATTTAATGATTGAATATGGCGAATGCAAATGTAAGAAGACATTTATCTGAAGCAGAAATGTGGCGGGCTGTATGGATGGTGGAGCAAAGGGCTACCCATCGTCAGGTTGGTGAAGCCATTGGTGTGCACCATGTGGTCATCACCAGGACCTAGGCAAGATTCCAGCAGTATTTCACACCAGTAAGACAGCATGGTGGTGGCAGAGACAGGGCAACATCTGCAGCTGAAGACCGGCTTTTGATCATTCAGGCCCGTAGGAGCCGCTTTGCTACAGCAACCCAGCTTCGTAGTGACCTTCCGAATGCATCCGGGATGCACTCTGTCCTATGATCAGTTTCCACTGTAAACACTTAATACAGAACCCCTCTTTCGTATGGAACGCCACAGCTGCATTATGTGGCGCCCTCCTAATATATGAATATCGTTCGTTCGTCAATATATGCTTATCGTTCTCAATATGTGCATATCATTTGTCTTTATATGATTATAGTTTGTCATTATATGCCTATCATATGTATAGATTGTCTTTTGTCTTTGTATGCTTATAGGATTGTAATTCAAACTATGCCTACCGTTCTTCAATATACGCATATCATTTATCTATATATTCTTATAGTTTGTCTTTATACGCCTATAGGTTGTCTTTATATGCTTATCAAATGTCTAGATATGCATATCGTTTGTCCAATATATGCATATCAGTTGCCTTTATATTCTTATCAAAAAGCTATATATGCATATCGTTTGTCAATATATGCATATCGTTTGTCAATATATGCATATCGTTTGTCTTTATATGCATATTGTTGTATATTATATGTATATCAGTTGTCTATATATGCATACCGTTTGTCTTTATATGGTTATACTTTGTCTTTATATGCATATAATTTGTCAATATATGCTTATCGTCTGTTGATATATGACTATAGTGTGTCTATATATGCGTATCATTCGACATTATAAGCATATACTTCGACATTATATGACATTTCATTGTAGTATGCAGCGTTGAAATCGTGGAATTAAAATTGAAATTCTATTGGCGGAGTTATTTTTCACCGTTTGATATTATGCAGATACTATCGACTGCAGGACTGCTATGATTGAATTACAACCTCAACAACAGAACTAGGTGTGAAAACTTAGAGAAATATTGAAAGATTATGTTGGAATAACTATTTAAATTGGTACTTTCTTTTTAGTATGTTGCGTTAAAAGAGCGGAATTAAAATTGGAATTCTGTTCGCGGAATTATTTTTCACCGGTTGAAATCATGCAGATACTATCGACTGCAGATCAATATTGCTATGATTGAATTATAAACTCAACAACAGAAGGTGTGAAAACTTATTAATATTGAAAGATTATGTGGGAATAACTATTTAAATTGGTACTTCTTTTTCGTTCCACATCCTCATGTAGTATATACTGTTTTTTCTACAATCCCTGCCTCTGCGCTCGAAATTATGTCACATGACCAGGGTAAAGCTGCGTTAGCAGCGATTGACATGGAAACTTTGTACCCAAGATTTGAAGCAGAACGGATCTCGGGTATAGTTGTAAGACAGCTTTTAGATGACCATCTGCAAAGATTTGGAATATCAACAATAGGAGATAGATTCAGATTTAGAGCCGAAGCATCAAGATACATGCAATGTACAGTGACATTCGGGGTCATTGTAAACGGGTCAGGGAAAACCGAAAACAGCAGATCTAGTGTAAATTTTGACCCTGTAGACCGATCGGTGTTTCTGAGATCGATTGATGTTCCCGAATTAAATAAGCTGTGATCGCAATTCACCAGGAATGAAAGGTTCTGGGGACGCCCAAAAATCAGTTCGTCCAGTATCAGTATCAGGTCGGGTCCCACTAAACACCCTAAATCACCCAAATGCACCCAAATTCCCATACAATATTACCCAGGTTTGGGAACTTTACGCCCCAGGAGGTTTCGGCTCCGAAAAGTTTCGACCTTGGGAAGTATCAGTCACCACTAGTGGGAAGTTTCAGCCTCGAGAATTCAGTCTCTATCACTATATCAGTGACGTACCGGCAGCCAGAATGGGCACCCCCTCTCCGCTTCAACACTAAACAGGTCGGGGATTTTTATTATAGTCCAATCGGGCTGTACATTTCGATAGTAAACGCGACATTTCACGAAAAACCTCAAATGGAGAAAAATGCCAGAAAAGATTCAATACCGGAGTCAGCACACACAGGCCTTAAAACTTCTCACTGGGCCTTCACATGCAGTCTATAATTTCTTTCTTCTTTAATTTTGACAATAATTCGACTGAAATTTCAATTTTGAACTTTTAATTCAAAGTTTAAAAAATAACTGTTGGGGAAGCTGGAGGAGGGTTGTGGATGAGGTGGGGGGGGGGGGGGTGGTAAAGAATAAACAGCTTCAAAATGCAGTATTGGGTTTACTGCTGAATTGGAAGGAATAGTTGCAGCCTTATTCATTTTCTCTGAAGGAAACTCATTTTCTAATTTTGTTAGGGTCAAGAGGGGGTCATGCTAAAAATTTCAGGTCTGGAAAGCCCCTTTTGTCACACCACAAGGGATAATTGGAAACATTTTAACTTTATCAGGCAAATTGAAAGGAAAAGATAAGACAGTAACTGTTACCAGGATGAAATAAATCCTGATCCTTTTTCTATGGAAATTAGCAAGATTTTAACACTCTCCAAACCACAAATGTTCTCCAAAATAATAACCCTTTTCAGACAAATCATGAACCATCCCCCTATCCACTCTTATTCCTTAGTTAGTTTGGGTAACGTTTTGTGTGTTTTTTTTTTTGTTTTTTTTTTTGCTCTTTTTTGCATAACATCACAAAAATCATTCTTTTAAAAAAATATTTTAAAACTAAAATAAAATTGACTGTTATGCTCATACCCAGTCGCCGAGTAATAAAGTCTCACTTTCAAAATTGTTTTTTTCAACATTTGGAATAATAACTTGGGTGGGGTTGAAAATGTACAAATACATATGATAGAACTGCTGTATATTTATGTCTGCAACCAGTTGAGTGCAAAGACTGGTGTTTGTTGGGTTTAATAATTAGTAAATTGTTTTGTTTTGTTTGGGGTTATTTTCGGGGGGGGGGGTTAATAAATAAGCTTTGTTATGGAAGAAATTACCAACTAGTCCTGGCATTTCACTGGGCAGGTTGGGTAATAATAAGTTTATAAACAAATCCTTGTGCTGGTAGTTATAAGAAAAAATCATCAAAGTTCAAAACAAATGCAATGAAATTATTGAATTTATTCCTGCTAGCGCTTTCACCGCTCTCTCTGTGGATCTTCAGGCATTTTTACTTTTATAAAAAAAAAATGCCGGTACGTCACTGATACAAGTGATAGAGACTGAATTCCCGAGGCTGAAA
The DNA here is from genome assembly GCA_031216915.1 of Pictodentalium vernedei. NCBI lineage: Eukaryota > Metazoa > Mollusca > Scaphopoda > Dentaliida > Dentaliidae > Pictodentalium > Pictodentalium vernedei. Next base: position 12,116,403 of record CM062288.1, on the reverse strand, counting down.
CTTTCCACTAGCGGTGGCCGAAACTTCCCAAGGTCGAAACCTTTCGGGGCCGAAACTTCTCGAGGCTAAAGTTCCCAAACCCAGGTTGTTAATGTTGTATGGGCATTTGGGTGTATTTGGGAGATTTAGGGTGTTTAGTGGGACCCGTCCTGATACTGATACTGGACGAACTGATTTTTGGGCGATACCTTTCATTCCTGGTGAATTGCGATCACAGCTTATTTAATTGGGGAACACCAATCGATCTCAGAAACACCGATCGGTTTACAGGATCAATGTTTATATCAGATCTGCTGTTTTCGGTTTTCCCTGACCCGTTTACAATGACCCCGAATGTCACTGTACATTGTATGTACCTTGATGCTTCGGCTCTAAATCTGAATCTATCTCCTATTGTTGATATTCCTAATCTTTTCAGATGGTCATCTAAAAGCTATACCCGAGATCCGTCCTGCTTCAAATCTCGGATACAAAGTTTCCATGTTAATCGCTGCTAACGCAGCTTTGACCTGGTCCTGCGACATAATTTTGAGCGCAGAGGCAGGGATTGTAGAAAAACTGTATATACTACATGGGGATGTGGAACGAAAAAGAAAGTACCAATTTAAATAGTTATTCCAACATAATCTTTCGATATTTCTCTAAGTTTTCACACCTAGTTCTGTTGTTGAGCTTGTAATTGAACCATAGCAGTCCTGCAGTCGATAGTATCTGCATAATATCAACCGGTGAAAAATAACTCCGCGAATAGAATTTCAATTTTAATTTCACGATTTCAACGCTGCATACTATAATGAAATGTCATATAATGTCGAAGTATATGCATATAATGTCGAATGATACGCATATATAGACAAACTATAAGTATATATCAACAGACGATAAGCATATACTGACAATGATATGCATATATTGACAAATGATATGCATATAAAGAAAAACTATAACCATATAAGAGCAAACGGTATGCATGTATAGACAACTGATAAGCATATAATATACAACGATATACAAATATTATTTATTTATTTATTGGCGTTTAAGGTCACATACTTATGCACAATGGCTAATCGTGACCGTGACAGTTTTACGGGTGGAGGAAGCCGGAGTACCCGGAGAGAACCACCGAGCAACGACGAGCAGCTGTCAGCTCTCCAACATCGTAACTCTGAACTCTGCACCGCAGCACAGGCAGGGTTAGATTGGTTGAAGACATGCGCACCATCGACGTGCAGTACGCCTCAGTACACAGCATCATCGTGCCCCCATGTAGGCAATCGGGGTGAAGTGTCTTGCCCAAGGACACAACGCGGTTGCCGCAGGTGGGATTCGAACCGAGGACCTCTCGGCTTGCAGCCTGCACCTCTACCAACTGAGCCACCGCGCCCCCAACGATATACAAAAGACAAACGATATGTTTATATTGATGAACTATATGCATATATAGTTTTCTGATAAGCATATAATGACAAACGGTATGCATATATAGCTTTCTAATAATATAAAGACAAACGATATGCATATATTGACAAACGATATGCATATATAGCTTTCTGATAAGAATATAAAGACAACTGATATGCATATATTGAGAAACGATATGCATATATTGACAAACGATATGCATATCTAGACATATGATAAGCATTTTAAGACAAACTATAGGCGTATAAAGACAAACTATAAGAATATATAGATAAATGATATATTGAAGAACGATACGCATAGTTTTAATTACAATCCTATAAGCGTACATAGACAAACGATACGCATATATTGACGAACGATATGCATATCTACACATATGATAGGCATATAAAGACAAACTATAATCATATAAAGACAAATGATATGCACATATTGAAGAACGATAAGCATATATTGACGAACGATGTGCATGTATTTGGAGAGCGCCACATAAGGCAGCTATGGCGTTCCATACTTTCGCCGTATGTGCCTGTGTACTGCATGTGCTGTGCGCACATTCTGCATTTTCACAAAAGCACAGATCTGAACATCTAATGTATGCCCTCTGCATGTAATGTGTGTACGTGCACTCTCTCACAGCCACCGCTTGGTGCGATCAACAGACTGTTTATGTGTGAGGTTACAATAAAATGTTTCGTGCAAACATCGCCTCCAAACCCCCTGGCCACATTTGGTGTGGAGCATATTTTCAATTTGAAAAACATTCATTCAAGTTTATTATTGATTTCCACTTGCTAACTAACCCCCATCCCCAAATGTAGTTAGTAGAAGTATCATTTCTTCCTATTTCAAAATTTAACCCCTCCTGTCTATGGCTGCTTAATGTGTGCTTTTTACATTCTGCGGTGTGAGAAACAGTCATTGAACAGGGATTTTTCTTTATTTTGGCAGGTGTGATGGTCAAATAAATGAGAAATATCCTGTTTCAGGCTGTGTTTTGATTCAAATGTTGTTTTGATGAGATGCACAGGAGGTTTTTACTCCATGAAAGCAATTCCGGAGTGACACTGCTTGATTTTTCTTTGTTGAAATAACTATTTTCCCTTATTTTTGAACAGATTCGAACTGTAGCTACATTAATACCCTTGGTTGCTGGACACCTCTGGGCAACTTTCGAATCTTATTTTGGAGAAAAGCTATGCTTTGAAGTGTTTTTCGTACACAAGATCGCAATTACTACATTTTTGGCAATTTCTAGATGCACAAAATCATTTCACTGCAAGAAACTGCTCCTCTCATATTGACAACATTCACTAGGTTAACATTTCCATTTTCGCAATCAAACTTGCATTCCTTGGGGTTAATCGGTAATAGCTTGGTCCACTATACGTGCTGTGTTATACACAAAGAGAGGCTGTCACAAAAATGTAGAAATCTGTCATATGAAAGATTTTGTGTGCTTCCTCTGTCCATGGTCTTTAATTTGTCATTTTTTCTTACCCAGTACTACTAATAACCACCACAAAAACTTGCATCCTGTTCATGTAGAAGGTAATATGCCATCCTCTGTTATAAACCAATAAAGAAAGACACTTATAGCAGTTTATAAGACTGTTGCATTAGGAAGATTTCAATTAAAATAAGTTGTTGGACCTGGCTAGAATGAGCCACTATCCTGATCATATCCAGGTAAATGTCAAACAAGTGGAGATGAGTGGATTTGGCATGTGGCTCAATGTACTATGTAGACATGATACTTGAGAATGTGGGTCAAATGAAGAAAAGTTGTGATATTGTACAGAACTGAGAGACTCCAAAGTGAATGATTTTATTTGGGAATATTCTCTTTTTTATGATTTATGATTACCATAACAGCCTATTCCTAAAACCAACATCTTTTCAGATCTCTACTATGTTAGTGGTCTCTGTAAAACGGCTACACTGCCCCCCCCCCCCCCCCCCCGTCCTCACCTTGTCGAGGCCCGGAAGTGTGGTGGGAGGGGCAGTATAGCCATCTCACAGAGACTATCTGGTTCGCCGCAGACACAAAGCCCACTAGGCATATTTCATTAATAGTAAAACTTCATTTTGCAACTTCTAGCTTTTGTAAGCTTGGGGAGAACGACCCCAAACCCCCCCCCCCCCCCCCCCCCGCCAAGCCATGCAAAGGGAGCGAATTTTAGCCCTCCTGCATTTGTAAGAATACCAGGCCTGATACGGTGTACTTCTACAGTAAATTGTACTTTATCCAAACACCTTTATGAAACAAAATTAAATTTTTTTTTTATTTTGTGAATAATAGAAGGGTTAATGTTTTTGACTTTCATTTCTCTGAGAATAACTTTTTGACTTTGATAGTTTATATAGCTACTCTGTTGGTATACTAATGCAAAATGATGACAGTTTGAGGACAACAAATTCATTAGGCTTTCCCAAACCCAGTTTGGGAAAGACTCTTGTTATTCTTCTTTTTCAAAATTTTTCTTCTCTATTTTTTTTTTAATTTTTTTTTTCCTCCCTGAATTTTGTCTGTTGAACTGCTCAAAAACAAGCTGTACGATTTGATCAAATTTGTCATACTTGTGTAATGTCATAACATCTAGTGAAATGCGGTATCGTCATATCTGTGAAAAAGCGTATTTTCAAAACATTCTGTCAAAACCTTCAAAATTTCACCATTTTTCGAATGTCTCAGAATCGTTTACAGTTATTTAGCTCAAATGTTTCACACATTTAGAGCATAATATCATACACCACAATCACTACTCAAATCTTTCAACATTAACCCCCACTGGCCAAAAATGACATGAATATAGATTTTTTCTTCAAAATTGACCAACTTCAAGGGCAAATTTCTCTAATTACAAGGTTGTTGTAACAATTATTTTGGTAAGTTTAGGTGGCGATTTACTCCATTTTTGATTGCTTGAGCTCTGAATGTTGTCTATAGCTGCTTGCAGCGGTCAAAGTATGACAAAGTTTGTTCTATATGTTATTATTAAATGTTTAACCCTTGGCAGATTTGAGACTTCCCATAAGGGTACTGTCAGAATAATTGTTATTTTCGCCAACTTCAAGGGCAAATTTCTCTAATTACAAGGTTGTTGTAACAATTATTTAGGTATGACTAGATGCAACAATGATTGTGGAAGAAAGTTACTGTTTACTTCTTAATCTCAGATTTAACCCTCAAGCACAATGAGGGCGAGAATATGAGTACCGTTTGAAAATGCCAAAATTAGCCTTCTTTGGTTGCTTTTTCTATCATTTTGGAAAGGGTTAATTTCAAACACTTTTCATGTACGTATTCACAATTGACTACCGAGCATATTTGCTGTTGTAAGTTTGGTGGTAAAGTTTAACCCTATCCCATTCCGGTTGCATAAAAGTAGGCACCGTCAAAAAAAACTCCAATCTTTGAGAATTTGGTACGTTCAGGTGGCGATTTACTCCATTTTCAGTTACTTGAGCTCTGAATGTTTTCTATAGCTGCTTGCAGCAGTCAAAGAATGACAAATTTCGTTTTGTATGTTGTTATTAAAAGTTTAGCCCTTGGCAGATTTGAAACTTCCCATAAGGGAACTGTCGGAATAATTGTTATTTTCGCCAACGTTTACATGCACTTTGTCAGCATTGGAGCCATATTGTCTCAAAACCTTTTCCAAGAGAGGATTGGGCCTTCATCCAAGAAGAATTTTGCTGTTATATATTTTATTCAAAGTTTTAACCTTCACCCAGTTTTCGGGCTTTGAATTTGAGTGCCCTAAAATTCTTCATAAAATTGGCTAATTTGAAGCTCACTTTTCTTCCATTTTAGAAAGGAATATCGAAAAATGATTTACATGTTCGTATTTACAATTGCCTACCGAGTATATTTGCTGTCGTTTGTTTGGTTGTAAAGTTTAACCCTATGCTCGTTCTGTTTGCATAAAGATAGGTGCAGTCCAAAAAAACTCTCGTTTTTCAGAATTTGGCAAGTTTAAGTTAATTACACCCAAACCGTCCTCTGGCCAAACCGTCCTCTGCAATTTGACCCAAACCGTCCGCTACATTTTGACCCAAACCGTCCGCTAATACACCCAAACCGTCCTCCAGTGAAAATAAGTTAAAAATGAAAAGAAAATTGAATGTTTCTATAATTTTTTTAACATGTTGAATAAACTTTGAAACTATTATTGTGAGAACATATTTTTTCAGTTTACATTTGATTGTATTTTAGTAGAAGTTCTTTGATTTTTGATTGTGAAAACACAAGCTGAGTTCAGTTAACCAATGGTCACCCACCGTTTGGTATTTTAATTATTACTAATTATAGTAATTACAAAGATTGTACAGGCGTTGTTGTTTTTAGACAATGTCTTTGTCTGAATGATTGTAATTTAAAACAGTTCAACTAGTCGACAGCAATGCCTTCAGTGTGACTCTTGTAACAGATGGCAACATCGTCTTTGCCAAACTGGCATCACACAGACTTTTTATCGCCGGCACTTCCTTATCTGCATTATAGCCACATTTCAAGTGAGTTTCAGCATTTGGAAGAACAAGCATCAGGGACAGCTTTAGATCAACTCTTCACATATGCCGAAAATCAATGGGTTTGTTCGACGGAGTGGCCATTACATACTTGGTGAGTATTTGGACTAACTGTGCGCACTAACAACGATTGTGAAGGGTGGCACAGACGTTTCAATGCTGCCGCTGGCCGTAGAAATTTGCAGTTCTTTTTGCTTGTGGAGTTCCTCCATAAAGAAGCCAGTTACCTTCCATCTGTGAGAAACTTTCTGAACTGGGGTCAGCTGGGCCGCCATGTTAACCCCAAAACTAAAAAAATCAACAAAGCTTTAGAAGTGATATGGAGAGAATATGAACTCAAAGAAAAGACACCGAGACAAACTCTGTCTGCTGTAGCAATTCTAATTAGCAAATCATAAAAGGAACATTGATAATGTGTTTTACAACTATTGTTATTTTGTAACCGTTAATGTATTGGACATGTGCCTGTTTAAAAATATTATTTTCTGTTATCATGCATTGAAAATCACTGCCGGTAATTTTCAATGCATGATAACAAAAAATTATATTTGTAAACAGAATCTCCCCCCCCCCCCCCCCCCCCCCCATCCCGTAAAGAAACAATGCCTGTTTAAAAATATTATTTTCTGTTATCATGCATTGAAAATCATTGCCGGTAAAATTTAAACAGAATCCCCCACCCCCGTAAAGAAACAATGCCTGTTTTAAAAATCTTATTTATATAAGGTAAGATATCACAAATATTGTTTTGTTATCGTGTATTCATGTCCTATAACCATTATTATGTTTTTGTAAAAAAAATCTTTTGAAACGTAGTTGAAAATTAAAAAATAAATAAAATCAATAAATGTACAGAGAAGAGCTACAAAACAAGTGCCCAGCCTTAAACACCTGTCATACCCAGAGCGACTCAAAAAGCTGAGACTACCAACCCTGGCATATAGAAGACACAGAGGCGACATGATTGAAGCCTATAAAATCCTATCCGGAATCTATGACCCAAATGCATCCACCAACATACTTACTCTGAGTCACGGAGTAACCTCCCTGTCTGAGTGGAAACAGAACAACTAGAGGGCACCCGCTGAAACTAAAGAAACAGAGATGTAAACTCGAGTCTACTAAACACTACTTCTCCAATCGTATAATCGACACGTGGAACAGCTTACCAGGAGATGTTGTTACAGCTAGAAACTTGGCACAGTTTGAGAAGAAACTAGATAGATTTTGGCAATCCCAACCAGTTAAATTTGACCACGATGAGCCACTAAGTAACCGAACCGGAAGGGTTTCTAGACAATCGTACCCACGGCAACTCGTACCAGTCAAGTCGTACCCAAAATTGGACGACTCGTACCCATTTTCGGCTGGACAACTCGTACCCACAATTGGACAACTCGTACCCATGGTTGGACAACTCGTACCCATGGCTGGTCAACTTGTACTTGGTGTTTAATTGTATGGGCGAAGGCCGTTAATGGCCTAAGAACTATAGAAGCAGGGTTTTTGCTTTTGTTTCATCCGTTTAAGGTGCTATAATAGTAATGGAAATCAGTTTACTTTGAAATTCCTTCGTCAGATATTCCATGAATATGAATGAAATATACACAAAGTTTACGTCTAAATGACGGCTGTAATACACAGAACAGGAAACATATATTCATTGGCCGTACTTTGTTGATAGCAGGCACCAGTGGTTCCTGAAAGTCTGCAATCGTATTCGTTCGAGAACTGGCGTGAATGACACCCCCCCCCCCCCCCTCCAACCCCGACACCCGGTTTCTGTGCATCAGTTTTGGGAAATAGAGTACTGGCAAAAACTAAAAGGCCTCTCATCTAGACCTAGGCTCTGCAAATTATCAGGGTGAAAACCATAGCCTTCGTCGCATTAACTCTTGCCTTTCCTAATAAATAATGTCACTCTCCACCTTTACATTATTTTTCGTGTGGCAAAGTTACATCACTGGTGAGGCGCCACTCCGGTCAGGCGAGAAAGGATTTCATTGTAAATTGAGAGTCCAACCGGATTTTGTACTTGAAGCGCAGCACATTTACCCGCTGGGAAGAAAAACGACAAACAATGACCAGTGATTGACTGAATCAAGAAGATCACAAATGATGTTCATTTAAAAAAAAATCTGGTTAAAAAGCTCTAATACATCTCTCTCTATGAGTCCACCAGCTCGCATCAACTGATTTCTGTCGGAAATTTTATGGTCAATACCGACACACCTGAAAACTCGACAGTCATTTAATTTAGACTTACCCGGCAGTGCCAGGTGTGAGATCACGAAGAATTATTTTCTATAGTCTATTACCTTATGACATATGATCGATCCGCAAGTATACAGAAGAAGTCTCCTTGGCTACGAATCGAAATTAAGTATTTTTATTGTTTACTAATCATATATATTTCATTTTCAGGTTATTTTATTCAACTTTGTGGGGAGGTAGTTTAGTATAGTAACTGGGACAAAGTTAGGAGGTCTTAAATAAAACTGTGAGCGCTAAGTTGTCGAACGGTTCGTCGTGTTGCCTTTTGTCGCGTGTTTACAGTTTTCCCTGTCCGATCGCGTAATTTTGTTTTGATGATGGCGAGCAAGTCTGTTCAGACGGAGGTAAGTATGGAGGTAAATACGTGTAATATCGCGGTCCAGGTCAACGGTGCCAACGGGGTAAGTATTGGTGTGCAGACAGAGATCACTGGGGGTGTCGGTCAGAGCCGGGTTGGTGGGGCCACCGATGGCGATATTGGGCTTGAAGTTTGTAAACAGTGTTCTATGATGTATGGGGTCTGTCGTTCGATGGGATATGGAGAGGTATGTGCAAACTGTCAGGAAATCCTCCGCCTACTTGAGACAATTGTTAAGTTTGAGGGGGAGATTGCTGAGTTGAAGGGAAAACTTGGTAGGGCGGGGCTGTCTGGAGTTACGCCTGTGAAAGTAGCTTTCCGAGAAGGATGGATGGTTGTCGGTGGTTCCAAGAGGAAACATGGGGGTAGAACCTTTGATGTGAATGAGGTAGGTGATGAGGTGGGAGCTGCTAGAAAAGTACGTAGGACAGATGAGGGGGGCCCAGGCCGGAGCAATGCTGTAAAGCGTTTGGCGTGGACTATCAAAAGTGGTAGGAAAGGGGGGCCAGAGAAGCAGGTAGATAGGGGTGTAAAGCCCAAAGGCAGTGGGGAGTGCAGCACCAGAAACAGATTTGATGTGCTCGATTCGGAAGAGTCAGAGGAGGGGATGGAGGTAGTTGCAACAGATAGTAGCTTGGGGTCTAGGCCAGGAAAAAGGAGGAGGGATCCGGAGGAAGACCAGGGGAGTAGTCCAGGTAGTTCAGGGCCTGGAAAGAGACGGAGGGACAAGGATAGGAGTAATCCTAGGTCAAAGATACCGATACCGATAGCGATTCCGAGTGGGGCTGTTGGAGAGGAAGAGGACGCTGTAAACAATAGGAGACTAGAGGAGATAAATAGGGCGAGGGCCAAAAGTAAGTTGGTGGTTACGGGAAGTAGCATAGTTCGGGGGATCGACAAGGTTGTCTGTGGTCCGGACAGTAAAAATAGAACAGTTCTGTGCTTTCCGGGGGCTAAAGTGGAGGACCTGAGGGATAGAGTGGACGGTATTGTAGCTGGGTCGGGGCCTGATCCGGTAGTGGTATTACATGTGGGGTCCAATAACATCAGGGAGAGGAAATCAGTTCGTTTGGTGGACACATACAAGGACCTAATTAGTAAGCTACTTACCAGGAATGCTCGGATCATCGTTTCAGGGGTGCTCCCCGTTATGGGTGGTGGGAAAGAGAGGAACTCGCGGATTATGGCACTAAACGAGGAGCTGGAAGAGCACTGCAAAAACTTGGGAATACATTTCATTGACCACTGGGATTCATTCTGGGGACAAGGAGAGTTGTATGGGCGAGATGGATTGCATTTAAGTAGGATGGGTACAGACCTGTTGGGCCAAAAAAATTTAAAGGTGGCTGGGCCTTTTTTGGAGAAAAGGGGGGTAGGGGACCACAGCCGATAACCCAGAGGGGCACAAATGCTGGGAACATAGGAAGAACAACAAACATGCACAACACAGGGACATACCAGGGGTATAATAATGTGCCAGTGATGACAAAAAAAACAAAGATTCATTAAGTTTGGGTACTGCAACATCCAGGGTCTGCACAAGAAAGTAAGCGAAATATCAACAATGATGGACGAAGGAGACTTCGATATAATGGGTCTAAGTGAGACGTGGATACGACGGGATGAGCGGGTTGATCAGATGAAGGGTTGCGTGTGGATAGGAGCTGGGCGAACTGAGGGTCAGAAACGGGGTGGGGGTGTTGGCATCTACGCTAAAGAGGAATTACAGCCCTCATTGATTACAGATCTCACAGAAGCAAGGACTCAGATTCCAGTATCCAACGAAATAGTCTGGGCAAAAATCAAGTTAGGAAGCAGGAGTGTTGCCGTTGGTGTTGTATACTTAGCAGTGGAGGGAAGTAAGCCCGAGTGGAATGATTCAATATATACAACTCTTAGATCGAATATCACAGAGCTTGAAAGCAGAGGGTTCAGTATTGTCCTAATGGGGGACTTCAATGGGCACATCGGGGATAAGGAGGAGGGCATACAGGGAGGTGATAGGAAAATTAACACGAATGGGAGGAAGATGTTGGACCTATCAAAAGAGCTTGGTTTAAAGATCCTGAACAGGGATGCGAAATGTAAGGGTAAATGGACCTGAGAGAGGAACGATAAGAAAACAATAATTGATTATATACTCACTGACGTTAGCGTATGGAGGGAGGTTATAGATGTAGAAATAGATGACGAGGGAGAAAATGACTTGGGTAGTGATCACAACCTGATAACAGTTAAGATTATGGGCAAAAAGACGAATAGAGACAGAAATACCTTTAAGGAAGTTTGGGGACTAAAACAAGGAGCCGACTGGAAGCAGTTTCGGGAAAAACTAAAACCAAGTCTTGAATGTATACCTAGGGATGCAAATGTCCAGAGTATTTCAGATGGCATAGTAAATAGCCTAACAGAGGCAGGGAAGGATTGTATAGGAAGGGTGAGGGTCCCAACGAGAGAGCTCGGATACAGGGTTAACGAGGGACTGAAAAAGGCTATAAAAGAAAGGAAGGTAAAATGCGCTGCTTACAGAAGAAGTAGGAAGCTTAAAGGGGTGGATAACAATGACACGAGACTAATGAAAGGAGAATATGAACTGGCACGGAAAAAGGTGAATGAGATAAAGAATAATAATAGGAAGGAGCGCAATTGCAGTCTTGCCAGAACAATAAAGAAAACGGGGTGTTCGAGCTCAAACGTATTTTGGAACTGGGTAAATAAACGGGGGAAAAGTAGTGTGCAGAGTATCAAAGTGGATGGGGAAAGTACAGAAGATAAAGGCCGTATCGCTTCAGAGTTAGTCAAGCACTGGGAAAAGATAAACGATAGGCGATGGGGCAGTGGGTCCCCACCAAAAAGAAATACACTGGTGGAGGAGAACCTATCTAATCGTGTATGTAGCGAAATAACGGCAGAAGAAGTGCGGAACGTGGTCTCGGAATTAAAAAATGGTAAAGCGGGAGGGACTGATGAAATTCCGAACGAATTCCTCAAAAATGGAGGGGAGGCACTTATTGAAGTCCTGACAAACCTTTTCAACCTGGCTCTGCGAAAGCAAAAGGTCCCCAGAGAGTGGAGGGAAAGTAAGGTGTCGTTCATACACAAAAAGGGGGATAAGGAAGTTCTAGATAACTATAGGGGGATATCAGTTAGTAGTAACATCGGAAAAGTATTCTGTAAGGTCATATACGGTCGACTTGAGGAAGTTATTGAAGAGAAAGGTTTTTTAGGAGAAATTCAAAATGGTTTCAGGAAAGGTCGAAGAGTCACTGATCACCTATTTACACTCACCCAACTGATAGAATCAACAAAGGCTGAAAAGAAAAAGATGTTTCTGGCATTTCTAGATGTGAAAAAAGCGTACGACCGAGTGTGGAGGGAAGGTATGTGGCGAAAGCTCGAGGGCATCGGACTGGGGGGTGACTTTGTGGGAATCATGAAAGTACTGTATACAGATGTGCAAAGCCAACTCAGTCTAGGGAGTATCACTACAAAACGAGTCCCTATGGACATAGGCCTCAAGCAGGGGTGTATCTTTTCACCGATTTTGTTTGCATTGTATGTTAAAGATTTAGGGGACGAACTAATTCAGAGTGCGGAGGGGGTAAATGTTGGAGACATAAAGGTACCAGGCTTATTCTTTGCGGACGACATGGTATTAATGTCTAGAACTGAACAGGGGCTAGAGAAATTGCTGGAAATTGTTGGTAGATATGGGAACACTTGGCGGCTCGAACTAAATGAAAATAAAAGCAAGGTAATACCCGTTGGACGCAAGGTAGATATGACGAAGAGATGGAGAGTGGGGGAGTTCTCAATCCCCGAAGGGGAAAGCAAACAAATCACTGTAGGAGAAACGGGAGAGTATGAGTATCTAGGGGTAAGCATAAATATAACGGGAAGAGGGGTGTACAGAAATTACTCAGCCAAACTGATTCTGAAGGGGAAAAGAATTCTGAACCAACTAAAACTTTTAGGGAAAAATAGTTTCAACAAGGTCTTTGTGGGGAAAACACTGTGGGAGAGGGTGGGTTTACCAAGTATAACGTATGGCACGGACGTGATTCCATTAAACCAAACCGTTATTAAGAAGTTGGAAAGTACTCAGAATGATGCCGGCAGGTGGATAACAGGGTCGAGTAATGCTGCAGCTTTGGAAGCAGTAAGGGGGGAACTTGGGTGGATGAAAATCAAGGACAGGGTAGATTTGGGAGAACTGTGTTACTTTAACTACTTGAGAAACCTGCCTGACAACCGGTGGTGCAAATTGATGCTCGATACCATTTGGAATTCTAATATAGATACGGGGTGGTCAAAACATGTGAGGGAACTAATGGACAATTACTCTATAGAGGTCACAAACATAGAAGTAGGAATGAAAGAAGGCAAAAGGTTTGTCAAAGAGAGAGTCATGGAAGATTGCAATCGAAACTGGCGAGCATGGGTTAGCGTGAAAAGATCACTGCAGGGGTTACAATATAAAGAAAAGCCAGCTTTTGAGAAGTACCTAGATGGCACCTTTGGAGGGTCACTGCTGTTCAAACTGAGATCAAGATCACTGGAGCTTCGGGGAAAAATTGGGAGAGATGGAGAAAAGGGATGCCAAATGTGCCACTCTGGAGTAGTGGAGACCCTGGAACATTTTCTCTTGGAATGCCCACAGTATATACCTCATAGAATAAAATTTACTGGAAGAATAATGCAGAAGTGGGGTGAAGAAACAAAGGATAGATGGCTGAAGGGGGACACGAGGGAGAGGGTAGGAATGCTTATTGAAGAAATTGAAAAAGAGGAAGTGAGGGACACTATTAAGCAGTTTATATCTGAATGCTGGGAGGAGAGGAGGGGAAGAGGGGGTGGGGTGCAGGGGGAATGATGGCCTTCTCTTATGAGGACCGCGACAAATCAGCGGCTGGCCAAAGAGTTATTATTAAAGTCGATTGGTGTTTAATTTTCTTCCAATTATCTGTGCATATTATTATCGCCAATTAAGTTAATCTTCCAGTTGGGAGGTGTGTTTTTCTAACAGTTATCTTCCATGACAATCATGAAAATTAAATGGTAATTAGCATTTTTGTAAGGTTTGCAATTAGATTATAAAAGTGAATCTCTCTCTCTCTCTCTCTCTCTCTCTCTCTCTCTCTTCTCTCTCTCTAGGCACCTGACTCTCGTTCCTCGACCGATCGAAACAAAAATTGGCACAGGTCTATATAGATGTAATTTGACCAGGCGTCCGACATCGCGTTAATCCTTCAACTAATGAAGGGGTGGGTTAGGGTGGGGGAATGAGCCCCGATTGCATCTGATTTTGCATTAACCCTGCAACATGTGAACTGCGGGGTATGACTACCAGTACAACAAAATATTACGTAGAAAAGCCCTCAGAAGTTTAACAAAGAGCCAAAGATTACCCGGTTTTGGGGGGGGGGGGGAGTGGGAAGGGGAGGGGGGCGTCTCCCGTATCTACACCACCGTATTAATATATAATTTAAATATTTCCTGTTTCCTTCGAATTGCTCTCTTGATGAAATGTCCATACCGGCGAAATTGACTTTCGGCGAAGTCTGTTCAGACTGTTCTGCTGAGATAAATGCTAAAAATGGAAAGTTTTTGCCTTTCTGCACACCCATTGAAAGCAGACACAAATCTTATCAAGTCCTTTGGCCAATATTCGCCTTCGCCCATACAATTAAAGACCAGGTACATGTTGACCAACTGTGGGTGCGAGTTGTCCAGCCTTGGGTACGAGTTGTCCAACTGTGGGTACGAGCTGTCCAGCCGAAATTGGGTACGAGTCGTCCAATTTTGGGTACGACTTGACTGGTACGAGTTGCCGTGGGAACGAGTTGTCCTGATACCACCGGAAGCCTAGCAAATATATATGTAGATAGTGTACAGATCAATTATGTAGATAATGTACAGATTGATGATACAGATCTGAATATAGAGGCAGATGATGCCTGCGTTCAGTTATCACCTAAAGTAACCCTAAGGTAAGGTATAAATAAACAACCAGTTTTATGTTATTATTCTACCACTCTTCTCTCCCGTTCGCTCTTTCCCTGGAGGGCGGTTTGGGTCAAATTGCTCAGAGGACGGTTCGGTCGCTGTGGAGGACGGTTCGGGTTAGATTGGAGGACGGATTGGGTCAAATTGCTAGAGGACGGTTCGGCCAGAGGACGGTTTGGGTGTTTCCCGTTTAAGTGACGATTTACTCCATTCCTAATTGATTGAGCACTGAACGCTTTCTATAGCTGTATGCAGCAGTCATAGTATGACAACTTTTGTTTTATATGTCATTATTAAAAGTTTAACCGTTGGTAGATTCGAGACTGCCCATATGGGTACGGTCGGAATAAATGATATTTTCATAAAATCACTGAATATTAATAAGCGTGCAGTGGTAGTTTGGAATAGAATATCCGAAAATGCTTTCGAAATTCGAATTCCAAGAATATTTTCTGTTATAAGGTTGCTGTAAAGTTTAACGCAATCCCTGTCTGAGATGTATGAAGATTAGTGCCGTCGAAAAAAACTCATTTTTTTAGAATTTCGTAGGTTTAAGTAACAATTTACTCCATTCCTAATTCATTGAGCGCTGAATGTTTTCTATGCCTGCATGCAGCAAGCATAGCATGACAACTTCTGTTTTATATGTTATTATCAAAAGTTTAACCCTTGGCATATTTAGGAGTTCCCATGTGGGTATTTTCGGAATAATAGTTATTTTCGTAAAATCAATCCCTGAATATATTGGTAACCGTGCAGTGGCCTTTTGGTGGTTCTACATGAAGCCGCAAATAGTTGAGGTTGAAAAGTTCATCGAATAGACAGATATAATGCCTAACTCAGCCGGTGACAGGTAAATAATGAATGGAAAAGTTGTTGAATTGAGAATAAAGTAGGTACGAATCGTGCCCTCGGTTTCCACCTGATCCACGGTATTTCCACGCGGTCTCGGCACTTTACAAAGATACTAAAGTGTCGGGCAGGGACAGTAGAAAACATTCTGAGAATTTCAAGTTGCTGCCTTGCATGGTCGGAAAATAATTGGCGTATATCCGACATTGTATCTGTTCAATTTGAATGTCAAATTAGCCAGATGACGGCTTTTTCGCCACCGGGTCGAGTTGTCAGTTTCTGCCGGGACGGTCTAAAATAAGCAGTTTTAACTCCAAACTTTCTGTCCCATATGAATGTGCGAATATTTAAAGCTGAACAGTTCATCAAATAGACAGAAATAATTCCAAACTTGACCGGTAATAGGTAAATAGTGAATGGAAACGGCATTGCATTGGGAATAGAGTAGGGACGAACCGCCCCTGCGGTTTCCACGCGATCCACGTTCTTTCCACGAGGTCACGCCACTCGACAAAGATACTGACCTGTCGAGCAGGGACAGTAGAACAACTTCTAAAGATTTCGTGTATCTGCCCTCACTGGTCTGGACGCAGTGGGCGTATGAGCTACTCTGCTGTCTGTTCAATGTTAATGTCAAAGTAGCCAAATTACCGCCTTTTCGCCATTAACCCATGCGCGATTTCTGTCCACTTTTCATTTTTTGCAATTATCTGACTGTTATCCAAGAACAATTCTGCTGTTATATGTTTTATTCCAAGTTTTAACCCTCACCCAGTTGTCAGGCCTTGAACTGGAGTTATCTCAACTTGAACAGGTTCATTCAAATACCAAGATGCAAGATTAGTCCATAGCTCTTTTAAGACACTCAGTCTGTGATTGATGTTCACACATTACGAGCATAATATGATGCACTAAAATCATCACACAAATATTTCAAATTAACCCCTAGTGGCCACAAATGGTATGAATATATCATTTTATCTTCAAGATTTACTAACTTCAAGGGCAAATTTCTCATAATTGCGAGGTTGTTGTAACAATTGTTTTTGTATGCATAGATGCAACAATGCTTGCAGAAGAATGTTACTGTTTAGTTTTTAATCTCATCTTTAACCATCAAGCAAATGAGGGGAAGAGTACCATCCGAAAATGCCAAAATTAGCTAACTGTGGTTGCATCTTCCTGTCTTTTTGGAAACGGTTAATTCTAAACACTGTGTTTTGCTTTAGGTAGAGATGCATAATGAACAAATCCCCAGCTGTAGGTTATGCTTTGGGGCTTAACACAACATTAGCTTTGGCCATGTAAAGAATAGTACTGTCAGAAAAAAATTGATTTTCAGTGAATTTTGCAAACATCTGTACTCATTTCCTCTAATTGCAAGGTTGTTACAGGAATTATTTTGG
The DNA here is from genome assembly GCA_031216915.1 of Pictodentalium vernedei. Taxonomy (NCBI): domain Eukaryota; kingdom Metazoa; phylum Mollusca; class Scaphopoda; order Dentaliida; family Dentaliidae; genus Pictodentalium; species Pictodentalium vernedei. Next base: position 12,099,546 of record CM062288.1, on the reverse strand, counting down.
TATGGACAGATGCAACAATGATCGGAGAAGAAAGTTACTGTTTACCTTTAATCTCAAGGTTTAACCCCCAAACAAAATGAGGGCGTGAATAAGAGAACCGTGAGAGAATGCCAAAATTAGCCAACTTTGGATGCTTTTTGTCTATCATTTTGGAAATGGTTATTTTCAAACACTTTGCTTTGCTATATGTAGTCTGCATTTTCACATTGGAAAGTTGGGAAAGCCCTAATTTGTCCAACAAATTACAATTCTCTAGTTAAACTTGTTGTTTGGAATCAGTTTAAAGGGAAAAATGTAAAAAGTGACACATGATTTTATTTTCATTCAAACAACGGGATGGGTTAATTGTACTGTTCAAAGATCAGGCAAAGATCATTGGAATTTGAAAAAATCTATATTTAATACATCACACAGTATATTTTCCTTAATTTAAACCCATAATTCTAGACATTTTTGTCGACTTTGTAAAACGTTTAGGTTGCAATACACTGTTTTCGTGCAAACAGCGCCTCTTACCTTTAAAGGAGGATAAAAAGTTCGCCGATTTATCCAATTGGTAGAAAATAAAGTGAGCTTGGAAGTATGAATAAAATTTTAAATTTAAAGTGCACGTTTTGAAAAAATATAAAATATTGGTGACAATTGTCTCCTGAAATGTGTGAGAGAAGATAAAAATAGGGTGGGAGTAGGTAAAAATATGTCTATTTCATTCAGTGCGAAACTGGACGGGAGTAGGCCTATAGGAATCACCAAAGTTAAAGGCAAAAATTCACATGGCGAACTATATTTTTTTTCATGAGATGATAAACTGAATGGAAAGATGGTTGTTATTGTCCAAATCAGCTTGATGAAATGGGGAAGGATGTGGGGAGAGGAGGTGGGGAGTGGAGGAAAGGTTAGCACTATAGTCAATGGAAAAACACAGTGCATTGTAACCTGTAACCTTTCGCACTCAACACTTACATATAGTGGGACCCTCCTGGTGGTACCCTCCACTCTCGCGCTCAAAATGTTCATAAAGTCGACCAATGTGGTACTAAGGAGCATCAGTCCGTCTTCAAGGGTCAATGATTTATTTATTTATTTATTTATTTATTTATTTTATTTATTGAGGTTTTAACGACACTGTAACAGCCAAGATCATATTGTGTCGGTGACAGTTTCGCGGGTGGAGAAAGTCTAGTACCCGGAGAGAAACCGAGCATCGATGAGCAGCTGCCAGCTCCTCAACATCGAAACACCGCACTGCAGCACAGACAGGGTTAGATTGGTTGAAGACATGCGCATCATCTAAGTGCAGTACGCCTTAGTGCACGGCGTCATCGTGTCCTGAATGTCGGGGTTAAGGACCTTGTCTAAGGGCACAAAGTTCGTGCGAATCAGCAGCTGCTAGCTCCACAACATCGTAACTCCGCACTGCATCACAGACAGGGTTTGATTGGTTGAGGACACGCGCATCATCGAAGTGCAGTATACTTTCGTACACGGCGTCATCGTGTCCTGAATGTCGGAGTTAAAGGTCACAAAGCGGGAGTCCGAAACACGCTCGCCCATCCAAGGACTAATCGGGCTCGACGTTGCTTAACTTCGGCGATCTGCCGAGAAAGGTTACCACAACGCCACCGCGACCCTAGGGTCAACGATAGGAGGAGTACACAGTATAAAGATTACAATGAACTTGCTGAATCATGTATCACGAGACTTTGTATTGAATAACCGGTTCTTCCTTTACAAACGGTGCGTTTCGTTTACTACATACTGACTGACCTATTTTCTTTTCAATACATCGTATATCATTCAATCACAGTGTATGCGTTTACATTGTAAGCATTTTGTAAACCATACACGGTCTTTATAAACTGTCATATACAACTTTAAGGTCGGATTTTTGCACATTGGTTAATCGTGACCCCAACATAGATATAAAGTTAAGTTATATACCCATGTTGCTCATGTTAGAGGACTTCCATCTCAGCCATTAGTTATTGGAGCCTGTTTTACCAATGGACACAGAGCTGAAATGTATCGATCATCTACGTTGCACTACAAGCGGATAGTTCAGATGACAATTGTACACAAATAATGCTGAAATAATAAATCTGTATTTCCCACTACAAAAACGTAAATAACATCTCTGCACTTATGTCATTATCCATCCCAATTCCAGTATCACCAGTCACCACCATTTTCATAGCAAATTGAATGTTTCCAAACAATGTCGACCATGAGCTGTTGCTTTCAATCTGCCATGTGCATGCCTAATACAGGTAATTCTCACTCCCGTTCCTGGTTTTAACTAGGGCCTATAATCCTTGCTGGGCAATATTCCAATTGCATCGTTAAGGCAAGCTTTCATCCAGATATAATTGGTTGAATTTGGAATCCACGCCCAACAAGACATTTTGTCCATTGGCTCAGCATGTTATGTTGATTAGAAGATAAGAGATTTATCCAAAAGATGTGTGTTTTCTACAAAAATGTTCACAAGAATGCGCCTGCAGTGGCGGCGGCATGGAGGGGTATGTGGGGGCACTTACCCCTCCACTTTTTTCGCCAAGCGCAGTAAAACAATACTATCATTTTAATTTTTGTTGTATTGAACGTTGCGGTGTAATGGTCGGTATGCTTAATCCCATATTCCCAAGTGCACTAAATCAGAGAAGTTTTGAAATTATGTTTGACCCCCCCCCCCCCCCCCCCCCACCTCCCGTCCCCATACACGCACGCTAGTTGCAAACAACAAACAAGCAATTTGCAACAAGGCATGCCGCGTTTAAACGGACTGAAACATAGTGCTTAAGAGTATTCGACGAATGCTAGAATCGAGAGAGTGCAAGGCATCCGTTTGAAATTCAGCCTACAGCAATTTTAAAAAATAAATAGAATTTAATATTTTAGAAAAATTCTCAAAAGTATAACTCAATGAAATCATGCAAATATGAATATCATTGGAACCGGCTTGTTCAGCCGGTTCCAATGATATTCATATTCGCATGATTTTGTTGCAAAACAGTTAAAAAATGTTCTCAACTTAGGGAGAAGACCCCCCCCCCCCCCCCTCCCCCCCCCCCGAAACACACCTGCACAATCCCCAACTGTACCCCCTCACTTTTGTAACTCTGGCGCCGCCACCGTGCGCCTGCTGTTAGAACGTATAGTGTAGAAAATAACGTATCTCACAGGTGCCCGGCTCCTTTTAGGGGGCAAAATACCCAATTTTGTGCCTACTTCTCTTATAGATCAGCATTATAACATATCGAAACTTAGACTGAAGGAAGAAAAGAGGAACGAGGAAGGAAAACACGGAAGGGATTGGGATTGGATGGGCATCCTAGGATTGGGATTGAGATGAGGATTAGTCTTTGGATTGTGGTAACGCGTGGTTCGAATTGGAATTGCGGAGAGTCATTATTACAAGACATTTTTTTATCCAACGTCGAACGTTGGAACTACAGTAAGATATGATCAGACGACGAATTAGTCAGCCAAATATAAATGTAATATATACCCCGTAACTCAAATAGTACATCGCCATGTCATAAGTATCCTCCAATACCGAGATGAGGGTACGAGTCGTAAGATGAGTCACTTATTCGAACAAAGATGGGATTTTAGAAGATCGAGCAATCCGAGATACTTATCTAGTGAGTAACAATGACATGCAGCAAATAAGCCATCGAGTGACTCCTCTTATCCTTGTCTCGATATTGGGGGATACTTATGACAAGGCGATGTACTTTTTGGGGATATCTTTTGAGGATACCATTAGGATACCTTTTCGGGATACCTGTCAAAAGATAATTATGGCGCCTGCTACCTGATCCGCTCCTGGCTTCTAGGCCACCCCGCACAATCAAAGCTTTAAGAGTAGAGCACTACTACTGATTTATCCATAGTCAGGTCTAGCAATAAAGAAAATCAGGGAGTGCAAAACAATTGCCCTCCTCAGATTGCCTGGGAGTGCAGTTGCATCTGACATTTTCAATGCAAAAGCCTGTATGCTATTCTGGTTATATTCACTACAACGTATTAATATTGTGGCTGAAAAATTGTACTACAATCAGCAACATAGTGAAAAAAAATGGCACACACATCTTCTCATTATTCAAAATGTTGCATTTAATTCTTATGCGACTGCATTCTACACTCAAAATGTTTCGAAATGCCACACAGAATGGGTCATTATTGTGAATCAATGCAACGTTGACAAATCGTCCCCTGAGTTTCAGTGTGTTCTGTGTGCCAGTAGGCACATAGAACACACTGAAACTCAGGGGATGAAATGATAATAAAATGATAATAGATTTTAAAGGCAGTCCCAAACAGGTCTGGCATTCCAGAAAATCAAGGGGGGGGGGGGGGGGGCAAAAACTGTCCTCAATTTATTCTAGGCATGCAGTAGGCATGCAGTGGGAGTGCAGGACTCCTGCACTCCTAAAGAATGCCAGGCCTCCATAGGTATGGCCATCTATGATCAAGTTCTACTGTAGTAACCCAATACTGTAGTGTTCCGCAAGCCTTGCAACCGTGTACGATTAAACTCATTGTAACACTACTACTGACTTGTAGCACTACGGCAGGCATGTTAACTGTCTCATATCACTACCTCTATATTTATTTATTTATTTATTGGTGTTTATGGTCAATCACTACCGCTACCTTAGCAAAGTCTTGAAAAACAAGCTATACTCTACTGGGAACAAAGTATACACTATAAGATCTCCCACTCCGAACTACCCGTGGGACAGTTCAAAGCATTAGATGGTTTTGTAAGGCTAATAGTAGACCACCAGGAGTACATATCTCACACTGTATACTGTCGTAGTGTATACTGTATGACCATGCACAACCTCCACAAAGTATACTGTCGTAGTAGACGACCAGGCATTATCCCACCCCACAATACTGTATGGCCTAGCATTTCGCAGTACCTATACCAACTATGGTTCAGCACAGCGCCTTAGTTGGATAGTGTTATAAAGGGGTAGCCGAAACCCAAAAAGGTACGTAGAGTACATAATATACTACCACACTAGACAGCCATAGATTTATTTATTTATTTATTTATTTATTGGTGCTTAGCGCCACATCAGCAGCTAAGGCTATATCGTGGCGAGAAATCAGAGAAAAGTAAAACGTCAATATTATGAAGTAAAAGAGTGAATAAAAACAAAGGATAATCACAAAGACAAAAATAATTTAAATAACAATGAGCAATGAGATAAGTGAAAGATGTCTACTTCTAAATCAACCTGATGAACTGAGCTTGATGAGTCTAGATTAGAAGAATAAAAACAATTTTAAAATTTGTTAAAAAGGTTGATTACTTTCAAAAATGATACAATTTTGTGTGGGCTCGTATTGTAAAATAGATCTCTAAGGGATCCAACTGTGAAGTACTGCCCTCTAACAAGATTAAAATCAGTACAATTTAAGAGAATGTGCTCCACTGACAACACCTGCTGACATGGAACACATTCTGGTCGCATATTACCCTCCAACAGAAAGGAATGTGTAAGTCGTGTGTGACCAACATGACATCGTGTCAGAATAACATGATCTTTTCTACAGAGGTTACTGGATGGGTAGTGATCAAATATGTTTGGTCGGAAGCGATGGAGCTTGTTATTTGTCGCCCCATCCCATTCCGCCTGCCACATAGATTTGATGTAACAACTAATATGAGGCTTAAAATCACTGAAAGGGATCTTAAAATCAGTGAGAGGCTTTGTTAAAGCCTGTTTTGCCGCACTGTCTGCTCTGCTGTTACCAGCGATACCTACATGACCAGGTAACCAGCAAAACACGATATCATATTGGTCAGACATGAGAGTTGTTAACTTCTCACGAAGTTCCAAAATGAGAGGGTTCTTCAACCTGGGGTTGAGCAAAGCAAGCAAAGAGGAAAGAGAGTCAGAAAAAATAATCGTCTTCTTTTCCTGTACATTTTCGATATGTTCAAGTGCAAGTTGTATAGCTTTAACTTCAGCTGTGAAAATAGAACTCTGATTCGGTATTCTGATTGAGGTGATACCATCACCAGTAACAGCAGCTGATGATACTTTGTCACCATCTTTAGATCCATCTGTATAGATCCTTGTATATGTACTATACTTGGACTTTATTTCGGCATATTTTTGTTTGAACTGCAAGGAATTGGTATCAGATTTTTTGGTAGAAGCAAGGTCCAAAATAACTGTAGGTTTTTTAAGATGCCAAGGAGGAATGTATGATTTACGGTTTTCTTTTATAGATTCAGAATCAATTTTTGCAGACTCCATGTGGGGTTTAACTCTAATTCCCAATGGAGGAATATGTTTCGGATGTCGGTTAAAAAAGTCAACATTTTGAGGTTCTGAAATACAATTAAAAGCAGGATTTGAAGGATTGGCCAAAAGTTTAGACACATATTGGAGAGACAATTTAATTCTGCGCTTCTCGAGAGGGGGCTCCTCTGCTTCAACAAGCATCGAGTCTATTGGGGATGTTCGAAAAGCAACTAGACTAATTCTAATACCACTATTGTGAATAGCATCAAGTGGTTTTAGGTATGACTTCCTTGCAGAACCGTAAACTATAGAACCGTAATCTAATTTTGATCGAACAAGTGACCTATACAGATGGAGCAAAGTTTTTTGGTCAGCACCCCAATCAGTGCTACCAACGACCTTCAGTAGGTTCAGAGCTCTCTTACATTTAACTTTTAGTTGTTTTATGTGGGAAGTGAAATTCAGTTTGCTGTCAAACAACAAACCTAAGAATTTCACTTCCTTTACAACTTTAATAGGACTCCCATCAAGTTTTAACTCCGGATCGAGGTGATGTTTCCGAAGCTTACAAAAATGAACACAATTTGTTTTCATCTTTGAAAATTTGAAACCGTTTTCTGTGGCCCATTTTTGAATTTTGCACAGCTGAAGTTTGCGCTCTATGGCATTCATTTTCTTGCTGCTGTAGCAGATTAAAAAATCACCTACATACAACGAAGAATCTACCATATTCTCAATTGTCTCGATGATGCTATTAATTTTCACCGAAAAAAGGGTAACAGATAAGATACTACCCTGAGGAACCCCCAATTCCTGCTCGTGAGGATCAGATAACGTTGACCCAACACGAACCTGAAATTGGCGGTCCTTTAAAAAGTTTTCAATAAAAAGAGGCATACGCCCTCTCAACCCCATGTTAAAAAGATCTTTTAAAATCCCATACGTCCACGTGGTATCATATGCCTTCTCTAGATCAAAGAAGATGGCGACCACATGTTCTTTTCTAGCAAAGGCATTTCTAATAAACGTTTCAAGTCTGACCAAATGATCCACAGTACTTCTCTGGTCTCTGAAACCACACTGAACATCCGCAAGCAGATTGTTCGATTCCAGAAACCAGACAAGTCGGCCATTGATCACCCTCTCCATGGTTTTGCACAGACAACTTGTTAAGGCAATAGGCCTATAATTACTAGGGTTGTTGTGATCTTTATCAGGCTTCGGAATAGGAATTATTGTAGCTTTTCGCCAGGAAGGTGGAAACTGGCCAGTCACCCATATGTCATTAAAAATGGATAATAATAGTGCAAGTGAAGTTAGAAGTAGATGTTTTAAAAGTTGATAGTGTATTTCATCAGGTCCAGTGGCAGAATCCTTTCCTCTATGCAAAGAGTTACTTAACTCTTCCATAGAGAAAGGTTCATTGTAATCCTCTAAGTTATTGGATGTAAATTTAATCTTTTGTTTTTCTTGTTGTTTTTTAAGTTTAAGGAATTCTGGGTTACTATTTTCAGACGACGAATGTTTCGAAAATGTAGAGGCCAACTTGTTTGAAATTTCTTGTTTTGATGTAATGAGTGTATTGATATCTTGTAGGTGCTGTACAGCTGATTTTGTTTCTTTTCCTTTAATTTTTTTTGATCATTTTCCAAATTTTAGTGATGTGGGTGTTTTGATTCAGTTTCGAAACGTAAGTTTCCCATGAACTTTTCTTTTTTTGTTTTAAATGTCGTCTTGTTTTAGCCCGATTTATACGTAATCTATCCAAATTTTGTGTTGTTGGTGACTTATTAAATTCCCTCTCAAATTTCTTGCGATCTTTAATAGCCTGTTTGCACTCAGTATCAAACCATGGTTTAGTGAAACGTTTTGGATTTGCCGAGGTTTTAGGAATGACTTGGCTTGCAATGTCAATCAACTCTGTGGTGAAATGTTCAATCCGGTTAGTACTCTCCTGAAATTTCTCCCGAGTGAGGCGTTCAGAACAAAGCGATGAGAAAGTGTCCCAGTCAGCCTTTTTAAAGTTCCACTGGGGCACCCTCTCATCATCCGCCGGAACTACACTCTCCAGCACAATCGGAAAGTGGTCACTCCCGCACAAGTCGTCTTCTACCTTCCAAGAAAAATCAAGGAAGACAGAAGGGCATGCAATTGTTAGATCAATTGAAGTGTAAGAGCCAGATGCGGGGTGCAGATAAGTATCTGACCCATCATTGAACAAGCACAAGTCATATTTTGTAATGAACTCTTCTACACTTTTACCCTTTGCGTCTTCTTGACTGCAAGAATTACTCCAAAGGGGGTTATGTGCATTAAAATCACCCAACAAAATGTATGGAGTTGGGAGTTGTCGGACCAGCAGCTCAAGGTCATTCAGCTGTAAGGCTTTACTTGGCGAAACGTAAATAGAACAAAGTGTAACAGTTTTGTCTCAAGTTAGGCGTACCGCCACAGCCTGTAAATTTGTCTGTAATGGTACAGAACTGTGAATGATGTCGTTCCTAACCAAGACAGTCGTTCCACGAATATGAAGATCACTACCATCTGCCCAGGCATTATACGAGGTATAATGCTTAAAAGCTGAATGACCTTGAGCCTCGGGTTTCTTTAAAAGAGTTTCCTGCAGGCAAAAAGCAGTAGGTTTATATTTTTGGCTTAAAAGGCCTAGTTCGTTAAAATTGGCTCTAAAACCTCGACAATTCCACTGTATTATATTGTGTTTAGGTGTATTACACATGTTTTGGTGGCGATTTTGATGGTGGACGTATGGGAGATATTGCCCCCGTAGTTCTCTTTGGTGACGTTTTGCGAGGAGATCTGCCCTGTGAAGATTTTGGGCGTGATTTGGTGGAAAACGTGTCGTCGATGCACTCATCAACGGACATGCCTTCAATGCCGTCAAACATGTTGCTTGTAACAACATTTTGAAGGCGCTTGCTTATTCTGTCCGACTCTAGTTTTTGTCTTTCTTTTTTCTTCTCGTTTTTCTGACTCTGATTCAATTTTTGTCTATGCTGTGTATCTGCTTTGGTTGTATTTGTCTTATTGTTTTGTGCTTTAGATTTTTGATCTTTTTTATGTTCTGATTGAGATAAATGAGTTGACTGTTCTTGTTTTTGATTGGGTTGTGGCAGTTTTTCAGTTGTTTGGGTATCTGTATTTGTTTTGGTGGACTGTTGTGTTACTGGTTGATCTATGGTAAAAGCTTTCACTAAAGTCGGTATTGTTCCTTTGAGCCATGTATATTGTGTTTGGCACTCTACTGATTGAGTTGGCAGTTTCTGTGACAATTTCGTAGCATATGATGGAGATGACATATTCATACCTGGCATTGCTGTAACGATGTATCTGGCCTCTTTAAAACTTATTTGCCTTTCGCATTTCACTTTTTGAATTGTTTTCTCTTTTTTCCAGACAGGGCAATCTTTGGACGATGACATGTGATTGCCCTGACAGTTGATACATTTGATGGCATTGGAACATGGCTCTTGATGTTGTTGGCCGCATTTGTAACAGACTTCTTGACCTCTGCAGTTGTTTTGCCCATGTCCATATTTCTGACACTTGAAGCATCGAAGTGGATTTGGAATATATAAATCCACTTTGATGTTCATATAACCAATTTTGAGTGATTTGGGTGGCTGAGAAGAATCGAATGTTAATATGTAAGTATTTGTTTTAATAATTGATCCACCTTTTTTAATTTCAATATTTTTAACATCTGTTACACCTTGAGGTTCTAGTTCTTTGCATATCTCAAGTGTATCAATGCCATCAAGTTCCCTTGTTCTAATTACTCCTCTGCTGTTATTGAGGGTTTTGTGAGGGAATGCATTCACCTCCATGTCTGCAAGTTTATTATTTTTAAGTAGATTTAGTGCCTGGTCTTCTTTATTGCATTCGATCAGTAGAGCACCAGTTCTCAGCTTTTTGACGTTCTTAACAGTACCAGCAATTCCTTTTATAGCCTTTTCTAGGGCAAAAGGGTTGATATTGGTAGCCCTTTTACCCTCTTCAGCAGCATAAACAATAATAAATTTTGGCCATTTTCTTGTATTTTTTGAAATTTCTAGATCAGAGTCAGAATCAGAATCTGAATAAATAAAATCGTGACCTCGTTTCTGTTTTTTTATGTTGGTTGCCATATTGTGTAGTTGATAAAATTCTTCTGCCTATGACTCCCACCCTTACTCTGAGCCCAACCTGGGAGGTTAATGTCGCGGATGTCCAGCGAACAGCACCAGAAGTACATAAGCAGTATACTCCCCCAGCGTTGATGCTAATGCATACCGCTGGAGGATTGACCCGTCGAATGTAAATGGGAAGTGCGAGGTCGTGGCAGCCATTCAACCAACCATTTCATTAAAAACGAGTACATCAAGAACTACTACTGATTGATGATCAACGCAGACAGCGCAACAAAACGAAAGCTGTTAAACAAGTATTAAGATCATTAAAGATCGGTACAGGGTAGTAGTGATAAAATCTAAATAAAAGAAATGACTGGCTGAATGACCACCCAATGCCCCCCGACGTGACACCCGATATTTTTGGTGTTGGGGGCTCCCGATTGGTCAGACCGGGCCATCCGACCATCTGTCTACTCCCGAAATTGGGGCCAAAGCAGTGTGTTGGACATTATCTCCGAAATGGAGACCAGGGCTCCATCCCGGAGACTGCCCTAACCGGGGCCCGAGTCCTCAACTACCGGGATTCCTTCTTCCGGGGCCTTCAGAACGCACCTCACGGGAGAACAAGGTGCCTGTCAGATGGTATTAGCAGGGTTGATCATTTTGGTCCGGGGCTGCGTATTCGTGTATTTCGCAGCGAACCAGCTCAATTGAGCAAACCTGCTAATCAAAAATTAGCAAACCTGCCCAATTGAGCAGGCCGTCCTCTATCCGCCACCCGAGGACCCGCCTAGTAGGGGACGATCAACCCCCCCCCCCCTAGGCAGCCATAGATTACCCCATCCCACTTCACAATACCGCTTAGCGTGGCATAACGTACCACTCACAGAATACTACTCACAGAATACTACAAAACAATCGGTAGGTTAATACAACAAGGATTGAGATGGGACATGCAGGGGTATATAACGTACATACTATACTACAGTTCTAAACAACCAAGGACGACTATCTCGCAATACCGCACTAGACGACCATGCACTACCCCCACCCCACTATACCCCTTGCCCTAGCATTACGTTCTACCAATACCAGTCATATGATAATATGAACGTCGATTAGCGGTACCAAGGGTAAATAGTATACCTACATGGATATATACCGCTACTACTATATCACTCCCTACGAGAAAACCCACCCCACCCCCACCCCGACCCAAATAACGTCATATGAGATTGTACACTTGCACATCATGACGCCACAACGTCGCTGGCATCTCCAACCGCTTCACGGAGAAAACTTTCAACAAAAATCCCACCTTTCCCATCAATTTTCCATCACATGCCCATACAAAATACCCATACCCGTGTGTGTACATATATCACTATACACACCATAGCATACTATACTACTCAAAGTTTGCTAAGCACCAAATATTTGACACATCATTGTGAAATTTGCTGGTGACATATTTGCGATATTTTGGGTGTATATGATTGAGGAATGTATTGAGATGGTCCCCAGTGTTTACATTAGCTCTCTTGACAGGCAGACTTTTAGTGACTGTCATGGAAAACATGTACCCCTTGATTTGCATGATGTTTTCGTGCACTGTCTACATGTGCATGACATGTGTGGGGCATTCAATCTTCATTTCAACACAAACCCTTGTGATTTAATTATTGAATAATGCAAATGTGATAAGACATTTATCTGAAGCAGAAATGTGGCGGGCTGTAGGGATGGTGGAGCAAGGGGCTACCCATCGTCAGGTTGGTGTGCACCATACGGTGATCACCAGAGCCTGGGCAAGACTTCAGCAGTATGGCACACCAGTAAGATGGCATGGTGGTGGCGGCGACAGGGCAACATCTGCAGCTGAAGACCGGTTTTTGGTCATTCAGGCCCGTAGGAACCGCTTTGCCACAGCAACCCAGCTTCGCAGTGACCTTCAGAATGCATCCGGGATAAATGTTTCGACACAGACTATGCAGGCAAAGCTGCATGAAGGTGGTCTCCGATCGAAAAGACCATGAATTCGCATTCCGCTGTCCACTGCCAGGCACGATAAGAATGGGCTATGGACCACGTTGGATGGACCAGAGACGATTGACGACCTGTCCATTTTACAGACGAGTCAAGGTACTGCCTAGACCACACAGATAGGCTTTCTAGGGTATGGAGAAGACCAGGAGAGCGATTCCATGCAGCCAACATTGCTGAGCATGACCGCTATGGTGGAGGGTCAATCATGGTCTGGGGCGGTATCAGCAGGGATGGACGTACAGAGCTCTGTGTCTTTGAACGTGGTACATTGACTGCACAGCGGTATATTGATGAGATCCTGAATGTCCACATCAGATTGTATGCAGGTGCAGTGGGTGATAGATTCATTCTGATGGACGATAATGCCCGTCCACATGTTGCCCATGCTGTAGGGGAGTACCGACAGAGGGAGGGGATTGAGATAATGGACTGACCAGCAAGATGCCCAGATTTCAATCCAATCGAACACGTCTGGAATGAGTTGCAGCTTGCAATTTCAGTCCGTCCAGTCCAGCCAAGAAGAGTCCAGGAGCTTGTTACCATGCTGGTCCAAGAATGGAACAACATCCCACAAAGGACCACCAGGAAGCTGATTGGGAGCATGAGAAGGCGTTGTCAAGCTGTAATTAACAGTAATGGGTCTCACATTCGATATTGAACCTATACCAGTTCGCTCAGTCAACATTTTAGCAAATTTGAAAAATTTCCTCTTTTTCCAATAATATCCATTTTCCATGGTTATCGTATTCAAAAGCTGAACAACGTCAAACACAAATAAAATCTTAATTTCTGTACTTAAATCATTAAAGATATAATTAAATAAAAAATATATACACTCTTCATTACAATATTTCAACTAAAACGTAAAATAGATAGTTGGATATACTTGGTGCTTAGCAAACTTTGAATAGTATGCAGCACGTACATCACTTGTCGGATTTAGCTGGATGGCGCCGAAGTTTTGCACAGAAAAAAAAGGCTCCCCCTAAAAGTCTGATTCCTGTGGGAATATAACACTAGCTGCTCCACTGAAAGTCCGGGTATTTGGGGGTCGAAACCGTCTGCTATAATACTGGCGATTCTTTTGTTATAAGTTGTTTGGCTTGCCGATTATGTTTTGGTCATCGATTTACCAGTCCGTGTTTCATGATTTGCTATTAACTTTTAGCCAAGCCAAGTGTTTGAAAGTAACATAATCCCTGATTGGCTTGTTCGGAGATTCTGTATTCTCAACTTTCATTGTGTCACTTTATGAGAAGCTAACAGGGGGTACCTGGCTTCGCCCGGGAAAAGAAGAACGAAACCATCTTGTAATCACTCAGACAGCCCGAGCGGAAACGCCAAAAGTCAAACGCCGTGTCCACGCCGTGTAAACCCACCCCAAGTTACTCCCCGGGTCGCAAATCATATCCGTGCTAATTTTCGGTTCAACCATGGTTACACCGTGGTATTTTCTGTAGGTTCATGCCACATTTTTGCGCCTCTGCCCCGACTAACTGAAAATCCTGGATCAGCCCCTGGTGGAAATGAGGAATATTTAAACCAAAGTTGTTTTTCCGTGTTCTAAAAATGGTGGCAAAACACATAGGGGCGAATAGACCACCATAATAATCGGGCCTTTATTGGGGCGAATGGTCCTTCTTGACGAAGAGCGGAGTCCCCCTATAACACAGCGAACTAAATTTTTCAACATCAATTTCTCATTAAAAGTTTGGTCGAGAAACAGGCCTAAGTTCAGATGTTAAAAGAATTATATGTTGTGCCGTCGTTTCTCCTCTCTTTGTGGTATGTTTAAAAAGTACGTTTATAAAAATACACCAAAAACATGTTTCTCCAAAAATTAAGAAGCATATCTTTGTAATTGAAAAAATGTATATCAATACGCGAAAAAGTGGACCGACCGCAAAACACCGGACCGGGTGGGTGGAGCGGCCCAAAGGCGGCGAACCGGATCGTGGTCCGGTCCACCCCTGGGCCGCCGACCGGTCCTGTCCGGGAGGGTGCAGACCGCATCCTTGTTATCTACACCCATCTTCGTACACGAGCGAGTCGCCTGGAAGTAACAAACACCATGGAAAAAACCGTACAGTGTAGAAAAATCAACGTATATTGTAGAATTTGTCCCAACGTATAATGTGGACCGAATTTAACGTATAGTGTAGAAGTTAGACTTCGTGAGTGGTTAGAAAGAAAACACATTTTTATATGAATTTTTTAAAGCCAAAATGGCCTTGAATTTTTTTCCTATGAGCTCTTATCTTTCAAATAAGTGATGCATATTGATCAGGGAAACTTGTGTGGGCTTTTTGCCGCCACTCCATTTTCTCTGGTTTAAAAGTGGGGTGATTAGTAGTACGGGATAGGTACTAGCAGCATGGAAATTTGGACAGACGTTCACCGTTCCCCATCACACATCAGTGGTTCACGATTTTGAAAAAAGTTCAAGCAATTTAAATAAGTATACAGTGGCATAATGCCATTTCCCAATACAACTAACTACTTTCACGGATTCTCATTGTGCAATTGTGAATTTCAGTCATATACATGCACGAGCAAAATGAAAGGTTGTTTTTGGTCATTACACCCCAATTCATTTGTCTTCTGCGGGTTGGTGAGAGACGTGAACTACCCGATAGAACAATAGACTAGGTGTTCACACCTGTATTCACTTTCCACACCTGGGTCCGTGCGTTCTGTGAATTGGCGTGTTAGTAAGTTACTTACCTCTCTGACGGTATTCATGAATTTGAACAACCTGCCAACGTGCTGTAACACCTCGCCACTTCGCGGCTCGGCGTCACATACCGCACGTTGGCAGGTTGTTCAAATTACCTCCAGCTCAGTTAGTAACTATTACTCCAAGCCTTGGGCTTAGTGGGAAGCCTTCAAACCAATTCCCTTCAATTTCCTGTTAAACTGTTTATACAATGGTGTGAACAGTTTGTCAATATGGAATCAGTTGAGTTAATATGAATTTCAGCCATTATCCTTGCACCATAGATTATAGCACATGTTGAGGAAGATACTGGAGGTCTGGAGAGAAACCTGGGATATGAGATCTGAAAACTTTGCAAACACATATAAGACACCTGGTTGGGTAATCTTATAATTAAAATAAAATTAACTTCTTTTAAAATAAACTATAGCAATCTGCTGTAACAAAGAATTAAAATCAAATCATAGAGTAAAGTAAAGTGTGTTAGGACCATCTGAGCCAGAAATGATACGCATGTGTTTTATGTTTCAGTGAGATCAAGCTGAATATTGTTTTAAGTACTTGGAAAGTTATTTTATCTGCTGACTGAAGTTAATTTTTTGATTTGATTGGTTGATAGATACGTGGTATGAGACCATATTCATTGAAACCCACGATACGTCCGCCCAACCACTGACAAATTTCCCATACCCAGTGGAAGCCTCGTTCCAAAATCTACAAATTGACCATACCCCGTAGAAGACGCGTCATTCCAGTTTTACAGTGTACATGTATTATATTTTAATTTTTTATCTCCAAAATATAGCTCATGACCCACCCCTTATTGGAATGAGCTTGTTGAGTACCCTCCATTGTTGGCTTCATAAGCTATGTTTTTGAGACAAAAAAGAAAAAAAGAAATTCAATATTTTTTTTATACTAGTCATATCGGCATATTTTCACAAAAACTCTTTTGCACAAAAATTCCACAGAAACCTGTATGGCTCAACAATGGAAGATAAAAGATCTCATGCTGTGTGTGTTCACACATGAAATAGATTGTACTTCTAAAACGGAAAGTCAATAGATAAATTCGTTACCCCGTATCTGATCACGTGGTACGGGTTTTTACCCACTCGAAGCCAGCCGTATCCCATGAGGCTTTCGGCCTCATGGGATACGGCTGGCTTCGGGTAGGTAAAAACTCGTACCACGTGATCAGACACAGGGTAACTAATAGTACCATATTTTGAGCAAATAGTATTCAAGCCCCTGAGCTGAATGAACAGCCTCCAATAAACTGTAGGATAACACTGACATTCATTGCGTAAAATGTAATATGTCAATCACAGGGGCGTCACTCGACACATCAGAGCCTCAAAATTTCCATAATGCATCCTGACCAAATTTGGAGAGATATGATAGACCTTTTCAACTCAACGTTGTCACCATTTCTTTCGCACATTATCATCTGACTTGCTGAGACGAACCAACCAAAGCTTACTAGCCGCTCCATCATATGATGCGCTACTCAACTCGTCCAAGGTGCAACAGTACAGTTTATGAAGGGTAGATTTCCGATACCAAACAGGAGCTGGACTGTCGTCCGGTGATACCCCCACGTGGTGTACCGCCTAGTGTGGGCATACCTATGACCAACAAATATTATAGAAAATAATAATTTACTTAAGTTAGATTCAGATTCAGATTCAGATTCTTTATTCACGGTACACATACATGTAAAATGGTTACAAATAAACATATTGCACAAATGTAATGTGAAGTATACCGTAGGAAGTGGCATAGCCAGATTGGCTGTCTACCTGCCACCCCCTGGAAGAAGATGGGGTGATTGCAAACAGACTGTGACTGAAAGAATGAACAGAGAGCCAATTATGTGACACATGATGGAGAATGACGATCGAATCATTACTTTTCTGATATTAGAGTATTAGTGTTTCATTGTCGCCAGCGGAAAGACGGTGATTCAAGATAGGCAAGAAGCAACCTGCCTATAGGACTCCCTCCACTACTTATCATAACACATGAGGGCGGCAACAAGTCCCATCGTGAAGTTCGTATCGTTTAGACTGCGACAAGGAGGTTGGTCATGATGTTTGGGTGTGGTGTCTACGTTAGCTGCATCATCATCGTAGGATGACGAATGTTATTGATTTATTTGTGTAGACTTTTATTTGCAAGTTCATACTTATATCCATATAGTATTTTACATAGCACCACTGTAAGGAGGAAGCGCGACAGGTTGCACAAGACGAGGATTCCAGATTTAGACGCGGACCACGACTTTGACAATTTACGAAGTTTACGAAGTGCAATCAGGACAGTAGGGATTGTTGCAGCTGACATAACTGGAATATGAGGAAATGAATGTGGAAGTTAGCTTGTTCTTAAGCATGCTTCTGTCGCTAATATTACGAGTTGTGTCGTCCAGAGCATTCCATAGTTTCGGGAAGGAGTATAAAGGAAATTTATCCAGAGTTTGGGTCCGTGTTTTTTCTATGTATAGGAGGCCTGACTGTCTAGTTCTCCTACCAGATGGATTGTCAGTAATTTTAAATATTCATTGAAAGACACCGGTAATCTGCCGTTCTGCCAGTCAAACACGAACAGTAGTGCATGTAGCCTAAACAAATCATCAACCTTGAGTATTTGGTTTTCTTTAAACAGGGGATCTGTATGAGAATTGTACTTTTTGTTATTAATTATTCGTATTGAACGTTTTTGCAGGACAGCTAGTTTTTTGATAGCTCTTGAGTTGCCCCATGCCTGGATTCCGTATACCAAATGGCTATGTATGAGGGCGTAATACAAAGTTTTCATAGCTCCGTGGGGGAGGATATTTTTAACTTTGTTTAGACTATAGTTTGCGCGTGCTATTTTCGAGCATAATCGGGATATGTGAGCCTTGTAGGATAAATGTTCATCAATGCTAATTCCCAAGAATTTAACAGATTTTTCTGTTTCGGTGGCCCCAACTTTGTTAATGTTTTGGTTATTTATTTTTACCTCTTTACAAAGATTTTTGTTCCTACCTTTATTTGGATTAAGTATGATGTACGAGGTCTTCTTAGCATTCAGCATTAACTGGTTCACAGAGCACCATTCGAATAGTTTCTGGAGCTCGTCATTGAAATACGATGTAATGGGATTATTATCGGAGCCCGGGCAGTGTGCAGTGGTGTCATCGGCAAATGATAAAAGATTGAGTGATGTTGAGTTACTTATATCATTTATATATAAAAGAAAAAGAATAGGGCCTAAAATCGAGCCCTGTGGTACACCACAACTCTGTTTGGCTAAGTTCGATTTGTGCTCTCCGTACGTGACATATTGAGACCTGTTGGACAAGTAACTTCTAAACCAATTGTTGGTGACACCTCGGATGCCATATGTTTCCAGTTTACCTAATAGTATTTCGTGATTTATGGTGTCAAAAGCCTTTGACAAATCCAGGAACACTGCTAAGGTGCTGTTTTTTTCTTCTTTATTATTTTCTATTGCAATGCTTTTAAGGAGCTGAAGAACTGGATGAATAGTACTATGTCGCTTTCGGAACCCATATTGGTGAGGGTATAAAATATTAAACCTATTGAGGAAACTCTCTAGCCTCACTTCCATGAGTTTTTCCATTACTTTTGAGAATACCGGAAGTATACTGATAGGTCTGTAATTTGTAAAGCTGTGCTCGTCACCCGCTTTAAATATGGGTATCACCTTCGCGATCTTCATCCTGTCTGGTACTTTGCCGTTTAGGAAAGAGTTGTTAATTACATGTGTTAGAGGATCCAATACTTCGGTTATCGTATGCTTAAGAAGACAGGTTGTGATGTCATCGCAGTCTTTAGATAATTTTGGCTTCATTTTATTTACTACTCGGTTGACTTCTGTGGGATTTGTGGGTATTAAATAGAGATTATTGGAGACATTGTTGTCCATGTAATCTGTGTAGGACTTATTAGTTTTCTGAATCTGTTCGGATGTGTTTTTTCCAATGTTGATGAAGAAATTGTTGAATTCTTCTGCGATGGCATGGGGCTCGTTTAACTCGATGTTGTCCTGGATGAAGAACGATGGTAATCTGGCTTCAGGTTTTCCTTTATTGATGGCTTCGTTTAAAATCTGCCACGTTCTTCGCATATTGTTTTTGTTTTCGTTTAGGATATCTCTATAATAGGTAGCTTTACATTGTTTTTTTACCTTGTTGAAGATTCTACAGTAGTTTTTATAGTTTTCTGAGTTCCTTTCGGTGGGAGCATGGAGTTTTTTCTTGTAGAATTTTTCTTTGTTGTTGGAGGATATTACAAGCCCCCTTGTCATCCATGGCTGTTTTTTAATAAATTTTTTGTTCTGGCTAACACGTTTGAGAGGGAATGCTCTTTCATAGGCTTCCACATAGATGTTTAGAAAGGTTTCATATGACTCATTGGGACAATTCGACTGCATTACAGGATTAAAATCACTTTGCGAGATAAGTGTTTTAAATTCAGCTATTCTTTCTGCATTTATTATTCTTTTTAGTGTAAAGTGTGGTGTATCTTTTGGTTTGGGGTTTTCCTCAATATAGAAAACACCAAAATGATCTGACACGTCAGATATGACTATTCCAGGTAATGCTGCTTGTGGAACATTATTAGAGAAGATATGATCTATCAGAGTAGCAGAACGACAGGTTACTCTCGTTGGCTTGGTGATATACGGCAGAAAGCCTTGACTGAACATGAGATTAACAAATTCTTCCGTTTTTGAGTGTGTAGTTGCTTTTAAAAGGTCCAGGTTAAGATCCCCCATAATATAAACTTTTTTATTTTCGACATTTAAAACATTCGTTATTTCATTTAATTTTGATAAGAAAAGGTTGATGTCGGCTTTAAGAGGAGTGTTGGGTCTATAAATAACGCCAATAATTCTGGGTTGGTATTTATCTTTAGTTTCAATAAACAGAGATTCGAAGACATGGGGAATAAAGAACGAAATATCATTACGAACTCTGTAGGGTATTCCTTCTTTAATATATAGACCAACCCCTCCTCGACCATCATCATTCTCGTGTCTCATACGTTTAATAATCGGGGCATAGCCATCCAGACTGAACGACATCTCTGGAGGAATTTGGAAAATTTCGGTAAGTCCTATTATGTCGAAGAAGTTCTTTCCTGTTTGTAGGTCATATAGCATGTTTTGAAAGGAATCCCAATGGGCCTTCAGGCTTTGGCAATTGAGATGGAATATTGAGAATCCTGCGTCTATTTTACAAACCATTGACTGAAAGTCTCTAGGCGCAAAGTAGTTGCAGTCAGTTGCGTGGTTTTTATATGGGGATTCATTATTTTCTGTCAAGGAACATATTTTCTCATTATAGAGCTGAATAAAGTCGTACTCTGCGTCTACCTGCACCTCGTCGAGTGTAATGTTACCCGCCATAATTCACCAACATACTACCATCCTTTCTCGCTGGACAAATATATAAAACATAACTACAATATATTGTTCCAAGATGAAGATAAAAGGAGGTTAAGTCCCAGATAAAGTTCAACTGTTGGACGGGTTGAGACGTTATTTCTTTTTCATTTCTAGTCACAGTCTGTTGCGGTAATAGTATGTAATTGGGAGTTTGTTTAGAAACGAAAATTTTCTGTACAAACAGGATAAAAACACTGTAGTTATGAAAGTTATGAATATTCTCGGACGGACTCACACACGGACGGACGGCCGGACGCATGTAATCCAGTATACCCCATTTTCTTCGAAAGTGGGGGTATAAAAATCACCCCTCATCATATTCACTGGTTCAATACAACATTGAGCTAATTGCCTCTAGGAATTGTGCATTTTGTAATGCTTAATAAATTCATATTAGACTGATGAAACTAACATTGAGTATAGAAATGGGTAGAAACAGAAAGTAGTAGTAGAAATAGCAGCAATACAGCGGTGAAACCAGGTAAAACATCAAAATATTCAACATATTTCACACCTGTTCTTGTCTTAACACTGGTAGAATGTCAGTATATGTCCGAACTAGGTCCCTCCGGTCGATAACCCCTCCTCCCACTTCTTTTCAGAAGGGATGTGGTGGAGAGATAGCGACCAGAGAACCCTCGTTAGTACTAGGATCGAACCTACGGCATTCCGATCTGAAGTCCAGTGCGCTTAGTGTTCAACCGATGATCGGAATCGGCCGATTTTGGGGAATCGGCCGATTTTGGGCAATCGGATGACAGCAGCAACGGCTCCTGGAAAATCGGTTCAACCGAGTGTTGCCAAGCATTTTTTGTGATGATTCATTGACCACATTTTATTATCTTCTGCAATTGTTCAATTGTTATTGTCAAATGATGTCAATAATACCATTCAATAAGTTGAGAAACAAACGCAATGTGTGTTCTCAATTTCTCCAGACACCCCTTTATGGTATATACAAGTTAAACGACATGCAAATCTTACAATTGAGCGCACTTGCGACAATCGGCCGTTCATATACCGGACAAAGTGAAGGCTGCATTCCATTTACGCAGGTCGCTACAAAAGAACCAGTCGCTCCCCTGGGCTCTGACCACGTCCAAGTGTGCGCGTCTGGTCATTTTACTGCGACCTGAGACAACGACGTTTGACACTGTGAAATATGTTCAATTTAATATAGTTCTTTCAAGCCTCCACTCGTCTAGCAATGCGTAGTAACACAATCAGAATCGGCAGAGTGTGAGCTCAAGTAACCGGTAATCGGTCAGCGGCCATTTTTGGTGATCGGGTTGAACACTAACAATCAATAAACTGCCATGTAGCAGAATATGCTCTCAAATGAGCAAGGCGAACTGACTTCCGCGAGAATTCACGGTCTCTCCATCACAGATGTGGGGGCTAGAAAATGTATCGTGGGCGTAGAAAATGTATCGGGGGCGTAGAAAATGAATCAGGGGGGGGGGGGGGGGGTTCAGAAGTGGACAGGTTTTCTCAAAGGGGGTAAGTCAGCAGCCGGACGTGTAGGATCACAGCATTGCATTCAGATACCGTAAATATCTGCACGAGATCTTTAGCCTAGCGCAATCTTAGGCGAGTTTCTAAGCCACGAGCAATCTTAGGCAAGTTCCTCAGCCACGAGCAATCTTAGGCAAGTTCCTCAGCCAAAAGCAATCTTAGGCGAGTTTCTAAGCCACGACCAATCGTAGGCGAGTTCCCAAGTCACGAGCAATCGTAGGCGAGTTCCCAAGCCACGACCAATCGTAAGCGAGTTTCTACGCCACCAGCAATCTTAAACGAGGTTCCTGGCCAAGAACAATCTTAGGCGAGTTTCTACGCCTCGAGCAATTTTAGGCGAGTTTCTAAGTCTTGAGCAATCTTAGGTTTGTTAGAGGGAGGTTTTTCGGGGTAGGGTCCGATAGTTTTCTCCTTCCAGAGAAAAATATTGAATTCTGCTTTTAAAAGGTGCCTTTTGGTGTGACTTTTGGGATAAATCTCTACTTTTTTGTACGTACTCACGATTCTTCATTTTCAACGTCCAAACGAAATAAAAGTAAAGCGGGGTAGGGGCAGGGAAGTAGGAACCGACGGGCACCCTCTCCTCCGCCACACACCACAGAAAAGAGTTTTAAGTGGGAAAGAGAGAAGACTTATTATATAGCACAATAGGCCTATTATTTACCGACACTTTCGACAGCCTGGGACTGGGTCAAAACTGTCCACCATACGGCATGCACACAGGAGCGTAGGACTATGAAGCATTTAAAACTGGAGGGGGTGGGGTGGGTGTAGCTAGTCCGAACTAGACCCCTGTGGACCTAGAGTGTTAATTTTTTTTTATCCGCTTCCCTCCAAAGAGTGGGGGGGGGGGGGGGGTAGAAAATATTTAACCCTCTTTAGAAATGAGAGCCAAGTTTGGACTGGGAGTGGAACAGTGTCGGACAGTTTTACCGTTGGACGAAGCCGGGGAACCCGGAGAGAACCACCGAGTAGCGGCGAGAAACTGTCAGACTCCCCAACATACCAAGTCCACACAAGCAAGGATAGCATTATTTGAAGAAGAGTTCACTATCGATTTGCATATTGATGTGCATTCCAGTTTTATAATACACTGCGCTAACGTGTCCCACACGTGGGCAATCAGGCGGGGATCAATCTGTATTATAATACACTGCGCTAACGTGTCCCATACGTGGGCAATCAGGCGGGGATCAATCTGTATTATAATACACTGCGCTAACGTGTCCCACACGTGGGCAATCAGGCGGGGATCAATCTGTGAACCTTCGATTTAAAGTCCAATGACGTAATTACTGAGCCACTGCGCCCCGTACAGTGTTTGTATTGAGGGAAGAGAGGCGGCCAATGACTCATCTGTTGTCAACCGAAACTTGTATTTACTGTTGCTCGTATGATTGTTTCTCTTCCATAGTCACTGGAGGTGAATTACGAGAAAAGAGCACATTTGGGGCTCCATATTTCGCCCACCAGACCAAAAAAATAACTATAGACACAAAACGTTAATTATTGCTCAGTGTAGCGGTTCGTTACGCCAGGGACGTGGCGACAGGGATGGGGGTGTCACCCCCCCCCCCCCCCACCCCCAATCCTGGCCAAAATGTCCTACAGTTGGCAATTCGGAGGGCAAGTCACGAATAGTTGGAAATTCCATCTATCTGGATTTTTGAGCTTCTTTAGTGATGCTGATGTCTCCTGTACTTCCCAAAATTCCAACTTCATTTCAAATCGGCAAAAATTCCGACTGTTACTATTTTCAACTACAGTGTACGCAATATCGAGCTTCATAAGTATGCATGATGTCAATCGGTATTTGATTTTTAAAGTATGTTTACTTATCGTAATAAAAAAAATCATCGATATGCACTTCAAGAAAATCACATCATGACTGAGCTTGAACATTTGTTTAGCACATATTCAATTCCCAGAATAATACCAAATAGTAATAACCTGATAATTCTATCATAAATGTGTTGGCATTTCAGTTATTAGAATCAATTTTATACCCCTTTTCATGGCTTCATTTTCAAAAGTTTTCTCCGTAGTGAATTTCCAACTGGGGGAGGGATTCTCCCTCCTGGCCCTCCCTCTGGTAGGAATTTTACTACTCTACACACCCCCCCCCCCCCCCAAATCGGAAACCTCTAGCCACGTCCCTGCGTTACGCCCAAACGCACCTTTATGTAGGCCTATTGTATTCACTGCTATTGATTCCAAACCAGTAAGGTACACGGGTCTCCAGATGGCGGTGCCCTTCCCAGTCCAAACTTGGCTCTGATTTCTAAAGAGTGTTAAATATTTTTCTATTCCCCCTCTGGAGGAAAGTGGATAAAAAATATAACAATCTAGGTCTACAGGGGTCTAGTTTGGACTCGTTACCCCCAGCCCCTCCAGTTTTAACCTTTTACCCAACGCAGACGATATCAAAATGTATTATTTTAAATACCATTTTTTTAAATTTTTCAAAAAATTTCAACAAAACCATATCACGCGATCCCTCGTTGGAACGAGCACGACGAGCTCGTTCCAACGAGGGGTCACAAGATATGGTTTTGTTAAAATTTTTTGAAAAATAATATTTTTTCAACTGCTGAATTTGCATATTACGCGGGCGGATGCGGGCGATTCGTTGGGTAAAGGGTTAAATGCTTCATAGTCCTACGCTCCTGTGCGTATGCCGCATGGTGGATGGTGAGATAGTGAGCGTGGTGGAGGGTGTGTGGGTCATTGTGTGAATGGATTATTTATTTATTTATTTATTTATTTATTTATTTATTTATTGGTGTTTAAGGTCACATTTTTCTGCACGGTAGCTAATCATGACTACAACAGTTTTACGGGTGGAGGAAGCCGGAGTACCCGGAGAGAACAACCGATCAACGGAGAGCATCTGTCTGCTCCCCACGGGGGCAATGGGGGTGAAGTGTCTTGCCCAAGGACACAACGCGGTTGCCGCAGGTGGGATTCGAACCAATGACGTCTCTCCCTACTGAGCCACCGCCAACCCCCCCCCCCCCCCCCCCCCACGTGGATAGATGGGTGAGTGGAAGGGGTTGGGGTGCCAAAGTTTGTGTTTAAGGGGACTAATTCCCCCACATATCACGTAGCGCCACCACTGCTCAATGATAATGGGGTCTTAATGGTCAAAACCTTGCGACCGCGTCTAAATGTTACGTTGAGTGGGCACAATTTGTAAACCAGTATTTTAGTATATTTACCCCAGCAAGATGTGGCCTCCAGTGTTCAACACTACCAGCCAATTCGCCGAAACCTCCTTCCCATTGATCCGGCGTACAGCAAGCCTTGACTGACACGACAAACAGCAGTGCAGCAAAAACTCCAAACGTGATCTTAATCATCCTGTCTTCTGAGGTTGATAACAGACGGGTTGAACGGACAAAATTTTTAAATGTCTGACTGTCCGCGTGACTTCTTCCAAATGACTATCATGTGACGAGGTGTGTTTGACGCAGCAGATCGATAACTATTGCACCAAAGGTTTTCAATTTTTTTCGTCATCACGTGAGATTGTATAAAATTTCTGGATCACTGGAGTGAACACTCAATGGCAAATAGTATGGCGCATGGAAAGGACGACAATCTCGATTTTTAACGATGCTACGAAGAACATGTTTCGATCTCACAAAATTGTTAATGAATATTGTCGTGGAACGTTAATCCTTAAACCCAAGTTAAAGGCACCTGGTATCATTTTGAGAAAAAATGTCTCCCAAATTGTGACGTTCATCCGATACTGTACTCCCATGCATTCGTTCAGAAACCGCCATATCCTACATTTTTGTTCCCAACAAAACCTCCAGGATAGCTCGGAATACTTTGTTATTGTCATTTGCTGTCGACCACAACGGTATGAGGGGCAGTTTTGTGTTCTTCTAAATGGTGTAAATGTGGGACACACACAAGAATCTAGACATTCAGACCATCAAACAGAGGATAGATCGTGAAACGAGGACGTCCTCGGTCTGTAAACCGCACACTAAATCTGCCTAAAGTCCGCACTCTACACCCATATTCAAATCAAAGCGTTCTTATATATCTATAGTTGTGCATAAAAATCGTAACACATGGTGTGTGTGTGTCATCTTTGTGTTGAAGTAGAACAAGGTTAGCCATTGCGCAGAAATATGGGACGGATGCTTTCTCGCGGCGGCACTCACTGCAGACAAAAAGGGTATTTTTTTCACACAAAGCGCTAACTGGTTGGTATAACAAACAAACCTTGAAAGCATTAACCGTTCCCTTCTTAACCCTTTACTAACACGAAAAGCAGACGACAGTTGGACACTTGCAAATAAAATTCTTGAAGCACGACCGTTTTTTTTATTTTATTGCGTCCAAAACATAGCTTATGACCCCTTATTGGAACGATCTCGTTGAGCTTGTTCCAATGAGGGGTCACAAGCTATGTTTTTGTGACAAAAAATGAAAAAGTAATAAAAATTGAATGGTGAATTCGTTACCATAACTTTAGGGTTAAAGCATAGTTCCCACACGCCTGCTGTCGCTGTATTGTTCCTAACGCAACTATTATAATGAATGAATAAACCAATAACAAACCCTAATACCAACACGGATCCTAGAAGATGGACACCAATATAAAACACTATTAATCGACCCCATCATGACTCCTTAGAAAATGCACCCTCTCGGTTCTCTCAAACCTTTTCACAACATCAAACCCTGATCTACGATGCTATTAAAATTAGTGCCAGTACCCCGCTGCAATTGAGTATCAGATACCGGTACTAATACTTACGAAGCATATGGATAGTTGCATACATAATCCAATTTCATCTTCGGTGGACACCCCATCCCCCTCACCCCACCCCCACCCCGACGTACAGTCGCATATACCCCGTAAACCCATTGAAAAAACTAAACAATTGGGTGTACAAGATACCCACTATTCGAATGGACGTGGATTGAGAATAGAGCTGTAGGTTAACCGAAACCGAAACCGTCGACATCCCGTAATCTAAGGTTTTTCGTTTTTTATTAAATACTCTCTTGCTGCAGAAATTCACAGAATGTAGCCATCCCAGAGTAGTGAGAGTACCCAGACACTGCCAATGGCAGTGTCTGGGTACTCTCACTACTCTGGGAAGGCTACATTCTGGGAATTTCCGACATTTCAGTTTAGTTGTGTTTGCAGCTTTCCTCAAGTTGCGTGTAGGTGTCAGACCTCGAAAAATGGCCAAGCACAATAAAAGTTCTGTATATTTAGGTAATTATTATATTGGCCTTCCTGATTCTTCATGTATTATAGCTTATTTCGGGCATTCATTGAGTTTCACTCATTTTCACTACCATTCAGTTATGACTCCGGACATAAGAATGAGTTTTATTGAATTTTACTTGGCCTCATGAACAAACCGAAAAACCGAACCGAACCGAGGTTTTACTCCACCTGAAAAACCAAAACCGAAACCGAACAAGAAATTTAAAAACCTACAGCTCTAATTGAGAATGGTTGGAATGGACGGTTGGTTGACATTCAATTTCTATTTAGGCTTTCAGTTTCAACCATATGATCGCCCTTTGTACCTGGTCGATGGTTGGAATGGACGGTTGGTTGACATTCAATTTCTGTTTAGGCTTTCAGTTTCAACCATATGATCGCCCTTTGTACCTGGTCGCCCAATGTAGTCCATTTCCTATTTATTGACAGAGTACTCTAGTAACTTGCGTCCAGGGATTCCGGACCTGAGGGGACAGGTACTCGCTTCGTTGGCCGTGAACAAGAGACCAAGGGGACCTTGCCAATCTTCCGGTGTCACTGCTACCGTCATATTCAATACTTTACATCCGTTGTCGACCTATGTACCTTCAGCTATCCGACTTTATGCAGTCATTGTTTTTCCGTTTATTTGTTTCATATTTCAGAACCAACCACTCTGTTTACAGTACATAGACAGCTCAATTGTACAGTAATCCAGTGTACCATGGGCGCTTTTTATTGCCTATTGTCCCAGAGATTGGTTTCAAGGCTTAAGAGTGTGTTGGGTGTTGGCTAGGCTATCTTGGGAACGTGACAACCGTTACTTATTCACAGTTCCTTATTCGACATCCGTTATCAACCGATTTTATCGATCGAATGTGAAGATAGCCACTTGACGGACGTGACAAAGGCACACTTGTGGAGAGGTGCAGTGAGCGCACATGATGATGATAAAGATATTTATATCTCTGTCATCATCACTCACAACACCTCTCTTCAAGTGTGCCTTTACCTTTGGGTCACAGTGGGTCTGAAATATTAATGGTGCTTGAGAGGACGAAAGAAGGTGCGCCATAAAATCATTGATAAATCTGTTATCTTTTTGGGTATAACCATGCACAAATTATTTATTCGTGTCATATAATTGTTACTGATACTTGATATGCGTGGGTTGGGCTCTGACGAGTACAATATAGCGAAACATGGTTCTGCGTGTTTTAGAAAACAAAATGTTGATATTCGGAGAGATGACTGTTCACTGACAGTTTTTTTGAGCGAATTGGTGCCCGTAACGTCGTCATACCTGAATAAAGACAAAAGTCACTAACTGCATGGGCAGGAGGTTAGGCCTATATTAATGGGGAAGATATCTCAGTGGAAAGGGTGGTTGTATAATGATCATTATTGTTTATGGATGAGTAAAGTACAATAGTTTGAGAGTGTGGCGACGGAGGGGGGGGGGGTGATGGGTGGGGGGACGGGGGGGGGGGGGGGTCTCCAGACCTTCCACCTCCAATGTTTTTGTAACTCAGTTTTATTATACAAGTACCGAAGCTAGAAAACGTTGTATTATCCGCGATACAAAATGGAAGTAGTGCCGTGTCTGTTGTGCTGTTTTCGGGGTGGATTGGGGGATCTCGAAGTTATGAATCCAGACATATAGGTGACATCCGGTCGTTTTTTTTTGTTAGGAAATCAAAGAGGTAATATTTATATCTTCATGGTATTTATCCCTTGTCCAAGTCCAAAAAATCTCGGAGATTTCTCGTACCATGATGAGGATAATTAGTTGTTGGGGATCCCAGAGGTGGAGGATTCTCCAAAACGTGGGGAGTCACACCTTTCTGGGTACCGCAAGGGTTTAGGATGGAAAATAATTGTTCCTCGGGGTGGGGGGGGGGGGTGTCAATGGTGGTGGGGCGGTGTATTCATGCAAAATATATAAATTTATAGATGCTACCCGCACCCTTGAACCCATTCTATTTAAGACACTAACCTCAGGGTACGGTATTTATTTTGTTTTGTTTTTACTTAACCCTTAGAACCATGGTGGTATCTTCCATATCAATTCAATGGCTGCAATGGGAAGAGGCCATATTCATTATTTGTTGGCAGACCAATTAATATTTTCAATGTGCAGCCTCGTGGCGGCACGTTGAAAATATTGATTGGTCTTCCAAAAGCATTCACTTAGAGATATCATACTTAATGAATTTATAACCTATCATGTTCATGGGCCGGAAAAGCGGCCTCTCGGGTTCAAAGGGCTAATCATATCTTTGACGCCGTCCTTTGAAGAATTACGCTCCATTTGGAGCTTTCAATTTTTATTCAATAAAATCTTGAAAATCAATGTGGTCATTTAACTATAGGTGATGTGTAGTGACCATAGGGGTTGTGTATATTATGTTGGAAAATGCAGTTCTGGTACCTATAATTGATGAAAATGTGGCACGTGCTACCTGTGCCCCCCCCCCCCCCCCTACTGTCTCCGCCGCCCCTGGGGGATCCTGACAGTTTTGTGAGGAGGCGTTAGGTGCTATATACCAATGGGCTTGCAAGAAGACTTTATTGAGCCCAGTCTGTAAAAATAATACATGTGACAAAGAATTTTTCTTTTCAACAATACTTTTCGAAGCTCACACCCTTACACACAATGGAAATCTTTTCACTGGTTGCCTGAACTTTCACAAAACATTAACCTCTCTACTTCAGCATAGTCCATGTTATTGAAAGATAGGCGTAACGTAGACTAGATTGTTTCCGGAGGGGGGGGGGGGGGGGGGGTAAATGGCGGGACAATAAAATTTACAACAAAAATTAGTTATTCAAGGCAGAAGAGCCCCTTTTAAATAGAAAGGGAACATTTCTGAAAACATCAAGGCTAAATTTCCTTGGTGTTATTACCCACCGTTTTCTATTGCTCAAAATATACCTCCTGTCTTTCTCTCCTGTTTGCTTTTCAACTACCATAAAGTCGTAAAAACGAGTGCGAGAAGCTATGTAATGACAATATATGTCAAATAAATTGTTAAAACACTTGAAATCCGCAGTTATCGTGTGTGTTAAGTGATGCATCGGGTGCGTGTAGTACAGCCATTCCACGTCTTGTCTGATTCGGACCCTTTCTCTGGCAAATTTGCACTTTCACTCTAGACTTCGAAGACGCCACAGCTAGCCCCGAACCTTTGAGGCCATATCGAGCCGCTAATTTCTTCCAGCCACCCATTATTAAATTTATCAGTCGCGAAAATGTCCAGTCGGCGAGCCGCGAAAATATTTTAGAGTTGAACAGCTGAATGCGATTCTCCCGTTGTCCATAACTTTTGCCACAATGTCACATACACGCTGACCCCATGCTATGCAGGAGAGCCGCGAAGATGACCTGATTTGTCCCGATTGTGGTGCCTCATATCTCGGATGAAAAGAATATTCCAATTGCATGCCTTCATGAATATTTGTCACCAGGCATTATAGTTCAAAACTACGAATTCTTGGATAAATAAGATTAAACGTGAGATGATGGGGCGAGGCATGACTGGAAGTAAAGAATTTGCATTTTTATGAAGGTCATGGTCTCGGAGATCTATGTGAGCAGTGTAGTGGTCAAAGATCATATAGGAGACAGTAAGGTCATGATATAGGAGTCATATAGGAGCTAGGAGCCATATGTGAGACATAGAGGAGCTAGAAGCCATAAAGGTGGTTGGCCAAAATACCGTACCCGTATGTGCCTATATGCTGCACCTGTTGTGCTTACTTGTCAAATAAGCACGTCTCGAGGCGATTAATATCCGTTCTCACACACGCAAGGTACACTAGTATGCATGGGTATCAAGCTGTATAGACTGAAACGGGTTTAGATGAACAGATCAATGTGGCTGAGTCTACCAAGACTTGGTCGAAGGTAGACATTGAGATAGTGTCAAGGATAGCTAACGTGCTCGCTGTAGTGATACAAAAGTCAGTATAGTATTAGTTTAAGACTCTGGGAGAGGCGGTAGAAGGGTTAGAGTCCAGTAGTACTTAGAACCAATCACGGGACTGATAAGGGACAAGTTAGTAGCTGTTGTCTAGGAGACAAAAAGACTGGTATAGTAGCTAGGAACCAAACAGCACCGCATAGCAACCATGAAGGCCACGGTCTAGGAGCCAATACTTCTATATGTCTCTGCGTTGAATGTGTTGTATTTACACTGGAAACTTGGACACGAGGGAACCCTGGCTGTCAAAAGTGTCGTTAAACCCCAATAAATAAATAAATAAATAAATAAATAAATAAATAAATAAATAAATAAATAAATAAATTTATATTGTGAACATTCACACAAGCACAGGTCAATGCGATCAACATCCAGTCTCCTATATGTAAGGTACACGATCATGTTGTAGTCCAAGAAGCAGTATAGAATGATATGGATTCAGATGAGCGAGTCGATCTGATTAAGCCTACTACAACTACGACATGGTCGAGGGTAGAGGTCGAGATAGGATCGGAGCTCCCGAGATCAATCCTCGAACGGGCAAAGTTCTCGAGGTGTCTGAACACTCTTTGTCAGCATCCATGGTGGCGGTGAGGCTGTCACAGCATTCCTTCGTAGTATTCCAGAAGAGCGAGGCCACGACGTTTCTGCTGCGAAGATCATCCCACACACCTGCGCCATTGGGCCAAGGAGAGGCGTTAATATAAGTTACATAACTTGTTCGCCAATCCCTGTAAAACAAATAAGCATAAAACAAAAC
The DNA here is from genome assembly GCA_031216915.1 of Pictodentalium vernedei. Classification (NCBI taxonomy): domain Eukaryota; kingdom Metazoa; phylum Mollusca; class Scaphopoda; order Dentaliida; family Dentaliidae; genus Pictodentalium; species Pictodentalium vernedei. Next base: position 12,067,428 of record CM062288.1, on the reverse strand, counting down.
AAAGAAACAAACAAGATGGCATTGTACCAACCACTTTTGTAATACAACCACTTTTGCAATAAAATTTATTACAAAAGTGGTTAACGCGTACCAACCACTTTTGCAATAAAACCACTTTTGTAATAAACTAACCATTATTGTAATAAACTCATTTCGGTGATAAATCACGGACATCCATTTTATATTCGGACATTGGGGTGAGGTGAGGGACTAGTTTACCTAAACATGTTTGTGTGTCGTTCGATGGAATAACGTGTCCATTCACCTATTAAAACTTGGTAGTGACTGAAGAAAGTACGAAAGCACATTTACAATAAACCTTATCACAAAAGTGGTTATCGCGTTCCAACCACTTTTGTAATAAAACCACTTTTGTAATAAAGTAACCATTGTTGTAATAAACTCATTTCGGTGATAAATCACGGACGTCCATTTTATAGTCGGACATTGGGGTGGGGGTGAGGGACTAGTTTATCTACACATGTTTGTGTGTCGTTCAATGGAATAGCGTGTCCATTCATCTATTGAAACTTGGTAGTGACTGGAGAAAGAACGAAAGAACTTTTACAAGAAACTTTATTACAAATGTGGTTATCGCGTACCAACCACTTTTGTAATAAAACCACTTTCGTAATAAACTAACCATTATTGTAATAAACTCATTTTGGTGATAAATCACGGGCGTCCATTTTATAGTTGGACATTGGGGTGGGGTTAGGGACAAGTTTACCTAAATATGTTTGTATGTCGTTCAATGGAATAACGTGTCCATTCCATTCACCTGTTGAAACTTGGAAGTGACTGAAGTAACCACTTTTGCAATAAACTTTATTAGAAAAGTGGTTATCACGTACCAACCACTTTTGTACTAAATTAACCATTATTGTAACACATCTATTTTTTGTGATGAATCACGAACGTTCATTTTATAGTTGGACATTGGGGTGGGTTGAGAGCTAGTTTACTTAAACATGTTTGTGTGTCGTTCAATGGAATAAAGTGTTCATTCACCAGTTGAAACGTGGCAGTGTCTATAGAAAGTACGCAACCACTTTTGCAATAAACTTTATTACAAAAGTGGTTATCGCGTACCAACCACTTTTGTAATAAAACCACTTTTGTAATAAACTAACCATTATTGTAATACACCTATTTTTGTGATGAATCATGGACGTCCATTTTATGGCCGGACGGTGTGTTTGTTTGGAGAGGGGGTAGTACAAAGTAGCGTCAAATCTATTCCCAAATTTGGTGGGCGCTAAAATCTTACTGCACACGGGTGGATGGGGAATGCTCGGTTTGACGTCTATCGCTTTTGATATGTCTGCCCGAATTCCTCCTACGGACGCAGTTTTTCTTAACTTAGGGCCCTGTCACACTATGACGTTCTCACCCGCGTTTGTGTAGGGCGTTGCAAAACGCAGAGAAACGTGGAGAACGTAAGAAAAAAGTTACAAGAAAGTTAGACGAGCGTCGGCAAACGTTGGGGAACGTCGAGGGACGTCGGCGAACGCCGATGATGAAAAATAGTTTTGGGTGTGCTCAAAAATGCACGACATTCTATCACACCGGTATGTACACGTTACACGAAAGTCTGTGGGCGTTACTCGAACGTTACTCTAAAGTCAAGACGTTCCGTGCACGCTGGGCGGGCGCCGGTCCATCAGGGTCAAGTGTCCAGCGAGTGCCTAGCGCTTGGGTAACGCTTGCGTAACGCCTGTGTAACGTCCATGGAACGTCTGCCCAGCGTGTCGCCAGCGCTTTTCAGCGTTCGTCGACGTTCTTAACGCTGGTGTGACGCTGTTTCAACGTATTTCTAACGTCTGTGAGCGTTTTAAATTTTTCCAGTGTCTGTGTAACAACCTACCAGTAGCGTTCAGGAGCATCTGGCTCGCACTTGCTATATATAAGGGGCTCGCAGAAGCCAACGCCAATTCTGTTGGAGCTTCCACAGAGAGAGTCAAATAATGACAGACCAAGAGAAACACCAGCATGCTGTTGCTGCTCTAATGCATCACAACAACCTCCTGCAGTTGGCACTGCACCAATTTAAGATGTCCAAGGCAAAGTATAAGAAGAAAAAAAATAGGAGGGCAAGAAAGAGCTGGGTTAGACCTTGGATAGGAAGGCGACCACAGTTTGGTGTTTATGACCAGCTGATGGCTGAACTCAGAGCTGAAGACGAAGCCTCTTTCCACAACTTCCTGCGCATGCCACCGGCGATGTTTGATGAGCTGAGGCAGAGAGTTGGCCCTAGGATCACCAAGAAGGACACTCGCTTTAGACCGGCCCTCGACTCTGGTATGAAGCTTGCCCTGACTTTGCGACACCTTGCCTCTGGTGACAGCTATGCTTCGCAAAAGTTTGCCTGGAGAGTACCCCACAACACACAGTCCTTGGTGGTCAGAGAGGTTTGCCAAGCCATACTGGACGAGTACCTGGATGAGATGCTTACCTGCCCCAGTACACCAGAAGAGTGGACAGAAGTTGCTGACAGATTCTATCAGAGGTGGAACTTCCCCCATGTCCTTGGGGCACTAGATGGCAAACACGTGGCCATCAGATGTCCTGCAGACAGTGGATCTTTATACTACAACTACAAGGGGTTCTTTTCCATTGTGTTGCTGGCTCTTGTGGATTCTGATTACACGTTCCTGTGGGCAGATCTTGGAGGTATGGGATCAGCATCTGATGCCCAGATCTACAACTCCAGTGAGCTGAAATATGGTGCTGAAGAAGACCTGCTTGGGTTTCCACAGCCTATACCTCTCCCACAAGACACAACAGATGTTCCATACTTCTTCATTGGAGATGACGCCTATTCCCTCAGAGCCTACATGATAAAGCCCTACAATATCCGTGGTCTATCACAGGAGGAGCGCATTTACAACTACAGACTATCGAGAGCCAGGAGGGTCGTTGAGAACGCCTTTGGGATCCTTGCCAACAGGTTCCAGGTACTTCTTGGCACCATGCAACACAGGCCAGAGAATGTGAAGCTGATAGTGAAGACCTGCTTGGTTCTTCACAACTTGATGAGGGTCAGATATCCCACGCTGCAGAACCAACAACTGGACCAACCAGAAGGTCCCGACGAAGACTTCATGCCTGGTGCCTGGAGAGATGGCCTCAATTTGGAAGACACACATGTTGCTGCAGGCCCCAACACTGCGACCAAAGAAGCCAAGAAGCAGAGGAACCTCATCAAGCACTGGGTCAACTCCTCAGCTGGGGCAGTAGACTGGCAAGACAGGATGGTGTAGACCTGGATCCTGGTGTTAAAATGCAGAATGGACTTAATATGAACTATACGTTTTGGTAGACACTACCTTTAGAAACTGAAATAACGTATGTGTAACTTACAATGACTTATTTGTAGATAAAAGTCATGATAAATTTAATTGTGTCTGGCAGTTCAATGTAGCTATTTTTACCGATCGCCAATGAAGGGTCGCAATTTCGTTTTAAAATTAAAAAAATAGATCGCGTAACATAAAATGTAGCTCGGTTATACGAAAAATAAGTAATGGTTATAGTTCACATCCGACAATTCACACGGAAAAAACTTGAGCCAAGCCCAAGGTTATGGCGCGTAAATTGCAGTATGTGAACTTGACTTTTATTTACCGATAGACCTTATACTTTTCAGTTCAGCAGTACCCAATTAGTGGCAAAAGGCAAAGTTTATTTTTCGGCGCAAGAGCTTGAACTATGATTAGTAGTTAATATATCCATTCGTTATTATTTCGTTTTCTTTGGCATTGTAGGATTAAGAACAATGTAGAAAAATGAGAAATAACTTGTCGCAAGAAATTTCTCCTTTTTTCACATAGCTTATTCACTCATTACAAAATACTTTTCCATTCACACAAGGTTTGCTTTGTGCTTTGCATTTCTTTTATTTCGACCAGATTTTAATATCGTGTTATATTGTAAACTACTCAAATACGGCAACGTTTTAGCTTCATTTTTGTTTTTTTTTTCATGTGAGTTCTTTTAAATTGTAATTACAATTTAGTAAAATTACAATATACTACATTGTAATTACAAAATACTGATTTATAATTACAATTTACCTATATTGTAATTACAACTGAACTAATTTGTAATTACAATTTATCTTAACTGGATTTACAATTTGACACAAGTTATCAGAAAAAAGAATGTCTTTAATACGTTGCCGTACTTAGAACTTTAACCGGTTTTTTATATAACAAATTGGGTACTTTTAACCCTCTGCTGTATGGACTGGTCCCATATCAAAGAGGTTCGAGACAATAATGAAGTGTATCTTATTGTGAAAATTACAAGCAGTGTACCACAATATGTGTTGGGTATGACGCGACACAATAAATCTAAAGTTTTATATTTTATTGTTTAATTTTTTTTTATTTAATTTCTATTTTCTATTTTACTCATTATTTGTTGAATTTACAACATTAAAACAAAAAATTGAATGTTTCATACAAGTAGCAATCAAAGGTGAATTAATGTACAACATTATGTTGAAAGGTTTCTAACCAAAAAATTTAAGAGTCATGCTCTGGGTCTACTGGTGTTGTGGCGTGTTCAGCGTGTCATTCAAAGAGGTGGCCATGGACGGGGTGGCAACTGGACTATCCAGGGTGCTGAAAAAGTCGCCGACACTGGCTGCTGTAGACACTCCGGCAGGAGACACGGTAACGTCCATGGTGGTACAAGTGACAAGCAGTGCTGGAGAGCTGCTGCCTTGGTTGCTCTGGTCCATGGTGTGTCTTCCTGAGCTGATGGCCGTAGAGACGGAGGTGTGAGTGGTGGCTGGTGTTGTCAGTGTATGGAAGACGGGAGAGTTCCTACTTTGTTGCTGGAAGAACCGTGGCGGCTGGTAATAGGAGCGTGGGGGCTGGAGGGGCTCCTGAGGCTGCTGGAATGACGATTGAGGCTGTTGGAAGGACGAGTAAGGCTGCTGCTGCTGCTGATATCTGGCCATACACTCTCTGTTCTGTGACTGCCAATTTGGCGGGTTGTCATGCCACTGGCTAGGGTTCGGCTGAAACATGTCGCTCTGGGCCTGCCTGGTGGTTGTGGTGCAAGGAAGCGGGGCGGATCGACATCTAGCTGAGAAAGTAGACAGGTCCTCATCTTCCTCTTCGGTGTCTTCATCCATCAGCCGCGTGAGGATCTTGTTGATGCTGGCCCTGGCCTTCTTGAACTTCAGGCTTGACATTGTGAGAAGGCTGTCCCTGACGTAGTTGGCAAAGGTCGACTCAGGGGTCAATGGTGGAGGCTGGATCAAATTTTTGAGTATGGCTTCTGACTCCTTGACCTTCCCACGCAGAGTGCCCAACACGTTATCCTCGCTGTTGGTATCCACATCCTGTCCAGATCTTCTGGGCCTCTTGGAACTGCTGCTATTGAAGGTTGCTGTTGCAGGCCTGGAAGGTATGGCAGTAGACTCCGTGACAGAAGGTCCAGATACCAGCAAATTCTCTTCCTGGACAGTTGCTGCACCTGATGTTCTGCTGGGTAGGATGGGCTTGGCTGGCTCCGGTCTGTGTCGCACTACCTCCTGTAGGAATCTGAAGTTGCTGAGCACCCACTCGTCTCTCTCTATTCTTCGTGGGGCACCGTCACCGCTCTTATGCTTCATGAGTCTGGTATTCTTATCGCGCAGTGACCGGAACCAACCCTTCAAGTGCTTCACTGTTTTATTCATCTTGTCTGCCTGGGTCTCCCACAACTTCTCCTTGTTGGTAATTTTGTGGTAATCCTGGAGCTTAGAGTCCCACAATGTCCTGTTCTCTCGTAACCACTCCACCATAATGGCTTCATCAGATTCAGAGAGGTTGAAGTTTAGCCTGTTATCCTTCTTCTTCTTGCCTCTGTCCTGTGAGGAGGCTACTGACAAGCTTCTGGAGGAGGAGGAGCTAGACCCTGGAGAGTCTGGAGATGGCGACTGGGTTGTGGAGGGGGTGATTGTAGCTGTATTGTTCTGTGGTTGCTTCTGCTGCTGGCTGGCTGCTGGTTGGCTGTCAGCCAGGTTTCCTACAGGAGGAGGATGGACGTCTGCAGTGATTATAACAACCTCCTGGCTGGGAGGGGATGTTGCTCGTTGGCTCCTGCTGCTGCCCCGACCTCTTTTGATGGCCTTCTTGTTCTTGGGAGGCATATTTCTGCGATGTTGACTGCACAGTGGTGTAACCTGAAATGAAAGTTATGCACCTTTAGCCCCTCTTTTATATTGAGCGCCTATGCGTTACTCGAACGCTACACGAACGCGACACAGACGCAGTGGAAACGTCGAGAACGTTAGCTAGACGCTGGACAAACGTCGAGGGCGTTTGTTGGACGATGGACTAAAAATTAAACGTTACCGGGACGCAATGCAGACGCTACCCAAACGCTATGAAAACGCTATCAAAGCGCTGAGGTCAAAGGGAAAGGCTAGTTTTTGCTGCTATTTTCGGCCACAAATTTTGCTCGACGAGGAGTGAACGTTGGCTGAGCGTTAGCCAAGCGCTACAAGAACGTTACAACATCGTTGACCTCGAAAATTAATCTGAAGAACGTCGACGTTCTCCTGAGTTTCCTATTTTTTTCAAAACGCTACCAAACGTCGAACAAAACGCTATAGTGTGACAGGGCCCTAAACCCCGTAGTTCCTATTGATCTTGTTGTCCCTTTTCATAGGTCGGGTTGAATTCTTCCGCGCACTGTCAAGCCCAAATGAAGCGAGAAAATTAGAAATTTTATTACACACTATTGACTGGTGTTAGTAAATTATCACAATACAGGTGGACGTGCATCAGCCACCAACATCGCCGAAGTTAAGCTGCGTTGAACCCGGTTAGTCTATTGATGGGGTGACCATTCAGTGATTGATTTGGTTTAACACTTCGTGCCCTTGGGCAAGGTACTTTACATCGACTGCTCGCATGTGGAGCGGGTGGGTAAGCTGACGGTGTTCTGAGATGGACTGCTGTGCACGCGTCTTAACCTTAATTATCCTGACTGTGTTGTGCAGTGCGTAGTACTGATGTGCAGTGCGTAGTGCAGTCTTGGCTTATGTGACGTTGAAGAGGTTATAGGGTCTCGTCGCTGCTTGGTGGTTCTCTTCTGGTACATCGGCTTCCTCCACTCAAAAAACTGTCACCGACACAAAATGACTCAGATAATATAAGATTAAATACCAATAAATCAATAAATACATTAATTAATAAATTATAAATAAATAAATAAATAAATAAATAAATAAATAAATAAATAAATAAATAAATAAATAAACCCACTGAATACCGTTTTTCGTCGAATGGAACAATGAATGCTGTGAAAATGAGCACATTGCGCCCAAAATCATATGTGTCAAAATGAAGATTATGAAAATGAGTTCAATGCGTGCAAAATCATACGTATCATAGCCTCATTTCGATATTTTTGGATCCACCGAGTCACTAACTAGGACTCATTAAATGGATTCTAAGGGAAAACCATTTTACATACAGGCACTTTCTGCTTTCAATGCAGATAACTCTTTTTAAACAATAAACAGAGAGGGAAAATGGAAGAAGAGGAGCCTCGGCCGCTTCTAGCGCCCCCTTGCCCCCCGGTTTCTGCTACCTGACCGCCCCTGCCCCTTGCCGCCCATACCCCAAGAGCCTCTGGTTCCCTGCCGCCTCTGCCGCCTCATCCCGAGAGCTCCTGGTCCCCTTTGCCCCTGCCGCTGCCGTCCATCGTGTCTGGAAGACGCGATATTTTCAGAAAAAAATTCCATCCATGGATAGTTTTTTAGACATTGTCAAGCTGTTTTGGGTAATTCTATATTTAATATCGGTTGTTTGGGGTAATTCCATGTTTTCCCAAAACACACTCCGTACGAACATTGGATCCGGGACATTTCCACGTCCCAGCTACAACATTAACATGGTTACCAGAGTAAAATCCACTAAAAAACACGAAAGTCGGGTTCATTTGTGTAATTCTATACTCCGGAACATACTCCCCACGAATCAAACATACCCTCAAAACATACACCCGATCTTGTACCAAGACGTAAGGTTTCGTCACCAGGCAACCACGTGACACTTGAGAAATCAAGATGGCGCCCCTATACATAAAATGGACGACCAAACCACGTGTCCCCATAAACACCCAAGCTGCGCACGCGCATTCGAACCTCGTATCGCTATGGCAATGACGTCACAACATAACCACGTACATTGGTTACATGTCAACACAACATGGGCGCCCGCAGTCACCTGACATGACGTGACTTCCAAGATTCATATGAATTACAAGAGGGCGCCTTTGGCTGGTCGACTGCTGTACTAAACGGCTGCTCTTAGGGATGTGATAGCAGGTCTGACTCTGCAGCCGTGAAAAGGGGCTCACATCATATCACTTTTGACACACGAATCTAAACTTTCGCCGTTTTGTTTTGTTTTTTTTTTTTGTTTTTTTGAATGAACATAACAAATATAACAAATATTGAGTATTCAGTAGTAAACTTAACTGCACGTTATCCATCTGGTCTTGTCTCTTCGCGTGCCACAAGACAAGTAAAACATGCCCTTTTGCTTTTTGGTACACGAAAGAATGGCGCAACTTGGACGCTGGTGATAAACTGGATTCAACTTTGATCCCTTTACATCCATGAAAAGGATTCACCACTGGCCCGACTGCTCGCTCTGAAACGGAGTAATAAATTACGTGCAGTCGCACATGTAATCTTATCAAACATCTGAGTCTGAACTTTCATGAACCTAATTTGGCATTGTAACAATTGACTACGGGCCGATTTGTATATTGCCATACCGGAAGGATGAGTGTTTCAGTTGGCAATTTTACAGTTGGAAAATGTATAGTAGTCAAAAGATATTTATTTATTCTGATCTAGTCCTTCCACATAACACGAAACCAGTTACGCCTGCCCCTGATCTTGTGCCGCATGGACGGACTGCGCAACGGTTAACTTATCCGTAGCAATAATCGTGTCTGAACTTTCATCGTTCTTGAAAAGAAATAACCTATGCTTAATGCAGAATAGTAACAGTGACCACTCATGGTCAATCTTACGCGATCCCTCCATGTGCTACCAACCAATTGAATATCTTGCTTTACATGGGGCATTGGCCCTCGAATGCAAAGTGGATCAGCGCATCAAAACCCGTGACCAGATATAAAAAGATGTTTATTCCATTTTAGATTAATATTATTAACGCTTTTAATACCGCATTTGGCAACCCAAAGCTCCTTATGTGCCAATCCTGCTGACATGGAATGATTAGTCGAGAAAGCCAGTCAGCTGTACACTGAAGTTTTTGTCCAACTGATGTAAACGTCCTGTCTTTTTCGAGTGACCTATTAAACAGATTTTGATAACTTGTGTAACTTGTTTTTCCTTTTTATTTTTTTTTTCGTTATAGGAATTACACCGCAAGACATATGCTGTGGAAGACATACCCTCTCTAACCCAACAATACAGCAGTCTATTTTACCATGTATCGTGAGCTGCGCGCTTTTTAATTACCCACACAATCCACTCGATAAGCAGTGTTACAACCGGTAATGTAATACAACCTATTATGCAATAAATTTATTGCATTATTGGTTGCATTGGATGGCAAACCTAACCTATTATGCAATAAATTTATTACATTATTGGTTGCGTTGGATGGCAAACCTAACCTATAATGCAATAAACTTAATACATCAGCGGTTGTCTTGCATGGAAAAACTTAACTGCAAATGCAATAAATTTATTACATTATCGGTTGCGTAAGATGGCAAACCCAACCTATTATGTAATGAATTTATTACATTATCGGTTGCGTTGGATGGCAAACCCAAGCTATTATGCAGTAAAGTTATTAGATTATCGGTTGCGTTGGATGGCAAACCTAACCTATTATGCAATAAATTTGTTACATTATCGGTTGCCTTAGGTGGCAAACCTAATGTATTATGCAATGAATTTATTACATTATCGGTTGCGTTGGATGGCAAACCTAACCTATTATGCAGTAAATTTATTACATTGTCGGTTGCGTTGGATGGCAAACCTAACCTATTATGCAGTAAATTTATTACATTATCGGTTGCTTTGGATGACAAATCTAACCTATTATGCAGTAAATTTATTACATTATCGGTTGCTTTGGATGACAAATCTAACCTATTACGCAGTAAATTTATTACATTATCGGTTGCTTTGGATGACAAATCTAACCTATTACGCAGTAAATTTATTGCATTATCGGTTGCTTTGGATGACAAACCTAACCTATTATGCAGTAAATTTATTACATTATCGGTTGCTTTGGATGACAAATCTAACCTATTACGCAGTAAATTTATTGCATTATCGGTTGCTTTGGATGACAAACCTAACCTATTATGCAGTAAATTTATTACATTATCGGTTGCTTTGGATGACAAATCTAACCTATTATGCAGTAAATTTATTACATTATCGGTTGCTTTGAATGACAAATCTAACCTATTATGCAGTAAATTTATTGCATTATCGGTTGCTTTGGATGACAAATTTAACCTATTATGCAGTAAATTTATTACATTATCGGTTGCTTTGGATGACAAATCTAACCTATTATGCAGTAAATTTATTACATTATCGGTTGCTTTGGATGACAAATCTAACCTATTACGCAGTAAATTTATTGCATTATCGGTTGCTTTGGATGACAAACCTAACCTATTATGCAGTAAATTTATTACATTATCGGTTGCTTTGGATGACAAATCTAACCTATTACGCGGTAAATTTATTACATTATCCGTTGCTTTGGATGACAAATCTAGCCTATTATGCAGTAAATTTACTAAATTGTCGGTTGCTTTGGATGACAAACCTAACCTATTATACAATAAAGTTTATTGCAAAAGTGGTTGCTTACTTTCTTCAGTCACTTCCAAGTTTCAACAGGTTAATGGACACGTTATTTCATTGAACGACAGACAACATGTTTAAGTAAACTCGTCCCTCACCCCACCCCAATATCCGACAATAAAATGGACATCCGTGATTTATCACCGAAATGAGTTTATTACAATAATGGTTAGTTTATTACAAAAGTGGTTTTATTACAAAAGTGGTTGGTTCGCGATAACCACTTTTGTAATAAAGTTTATTGCAAAAGTGGTTGCGTACTTTCTTCAGTCACTGCCTTTTACCTGGTGAATGGACACGTTATTCCGTCGAACGACACGCAAACATGTTGAGGTAAACTAGTCCCTCACCCCACCCCAATGTCCGACTATAAAATGGACGTCCGTGATTTATCACCGAAATGAGTTTATTACAAAAATGGTTAGTTTATTTCAAAAGTGGTTTTATTACAAAAGTGGTTGGTACGCGATAACCACTTTTGTAATAAAGTTTATTTCAAAAGTGGTTGCGTACTTTCTTCAGTCACTACCATGTTTTAACTGGTGAATGGACACGTTATTCCATCGAACGACACACAAACATGTTTAGGTAAACTAGTCCGTCACCCCACCCCAATGTCCGACTATAAAATGGACGTCCGTGATTTATCACCGAAATGAGTTTATTACAATAACGGTTAGTTTATTACAAAAGTGGTTTTATTACAAAAGTGGTTGGTACGCGTTAACCACTTTTGTAATAAATTTTATTGCAAAAGTGGTTGTATTACAAAAGTGGTTGGTACATGGCATCGGAGATATCTAACAAGCTTGTGTTAGTGATACAAGCCAGTAGAAATAGTGCATGTGACTACAGTAGGGTCAGAGGAGTAGCCGTAGTAGGAATGGCCATGGTAGGGCCAGAAGCCAGTAATACTCAAAAAATAGTTCCAGTGGTCTGGGAGGCATTAAAAGTGGTCTAGGAGTTGGGATTCGTTTGGGAGCTAGGGCTGTCGAGGAGCAATATCACCTACAAAATCCCAATTAAACTTTCATTTCTTTCGCTCTGGTCATATAATCCATTTTTGTCATATGTGCCCATGTGTTATGTGTGTTTTGAGGCGCATTGCCACCTATCACATAAGCACTTCTAGACCTTTCAAACATGTGTCCAGGTGTTGCATGTGCCGTACTTACATTGTTAACATCACATAAGCACATCTCGACCTTTCAAATATGTGTCCAGGTGTTGCATGTGCCGTACTTACATTGTCAACAATTACATAAATTCATCTCGATTTTTCAAGCATGTGTCCAGGTGTTGCATGAATCGAACTCACATTGTTATCTATCACATAAGCACGTCTCTATCTTTCAAGCATGTGTCCAGGTGTTACATGTGCCGTACATACATTGTTATCTATCGCTTAAGCACATCTCGATCACTCAAGCATGCGTCCAGGTGTTATATGTGCCGTACTTACATTCTTAACTATCACATTAGCACATCCTGCTACAATCAAGACAGTCTCCCGTATGTAATAACCTACGATCTCTGCTATGTTAGAGGTCTCTGCAATATGGCCACACTGTCCCTCCCACACCTCCGGGCCTCACCAAGGCCCGGAGGTGTGGGAAGGGCAGTGTAGCCGTTTCACATAGACTACCTGGTTAGCAGTACCAAATACAATGTACAAAGCCCACAAGGCAGATTTCGTTAATAGTACAACTTCGTTTTGCCATTTTAGCTTTCGTAAGATTGAGGAGAGCTAATCGCCCCCTAGGCCATGTGAGGAGGGCGATGTTTATCCCTCCTGCATTTTTTAAGAACGCCAGGCCTGACACTTTGTTCGTTGTCTCAGTATCAGCAATATCACACTCCATCTGATACTGCAGGAGAGATTTGATGACCGAAATCGTATCCATGTCACTGATAGGTATACAATAAATAGAGGATACGCAATGAGTGTTTTGGTCACACAATATTTATGAAACGAGTCCAAGAATTTTCCGTTTTGCTGAGCCCCCAGTGAGGCAAAGAGGGAAATTCGTAGACGAGTTTCATAAACAGAGTATGATCAAAATACGAATTTCATATTCTGTTTATCATATGACACCACAGTTACCAAAAAACAGTCTTTTGGACAGAAAAGTGGGTGTAAAGGATGGAGTTTCACCTTGAACGTCACGTATTTAACTGTGACGCGTCACAGCTGCACGCGATATTACGCTATAACCGCAGTAATCTGACATTGATCTTTTTGGTGATAACCAATCAGAAAGAGTTTTTTTTAAATGGGCCAATCAAATTAGTTTAAGATATTATGAAGCACAAATTGATATTTATTGAAAATATGAAACGGTAATAAGCCGAGAAAATGGAGAAGTCACATGATAAATATATATATCAAACAAGGAAACATGTGGATGAGTGGTTTGAGAGAAGATTTGTTAATGTTTTCTCAGTTCCCAATGGTGTTAAAACATGGAGACCCAGTGACACCGCAAAATTCCATGCCTTTGCACGCCTTGAACAAACAATGAATCGCCCTTACGACGATGTTATATATCAAACATGGAAGTAGTTGGAGTAGTGACTTAGATTTTTAATGGTCGTTTTTCCCCATTATCCAATACCCACGGTGTTAATATTTCCGGGCCCACACCCTTCACATGGCCCCAGGAGGTTGATTTGAAACACCTTCTAAATCATTCCTACCAATATACACCTGGAACTTAATTAAGCACCCCCTTAAATGTTTCATGACAGTGAACTTGCTGTTTGTGATTATTATGTTTTAATGATTGCTGCGTATTGCAGTACATTTCATATAGTGAAATATGATGTTTCTGGTTGATAGCGTGCCCCAAACACATCCCTTCGCCCAAGTGAAGCATGTGTCCCACGAATGTCACAAAAACACTACCATCCACAGGCAATATCTGGGTATAAGAACATTTGTCACTTCTTTTATCAATAAATGTTGATTTGGCAAGGTCGAGACTGTCAGGGGCACTAAGATGGCAAATCGTTGGCATGGATGCAACAGGCATGTCATTCAAAGCTGTTGGAAGGCAACTTGGCAATAGTCATTCTGTCATCAGCAGACTTGTCCGAATACATCAACAAACCATCCTACCAAGGCCTGGACAACCTCAAACGACCCCTCCACGGGGAGATCGGAGACCCTTTGCTTCAAGTGGAGTTTTGAAACGTTTTCAGGCGTTTGTGCAACGGAACTGTCTGCAACCGCCTCAAAGCACTGGGTATGAGGTCCAAAGGGGTTATCATGCGTCCAGCTCTGTCCGATCAGCATCAAAGATGACGTTTGGAGTGGTGTATGGTACGACAACACTGGAATCGCAAGACGTGGTGGAGAGTCCATTGGTCAGACGAGTGTATGTTCCTGCTTCACGTCACAGATGGTCGCATGAGAGTAAGGAGGAATAGAAATACTGCTTACGTGCCAAGGAACATCAGACCTACTGTTCCTAATGTTATAGTGGAGGATCAGTAATAATCTGGGGATGCCTTTCTCGTGATTGTAAATTTGATATGGTGACTGTATGTACGAATCTCAGTGATCATCAGTACATCCGGGACATTCTGAATCCGGTTGTCGAGCCTCATTTTGACAACTACCCGTTGGCTACTCGCCTTGTATTCATGGAAGGCAATGCAAGGCCACATCGTCCCCATGCTGTGAGAGCACTCCTTCGGAACAACGCTATTACAACACTACCTTGGCCTGCAATGAGCCCCGATCTGAATCCCTAAGAACACATCTGGGACTTTCTTGGACGTCGTGTGCACATAAGAGATTCGCCTGTACAGACGTTGGCCGATTTGGAAGCTGCGTTGCATGAGGAGTGGCAGCAGTTGCTCCTGGACCGTGTCAGAAGGCTTACTGGTAGCATTAGGAGGAGGGTTCAGGCTGTCATCCGGGCACGTCGTGGATACATTCGCTACCGATGTCAGACACTGCTATTGTGTTCAGGAGATCACAAGTTACATTTTTTGTCAGTAATTACCGGCATTGTTTCATCATGGACCGTTCCAGCACCATACTTGTCGAGAGAACACTTTTCCGCCCAAAGCATTAGTGACAGATATAAGTAATTAGCGCCATTAAAATACTGCATATTTTCATCACTGTGTTGTTTTTCATTTGTCAATAGACCATTCTTTTCACAATCACTTTTAGCCATCCGAAGGATAGCATGGAAGTAATGACAGTTTCTATTAACACCGCTACGAAACAAACAGGGGGTGCTTAATTAAGTTCGCGATGTTATTTATCCAATATGAAATCTTTTGGAGCGGTGGTTTGGGAGGAGATTTTTATATTCCCTTCCCATTGCTCACAATACTAAAATCTTAATGTGCATGCCACATCTAAATGTAGCCTCAAAGGTCTGAGTAGTTTGAGCAGTAGGAAATGTGGTTTTCTTGTCTGTAAGGTGGACTGGTGGACCTAGGAAGTTACGTTCTTCTGTGGAAAACAGTTACTGTTTTCAGTTATGTGGTTCACAAATTTGTTATATTCTATCCAAACATCGTCCAATCAGGTCGCCTTACCGGGATTAAACAACCAATCAAATTGCGTTATTACCCTTCATCCTCTTCGCTCCCGCGCTTGCAGTCCCTACACAACACAACGCATGTTGCACATAGCCACTGTCCAAAAGTGTTAATACGAGCCTTGTGTTAGCTCACAATATGCACATAACACATGCAGCACATGGCCGCATATGAACATCTGGTGACCACCGGAGACCACTGTTTGGGTACCAGTGGGGACTAATGTTTGGAGATTAGTCGGGCTATTGTGTGGGGACCACCGGAGACCAATGTTTGGGTACGAGTAGGGACTAATGTTCAGGGATTAGTCGGGCTATTGTGTGGGGACCACCGGAGACCAATGTTTGGGCACCAGTAGGGACTAATGTTTGGGGATTAGTTGGGCTATTATTTGGGGACTATTGGGGAGCAGTATCAGAAATTCTCAAAACAGAACAGAATTTCATTTTGTTATGAACGACACAACACAAGTGGTTGATATTTGATGTGAAGCATCCTTAGAGAGAGGAAAATCAGGGCAGTCGATGTAAACGATAACAGCGCGAGTAGCAGAAGTCAGTGGTGACCGTGATGGAATACTTTCGTACTGGGTTAGACGATAATTCAATGACAATGATAATTATGTTTGCGCCCCAAAAGGGTTACAAACTAAATTTGTCCATAAAACTGAAATGGCACACATTCACAATGAACACCAAGAAGTAATCTAAAATACAACAAAAAGGGCCGTTATTAAGCCATCTTGAATTGTCGGCCCCCAAATTGCTCTCCATGATACTCTTGTTGTGCCTGATCAATATACCAGCCCTTTGATGTTTAGTCTCAAAGTATCTCTGAGGTATTGACAAAACAACGTACATAAAAACAACCTTTTTCTTCGTGATATTTCGCCTGTTTATCCGAGTAATGTCTGCATAAATTACCACATTTCGAAAGCCGAACTCAATCTCTGAACCACATGTTTAACCCTTTACCTAACGTAACGGCCAAAACCGGCCAGCGCTATTCACAAAAATCGCCAATTAATTTTCATTATTGTTTTCATTTTTTGTCTCAAAAACATAGGTTATGACCCCCTCGTTGGAACGAGCTCGTCGAGCTCGTTCCAACGAGGGGTCATAACCTATGTTTTTGAGACAAAAAATGAAAAAAAATAGTTATTCAAGAATTATTTTTGCAAGTGTCGTCTGCTTTTCAGGTTACGTAAAGGGTTAACAAAAAAAATGAATTCTGAAAAAAAACAACATAAATTGCTGCCATTCGACCATCATGAGTTTTGTCTGCTAAAAAAAATAGCTCGCATCATCGGGTATTGGAGGTTACTTATTCGTGGATATATTACGGAGGATAGGTAACTCTGGTATAATGTTAACCCTTTTCAACACTGACACCCTGTAAGGTATCATTTCCTTCAACACTGTCAACGGGGAAATGGGCAAAACATCCTGGTTTGTTGGGAGGTTCAGTGCCGAGCTTTTGGATTAAATTATTACCGAGCCTCGCTTCAGGGTTTTTGCTCTTTACATTGTCTGCACGTCTACTACCATTTTTTTCTTCACGCAAACATTTATGCACACCGTTTTGGTATGGTTAAATCTCGACGAAAAGTTGTACACTTCGCATGGTCACATACCATAATCGATACCAACATTCTGGTTATTGAAAGCAATTGGAAGAGTAGTTAAAAAGACAACATTAGTTTTTATAACATTCTTTTCATTTTCATTTTGAGTGTACAATTTACATATAGAATAAACGTACAGTGGTTTCAAGTAAATAAATTATTCTCTGTGTAGGATTAAGAATGAAACCGACGAGCCTCTGGCGAGTCGGTTTCATTGTTAATTCTACGAGTAGAATAATTTTTTTATGTGAAAACACTATGCGTTTATTTTGTTTATCCCATAAATCTTTTACAGGACAGTCGCGGCGAAATCGTGCTGTTACTCGCTACAAAATACAGCGAGAAGTGAGGAGCATATAAGTCCAATTCGAAGACAAGCAAAACTGCCCAAAATAAAAAAGGCGCAGTGACACATTTCTGTCTAAAAATAATTCCCCTACAAACCTGAGCTAAACTTGCAAAAATACTTTAGTAGTATGTAATGTGGTTTTCAGGGGTTAGTTGGATGACCCCGGTGGATGACCTCGGAAGTGACTTCATGTCACGTGACCCAGTGCCGCCATGTTGTGTTGACATGGCAACCATGTTGTGACGTCATCCCCATAGTGATACATGGTGTTAGCACGCATGCGCATCGCGTGTTGTTAGGGTGATACGTGTTTCCGTCGTCCATTTTGTATACTGGAGGCAGCCATCTTGGTTTCTATGGTAGCACGTGGTTGCTATGTTACCTAAACCCCTCTTTTATAGGGCAGGGGTATGTTCGGAGGGTGTGTTCGATTGAATACGAGTAATTTCCCGATTCGAAGAATTACCACAAACAACCCGACAAGTTTTACTATTTCGAATTCTTTCAAAATTCTCTGCTTCTATCTATATATGCAATAGTTTTCGTCTATCTGACTATGTTCCTTTGTTCTGAAGTATACTCCAGTTGCGTAGAAGAGCCTATCAATTAGAACAGCTTTGCTTATTGTTACTATATTTAGCAATTTCTGGTCTATTCTTGTTAGTTCTGACCCTACTCCGTGTGCTCTTGTTGTTTCATTTATATAGATCATTTATATAGATTATTGCTAGCCAATAAGATTGCTTGGTTTCCCATAATCGGTATGCAGTGTTATCTCCCCTTATTACAATAAAGTCCTATCCGATTCTCATCACCTCTATATACAATGGTAATATTCCATGGAATACCATTTTTAGAAAACACCTGTGGCTATGGAATCCCATTTTTTTGTCATATGTGCTTATGTGAAAAGGCACAATGTGACACAATGTGCCCTAGCACATAGGCACATGCCAGATGTGCCGATATGTGCTTATAAGTGCTTATATGAAAAGTCACAATGTGACACAATGTGTCCTAGCACATAGGCACATACGGGTATTTAAGGATACCTATGTCCTGGTATTGTTTTATTCGAGGATACCTACTGGAGAATCCCTTTTTTGCCATATGTGCTTATGTGAAAAGGCACAATGTGACACAATTTTCCCTAGCACAAAGGCACATGCTGGATGTGCCAATATGTGCTAAGACGTGCTTATGTGAAAAGCCACAATGTGACACAATGTGCCTTAGCACATAGGCACATACGGGTATTTCAGGATACCTGGTATTGTATTATTTGAGGATACTAGTTGTAGAAACTTTACACCCGGGTACTTCATGCTACATCCGGGTACTTCTGTTGGAAAAGGTACAAAAAGGGTGTTGGGACGAAAATAAATTCATTTGTGTCCTGACCGTCGTCGAGTGAAGACATGTTACCGATTCGATGCAGATACTGTTCCAAATTATTTTCAAGATCGGATAATGCTCGAAGACACGAAAAGGACCATCGTCGGCTCCACTGCAGATATTGTACTAAGTTGTTCGCCCAACCATATAATATGAAGAGGCATGAAGAACATAACTGTCCAAGAAGAACAGAAGAGCACAGAAATGCTGGAGATTTAATGACTGACCAGCGTAAAAAAAAAACTTTTAGAATTTTTACGGGATGCCGACAAGGAGGAAATCGATGTCGTTCTACGTGCTGCTGATGAAGATTTGATTATCTGTTTATGTAAATGTGCTACCAACATTCTCGAAGATAAGATACCACTAAATTTAGCTGAATTTGATGACCTGCGAAAGTACGAACATGTATTGAAGCTGCTAACAGATGTTGGAATCTCTACCGATATACAAAAGATATCTATTACCAAAGAGTTGCTTTCTCTCAGTGCTTATCAACCCAGTCCTAGCTCTGAACAGGGTATAAAAAGAATGTTGGTGTGAAAATAAACTCATTTTGTTCTACGTCCATGAAAGAGTGAAGTCATGAAAGTTCACTGCTGCAGATATTGTGATAAAGAATTCTCCAGGAGCTTCACACGTAAGAGACATGAAGATGATTACTGCCCATAGAGGAAATCGGAAAAGTCGAGCAACACTACAAGAGTAGAAGGAAATTTAGATACACTGCGAATCCCATCTGATGCGGATCGATATGAAGCCAAGACTATACTCAAGACGGCCAGTGATGATTTGATACAATGTATATGTGATTGTGCCTCAAACATCTTGAAGGGAGCAGTACCTAACTACCTATGACCAAATCTGAGAGAGCTAAGTTGATTCCATACAAACACCAGATTAGGAGAATCACCCCAACAAAGACAGAACTATATTTTAGGAAAAGAAGACGGCTCATACAGAAAGGAGGATTTTAGGAAAGTTAATCAAACCCATCATCAATATTCTGTCCGATATCCTATAAAAGGGTCGTGCTCATAAGAAACTTGTCATTTGTAATCTGACCTTCGAAGAAATCGGACACAATGCAATCCAGCTGTGCAACAATAAAATGGTCAATAGATTCGGACTCAGATGAATCGTCGGAACTATCAGAAGATATGGAATATGAAGAAGAAGAAGACGAACAAGAGGAAGAAGACGTTTCTGTGATGGGAAGTATCGTCCAAAGTACCTATGACAAATATCCAGACGATTTTGACAACCTCATGAACAAATATAGCGAGGATAGAATGGACAGTGAAGATGCAGTTGAAACAGCATATAGAGCACTTCAAAAGAATGTTAGAGAAGCCATTAGTGAGAAATATATTAATACCCTTGTGTACATTCGAAATTTTTGCAACGACTCAATTCACAAGAAAATTCAAGAAACAGCCAAGCGTCTTTCTGAAGAAGAGGATTTTGACTTTGAAGAATCCCAGAAATATGCCTTGGAAAAGCGAAGATTTCTGTTCGACAACCTTATGACAAACTACTCATTCCGAGTAGATGATGAAGAAGAAGACGATTAGAAAATAAAAAGTACAAAAGGAGTGTTGGTATAAATATAAATTCATTTCCGTTTTGAACGTCAAAGAGTGAAGATGTCTGTGTAAACAACAGTTCTCAGATTCAAAGATGACTTACATATACAGATCTTCAAGAATGATGCTGGATTAAAGCTGACTTCCCAAGAACTGGCCCAAGCTAATCCTGTAGTAAATGCAGCCAAAACAAAAAATCTAGACATGGATGCTGGTGGAAAGAAACAAAGATGTGTGGATACTGGCCGATCAGTAAACAAAAGAATAAAGACAGAAGAACTGACTGATGTTCCCAATACAAACAAGAATAAAGTTACTAATCAAATTATGAACAAAGTTTCTACAGAAACAAAGAAAGATGTTACTACTGAAGACAAGAAAAAGATGCCAGCTCCCATAAAGAAAGAAGTTTCCACTAAGAACGAAGTTACTACTGAAGACAAGAAAAATATGCCAGCTCCCATAAAGAATGAAGTTACCACTACGAATGAAGATTCTTCTGAAACCAAGAACGATGTTTCCACTCAAACCACAAATGAAGTTACTACTAAGAATCAGAAGACTGAAGTCACTACTATGAAACAGCTAGAGAAAGAGGAATCAAAAGATGCCAGACAGGAAATTAAAGCAACCAACAAAGCCAAGTTATCAAATGAGAGATTTATCAAGAATCTACCCATGCAATCTGAAGAAGCTCCAATCTACAAGAAGATGAAGATGGTTAGCCCATGCAAGAAGAACTACAAAGACAAAAGCCTTGAGAAATTGAATTGTATACTTGTATAAAAATGAAATTTTATATATATTGTTGTTTGTTTTTTATCAACTACCCAACAGAAGTACCCGGATGTAGCATGAAGTACCCGGATGTAAAATTTCTACAACTAGTATCCTCAAATAATACAATACCAGGTATCCTGAAATACCCGTATGTGCCTATGTGCTAGGGCACATTGTGCCTTTTCACATAAGCATATATAAGCACATATCGGCACATCCAGCATGTGCCTTTGTGTTAGGGCACATTGTGTCACATTGTGCCTTTTCACATAGGCATATATGACAAAAAAGGGATTCTCCAGTAGGTATCCTCGAATAAAACAATACCAGGACATAGGTATTCTCAAATACCCGTATGTGCCTATGTGCTAGGGCACATTGTGTCACATTGTGCCTTTTCACATAAGCACATATCGGCACATCTGGCATGTGCCTATGTGCTAGGGCACATTGTGCCTTTTCACATAAGCACATATGACAAAAAAGGTATTCCATAGTCACAGGTGTTTTCCAAAAATGGGATTCCATGGAATATTACCATTGGATATAGAGGTGATGAGAATCGGATAGGACTCCATTGTAATAAGGGGAGATAACTCTGCATACAGATTATGGGAAACCAAGCAATCTTATTGGTTAGCAATAATTTATATAAATGATCTATATAATGAAACAACATGAGTACACGGAATAGGGTCACAACTAACAAGAATAGACCAGAAATTGCTAAATATAGTAACAATAAGCAAAGCTGTTTCAGTTGATAGGCTCTTCTACGCTACTGGAGTATACTCCAGAACAAAGGAACATAGTCAGATAGACGAAAACTATTGCATATATAGATAGAAGCAGAGAATTCTGAAAGATTTCGAAATAGTAAAACTTGTCGGGTTGTTTGTGGTAAATTGATTTACTCCGATTCAATCGAACATACCCTCCGAACATATCCCTGTCCTATAAGAAGGGTTTAGGTAACACAACAACCACGTGCTACCATGGAAACCAAGATGGCGGCATCCAGTACACAAAATGGACGACGGAAACACGTATCACCCTAACAACACACGCTGCGCATGCGCACTAGCACCACGTATCACTATGGCGATGACGTCACAACATGGCCGCCCATGCAGGTTACCATGACAACACAACATGGCGGCACTGGGTCACGTGACATGACGTCACTTCCGGAGTCATCCACCGGGGTCATCCAACTAACCCCTGAAAACCACATTACATACTACTTACTTCATTAAATGAAGAATGTGTAGTGTTTTCTACTGGTATTTTGTAATCCTTTCAAAGAAGTTTAAAGAAAACAACAATTGAATTGTTAATTATACTCCACGCATGCGGTAGAGGTCAGAGGTCAACAAGTCCGTCTCTACTGTAGGAATAAATTCTTTTAGTGTTAAACCTCTGGGGAAAATTTATCACCCTACCCGGTGAATAAAGCAAAATTTATCCAAGGCATTTATTGTTCGAATAAACAGACATTAATGGGATAAATTCTTATATCACATTGTTCATAGCATATAATCATGTTGTTGGATCTATTACAGCCAGGGGTGCCGAGAAGATGGTTACTTGTTGTTTGTGTGTGTGTGTAGTGGTGGGAGTGTGTGTGTGGGGGGGGGGGGGGGGGGGAGTATAAACATGATTTGTCCTCACTGTGATATCTCAAGTCCCGACCAATATTCCAGTTACATCGATGATGGAATTGTAGTCAGACCGGTTGACATTTAAAAAACTGAAGACTACTTTGGCACTTATTTGTGAACTAGCGGGCCTAACTGTCACAGGAAAGGTAGCTCCGTCCATGCAACGGAACATTTCAGTTGCGTTGCGTATCACTTTCTAGCTGGATACGGAGTAAGTCATCGAGACACATCCTCTCTATTTATTTTTATTTATTTATTTATTGGAGTTTAACGACACTTTCGACAGCCAGGGGCACCTCGTGACGGACAGTTTTACGGGTGAAGGAAGACTCCCCCAACATACTAACTCTACACAAGCAGGGTTAGCAATGGTTGAAGACAAATGCACCATAGACGTGCAGTACGCCTCAGTACACGACACCGTGTCACCCCGTGGACAATTGGGATTAAGTGTCTTGCCCAAGGGCACAACGCGGGCGGTTGTCGCAGGTGGGATTCGAACAGAGGACCTCTCAGTTTGCAGTCTGCCTTTCTATCTACTGAGTCACCACGCCCCCACTTATATAATAGATAAAGAAAATGTACATGCAGTTGTGTCGCGATATATTAATTAACAAGTTCCAACTGTTCCAAAACCACCCCGGTACTTTAACATTGGGAAGAGAAAGCTTAATATTATCCACAGTATGATCAGAAATTATTGTAGTGACCTGAACGCGCACAAGTTTTACAACTACATATCAGATACTCCCTTTTGTGATTGCGGACCTCATATAGAAGATGCACATCATTTTTTTATGGTGTGCACTTTCTTTAGTTCTATCAGAGTAGAGTTTTTTAACTCATTGGAGCGGTTCCGCATAAGCACGATAGATGACATTTTGTATGGTGTACCGTCGATAAAATATTCTGAAAACGTAGTCATCTTTAGAGCGACTCAAAAATTTATCCGCGATTCGGGTCGCTTTAATTAATATTCGTAAGGTTTTAACTGCTTTGTGTCATTGAATTTGGGGACGTAGTTTATCTCTATCCTTCGAGTTCCATAATGTGTGAAGTACGCTTTCTGGTTGCTTCTTTTCTTCTTGCTTCCTTCTGACTTTTTCTTTTTCTCATACTTGCTTTTGTCTCTTCCTTCCAGGTTTCTTTTCCAAAATGTACACTTCCTTAGCACTCTTTACCTTGTAAATTTGTGTAAATAGTAACCTTGTTTCATCATTGTTTGTGCCGCTATTGTAATTGAACTTTGCTGTTATTGTTTCTGGAGAAGAGGAGCTACTAAGTGTTAAGCACTTGTCCTCTAATCCACTTTGCTATTTTTGCAAATAAAATATGTTTAAACTAATTAACAAGTAACTTACTGGTGATATGACACGGTGGCGCTGTGCAACAAGGCGTATTACACATCGATGGTGCACTTGTCTTCAATCAATGCTTACTCTGCTTGTGTGGAGTTAGTACGCTGCGGAGTCTGGCAGTTGCTCGCCGTTGGTCGGCGGTTCTCTCCGGACAATCCGGCTTCCTCCACCCGTAAAACTGTCCGACACGAGGTTATCCTGGCTGTCGAAAGTTTCGTTACCCCCCCCCCCCCCCCCCAAAAAAAAAAAAAAAAAAAAAAAAAATAAATAAATAAATACTCTACAGGTACACCAAATCGGCCATGGTGGGCCCACAACAGCACGAATCGGATACTACAGGCCCCTTTTTGTATGACAGACTTTGTGTGTGACACACAAGTCGTCCCCTGAGTTCCAATGTGTTCTATGTGCCAGTAGGCAGCCAGTAGGCACATAGAACACATTGGAACTTAGTGGACGAAGTCGCGGTATCAAATTGGGTATTAACTGGTGGAGTGCTGTCATGGCTTTATTGAAGTGATGGAAGCTACTTCAGTGGCTTCACACTGTATGCATTAGCTTGATGTTTGCTTAGAAGTAGAAGAATTTTTTTACATAAAATTGTTTGGTTGCAGTTCAATTGGCACTCTCCAATAAATTGCAATAAAACAATTATTTATGAACAAAATCTCGCTAAACTAAGACTACTCTTCCTGTTAGAATGGTATCTTTGATAAACATACAAATGTTGCAAATTACCTTTGGCAGATAATTTAGCACTCAACCAGTTTAAGAAAGTACATGATTACAAGAAAGAGAGAACTGATATCTCACACTCCAATCCTGCCCTGCCAAAATGTCTTAACTGAAAACATTATTGGGGAGAGGGCACCCATCAAAACTCCCTTAGCGACACTCCCGGTTATATTGTTCAGTCAGTTACCCTCGTCTTCTTCTTAGTTGAATACATCTCTGAAAGGTGTACAGATCTTTAGTTTTTGTCCTCTGGTGATTGTTTTGAATTGTTCTTGTTGCTTTACTCTGGCCATGTCTATACTATTGCTGAAGCACACTCGTTGTTCGTTGAAATTATGTAGCTTGGCTTTGTTGGTTGGTCTGATTTTTCTTGCCTTGAGTTGCTTGATGTCACTGGTTGTTTTGATTGTTGGTCCTTTGAAGGGGCTGGTAAGTCCATTACTGCATTCTCGGTGGCAACATCATTCTTGGTTTGATCTACAGGCTTGAGCTTTCATCAAATCTCACTCTTCTGAGTGACAACTTCTTTTCTGTTTTGGTCAGCAGGCTGCTCCGTAGTTTGAGTGGCAACTTCATTCCTCTCAGCTAAAATTCCATTTATCTTCGGACATTTGTTCTTCTAGGTCGGTACCTCCTTCTTCGTTTGACCTCAGCTCTTATTTTAGTCTGCAGGCTGCTCCGTACTAGGAGTTCCATCCCTTCTCCGTTTCGTTCTCGGTGTATTTTCATATTCAAAAAGACGTTCAGACGTTTTTTGTGAATTGAATTCTTGTGGAAATAATTCATACATGCCAGCCTATTAAGGTATTTCGTGTTCATGGCTTCTCCAACTCTGTCAAAAGATGCAGTCGCGGCTTCGGGGTGTCTTCTTTGACCTTTCCATCATTGATGTAACTATTCGTGAGTCTTAACTCCTAATGAAGACCAACAGAATAATCCATTGGTTCTTCTTCGGATTCCACACCTTTTTCGTCTCACTTTCAGCCTGAGACCAAAGGCTGATGTCAAGTCCCCGAAGGCTGATGTATCGCCGATATGAAACTAATCAATCTTTAACAAATGGAAATCTTCTTAGATCTCTTACTGTTGTCTGATAGTGTTATTGTTTCTCATTCTTTTCACAAATCCAAAGTTTCATCTTCCAGTTCAGCTATTCGAAAGGCTCGCCTTCCCCCTCGACATTCGGATAGCTGAACTACTAGAGCTGTAGATTAACCGAAACCGAACCGAGGTTTTTAGTTTTTTAAAAAACCCAAACCGTCGACATCCCGTAATTTAAGGTTTTTCGTTTTTTATTAAATACTCTCTTGCTGCAGAAATTCACAGAATGTAGCCATCCCAGAGTAGTGAGAGTACCCAGACACTGCCAATGGCAGTGTCTGGGTACTCTCACTACTCTGGGAAGACTACATTCTGTGAATTTCCGACATTTCAGTTTAGTTGTGTTTGCAGCTTTCCTCAAGTTGAGTGTAGGTGTCAGGCCTCGAAAAATGGCCAAGCACAATAAAAGTTCTGTATATTTAGGTAATTATTATATTGACCTTCCTGATTCATCATGTATTATAGCTTATTTCGGGCATTCATTGAGTTTCACTCATTTTCACTACCATTCAGTTATGACTCCGGACATAAGAATGAGTTTTATTGAATTTTACTTGGCCTCATGAACAAACCGAAAACCGAACCGAACCGAGGTTTTACTCCACCTGAAAAACCCAAACCGAAACCGAACAAGAAATTTAAAAACCTACAGCTCTATGAACTACCTCTTCCCCCAGTTTGAGAAATCTCCGAGTAAGACTGGATCTTAGTTTTCGTTGAGTTCTCCTCTTTCTCCTCCTCGTCCCCCAGCTTCTTACTTATTGTCATCATTAATTCCACACCATACACAAACTCAAACTACTCTACTTTGCATGAGAAGGACAATTTTGACGATTGCGTTCATTGAATAACTTTAAACATTTCGGATGTAAACAAATTGGTTGGACATAGTAACGCATCAAGGGGGACAACTCTAGCTTGGTTCATATCGGCCGGGATCGCCGTCATATCAGCCAAGTTTGAAGTCCGATCTGCCGAGCTTGTTAACGAGTAATTCTGGGAATAAAATCATGTCTAACAAATAATGAAAGTTAACCCGTTGATACTTTTGTACGCGTCGTTAAGTACGAAATCAAACAGCACGTTGATACTTTGCGGTGATTTGTTTTATTATTTTTCAATTTTTTAAGTTTTAATCTCAAATTCCTATTTTCTCCCGAACAGTGCTCAGTGATAACCCTTGAGCCAAACGTTATCGCAGCTTAAAACACTAATATAATCCTGCTGTCAAGACTTCTCAACTGTTTGAGTGCTAGAAGCCACTATCGGGGCTTTCAAAAAACGAGGATATCAGAACAAAAGCCAACACTCACCTTCCTTATATTTCATATTAAGTCAAACACAAATAATATTTTGTTTATATAAATTTTTCTTACAAATTATTGGAGAGTGCCTGTGGGCACTCTCCAATAATTTGTAATAAAACAAGTTTTGAATAACAAATTCAGACCATCAAAAATAATCTAGCCCTCAATCAGATAAACACTAATGTGAAAAATATCTTAGTATTGGTACTTTCCGACGTATGACGTCACATTTTGAAAAACGTTGAAGAAACTGAATTCCCAATGACGTTTGAACATCAGGATAATTAAAGCCTCAAAGGGTTAACCCTATGAACCCTGATAGTATGCTCCACGCCAGTTCAGTGTCATCAGCTGGAAGAGTCTATATTCGTTACTTGGGGGGAAGACCAATCATTGTTTTCAACGTTTAGCCGTGGGGTTGCACGCTGAAAATATTGACTGGTCTACCACAAAAATTCTCTGAGCAACTATCCATTTGATGAATTCAGGTCGTATAGCGATCTGGAAAAGTGGCGGCTCGGGTTCAAAGGGTTAATTTAACATGTAAACGCGTTGGGCCGGTCCAAGTATGAAAACTAGGACACAATGACCTGGATGGGATAAGTTTGGACCACCTTTCGACTTGACCAGAACGTGTACGCGATATAATTTACAATTCACAATTGAAACATGATAATGTGTCAGCCTCTAATATATGTGGACCGACAGCTTTGGACTGGTCCAGGTACGAATACAAGAACACACTGGCCTGAACCGGATCAGATTAGACTGGACCTGATCCCCAAGGTGGTCCGGTTCAGTTTGCATCCCATTTGGCAACAATCGACAAAATAATGAGCAATACCGTTCACCTTGACTTTCAGTCAGTAGAGTTATTTATTCATTGGTTTTTAAGGTCACGTTCAGCATCTATGGCTATATCATAACAACTAGACAGACATGAAGTCAAGTTTAGCCGATCGTTTATACCTGTGCTGCCCACTTAAAGAGGACTTCCATCCTTGTTACTGGTCATCAGGTTCTATTTTACCACTAAATCAGAACTTGTTTGCTGGGATAAACAAACACTGCTATAGAATTCCTAGAGAGAGTTGCCGTGGGGTAGTCAGGTGAGCTACAGATAAAACTAGAAGTCCTGTCATGAAACGCGCACAAATAGACCGTTTGTCTGTGCGTTAATCTACGCGTTATGGCCATAGTAAGGCTATCAAAGCAGGGACCGACCTGGGCATGCGCCAGTGCGTATTTGGTTCTGAAACATCAGGATCTGGCTCTTAAATCTCAGAAATAGGCTTCTCAGTTGGCGCGTAACTTCTCAGATCATATTTTGATATTCTTGCGATGGATAATCGAGAGAGACACTCTTACATGTATTATATATATGATTATCATTTATCATTGTTGTAGAGTGCGTAAGTTAATACTTCAAGTCTTAATTACCAGGCATTAATCTTCACTGTGGTTTCTGATCAAGTCTTGGCTGCCTAAATAGGCAGCCAAGACTTGATCAGAAACCACAGCGAAGATTAATGTTTGCTATAGTGTACTAAATGAAAATGATGAGAGCTGTTACATACTTGCAGTGTGTGTTACAAACAGCAGAGTGACTCCGTAAATTGAAATCTGGCGCATGAATTGAAAAAATAGGCTCCGAGGCTAGAGCGTATTTTAAATAGTCCTGATCGGTCCCTGCAAAGTCTGTACATATGGCATGTGCGCAGGCAATGGTTCAGCCAATGGACCTCAGGGTAACCCGGAGGTCCATTGGCAGAAACATTGCAAGTGTTTGCTATGAGTAACCAGGAGAACCTGCGTGCTTTGGATGCCATTCGATATGGCAATTGCGCACAATTCCTACGCGCAATTAAGCTTAGATAGGCGCACAGTTCGTGACAGGACTTCCAGTTTTAACTGTATCAACAACTGATAACACCAAAGATGATTCTAGATAAATTTATTTAATAATATAAATAATATAACAACAAATTTACATCAACATGAGCCATCACCACAATAACGGACGTGACAACGGTTACTCATTCTCAGTTGCTTATTCCACATTCCAATTTTATCGCTTGATAAGGAATGTCGAATAAGGAACGGGGAATAAGTAACGGTTGTCGCGTCCCCTCCACAAAATATATTTGTCATGTTTGACACGATCATGTGATATTAAAACACTAGGAATAAATATACTGCAGTCAGTGATGCTTTCCAAAATTAAGAAGTAGGGGAATGGCGGTTTATTGCAGTAATGGTCGACGATATATGCTGTTGTGGTATAGCACGAGAGGGGATACCCACATTTTGGGCGCGAGCAGGTGAATTTTGGGACACACTAAAAATGAAACTTTATATTTCCAAGGCACACCTTTTCCGGAGCCGGGGTACACATTTTAGGTTGTGAATTTTGAAATATATCCCCGATTTGCAAATTTCCAGGAATATCACTTTTGTTATGTCATTCTGTGTGTGTTTTTATAACACAGCGAGCATTCCTTCATCTTGCTAGCTACACAGATGGATATACATAAAGATCCAGCCATCTCAGGTCTTCAAATTGTGGTGGAACGCCGTACCCCTTCAGAAAAAAAGAAGGGGGAACAATGTTCACCAACGTTCACCCAGGAAAGCATCACTGACTGCGAATGATTTGGTACACAACCTACAGGCTTGTAAACAAGAGGAGAGCATGAATTGTCTTGTTCTCACCTAAATATATTTCCACCATAATTTCCTGACACAATCTCGTAAGACTTGTGGAAATCACAAAAATTGCCACCATACACATGACCTTCAATATCGTTAGGAATTGTGAATTTGTGCTAAATGCAATGCTGAGTTTCCATTTTGCACAATTATATCAAGATACTAAAATTTCAAGCAGCAAATGTTCCCTTTCTGGAAATAATGCGATAAAAAGTTATGTATTGTAGGGTAAAAAAAAATCCATCAGAAAGTTTAATATTTGATTAAGAACATGAAAAATAAATATTAGCGTGACTGTGAAATGAATAGCGAAGACAGTAATGAATAATGACACCGAATGAATACTGTGTAAATCAAAGCGATGAAAAAGACTTTTTACACATGACAGAGGCGGCGGAACCAGGGAGACAGGGGACACATGTACCTCCACTTTTTCCATAGACATGTTGCGCAGTTGCACAATAAGTTAAATGGGTGCAAACAAAGGTGTCAATATACAGACATTCCTGTAATATATTATTTGCAAATCCAAACAATTGGAGAAAGAATTCCATCTTCGGTCCATTTCTTCTACTTCAGCCATCTCCAACCTGAAGGCCAGCCTTCAGGTTGGAAGATGATTGAAGTAGAAGAAATGGAGAGGACAGTGACCACACCGCGGTCTGCTCATCTAAGCGAGAGCCTCTAGTGTGCCATGGTACATTTACTGATATACGATTGGAACTTTTATCCTACTGGGCCAAACCACAGTAGCTTTTAAAATTTGCGCCCCTCCACTTTTATCAAGCTTTCGCCGCCTCTGGCATATGAAATGCAGGTAAAACAATAAAAACAACTAAAAACTTGTTAAAAAGGATGATTGCCTTCAGAAATGAGAAAATCCTGTGAGAATAGATGTTGTAAAACATCTATTCTCAAACAACACCGAGGGATAGCGAGGTAATTTAGATTTTATCTATTGGTGTTTACTTCTGCACAATGGTTAATCGTGACCACAACATGGAGATAATGTCAAGGTCAGTCAATTGTTTAAACCCCATGGTGCCTATTTCAGAGGACTTTCACCCCAAGAATTAGCGACTGGGTCCTATTTTATCAGTAAAACGGTGCTTCTTTACCACAGTAAACAAGCACTGCCTTACTTTTCGGCGATACCGAGGTATTCCGAGAAGGAAAATGGGGGTGGAATGGAGTGAAAGGGTATGGGGTGGTATGTTACGAGTACATAAATAGATTTAGGCAGTATGTGCATGGTTTTAATGCCATATTTGAGAATTTTTGGTGCTAAAGTAATAGCGTTTGCTAAAAAATCTTCCCCTCGGTATTTAGTAGGTAGCTTTGAGAATCAAAGACAGTACATTATAATGTTGCCGTCTGATGTCAATAAAATCAGTGCAAACTAACAGAATGTATTTATTTATTTATTGGTGTTTAAGGTCACATACTTTTGCACAATGGCTAATCATGACCACAACATGGAGGTAAAGTCAGGTCGGTCAATCGTTTATGCACCATGTTGCCTATTCTAGAGGACTCGCACCCCAAGCATTAGTGACTGGGTCCTATTTTACCAGTGAAAACTAACAGAATGTGTATAACTCTCATGGGACGTTGACAGAAACACATTCTTATCACATATTGCACTCTAACAAAAAGGAATTTAATAAATTCAATTTATTTACTGGTGTTTAAGGTCAAATACTTCTGCACAATGGCTAGTCGTGACCACAACATGGAGATAAAATCAAGGTCCGTCAATCATTAAAACCCTATGTTGCCTATTTTAGAAGACTTGCACCTCAAGCATTAGTGACTGGGTCCTATTTTACCAGTAAACAGAGCCTGTTTACCACAGTAAACAAGCACTGCCTCACTTCCAGGGGTTCCTACGGGGGAATTAATTCAATCTAGTTTGAAAGAACTATGAGCTCTGTTAAACAAGATTTATTTATTATTATTATTGGTGTTTAGGGTCACATATTTCTGCACAATGGCTAACCATGACCGTGACAGTTTTACGAGTGGAGGAAGCCGGAGTACCCGGAGTGAACCAACGAGCAACGGCGAGCAACTGTCAGCTCCCCAACATACCAACTCCACACAAGCGGGGTTAGCATTGGTTGAAGACAGGTGCACCATCGACGTGCAGTATGCCTTAGTACACAACGTCACGTGCCCCCACATGGGCAATAGGGGTGAAGTGTCTTGCCCATGGACACAACGTGGTTGTCGCAGGTGGGATTCGAACCGAGGACCTCTCAGCTTGCAGCCTGCACCTTTACCAACTGAGCCACATTAATCCTTTACCTAACCTGAAAAGCAGACAACACTTGCAAAAATAATTCTTGAATAACTAATTTTTTTCATTTTTTGTCTCAAAAACATAGGTTATGACCCCTCGTTGGAACGAGCTCGTCGAGCTCGTTCCAACGAGGGGTCATAACCTATGTTTTTGAGACAATAAATGAAAAAAAATAATGAAAATCAATTGGCGATTTTTGAGAATAGCGCTGGCCGGTTTTGGCCGTTGCGTTAGGTAAAGGGTTAAACAAGATTGAATCGGACAGGTTTTTAGCTGCATGATCTGGTATTAGATCTGAAATGATCTGATATGATGAGAAAAAACTTGCTGCTTGAAATTTTGTTATTTCAACATTATGTGTAGAAGATTAATGAAGCCCTTCCACCCACTGGAGAACAGCATGATTTCAAATCTATAAATGTTTACTTTTTATATAAAATAGTACAGTAAAAAAAGTTTTAGAAAAATCAGTTTGATTATCCTCCAACAGCTATTTATAACCATTTTAACCCTTAAATTCTAGATTAACTAGCAGAGTTGTAAGTTACTTTTCAATGGTCATTTGTAACACGAGTATTTGTTTTTCAAAGATATCACACTATATTTATTGGGGTTTAAGGTTAAATACTTATGCACAATTGCTAATCGTGACCGTGACAGTTTTACGGGTGGAGGAAGCCGGAGTACCCAGATAGAACCACCGTGCATCAACAAGCAATTGTCAGCTCCTCAACATTCTAACTCTGCTCAAGCTCCGCTCAAGCAGGATTACAACGGTTGAAGACGTTCACCACCAACGTGCAGTACGCCTTAGTACATGACGTCATCGTGCTCCCATGAAGGCAACCGGGATAAAAAGTGCTTTATCCATGGACCTCTAGCATAGAAATCCAACAAACTCCCACTGAGACATCGCACTCCCAGATATCACACTACTAGCAAAAGGAACTTATTTAAAAAGATGTTGCCCATGAATAACCGTTTTGTTTCAATTTATTGGAGAGTGCCAGTTGGCACTCTCCAATAAATTGTAACAAAACGTTTTTATATTTTTCTTCCACTTCTGGGCCAACAACAAATTAGTGCAAACATTGAAAAGACATTATAGTAGCTTTCAGCACTTTTCAGTAGAGCTCTGATAGTGGCATCTAGCACTCAACCAGTTAATTTTATGTTAACAACTATAATACATACATGTATGTAGCTGCAGATTTAATTATTTATTGGTGTTTAAGGTCACATATTTCTGCACAACCATGACCGTGACAGTTTTACGAGTGGAGGAAGCCGGAGTACCCGGAGAGAACCATCGAGCAACGGCGAGCAACTGTCAGCTCCCCAAGTTGAAGACGGGTGCACCATCGACGTGCAGTACACCTTAGTACACAGCCACACCATGCCCCCATGTGGGCAATGGGGGTGAAGTGTCTTGCCCATGGACACAACGCGGTTACTGCAGGTGGGATTCGAACCGAGGACCTCTCGGCTTGCAGTCTGCACCTCTACCAACTGAGCCACCGTGACCCCTATGTAGCTGCAGATGACTTAATGTTTCTACATGATTGTTGGCGGCATGTAAAAACACTGTCAAGATAAAAACACTCTACAACTAGAGAGTTCGCAAAGAAGAATTTTTTTCGGAGGAACATAAATGGAACAGTTGGCTGCTGTATATGGACCTAGGGGTTAATGAAGAAGTAGGAAAACTCTGAAATAAGTTGTTGGATATTCACTAGGATAATCTGATTTGAAAATATTTCTCTGAGAGAGAATTTCAAGAAATGATGTATGTTTTTGTGGATATTTGACGTAAAACCTGTACAATGGAAGCAAGAGGTCCCAAAAGGGCCTTAATCACTCACCTGATAAAAGTGTTTAAAGAAGGATTCATATTCTGCTTCTACATGTTAATATAGTTCATCTAGGGGAGTGGGTTTGGGAGAGAAGGGTCCATTCGATGAACGGAGTTTTTGTGTAAAATCACTCGGATCCCATCAAAACTCATTTTGAAGCACAGAGAAAAGAAAATCACCCCATGGAGCACCTCTTACTCCCTCACACCCATGAGATCAACTGGGGAAAGGTGTTTTTTGGCCTAAAATCTCTCAAAATCTCCCCAAATTTTGTTCTCCAAAAAATAAAATTTGGTCCAATTTACCCCACCACCACAGGTGCCTAAAGTGGCCTTGGGGGTCTGTGTTTGAACAAAAGTTAATTTTATGTACTCACACCAACATCCAACTAATGTTTACCACAATCAGTTCTGCCATGTGTGGGCACAATTCATTTAAACAAATACAGTGGAGCCCACTTAATTGGATATCTCTTAATTGTATATCCCTGTTTACTGAATATAATTTTCAAACACAAAACCATTTACCATACCTTCAGTACAAATTTGATCTGTTAATTGCATATGGGTTGTAGAGTAAACTCCTGTTAATTGTATATAAATTTTTGTAATATGTCAAAAAAATTACTGTGTAACGCACCAAATTCCCCTTATTTATCAACATTTTTGGCCTCACTGCATCCAATACAGGCATTTATTCTATTATATCTTGTTTGACAGAGCTCTATGAGCTCTGTCAAACAAGATATAATAGAATAAATGCTCAGTTTACCTCCTGAACACAGGAAACTGACCACATCCCTGTTAATTGTATACTCCTGTTAATTGAATAATTTTCACTGGCCAAATGGATATTCAATTAAGAGAATTCTACTGTACTAAATTCCCCAGTGGGTTCTGTGTTAAATTTCAAACCCCTCTAGTGCCCAACAAAATCAGTCAAGCATAACACATTGAACAAAGTTTAATCCTTTGAACATGAGAGACCATTTTTCCAGTCCAGGAACATGATACAGTGAAACCCTGTTAATTGAATAACCACTTTGCCAATGAAAGTTATTTAATTAACAAGAGTATTCAATTAACAGGAATTTTCACTTTCCTGTATTCTAGAGATAAACTTAGCATTTATTCTATTACATCTTGTCAAACAAATTTGTACTGGGGGTATGGTAAACGGTTTTGTGTTGGGAAATTATATTCAATTGAAAGGGATATACAATTAAGAGATATCCAATTAAGTCTACTCCACTGTACATCATAATGTCATTAATTGGGATGGGTGCAAAGTGCATGTGTAGAGAAGACCAAATCAATATTTTCAATGTGCAGCCTTGGAGCTGCACATTGAAAATATTGATTGGTCTACCCCTAAATAATGAATATGAACACTTCCAATTGCTGTCATTGGACTGAAATAGAAGATACCACCTGGGTTCAACCGGTTAATCTAGGAGTCATAGTCATGCTATATACCAAATATCAAAACAATTCTGCCTGGAGGATCTGAAGAAGATCTTTGAAGAATATTCCCCATACTGTACTAAGGCAAAATTCAAGCTCCCATTTAGAGCTCAAATATGAGCCCAGGGATTTGCTTTGAACAAATTTGAATCTCACCACACCAAAGTTTCTGTCTAATGAGATTTTCAAAGATTCCTCATATTTCACTAAGTTAAAATTTGGACATTCACAGGGAGCCAAAAAATATAACCACAGAGACCTGATTTGACTGGTAACTCTGAAGATAAAAGATTTTTAAATAAATTTCTTCAAATTGCTCAAAGTTAAAATCCAGGTTCCCAAAGGGAGCTCATATATGAACCCAGTGACTTGTTTCTAATTGACAGTTCTGGTGTGAATACGATTTTTTTAATTAAAAAAAAAAAAAAATGATGGGTGCTGACAGATGTATGTCTTGTGTGGTGCCTCATGTGGTTGTAGCAACTTGAACTGAACAAACTTGAATTGGCATGCAATAAGGAACATGCATATTAAATTTGGTTTAATTCGGTCCAGTAGTTTAGAAGAAGTCAATAATGTAAATTCCAGGCTGGACGATGGACAAAAAGTGATCATCAAAACTCCCCTAGAGCTTTGCTCTGGGAAGCTAAAGGTAGGTCAAAACAATACACAATACCAATAACATATCATCAAGACAAAACAACTGAATCAAAACTAAGGCCTTTCAAAAAATAATTTCTTGTTTCACAGGCAATTATTCCTCAATTATATGATGAGAGCAGGAAGCTTTTTTGGAATTTTGGGGGTAAAATCCACAAAACAGTCAGGCAAATAGTTGGAATTATTAATTTAACTCCTTGTACTATTTCAGCAGTGAATATTTCCCATAATGCAGTTGTGAATTTTACCATCCATATCCAGTTTGATAGCTCTCAGTGATTAAATTTTTAGTCCTACAGGTACAAAATGGTATCCTTGGAAGAGATTCAGAGGTGATCATTCGGCACATATTCAGATTTACAGATACAAATGGGTTGATGAGGCAGATATTCAATGATTAGGGAGGTGCCTGACAAACACTTTTTATCTTAACCCTTTACCCAAAGCAGTCGATATCAAAATTTATTTTAAATATTATTTTTATTATCATTTTTTTTTAAATATTATTTTCAAATTTTTAAAAAGAAAGTTAACAAAAACCATATCATGTGGCCCCCTCATTGGAACGAGTTCATTGGGCTTGTTCCAATGAGGGATCACATGATATGGTTTTGTTGAAGTATTTTGAAAAATATTTTTTCAACTGCTGAATTTGTATATTACACAGATGGATGTGTCTGATTCGTTAGGTAAAGGCAGGGACCGACCTGGGCATGCGCCAGTGCATATTTGGTTCTGAAACATCAAGACCTGGCTCTTAAGTCTCAGACATAGGCTTCTCAGTTGGCGCGTAACTTCTCAGATCATATTTTGATATTCTTTCAATGGATAATCGAGAGAGACACTCTTACATGTATTATATATATGATTATCATTTATCATTGTTGTAGAGTGCTTAAGTTAATACTTCAAGTCTTAATTACCAAGCATTAATCTTCACTGTGGTTTCTGATCAAGTCTTGGCTGTCTAAATAGGCAGCCAAGACTTGATCAGAAACCACAGTGAAGATTAATGTTTGCTACAGTGTACTAAATGAAAATGATGAGAGCTATTACATACTTGCAGTGTGTGTTACAAACAGCAGTGTGACTTCGTAAATTGAAAACTGGCGCATGAATTGAAAAAATAGGCTCCGAGGCTATAGCGTATTTTAAATAGTCCTGATCGGTCCCTGTAAAGGGTTAACTGACTAATAACAAAACAAATATATTATTATTAAAACATCACTTTTAAACATATTTAATTATAACAAAGTGGGAAATAAAAATGTATGCAAAACAAAATAGTTCCAAATTGTGCTTGCAAAGCCAGCTGATCATATCATTTCTCAGTTACTGATATACACAGAATTCTTTGTTGTCCATCCTTTGCCCAACATTTCACTCATCAAATATTATTTATTACTTTCCAAAGGGTGATTTACTGGGACTTCCGGGTTTCATTATAAACGATAACTTCATAAGTGAATTATGCAATCAACAATTGGGTCATGTATCTGTGCGTGCAAACGAAGACACTTTGCCGTGGGTGTAATGGGGACCTCATTGTTTTTTTAACCCTTTACCTAACACGAAAAGCAGACGACTCTTGCAAAAAAAATTCTTGAATAACTATTACTTTCATTTTTTGTCTCAAAAACATAGGTTATGACCCCTCATTGGAACGAGCTCGTTCCAGTGAGAGGTCATAACCTATGTTTTAGAGACAAATAATGAAAATAAATTGGCGATTTTTTAGAACAGCACTGGCCGGTTTTGGCAGTTACGTTAGGTAAAGGGCTAAATAATATAATTATAGTTAATAACTAGAAAGTGTTTTAGTACACTAAAACATATGTCTCCCCTTCCTTTCTATTTTATGCAACATGAAGGTCATGATTACATGTGACATGTGGTCTAATTGCGATGCATTCACATGTCAAATATCTAAGTCCTAGGTCAAAAAACAAAAAAGCTCTGGTCTGGATAATTATTCCCTATTTGAAGTACATAAATTTGACCTTAAGGACAGAGGTCAAGGTCACATGAAGGTCATCGAGGTAGATGACATGCAGTCTCATGGTGACACATCCACATGTCAAATAACCAAGTCCTTGGTAAAAAAACAAAAAAAATTCTGGTCTGGACAATGACTCCCTATTTGAAGTACATAAATTTGACCTTGAGGTCAAGGTCACATGAAGGTCACAATGATATGCGACATCCCGGCTCATGGGGATACATCCACATGCCAAATAACTAAGGCCTGGCTCAAAAGACAAACAAGTTTTGGTCCGGACAAAGTTTCCTTGAAAAAAGCACAAATCTGACCTTCAGATCAAAGGTCAAGGTCACATGAAGGTCACAATGGTATGCTACACACCGGCTCATGGTGATACATCCACATGCCAAATATCTAAAGCCTAACTCAAAATACAAAAAAGTTCTGGTCCAGACAGTTTCCCTTAAAAAAGCACATAAATCTGACCTCCAGGTCAAAGGTCAAGGTCACATGAAGGTCACTATGGGACACTGCGCATTGGCTCATGGTGATACATCCACATGCCAAGTATCTAAGGTGTAGGTCAAAAGACAACAAAGTTATGGCCAAGACAATGTTTGTGTGATGTTTCCCTTAAAAAAACACATAAATCTGACCTTCAGGTCAAAGGTCAAGGTCACATGAACATCACTATGGTACAGTGCACACCGGCTCATGGTGATACATCCACATGCCAAGTATCTAAGGTGTAGGTCAAAAGACAAAAAAGTAGTTTGTATGAGAAGAAGAAGAAGAAGAAGAAGAAGAAGAAGAAGAAGAAGAAGAAGAGAAGAAGAAGAAGAAGAAGAAGAAGAATATGCACTAAAACAATATGGCTCCCTTCTGGGAAGGGGAGACATAATGATTAGTAATAAACAGAGTAATTGCTTGACTGGACTGGTTACTTGAAATAATTCATTCGAGGCGAGGGACTATATTGTAAAACACTTGTGCCCACTCGTGTTTGTACAATGTCCCTCACCTCTCATGAAGTATTTCACGTAACAAGTCCAGTCAAGCGATTACTCTCTATGTAACATTACATTATTTCATGAGATTTTATTATGGGAATTAATCACTGATCTTTTACAACAGGATTGCTGGAATGATCATTGGGCATATACAGAAAAGTGTTTTGCTTATCTATTTATTTATTTATTGGTGTTTAAGGTCACATACATATGCACAATGGCTAATCGTGACCATGAGAGTTTTACGGGTGGAGGAAGCCGGAGCATCCAGTGAGAACCACTGACGAGCAACTGTCAACTTCTCAAGCATGGAAGTCCAACAGTCTACCACTGAGCCACTGTGCTCCCAGTGTTTTGCTTGCTGCTGTGTTAGGACAGTTGTTGCAATAAACAAACAATGCTCAATGAAAAGAAATTTTTGCCTTGGGCTGCTAATGACTGCAGGGCTGCTAATCACAGATGGCGGTCCAGTAATGGAGCCAAATGACACCTGAGAAAATCATGTTATTGTATAATTGTAATTATTATTAACCCTTTACCCAACGTAACGGCCAAAGCCGGCCAGCGCTATTCACAAAAATCACCAATTAATTTTCATTATTTTTTCATTTTTTGTCTCAAAAACATAGGTTATGACCCCTCTTTGGAACGAGCTCGTCGAAAAAAAAAATGAAAAAAAATTAGTTATTCAAGAATTTTGTTTGCAAGTGTCGTCTGCTTTTCATGTTAGGTAAAGGGTTAATAAACAGAAGCCCAGATATTTCAAAGTCAATACAATGTTATTAATCTTCATGCTAGCATTTCATTTGATATTTGATGTTTTCACATCATCAAATCTCTTAGATGGGATGAGTAATAACACTGATTGACTTAGCAAGTGCAAACTGAATTGCGACATTTTCCCCTGATGTTCCAATAATTAAGCTGTATAGAGATAATTGGAATGGATGAATTTATTAGCTGTTTTAACAATCATAACTACTGTAAATTACAGGATCATTCATATGAGACCTTCTAGTTTTGAGACAGCTGATCGTACTCACTCACTATTTCGCCGGAATATAAAAATAAGGAGAGTGGTAAATAGTGCTCTGCAAATCTTTGAATTCGATTCAAATTTTTAATCTTTGGTCCAGTTCAATTTGATCTAATTTTTGAAATACTGAAATTGAATATCATGTTTAATGATCACAGAAACATATGTGCTTTCTTTTCGCATGTATCATTATGTGTAGGTGATCATTATTCCTTGCCCAATTATGATAATACGAAGAATAACTGGCCAGTTAGAGCTGCCAGGTAGTTATTATTTTAAAAGTCAGTAGCCGGTATGAAAAAAATGTCATTTGGGGCAACCGAGCAGACATTATGTCAGACGGCATGTCTGGTATTGGTTGTAGACAGTTCAACAATGCATGAACTTGAAAGGGTGGGAACACAAGGGACATATCAACTGTGACCTATGCGGTCACCGCATATACTGACTGAATGTCCAATTTGATTTGAAGTTGGTTTGAAATCAAACCTTAAATACACAATTCTATGTGTATTCCATTTAAGCAGAAAAAGTCCGACTCGTAGGGCCCTAGTGGTAAATGCCCACAGGAGATTACTTGAGATGGATGCTAAGATCAAAGTTAATAGAAACTCATGGCTTTTAACCCTCAGCTGGTAGAGTACTGAATCGTTTTTAGTCATCAAAATTTGTTTACAAGCCAATGGCAGTGTCCGGGTACTCTCACTACTCTGGGGAAGGCTACATTCTGTGAATTTCCGACATTTCAGTTTAGTTGTGTTTGCAGCTTTCCTCAAGTTGCGTGTAGGTGTCAGACCTCGAAAAATGGCCAAGCACAATAAAAGTTCTGTATATTTAGGTAATTATTATATTGGCCTTCCTCATTCTTCATGTATTAGAGCTTATTTCGGGCATTCATTGAGTTTCACTCATTTTCACTGCCATTCAGTTATGACTCCGGACATAAGAATGAGTTTTACTGAATTTTACTTGGCCTCATAAACAAACCGAAAACCGAACCGAAAACCGAACCGAACCGAACCGAGGTTTTACTCCACCTGAAAAACCAAAACTGAAACCGAACAAGAAATTTAAAAACCTACAGCTCTAGCCTTTGCTTTGTAACAATTTTGGGGGGAGTGCCTGTAGGAAATTCCTTACAGGCTATATAATTTATCTTCAAAGAAGAACATTCACAGAGTTTGAAGCCTTTGAATTGCAAAACCTGCACTTGAGAGTAAAGCCCAAATACAGGCTTCCAGCACTCAACAGTTAACCCCTTGAAGCCTACAGTTGAATTTACGGTCCTGGAGCATGCTACATTAGATATTTTACCAAGTACGATAACTGCTCAGTGCATGTGTGGGGTAGGCAATCAATATTTTCAACATGCAGCAAAGGCTAACCCCAGGTAATGAATATCGACTGGTCCAATTGCTGTCATTGAAAGGACTTGGCAGACACCATCAATGTTCAAAGGGTTAAAGACAATGGCAATTTTCAAATTTTCTACTGCCCAAGAGTCTGTGAGTCTAGGGTTTATCAGGTATTTCTAGTTAAAGTCTTCACTGCCTCTCCAGCTGATCAGCTTACTTTTGACTTGAATAGAATCCATAATTAATTTTATTTAATTTGGGAGGTTTAACAACACTTTTGGCATTGTGGGATACCCATAATATCGGTTTATTCAACCACTGTGTGTGACTTCTTGGTTAAAAAAAAACCTGTTCAAGACAAATTTGTCCAAATCATTTATAGGCCTATTAACTGGTCAAGTGCTAAGACTTTTTGGTTGTCAAAATTTTATTCACATGTTAATGCTTCGTTACAATTTATGGCCGAGTGCTTATACGCACTCTCCCAAAAATTGTAACAGGGCAAATCCACTCAGACTAGACTGACCCCCTGCCACCATGATTATTCTAAGATGAAAGGTGGCACAACTCTGGTAAAAAAAGTCCAATCAAAACTGTAATAGCAGGTGCACAGGTTCCCATGGTAGTGAACATCTTTACCAAGTTTCAAAGGAATCCACCCAAAAACATTTGAGAAAATCTCCAGACAAAATTCAGTCATTCTAAGAAGAAAAAAGGGGCATAACTCTGGCAAGAAAAGCCCAACCAAAACTATAATCGAAGGTTCACAGGTTCCCATGGTAATAAACATCCATACCAAGTTTCAAAGAAATCGACCCATAAACATTTGAGAAAATCTCTGGACAAAATTCAGGCATTCTAAAGTGAAAAGGGGCATAACTCTGGGGAAAAAGTCTGATCAAAACTATAATCAGAGGTGCACAGGTTCTCATGGTAGTGAACAACCTTACCAAGTTTCAACGAAATCGACCCATAATCATCCAAGAAAAGATACAGACAAAATTCTAGGCAATCAGGCATTCTAAGGTGAAAAGGGGCATAACTCTGGCCCAAAAAGTCAGAGAAAATCTCCGGGGGGCATAATAATATCACATCAAAAATTAATTGAAGCACATCCATAGAATATGAAGCCTATTAGCAGTGGTACCTACACTTCAGGATGAAGCCAAAAAATGGGCTTCCAGGAATCTACCAGTTGAAGTTAACAGCTCAAAAGAAATAATATTAGAAAAAGGCCCATAGGACCAAGTTTTCCATCAGAATGAAATGGCTGTTAAACTGTTGGGGCAATCACCAATCTGAATGTCATTCGAGGATAACCCAGTAATCACCAACCTTTTACTTTCAAAACAACAACCCTGAAGTTAAGAATTATTATATGTAACTAAACAACTTTACCACTTATTCCAAAAAAGAACTTGGTGTGGCTGTAAGGAAACAAAATAAAAATGCACATCAGATTGGATTATGTAAACATAAAAGAAATATACATAACCGTTCATATTAGTCCCCACAAAGCAGATCTTGAGTTTCTCAGGCCATTTTTTGTAAAATTGCATGTGGGCGGGTGTTTTTTTATTTTTTATTTTTGTAATTAATTGTTTGCCATCAAAAGTTCATGTTCTTGGTTTCTTTTATGTTTTGGACCTCATAATCAACAGAATAGCATGGGTGGTGTATTTTGTTCCTTGAGTGCTAAAGCATTGAAAAGCCTTGCATCAAGGGACAAATTTATCAATTTTATTAACTTGGGCAAAATATCAAGACATAAGGCCACACAAAGTAAATCTTCTGTTTCTCAGGCCATTATTCATAAAATTGCATGCGGGCGAGCGGTTTTTTATTTTATTTTTTATTTCTGTAATTATTTCTTTGCCATCGAAAGTTCATGTTACTGGTTTAGGTTTTAGGCCTCATAATACGGAATAGCATGGGTGGTGGTGTATTTCGTCCCTTGCGAGCAAGAAGGCTTTGCAATGCCTTCTTGCTCTCAAAGGATAAATTTATCAATTTTTTTAACTTGGGTAAAATATCAGACATAATTCATTTAATTTTTATTTTTTTTAAGTTTACATTGGTTATAAAAAGAGAGCATGCGGCAGCCAAAAGGACCATGCGGGAGGGCCTGAGAAACAGAATTTTAATTTTTTTAGGCCTAAACCATTTCATTTTTATTTTTTTAAGTTTGCATTGGTTATAAAAAGAGAGCATGTAGCAGCCAAAAGGACCATGCGGGAGGGCCTGAGAAACATATTTTAAAACATTTTTGAGGCCTTATAAGTTCAGGTTTTGAATTTTGGATACCTGCAATAAATCAGCATACTCCACATTGTATAATGAATTAAGAATCTCCAAATAGTCTCTTGTGGATTGTGGCTTCGTATGAACTTATTTTACTCAGGGCATGGAGACACTGTCTCATTATGTACTGAGGAGTACGGC
This sequence comes from Pictodentalium vernedei, assembly GCA_031216915.1. Taxonomy (NCBI): domain Eukaryota; kingdom Metazoa; phylum Mollusca; class Scaphopoda; order Dentaliida; family Dentaliidae; genus Pictodentalium; species Pictodentalium vernedei. Next base: position 12,023,276 of record CM062288.1, on the reverse strand, counting down.
ACGTAGATGGTGCAGTTGCCTTCAACCAATGCTAACCCTGCTTGTATGGAGTTAAGAAGACGGGGAGTCTGGCAGTTGCTCGTCTTTGTTTGGTGGTTCTCTCCGGGTACTCTGGTTTCCTCCATCCATAAAACTGTCTGACACGAGGTGAAACTCATTGCTGAAAGTGTCATTAAACCCCAATAAATCAATAAATAAATTTACTCAGAGATAAGAGAGGAAGACAAATAAATTAATGTTTCTTCACAAAATAATATGACATATAGTTGAGGTATAAGTTGGAAGACATTTTATTTCTATAAATTTACATGAAAATTAAAATTTATACCAGATTTTAGTTTTTATTACACTTATCAAAGTAACACAAGTGCCTAATCCTCTTATTATCCCCCCCTGGTTGAAAAAGAGAGCAAATTTTGGAGAATCCTAAAAAAACGTGGTTCAGATCCCAAGAGTTTGACGGTTTGGACCTCAAGTGTTAGATGGTTTGGACCTCAAGTGTTAGATGGTTTGGACCTCGAGTGTAAGGACGGTTCAGACCTCGAGTGCTAGATAGCTTGGTCCTGAGTGTTAGATGGTTCGGACCTTGAGTGTTGGACGGTTCTATTTTACAGTAATTTTTTTTGTTTGCTGCCGAGTATTTGTCTGTTTTAAAAGCTTATGCCAGTTTAATATTTACATTTTTCTGTCTTATTTTTTGTATATTTTTTATGAACATGTGTTCTTTGTGAACTTATGTCAGAGTGTTTTATATATTTCTGTCTGATCTTTTGTTTCAAAAACATATCTTTTGTTATAACAATATAATTGTCAGTGATTAGTAGTAACTATTGTTCATGTGATAGGTGCTTGTGTTTAATAAACCACTCATATACATATGCATACTCATCTAGCAAAACCAGGCATTTCAAAGGCAGTAAAAATTAAGGCAGACAACAAACAACTTGCCAACCAAGAGATCATTGACCAAACTGCAGCACAGAGCTGCCTGAGACGTCAAGACCAACAGATGATGCACTTGTCTGCATGGCTAACAGAGCAAGATCAAGCAATAGACCAAAAGATCCCACTGACCTAACATTTATCCTCGATGAGGAATACATACACTCTTCCATCCCAAGACGTTAATCAGAGCGGCCATCAGCGTTGGAGATACTTGATCTTCACAACCGACAAACAGCTGGAGCTCCTTTCTTAGGAAAAGACATGGTTTATACTTTACAGACGTGACATCTGAAGTGGTGAGAAACCCCTTTATCCCATAAATGGCTGTTTATTTGAACAATAAAGGCCTTGGATAAATTTTTGCTTTATTCACCTAGTAGGGTGGTAAATTTTCCCCATAGGTTTAACACTGAAAGAATTTATTTTCCTAGTAGTGACGGACTTGTTGACCTCTGGCCTCTACCACATTTGTCTAGTATAATTAATAGTTTGATTGTTGATTTCTTTAAATCATTTTGAAAGTTTTACACAATGCCAGTAGAAAACACCACCTACTGCTCATATAATAAAGTATTTTTGCAAGCTTAGCTCAAGTTTGTAGAGGAATTATTTTTAGACAGAAATGTATTACTGCGCCTTGTTTATTTTTGCTAATTTTGCTGGTCGATCGGATTGGACGAATGTTCTCCTCACTTCTCGCTGTGTTTTGTAGCGAATTATAGCATGATTTTGCCACGACTGCCCTGTAGAAGATTTATGGGATAAACAAAATAAACGTATAGTATTTTCAAGTAAAAAATTTATTCTACTTGTAGAATTAAGAATGAAATCGACTCGCCAGAGGCTCGTCGGTTTCATTCTTAATCCTACTCGAAGAATAAATTTTTTACTTGAAAACACTATACGTTTATTCTAAAACACTATACGTTTATTCTATATTTTACCAACTGCTGCTGATCCACTCATTCATCAAATCTGGACAAATTCCTGACATAATGTAGAAGAAACATAGTTCCAGAATCCAGTAGGGGACGTCTCTTCATGGTCAATATTTGGCAGAAGCATTAGAACAAATAACGGTTGGAGGGATGGCAGAACTGCCTTAACAAAAGAGCCCAAAAAAGATAAATTGCCATTTTATCTAATCATAAATCTTCTTTACTCAGAGAGCAGCTATATTCCTACAGTACAGTCACAGTGGACAGGTCATATTCCACGCATGGGCAGTGATGTCCAGGCATGCATTTACTAGGTAATAAAAATCATCATCAGCAAAACTTTAATTAATGACAGACCAGGTGGTACCCGGTGTTTCATTAATTAAATTTTTGATGATTATTCGTTTAATTAGTATTTGGAAACTAATATTATTGCGTCTGTGGAAATATTGTACACCCGTGGCAACTGACCAGTCCATGGCGGCCGTACTGTGTCAGAGTAAAGATGGTTAGTGAAGGAAAGTTATGAAGAAATCAGAGAAAGAAAAACAGATAAACTGAGGAAAAGCTGATGCAGCTGTGCAAAGATTACATCAACCAGGATATTTCAATAAACAGACTTTTAAAAGGTTGTGCAAAACTGTATGCTCCATGTTAGCTCTATGTGTAATAAATCTCCGTTATAATTTATTTATATGTTAATATACTTCAATTATTATTATGTTTAAAATCACGAGTGGAGACTGGATTGGATTAATTTGAAATAAAAAGAACCCTTTACCCAATGTAACGGTCAAAATTTTCATTATTTCTTTCATTTTTTGTCTCAGAACATAGGTTATGACCTTTCTTTGGAATGAGTGCGTCGAGCTCGTTCCAAAGAGGGGTCATAACCTAAGTTTTGAGACAAAAAATGAAAAAAAAATAGTTATTCAAGAATTTTGTTAGCAAGAGTTGTCTGCTTTTCATGTTAGGTAAAGGGTTAATGGATCTTTAATGTCCATTATTGTTTGTATTTTACATAATCTCCATCTTCGTCTTAAGTTCCAAGATCCACTTGGGACTTTCAAACAGTTTCCTTGTATTTTATATTAAAATTCTATAAAATATATTTAATATTATAATTTATTTATAAACTATTTAAGCGACTACGTCCCGAGGTCCGAATCGTCCATCCTGTCAAGCAGTTTCCTTGTATTTTATATTAAAATTCTATAAAATACATTTAGAATTAGAATTTATTTATAAATTATTAAGCTTCTATGTTTCAAAGTCCAGAGGTCTGAATCATCCACACTTGAGGTCCAAATCGTTCACACTTGAGGTCCAAATTGTCCAATGTCCAGGGTCTGAATCATCCAGGGTCAGAATTGTCCAGACCCAAATCGTTCAAGTATAGGGTCTGAATCGTCCAAGGTCCAAATCGTCCAAGGTTTGAATTGTGCGGTATTTGTGATTGGTTACATAAAGATTTGTGATCTTGATGCTTAATGGGCTTTGTTTTTTTTCAGATTGCAATTTGTTACACAACATTTACTGATCTGTCTGCTTCATGATTTAGTAATCAATATTCTTTGTATTTTTAGGCATGCAAAGGGCAATTTCAACATCGCTGTTGATCTCTGGATGGTCGTGTGGTACCTGAGAGCAGGTCACCCTGACCTCTACCATCCTCAAACAGGCTGCAGCTTATGTCGCTACCGCTACAAAAAGCTTCAAAGTGCGAGACAGCCTGTGCCTGCTACTTCTGCTTACAAATGCTAAGAGGGCTGTGGATGTGGCCCACTTGAGGGGTTGAAGAACTGCAGAGGGCCATGCAGCAGATAGGACCAAATAATGCAGAAGTGGAGTGCAATGTAAGTGCTACAATGTTTCTATTGCTTTTTCTTTTATTGTTGTAAAGCATGTTTCAATTTTTGCCATTCCATCAGATACTCTAATGTTTACCATTTTCTCTTTTCCATGTTTTCAAGCGCAAACAAGTGCGATATGGCAAGGGATGTGCTATGATCACACAGAGACCATTTCTGCATGATTTGGACTTATACTGGTCATCTGTGGAGTCAGCTTCACTGTATCTGTTCCTGGCAAGAGGTGGGAAGCCTCTAGCGCCTAAGGTAAGTTCACAACTGTAACTATTCACAAATTTGACAGACACATATTCATAAAATGTTTACTAACTGGTAGAACTCGGGAAAATGGTTGCGAGAATCCATACCTGCTATGAGTGTCCCAGGATCCTACGAGGCCCCAATGGTTGAATCTCTGTTGTATACTGATAACACATATTAACTCTTTAACCAAACACAGTTTTATAATTTTTAAAACATAAACTAAATTTGACAATTGTTTAAAAAATAAATAATATTTACCAATAAAACCTAAGAAATATGGCTGTCATTGGAACCGGCTCATATTATTGACAAAGTGTCACGATATTTCAGGTCATGTTAGCCTTGTATTGGTTAATTTATTACTGCTGTGTTAGGCAAAGGTTTGAATTGCCAAAAACATTTTGATGCGAATCCTAGCAGAGGTGCAGCGAGAATCTACATGGATTCTCGCTCGTTTTGTTGAGTGACTCTTTGCGTGAATCAATTCTTGCATTCTCGTCAAAATATAAGCCCTGCTTCAAGACCATGTTCATGTAAATTTATAGAAAATAAATTTCCAGCATTCTGATAAGAAATTAGATTAAATCAGCTAATAAGCTGAACTGCCTCATCTCTGTCACTGAACAAGGTTTGTAAATTTCACTATAAACTTGGAATAAATTGAAAATATTCATCATTTAACCCTTTACCCGACGCAGACGATATCAAAATTTATTATTTTAAATATCATTTTTTTTTATTTTTCAAAAAATTTCAACAAAACCATATCATGTGACCCCTTGTTGGAATGAGCTCGTTCCAACGAGGGGTCACATGATATGGTTTTGTTGAAATTTTTTGAAAAATAATATTTTTTCAACTGCTGAATTTGCATATTACGCGGGCGGATGCGGGCGATTCGTTGGGTAGAGGGTTAATGCCTCAAACTACATTGTTGAACACAATTTGCGTCTTAGACATCAATGCCTTAGATGTCTAAGACACAAATAAATATAGAATTTTGTTGAAAACTTTTAAATTTCATCAACCCTACAACTAATGAATTGACTGAACAGTGAAACCCTGTTAATTGAATAGCCACTTTGCCAATGAAAATTATTCATTAACAGGAGTATTCAATTAACAGGGACTGTGTCATTTTACTGTATTCTAGAGATAAACTTAGCATTTATTCTATTATATCTTGTTTGACAGAGCTCCATGAGCTCTGTCAAACAAAATATAACAGATTAAATGCCTGTATTGGATGTACTGAGGCCAAATAGGTCTATAAACAAAGAAAAACTGGGGAGAGTCAGGGTAATTTCTCAACAGGTTGCAAGATTTTTTATTCAATTAACAGGAGTTTACTCTATAACCTATATCCAATTAATAGGTCAAATTTGTACTGAAGGTATGGTAAATGGTTTTGTGTTGGGAAATTATATTCAATTAACAGGGTTATTCAATTAAGAGATATCCAATTAAGTGGGTTCCACTGTATCTCCATGCAAAATTTACAAACCGAGCAACTAAATAAAAATTATTTCAATTTTTTTTGTAACAAAACCAATATCATGCCAAGCTTGTTCCACTGAAAGGGTTACAATATTTGGTTTTGTTGAAAAATTTGAAAAAAAAATAATTAAAATGTGTATTTTTAAATAAATTTAAATAATATTTTGATATTGTGTGTGTTGGGTAATGAGTTAAATTATGTTGCTGGATATGTAGTGAACAAGGTGTAAACAAACAACTAGAGGTATTCAAGTTTTGTGCAAGAATTATTTTTTTATCATTGATGTTTAAGGTCACTTTCAACATCTATGGCTACATTTTACCAATTGAAGCAGAACATGTGCATCACAGCAAACATGCATTGCTAAACTTTGAGCTTCCAACATGGGATATAATATAATATACAACTCTCCCCTCCCTGATTTTTTATCAAAGCTGAGGCAATAGAAGAGAATTGTACAAATGGTGTTTGCGTACCCGCATGGGTGTCAAACCGCGGGATGGGTATGTTTCCAGATGGACACAATCAAATATGATTAACACAAATCCATAAGCCCCCACCCACCTAAAGTGCTATATTTTTTTGCATAAAATCACTTGAAATCCTTCAGAACTCATTGAACCCCACTCACCCCATGTTTTAACCTAGGGGGGGGGGGGGGCATAAATTCACACAATGGCATAAATGTACACACAGAAATAATGTTCTTCTGGAATTAAGTGCATACAAACATCTGAAATCTTTCAAACCTCATTTTAACCTGCCCACCCCATGTTGTATAATTTTATCTTTTTTTGTGTGAAATTACTTTATGGAAAAGGGGCACAACTGCTTACTCAGAGGTGTACGTCTGGAATGTAAATGCATAAAGTCACTTGAAATCTGTCAAACCTCATTTAAATCTGCCAACCCCATGTTGTATCATTTTATTTTTTTTTGCATGAAATAACTCAATGGAAAAGGGGCATAAGTGCTTACTCAGAGGCATACTTCATTTTAAACTGCCCACTCCATGTTGTAAATTTTTTGTCCAAAATCTCTCATTGGAAAAGGGGCAAAAACTGCATACTCAGAGGTGTTCTTCTAGAATGTTAGTGCATAAAATCCCTTGAAATCCTTCAAACCTTACTTTAAACCTGCCCATGCCAAGTTGTAAATTTTTTTTTTTTTTGCCATGAAATCACTCAATGAAAAAAGGGGCATAACTACTGACCGAGAGGTGTACTACTGGAATGTAAATGTATGATGATACTTAACTAATCTTCAACACACTGATGTCAAAACTCCTAAGTTTCAAGCAACAAATTTTTCTCATCATGCCAGATGCAAATAGGAATTTAACCAATCCAATATTGTTTGAGCGAGCTCAGTGAGCTCTGTCAAACAAGACAGAATTGATTAATATCTCGTAAAAAAATTTGCCGTTTGAAATTTTTATATTTCAAAATTATCAACATCAGCATTATGACACACTAGAATTATAGAACTATTTTTATATAAGCATGGTAATAGTCTAAAAATATACCCCTTTCCATGCTGATGTTGAAATTTCAGACTGCAGTTTTTCCCATAATGCAATGCAACTAGGAATTTAACCCTCTACCCAATGCAGACAATATCAAAATTTATCATATGACTCGTCCATTTTGTTCACTTTAAAACATTTGATATTTTGTTTTCATATTAATCAGTGATAAATAAAGCCTTCCGTCAATTTCATTGGTCAATTTCAAAACTAGACAATTTGATTGGCTGAACAAAATACAACTGGGCCACATTTTCATAATTTGCATAAACAGAGTTGGGAGCTTTCATTGGTCAATTTCAAAACTGGACAATTTGATTGGCTAAACAAAATATAACTGGGTCACATTTGCATAATTTCAGTACGGAGAATTTACGTTATCTGTCCTATTTTGGGTGGGTTATAGTGCATTAATCTTTTACCTACAAGAAAAACGCCATTCATTTTTTTTATATTTTCACTTTTTTTGCTTCCAAAACATAGGTTATGACCCCTCACTGGAACGAGCTCATTCCAATGAGGGGTCATAACCTATGTTTTGGAAGCAAAAAATTAAAATTTTAAGTTATACAAGGATATTTTTCCAAGTGCCGTCTGCAACTCAAGTTAGGTGATGGGTTAAAAAGTCATACGAAGTGGCTAATTTGTGCGTGTGTGTGTGTCATATGATAAATAGAATATGAAATGAGTGTTTTTCTCATATAATATTTATGAAACTCGTCCAAATTTTCCGTTTGGGCTTGCCAAAACAGAAAATTCTTAAGACTCGTTTCATAAATATTATGTGAGAAAAAAACACTCATTCCATATCCTCTATTTATTATTTCAATTAATGTTTTTTCAAATTTAAAAAAAAAATAAACAAAACCATATAATGTGACGCCCCATTGGAATGAGCAAGACAAGCTCATTCCAATGAGGGGGTCACATGGTTTTGCTGAATTTTTTTAATTTTCTTTTTTAAACTCATTAATTAATTGCATGGGTGGATGCAACCAATTCGGTTAGGTAAAGGGTTAATCAATTCAATCAGTGAGCTCAGTCAAACAAAACTAATTTGGTTAAATTCCAAATTGCATGATGGGGAAAATCTGTTTGAAATTTAGTATTTTAGACATCAATGTACAGAATAAAGTACGAGTTCAATGTTTTCTAAATGTGAGGCTGTGTATTAAGATTGTGCACTTGCAGACAACCAATGCTAACCCTGCTTGTGTGAAGTTAGCATGTTGGAGAGTCTGTCAGTTGCTTGCCAGTGCTTGGTGGTTCCAACAGCTTCCTTCACCTGTGAAACTGTCTGACACGAGGTGACCCTAGCTGTCAAGTGTTCTTAACCCTTTACCCAACGAATCGGCCGCATCCGCCTGCGTAATATGCAAATTCAGCAGTTGAAAAAATATTATTTTCCAAACAATTTCAACAAAACCATATCATGTGACCCCTCATTGGAACGAGCTCGTTCCAACGAGGGGTCACACGATATTGTTTTGTTGAAATATTTTGAAAAATTTGAAAAACTTAAATTTAAAACAAGAGGCCTCAAGGGGCCTGAGGGCGCTCCCCTGACATGGTAGCCTAAATATCAACCCAGAGAATTGATTTCAACAAGTTGCATCTGCTCCTCCTAAGAAAAGCTTATACCAAATATCCAAAGATTCTGACCAGTGGATCTAAAAAAAAAAGAAGATTTTTGAAGAATATTCCTCATATTGAACTAAGTTATAATTCGGGTTCTCACAGAGAGCCCAAATATGGACACAGGGACTTGACTTTAACAAACTTGAATCCCCCCCCCCCCCCCCTAAGGATGCTACACACCACATATCAAAACATTCCGACTGCTGGATCTGAAGAAGAGTTTTTAAGAAAATTCCTCATTTCGAACTAAGTTACAATTCAAGTTCCCACAGTGAGCCCAAACATTGACCTAGGGTCATGGCTTGAACCAACTTGAATCTCACCCCCCTAAGGATGCTGCATACCAAATATCAAAACATTCTGACTGCTGGATCTGAAGAAGAAGATTTTTAAAGAAAATTCCTCATTTTGAACTAAGTTATAATTCGGGCTACAGTGAGCCTAAATATGAACCCAAGGACTTGGCTTTAACAAATATGAATCTCACCCCCCTAAGGATGCTGCACACCAAATATCAAAACATTACGACTGCTGGATCTGAAGAAGAAGATTTTTAAAGAAAATTCCTCATTTTGAACTAAGTTACAATTCAAGCTCCCACAGTGAGTCCAAATATGGACCTAGGGACATGGTTTGAACAAACTTGAATCTCACCCCCCTAAGGATGCTGCATATCAAATATCAAAACATTCCAACTGCTGGATCTGAAGAAGATTTTTAAAGAAAATTCCTCATTTTGAACTAAGTTATAATTCGGGCTACCACAATGAGCCCAAATATGAACCCAGGGACTTGGCTTGAACAAACTTGAATCTCACCCCCCTAAGCATGGTGCATACCCAATATCAAAAGATTCTGCCTGCTGGATCTTGAGAAGAAGATTTTCAAAGAAATTTGCCTGAAATGCACTAAGTTCGAATTCGAGCTTCTATAGTGAGCCCAAATATGAATATAGGGAGCCGATTTGAACAAACTTGAATCAGATCCACCCCACAATGTTGCATACTAAATATCAAAAGATTCTGCCTGCTGGATCTGGAGAAGATTTTTGAAGAAATTTGCCTGAAATGCACTAAGTTCGAAATCGGGCTCCTATACTGAGCCCAAATATGAACCCAGGGGGCCGATTTGAACAAACTTGAATCAGATCCAACCTACAATGTTGCATACCAAATATCAAAAGATTCAGCCTGCTGGATCTGGAGAAGAAGATTTTTTAATCATTTTCCCATTGCCTAGTGTTAAAAAGTTCTGACTCAGCACTTTTTCAAAGTCCTGAAAAAAGTACCTTGTGATCAAACCGATTGGGATTTTTTTTAACCATTCTATTCTACTGGATAAAAGTAAGCATTATACAAAATAAGAATTCTGTGTGCCATGTAGTTTTGGAGATATGGCAGTTTTAAGGTTTTTCCTACTTTTAGCTCCTGAGGTTCCCACAGGGCAATTAGAAAATTTTTTTTTGCATCAATCAACTACTTATGACCCATTATCATCTCATATCAAATTTGGTTCAAATCCACCTGACGGTTCTGAAAATAGAAATTTTAGGCGTGGCCAAAATTTTTGCCCCTCCCATAACGAAGGCAAATAATGCCCGACAAACTTCTCTTGAACAAATTTGAGTCTACACCTCAAAAGGAAGCTGCATACCAAATATCAAGTCTCTGCTACTGCTGGTCCATGAAAAGAAGATTTTCAAAGATTTTGGTGCCCCTTGGGGGCGTGGCCGCACCCAGGAGGTGGGGCAACTTTATTTGAACAAAACCGAATTGACATTAGGTAATAAACATTTACCCAACATTTGAAAAATATTGGGCCAGTGGTTTCTTCGGAGAAGTTGGTTTTGTAAAATTTACGCCGGACGACGACGGACGGACGACGGGCGGAAAGCGATTAGTAAAGCTCCCCTTGAGCTTTGCTCAGGTGAGCTAATAATAAAATTTGATATCGTCTGCGTTGGGTAAAGGGTTACGCCCTAATTAAAAAAAAATGTTTGAAAAGGGGTTGATCATGTGATGATGTGAAAAAATGAAGAGACAGATAAATCCCATTAATGGCCAATACCATGCCATCATAGTTCAACAAGGATGATAACACCCAAAAGAAATACTTGGACACAGCTGGAATGCAATCCCCTTCATAAGATTATAACCAAAATGCTATATATTAAATTTGCACAAAAGCTTGAACGGTTTTCATTCATGTGATATGATAATGTGATGACAAGAAAGACAAAGTTCACAAAGGGCTACAACTCTCGGAGAAATAAGTTGACACAACTAGTTCACAATCCCATTCATGATATAATCACCAGAAGGCTATATATTAAATTTGGAGACACTACACACCAAACGATGCCATCTGAGGGTGAGACTGGGTATGTGTTAAGACCGGGAGTTTACAATGTTATCATAAATTGTAACGTGACCTCAATAGTAATGACATTGTATATATTTCCTTGAGAGAAACAAGGTGACATCTGCAATGCTATGACATTGCAGATGGCACCTTGTTTCACTCAACAGATGACATAAAGCTTTAGAAATAACCCTGCCAATTGAAAAGTTTCTTTGTATGGTGAGTATCAACCAGCCTCCATCATTATACCTATTATACCTGATGCCCCCCCCCCCCCCCACCCCCTCCCCACCCTTTATCTTCTCTTTCAATTTAAATCACTGTTTACTATATAAAGTTGAATGAGCTAATTAAAACAAAAAAAGTAACGCTAGACTGAAAAATCAAGCCAGGAGCAAAACAATATTCATAAATTTGAAAGTAACTGGTATTTTATTTTAGTAGAGCATTGACGACAGCTTTGGCATTCAAATTACGAAGATCTGTGTATGTCTGTCCAGTTCCAACAAAAACTATTGGTTGTCCAGTTGTGTATGTCATTGATATTGCTGCACCCACCTGGAAAATGAGAATAAAAATTAGTCTAAAGTGGGTACTATCAACATATTCATACCACCACCTCCACCCCCATCAACATACTCATACCTCACACCACCCCCATAAATGCCGATTTGCCAATGTTATATGCACAGTATGCTCACTGTGGACTGGTCACTTTCCATGGGTGGGCAATATTTCCATGGACGCAATAATATTAGATTCCAAACACTAATTATGGGAATAATCATCAGAAATTTAATTTGATGAAGCACCAGGCACAATCCAGAGCTTCATTAATTAAAATTTTGCTGATGATTTTTATTACCTGGTAAATGGATGCGAGGACATCACTGCCCATGAGTGGATTATGACCAGTCCACAATGATGGTACTGCAAATTATCAAATTCTATTCATGCTCCATTTCTATCAAAACAAGGCAGGTTAAAAATAGTGCATCTAAACTAGGGCTGTCACGATCAATCGATTAATCGATTGTTGATCGGTCACGGCGAAATCGATTAGTATTTTTCGTTGTCGAATAATCGGTAAATTGTATCCCGTTTTAGATGTTTAATAATTAAAAGAAAATTTGATGAACAAACTATTGTTTCTGAAGGTTAAGAACATCGATGTTAAACCCCAAGAAGCCGTTGGAAGCATTTGTCTTCCAGGTACATTCATCAAAGCTTTGATGTTCTGAATCTTTGAACCGTCAGTGTAATAATCAAGACCGGTCGGCAGTTGCGAAGACCGCAACTGCCGACCGGTCTTGATTATTACACTGACGGTTCAAAAGTTCAGAACATCAAAGCTTTGAATGTACCTAAAAGTTGGTCGACTTCGTTGTTTACTTGAGGTAGGTCAGCTGACTTGAACTTCTTCATTGTTATCGCCTTCAAAGAGAGGGAGAGGGGTGGGGGTCATCTAGGTATGATTAATCAATTATTATCGATTATTTGCGACGATTAATCGATTCCTAAATTGAAAAATCGTGACAGCCCTAATCTAAACTGATTAAAATGTGGTGTTGGGGAGCTAAGCAAAATGTAAACATAGATGATCAAGGCAAGGGATTCTGGGATGTGAATGTATTTTTTTAAGAATGAGAGTGGAAGGAATCTAAATTATCTCAATTAAGCTGAAACTTTATTAACTTAACCTCAAAATTTGTGGAAATGATGTTTCTTTCAGAAAATATGAGAACATATGGTATAACTCTGTTGACATTTTATTTCTGTAAACCTCTTAACCCTTTACCTAACATCAAAAGCAGACGACACTTGCCAAAAAAATACTTGGACACAGCTGGAATGCAATCCCCTTCATAAGATTATAACCAAAATGCTATATATTAAATTTGCACAAAAGCTTGAACGGTTTTCACTGAAATGTGATATGATAATGTGATGACAAGAAAGACAAAGTTCACAAAGGGCTACAACTCTCGGAGAAATAAGTTGACACAACTGGTTCACAATCCCATTCATGATATAATCACCAGAATTAGAAATAACCCTGCCAATTGAAAAGTTTCTTTGTATGGTGAGTATCAGTAGGAGACGACTAACATAAGCTATAAGCTTTCTGTCGAATCCCTACCTTACATAGCAACCCATATCTATTTGTATATCTTTGATATTTTGTGTTCTGTTGTATTTCGTGTTGTATACATCGTTTAGCTTAATGTACACAAATAACAAATTCTTGAATAAATATTGTTTAAACTAATCACCAGAAGGCTATATATTAAATTTGGAGACACTACACACCAAACGATGCCATCTGAGGGTGAGATTGGGTATGTGTTAAGACCGGGAGTTTACAATGTTATCATAAATTGTAACGTGACACTCAATAGTAATGACATTGTATATATTTCCTTGAGAGGAACAAGGTGACATCTGCAATGCTATGGCATTGCAGATGGCACCTTGTTTCACTCAACAGATGACATAAAGCTTTAGAAATAACCCTGCCAATTTTGAAAAGTTTCTTTGTATGGTGAGTATCAACCAGCCTCCATCATTATACCTATTATACCTGATCCCCCCCCCCCCCCACCCCCTCATCAAAACTTTGATGTTCTGAATCTTTGAACCGTCAGTGTAATAATCAAGACTGGTCGGCAGTTGCGAAGATCGCAACTGTCGACCGGTCTTGATTATTACACCGACGGTTCAAAAGTTCAGAACATCAAAGCTTTGAATGTACCTAAAAGTTGATCGACTTCGTTATTTACTTGAGGTAGGTCAGCTGACTTGAACTTCATTTTTATCGACTTCAAAGAGAGGGAGAGGGGTGGGGGTCATCTAGGTACGATTAATCGATTATTATCGATTATTTGTGACGATTAATCGATTCCTAAATTGAAAAATCGTGGCAGCCCTAATCTAAACTGATTAAAATGTGGTGTTGGGAAGCTAAGCAAAATGTAAACATAGATGATCAAGGCAAGGGATTCTGGGATGTGAATGTATTTTTTTAAGAATGAGAGTGGAAGGAATCTAAATTATCTCAATTAAGCTGAAACTTTATTAACTTAACCTCAAAATTTGTGGAAATGATGTTTCTTTCAGAAAATATGAGAACATATGGTATAACTCTGTTGACATTTTATTTCTGTAAACCTCTTAACCCTTTACCTAACATCAAAAGCAGACGACTCTTGCAAAAAAAATTCTTGAACTAATTTTTTTCATTTTTTGTCTCAAAAATATAGGTTATGACCCCTCATTGGAACGAGCTCGTCATAACCTATGTTTTTGAGACAAAAAAAAATGAAAAAATAATGAAAATTGACTGGTGATTTTTGAGAATAGCGCTGGCCGGTTTTGGCCATTACGTTGGGTAAAGGATTGAAGACCCTTTTCATCTAAATTTATTGAAAATACAAGGATTATGCATCGGCGCTGTGGGGGTCGATCTTTTTCACACCTGTAAGGTTTGTCATTATAGGAAAATCAAATCCATTGATATTTGTTCAAGTTGTGGTGCTAATGTGCTGAGAATTGGCAAAAGATAACTAATTAAGGGCCATAACTCTACTCGGTATGGCAGAGCTGTACCAGTTTTTTAACTCATTCAAAACATTGTTAAAAAAGTTTCCCAAGGAAAATATTGACCAAATCCATTCATACTTCTTGCTAAGTTATTGCAGTAATGAGAAAGGTGATGCCTACCTGCCCATCAACAAACAAACATATCGACGTAAAAGGTCAAAGAAAGGGATTCTGGGATGTGAATATGTTTTATCAGTAATGAGAATAGAAGGTATCTAAATTCTCTTAAATAAGCTGAAAATTTATTAATTTAACCTAAAAATATTTGAAAATGGTGTTTCTTCAGAAAAGACAAGGGCATATTTAAGGTAAACACAGTAGACATTTTATTTCTATAAATCTACATGAAAATGAATCACTGGTCAAGACCATTTTCATGTAAACTTATAGACAATAAAATCTCAGCAATTTGGTAATAAACCAACCGAACTCTCTCCTCTCTGATTTTTTATCAACGAAATAGAGGAGACTGTACAAGTGGTGCTGGCATATAGGGCTGTCACGATCAATCGAGTAATCGATTGTTGATCGGTTACGGCGAAATCGATTAGTATTTTTCGTTGTCGAATAATCGGTAAATTGTATCCCGTTTTAGATGCTTAATAATTAAAAGAATTTGATGAAAAAACTATTGTTTCTAAAGGTATTGAGTTAAGAACATCGATGTTAAATCCCAAGAAGCCGTTGGAAGCATTTGTCTTCCAGGTACATTCATCAAAGCTTTGATGTTCTGAATCTTTGAACCGTCAGTGTAATAATCAAGACCGGTTGGCAGTTGCGAAGATCGCAACTGCCGACCGGTCTTGATTATTACACTGACGGTTCAAAAGTTCAGAACATCAAAGCTTTGAATGTACCCAAAAGTTGATCGTCTTCGTTGTTTACTTGAGGTAGGTCAGCTGACTTGAACTTCATTTTTATCGACTTCAAAGAGAGGGAGAGGGGTGGGGGTCATCTAGGTACGATTAATAGATTATTATCGATTATTTGCGATGATTAATCGATTCCTAAATTTAAAAATCGTGACAGCCCTACTGGCATAGCCCCACGGGCGTCAAAGTAGGAGATGGGGGATATGTCTGGATGGACTCAATCAAGAATGATTATTAATATAAACCTATAAAAACTCACTACAATTTTTTTTTCATAAAATCATTCAACATCCTTCAGAACTCATTTTACCCCACCCCACCCCATGTTGTAAATATTGTTTTCTTGCACAGAATCAGGGAAAAAAAGGGGCATAATTCCCGAGTGGAATGTGTGGACAGCATAACATCATACGTGTCCTGAAAAAGGCATATCATTCCGGTCATCCATGCAAGATTTCATTAAGATCGGATCAGTATCAGCTGAGTTATGAACTCATACTGACAAAAAAAGTGTATTTCTTAACAGAAAAAGGGCATAACTCGCAAGTGGAACATGCAGACAACATAGCTTGATACATACAGATTATCATGATTATGTGCATGTCCTGTGATTTGTATCAGACTCGAGGTGGTGTCCAGAATGGGATTTCAACAAGCCGGCTTTGCCGGCGAGTTGTGATCCCATTTTTGAATACCACCGAGAATCTGATACAAATCACAGGACATTCACATTATCATGATAATTTATTTATCTAACAATTCTGTCACATAAACAGATTAAATCTTAACCCTTTACCCAATGTAACGGCCAAAACCGGACAACGCTATTTTAAAAAATCGGCAATTAATTTGAATTATTTTTTCATTTTTTTGTCTCAAAAACATAGGTTATAACCCCTCATTGGAACGAGCTCGTCGAGCTCATTCCAATGAGTGGTCATAACCTATGTTTTTGAGGCAAAAAATGAAAAAAAAGTTAAAAAATTTATAGTAATTTATATATTTTTTATACTTACCAATGACCCAGACTTAGCTGGTGCTAACTCCACAAAAACCAGGGCCAAACACAAATTTTGCCCCCCAATCCCCAAAATTTGCATCCAAAACAAAAAGAAATAATGTCCTAAAGGACCTCCATAATACGACTCTACTGCGCATGCGCAGTGACGCAGTCGTCCCGAAATTGGCGCCAAATATCATTCTTACTGGCAGTGCCTGGTCAGCGCTATGTACTCAGCGGGGAGGCAAGAGTTCCCAACTCAGGGAGGGCCATCCCCGTCTGGGTCATTGGTAAGTATAAAAAATATATAAATTACTATAAATTTTTTAACATTTTTATACTGTACCAATGACCCAGACTTAGCTGAATAGTAAACAGGCTGGAGGGCCTAGGACATAGAGGAAAATCCAATAAGCTCAATTATAAAATAAAGAGATAACCCCTTAAGGAGAAAAGGAGTATTAGGCTTTACATGTATCTTTCTTATTTAATATTTAAATTAGAAAGATACACTACCCTTAATAATTGAGCACAATAACATTCATGTTCTCTATTAATATCCAGTATAACCTTTATACTAATTATTATTAAAACAAGCCAATAAATAAAGTAGTCCAGAGAATTGAGACTCTTTATAATCATTTAAAAGTGTCCGAGTATTGTATATTAAAGCCCGTTTGACACTTGACATATACAAATGCTTCACACCGAGCTACACTTTAAAAATAAGACATGAATGAAATTAAACATTAATATTACACTTTAAAACCATCCCGGAAGCGACTCAGAAATACTGTCTTGGAGGAGGCATTCCCTTGCTTTTCACTATAAAGCAGGTGACCTAAGGGAACACCCGCCCCCCCCCTTCCCCTTGCCCTGGGTCAAATAGCCCAGAGCGAAGAGGGCAGCCGGACGGAGTCACTGCCGGAACAGAAAGCCTGCATAACTATAGTTGCAACTGTTTAGTGGACGACATTCTGAGCAACAGATAACGGACCTAAACAATGCAGGTCTCCAGAAATGGACTCAATATTTCTGAGATAAAAATTAGTAAATGTGGATGGCTGAGACCAATAAGCAGCCTTCATTAAATCTGTAATAGCAACACTATTAGCATAAGCCCAGGAAGTAGAAAGAGCTCTTACTTCATGAGCAGAAATCTTAAGCACAGACTGCTGAGAAGAAGATAAATCTTCATACGCAGTACGGATAGTTAACTGAATCCATCTAGCAATAGAATGGACTGAAATGTCCTTTCTATTAGGCATCAAAGACAGAAAGAAACGTTTCCGTCCCTTTCTGATGAACTGAGATCTCTGTTTATAGATACGTAGTGCTCTAACAGGACAGAGTAAAGGCCTACGCCCGTCTGAAGACGGAAGAGCCTTAATAACAATAGGTTCCGGATATTTATTAGGAGCCTGATTCTTAGCTAAAAAACCGACGTTAGTAGTGAAGGTGATAGTGTTCCCAACACTACGATAATGAGAATCATCCACCGATAGTGCATGAAGCTCACTGACTCTTCTGGCAGAAGAGAAAGCTAAGAGAAAAGCTGTCTTATAAGATAAGAATTTGAAATCTACTGTCCCAAGAGGTTCAAATGGCTTTTCCTTCAATTTAAGGAGAACCCAAGCTAAATTCCACTTAGGAATTAATCTAAGAGTTCTGGGTCTATTTATCGAAAAGTTTCTAACCAATTTCGATAAAGAGACATTAGATCCAATTTGTAAACTATCATGATGTGCATAGGTATCAGATAACATAGATCTATAACCCTTTATAGTAACCGGTTGCAGTTTGATTTCGTCAAACAAGTAAACTAGAAAGTTAGCAATGTCTGGTATAGAGGGATCAAATATATCAACAGAATGATCCCTACACCAACGACGGAAAACCTTCCACTTAGCCGCATAGTTTAGCGAAGAGGAGGTCCTCCTACAGTTAGAAATCGCGTCCACTGCTCGTCCTGTAAAGTGCTTGCCATGCAAGAAGGACCGCACAACGGAAAAACGTGAAGGTTGAGACCTTGCGGGTTGTGATGCAGTTGGCGCGATTTCCCCTGCCAAAGAAGATCCTCTCGTGGAGGGAGCTTCCGCGGTAGGTCCCACAACAGACACCTGAGTAGATTTATCCACGGTCTCTGTGGCGACAGAGATGCTACCAACAGAATCTTGCATTGAGATTGTTTTATCTTTAGCAATACTTGTTGAATTAACGGCGCTGGAGGATACGCATATCCTATCATTCCGTCCCAAGGGATCGATAGAGCGTCTACAGCAAATGCTCTTGGATCCGGACACGGGGACACATACGTTTGCAACTGATTGTTGAGATGTGTCGCAAATAAGTCTATCATTGGCCGTTCCCATTGGTAGCAAATCTGATTGAATACTTGTTTGTTGAGAGTCCACTCCGACGGCAACAAGCGACCCTTTCGAGAAAGGGAGTCTGCTAGCACATTCAGACGACCCGGTATGTGACGGACCGAAAGAAGAACGTGATGTTCCAACGCAAACAGAAGGATTCTTTCCGTTAGATTGAACAACGGAACTGAATGAGTGCCTCCCTGATTCCGTATATACGCCACTACTGTCGTATTGTCGGATAGGATTTGGACATGAGCATCGTGAATAATGTCCATCCAGTGACGTAACGCAAGCCAAATTGACATCATTTCCTTGATGTTTATGTGCTTGCACAGGAATTGCGGATCCCAAAGACCCTGGCATCTCGAATCCGTTGGGATTAATGATGCACCCCAACCTGTTTGACTGGCATCCGTCATAATGGTAAAACTCGGATCCGGCAACTGCAGCGGAACTCCTTGAGTTAACCACTGAATGTTTGCCCAAGTCTGAATCTCTTGTTTCACTTGATCTGACAAGAGAACGTCTACATCGAGCGAATGAATTTTCACACTCCAATTCTGAGTCAAGAAAATTTGAAGAGGCCGTGTGCGTAGCCGTCCCATCGGAATGAGATCCGCAGCGGCTCCGCACAGACCTATCAGTCTCATAAATTCTCTCGCTGTGACTTTGTCTGTATTTAGACAATAGCGAGCGTAACAACTGACTAATTTCGCTCTGGTTAACGGCAGACGAACGAGATTGTTGTGCGTCTCGAAGCTCATTCCCAGATGAGTGAATGACTTGGACGGCACCAGATCCGACTTCTCCTCGTTTACTATGAAACCGAGACGTCGGAGCAATAGAAGAAGATTCTGAACATCGTTCTGAAGCGTTAACTCGTTGCCGTACCTCTGAAGAATGTCGTCCAGGTAGGCCGACGTTACCGCAGACGAATGAGCTCGGAAGTAAATCATTACCGAGTTCATTACTCGAGTGAAAGCCCAGGGTGCTAGATTCAATCCGAAGCACATGGCCCGGAACTGATACACCACTCCTAGGACTGCGAAGCGTAGATACTTTCGGAATGTCGGATGTACCATGACGTGAAAGTACGCATCTTTGAGATCTATGCTCGTTGCATAATCGTTCACCCGAATACTCGCTCTGACCGATCGAATCGTCTCCATATAAAACTTCGGAGCGATGATCAGCTTGTTTATCCAGCTCAAATCTATGACTGGACGGAACGAGCCGTCTGGTTTCGGAACCAGAAACAGATGGCTGTAGAATCCCAGCGATTCCTGGTTTTCTACGACCTCTACCGCGTTCTTCATTAAAAGAGACTGCACCTCTGATAGCAGAGCGTCTCTTTTCTGAGGGTTTGACGGAAGATGAGTCCACTTTGGACTTCGAGTTAATGGAGGCTTTCGTTTGAAGGATATCTTTAGACCTTCCGAAGTCACTCCTCTCACCCAAGGGTCGTCCGTAATCGACGCCCACTCTTGAGAAAAACTCGACAACCTTCCGCCAACCGGAACGCGATAGAGGTTTGAGCCATCACCTCCTGGATCTGCGAGGCCTGCGGTAGGAGAAACCACGTCTTCCACGACCCGCACCTCGCCTCGTCGACCTCGGGGCGTCCGACCGATTGTCCCGGCCTGAAGGACGTCCCGAACGAGAGTCGCTATCCTGACGGTCTCTCGAATAAGAGCTAGAGGACGCACCGGAACCTCTATAGGAACCTCTCTTGGGCGGATAAGACCCAGAAGTGCCCGCCTTATTCGTGTCTGCTGAATCCGACCTTTTAGGAGCAGATCTAAACAACAGAGAATCACTAGCTTTCTTTTTAATATTATCATAAATAGCGGAAAGCTTGCCGTCAAAGAGAAGATCTCCTGAGACCGAAGCGACTCTAAGAGAGTTCTTCACCTTAGAATCCACTAGTGTGGATGTAGACAGGGCTGCGTCACGTCTAACCAACTCCAGATTAGCCACTGAAAGGGCGGAGTTACACGTGGAATAAGCTACTGCCCTTGAAAGAAGTCTTAAGGAGGATTGTATATCCTGAAACTCTTCCCCTTGAAGACGCAGTGATAACGCCTTCGTAAGGTGATCTGCGTAAGATAAGGCATCTAAATTGGCTCTGTTAGACGCAATAGCTGTTTCCAACACTGCGGTTGGAATAGAAGCTGACGACGGTAATGATAGCTCTAAGTCTTCCGCCTCGTCGTCCATACGCAGAGGAACTCTCGGTATACCCTGACCTGCCGTGTCGAATTTATTCCTTGCATTAATGAAAGGCAGGTTGAGAGTATTTGCGGACAAGAAGCCTGCTTTCCCTGTCCTGGAAGCAAGTTTAAAAATAGCGTCGTTCAATAATTCAAATGTTCTTGCAACATTATTGGACTGCGACGGAAACTCGGGAGCGATGTCCCTGAACCGCTCGAAAAAATCAGAGTCCAATGACGCTATAATTCTCCTGTCCGGAAGCGCAGCAGTCTGGCCCGACGGAACAACTTGAGGAAGAAAGTGCCGGATGAAGTCTACGGCAGCTTTGTGTTGTTCCGAAAGGGATAGCTCCAATTCATCCGTATCCCTTTCACCATCCGGTCGGACCTCCCGATGGTCCCGGTCGTCCGCCCCCGATGCTTCGGCGGAGCGTACCGACCCAGCGCCGTCGGATAATTCTCGATCCGACACCGTTTCTGTCGGCTGCTGGGATGCTGCGATAAGCTGTGCTATCTGCACTAGAATGTCCGACGTCGAGACCTGCGGAGGAGCGGTCTTTCGCTGCTTTGCCGAGGGCAGCTCCGCATCGGATGGCTCCCGCATACTTTTCCTATGCGAACGTCCGGAGTCCATCGGTCTCGAGTCCCTGGCTGCCGGATGGTGTGACCTGGTCGCCGAATAATCCTTCCTCGGCGAAGCTGGCAAGATATCGGAGGTCACGCAGCCAAGGTGCGGTCGTGTGCGCCGGCGAGAAGAGGAAGCCTTAACAGTCTCTGCGGACTGCTTATACAACGGAGCGTCCCGAGCGACGGACGTATGCTCCGCTAAAGACACATTTTGTACCACAACATCTGGTCCCAGATGTTGTTGTACGAGAGAGGGGCCTCTCTCGCTCGCGGCCCGGCTGGACCTGGACGAGCTAGGAACCGGACTAAAAGGCTTCCTCCGTTCTCGTTCACTATCCGCCGTCACTGGGTGTGCATCTATTATTTTTATAGTGCTCGCATCACCCAAAATTTCCTCCTGGACCGCATCGGACGAACCCGGCTGCCGAACCATTCGGTGAATGGACGCTACACCGGGCGAGCTAGCGGACGACATTTGTCTAATCTCCATGAGCACTTTTGCCGCTAGCTCTGTATTTAATTGTGACGACGGACGCACACTTGAAGAGGATAACATGGAAACATCACCCTGTTCTGGTTCCTCTGAAATAGAAACTGAGAGAGTAGAGTGACCTTGTGGAGAAAGAGCCGGCATCGCTCTTTCTCCAGAAACAACATATTGTGACACACGTTTCCAATGTTTCTCATCCCAATGTTCACATACAGGACAGGGATTAATGCGAGAACACTGACTACAATTTATGCAATAATCATGAAAGTCAGAGGAAGATTTCTTCCTATTACAATTTGAACAAGTTCCTTTCATTGTGAAGGAACAACAATAAGTCCTAGTTACTCGCAAAAACCCCTGACACAAAGATACATAATAACATGATCCATTAATAAATGAAAAAACAATTGCAAAACAAAATAATTTTGAAAAAATATTTTTTCAGAGAAGCCCAAGTTGCTGAAAAGTAACGTTGAGCCCCGATGGATCCGATGGCAAAGTGTGGTCAAAAATTTTAAAATTATATAAAATAATTAATGAGACACTTTCGGATAATATAAATGTATCTTATAATGAGATAAACTACCTCAAAGACAAACAGCCCCCCTCAAAAAAGGCTGTTGCCAATGAAAACAAACAGTGTAAACACAGAAGAAAACATGACTCCAGGCACTGAAAAAACTGGCCCGGAATCAGTCCTCAATTACACTCTATCTGATGCAAAACAGAGACTCCCAGGGGAGAATCTGCAGAACATCAGATGGAAGATGCAGAACACAAACGTTATACACCCATGGGTGAAAACGTAACTATGGGGAAAATAACAGAAAACATTCTGTAACCAAGCAACTCTCCCAGGGAAATTTTAGAAATGAAACTTCTCAAAAATATGCCAAAAGCATGGGAGAATTGCAAGGGGGGACTTTAGAAGGTTAGGGGAGAGGAGACACTGAATAAGCAGTGCAACAATTAGCAAGAATGACAACAAGAGGCGTTTGCCTCGAAAATAGGCAACTTAACATAATTTTAACAAAAAATTTTAAGTACAGCCCTGATTATTTTTTGCCACTTCTTTTTTCCTCTCCTCCTTCTATCCTCCTTAGAATCACATTTTCTCCAAGAATTACGTGTCTGGCATCCTTTAAACTGAGATTTACAAGCACAAAGATCAGTGAGATGTTGACTGATGAAGGGCCAAACAGAGAATGATATTTGGCGCCAATTTCGGGACGACTGCGTCACTGCGCATGCGCAGTAGAGTCGTATTATGGAGGTCCTTTAGGACATTATTTCTTTTTGTTTTGGATGCAAATTTTGGGGATTGGGGGGCAAAATTTGTGTTTGGCCCTGGTTTTTGTGGAGTTAGCACCAGCTAAGTCTGGGTCATTGGTACAGTATAAAAATATTATTTATTCAAGATTTTGCATGTGTCGTCTGCTTTTCATGTTAGGTTAAGGGTTAAATTATTTTTAAACATTTTTGGGATATAATGTTCGATCGGTCACTGAAACGCACATAGAATGTATCCATGCACCTGTTATGATAGCCCGTAGCGCTACCGGAAACGAGTCGTCTATATGATACGGATTCAGAATGAGTCGTCTATATGATACAGAATCGGAACATATTATGTGATACGTACCGTTTCTCGTGGTTTTCAGGCCAAAATCTATATGATTGTTAGATAAATAGCTGAAAGGGCATGTCCTACTGAACATCCATGTACTATTACTTTATTTGATGAAAAAATCATCTAAATTTAACTCAAGAATTCATTGGGGAAAAAATCCATTCAATTTGATTAAATGTGTCCAAATTAAGCTTAGTTCACAAGCAAAGCAAATTCGGTCAGAGGCAAGGATATCTGCCAGCAGCATGCTAGGAGTTGAGTTCAACACAAAAATTAATTGAGATCAATAACTATTGTTCAATTTATGACATAAACAGTTTGATGGAAGAATGAACGGAATGATAGATGGATAGCTGGAGCTCTTTATTATAATTTAGCAGCTCACTTTAGAGGACTCCCATCACCTGACATTGGTTATCCAGTCCTACTATTATAACAGAACAGCAGAACTTGATATTACAGCAAACAGGCTCTGCTCCGATTCCCAGGGTACATACGCACATACCAGGCTTGGCATTCTTAAAAATGCTGGAGGGCTAAAAATCACTCTCTTCACATGGACTAGGGGAGCGATTAGCTCTCACCAAGCTTACATAAGCTAAAAGTGGCAAAATGAAGTTGTACTATTAATGAATTCTGCCTTGTGGGCTTTGTACATTTTATTTGGTGCTGCTAACAAGGTAGTCTCTGTGAGGTGGCTACACTGCCCCTCCCACACCTCCAGGCCTTGTTAAAAACTCCTTGATACAGTAACAAGATTGGAAACCAGGAAAATTTGTAAGTTGAAGATCACTATGCCCTTGACCTTTGGAACAATGACCCCAAAATAAGTAGGTTTTTCCTTTCATCACCCCCAATCCACATGTGAAGTTTGATTATGATTGGCCCAGTAAAACTTTAATTAAAGGTTACTGTGACCTTGACCTTTGTCACAATGACCCGATAATAAATAGGGTTCTTCCTCTCATCATACCCAGCCAACATGTGAAGTTTGCTTTTGATTGGCTAATTGGAACTTCAATCAGAGAGTGAAATCTGACTTCCTCCACAAATAGACATATAGACGGACGGGCAGCACAAGGCTTTATCCCCCTGATATTTTTTCTGGGGGATAAAAACATGGAAAAATTATGAAAAATGACTGTCAACTAGAACTATTCTGAGCAGGAGTTACACATAATTCAACCAAATTAATGATTTATATTCAACTTCCTGTATAGCACCTGACATTCTGTCTAATTTTGATTGTGCCGCCTACATTTTAGTGCCACAAATCAATCAAGCTGTTAGTATAGCAGCTGAAAATATTAACAATCAAGCATAGCAAAATTCTTTTCACTCACCTTGTCATCAATGGTGTCAAATTTAGTGAGAATGATTCCATCAATCAGACGTGGATTTGTCATATTAGAATGATCAGCCAAAGCTTGGTTAAATTTAACAAGCTGATCAACAGCTTCATTACCAACCAAAGCTTCGCCAACAAACAGAACCAGATCCGGCTGGTTTACTTTGATTAACTGAAAGTAGAACAACAAATATTAGTTACTCACTAGAGGGTTATTGTAAGTTATCTCCGCCAACATGTATGGGACAGTAGAATCCTCTTAATTGAATATCCGGGAGTGCGGTGGCTCAGTAGGTAGAGGTGCAGGCTGCAAGCCGAGAGGTCCTCGGTTCGAATCCCACCTGCGGCAACCACGTTGTGTCCTTGGGCAAGACACTTCATCTCCATTGCCCGCGTGGGGGCACGATGACGCCGTGTACTAAGGCGTACTGCACATCGATGGTACGCATGTCTTCAACCAATCTAACCCTGCCTGTGCTGCAGTGCGGAGTTGAGATGTTGGGGAGCTGGCAGCTGCTCGTCGTTGCTCGGTGGTTCTCTCCGGGTACTCCGGCTTCCTCCACCCGTAAAGTTGTCACGGTCATGATTAGCCCTTGTGCATAAATATGTGACCTTAAACATCAATAAATAAATAATTGAATATCCATTTTTCCAGTGAAAATTATTCAATTAACAGGAGTATACAATTAACAGGGATTTGGCCAGTTTCCTGTGTTCTGGAGGTAAACTGAGCATTTATTCTATTATATCTTGTTTGACAGAGCTCATAGAGCTCTGTCAAACAAGATATAGTAGAATAAATGCCTGTATTAGATGTAGTGAGGCCAAAAAGGTTGATAAATGAGGGGTATTTGGTGCGTGTCACAGTAATGTTTTCGACATATTACAAAAATTTATATACAATTAACAGGAGTTTACTCTACAACCCATATGCAATTAACAGATCAAATTTGTACTGAAGGTATGGTAAATGGTTTTGTGTTTGAAAATTATATTCAATTAACAGCGATATACAATTAAGAGATATCCAATTAAGTGGGCTCCACTGTATATGGAGATTTAATACCTGGATGTCAGTTTTTAAACACCAAGCCACAGATAAGGTTTTTAAATGAGACATCCAGGTATTAAATCTCTGCATATCATACATCTTGACAGAGATAACGTTTTTGTCCCGTTTGAAATACAATAGAAACACAGTCGAAACAAATTTGTGGATGCATTTCTCACACACCGCAGTCAGGTGGACCACATTCGTGAATAATTGTTTTGTTTTTACAAATGCAGAAGACACCAGATAGAGTTACATACCTTGGGTCGTTAAGAAAACAAGTAAACAGTATTTTGTTGACATATCGTCCACTGAGTTCCAATGTGTTCTATGTGCCTACTGGCACACAGAACACATTGGAACTCAGGGAACGATATTTGTTCTTATTTCATTTTTCTGAAGTTGTTTCACTTAATTATTTGAAAATTTAATTTATAATGGCAAAATATGATCGAATTGTTGGAAATCTGATATTTGTGACTATTTTCAGGTTTTTTGGTTCGATTTTTATATCGAGGCGTACAAAAGTGAAAAGCTTTCATTTAAACCATGTACCCCCGATGTTTCGCATGGGCTTATACCCTGGATGTTGAACACTATCATATACCTTGGATGTTGGGTGTATGCTTTGCCATGGCTATTTGTCCAAGGCATTCTGACCAATCAAAAGATAGAATTTATCAGAATATAGGGTCAAATTATTTTTGTGATCACGTCCATTTTTCAATTTTTGGGATAATATAAATTTTAACAAGGCAAATGTAGACAGACTAAATAACTTCATTTCAAAGATAATATGAAGCACAGAATATGAAGCTATCAAGTTGCAGTACCTGCACTTCAGAATAAAGTACAAACTTTAGCTTTCAACACTCTACTAGTTAATAATTCAAAGTATTAACCCTTTACCCAACGAATTGGCAACATCCACCAGCATAATATGCAAATTCAGCAGCTGAAAAAATATTATTTTTCAGAAAATTTCATTGAGCTCATTCCAATAAGGGGCCACATGAAATGGCCTTGTTGAAATATTTTGAAAAATTAAAACAAATGATATTTAAAATAATAAACTTTGATGTCATCTACTTTGGGTAAAGTATTAACTGGTTGATTTGTAACATGAGTAGGGATCATGGTGGCTCAGCGGTAGACTGTTGGACTTCTATGCTAGAGGTCCAGAGTTTGATCACAGTCCTTAACACCCCACGTTGTGTCCTTTGGCAAGGAACTTTATCCTGGTTGCCTACATGGGGGCACGATGACGCCAAGTACTAAAGCGTACTGCATGTTGATGGTGCACAAGTCTTCAACCGTTGTAACCCTGCTTAAGTGGAGCTTGAACAGAGTTAGAATGTTGAGGAGCTGACAGTTGCATGTTGATGCTCGTTGGTTCTCTCCGGGTACTCCGACTTCCTCCATCCATAAAACAGTCACAGTCACAATTAGCCATCATGCATTATTATGTGACCTTAAATAAATAAATGGATAAATAAATATTTGTAACATGAGTATTTTTTTTCCAAAATATCTGGCTACCATAAAAAAAAACCTTAGTTGAGTAAGATTTTGAACATAACTATACTCGCCCAAAAAAGAAAGTGTGCATTGCAGAAATTGATCAAACTCAAAAAAAATAATTTCGTAGGTGAAAACAGTGTTAACCTGTTCATGAATAAGTTATATTGAACACAAAAACAGCTTTCCCCGTTAAAATTGCATTAACGTTAAATGACGTGATGCACGTTTGTGAAAAGGCATGTTTTGCACGTGGAGAGTCTGAAAATTCATGCAGCAGTGTGAATCCTTGGGTATTTAAACACTAAAGTAAGGCCTTCCTATCGTTCACATTCAAACTTGCGCTGCTGTTAAAACGACTCCACATTAGCATGCCAAGATTGACAATAAATCAACGTCTCCTTGCCCTGGGTATGATTAGAGCTGGCAGAACACACAGAGAGGTTGCCCAGCATTTGAACTGCCACCATAACACTGTAGACAGGCTAGTCCCTCAACATGCACAACATGATAATGTTCCAGACCGACCCCGCTCCGGGAGACCCCGAGTTACCACCCCTGCACAAGATCGGTATATCCGAACATCCCTAACCTGAGACGGATACATCCTCAAACAGTAATCAACCGGCTGAGAGAATACGGCTTACGTCCTCGAAGACCTGCAGCTCGTCCGATTTTGACGTTACGTCACCGTCATGCTCGACTGCAGTGGTGTAGACAACATCTCAGGCATCCCTTACACTGGTGGCGACGTGTTTTATTCACAGATGAATGTCGTTTCCATCTTTCATCATCAGATGGCCGCCAGAGAGTGTACAGACGTCGAAATGAATGCTACACAGCTCCATGGGTCGTGGAGCGAAACCGTTATGGGGGATGGTCTCTCATGGTGTGGGGTGGCATCACTGCACGTAACAGAACTGAGCTGATCATTATTGATGGCAATCTCAATGCAGCCAGATATCGTGATGAAGTGCTTACACCTGTTGTTGTCCCATTTCTGCAACGTCATGGCCCCGGCGTCATTCTACAGCAGGACAACGCCCGATCCCATGCAGCTCGTGTTGTGCAACAGTACCTGCAGCAACAACAAGTGGATGTTCTTCCCTGGCCCGCAAATTCGCCCGATATCTCACCCATTGAGCACGTATGGGACGAAATGAAACGTCAGCTTCGCCGGTTTCCCCATGCACCGTCAACGCTTGTGGAACTCCAAAGACAGCTTATCAGAATGTGGAACAACATCCCACAACACTTCCATGCTAACTTGTTCGCTTCCATGTGGCGTAGATGCACAGCAGTAGTCGATGCAGACGGAGGTCATACCAGATATTGAGTGTGTGACTTTTGTGTTTGACCCTTAGTGTCTTTGACTCTCCATGGCACCAAGAGTATTCGTCGTAGCGTAATGAAATTTCTCGTGTTGATCACAAATTGATTCATCTGTGATTGAATAAAATTTCCATGAATGAAAATGATATATATCTTTTTTTAGTGTTA
Source organism: Pictodentalium vernedei (assembly GCA_031216915.1). NCBI lineage: Eukaryota > Metazoa > Mollusca > Scaphopoda > Dentaliida > Dentaliidae > Pictodentalium > Pictodentalium vernedei. The sequence continues at coordinate 11,994,042 of CM062288.1, read as the reverse complement.
TTTTTTAGCATGCACACTTTCTTTTTTGGGAGAGTATATTTTGTTACAATGACACTCTCCAATAAATTGTAACAAATCAATACTTCATCAACATTTTTTTCTTACTGCTTCGAAAACAAGCAAATGTAGCAGTGTAAAGCCACTCAAGTGGCTTTTAGCTCATTTCAACAGAGCCATGATAGCAACTTGTAGCACTCTTACCAGTTAACCCTTTACCCAACGAATCGGACGCATCCGCCTGCTGAATGTGCAAATTCTGCAGTTGAAAAAAAAATTATTTTTAAAAAAATTTCAACAAAACCATATCAAGTGACCCCCCGTTGGAACGAGCTCGTTCCATTGAGGGGTCACATGATATAGTTTTGTTGAAATTTTTTGAAAAATTTCAAAAAATGATATTTAAAATAATAAATTTTGATATCGTCTGCGTTGGGTAAAGGGTTAAGGGCATTACAATGTTACAATCGTTTTGGGGCTTGCACTTGTGTCTGGTCTTGTTTTGGCTGCATCCATTGATACAACATTCAGGTGCTTAGCTACCATACACATGCCTGACATGCTGTGCTGGCATGCTGCCTACCTAATCAACCATGCTTAACCCATCACTCTGGTTGTGTGACAGAATTTTCTCCAATCACTCTTGTTTTTCTCTTGTTTAACCAAGCCTTTATATTACCCCAAATTCAAGCCGGTAAAGGGTGTTACCAAATTAGGAGATGGCTGCCAACAACTTGTTGTAACATTCTAAAATGAAGATATTTGTTCACAAAAACTTTTGCACCATGCAAAATAGGTCTTAGAAAGCCCTGTATTATATTCTATTTGTACGTAAATGGAATAATCATGTAGTTTCTCATATTTTGGGGACATTTTTGACTTGACTCCGGCATCCCCAAATAAGACCAATCTAAAGACCAGGTTTAACTATGAATTTAACCAATTATATCTTGTTTGACAGACCTCGCCGTCTGCGGAAAAATAGAAATGGTATTTCCAACTTGCTCCTTCTTTTAATTTCCCTGTTCCAATATTTAGAAGGCTTTGCAATGCTAAATATAACCCATATTCAATTATCAGGTCAAATTTGTACTAGAAGTATTGTAAATGGTTTTGTGATGGGAAATTATACTCAATTAACAGGGTTATTCAGATAAGAGACATCCAGTTAAGTGGACTCCACTGTATATAATCTGATATTGTTATAACAGTCATGATAACATGAAATATACCTTAGCTAAAGCTCTCATAAGAGGCTCATTATCTTGCATTCGTCCAGCTGTGTCTATTAAGACAATATCAATACGGCTGTCTCTGGCTGTAATTATATAATAAACAGTTATAATTTTTTTTTACAAATTACAGTACCGTATTTACTCTATGTATTGGAACACTCTATGATTTGGGACACACATTTTTTCCAGAAAACTATATTTTTTTTATGCTCCAAAGTTTGGGACATTCAGGAGATTTATTTCCAGTTGGCCCGTCGCTAGTAGCAGACGACACTCATAAAAAAAATTCTTGAGTAACTAAAAATGTTCATTTTTTGCTTCCAAAACATAGCTTATGATCCCTCATTGGATCGAGCGCAATGTGCTCGTTCCAATGAGGGATCATAAGCTATGTTTTGGAAGCAAAAAGTTAAAAAATTTATAGTAATTTATATATTTTTTATACTTACCAATGACCCAGACATAGCTGGTGCTAACTCTTAAAATATAGGGCCAAACACAAATTTTGCCCCCCAATCCCCAAAATTTGCATCTAAAACTAAAGAAAACATGTCCTGAAAGGCCCTCCACACTTCGCCCCTACTGCGCATGCGCAGTGTCAAGGACGTTCCGAAATTGGCGCCATTAATCATTCTAATAACCAGTGCCTGGTAAGCGCTATGTACTCAGCGGGGAGGCAAGAGTTCCCAACTCCTGGGAGGGCCATCCCCGTCTGGGTCATTGGTAAGTATAAAAAATATATAAATTACTATAAATTTTTTAACATTTTTATACTGTACCAATGACCCAGACATAGCTGAATAGTAAAAAGGCTGGAGGGCCAAGGACATAGAGCAAAATGGAATACGCTCAATAAAATAAAATAGAGTCATCCCCTGTAGGGAAAAAGAAGTAATAGGCCTTACATGTATCTTTCTTATTTATGATAAATTAGAAAGATACAACACCTTCAAAATTGAGCTTTATACATCCATGTACTCTATTAATATCCAATATAATCCTTATACTAATAATTTATAAAGTAAGCCAATAAATAAAGTAAGTCTAGAGAATAGAGACTCTTATACTCCTAAAAGTGTCTGAGGATTGCATAATCATGTCCGTTGACATATGCAATATTCAAAAGCTATACTTTAAAAACTAAGACTTGAATGAATTTTAAAAACCTAAACTTCTCACTAAACAACCATCCCAATAACAGCTCAGAATTACTAACTCCGGAGGAGGTATCCCCTTGTTTTCATAGTAAAACAGGTGACCCAAGGGAACACCCTCCCACCCCCCCCCCCCCTTTTTCTTGCCCTGGGTCAAATAGCCCAGAGCGAAGAGGGCAGCCGAACGGAGACACTGCCGAAACAGACAGCCTACCTAGCTATAGTAGCAACTGTTAAGTGAATGACATTCTGAGCAGTAGATAATAGACCTAACAATAGAGGCCTCCAGAAATGGACTCGATATTTCTAAGATAAAATTCATGAATGTGGATGGCTGAGCGCAATGAGCGGCCTTCAAAAATCTATAATAGCGACACTATTAATGTAAGCCCAAGAAGTAGAAGAACTCTTACTTCATGAGCCGAAATCTTAAGCACAACTGCTAAGTCAATGATATACCATAAGCAGTACCGATAGTTAATAGAATCCATTAACAATAAAATGGAGCGTAACGTCCTTCTACTAGACATCAAAGACAGAAGAAGCTTACGCCCTTTGTAATAAACAGATATCTGTTTATAAATACATAAACTGAACCCGGAAAGAGTAAAGGCCTATGCCCATACGAAGACGGAAGGACCTTAAAATAATAGATTCCAGATAATAGGAGCCTAACTCTTATGCAACAATCCAACCTAAATAGTAACGGAAGTATTGATTCCGAAACTATGAAAGTGAAAATCATCCGTCGATAGTGCATGAAACTTACTGACTCTACAGTAAAAGAGAAACCAACAGAATTACTGTCTAAAAGGTCAGAATTTGAAAACTACTGTTTCCAGAGGCTCAAATGATTACTTAGCTAAATAAGAACCGAAGTTAAAATCCGTATAGGAATTTAATCTAAAGATTCTAAGTCTATTTATCAAAAAGTTACTAACTGACTTAGATAAAGAGACAAAAGACTCAATTGTAAACTATCGTAGAGTGCATAGGTATGAGGTAACATAAACCTATAACCTAAATAATAACAGGCTGCAGTAGATCTTGTGAAACAAGTATACTAAAAAATAGCAATGAGTAGTATGGAGGGATCAACAATATGAACATAATGATCCCTACACCACGACGGAAGAGCCTCCACTTTAGCCGCATAGAATAGCGAAGAAGAGGATCTCCTATAGTAAGAAATCGCGTCCAAAGCTCATCCAGTACAGTGCTTACAATGCAATACGGACCACACAACGGAATACATGAAGGTTGCGACCTTGCTGGTTGTGATAAAGATGACACGATTTACCCAGTGAAAAAGATCCTCACATAGAGGAAGATTTCACGTTAAGACCCACAGTAGACAAGAGAGTAAATTACTCATGATCTCTGTGAAGATAGAGATGCTATCAACAGAAATGTATTGTGGTTGTTTATCTTAGCAATACCTGCTAAAACAACAGCGCCGGAGGATACGCGTATCCTATCATTCCGTCCTATAGATCAATAGAGCGTTAACAATATTAGCTCAGAGATCTGGACAAGCCAACACATACGTCTGCAATTGATTAGCAAGCTGTGTCATAAATAAATCATCATTGTGCGCTCCCATAGATAGCAAATCTGATTGAATACTTGTTTGTTGAGAGTCCATTCTGACAGCAACAAGCGACCCGTAAGAGAACGGGAGTCCGATAAAACATTTAGACGACCCGGAATATGACGGACCAAAACTGAACTTGGTGTACTATAACCAACAGACGGATTCTTTCCATTAAATTGAATAACGGAAACGAAAGAGTGCCTCCCTGGTTCCGGAGATACGCCACTACTGTCGAATTAAAGGACAGGAATTTGGGCATGCGTTTCTGAATAATGTTCATGCAATGACATAAAGCAAGCCTAAAAAACATTATTCCGCGGAAGTTAAACTGATTGCTAAAAGACTGCGGAACCCAAAGACCCTGGCACTTCGAATCCGTAGGGATCAGTATTATATCCCAATCTGTTTGACTGGCAACCGTCATAACAGCCACACTCGGGTCCGGCAACTGCGGCGGCACTCTCTGAGTCAACCACCGAATGTTTGCCCCAGTCTGAATCTCTTGTAACACTAGATAGACAAGAGAACGTATAAATCGAGCAATTCATGGATTGCCAAAAAGTTGCCGTCGAAGAGAAGCTCCTCCGAGAACGAAGCGACTCTGAGAGAGTTCTTAACCTTACTATCCACGCGTGTGGATGTAGCTAGGGCTGCGTCACGTCTAACTAACTCCAATCAGCCACTGAAGGGCGGAGTTATACGTGAACAAACTACTGCCCTCAAAAGAAATTACATTGAGAATAATATCCCGTAAATCTTTTCTTGAAGACGTAATGATAACGCCTCAGTAAGGCGGATTACGTATAATAAAGCGTCTAAGTTAAGTCTACTATACATAATGTCGTTCCCAACATTGAAATTGGAAAAGACATAAACGGCGAAAAAGAATATATGCAGTCTTTAATCACACCGTCTAGACGCATATGAACTCTCGGGATGCCCTGCTCTGCCAAAATAAACTATTTGTATAAATGATAAAATGGCAGAAATGAGCAACGCGGACAAGAAACTAAACTATCATGCTTAGTAGCAGGCTTGTATATATATATATATATAGCGTCGAAAAATAAAACACATGTTGTAATGACAATATTGGACTGCGTCGGTAAGTCAGGGACAATGTCCCTGAACCGATCGAAAAATCGTAGTCCAATGACGCTATAAGTCTCTTATCCAAGATCGCAGCAATGAAGTCCGAAATAATAATCACTGGAAGATAATGCCAGAAGATATGAAAGGCATCTTCCGCTACTACTAAAGGGAAAACTCGAAATCTTTCGAATCCCTTTCGCCATCCTGTCGGACCCTATAAAGCATTCGGTCGTCCGTAGCTGATGCAACCGCGGACCGCACCGACCCAGCGCCGTCGGATAATTCCTGATTCGACCGAGAAACTGTCAATTGCTGGGATGCTGCGAAACAACTGTGCTAACTCGGATAGCACGTCCGTCACTGAGGCCTGAGGAGAAGCGGTCTTACGATGCATTGCCGCTGGAAGCTCCGTGATCGTTACCCCGTGCATACTTCCAATATGCGAGCGAACGGAGTGTATAGGCCTCGTGTCCCTTGGCTACCGGATGGCGCGACCTATTCGCCGTGGAATCACTGAATGCCGAAACTGATCGCATACTCGAGGTCACGTAGCCAATGTGCGGTCGTGTGCCCTGCTGTGAGGATGAGGAAGCATTAAAGACAGTCTCTCGGACTGTCAATATAACGGAGCGTCCCGACCAACGGACATATGCTCCGAATGTAAAATATCTGAACCACAACATGCGGTCCCCTATGTTGTTGGGCGAGAGAGGGACCTCTCTCGCTCACAGCCCGGACGGACCTGGACAAGCCAGGAACCGGACTAACAGGCTTCCTCCGATCTGTCCTCAATCTGCCGTCACTGGGTGAGTACTAAAGTAATTAAAGTGCTCGCATCACCCAAATCTCCTTCCTAGACCGCAACGGACGAACCCGGCAGCCGAACCATTCGATGAATGTACGCTACACCGGGTGAGCTAGCGAATGTCACTCCGTAGGCGATAGACATATTCCATGAGCACTTATTGCCGCTAACTCTTCATTAACTATGACGACAGAGGCACACTTTTGAAAGACATCTCCATAACTCTTCGAACAAGAAACCAGAAATGCTTGGATAGCAAGCATAAAATAATAATATATATAGCGTCGTTCAATAATTCGAAAGTTTGTGTGACATTATTGGACTATGTCGGAACTGAGGGACGATGTCCCTGAACCGAACCAAAAATTTCTAAGTCCACCGACGCTATCAGTTTCTTATCCGGCATCGCAGCATTCTGGTCCGACGAAAGAAGCTGTAGAAGACCAAGTCAGATGACATACACAACAGCATATGTTGTTCCGAAAGGGAAAGCTCGAAATCCTCCGAATCCCTTTCGGTATCCCGTCGGACCGGATGAAACTTCGGACGTCCGTACCCGCTTCCGCGGAGCATCCCGACCCAGCATCGTCGGATAAAATATATGCGACAGATTCAGTTGATGCTGGGATGCTGCGATAAACTGTGCTATTAAGGAAAGCACGTCCGTTCCCGAGGCCTGTGCAGTAGCGGTCTTACAATGCATTGCCGCCGGAAGCTCCGTGTACGTTGACTCCCGCACACTTCCTATGCGAACGTCCGGAGTCTGCAGGCCTCGTGTCCCTGGCTATCGGATGGTGTGACCTGGTCGCCGAAGAATCCTTGATCGGCGAAGCTGGTAATATATCGGCGGTCACGCAGCCAAGGTGTGGTCGTGTGCGCTGACGAGAAGAGGAAGCCTTAGCAGTCTCAGCGGACTGCCTATACAACGGAGCGTCCCGAGCGACGGACGTATGCTCCGCTTGCGACACAATTTGTACCACAACATCTGGGGCCAGATGTTGTTGAACGAGAGAGGGGCCTCTCTCGCTTGCCGTCCGGATGGACCGGAACGAGCTATGAACCGGACTAAAAGGCTTCCTGCGTTCTCCCTCCGATCCGCCGTCACTGGGTGTGCATTAAGTTAATTTATAGTGCTCGCATCACCCCAAAATTCCTTCTAGACCGCAACGGACGAACCCGGCTGCCGAACCATTCGGTGAATGGACGCTACACCGGGCGAGCTAGCGGACGTCAAAGGCCGTCGAACCTACTAGGGTCCTCTTAGGCAATTGGCGTATTTACATGAGCACTTTTCCGCTAGCCCTTCATTAATTGTGACGACGGAGGCACACTGTTGGAAGACATCACAGATACATCACCCTAATCTTGATCGTCTGAAATAGAAATTGATAAAGTAGAGTGACCCTGCGGGGAAAGGACCGAAGTGTCCAAATCCCCAACAACATACCGTGACATACGCTTCCCATATTGTCATCGAAATCATACGATACAGAACAGGAGTTAATGCGAGTACACTGACCACATATAGAATGATAATAAAGTCAGAGGAAGACTTCCTCTTAAAACAATTGATCAATATCCTTTCAATGTGAAAAGAAAACAAGTCCTGGTACTCGCACTAACCCCTGGCCATCAAAATACATAATAATAACATGATCCATTAATATAGAAAAAATAATTGAAATCAAAATATTTTGAAAAAATATTTTTTCAGAACAGCCCAAGTTTCTGAAAAGTAACGTTGAGCCCCAATGGATCCCAAGCCTAAGTGTGGACAAAAATTTTAAAAATATTTTAAACAATTTATTCAACACTTACGAACAATAATAATGTATCTAGTTATGATTAAAATAACATAAAGATATTATTTTTAGAAATCCCCCCCTCACACAGAGGGCTGTTGTAAATGTAAACAATGAGTGTAAAAAAAACTAAAATAAGACTCCAGGCACCCAGGCCCGAAATCAGTTACCAAAAATACACTATCTGATGCAAAACAGAGACTTCCAGGGAAGAAACTGCAGAACATCAGATGGTAGATGCAGAACACAACGCCTAACCACCCGTAGGTGAAGACGTAAACATGGGGAAAGAACAGAATTCATTCTGTTATTCAGCTAAAACTCCCAAGAAATTTTAGTAATAATAATTACAGAAACTATGCCAAAAGCATGGGAGAATAGCAAGGGGGAACTTAAAGGACAGGGAGAGAGGAAAACACTTAAAAAAACAGTGTAACTAAATAATCAGAATGACAACAAAATGGCTGCTGCCTTGAAAGTTAAAAAATTTATAGTAATTTATATATTTTTTATACTTACCAATGACCCAGACATAGCTGGTGCTAACTCTTAAAATATAGGGCCAAACACAAATTTTGCCCCCCAATCCCCAAAATTTGCATCTAAAACTAAAGAAAACATGTCCTGAAAGGCCCTCCACACTTCGCCCCTACTGCGCATGCGCAGTGTCAAGGACGTTCCGAAATTGGCGCCATTAATCATTCTAATAACCAGTGCCTGGTAAGCGCTATGTACTCAGCGGGGAGGCAAGAGTTCCCAACTCCTGGGAGGACCATCCCCGTCTGGGTCATTGGTAAGTATAAAAAATATATAAATTACTATAAATTTTTTAACATTTTTATACTGTACCAATGACCCAGACATAGCTGAATAGTAAAAAGGCTGGAGGGCCAAGGACATAGAGCAAAATGGAATACGCTCAATAAAATAAAATAGAGTCATCCCCTGTAGGGAAAAGAAGTAATAGGCCTTACATGTATCTTTCTTATTTATGATAAATTAGAAAGATACAACACCTTCCAAAAATTGAGCTTCATACATCCATGTACTCTATTAATATCCAATAATCCTTATACTAATAATTTTTAAAGTAAGCCAATAATAAAGTAAGTCTAGAGAATAGAGACTCTTATACTCCTAAAAGTGTGTGAGAATTGCATAATCATGTCCGTTGACATATGCAATATTCAAAAGCTATACTTTAAAAACTAAGACTTGAATGAATTTTATAACTTAAACTTCTCACTAAACAACCATCCCAATAACAGCTCAGAATTACTAACTCCGGAGGAGGTATCCCCTTGTTTTCATAGTAAAAAACAGGTGACCCAAGGGAACACCCTCCCCCCCCCCCCTTTTTCTTGCCCTGGGTCAAATAGCCCAGAGCGAAGAGGGCAGCCGAACGGAGACACTGCCGAAACAGACAGCCTACCTAGCTATAGTAGCAACTGTTAAGTGAATGACATTCTGAGCAGTAGAGAATAGACCTAACAATAGAGGCCTCCAGAAATGGACTCGATATTTCTGAGATAAAATTCATGAATGGATGGCTGAGCGCAATGAGCAGCCTTCAAAAATCTATAATAGCAACACTATTAATGTAAGCCCAAGAAGTAGAAGAACTCTTACTTCATGAGCCGAAATCTTAAGCACAACTGCTAAGTCAATGATATACCATAAGCAGTACGCTAGTTAATAGAATCCATTAACAATAAAATGGAGCGTAACGTCCTTCTACTAGACATCAAAGACAGAAGAAGCTTACGCCCTTGTAATAAACAGATATCTGTTTATAAATACATAAACTGTACCCGGAAAGAGTAAAGGCCTATGCCCATACGAAGACGGAAGGACCTTAAAATAATAGGTTCCGGATAATAGGAGCCTAACTCTTATGCAACAATCCAACCTAAATAGTAACGGAAGTATTGATTCCGAAACTATGAAAGTGAAAATCATCCATCGATAGTGCATGAAACTCACTGACTCTACAGTAAAAGAGAAACCAACAGGATTACTGTCTAAAAGGTCAGAATTTGAAAACTACTGTTTCCAGAGGCTCAAATGATTACTTAGCTAAATAAGAACCGAAGTTAAAATCCGTATAGGAATTTAATCTAAAGATTCTAAGTCTATTTATCAAAAAGTTACTAACTGACTTAGATAAAGAGACAAAAGACTCAAATGTAAACTATCGTAGAGTGCATAGGTATGAGGTAACATAAACCTATAACCTAAATAACAACAGGCTGCAGTAGATCTTGTGAAACAAGTATACTAAAAAATAGCAATGAGTAGTATGGAGGGATCAACCATATGAACATAATGATCCCTACACCACGACGGAAGAGCCTCCACTTTAGTCGCATAGAATAGCGAAGAAGAGGATCTCCTATAGTAAGAAATCGCGTCCAAAGCTCGTCCAGTACAGTGCTTACAATGCAATATGGACCACACAACGGAATACATGAAGGTTGCGACCTTGCTGGTTGTGATAAAGATGGCACGATTTACCCAGTGAAAAAAGATCCTCACATAGAGGAAGATTTCACGTTAAGATCCACAGTAGACAAGAGAGTAAATTACTCATGATCTCTGTGAAGATAGAGATGCTATCAACAGAAATGTATTGTGGTTGTTTATCTTAGCAATACCTACTAAAACAACAGCGCCGGAGGATACGCGTATCCTATCATTCCGTCCTATAGATCAATAGAGCGTTAACAGTATTAGCTCAGAGATCTGGACAAGCCAACACATACGTCTGCAATTGATTAGCAAGCTGTGTCATAAATAAAACATCATTGGGCGCTCCCATAGATAGCAAATCTGATTAAATACTTGTTTGTTGAGAGTCCATTCTGACAGCAACAAGCGACCCGTAAGAGAACGGGAGTGCAATAAAACAATCAGACGACCCAGAATATGACGGACCAAAACTGAACTTGGTGTAGTATAACCAACAGACGGATTCTTTCCATTAAATTGAATAACGGAAATGAAAGAGTGCCTCCCTGGTTCCGGAGATACGCCACTACTGTCGAATTAAAGGACAGGAATTTGGGCATGCGTTTCTGAATAATGTTCATGCAATGACATAAAGCAAGCCTAAAAAACATTATTCCGCGGAAGTTAAACTGATAGTTAAAAGACTGCGGAACCCAAAGACCCTGGCACTTCGAATCCGTAGGGATCAGTATATATCCCAATCTGTTTGACTGGCAACCGTCATAACAGCCACACTCGGGTCCGGCAACTGCGGCGGCACTCTCTGAGTCAACCACCGAATGTTTGCCCCAGTCTGAATCTCTTGTAACACTAGATAGACAAGAGAATGTATAAATCAAGCAATTCATGGATTGCCGGAAAGTTGCCGTCGAAGAGAAGCTCCTCCGAGAACGAAGCGACTCTGAGAGAGTTCTTAACCTACTATCCACGCGTGGATGTAGCTAGGGCTGCATCACGTCTAACCAACTCCAATCAGCCACTGAAGGGCGGAGTTATACGTGAACAAACTACTGCCCTCAAAAGAAATTACATTGAGAATAATATCCCGTAAATCTTTTCTTGAAGACGTAATGATAACGCCTCAGTAAGGCGGATTACGTATAATAAAGCGTCTAAGTTAAGTCTACTATACATAATGTCGTTCCCAACATTGAAATTGGAAAAGACATAACGGCGAAAAGAATATATGCAGTCTTTAATCACACCGTCTAGACGCATATGAACTCTCGGTATGCCCTGCTCTGCCAAAATAAACTATATGTAAAAAAGATAAAATGGCAGAAAAGAGCCACGCGGACAAGAAACTAAACTATCATGCTTAGTAGCAGGCTTGTATATATATATAAATATATAGCGTCGAAAAATAAAACACATGTTGTAATGACAATATTGGACTGCGTCGGTAAGTCAGGGACAAAGTCCCTGTACCGATCGAAAAATCCGAGTCCAATGACGCTATAAGTCTCTTATCCAAGATCGCAGCAATGAAGTCCGAAAAATAATCACTGGAAAAAATGCCAGAAGATATGAAAGGCATCTTCCGATACTACTAAAGGGAAAACTCGAAATCTTTCGAATCCCTTTCGCCATCCTGTCGGACCCTATAAAGCGTTCGGTCGTCCGTAGCTTGATGCAACCGCGGACCGCACCGACCCAGCGCCGTCGGATAATTCCTGATTCGACCGAGAAACCGTCAATTGCTGGGATGCTGCGAAACAACTGTGCTAACTCGGATAGCACGTCCGTGACTGAGGCCTGAGGAGCAGCGGTCTTACGATGCATTGCCGCAGGAAGCTCCGAGATCGTTACCCCGTGCATACTTCCAATATGCGAGCGAACGGAGTGTATAAGCCTCGTGTCCCTTGGCTACCGGATGGCGCGACCTATTCGCTGTGGAATCACTGAATGCCGAAACTGATCGGATACTCGAGGTCACGTAGCCAATGTGCGGTCGTGTGCCCTGCTGTGAGGATGAGGAAGCATTAAAGACAGTCTCTCGGACTGTCAATATAACGGAGCGTCCCGAGCAACGGACATATGCTCCGAATGTAAAATATCTGAACCACAACATGCGGTCCCCTATGTTGTCGGCTTCCTCCGATCTGTCCTCAATCTGCCGTCACTGGGTGAGTACTAAAGTAATTAAAGTGCTCGCATCACCCAAATCTCCTTCCTAGACCGCAACGGACGAACCCGGCAGCCGAACCATTCGATGAATGTACGCTACACCGGGTGAGCTAGCGAATGTCACTCCGTAAGCGATAGACATATTCCATGAGCACTTATTGCCGCTAACTCTTCATTAACTATGACGACAGAGGCACACTTTTGAAAGACATCTCCATAACTCTTCGAACAAGAAACCAGAAATGCTTGGATAGCAAGCATAAAATAATAATATATGTAGCGTCGTTCAATAATTCGAAAGTTTGTGTGACATTATTGGACTATGTCGGAACTGAGGGACGATGTCCCTGAACCGAACCAAAAATTTCTAAGTCCACCGACGCTATCAGTTTCTTATCCGGCATCGCAGCATATGTTGTTCCGAAAGGGAAAGCTTAAAATCCACCGAATCCCTTTCGGTATCCCATCGGACCGGATGAAACTTTCGGATGTCCGTACCCGCTTCCGCGGAGCGTCCCGACCCAGCATCGTCGGATAAAATATATGCGACAGATTCAGTTGATGCTGGGATGCTGCGATAAACTGTGCTATTAAGGAAAGCACATCCGTTCCCGAGGCCTGTGCAGTAGCGGACTTACGATGCATTGCCGCTGGAAGCTCCGTGTACGTTGACTCCCGCACACTTCCTATGCGAACGTCCGGAGTCTGCAGGCCTCGAGTCCCCGGCTACCGACCCAGCGCTGTCGGATAATTCTCGATCCGACACCGTTTCTGTCGGCTGCTGGGATGCTGCGATAAGCTGTGCTATGTGCACAAGAATGTCCGGCGTCGAGACCTGCGGAGGCGCAGTCTATCGCTGCTTCGCCGAGGGCAGCTCCGCATCAGATGGCTCCCGCATACTTTTCCTATGCGAACGTCCGGAGTCCATCGGTCTCGAATCCCTGGCTGCCGGATGGTGTGACCTGGTCGCCGAAGAATCCTTGATCGGCGAAGCTGGTAATATATCGGCGGTCACGCAGCCAAGGTGCGGTCGTGTGCGCTGACGAGAAGAGGAAGCCTTAGCAGTCTCAGCGGACTGCCTATACAACGGAGCGTCCCGAGCGACGGACGTATGCTCCGCTAACTACACATTTGTACCACAACATCTGGGGCCAGATGTTGTTGAACGAGAGAGGGGCCTCTCTCGCTTGCCGTCCGGATGGACCGGAACGAGCTATCAACCGGACTAAAAGGCTTCCTCCGTTCTCCCTCCGATCCGCCGTCACTGGGTGTGCATTAAGTTAATTTTATAGTGCTCGCATCACCCCAAAATTCCTTCTAGACCGCAACGGACGAACCCGGCTGCCGAACCATTCGGTGAATGGACGCTACACCGGGCGAGCTAGCGGACGTCAAAGGCCGTCGAACCTACTAGGGTCCTCTTAGGCAATTGGCGTATTACATGAGCACTTTTCCGCTAGCCCTTCATTAATTGTGACGACGGAGGCACACTGTTGGAAGACATCACAGATACATCACCCTAATCTTGATCGTCTGAAATAGAAATTGATAAAGTAGAGTGACCCTGCGGGGAAAGGACCGGAGTGTCCAAATCCCCAACAACATACCGTGACATACGCTTCCCATATTGTCATCGAAATCATACGATACAGAACAGGAGTTAATGCGAGTACACTGACCACATATAGAATGATAATAAGGTCAGAGGAAGACTTCCTCTTAAAGCAATTGATCAATATCCTTTCAATGTGAAAAGAAAACAAGTCCTGGTACTCGCACTAACCCCTGGCAATCAAAATACATAATAATAATATGATCCATTAATATAGAAAAAATAATTGAAATCAAAATATTTTGAAAAAATATTTTTTCAGAACAGCCCAAGTTTCTGAAAAGTAACGTTGAGCCCCAATGGATCCCAAGCCTAAGTGTGGACAAAAATTTTAAAAATATTTTAAACAATTTTTTTCAACACTTACGAACAATAATAATGTATCTAGTTACGATAAAAATAACATAAAGATATTATTATTTAGAAATCCCCCCCTCACACAGAGGGCTGTTGTAAATGTAAACAATGAGTGTAAAAACACTAAAATAAGACTCCAGGCACCCAGGCCCGAAATCAGTTACCAAAAATACACCATCTGATGCAAAACAGAGACTTCCAGGGAAGAAACTGCAGAACATCAGATGGTAGATGCAGAACACAACGCCTAACCACCCGTAGGTGAAGACGTAAATATGGGGAAAGAACAGAATTCATTCTGTTATACAGCTAAAACTCCCAAGAAATTTTAGTAATAATAATTACAGAAACTATGCCAAAAGCATGGGAGAATAGCAAGGGGGAACTTAAAGGACAGGGAGAGAGGAAAAACACTTGAAAAACAGTGTAACTAAATAATCAGAATGACAACAAAATGGCTGCTGCCTTGAAAATAGGTAACTTAACATAATTTCATTAAAAAATTTTAAGTTACAGCCCTGATAAAATTCTGTCACACATTCTTTTCCTCTCCTCCTTTTCTATCCTCCTTAGAATCACCATTTCACTAATATTTATGTGTCTGGCATCATTTAAACTGAGATTTAAAAGCACAAAGATCAGTCAGATGTTAACTGATGAAGGGCCAAACTTAGAATGATAAATGGCGCCAATTTGGGAACGTCCTTGACACTGCGCATGCGCAGTAGGGGCGAAGTGTGGAGGGCCTTTCAGGACATGTTTTCTTTAGTTTTAGATGCAAATTTTGGGGATTGGGGGGCAAAATTTGTGTTTGGCCCTATATTTTAAGAGTTAGCACCAGCTATGTCTGGGTCATTGGTACAGTATAAAAATATAGGTAACTTAACATAATTTCATTAAAAAATTTTAAGTTACAGCCCTGATAATATTCTGTCACACATTCTTTTCCTCTCCTCCTTCTCTATCCTCCTTAGAATCACCATTTCACTAATATTTATGTGTCTGGCATCATTTAAACTGAGATTTAAAAGCACAAAGATCAGTCAGATGTTAACTGATGAAGGGCCAAACTTAGAATGATTAATGGCGCCAATTTCGGAACGTCCTTGACACTGCGCATGCGCAGTAGGGGCGAAGTGTGGAGGGCCTTTCAGGACATGTTTTCTTCAGTTTTAGATGCAAATTTTGGGGATTGGGGGGCAAAATTTGTGTTTGGCCCTATATTTTAAGAGTTAGCACCAGCTATGTCTGGGTCATTGGTACAGTATAAAAATATGAAAATATAAAAAAAAATTGGATGGCGATTTTCGTATACAGGGATGGAAACGAATCACACACAACTTTATTCAGCATCAAATCAAGACCAGGCTGTGTTCTTTCCCCATTTTCTAAGAATTGGGACACCTGTGAAAATAATTATTTTTAGCTGTCCCAATACATAGAGTAAATACGGTATTAGTTAACTGGTAGAGTGCTGGGAGCCCATATTTGGGCTTTACTTTGAAGTGCAGGTATCATAACATAAAGGCTTCATATTCAGTGGATATGCTTCATATTATCTTTGAAGTGAAATTAATTTGTCTGCATAGATTTGCCTTGTTACAATTTATGTGAGAGTGCCTGCAGGCACTCTCTCATAAATTGTAACAAAGTAAAGACATGTGAAGAAATTTTGGTGACCAAAAAAAATTTAGCGCTCTACCAGTTAAGAACAGGATGTTTTTTATTCATTTTTTATACCATGATCATTGCATGTATTCAATTTTACCAGATACAATACTGGCACTGAAGTATGTGTTTGAGAAACCACATGTGGAAGCCTACCTACAAGTAAAAAGGGCATGTAAGAACACATCTGATTGATATTATAACAGGAATGACATGCTTCGACACAAAACAATATTCTCATGTAAGAAAGTAAATAGACTGTTGGAGGCGATACATGCTTCATTTATTTCATACAAGTTCAATCATGGTATAAATAAATACAGAACACAACATGAGTAGGGATCAAAAAAAAAAAAAAACTTGTTAGGGACAAGTCCATAAATGTGACAGAAATTATCCGAATGACATGCATTATTGAGGGGATGTAGACATCATGATGATACACTTGCATACCAAGTGTAGTGTCATTTCATCATGTATTTTAGGAGTTATGGTGTTTTTTAAATTCGTTGGTGACAAAAAAACTTGTTGGTGACAAAAAAACTTGTTGGTGACAAGTCCATAAATGTGACAGAAATTACCCGAATGACATGCAATATTGAGAGGATGCAGACATCATGAAGATACACTTGCATACCAAGTATGGTGTCATTCCATCAAGTATTTTAGGAGTTATGGTGTTTTTTAAACTTGGTGACAGACTGACCGACCAACCGACCGACAAACAGACTGACATTGCCACATATAGAGCTGCTCGTTGCAGCTAAAAATCCCTGCCCACATGCAACTTGACAAAAATGGTCTGAGAAACAGACAATCTACTTTGTGGGGCCTAAACTCATTTAGGAAATTCAATTCTTACCAAAATTGATTGCCTCCATTGCAATTCCAGCTGCATCTTTGCCATAACCTTTTTCATAGAGTTGTACCATCTGGCAGCCACCATGCTTTTCGGCTGGATGAAGAGCATTGAGTTTGCGTGTGTGTGTTCTCAGCTGTTCAACAGCACCTGCTCTGAATGTGTCACATGCCGCTATCAAAACTCGGAATCCATTCTCAATAAGCCAGAAACAAATCTGTATAGGCAACATAATAGAATATAACTATGTGATTCAATATCAAAAGTATTTAACTGGTAGAGTGTTGGAAGCCCATATTTGGGCTTTATTCTGAACAGCAGGTACCTCAGCTTAAATGCTTCTTATTCTGTGGATGTCCTTCATATTATCTTTGAAGTGAAAGTATCTCATCTGTGCCGATTTGCCTTGTTGCAATCAAGCCAGAAAATAAGCAGACTGACATCTGCAAAATGAGGTTCCCAGAGGGTGAATTTAGTGATGCTACCCTGCATAGCAGGGTAGCATCACTAAATTTACCCTCTGTGAACATAATTATGATTCAAGGTTTCAAAAACTAACAGAAAGAGGCACCCAGAGGATAAATTGGCTCACTGTATGGGATAGTACCATCAAATTCACCCTCTGGGGACCTCATTCTGCAAATGTCAGGCCACTTATTTTCAGGCCTGGTTGCAATTTATGGGAGAGTGCCTGTAGGCATGACTCACACGGCCTGTAGGCTCTCTCCCATAAATTGTAATAAGGCAAAGATACATTAACAAATTCTGATGTTGAGAACAAATTTAGCACTCTACCAGTAAATAAAAAGCTGTAGAATATTTGGTAAACAAGAGGACCCCCCCACCCAAGAGGCAATAAAATGCTGAAGAATATTTGGTAAACAAGAGCACCCCCCCCCCCCCCCCAATGAAGCAAACAAGACCCCCCCCCCCCCACCCACCCACCCCCATGAGGCAATAAAACGCTGAGGAATATTTGTTAAACAAGAGGCCCAAAGAGACAATTGCTCACCTCAGAAAGTTGCTTAACCCTTTACCCAACGAATCGGCCGCATCCGCCTGCGTAATATGCAAATTCAGGAGTTGGAAAAATATTATATTTCAAAAAATTTCAACAAAACCATATCATGTGACCCCTCGTTGGAACGAGCTCTTCGAGCTCGTTCCAACAAGGGGTCACATGATATGGTTTTGTTGAAATTTTTTTTTAAATTTTAAAAAAATGATATTTAAAATAATAAATTTTGATATCATCTGGGTTGGGTAAAGGGTTAAGAATGGATATTAACACCACAGAGGAATGAAGTTATGTCATTTTTTATAACATTATTGTTAGTGATTTCTCTTTTTCAACTTTAAAATGAGTTTTGAATGATTTGTTTATCATTTATTGTTTAAAGTCATTTTCAAAATGGTTGACTGTAGTGTGAGTGCAACATAGGTATCAAGTCAAGTTTAGCCAATCGTTTATATCTATGCTGCCCACTTTAGAGACTTTACGTCCCATGTGTTGGTGCAGGCTTGTTTTACCAGTAAAGCAGAACATGCTTACCACAGTAAACAAGCACTGCTCCACTTCCTGGAATTCGAGGAGGCATTTTGAAGGATTTTTAAGTGATGTGGTGAAGAAAACTTTTCACTCAAGTGTCCAAGAGAGTGGGTTGTGTGGAGAATTTTTTTAAATTTGCATTTATTCGCAAGAAATCATTCAAGACTCATTTTAACCCTTAAGTCCTCAGATTAATTTTAAAGTATTTATGGCCTTTTTCTGCTTACATAGTTACTGATGACTTGGCAGTGGTTCTACATCACTGCTGGCTGCCTATACAGGCAGCCAGCAGTGATGTAGAACCACTGCCAGGGAAAATTCAGTCTACACACAAGAGTAATAAAAAAGATTACAGAAGGGAACACCTGCTTCAATGCAATATAAAAGTGGCGGTTTGGGGCTATATGGGGGCTTAAGGGTTAAAGCAAGAAAAAATCACCCACTGAACCAGGGGTCAGCCTGGCAGCTGATTTTAGGGAGAAGTGACTTCTCCCTCCAGAGACATTAGGGAGAAGTCAGCGGCCAGGGGGGAGAAGTCAGTGGACATGAGGGAGAAGTTAGAAAAAAACAAAACGTATATGACATCGTGACAAAATAAATGTACATAGAGGACACAATTGTGGAGAAAAAAATAAATAAAAGTTATACAAACATACATACACACACAAAACTAAGTCATTTAGGTTAAAATCCTCCCCCCTCCCCTACAAAAAATTGTGTCGTCCATGGTTTCTGAATACCCTAACTCTTTTCCTAACAGTGATGACTAGGCCTGGGGTGACCATGCAGTTGATTTTGTATTTGCCTCAATGCAGTGGATTTGAAATTTAGCATTACCCATGGTGAGAGTGTTCTTCTCTGTAATAGAAGGTATATTATTTTTAAAAAAATATTTAAAGTATTTAAAATAAATTTCAAGTTCACATAAGAAGCTGGGTCATTCATGGTTCCTGAATGTCCTAATTGAATTGAAAAGCGTAGTTAAAAAAGTTTTCGACATCCTTTGTAAATTAAGCATCACTAACAATTTGAGTTAATTTATTTCTAAGGTAAATGACAAAATATTTCAGTTGTCTGGGTGATAACACTCTGTTCAGAAAAATTTATTGGAGAGTGCTTATGGGCACTCTCCAATAATTTGTAATAAAACAAATTTTGATGAACAAATTCAGACCGCTAAAAATAATATAATATAACCCTCAACCAGTTACAAAAAACAATACATAATGTTAAAAAATTTATAGTAATTTATATATTTTTTATACTTACCAATGACCCAGACTTAGCTGAATGCTGGTGCTAACTCCACAAAAACCAGGGCCAAACACAAATTTTGCCCCCCAATCCCCAAAATTTGCATCCAAAACAAAAAGAAATCATGTCCTAAAGGACCTCCATAGTACGACTCTACTGCGCATGCGCAGTGACGCAGTCGTCCCGAAATTGGCGCCAAATATCATTCTTACTGGCAGTGCCTGGTCAGCGCTATGTACTCAGCGGGGAGGCAAGAGTTCCCAACTCAGGGAGGGCCATCCCCGTCTGGGTCATTGGTAAGTATAAAAAATATATAAATTACTATAAATTTTTTAACATTTTTATACTGTACCAATGACCCAGACTTAGCTGAATAGTAAACAGGCTGGAGGGCCTAGGACATAGAGGAAAATCCAATAAGCTCAATTATAAAATAAAGAGGTAACCCCTTAAGGAGAAAAGGAGTATTAGGCTTTACATGTATCTTTCTTATTTAATATTTAAATTAGAAAGATACACTACCCTTAATAATTGAGCACAATAACATTCATGTTCTCTATTAACATCCAGTATAACCTTTATACTAATTATTTTTAAAGCAAGCCAATAAATAAAGTAGTCCAGAGAATTGAGACTCTTTATAATCATTTAAAAGTGTCCGAGTATTGTATATTAAAGCCCGTTTGACACTTGACATATACAAATGCTTCACACCGAGCTACACTTTAAAAATAAGACATGAATGAAATTAAACATTAATATTACACTTTAAAACCATCCCGGAAGCGACTCAGAAATACTGTCTTGGAGGAGGCATTCCCTTGCTTTTCACTATAAAGCAGGTGACCTAAGGGAACACCCCCCCCCCCCCCCACCCCCTTCCCCTTGCCCTGGGTCAAATAGCCCAGAGCGAAGAGGGCAGCCGGACGGAGTCACTGCCGGAACAGAAAGCCTGCATAACTATAGTTGCAACTGTTTAGTGGACGACATTCTGAGCAACAGATAACGGACCTAAACAATGCAGGTCTCCAGAAATGGACTCAATATTTCTGAGATAAAAATTAGTAAATGTGGATGGCTGAGACCAATAAGCAGCCTTCATTAAATCTGTAATAGCAACACTATTAGCATAAGCCCAGGAAGTAGAAAGAGCTCTTACTTCATGAGCAGAAATCTTAAGCACAGACTGCTGAGAAGAAGATAAATCTTCATACGCAGTACGGATAGTTAACTGAATCCATCTAGCAATAGAATGGACTGAAATGTCCTTTCTATTAGGCATCAAAGACAGAAAGAAACGTTTCCGTCCCTTTCTGATGAACTGAGATCTCTGTTTATAGATACGTAGTGCTCTAACAGGA
This sequence comes from Pictodentalium vernedei, assembly GCA_031216915.1. Lineage (NCBI taxonomy): Eukaryota > Metazoa > Mollusca > Scaphopoda > Dentaliida > Dentaliidae > Pictodentalium > Pictodentalium vernedei. Next base: position 11,973,068 of record CM062288.1, on the reverse strand, counting down.
CAGAGTAAAGGCCTACGCCCGTCTGAAGACGGAAGAGCCTTAATAACAATAGGTTCCGGATATTTATTAGGAGCCTGATTCTTAGCTAAAAAACCGACATTAGTAGTGAAGGTGATAGTGTTCCCAACACTACGATAATGAGAATCATCCACCGATAGTGCATGAAGCTCACTGACTCTTCTGGCAGAAGAGAAAGCTAAGAGAAAAGCTGTCTTATAAGATAAGAATTTGAAATCTACTGTCCCAAGAGGTTCAAATGGCTTTTCCTTCAATTTAAGGAGAACCCAAGCTAAATTCCACTTAGGAATTAATCTAAGAGTTCTGGGTCTATTTATCGAAAAGTTTCTAACCAATTTCGATAAAGAGACATTAGATCCAATTTGTAAACTATCATGATGTGCATAGGTATCAGATAACATAGATCTATAACCCTTTATAGTAACAGGTTGCAGTTTGATTTTGTCAAACAAGTATACTAGAAAGTTAGCAATGTCTGGTATAGAGGGATCAAATATATCAACAGAATGATCCCTACACCAACGACGGAAAACCTTCCACTTAGCCGCATAGTTTAGCGAAGAGGAGGTCCTCCTACAGTTAGAAATCGCGTCCACTGCTCGTCCTGTAAAGTGCTTGCCATGCAAGAAGGACCGCACAACGGAAAAACGTGAAGGTTGAGACCTTGCGGGTTGTGATGTAGTTGGCGCGATTTCCCCTGCCAAAGAAGATCCTCTCGTGGAGGGAGCTTCCGCGGTAGGTCCCACAACAGACACCTGAGTAGATTTATCCACGGTCTCTGTGGCGACAGAGATGCTACCAACAGAATCTTGCATTGAGATTGTTTTATCTTTAGCAATACTTGTTGAATTAACGGCGCTGGAGGATACGCATATCCTATCATTCCGTCCCAAGGGATCGATAGAGCGTCTACTGCAAATGCTCTTGGATCCGGACACGGGGACACATACGTCTGCAACTGATTGTTGAGATGTGTCGCAAATAAGTCTATCATTGGCCGTTCCCATTGGTAGCAAATCTGACTGAATACTTGTTTGTTGAGAGTCCACTCCGACGGCAACAAGCGACCCTTTCGTGAAAGGGAGTCTGCTAGCACATTCAGACGACCCGGTATGTGACGGACCGAAAGAAGAACGTGATGTTCCAACGCAAACAGAAGGATTCTTTCCGTTAGATTGAACAACGGAACTGAATGAGTGCCTCCCTGATTCCGTATATACGCCACTACTGTCGTATTGTCAGATAGGATTTGGACATGAGCATCGTGAATAATGTCCATCCAGTGACGTAACGCAAGCCAAATTGACATCATTTCCTTGATGTTTATGTGCTTGCACAGGAATTGCGGATCCCAAAGACCCTGGCATCTCGAATCCGTTGGGATTAATGATGCACCCCAACCTGTTTGACTGGCATCCGTCATAATGGTAAAACTCGGATCCGGCAACTGCAGCGGAACTCCTTGAGTTAACCACTGAATGTTTGCCCAAGTCTGAATCTCTTGTTTCACTTGATCTGACAAGAGAACGTCTACATCGAGCGAATGAATTTCACACTCCAATTCTGAGTCAGGAAAATTTGAAGAGGCCGTGTGCGTAGCCGTCCCATCGGAATGAGATCCGCGGCGGCTCCGCACAGACCTATCAGTCTCATAAATTCTCTCGCCGTGACTTTGTCTGTATTCAGACAATAGCGAGCGTAACAACTGACTAATTTCGCTCTGGTTAACGGCAGACGAACGAGATTGTTGTGCGTCTCGAAGCTCATTCCCAGATGAGTGAATGACTTGGACGGCACCAGATCCGACTTCTCCTCGTTTACTATGAAACCGAGACGTCGGAGCAATAGAAGAAGATTCTGAACATCGTTCTGAAGCGTTAACTCGTTGCCGTACCTCTGAAGAATGTCGTCCAGGTAGGCCGACGTTACCACAGACGAATGAGCTCGGAAGTAGATCATTACCAAGTTCATTACCCGAGTGAAAGCCCAGGGTGCTAGATTCAATCCGAAGCACATGGCCCGGAACTGATACACCACTCCTAGGACTGCGAAGCGTAGATACTTTCGGAATGTCGGATGTACCATGACGTGAAAGTACGCATCTTTGAGATCTATGCTCGTTGCATAATCGTTCACCCGAATACTCGCTCTGACCGATCGAATCGTCTCCATATAAAACTTCGGAGCGACGATCAGCTTGTTTATCCAGCTCAAATCTATGACTGGACGGAACGAGCCGTCTGGTTTCGGAACCAGAAACAGATGGCTGTAGAATCCCAGCGATTCCTGGTTTTCTACGACCTCTACCGCGTTCTTCATTAAAAGAGACTGTACCTCTGATAGCAGAGCGTCTCTTTTCTGAGGGTTTGACGGAAGATGAGTCCACTTTGGACTTCGAGCTAATGGAGGCTTTCGTTTGAAGGATATCTTTAGACCTTCCGAAGTCACTCCTCTCACCCACGGGTCGTCCGTAATCGACGCCCACTCTTTTGAAAAACTCGACAACCTTCCGCCAACCGGAACGCGATAGAGGTTTGAGCCATCACCTCCTGGATCTGCGAGGCCTGCGGTAGGAGAAACCACGTCTTCCACGACCCGCACCTCGCCTCGTCGACCTCGGGGCGTCCGACCGATTGTCCCGGCCTGAAGGACGTCCCGAACGAGAGTCGCTATCCTGACGGTCTCTCGAATAAGAGCTAGAGGACGCACCGGAACCTCTATAGGAACCTCTCTTGGGCGGATAAGACCCAGAAGTGCCCGCCTTATTCGTGTCTGCTGTATCCGACCTTTTAGGAGCGGATCTAAACAACAGAGAATCACTAGCTTTCTCTTTAAAATTATCATAAATAGCGGAAAGCTTGCCGTCAAAGAGAAGATCTCCTGAGACCGAAGCGACTCTAAGAGAGTTCTTCACCTTAGAATCCACTAGTGTGGATGTAGACAGGGCTGCGTCACGTCTAACCAACTCCAGATTTGCCACTGAAAGGGCGGAGTTACACGTGGAATAAGCTACTGCCCTTGAAAGAAGTCTTAAGGAGGATTGTATATCCTGAAACTCTTCCCCTTGAAGACGCAGTGATAACGCCTTCGTAAGGTGATCTGCGTAAGATAAGGCATCTAAATTGGCTCTGTTAGACGCAATAGCTGTTTCCAACACTGCGGTTGGAATAGAAGCTGACGACGGTAATGATAGCTCTAAGTCTTCCGCCTCGTCGTCCATACGCAGAGGAACTCTCGGTATACCCTGACCTGCCGTGTCGAATTTATTCCTTGCATTAATGAAAGGCAGGTTGAGAGTATTTGCGGACAAGAAGCCTGCTTTCCCCGTCCTGGAAGCAAGTTTAAAAATAGCGTCGTTCAATAATTCAAATGTTCTTGCAACATTATTGGACTGCGACGGAAACTCGGGAGCGATGTCCCTGAACCGCTCGAAAAAATCAGAGTCCAATGACGCTATAATTCTCCTGTCCGGAAGCGCAGCAGTCTGGCCCGACGGAACAACTTGAGGAAGAAAGTGCCGGATGAAGTCCACGGCAGCTTTGTGTTGTTCCGAAAGGGATAGCTCCAATTCATCCGTATCCCTTTCACCATCCGGTCGGACCTCCCGATGTTCCCGGTCGTCCGCCCCCGATGCTTCGACGGAGCGTACCGACCCAGCGCCGTCGGATAATTCTCGATCCGACACCGTCTCTGTCGGCTGCTGGGATGCTGCGATAAGCTGTGCTATCTGCACTAGAATGTCCGACGTCGAGACCTGCAGAGGAGCGGTCTTTCGCTGCTTTGCCGAGGGCAGCTCCGCATCAGATGGCTCCCGCATACTTTTCCTATGCGAACGTCCGGAGTCCATCGGTCTCGAATCCCTGGCTGCCGGATGGTGTGACCTGGTCGCCGAAGAATCCTTCATCGGCGAAGCTGGCAAAATATCGGAGGTCACGCAGCCAAGGTGCGGTCGTGTGCGCCGGCGAGAAGAGGAAGCCTTAACAGTCTCTGCGGACTGCTTATACAACGGAGCGTCCCGAGCGACGGACGTATGCTCCGCTAAAGACACATTTTGTACCACAACATCTGGTCCCAGATGTTGTTGTACGAGAGAGGGGCCTCTCTCGCTCGCGGCCCGGCTGGACCTGGACGAGCTAGGAACCGGACTAAAAGGCTTCCTCCGTTCTCGTTCACTATCCGCCGTCACTGGGTGTGCATCTATTATTTTTATAGTGCTCGCATCACCCAAAATTTCCTCTTGGACCGCATCGGACGAACCCGGCTGCCGAACCATTCGGTGAATGGATGCTACACCGGGCGAGCTAGCGGACGACATTTGTCTAATCTCCATGAGCACTTTTGCCGCTAGCTCTGTATTTATTTGTGACGACGGACGCACACTTGAAGAAGATAACATGGAAACATCACCCTGTTCTGGTTCCTCTGAAATAGAAACTGAGAGAGTAGAGTGACCTTGTGGAGAAAGAGCCGGCATCGCTCTTTCTCCAGAAACAACATATCGTGACACACGTTTCCAATGTTTCTCATCCCAATGTTCACATACAGGACAGGGATTAATGCGAGAACACTGACTACAATTAATGCAATAATCATGAAAGTCAGAGGAAGATTTCTTCCTATTACAATTTGAACAAGTTCCCTTCATTGTGAAAGAACAACAATAAGTCCTAGTTACTCGCAAAAACCCCTGACACAAAGATACATAATAACATGATCCATTAATAAATGAAAAAACAATTGCAAAACAAAATAATTTTGAAAAAATATTTTTTCAGAGAAGCCCAAGTTGCTGAAAAGTAACGTTGAGCCCCGATGGATCCGATGGCAAAGTGTGGTCAAAAATTTTAAAATTATATAAAATAATTAATGAGACACTTTCGGATAATATAAATGTATCTTATAATGAGATAAACTACCTCAAAGGCAAACAGCCCCCCTCAAAAAAAGGCTGTTGCCAATGAAAACAAACAGTGTAAACACAGAAGAAAACATGACTCCAGGCACTGAAAAAACTGGCCCGGAATCAGTCATCAATTACACTCTATCTGATGCAAAACAGAGACTCCCAGGGGAGAATCTGCAGAACATCAGATGGAAGATGCAGAACACAAAAGTTATACACCCATGGGTGAAAACGTAACTATGGGGAAAATAACAGAAAACATTCTGTAACCAAGCAACTCTCCCAGGGAATTTTTAGAAATGAAACTTCTCAAAAATATGCCAAAAGCATGGGAGAATTGCAAGGGGGGACTTTAGAAGGTTAGGGGAGAGGAAACACTGAATAAGCAGTGCAACAATTAGCAAGAATGACAACAAGAGGCGTTTGCCTCGAAAATAGGCATTAGGCAACTTAACATAATTTCAACAAAAAAAATTAAGTACAGCCCTGATTATTTTTTGCCACTTCTTTTTTCCTCTCCTCCTTCTATCCTCCTTAGAATCACATTTTCTCCAAGAATTACGTGTCTGGCATCCTTTAAACTGAGATTTACAAGCACAAAGATCAGTGAGATGTTGACTGATGAAGGGCCAAACAGAGAATGATATTTGGCGCCAATTTCGGGACGACTGCGTCACTGCGCATGCGCAGTAGAGTCGTACTATGGAGGTCCTTTAGGACATGATTTCTTTTTGTTTTGGATGCAAATTTTGGGGATTGGGGGGCAAAATTTGTGTTTGGCCCTGGTTTTTGTGGAGTTAGCACCAGCATTCAGCTAAGTCTGGGTCATTGGTACAGTATAAAAATATAATAATCTTGTTAGAATATATTGATTTATTAAAAGCCATTACAGCAATATATTTATTTATTAAAAGCCATTACAGCAATACATTGATTTATTAAATGCCATTACAGCAATACATTGATTTATTAAAAGCCATTACAGCAAATCAATATATTCAACTGTGATCAGCAATATGGTGTTGCTGCCAAATATAATTCAGCACTGTCGCCGCCAACCATAAACTAATCACCAAAATGGTCTGGCTGCCATAAAGATTTTAAATTCCTAAGCCGCCTTGCTATCTGGAAAACTATAAAAAGAAGAGTCAAGCAACAGCTCATTTACCTCTGATGAAGTTCACATTAAGAATGAAACTGGTTAGGCAAGCCACAAGCACCAAATAGAAATTTTTGAAACCTCAGCCCTCTCATATATTTATTTATTGGTGTTTAAGGTCGGGTGGAGGAAGCTGGAGTGCCCAGAGAGAACCACTGAGGATCGATGAGCAACTGTCAGCTCCTCAACATTCTAACTCTGTTCAGCTCCACTCAAGCAGGGCTTCAGCGGTTGTGCAGTATGCCTTAGTACACGGCATCATCATGCCCCCATGTAGGCAACCAGGATAAAGTTCCTTGCCCAAGGACACAACGCAGGTCGTCCCAGATGGGGATCAAACTCGGGACCTCTAGCATGGAAGTCCCAACAGTCTCAGCCCTCTCATACTCCTATAGTAGAGTTCTTTACTGCTAGGAATTTAACCAACTCAATCTTGGTTGGCAGAGCTCAACAAAGATTGTATGAGAAAGCATTCAATGAGGGACCTGCCTGTTATAGCCTAAACACATTGTGTAGTTTTGACCTCATGATGAAGAAAACTATGTCTGCATTTTTTAGCATTGTTTATTTAATAATCGTAACCTGTTACTCACTTTTGACAAATTTGTTGATTTTCCAACTCCATTGACTCCACAGAAAGAGATAACAAATGGACGGTTGTGTTGTTTGGCATCCATGGCATCACGAAGAATATCAATGCGTCTTTGTGGTGATAAAAGTTGTACACAAGATTGATCCAAGCTTTGTTTCACTGTAGAAGTGATGCCTGCAAAACAAATTTTCTAGATTTAGACCTTTTTATTTTGTTCCTACGTCTATGTCTGTGTCAGAAGAAATAACATTTCCTCTACTGATGAAACAATCACATACAAATTTCTTCTACTCTGAGAGATTTCTCTTATGCCTTCAGAAAAATATTGTTAGAAGATGGTGCAGCGAATACTTAATTACATATTTCTTAATTGAAGAACCCTGTAAGTTATAAAAAAAAATTGAAATACCAAAACATTTACTGTATCTTTAGTATAATGATGTCCTGTTAACCCTTTACCCAACGCAATGGCCAAAACCGGCCAGCGCTCTTCACAAAAATCACCAACAAATTTCATTCTTTTTTTCATTTTTTTTGTCTCAAAAACATAGGTTATGGCTCCTCTTTGGAACAAGCTCATCGAACTCATTCCAATGAGGGGTTATAACCTGTGTTTTTGAGATAAAAAATGAAAAAAATGAGTTATTCAAGAATTTTGTTTGCATGTGTTGTGTGCTTTTCATGTTAGGTAAAGGGTTAATGTCATAGAGTAAGCTCCTGTTATAAAAAATCTTGTTTTCTATCAAACAGCTACTCGGACAGCCATAGAATTATACACCTGCTCAAGTCGAGTACATCCAATATACAGTATGTGGAGAGTGGATTGTAACAAAATCACCCAAAGAGTGGAATTATCATCCAAAGTATCACATCCTGTAGATATGGACAAAAACACAAGCAATATTCCAGCCAATGGACCTCCGGGTTTAACCCTGATCCCTTGGCTGGAACTTTGCTTGTTGTGCTTGTCATGCTTTGTAACAAATTTGCAATTACAGTAGAATCCTCTTAATTGAATATCCATTTTGCCAGTGAAAATTATTCAATTAACAGGAGTATACAATTAACAGGGATTTGGTCAGTTTCCTTTGTTCTGGAGGTAAACTGAGCATTTATTCTATTATATCTTGTTTGACAGAGCTCATAGAGCTCTGTCAAACAAGATATAATAGAATAAATGCCTGTATTGGATTTAGTGAGGCCAAAAAAGGTTGATAAGTAAGGGGAATTTGGTGCGTGTCACAGTAATTTTTTCGACAATTACAAAAATTTATATACAATTAACAGGAGTTTACTCTTCAACCCATATGCAATTAACAGATCAAATTTGTACTGAAGGTATGGTAAATGGTTTTGTGTTTGAAAATGATATTCAATTAACAGGGATATACAATTAACTGGTAGAGTGCTAAATTATTTTTGGTTATCAAAATTTGTTCACATATCTTTGCCTTGTTACAATTTATGGGAGAGTGCCTGTGGGCCGTGTGAGCCGTGCCTGTAGGCACTCTCCCATAAATTGTAACAAGACAAGTCCTTACAGACTAAATAATATCACTTCAAAGATAATACAGAGCACATCCACTGAGTATGAAGCCTTCAAGTTGCAGTACTTCACCTCAGAGTAAAGCCCAAATATGGGCTTCCAGCACTCTACCAGTTAAGAGATATCCAGTAAAGTGGGCTTCACTGTATTGCTTGGGTGGAATCTCCACTCTATGGGTGATTTAATGATAATACACTCTACACGTAATGTAAGCATTTTATTTATTATATCCATAAGCTCTGTCAAATACGATTTAACAGAATGCTCGGGGTTTTTTCTCACAAGCATAAGGATTATAACTACTCTCCTGTCTATTGAATTTATTTATTGGGATTTTATGACTCTTTCGACTTCCAGGGCAACCCTCGTGTCACAACAGTTTAACAGGTGGAAGAAGCCAGAGTAACCAGAGAGAACCACCAAATGACAGACCTCACAACATGCTAGCTCCACACAAGCAGGGTTAGCATTGGTTGAAGGCAAGTGCACAATCGACGAGCAGCACGCCTTATTACACAGAACAGTGGAACCCTGTTAATTGAATAGCCAATTTGCCAATGAAAATTATTCAATTAACAGGAGTATTCAATTAACAGGGATTGTCATTTTCCTGTATTCTAGAGATAAACTTAGCATTTATTCTATTATATCTTGTTTGACAGAGCTCCATGAGCTCTGTCAAACAAGATATAATAGATTAAATACCTATATTGAATGTACTGAGGCCAAATAGGTCTATAAACAAAGGAAAACTGGGGAGAGTCAGGATAATTTCTCGACAGGTTACAAGATTTTTTATTCAATTAACAGGAGTTTAATCTATAACCTATATTCAATTAACAGGTCAAATTTGTACTGGAGGTATGGAAAATGGTTTTGTGTTTGTCAGTTATATTCAATTAACAGGGATATACAATTAAGAGATATCCAATTAAGTGGCCTCCACTGTATCACTGTACCATCTCCCGTACAATCAGGATTAACACAGTTATCACTAGTACTGAAATGGTTAACCGGATAACCAGTTTGAAACTGGTTACCTACCTAACCGATTAAAAAAACGTCAACCGGTTATCCAAAATATCGATTGTGATTGTCATTCCACAGTTAAAACATAGTAAATCTGCCACTTCTTCTTTGAGATAGATTACACATCGAAGCAGCACTGTATATATTGAGAAATAATCGACTTTGGCATTCAAGACTTCGTTAATGATCGGCAATTTCCGCAAGTACTGAGTAACTGCAGAAACTATTCTGTAGTATGTATACAAACGAACGTTGTCGAGTACTTGACAACATTCGTTTGTATACACACTATGGAATAGTTTCTGCTTTCCAATTCCTATAGTTTGGGTCCCAGATTCAGTGAAATAATGGTTATGGTTAACCAGATATTATCAGGTTATAGCTCTCGGTTAGTCGGTTGTGCAAATGAGCCAACCGTTTCAGCCCTAGTTATCACACCCAATGTAGTTACACCTGGCAAAGATCAAACTATGGACCATTTGGTTTGAAGTACAATGCCATAACCACTGAGTCGTCACACTCTCTAATGTTAACTGAATATTTTTCATCATCATGTTTCCAGTGAAATGTAAGGTAATATTCAATCATCTTATAAGGAATAATCGAGCTGAAAGACAAACATACATGCTTGATTAAGTGCACCAAATGGAATCATCAGTGGATCTTTCAGACAAGAGTCAAAACACTGTGGGGGTGTTATTTATTTAACCCTTTACCCAACGTAATGGCCAAAACCGGCCAGCGCTATTCTCAAAAATTGCCAATTAATTTTCATTATTTTTTTCATTTTTTGTCTCAAAAACATAGGTTATGACCCCTCATTGGAACGAGCTCGTTCCAATGAGGGGTCATAACCTATGTTTTTGAGACAAAAAAATGAAAAAAATAAGTTATTCAAGAATTTTTTTTTCAAGTGTCATCTGGTTTTCATGTTAGGTAAAGGGTTAACCCTTTACCCAACATATACAATAAAACAGTTTACTATTTTAATATTTGTTTTTTCAAATTTTTCAAAACATTTCAACCAAACCATATCAATGAAACGAGCTTGACAAGATTGTTCCAATGAGGGTTACATGATATGGTTTTGTTGAAATGTTTTTTTAAAATATATATTTTTTACTTAATTTGTAAATTATGCAGGCAGATGCGGCCGATTCGTTAGGTAAAGGGTTAAAATGGCTGCAGGGCCCAGTGAAGCATCGATATTCGATTCGATTTGAAATCCTAAAGTGGGTTCGATTCGATTCAAGATCTGAGTTGCTATTCGGAAGTGGATCGAATATCTGCAATTTCCCCGAAATGCCGCAATTGTATATGTGTATTACTATAAATAGTTGTCACGACCATTGGTTTAAGCATTCATTTGCCAACAATAAAAGCTCATGTGAGGAGGAAATAAAATACAAACACACATTTCAGAAAATGTCTTTTCATGCACATCCCGGTTATGCAGTTTAAAGAAGTCAGATATGACCTGATTGATTTAAAATCAGAGCTTATTGTGTGGCTTTATTAGTTGACTGGCTTTTCGGTAACTTTAGATCCTAGACTTAATCATGGCCTGTGTTAATGCGGGTCTTTTGCGTTATTACCTATCAACACTGAGTCTGATATAGGCCAATGCAGAAGAACCATGTGAATCAGGCTATGATTAATTTAACACAGGCGTTATTACCAACGCATGCACAAAGAAGACATAATACCCATTCCTTCCGTTTTCACAGTGCAAAATTGCAAATGCATGTCTTTTAAAAGTTTAGATCATACAAAAAGCAAATGTCAACACAACAAAGACATTAACATCTCACTTTCCATCAATTATGGAAGTCATGTAAACCCTCAGTGGAGCAAGTTCCAATTATAATGATACAGTTAAAACTAGAAGTCCTGTCACGAATAGTGCGCTTACGTAAGCTTAATTACGCGTTGGAATTGCGCGCAATTGCCATATCGAATGGCATCCAAAGCACGGCAGGTTCTCCTGGTTACTCATAGCAAACACATGCAATGTTTCTGCCAATGGACCTCCAGGTTACCCGGAGGTCCATTGGCTGGAACATTGCTTGTGCACAGGCGATATGTACAGAATTTGATAGCTTTACTTGGGCCATACCACGCACATTGACGCGCATATCAACTTGCTATTTGTGCGCATTTCATGACAGGACTTCTAGTTTTAACTGTATTTGTGTGGTTTTGTAAAAGAAGATGGAAACCCATATTTGGGCTTTATTCCTTAGTGCTGGCACTGCAATTTAAAGGCTTCATATTCTGTGGATGTGTTTCATATTATCTTTGAAGTTATATTATTTCATCTGTTAGGATTTGCCTTGTTACAATTTGTGGGAGAGTGCCTACTGGCACTCTCCCATAAATTGTAACAAGGCAAAGATGCACAAAGAAATTTTTAAGACCAAAAATAATTAAGCACTCTACCAGTTAAGAGTCAGAGGCATAAATTATGTTGAGCGCCTACTTTATGAGTTGACATTATCGATGTCTCAGAACAACTGAGTATGTACGTCAATGTTGTTGTTCTGTCACACTAGTTTGCAGCATGAACAGTCGTGATGGTATTCACTTCGAAATTCGATTTGATGTAAAATAAATGGCCCTATTTGATTTGATATTCGATTCAAGCCAGGAAACCCCAGTATTCGCCGGGCCCTTAGTGGCTGTTAATTAACAGGGTTCCACTCTATCAATATTTATAGATTATATATTGAGTTAACTTACCACTAAAAGTTCCAATAACCTTTCCTTCCAGCTTACTTGAGACAGAATCACATAATTTCTGAGCAATATCGGCTGCAACATTTTTTGCTGAAACAAAAATACAAGGATAATGCTGAGATTAGGCCCCACAAAGTAGATCTTCTGTTTCCCAGGACATATTTTGTAAAATTGCATGTGGGCTGGTGGTTTTTTATTTTATTTTTTATTTTTGTAATTATTTCTTTGCCATCAAAAATTCATGTTCTTGGTTTGTTTAATCTTTTAAGCCTCATATTCTACAGAATAGCATGGGTGGTGGTGTTTGTCATCCTTTGAGTGCAAGAAGGCTTTGCAATGCTAAAGTATTGCAAAGCCTTGTTGCACTCAAGGAACAAATTTATAAATTTTATTAACTTTGGTAAAATATCTGACACAAACCATTTAATTTTAATTGAGTTTGCATTGGTTATAAAAAGATAGCATGCAGCAGCCAAATTGCCCACATGGGGAGGGCATGAGGAACAGATTTTCAATTTTTTGGGCCTAAAGTGGTAAGTTAAAATGAGAAAGAAACAACTTATTGCATGTTTGTTTTATTGAGACTTAATGACACTTTCACAAGCCAGGACAAAATAGTAAAAGACAGTTTTACAGGTAGAGGAAGCCAGATTACTTGGAGAAAACTACTGAGCAGTCGCAAGCAACTGTCCGTCTCTCCAATGTTCTAACTCTGCACAAGCAGGGTTAGTAGCAGTTGAAGGTAAGTACACCATCAACATGCTCCATACCAATATGCTCCCACCTGAGCAATCAGACATGCACAGTACCAATGAGCCCCCACCTGAGCAATCGGATGTGCACAGTACAAAAGTGCCCCCACCTGAGCAATCAGATGTGCACAGTACCAATATGCCCCCCACCTGACCAATTGTAGCAGCTGAAGGTAAGTACACCATCAATGTGCTCCGTACCAATATGCTCCCACCTGAGCAATCAGACATGCACAGTACCAATGAGCCCCCACCTGCGCAATCAGACGTGCACAGTACCAAAGTGCCCCCCAACTGAGCAATCAGATGTGCACAGTACCAATATGCCCCTACCTGACCAATAGTAGCAGGTGAAGGTAAGTACACCATCAACGTGCTCCGTACCAATATGCTCCCACCTGAGCAATCACACATGCACAGTACCAATGTGGCCCCATCTGAGCAATCAGACGTGCACTTTACCAAAGTGCCACCCACCTAAGCAATGAGATGTGCACAGTACCAACAGCTCGCACCTGAACACCTGACTTGTGCAGTACCAATGAGCCCCCATTGAGCAATCAAACACGCACATTACCAATATGCTCCCAGTTACCGCTGGTCATGATTGAACCAATGACCTTTCACTTTGAAGGTCAATGCTCTGACCACTGAGCCACTGTGCTCCACTTTGTCACAGGTATGTACAGTAAAAAAAGAAAGAATTTCAGCCATTTTGTCAGATAAATTGTTACCAATATACACTAGATCTCCAGACTTGATTTGTTCGGTTTCGCATCGCAAAATTCGAAGCAAAAGTTAAAAAATTTATAATAATTGATATATTTTTTATACTTACCAATGACCCAGACTTAGCTGGTGCTAACTCTAAAAAATCTAGGGCCAAACACAAATTTTGCCCCCCAATCCCCAAAATTTGCATCTAAAACCAAAAGAAATCATGTCCTAAAGGACCTCCATACTTTGCCCCCACTGCGCATGCGCAGTGTCAAGGACGTTCCGAAATTGGCGCCAATCACCATTCTTATTGGCAGTGCCTGGTCAGCGCTATGTACTCAGCGGGGAGGTAAGAGTTCCCAACTCCTGGGAGGGCCATCCCCGTCTGGATCATTGGTAAGTATAAAAAATATATAAATTACTATAAATTTTTTAACATTTTTATACTGTACCAATGACCCAGACTTAGCTGAATAGTAAAAAGGCTGGAGGGCCTAGGACATAGAGGAAAATCCAATAAGCTATTGTAACTATATAATATAGAGTGAACCCCTCAAGGAGAAAAGGAGTATTAGGCTTTACATGTATCTTTCTTATTTTATTATAAATTAGAAAGATACAATACCCTTCATAATTGAGCACAATAACATTCATGTTCTCTATTAACATCCAGTATAACCCATTATACTAATTATTTTTAAAGTAAGCCAATAAATAAAGTTAGTCCAGAGAATTGAGACTCTTTATATTCATTAAAAGTGTCCGAGGATTGTATATTAACGCCTGTTTGACACTTGACATATACAGATGCTTCACACCGAGCTACACTTTAAAAATATGACATGAATGAATTTTTAACATTAATATTACACTTTAAAACCATCCCGGAAACGACTCAGAATTACTGACTCCGGAGGAGGAATTCCCTTGCTTTTCACTATAAAGCAGGTGACATAAGGGAACACCCCCCCCCCCCCTTCCCCTTGCCCTGGGTCAAATAGCCCAGAGCGAAGAGGCCAGTAGGACGGAGTCACTGCCAGAACAGAAAGCCTGCATAACTATAGTTGCAACTGTTTAGTGGACGACATTCTGAGCAACAGATAACGGACCTAAACAATGCAGGTCTCCAGAAATGGACTCAATATTTCTGAGATAAAAATTTGTGAATGTGGATGGCTGAGACCAATAAGTAGCCTTCATTAAATCTGTAAAAGCCACACTATTAGCATAAGCCCAAGATGTAGAAAGAGCTCTTACTTCATGAGCCGAAATCTTAAGCACAGGCTGCTGGGAAGAAGATAAGCTTTCATAAGCAGTACGGATAGTTAATTGAATCCATCTAGCAATAGAATGGACCGAAATGTCCTTTCTATTAGGCATCAGAGACAGAAAGAAACATTTTCGTCCCTTTCTGATAAACTGAGATCTCTGTTTATAAATGCGTAAAGCTCTAACAGGACAGAGTAAAGGCCTACGCCCGTCTGAAGACGGAAGAGCCTTAATAACAATAGGTTCCGGATATTTATTAGGAGCCTGATTCTTAGCTAAAAATCCAACATTAGTAGTGAAGGTGATAGTGTTCCCGACACTACGATAGTGAGAATCGTCCACCGATAGTGCATGAAGCTCACTAACTCTTCTAACAGAAGAGAAAGCTAAGGGAAAAGCTGTCTTATACGACAAGAATTTGAAATCTACTGTCCAAAGAGGCTCAAATGGCTTTTCCTTAAGTTTAAGAAGAACCCAAGCTAAATTCCACTTAGGAATTAACCTAAGAGTTCTGGGTCTATTTATCGAGAACTAACTTAGATAAAGAGACATTAGAACCAATTTGTAAACTATTGTGATGTGCATAGGTATCAGATAACATAGACCTATAACCCTTAATAGTAACAGGCTGCAGTTTGATTTCGTCAAACAAGTATACTAGAAAGTTTGCAATGTCTGGTATGGAGGGATCAAAAATATCAACAGAATGATCCCTACACCAACGACGAAAAACCTTCCACTTAGCCGCATAATTTAGCGAAGAGGAGGTCCTCCTACAGTTAGAAATCACGTCCACTGCTCGTCCTGTAAAGTGCTTGCCATGCAAGAAGGACCGCACAACGGAAAAACGTGAAAGTTGAGACCTTGCGGGTTGTGATGAAGTCGACGCGGTTTCCCCTGCGAAAGAAGATCCTCCCGTGGAGGAAGCTTTCGCGGTAGGTCCCACAACAGACACCTGAGTAGATTTATCCACGGTCTCTGTGGAGACAGAGATGCTACCAACAGAATCTTGCACTGAGATTGTTTTATCTTTAGCAATATTTGCTGAATCAACGGCTCTGGAGGATATGCATATCCTATCATTCCGTCCCATGAGATCGATAGAGCGTCTACTGCAAATGCTCTTGGATCCGGGCACGGTGACACATATGTCTGCAACTGATTGTTGAGATGTGTCGCAAATAAGTCTATCATTGGCCGTTCCCACTGGTAGCAAATCTGATTGAATACTTGTTTGTTGAGAGTCCACTCCGACGGCAACAAGCGACCCTTCCGTGAATGGGCGTCTGCTAGTACATTCAGACGACCCGGTATATGACGGACCGAAAGTAGAACCTGATGTTCTAGAGCAAACAGAAGGATTCTCTCCGTTAGATTGAATAACGGAACGGAATGATTGCCTCCCTGGTTCCGTATATACGCCACTACTGTCGTATTGTCGGACAGAATTTGGACATGAGCTTTGTGAATAATGTCCATCCAATGACGTAACGCAAGCCAAATTGACATCATTTCCTTGATGTTTATGTGCTTGGTTAGGAACTGTGGATCCCAAAGACCCTGGCATCTCGAATCCGTTGGGATCAATGTTGCACCCCAACCTGTTTGACTGGCATCCGTCATAATGGTAAAACTCGGATCCGGAAACTGCAGCGGAACACCCCGAGTTAACCACTGAATGTTTGCCCAAGTCTGAATCTCTTGTTTCACTTGATCTGACAAGAGAACATCTATGTCGAGCGAATGAATCTTCACACTCCAATTCTGATTTAAGAAAATTTGGAGAGGACGAGTGCGCAACAGCCCCATCGGAATGAGATCCGCGGCAGCTCCGCACAAACCTATCAGTCTCATAAACTCCCTCGCTGTGACTTTGTCTGCATGAAGACAATAGCGAGCGTAACAACTGACTAATTTCGCTCTGGTTAACGGCAGACGAACGAGATTGTTGTGCGTCTCGAAGCTCATTCCCAGATGAGTGAATGACTTGGACGGCACCAGATCCGACTTCTCCTCGTTTATAACAAAACCGAGACGTCGGAGCAATAGAAGCAGATTCTGCACATCGTTCTGAAGCGTTAACTCGTTGCCGTACCTCTGAAGAATGTCGTCCAGGTAGGCCGACGTTACCGCAGACAAATGAGCTCGGAAATACATCATTACCGAGTTCATTACCCAAGTGAAAGCCCAGGGTGCTAGGTTCAATCCGAAGCACATCGCCCGGAATTGATACACAACTCCTAGGACTGCGAAGCGTAGATACTTTCTGAATGTCGGATGTACCATGACATGAAAGTACGCATCCTTGAGATCTATGCTTGTAGCATAATCGTTCACCCGAATACTCGCTCTGACTGACCGAATCGTCTCCATATAAAATTTCGGAGCGACGATCAGCTTGTTATCCAGCTCAAATCTATGACTGGACGGAACGAGCCGTCTGGTTTCGGAACCAGAAACACATGGCTGTAGAATCCCGGTGTTTCCTGGTCTTCTACGACCTCTACCGTGTTCTTCATTAAAAGAGACTGCACCTCCGATAAGAGAGCTTCTCTTTTCTGCGGATTTGGCGGAAGTTGAGTCCATTTTGGACTTCGAGTTAACGGAGGCTTTCATTTGAAGGATATTCTTAGACCTTCCGAAATCACCCCTCTCACCCAAGGGTCGTCCGTAATCAACGCCCACTCTTCTGAAAAACTCGACAACCTTCCGCCAACCGGAACGCGATAGAGGTTGAAGCCATCACTTCCTGAACCTGCGAGGCCTGTGGGAGGAGAAACCACGTCCTCCACGACCCGCACCTCGTCCCGTCGACCTCGGGGCATCCGACCGATTGTCCCGGCCTGAAGGACGTCCCGCACGAGAGTCGCTGCCTTGACGGTCTCTTGAATAAGACCAAGAGGACGCACCGGAACCTCTATAGGAACCTTTCTTGGGCGCATTAGACCCAGAAGTGCCTGTCTTATTCTTCTCTGTCGTATCCGACTTTTTGGAAGCGGATTTAAACAACAGAGAATCTGAAGCTTTCTTCGTAATTTTATCGTAGATTGCAGAAAGCTTGCCGTCGAATAGAAGTTCTCCGGAGACCGAAGCGACTCTGAGAGAGTTCTTCACCTTACTATCCACGCGTGTGGATGTAGCTAAGGCTGCGTCACGTCTAACCAACTCCAGGTTTGCCACTGAAAGGGCGGAGTTATACGTGGAATAAGCCACTGCCATTGAAAGAAGTCTTAATGAGGATTGTATATCCTGGAATTCTTTCCCTTGAAGACGCAGTGATAACGCCTTTGTCAGGTGGTCTGCGTAAGATAAAGCGTCTAAACTGGCCCTGTTAGACGTGATTGTTGTATCCAACACCGCGGTTGGAACGGACATAGACGACGGTAACGACAATTCTAAGTCTTCCGCCTCGTCGTCCATACGCAGAGGAACTCTCGGAATACCCTGTCCTGCCGTATTGAATTTATTCCTTGCATTAATGAAAGGCAGGTTAAGAGCATTGGAGGACAAGAAACCAGCTTTGCCTGTTTTGGAAGCAAGCTTGAATATAGCGTCGTTCAATAATTCAAATGTTCTTGTGACATTATTGGACTGAGACGGAAACTCAGGGACAATGTCTCTGAACCGCTCAAAGAATTCAGTGTCCAATGACACTATTATTCTCTTGTCCGGAACCGCAGCAGTCTGGCCCGACGGAACAACATGAGGAAGGAAGTGCCGGATAAAATCCACGGCAGCTTTATGTTGTTCCGAAAGGGATAGCTCCAAGTCATCCGTATCGCTTTCACCATCCGGTCGAACCTCACGATGCTCCCGGTCGTCCGCACCCGATGCTTCAGCGGAGCGTACCGGCCCAGCACCGTCGGATAATTCCCGATCCGACACCGATTCTGTCGGCTGCTGGGATGCTGCGATAATTTGTGCTATCTGAGCAAGCACGTCCGTCATCAAGGCCTGCGGGGTGACGGTCTTTCGCTGCTTCGCCGCGGGAAGCTCCGCATCAACTGACTCCCGCATACTCTTCCTATGCGAACGTCCGGAGTCTACCGGCCTCGTGTCCCTGGCTACTGGATGGCGTGACCTGGTCGCCGAAGAATCCTTTATCGGCGAAGCTGGTAGAATCTCCGCGGTCATGTAGCCAAGGTGCGGTCGTGTGCGCTGGTGAGAGGATGAGGAAGCCTGAACAGTCTCCGCGGACTGCCTAAACAACGGAGCGTCCCGAGCGATGGACGTGTGCTCCGCTTGCGACACATTTTGTACCACAACATCAGGTCCCTGATGTTGTTGTACGAGAGAGGGGCCTCTCTAGCTCGCGGCCCGGCTGGACCTGGACGAGCTAGGAACCGGACTAGAAGGCTTCCTCCGATCTCTCCTAACATCCGCCGTCACTGGGTGTGCACCTAGTATATTTATAGTGCTCGCATCACCCAACATTTCCTCCTGGACCGCAACGGACGAACCCGGCTGCCGAACCATTCGGTGAATGGACGCTACACCGGGCGAGCTAGCGGACGACAGCGCCGTCGATCCTACTAGGGACCTCTTAGGCAACTGTCGTATCTCCATGAGCACTTTTGCCGCTAACTCTTCATTCAATTGTGACGACGGAAGCGCACTCTTGGAAGATAACATGGAAACATCACCCTGTTCTTGTTCCTCTGAAATAGAAACTGACAGACTAGAGTGACCCTGCGGAGAAAGGACCGGTATAGCCCTTTCTCCACTAACAATATACAGTGACACACGTTTCCAATGTTTGTCATCCCAATACTGACATATTGAACAGGAGTTAGTGCGAGTACACTGACTACAATTAATACAATGATCATGAAAGTCAGAGGAAGATTTCTTCCTATTACAATTTGAACAATGTCCTTTCATTGTGAAAAAACAACAACAAGTCCTAGTACTCGCACAAACCCCTAAACACAAAGATACATAATAACATGATCCATTAATATTGAAAAAAGCAAATGAAATTCAAAATAATTTTTGAAAAATATTTTTTCAGCAAAGCCCAAGTTTCTGAAAAGTAACATTGAGCCCCAATGGATCCCAAGGGTAAGTGTGGTCAAAAGATTTTAAAATTATTTTAAATAATTATTGCAACACTTACGGATAATAATAATGTATCTTGTAGTGAGATAAACTACTCCAAAGGCAAAAAGTCCCCCTCAAAAGAGACTGTTGCCAATGTAAACAAGAAGTGTATAAACACCAGAAAACATGACTCCAGGCACTGACAATACTGGCCCGAAATCAGTTATCAAAATTACACACTATCTGAAGCAAAACAGAGACTTCCAGAGAAGAATCTGCAGAACATCAGATGGTAGATGCAGAAGACAACGTCTAAACACCCATGGGTGAAAACGTAAACATGGGGAAAATAACAGAATTCATTCTGTAACCAAGCTAATTCTCCCAAGAAATTTTAGGAGTAATCTTACTCAAAAATATGCAAAAAGCATGGGAGAATAGCAAGGGGGGACTTACAGGATAAGGAGAGAGGAAACACTGAATAAGCAGTGCAACTTCAAAGTAAGAATGACAACAACAGGCCCATGCCTCGAAAGTTAAAAAATTTATAGTAATTTATATATTTTTTATACTTACCAATGACCCAGACTTAGCTGGTGCTAACTCTAACAAAACCAGGGCCAAACACAAATTTTGCCCCCCAATCCCCAAAATTTGCATCCAAAACAAAAAGAAATCATGTCCTATAGGACCTCCATACTACGCCCCCACTGCGCATGCGCAGTGTCAAGGACGTCCCGAAATTGGCGCCAATTATCATTCTTACTGGCAGTGCCTGGTCAGCGCTATGTACTCAGCGGGAAGGCAAGAGTTCCCAACTCCTGGGAGGGCCATCCCCGTCTGGGTCATTGGTAAGTATAAAAAATATATAAATTACTATAAATTTTTTAACATTTTTATACTGTACCAATGACCCAGACTTAGCTGAATAGTAAACAGGCTGGAGGGCCTAGGACATAGAGGAAAATCCAATAAGCTCAACTATATAATAAAGAGGTAACCCCTTAAGGAGAAAAGGAGTATTAGGCTTTACATGTATCTTTCTTATTTAATATTAAATTAGAAGGATACAATACCCTTAATAATTGAGTACAATATTCATGTTCTCTATTAACATCCAGTATAACCCTTATACTAATTATTTTTAACGTAAGCCAATAAATAAAGTAGTCCAGAGAATTGAGACTCTTTATAATCTTTTAAAAGTGTCCGAGTATTGTATATTAAAGCCCGTTTGACACTTGACATATACAAATGCTTCACACCGAGCTACACTTTAAAAATAAGACATGAATGAATTTTAACATTAATATTACACTTTAAAACCATCCCGGAAGCGACTCAGAAATACTGACTTTGGAGGAGGCATTCCCTTGCTTTTCACTATAAAGCAGGTGACCTAAGGGAACACCCTCCCCCCCCCCCTTCCCCTTGGTCAAATAGCCCAGAGCGAAGAGGGCAGCCGGACGGAGTCACTGCCGGAACAGAAAGCCTGCATAACTATAGTTGCAACTGTTTAGTGGACGACATTCTGAGCAACAGATAACGGACCTAAACAATGCAGGTCTCCAGAAATGGACTCAATATTTCTGAGATAAAAATTCGTGAATGTGGATGGCTGAGACCAATAAGCAGCCTTCATTAAATCTGTAATAGCAACACTATTAGCATAAGCCCAAGAAGAGGCAAGAGCTCTTACTTCATGAGCGGAAATCTTAAGCACAGACTGCTGAGAAGAAGATAAACTCTCATAAGCAGTACGGATAGTTAATTGAATCCATCTAGCAATAGAATGGACCGAAATGTCCCTTCTATTAGGCATCAAAGACAGAAAGAAACGTTTCCGTCCCTTTCTGATAAACTGAGATCTCTGTTTATAGATACGTAACACTCTAACAGGACAGAGTAAAGGCCTATGCCCGTCTGAAGACGGAAGAGCCTTAATAACAATAGGTTCCGGATATTTATTAGGAGCCTGATTCTTAGCTAAAAAACCCACATTAGTAGTGAAGGTGATAGTGTTCCCGACACTACGATAGTGAGAATCATCCACCGACAGTGCATGAAGCTCACTGACTCTTCTAGCAGAAGAGAAAGCTAAGAGAAAAGCTGTCTTATAAGATAAGAATTTGAAATCTACTGTCCCAAGAGGTTCAAATGGCTTTTCCTTCAATTTAAGAAGAACCCAAGCTAAATTCCATTTAGGAATTAATCTAAGAGTTCTGGGTCTATTTATCGAGAAGTTTCTAACCAACTTAGATAAAGAGACATTAGATCCAATTTGTAAACTATCATGATGTGCATAGGTATCAGATAACATAGACCTATAACCCTTAATAGTAACAGGCTGCAGTTTGATTTCGTCAAACAAGTATACTAGAAAGTTTGCAATGTCTGGTATAGAGGGATCAAAAATATCTACAGAATGATCCCTACACCAACGGCGAAAAACCTTCCACTTAGCCGCATAGTTTAGCGAAGAGGAGGTCCTCCTACAGTTAGAAATCGTGTCCACTGCTCGTCCTGTAAAGTGCTTGCCATGCAAGAAGGACCGCACAACGGAAAAACGTGAAGGTTGAGACCTTGCGGGTTGTGATGGAGTTGACGCGATTTCCCCTGCGAAAGAAGATCCTCCCGTGGAGGAAGCTTTCGCGGTAGGTCCCACAACAGACACCTGAGTAGATTTATCCACGGTCTCTGTGGCGACAGAGATGCTACCAACAGAATCTTGCATTGAGATTGTTTTATCTTTAGCAATACTTGTTGAATTAACGGCGCTGGAGGATACGCATATCCTATCATTCCGTCCCAAGGGATCGACAGAGCGTCTACTGCAAATGCTCTTGGATCCGGACCTGGAGACACATACGTCTGCAACTGATTGTTGAGATGTGTCGCAAATAAGTCTATCATTGGCCGTTCCCATTGGTAGCAAATCTGATTGAATACTTGTTTGTTGAGAGTCCACTCCGACGGCAACAAGCGACCCTTTCGTGAAAGGGAGTCTGCTAGCACATTCAGACGACCCGGTATGTGACGGACCGAAAGAAGAACCTGATGTTCTAGCGCAAACAGAAGGATTCTTTCCGTTAGATTGAACAACGGAACTGAATGAGTGCCTCCCTGATTCCGTATATACGCCACTACTGTCGTATTGTCGGATAGGATTTGGACATGAGCATTGTGAATAATGTCCATCCAATGATGTAACGCAAGCCAAATTGACATCATTTCCTTGATGTTTATGTGCTTGCACAGGAATTGCGGATCACAAAGACCCTGGCATCTCGAATCCGTTGGGATCAATGATGCACCCCAACCTGTTTGAGTGGCATCCGTCATAATGGTAAAACTTGAATCCGGCAACTGCAGCGGAACTCCCTGAGTTAACCACTGAATGTTTGCCCAAGTCTGAATCTCTTGTTTCACTTGATCTGACAAGAGAACATCTACGTCGAGCGAATGAATTTTCACACTCCAATTCTGAGTCAAGAAAATTTGGAGAGGACGCGTGCGTAACCGCCCCATCGGAATGAGATCCGCAGCAGCTCCGCACAGACCTATCAGTCTCATAAATTCTCTCGCTGTGACTTTGTCTGCGTGCAGACAATAGCGAGCGTAACAACTGACTAATTTCGCTCTGGTTAACGGCAGACGAACGAGATTGTTGTGCGTCTCGAAGCTCATTCCCAGATGAGTGAATGACTTGGACGGCACCAGATCCGACTTCTCCTCGTTAACTATAAAACCGAGACGTCGGAGCAATAGAAGTAGATTCTGAACATCGTTCTGAAGCATTAACTCGTTGCCGTACCTCTGAAGAATGTCGTCCAGGTAGGCCGACGTTACCGCAGACGAATGAGCTCGGAAATAGATCATTACCGAGTTCATTACCCGAGTGAAAGCCCAGGGTGCTAGATTCAGTCCGAAGCACATCGCCCGGAATTGATACACCACTCCTAGGACTGCGAAGCGTAGATACTTTCTGAATGTCGGATGTACCATGACGTGAAAGTACGCATCTTTGAGATCTATGCTTGTTGCATAATCGTTCACCCAAATACTCGCTCTGACCGACCGAATCGTCTCCATATAAAATTTCGGAGCGACGATCAGCTTGTTTATCCAGCTCAAATCTATGTCTGGACGGAACGAGCCGTCTGGTTTCTGAACCAGAAACAGATAGCTGTAGAATCCCGGGGTCTCCTGATTTTCTACGACCTCTACCGTGTTCTTCATTAAAAGAGACTGCACCTCTGATAACAGAGCGTCTCTTTTCTGCAGATTTGACGGAAGTTGAGTCCACTTTGGACTTCGAGTTAATGGAGGCTTTCGTTTGAAGGATATCTTTAGGCCTTCCGAAGTCACTCCTCTCACCCAAGGGTCGTCCGTAATCGACGCCCATTCTTGTGAAAAGCTCGACAACCTTCCGCCAACCGGTACGCGATAGAGGTTTAAGCCATCACCTCCTGGACCTGCGAGGCCTGCGGTAGGAGAAACCACGTCCTCCACGACCCGCACCTCGTCCCGTTGACCTCGGGGCATCCGACCGGTTGTCCTGGCCCGAAGGACATCCCGAACGAGAGTCGCTACCCTGACGGTCTCTCAAATAAGACCAAGAGGACGCACCGGAACCTCTATAGGAACCTCTCTTGGGCGCATTAGACCCAGAAGTGCCTGTCTTATTCTTGTCTGCTGTATCCGACTTCTTAGAAGCAGATTTGAACTACAGAGAATCCGAAGCTTTCTTTGTAATTTTATCATAAATAGCAGAAAGCTTGCTGTCAAAGAGAAGTTCTCCGGAGACCGAAGCGACACTAAGAGAGTTCTTCACCTTAGTATCCACGAGTGTGGATGTAGCTAGGGCTGCGTCACGTCTAACCAACTCCAGGTTTGCCACAGAAAGGGCAGAGTTACACGTGGAATAAGCTACTGCCCTTGAAAGAAGTCTTAAAGAGGATTGTATATCCTGAAATTCTTTCCCTTGAAGGCGCAGTGATAACGCCTTAGTAAGGTGATCTGCGTAAGATAAGGCATCTAAATTGGCTCTGTTAGACGAAATAGCTGTTTCCAACACCGCAGTTGGAATAGAAGCCGACGACGGTAATGATAGCTCTAAGTCTTCCGCCTCGTCGTCCATACGCAGAGGAACTCTCTGGATACCCTGTCCTGCCGTGTCGAATTTATTCCTTGCATTAATGAAAGGCAGGTTGAGAGTATTGGCGGACAAGAAATCTGCTTTCCCCGTCTTGGAAGCAAGTTTAAATATAGCGTCGTTCAATAATTCAAATGTTCTTGCAACATTATTGGACTGCGACGGAAACTCGGGAGCGATGTCCCTGAACCGCTCAAAAAATTCAGAGTCCAATGACGCTATAATCCTCTTGTCCGGAACCGCAGCAGTCTGGCCCGACGGAACAACTTGAGGGAGAAAGTGCCGGATGAAGTCCACGGCAGCTTTATGTTGTTCTGAAAGGGATAGCTCCAAATCATCTGTATCCCTTTCACCATCCGGTCGGACCTCATGATGCTCCCGGTCGTCCGCCCCCGATGCTTCGGCGGAGCGTACCGACCCAGCGCCGTCGGATCATTCTCGATCCGACACCGTTTCTGTCGGCTGCTGGGATGCTGCGATAAGCTGTGCTATCTGCACAAGAATGTCCGGCGTCGAGACCTGCGGAGGCGCAGTCTTTCGCTGCTTCGCTGAGGGCAGCTCCGCATCAGATGGCTCCCGCATACTTTTTCTATGCGAACGTCCGAAGTCCATCGGCCTCGAGTCCCTGGCTGCCGGATGGTGTGACCTGGTCGCTGAAGAATCCTTGATCAGCGAAGCTGGTAAGATATCGGAGGTCACGCAGCCAAGGTGCGGTCGTGTGCGCTGACGAGAAGAAGAAGCCTTAGCAGTCTCCGCGGACTGCCTATACAACAGAGCGTCCCGAGCGACGGACGTATGCTCCGCTTGCGACACATTTTGTACCACAACATCTGGTCCCAGATGTTGTTGTACGAGAGAGGGGCCTCTCTCGCTCGCGGCCCGGCTGGACCTGGACGAGCTAGGAACCGGACTCAAAGGCTTCCTCCGATCTCGCTTACTGTCCGCCGTCACTGGGTGTGCACATTGAATGTTTATAGTGCTCGCATCACCCAACATTTCCTCCTGGACCGCATCGGACGAACCCGGCTGCCGAACCATTCGGTGAATGGACGCTACACCGGGCGAGCTAGCGGACGACATTTGTCTAATCTCCATGAGCACTTTTGCCGCTAGCTCTGAATTCATTTGTGACGACGGAAGCGCACTTGCAGAAGATAAAATGGAAACATCACCCTGTTCTTGTTCCTCTGAAATTGAAACTGAGAGAGTAGAGTGACCTTGCGGAGAAAGAGCCGGCATAGCCCTTTCTCCAGAAACAACATACCGTGACACACGTTTCCAATGTTTGTCATCCCAATATTGACATATAGAACAGGGATTAGTGCGAGAACACTGACTACAATTAATACAATGATCATGAAAGTCAGAGGAAGATTTCTTCCCATTACAATTTGAACAATATCCTTTCATTGTGAAAAGTCAACAACAAGTCCTAGTTACTCGCACAAACCCCTGACACAAAGATACATAGTAACATGATCCATTAATAAATGAAAAAAACAATTGCAAATCAAAATAATTTTGAAAAAATATTTTTTCAGCGAAGCCCAAGTTTCTGAAAAGTAACATTGAGCCCCGATGGATCCGATGGCAAAGTGTGGTCAAAAATTTTAAATTTATATTAAATAATTAATGAGACACTTACGGATAATATAAATGTATCTTATAGTGAGATAAACTACACCAAAGGCAAACAGCCCCCCTCAAAAAAGGCTGTTGCCAATGTAAACAAACAGTGTAAAACACCAGAAAACATGACTCCAGGCACTGAAAAAACTGGCCCGAAATCAGTCATCAAAATTACACTCTATCTGATGCAAGACAGTGACTCCCAGGGGAGAATCTGCAGAACATCAGATGGAAGATGCAGAACACAACGTTTATACACCCATGGGTGAAAACGTAACTATGGGGAAAATAACAGAAAACATTCTGTATCCAAGCAACTCTCCCAAGAAAATTTTAGAAATGAACTTTCTCAAAAATATGCCAAAAGCATGGGAGAATTGCAAGGGGGGACTTTAGAAGGCTAGGGGAGAGGAAACACTGAATAAGCAGTGCAACATTTAGCAAGAATGACAACAAGAGGCCCATGCCTCGAAAATAGGCAACTTAACATAATTTCATAAAAAATTATAAGTACAGCCCTGATTATTTTTTGTCACTTCTTTTTCCTCTCCTCCTTCTATATCCTCCTTAGAATCACCATTTCTCCAAAAATTACGTGTCTGGCATCCTTTAAACTGAGATTTACAAGCACAAAGATCAGTGAGATGTTGACTGATGAAGGGCCAAACAGAGAATGATAATTGGCGCCAATTTCGGGACGTCCTTGACACTGCGCATGCGCAGTGGGGGCGTAGTATGGAGGTCCTATAGGACATGATTTCTTTTGGTTTTGGATGCAAATTTTGGGGATTGGGGGGCAAAATTTGTGTTTGGCCCTGATTTTATTAGAGTTAGCACCAGCTAAGTCTGGGTCATTGGTACAGTACAAAAATATAGGCAACTTAACATAATTTTATAACAAAATTTTAAGTTACAGCCCTGATTATTTTCTGTCCCTCCTTTTTCCTCTCCTCCTTCTCTATCCTCCTTAGAATCACCATTTCTCCAATATTTATGTGTCTGGCATCATTTAAACTGAGATTTACAAGCACAAAGATCAGTGAGATGTTAACTGATGAAGGGCCAAACAAAGAATGGTGATTAGCGCCAATTTCGGAACGTCCTTGACACTGCGCATACGCAGTGGGGGCAAAGTATGGAGGTCCTTTAGGACATGATTTCTTTTGGTTTTAGATGCAAATTTTGGGGATTGGGGGGCAAAATTTGTGTTTGGCCCTAGATTTTTTAGAGTTAGCACCAGCTAAGTCTGGGTCATTGGTACAGTATAAAAAATATTGTGTGCTGCGATGCAATAGCTCGAATTGGATAGTAGTGTTTTTTTTTTACTTCAGGACAAAATGCTGAAATACAAAGTATTCTCACAATCGATGAATTAGATGGTATTATGTATAAGGGCGCAAAGTGTGTAATATATTTTTTTTATCAACTACCGTGTCTAGCTTGTAGAGCGCATATAGCTTCTGATTGGTGGCTGGGGGAATTCCAGATGTTTCAAACAGGAATGTCTTCCACACACATTTACATATTTTTGGGATGTATAAACATGTGTCTCATGAAACTGAAAGTACAATATGTCATTTTTCATGTGTTCTGAAGGACACACTCAATGATAATGGGGGATATAATTAGAAGAATTTGTAGATATATTGAAGATGGAATCAACCTATATCATAGCAATAGATTTTTTACCTGGTCTCCTCGAGCACTTGAATACTAGTGAGTAACAGAATAAAATAATTTCTCTTCATTCACTTGGAAAATTGAGTATCAAAGTAAGACTAAGTTACAATCCCATTAGTCCAAATTTGGGAGAAGTCTGATCAAAATTGATTCATTAATGATGGAGGTGTTCCACACACAAAAATCTCATGTATAGATCTATATTATATCTTCTAAGTTGAAAGGGAGACAACCTCGTAAAATTTGGAAATATGTGCATGTTCACTCATTACTCACTACACTTTAGAAGTTTCAATGAAATTGGTTCATTAATGTTGGAGGAGTTGTGCACACAAGAATCTCATTTGAAAATCCATAATAAATCGAAATTCAGGCGAGATAACCTGGTTAAAATTGTCACAGATGAAAAATTTTAGAATATGTGCAAGTTCACTTTCTGGTCATAATGTTTGAGAAGTGTCACTGAAATCGGTTCAATAATTTGGGAGGAGTTGCGCACACAAGAATCTCATTTGAAAACCCATAATGAATCTAAGTTCAGTGGAGATAATCTGGTCAGGGCTCAATTTGACTGGATTCGCATAGGGCTGGGCGATATTTCGATATACCGGTATTGACATCGGTACCGGTTAAATATCGTCTATTTTTTGGCAATACCGGTATATCGTCTGTAACGATATTGGTTTGGGTCACATGATAATAAAATTTCAACATGTGTTTTTTTCGTAAAATCGCACAGAAAGTTGCTTTGAAAATACAGGAAGTTTATCTTTCCTCATTTCGTGAACAAATGATAAACAGCGAGAGATGACGAGAGTAACGTTCTATCTCGTTTATCGTCACTGACATGCAAGCATTCATGGAGAAATTATGAAAAAAAATTTAATACTTGTTTGCTAAATTTGTTTGATTATTTTTAATTAGTGAATAATTAAAGTAGCATACATCACACAAATAGTTTGTTGTTACACGGAAAACACACCCGATTGTCACGCTTAATTCGTTGTCAGCAATCTGACACAAAAATGGTTCAAATCACACATATTCACAATTGCGAAATGTGCAACAATTTTTGTCAAATATGACAGAGGTGTGATGCCATCACTAGGAGAAAACATTGTCGACTGGTGATTGACACCTGCAGACTATCATGAAAGTGAAGGGTGATCACGTCTTGGAGGCGTGCTTAATATCAACAGACCGACTGGTCTGACATGTGACAGATGACATTTGACATTGTCATCTGAGGAAGTTCACTGCTGGAAGATAGGAGAACTCCGAGAAGGGGAGGAGCTACTACTGGTTCTTTGTGAAACGAGGCCCTTGGAATTCCATCAACTGGACACCCGTTGTTTTGATAAAAAAAGTTTTGTTTGCCACTGTTTTCATGAAGCCACACATACGCAATTAACACAATGTGACAGTTGACTGGCTCAGTAATTAAACGCTTATCAGTCAAGAGAGGCTGACCATGTTTTTACAGGAATTAAATTGACAAAGACTAATTTAATTGCATCCCAGATTCAGATGAAAGCCAGTAAACCCATGATGATGTTATGGCTTATTTTCGTATTAAACAATAGGTTCAATAACTTTGTAGACATGGATTATTGTCGTCTTCCATTCAAATCACTCATTTTCCCAGAGCAGTAAGTGATACTTCTATCTTTTGCTCCAAAAATATCTTTTTTATTCATGATATCCCTTGCATTTAATATGTGTTTCACACACTGCTGCACGATATACCGGTATATCGCAATATTTTTTCTGATATCGTTACCGGTATTCAGATTCCCATATCGCCCAGCCCTAGATTCGCAAAGCAATTTTTGAATCAGTTTTCAACTATAGCTAATCAATTTCACATGACAAAATCATACAAATAATAGGAAATACTAATCAAAATTTATCCAAGTTAGTAAACTGCTATTCAATTTTTAATTTATAAAAATTAAATCGACCCCTGAACCTGGTTAAAATTGTCGCTGATGAAAATTTTCAGAATATGTGCATGTTCACTTGCTAGTCATAATGTTTGAGACGTTTGATCCAACAAAAAAAAAGTGCGACGAGGCAGATTTTCAATGATGAAGCCAAAATCTTGATATTGATAAAATTTGAATGCTGACTTTGTTGAACATCACTGGACATTCTGTTGGGTGAAGGGTTAGTTTATGTTACTTACCAATTAAGTGATCTCTCATTTTGTCTAAAACAGGTGCAACATCTTCTTTGGTTAACGTCTTTGATCCAACAAGATTTCTGAACACGTTGAACATACCAAAACCACTTTTTCCACTGCTTTTCCTACAATAAATGGTAGTTTTTAAGTTTAAATCTCAATAATGACCAAGGGAAAGCCAATAACTCCAATCAATATAACTGTGAGAGACAAAGTCTGGAAGCAACTTCAAAATCTTAACAGTTGATATAAAATGGTTTGTGGTACACCAACTTAATCCCTCACATTCAGGCATCAAGTAGTCATCCATTCAGAAATGTAGGTGACAAAATGATGTGAAGAGGGTTCATAGATTGATGCAGGGTGGAGGTTAGGGGAAAATGTCCCCCTCCACCCTATCCATATACACACTAAGGAGATTTTATAAAGAGTTTTTTTGTGCACAAGAGAGACAATGTCCTCTTCAAACTAATTGTGCAAATGTTAAGAATATAATAAAACTATTTAACCATTTACCTAAGATGAAAAGCAGACGACACTTGCAAACAAAATTCTTGAATAACTAATTTTTTATCTCAAAAACATAGGTTCTGACTCCTCATTCGAATGACCTTGACTAGCGCGTTCCAAAGAGGGGTCATAACCTATGTTTTTGAAACAAAAAATGAAAAAATAATGAAAATTGATTGGTGATTTTTGTGAATAGCTCTGACTGGTTTTGGCCTTTACGTTGGGTAAAGGGTTAAACCTAAATCTTCTATTTTTTGTCAACATTTTAATGTTTCACTGTATTTCTTTACTTTCCAATTGTTCTACAAATTATTTATTTATTGTTGATTAAAAACACTTTCAAGAGCCAAGGTCAGCTCGTGTTGGATAATTTTATGGGTGGAGGAAGCCGGAGTACCCTGAGAAAACCACTGAGCAGTGGTGAGCAACTGTCAGACTCCCCACTTTACTCTATGAAAACCACTGAACAGCGGTGAGCAACTGTAAGACTCCCCACTTTACTCTGTGAAAACCACTGAACATCGGTGGGCAACTGTAAGACTCCCCACTTTACTAACTCAACACAAGCAGGGTTATTATTGGTTGAAGAAAATGCACCATCGATGTGCACTATGGCTTAGTACACAGTGCGCCCAAGCCCCCATGTGGGCAATAAGGATTAAGTGCCTTGCTCAGGGACACAATGCAGTTACCCCTGGTTGGGATCAAACCATAGACCATTCGGCTTGAAATCCAATGCCATAACAACTGAGCCATCATGCTCCAAACTGTTCTATAACACATGAAAATATTATGAGAGTCAAGCAAAAGGGTCCCTGCAGGGACATATAGAGGCTGTGGCTGGAGGGAATTCAGGACACTGCTAAGCCACTGGATGTATAGCGGCTGTGTGGCTGGAGGGAATTCAGGACAATGCTAAGCCACTGGACATATAGAGGCTATGGCTGGAGGGAATTCAGGACACTGCTAAGCCACTGGACATATAGCGGCCGTGTGGCTGGAGGGAATTCAGGACACTGCTAAGCCACTGGACCTATAGCGGCTGCGTGGCTGGAGGGAATTCAGGACACTTGTTCAGGCCCTTAAGGATTAAGTGAACAGCAGGCATACAAAATGATTATACACAGTGATCACCCAATTTATATTGGCCTGATAAACGTTTAACTGTACACTCACACACACATTATACTTCCTTGCTTCATTGTCCCCCCTAAAAAATTTTCGGGGGACTATAGAAATCAGCGGTGTCCATCTGTCGTTGCGTCCGTCCATCCCACTTGGTGTCCTCATGATAACTCCAGTTTGGATGATATGATTGGAACCAATTTTGGTATGTAATCTTCTTAGCCCAAACCACAGGTGAAGATTATTTTTACTAAGAGTTATTCCCCTTTTTCAACTTAGAAATTTCAAGATTTGCGGTGTCCGGATGATAACTCCAGTTAGGATCATTTAATTGGAAAGAATTTTGGTATGTGACTTTCTGGGGTAAAAATACAGGTCAAGTTCGAATATGGGTTCAGACCGATCATTTTTACTAGAGTTATGCCCCTTTTTCAACTTGTTTTTTGGGGGCACATGTGGCCAAGCAGCTTTTTATTTTCTTTAGAAAATTATAAGCAAAAACTGTTTTTGGATCTCTACTTACTGTGCACCAGTGAGGTGAATGGTGTGCAGATGTTCATTGATGTTTTTCTTGAAAACATTTTTCTGATGCCGAGAATAAACAATAGCACTGCTCACTTCAAATGGTACTGAGCATACACAGCGTGCCTCTCATTTTCAAAAATCAAAAGACCGCAGAAGATAAATAAAATGATGTTCTACGTTTATTACACGGGTCTATGACTTAGAATTCATTAATTTAAAAATTTGGTTTTATTTCTAGAATCTGTCAGTTGACATCTTCTTGAAATAAATACAAAAACAAAACTTAGGTGTGATTGGTAAACACTTGTGACAGATAGATATGTAAACAGAAAAATATAAATGAAAATCGTGGCCAAACAGGTTATTTTGTGCTGTTGTCTGAGAAATATTCACATCAAAGTCAAAGCATGAGTGTTATAAAATCATTCGCAATTTACAGAATAAGTTTAATTTTGTTAGTTTTGGTGAATTTGAACAAAAACATTTTTAAAGTGACATTTGATTTATTGGCTGTCACCGCAGCTTCTAAATTGATCTTGGTCAGAATGTAACATTTTAATCAACCGAGTACAAAAATGGGCAGAGTTTTGTTCTTTTGATGGATCCATGACATCAGGTGGAAAAATAGTCCACCAATGGAAATCCAGATGAACATGTGTTCCCTACAGATTTGTATATCTGGAACTGGAAGATAAGTAATAGGCTTGTAAGGCTACACAAAGTAGATCTTCTGTTTCTCAGGCAATTATTTGTAAAATTGCATGCGGGCGAGCATTTTTTTATTTTATTTTTTATTTCAGTAATTACTTCTTTGCATCAAAAGTTCATGTTCTGGTTCAAGTTTTAGGTCTCATAATCTACAGAATAGCTTGGGTGGTGGTGTATTTCATCCCTTGAGTGCAAGAAGGCTTTGCAATGCTAAAGCATTGCAAAGCCTTCTTGCACTCAAGGGACAAATTCATCAATTTTTTTAACTTGGGTAAAATATCAGACATAAACCATTTAATTTTTATTTTTTTTTTAAGTTTAACTTGGTTATAAAAAGAGAGCATGCGGCAGCCAAAAGGACCATGCGGGAGGGCCTGAGAAACAGATTTTTTATTTTTTTAGGCTTAATACAGAATAATTAGGCCTAAAAAAGTTGAAAATCTATTTCTCAGGCCCTCCTGCATGGTCCTTTTGGGTGCCGCATTGCAGTCATCTTAGATAATCCTGAACATTGGTTTTTGAAAGAAATCTTTCTCTAGACAGATCTAAATGAAATAAAATAAAACAAGTGCAACGCCGATCGCCAGCGATCAGACAATCATCCCCCACGGTAGGTGGATTACCGTGAAATTTATTGATATTTCCTCAATAAAACTCAAACAAATATGGATATCAAAGGAACAACTCAACAAACTAGTCCCAATATTACCCATATTTCTGTGGTTTTACTGGAAGCAAATACCCGTAAAAAAGTTAAGTA
Source organism: Pictodentalium vernedei (assembly GCA_031216915.1). Taxonomy (NCBI): domain Eukaryota; kingdom Metazoa; phylum Mollusca; class Scaphopoda; order Dentaliida; family Dentaliidae; genus Pictodentalium; species Pictodentalium vernedei. Next base: position 11,939,033 of record CM062288.1, on the reverse strand, counting down.
AGCTAACTTGCATAATTTATGCACAAGAAAAAGAACCTGTATAATATGTTATTTATCTTATGTCCCTTCCCTTCAAATCTGAAACAAAAGCATGAAAGCATCTCGGAGATACAGGTGGTAACATTTCACAACATAATATGCACAAAAATATTACCCGAGAAAAAGGTTAAGTAAGGTTAATTTGCATAATTTAGGCACGAGAAAAAAACCTGCATGATATGTTATTTAACTTATGCTGCTAGACCTCCATATAAAAAATTATTAAAATCGTAAATGTCATTCAGAAGTTCTGAACGGATAACAAATTACACGCAATTTCCAACAAAAATGGCCACCAGTCGGACATATTGAACATTCTTCGGAAAAAAATTGATGTGCATTAATTTTTCCTAATGCCCCATCAAATCTCAAAATTTTAAACAAAAGCGCCATAACATCTCTGAGATCCAAGTGGTAACAGTGCACAACATAATACGCACAAAAATATTACCCACCAAAAAAGGTTAAGTAAGGCCAATTTGCATAATTTATGCACAAGACAAAAAACCTGTATGGTATGTTATTTATCATATGCTGCTAGACTTCCATCCCAAAAATTATTGAAATTGAAAATGTCATTCAGAAGTTCTGAGAGCATAACAAATTATACGCAATTTCCAACAAAAAATGGCCGTCAGTCAGCCATCTTGAATTTTTTTCAGAAAAAAATTGACAGGCATCAATTTGTCCTAATGCCCCATTAAATGTGAAAATTTTAAAGAAAAGTGCCACAGCATCTCTGAGATACAGTTGGTAACAGGACGGATGGACAGACAGACAGACAGAGTGTAATACAATTGGCCAATTAACGGTGAAACCGTGGAGGACTACAAAATGAAATCCACTGATCATTTGTTTTTGTGGAGGACTAAAAGATGGAATCCACTGATCATTTGTTTTTTCAAGTCATTGCAGGCCTGGCATTCTTTAGGAGTGCAGGAGTGCTGCACGCCTACTGCACGCCTAGAAAAAACTGAGGAGGGCAATTTTTTGCAGACCTGTTTGGGAAAATCCATTCTTCTCCATTTCTGAATTTTGTGGTTGGTTATTCACTGACTTGAGAAAACCTGAAACCTGTTATGAGAGACCACCTGTCTTGAGAGGCCACTTTTGTGTGGCCCAAAGGGCGGTCTCTCAAGACAGGTTCTACTATATGTATATATTATCACCACAATGTTTATGTACAAAACGTTGTATCATAGCAAAGCTCTTGTCTCTAAGGCCAAATCTTTGAAAAGTCAAGGCTGTTACAATTTTGTGCATAAAATGATGGTGATGAGAGATTTATCTCACAATTCTCAACAGTAATAACTTGAGGAACCCTCTACCTAACAAATCAGCCACATCTCCCCACATATTCACAAACAGAGCCATTGAAATAACATTATTTTTCTAAACATATCATCAAGACTGTATCATGTTACCCTCTCATTGGAACGAGTCCAACGTTCTCGTTCCAAAGAGGGGGGAGGGGGTGTTACATGATATGGTTTTGTTGAAATGTTTTAACCCTTTATCCAATGCAGACGATATCAAAATTAATTATTTTAAATGTTAAAAAATTTATAGTAATTTCTATATTTTTTATACTTACCAATGACCCAGACATAGCTGGTGCTAACTCTTAAAATATAGGGCCAAACACAAATTTTGCCCCCCAATCCCCAAAATTTGCATCTAAAACCAAAGAAAACATGTCCTGAAAGGCCCTCCACACTTCGCCTCTACTGCGCATGCGCAGTGTCAAGGACGTTCCAAAATTGGCGCCATTAATCATTCTGATAACCAGTGCCTGGTAAGCGCTATGTACTCAGCGGGGAGGCAAGAGTTCCCAACTCCTGGGAGGGCCATCCCCGTCTGGGTCATTGGTAAGTATAAAAAATATAGAAATTACTATAAATTTTTTAACATTTTTATACTGTACCAATGACCCAGACATAGCTGAATAGTAAAAAGGCTGGAGGGCCAAGGACATAGAGCAAAATGGAATACGCTCAATAATATAAAATAGAGTCATCCCCTGTAGGGAAAAAGAAGTAAAAGGCCTTACATGTACCTTTCTTATTTATGATAAATTAGAAAGATACAACACCTTCCAAAATTGAGCTTCATACATCCATGTACTCTATTAATATCCAATATAATCCTTATACTAATAATTTTTAAAGTAAGCCAATAAATAAAGTAAGTCTAGAGAATAGAGACTCTTATACTCCTAAAAGTGTCTGAGGATTGCATAATCATGTCCGTTGACATATGCAATAATCAAAAGCTATACTTTAAAAACTAAGACTTGAATGAATTTTAAAAACATAAACTTCTCACTAAACAACCATCCCAATAACAGCTCAGAATTACTAACTCCGGAGGAGGTATCCCCTTGTTTTCATAGTAAAACAGGTGACCCAAGGGAACACCCTCCCCCCCCCCCCCCCTTTTTCTTGCCCTGGGTCAAATAGCCCAGAGCGAAGAGGGCAGCAGAACGGAGACACTGCCGAAACAGACAGCCTACCTAGCTATAGTAGCAACTGTTAAGTGAATGACATTCTGAGCAGTAGATAATAGACCTAACAAAAGAGGCCTCCAGAAATGGACTCGATATTTCTGAGATAAAAATTCATGAATGTGGATGGCTGAGCGCAATGAGCAGCCTTCAAAAATCTATAATAGCGACACTATAATTGTAAGCCCAAGATGTAGAAGAACTCTTACTTCATGAGCCAAAATCTTAAGCACAACTGCTAAGTCAATGATATACCATAAGCAGTACCGATAGTTAATAGAATCCATTAACAATAGAATGGAGCGTAACATACTTCTACTAGGCATCAAAGACAGAAGAAGCTTACGCCCATAGTAATAAACAGATATCTGTTTATAAATACATAAAGTCTACCCGGAAAGAGTAAAGGCCTATGCCCGTACGAAGACGGAAGGACCTTAATAACAATAGGTTCCGGATATTAGGAGCCTAACTCTTATGCAAAAATCCAACCTAGATAGTAACGGAAGTAGTGATTCCGAAACTACGAAAGAGAAAATCATCCATCGATAGTGCATGAAACTCACTGACTCTACAGTAAAAGAGAACCCAATAGAATTACTGTCTAAAAGGTCAGAATTTGAAAACTACTGTTTCCAGAGGCTCAAATGATTACTTAGCTAAATAAGAACCGAAGTTAAAATCCATATAGGAATTTAATCTAAAGATTCTAAGTCTATTTATCAAAAAGTTACTAACTGACTTAGATAAAGAGACATAAGACTCAATTGTAAACTATCGCAGAGTGCATAGGTATGAGGTAACATAAACCTATAACCTTAATAATAACAGGCTGCAGTAGATCTTGTGAAACAAGTATACTAAAAAATTGCAATGAGTAGCATGGAGGGATCAACAATATGAATGATCCCTACACCAACGACGGAAGAGCCTCCACTTTAGCCGCATAGAATAGCGAAGAAGAGGATCTCCTATAGTAAGAAATCGCGTCCAAAGCTCGTCCAGTACAATGCTTAGAATGCAATACGGACCACACAACGGAATACATGAAGGTTGCGACCTTGCGGGTTGTGATAAAGATCTACCCAGTGAAAAAAGATCCTCACATTGAGGAAGATTTCACGTTAAGATCCACAGTAGACAAGAGAGTAAATTACCCATGATCTCTGTGAAGATAGAGATGCTATCAACAGAAATGTATTGTGGTTGTTTATCTTAGCAATACCTGCTGAAACAACAGCGCCGGAGGATACGCGTATCCTATCATTCCGTCCTATAGATCAATAGAGCGTTAACAACATTAGCTCAGAGATCTGGACAAGCCAACACATACGTCTGCAATTGATTAGCAAGCTGTGTCGTAAATAAATCATCATTGGGCGCTCCCATAGATAGCAAATCTGATTGAATACTTGTTTGTTGAGAGTCAATTCTGACAGCAACAAGCGACCCGTAAGTGAACGGGAGTCCGGTAAAACAATCAGACGACCCGGAATATGACGGACCAAAACAGAACTTGGTGTACTATAACCAACAGACGGATTCTTTCCATTAAATTGAATAACGGAAACGAAAGAGTGCCTCCCTGGTTCCGGAGATACGCCACTACTGTCGAAATAACGGACAGGATTTGGGCATGCGTTTCTGAATAATGTTCATGCAATGACATAAAGCAAGCCTAAAAAACATTATTCCGCGGAAGAAAAAATGGTTGCTAAGAGACTGCGGAACCCAAACACCCTGGCACTTCGAATCCGTTGGGATCAGTATTATATCCCAATCTGTTTGACTGGCAACCGTCATAACAGCCGCACTCGGGTCCGGCAACTGCGGTGGCACTCTCTGAGTCAACCACCGAATGTTTGCCCCAGTCTGAATCTCTTGAAACACTAGATAGACAAGAGAACGTGTAAATCGAGCAATTCATGGATTGCCGAAAAGTTGCCGTCGAAGAGAAGCTCCTCCGAGAACGAAGCGACTCTGAGAGAGTTCTTAACCTTACTATCCACGCGTGTGGATGTAGCTAGGGCTGCGTCACGTCTAACCAACTCCAATCAGCCACTGAAGGGCGGAGTTATACGTGAACAAACTACTGCCCTCAAAAGAAATTATATTGAGAATAATATCCCGTAAATCTTTTCTTGAAGACGTAATGATAACGCCTCAGTAAGGAGGATTACGTATGATAAAGCGTCTAAGTTAAGTCTACTATACATCATGTCGTTTCCAACATTGAAGTTGGAAAAGACATAAACGGCGAAAAAGAGTATTTCCAGTCTTTAACCACATCGTCTAGACGCATATGAACTCTCGGTATGCCCTGCTCTGCCAAAATAAACTATTCGTATAAATGATAAAACGGCAGAAATGAGCAATGCGGACAAGAAACTAAACTATCATGCTTGGTAGCAGGCTTGTATGCATATATAGCGTCGGAAAATAAAACACATGTTGGAATGACATTATTGGACTGCGTCGGTAAGTCAGGGACAATGTCCCTGAACCGATCGAAAAATCCGAGTCCAATGACGCTATAAGTCTCTTATCCAAGATCGCAGGAATGAAGTCCGAACTAACAATCACTGGAAGATAATGCCAGAAGATATGAAAGGCAGCTTCCGATACTACTAAAGGGAAAACTCGAAATCTTTCGAATCCCTTTCGCCATCCTGTCGGACCTTATAAAGTGTTCGGTCGTCCGTACCTGATGCAACCTCGGACCGCACCGACCCAGCGCCGTCGGATAATTCCTGATTCGACCAAGAAACTGTCAATTGCTGGGATGCTGCGAAACAACTGTGCTAACTCGGATAGCACGTCCGTCACTGAGGCCTGAGGAGAAGAGGTCCTACAATGCATTGCCGCTGGAAGCTCCGTGATCGTTACCCCGTGCATACTACCAATATGCGAGCGAACGGAGTGTATAGGCCTCGTGTCCCTTGGCTACCGGATGGCGCGACCTATTCGCCGTGGAATCACTGAATGACGAAACTGATCGGATAATCGAGGTCACGTAGCCAATGTGCGGTCGTGTGCCCTGCTGTGAGGATGAGGAAGCATTAAGGACAGTCTCTCGGACTGTCAATATAACGGAGCGTCCCGACCGACAGACATATACTCCGAATGTAAAATATCTGAACCACAACATGCGGTCCCCTATGTTGTTGGACGAGAGAGGGACCTCTCTCGCTCACAGCCCGGACGGACCTGGACAAGCCAGGAACCGGACTAACAGGCTTCCTCCGATCTGTCCTCAATCTGCCGTCACTGGGTGAGTACTAAAGTAATTAAAGTGCTCGCATCACCCAAATCTCCTTCCTAGACTGCAACGGACGAACCCGGCAGCCGAACCATTCGATGAATGTACGCTACACCGGGTGAGCTAGCGAATGTCACTCCGTAGGCGATAGACATATTCCATGAGCACTTATTGCCGCTAGCTCTTCATTAACTATGATGACAGAAGCACACTTTTGAAAGACATCTCCGTAACTTTGCGAACAAGAAACCAGAAATGCTTGGTTATAGCAAGCATAAAATAATAATATATATAGCGTCGTTCAATAATTCGAAAGTTTGTGTGACATTATTGGACAATGTCGGAACTGAGGGACGATGTCCCTGAACCGAACCAAAAATTTCTAAGTCCACCGACGCTATCAGTTTCTTATCTGGCATCGCAGCATTCTGGCCCGACGAAAGAAGCTGTAGAAGACCAAATCAGATGACATACACAACAGCATATGTTGTTCCGAAAGGGAAAGCTCGAAATCCTCCAAATCCCTTTCGGTATCCCGTCGGACCGGATGAAATTTTCGGACGTCCGTACCCGCTTCCGCGGAGCGTCCCGACCCAGCATAGTCGGATAAAAAATATGCGACAGATTCAGTTGATGCTGGGATGCTGGGATAAACTGTGCTATTTAGGAAAGCACGTCCGTTCCCGAGGCCTGTGCAGTAGCGGTCTTACGATGCATTGCCGCCGGAAGCTCCGTGTACGTTGACTCCGGCACACTTCCTATGCGAACGTCCGGAGTCTGCAGGCCTCGTGTCCCTGGCTACCGGATGGTGTGACCTGGTCACCGATGAATCTCCGACTGGTGAAGCTGACTGGATATCCGTGGTCACGTAGCCAAGAGCGGTCGTGTGCGCAACTATGAGAATGAGGAAGCCTTATTGACAGTCTACTCCGGACTGACTATATGTCGGAGCGTCCCGAGCGACGGACGTATGCTCCGAATGCGAAACATTTTGTACCACAACATCTGGGGCCAGATGTTGTTGAACGAGAGAGGGGCCTCTCTCGCTTGCCGTCCGGATGGACCGGAACGAGCTATGAACCGGACTAAAAGGCTTCCTCCGTTCTCCCTCCGATCTGCCATCACTGGGTGTGCATTAGGTTGATTTATAGTGCTCGCATCACCCCAAAATTCCTTCTAGACCGCAACGGACAAACCCGGCTGCCGATCCATTCAGTGAATGGACGCTACACCGGGCGAGCTAGCGGACGTCAAAGGCCGTCGAACCTACTAGGGTCCTCTTAGGCAATTGGCGTATTTACATGAGCACTTTTCCGCTAGCCCTTCATTAATTGTGACGACGGAGGCACACTGTTGGAAGACATCACAGATACATCACCCTAATCTTGATCGTCTGAAATAGAAATTGATAAAGTAGAGTGACCCTGCTGGGAAAGGACCGGAGTGTCCAATTCCCCAATAACATACCGTGACATACGCTTCCCATATTGTCATCGAAATCATACGATACAGAACAGGAGTTAATGCGAGTACACTGACCACATATAGAATGATTATAAAGTCAGAGGAAGACTTCCTCTTATTACAATTGAACAATATCCCTTCAATGTGAAAAGAAAACAAGTCTTGGTACTCGCACTAACCCCTGGCAATCAAAATACATAATAATAATATGATCCATTAATATAGAAAAAATAATTGAAATCAAAATATTTTGAAAAAATATTTTTTCAGAACAGCCCAAGTTTCTGAAAAGTAACGTTGAGCCCCAATGGATCCCAAGCCTAAGTGTGGACAAAAATTTTAAAAATATTTTAAACAATTTATTCAACACTTACGAACAATAATAATGTATCTAGTTATGATTAAAATAACATCAAGATATTATTTTTTAGAAATCCCCCCCTCACACAGAGGGCTGTTGTAAATGTAAACAATGAGTGTAAAAACACTAAAATAAGACTCCAGGCACTCAGGCCCGAAATCAGTTACCAAAAACACACTATCTGATGCAAAACAGAGACTTCCAGGGAAGAAACTGCAGAACATCAGATGGTAGATGCAGAACACAACGCCTAAACACCCGTAGGTGAAGACGTAAACATGGGGAAAAGAACAGAATTCATTCCGTTATTCAGCTAAAACTCCCAAGAAAATTTAGTAATAATAATTACAGAAACTATGCCAAAAGCATGGGAGAATAGCAAGGGGGGACTTAAAGGACAGGGAGAGAGGAAAACACTTAAAAAACAGTGTAACTAAATAATCAGAATGACAACAAAATGGCTGCTGCCTCGAAAATAGGTAACTTAACATAATTTCATTAAAAAATTTTAAGTTACAGCCCTGATAATATTCTGTCACACATTTTTTTCCTCTCCTCCTTCTCTATCCTCCTTAGAATCACCATTTCACTAATATTTATGTGTCTGGCATCATTTAAACTGAGATTTACAAGCACAAAGATCAGTCAGATGTTAACTGATGAAGGGCCAAACTTAGAATGATTAATGGCGCCAATTTCGGAACGTCCTTGACACTGCGCATGCGCAGTAGAGGCGAAGTGTGGAGGGCCTTTCAGGACATGTTTTCTTTGGTTTTAGATGCAAATTTTGGGGATTGGGGGGCAAAATTTGTGTTTGGCCCTATATTTTAAGAGTTAGCACCAGCTATGTCTGGGTCATTGGTACAGTATAAAAATATAATTTTTTTTAAATTTTTCAAAAAATTTCAACAAAGCTCGACGAGCTCATTCCAACGAGGGGTCACATGATCTGGTTTTATTGAAATTTTTTGAAAAAAATTTTTTTTTCAACTGCTGAATTTGCATATTAGGTGGGCAGATGCGGCCGATTCGTTAGGTAAAGGGTTAAACATGTTTTACAAAAACAAAAAATTGAAATAATAAATTGTAATATCATGGGTGTTGAGTAAAGGGATAACAAGACAGTCTAATGACATCCATATCCCCCGGCGTTAAGTAAAGGGTTAACAAGACAGTCTAATGACATCCATATCACCCGCCGTTAAGTAAAGGGTTAACAAGACAGCCTGATGACATCCATATCCCCCGGCGTTAAGTAAAGGGTTAACAAGACAGTCTAATGACATCCATATCATCCGGCATTAAGTAAAGGGTTAACAAGACAGTCTAATGACATCCATATCATCCGGCGTTAAGTAAAGGGTTAACAAGACAGTCTAATGACATCCATATCCCCCGCCATTAAGTAAAGGGTTAACAAGACAGCCTAATGACATCCATATCCCCCGCCGTTAAGTAAAGGGTTAACAAGACAGCCTGATGACATCCATATCCCCCAGCGTTAAGTAAAGGGTTAACAAGACAGTCTAATGACATCCATATCATCCGGCGTTAAGTAAAGGGTTAACAAGACAGTCTAATGACATCCATATCATCCGGCGTTAAGTAAAGGGTTAACAAGACAGTCTAATGACATCCATATCCCCCGCCATTAAGTAAAGGGTTAACAAGACAGCCTAATGACATCCATATCCCCCGCCGTTAAGTAAAGGGTTAACAAGACAGTCTAATGACATCCATATCATCCGGCGTTAAGTAAAGGGTTAACAAGACAGTCTAATGACATCCATATCACCCGGCGTTAAGTAAAGTGTTAACAAGACAGCCTAATGACATCCATATCACCCGGCGTTAAGTAAAGGGTTAACAAGACAGTCTAATGACATCCATATCCCCCGCCGTTAAGTAAAGGGTTAACAAGACAGTCTAATGACATCCATATCCCCCTCCGTTAAGAATAGGGTTAACAAGACAGCCTAATGACATCCATATCCCCCGCCGTTAAGTAAAGGGTTAACAAGACAGTCTAATGACATCCATATCCCCCACCGTTAAGTAAAGGGTTAACAAGACAGCCTAATGACATCCATATCCCCTGGCGTTAAGTAAAGGGTTAACAAGACAGTCTAATGACATCCATATCCCCCTCCGTTAAGTAAAGGGTTAACAAGACAGTCTAATGACATCCATATCCCCCGCCGTTAAGTAAAGGGTTAACAAGACAGTCTAATGACATCCATATCCCCCGCCGTTAAGTAAAGGGTTAACAAGACAGTCTAATGACATCCATATCCCCCTCCGTTAAGTAAAGGGTTAACAAGACAGTCTAATGACATCCATATCACCCGGCGTTAAGTAAAGGGTTAACAAGACAGTCTAATGACATCCATATCATCCGCCGTTAAGTAAAGGGTTAACAAGACAGTCTAATGACATCCATATCACCCGGCGTTAAGTAAAGGGTTAACAAGACAGCCTAATGACATCCATATCCCCCTCCGTTAAGTAAAGGGTTAACAAGACAGTCTAATGACATCCATATCATCCGCCGTTAAGTAAAGGGTTAACAAGACAGCCTAATGACATCCATATCCCCCGCCGTTAAGTAAAGGGTTAACAAGACAGTCTAATGACATCCATATCCCCCGGCGTAAAGTAAAGGGTTAACAAGACAGTCTAATGACATCCATATCCCACTCCGTTAAGTAAAGGGTTAACAAGACAGCCTAATGACATCCATATCACCCTGCGTTAAATAAAGGGTTAACAAGACAGTCTAATGACATCCATATCCCCCGGCGTTAAGTAAAGGGTTAACAAGACAGTCTAATGACATCCATATCATCCGCCGTTAAGTAAAGGGTTAACAAGACAGTCTAATGACATCCATATCACCCGGCGTTAAGTAAAGGGTTAACAAGACAATCTAATGACATCCATATCCCCCTCCATTAAGTAAAGGGTTAACAAGACAGTCTAATGACATCCATATCCCCCGCTGTTAAGTAAAGGGTTAACAAGACAGTCTAATGACATCCATATCATCCGCCGTTAAGTAAAGGGTTAACAAGACAGACTAATGACATCCATATCACCCGGCGATAAGTAAAGGGTTAACAAGACAGTCTAATGACATCCATATCCCCCTCCGTTAAGTAAAGGGTTAACAAGACAGTCTAATGACATCCATATCCCCCGCCGTTAAGAAAAGGGTTAACAAGACAGCCTAATGACATCCATATCCCCCGGCGTTAAGTAAAGGGTTAACAAGACAGTCTAATGACATCCATATCCCCCACCGTTAAGAAAAGGGTTAACAAGACAGTCTAATGACATCCATATCCCCCGGCGTTAAGTAAAGGGTTAACAAGACAGTCTAATGACATCCATATCCCCCGGCGTTAAGTAAAGGGTTAACAAGACAGTCTAATGACATCCATATCCCCCGCCGTTAAGAAATGGGTTAACATGACAGTCTAATGACATCCATATCCCCCTCCGTTAAGTAAAGGGTTAACAAGACAGTCTAATGACATCCATATCATCCGCCGTTAAGTAAAGGGTTAACAAGACAGTCTAATGACATCCATATCCCCCGGCGTTAAGTAAAGGGTTAACAAGACAGTCTAATGACATCCATATCCCCCGCCGTTAAGTAAAGGGTTAACAAGACAGTCTAATGACATCCATATCCCCCTCCGTTAAGTAAAGGGTTAACAAGACAGCCTAATGACATCCATATCACCCGGCGTTAAGTAAAGGGTTAACAAGACAGTCTAATGACATCCATATCCCCCGGTGTTAAGTAAAGGGTTAACAAGACAGTCTAATGACATCCATATCCCCCTCCGTTAAGTAAAGGGTTAACAAGACAGCCTAATGACATCCATATCCCCCGCCGTTAAGTAAAGGGTTAACAAGACAGTCTAATGACATCCATATCCCCCTCCGTTAAGTAAAGGGTTAACAAGACAGTCTAATGACATCCATATCACCCGCCGTTAAGTAAAGGGTTAACAAGACAGCCTAATGACATCCATATCACCCGGCGTTAAGTAAAGGGTTAACAAGACAGCCTAATGACATCCATATCCCCCGGCGTTAAGTAAAGGGTTAACAAGACAGTCTAATGACATCCATATCCCCCGCCGTTAAGTAAAGGGTTAACAAGACAGCCTAATGACATCCATATCACCCGGCGTTAAGTAAAGGGTGAACAAGACAGCCTAATGACATCCATATCCCCCGCCGTTAAGGGTTAACAAGACAGTCTAATGACATCCATATCCCCCGGCATTAAGTAAAGGGTTAACAAGACAGTCTAATGACATCCATATCACCCGGCGTTAAGTAAAGGGTTAACAAGACAGCCTAATGACATCCATATCCCCCGGCGTTAAGTAAAGGGTTAACAAGACAGTCTAATGACATCCATATCCCCCTCCGTTAAGTAAAGGGTTAACAAGACAGCCTAATGACATCCATATCACCCGGCGTTAAGTAAAGGGTTAACAAGACAGCCTAATGACATCCATATCCCCCGGCATTAAGTAAAGGGTTAACAAGACAGTCTAATGACATCCATATCACCCGGCGTTAAGTAAAGGGTTAACAAGACAGCCTAATGACATCCATATACCCCGGCGTTAAGTAAAGGGTTAACAAGACAGCCTAATGACATCCATATCACCCGCCGTTAAGTAAAGGGTTAACAAGACAGCCTAATGACATCCATATCACCCGGCGTTAAGTAAAGGGTTAACAAGACAGCCTAATGACATCCATATCCCCCTCCGTTAAGTAAAGGGTTAACAAGACAGTCTAATGACATCCATATCACCCTGCGTTAAGTAAAGGGTTAACAAGACAGTCTAATGACATCCATATCCCCCGGCGTTAAGTAAAGGGTTAACAAGACAGTCTAATGACATCCATATCCCCCTCCGTTAAGAAAAGGGTTAACAAGACAGCCTAATGACATCCATATCCCCCGGCGTTAAGTAAAGGGTTAACAAGACAGTCTAATGACATCCATATCCCCCTCCGTTAAGAAAAGGGTTAACAAGACAGTCTAATGACATCCATATCACCCGGCGTTAAGTAAAGGGTTAACAAGACAGCCTAATGACATCCATATCCCCCGGCGTTAAGTAAAGGGTTAACAAGACAGCCTAATGACATCCATATCCCTCGGCGTAAAGTAAAGGGTTAACAAGACAGTCTAATGACATCCATATCCCCCTCCGTTAAGTAAAGGGTTAACAAGACAGTCTAATGACATCCATATCCCCCGGCGTTAAGTAAAGGGTTAACAAGACAGTCTAATGACATCCATATCCCCCGCCGTTAAGTAAAGGGTTAACAAGACAGTCTAATGACATCCATATCCACCGGCGTTAAGTAAAGGGTTAACAAGACAGCCTAATGACATCCATATCCCCCGCCGTTAAGGGTTAACAAGACAGTCTAATGACATCCATATCCCCCGGCGTTAAGTAAAGGGTTAACAAGACAGTCTAATGACATCCATATCCCCCGGCGTTAAGTAAAGGGTTAACAAGACAGTCTAATGACATCCATATCCCCCGCCGTTAAGTAAAGGGTTAACAAGACAGCCTAATGACATCCATATCCCTCGGCGTAAAGTAAAGGGTTAACAAGACAGTCTAATGACATCCATATCCCCCTCCGTTAAGTAAAGGGTTAACAAGACAGTCTAATGACATCCATATCCCCCGGCGTTAAGTAAAGGGTTAACAAGACAGTCTAATGACATCCATATCCCCCGCCGTTAAGTAAAGGGTTAACAAGACAGTCTAATGACATCCATATCCACCGGCGTTAAGTAAAGGGTTAACAAGACAGCCTAATGACATCCATATCCCCCGCCGTTAAGGGTTAACAAGACAGTCTAATGACATCCATATCCCCCGGCGTTAAGTAAAGGGTTAACAAGACAGTCTAATGACATCCATATCCCCCGGCGTTAAGTAAAGGGTTAACAAGACAGTCTAATGACATCCATATCATCCGCCGTTAAGTAAAGGGTTAACAAGACAGCCTAATGGCATCCATATCATCCGCCGTTAAGTAAAGGGTTAACAAGTCAGTCTAATGACATCCATATCCCCCGGCGTTAAGTAAAGGGTTAACAAGACAGTCTAATGACATCCATATCATCCGCCGTTAAGTAAAGGGTTAACAAGACAGCCTAATGGCATCCATATCATCCGCCGTTAAGTAAAGGGTTAACAAGTCAGTCTAATGACATCCATATCCCCCGGCGTTAAGTAAAGGGTTAACAAGACAGTCTAATGACATCCATATCACCCGGCGTTAAGTAAGGGTTAACAAGACAGTCTAATGACATCCATATCATCCGGCGTTAAGTAAAGGGTTAACAAGACAGTCTAATGACATCCATATCACCCGGCGTTAAGTAAAGGGTTAACAAGACAGTCTAATGGCATCCATATCCCCCGCCGTTAAGGGTTAACAAGACAGTCTAATGGCATCCATATCCCCCGCCGTTAAGTAAAGGGTTAACAAGACAGTCTAATGACATCCATATCACCCGGCGTTAACTAAAGGGTTAACAAGACAGTCTAATGGCATCCATATCCCCCGCCGTTAAGGGTTAACAAGACAGTCTAATGACATCCATATCCCCCGCCGTTAAGGGTTAAAAAGACAGTCTAATGACATCCATATCACCCGCCGTTAAGTAAAGGGTTAACAAGACAGTCTAATGACATCCATATCATCCGCCGTTAAGTAAAGGGTTACCAAGACAGCCTAATGACATCCATATCCCCCGGCGTTAAGTAAAGGGTTAACAAGACAGTCTAATGACATCCATATCCCCCGGCGTTAAGTAAAGGGTTAACAAGACAGCCTGATGACATCCATATCATCCGCCGTTAAGTAAAGGGTTAACAAGACAGTCTAATGACATCCATATCCCCCGCCATTAAGTAAAGGGTTAACAAGACAGCCTAATGACATCCATATCCCCCGCCGTTAAGAAAAGGGTTAACAAGACAGCCTGATGACATCCATATCATCCGCCGTTAAGTAAAGGGTTAACAAGACAGCCTAATGACATCCATATCCCCCGCCGTTAAGAAAAGGGTTAACAAGACAGTCTAATGACATCCATATCCCCCGCCGTTAAGTAAAGGGTTAACAAGACAGTCTAATGACATCCACATCATCCGCCGTGAAGTAAAGGGTTAACAAGACAGCCTAATGGCATCCATATCCCCCGCCGTTAAGTAAAGGGTTAACAAGACAGTCTAATGACATCCATATCCCCCGGTGTTGAGTAAAGGGTTAACAAGACAGTCTAATGACATCCATATCCCCCGCCATTAAGTAAAGGGTTAACAAGACAGCCTAATGACATCCATATCCCCCGCCGTTAAGAAAAGGGTTAACAAGACAGCCTGATGACATCCATATCATCCGCCGTTAAGTAAAGGGTTAACAAGACAGCCTAATGACATCCATATCCCCCGCCGTTAAGAAAAGGGTTAACAAGACAGTCTAATGACATCCATATCCCCCGCCGTTAAGTAAAGGGTTAACAAGACAGTCTAATGACATCCACATCATCCGCCGTTAAGTAAAGGGTTAACAAGACAGCCTAATGGCATCCCCCGCCGTTAAGTAAAGGGTTAACAAGACAGCCTAATGACATCCATATCCCCCGGCGGTAAGTAAAGGGTTAACAAGACAGCCTAATGGCATCCATATCACCCGCCGTTAAGTAAAGGGTTAACAAGACAGTCTAATGACATCCATATCCCACGCCGTTAAGTAAAGGGTTAACAAGACAGCCTAATGACATCCATATCCCCCGCCGTTAAGTAAAGGGTTAACAAGACAGTCTAATGACATCCATATCCCCCGGTGTTGAGTAAAGGGTTAACAAGACAGCCTAATGACATCCATATCATCTGCCGTTAAGTAAAGGGTTAACAAGACAGTCTAATGACATCCATATCATCTGCCGTTAAGTAAAGGGTTAACAAGACAGTCTAATGACATCCATATCCCCCGCCGTTAAGTAAAGGGTTAACAAGACAGTCTAATGACATCCATATCCCCCGGTGTTGAGTAAAGGGTTAACAAGACAGCCTAATGACATCCATATCCCCCGCCGTTAAGTAAAGGGTTAACAAGACAGTCTAATGACATCCATATCCCCCTCCGTTAAGTAAAGGGTTAACAAGACAGTCTAATGACATCCATATCACCCGCCGTTAAGTAAAGGGTTAACAAGACAGTCTAATGACATCCATATCCCCCACCGTTAAGTAAAGGGTTAACAAGACAGCCTAATGACATCCATATCCCCCGGCGTTAAGTAAAGGGTTAACAAGACAGTCTAATGACATCCATATCACCCGGCGTTAAGTAAAGGGTTAACAAGACAGCCTAATGACATCCATATCCCCCGCCGTTAAGTAAAGGGTTAACAAGACAGTCTAATGACATCCATATCCCCCACCGTTAAGTAAAGGGTTAACAAGACAGCCTAATGACATCCATATCCCCCGGCGTTAAGTAAAGGGTTAACAAGACAGTCTAATGACATCCATATCCCCCTCCGTTAAGTAAAGGGTTAACAAGACAGTCTAATGACATCCATATCACCCGCCGTTAAGTAAAGGGTTAACAAGACAGTCTAATGACATCCATATCCCCCGCCGTTAAGTAAAGGGTTAACAAGACAGTCTAATGACATCCATATCCCCCTCCGTTAAGTAAAGGGTTAACAAGACAGTCTAATGACATCCATATCACCCGGCGTTAAGTAAAGGGTTAACAAGACAGTCTAATGACATCCATATCATCCGCCGTTAAGTAAAGGGTTAACAAGACAGTCTAATGACATCCATATCACCCGGCGTTAAGTAAAGGGTTAACAAGACAGCCTAAT
The DNA here is from genome assembly GCA_031216915.1 of Pictodentalium vernedei. Lineage (NCBI taxonomy): Eukaryota > Metazoa > Mollusca > Scaphopoda > Dentaliida > Dentaliidae > Pictodentalium > Pictodentalium vernedei. The sequence continues at coordinate 11,922,463 of CM062288.1, read as the reverse complement.
GACATCCATATCCCCCTCCGATAAGTAAAGGGTTAACAAGACAGTCTAATGACATCCATATCATCCGCCGTTAAGTAAAGGGTTAACAAGACAGCCTAATGACATCCATATCCCCCGCCGTTAAGTAAAGGGTTAACAAGACAGTCTAATGACATCCATATCCCCCGGCGTAAAGTAAAGGGTTAACAAGACAGTCTAATGACATCCATATCCCACTCCGTTAAGTAAAGGGTTAACAAGACAGCCTAATGACATCCATATCACCCTGCGTTAAATAAAGGGTTAACAAGACAGTCTAATGACATCCATATCCCCCGGCGTTAAGTAAAGGGTTAACAAGACAGTCTAATGACATCCATATCATCCGCCGTTAAGTAAAGGGTTAACAAGACAGTCTAATGACATCCATATCACCCGGCGTTAAGTAAAGGGTTAACAAGACAATCTAATGACATCCATATCCCCCTCCATTAAGTAAAGGGTTAACAAGACAGTCTAATGACATCCATATCCCCCGCTGTTAAGTAAAGGGTTAACAAGACAGTCTAATGACATCCATATCATCCGCCGTTAAGTAAAGGGTTAACAAGACAGTCTAATGACATCCATATCACCCGGCGATAAGTAAAGGGTTAACAAGACAGTCTAATGACATCCATATCCCCCTCCGTTAAGTAAAGGGTTAACAAGACAGTCTAATCACATCCATATCCCCCGCCGTTAAGAAAAGGGTTAACAAGACAGTCTAATGACATCCATATCCCCCGGCGTTAAGTAAAGGGTTAACAAGACAGTCTAATGACATCCATATCCCCCGCCGTTAGGAAAAGGGTTAACAAGACAGTCTAATGACATCCATATCCCCCGGCGTTAAGTAAAGGGTTAACAAGACAGTCTAATGACATCCATATCCCCCGGCGTTAAGTAAAGGGTTAACAAGACAGTCTAATGACATCCATATCCCCCGCCGTTAAGAAAAGGGTTAACATGACAGTCTAATGACATCCATATCCCCCTCCGTTAAGTAAAGGGTTAACAAGACAGTCTAATGACATCCATATCATCCGCCATTAAGTAAAGGGTTAACAAGACAGTCTAATGACATCCATATCCCCCGGCGTTAAGTAATGGGTTAACAAGACAGTCTAATGACATCCATATCCCCCGCCGTTAAGTAAAGGGTTAACAAGACAGTCTAATGACATCCATATCCCCCTCCGTTAAGTAAAGGGTTAACAAGACAGCCTAATGACATCCATATCACCCGGCGTTAAGTAAAGGGTTAACAAGACAGTCTAATGACATCCATATCCCCCGGTGTTAAGTAAAGGGTTAACAAGACAGTCTAATGACATCCATATCCCCCTCCGTTAAGTAAAGGGTTAACAAGACAGCCTAATGACATCCATATCCCCCGCCGTTAAGTAAAGTGTTAACAAGACAGTCTAATGACATCCATATCCCCCTCCGTTAAGTAAAGGGTTAACAAGACAGTCTAATGACATCCATATCACCCGCCGGTAAGTAAAGGGTTAACAAGACAGCCTATTGACATCCATATCACCCGGCGTTAAGTAAAGGGTTAACAAGACAGCCTAATGACATCCATATCCCCCGGCATTAAGTAAAGGGTTAACAAGACAGTCTAATGACATCCATATCCCGCGCCGTTAAGTAAAGGGTTAACAAGACAGCCTAATGACATCCATATCCCCCGCCGTTAAGTAAAGGGTTAACAAGACAGCCTAATGACATCCATATCACCCGGCGTTAAGTAAAGGGTTAACAAGACAGCCTAATGACATCCATATCCCCCGGCATTAAGTAAAGGGTTAACAAGACAGTCTAATGACATCCATATCACCCAGCGTTAAGTAAAGGGTTAACAAGACAGCCTAATGACATCCATATCCCCCAGCGTTAAGTAAAGGGTTAACAAGACAGCCTAATGACATCCATATCACCCGCCGTTAAGTAAAGGGTTAACAAGACAGCCTAATGACATCCATATCACCCGGCGTTAAGTAAAGGGTTAACAAGACAGCCTAATGACATCCATATCCCCCTCCGTTAAGTAAAGGGTTAACAAGACAGTCTAATGACATCCATATCCCACTCCGTTAAGTAAAGGGTTAACAAGACAGCCTAATGACATCCATATCACCCTGCGTTAAATAAAGGGTTAACAAGACAGTCTAATGACATCCATATCCCCCGGCGTTAAGTAAAGGGTTAACAAGACAGTCTAATGACATCCATATCATCCGCCGTTAAGTAAAGGGTTAACAAGACAGTCTAATGACATCCATATCACCCGGCGTTAAGTAAAGGGTTAACAAGACAATCTAATGACATCCATATCCCCCTCCATTAAGTAAAGGGTTAACAAGACAGTCTAATGACATCCATATCCCCCGCTGTTAAGTAAAGGGTTAACAAGACAGTCTAATGACATCCATATCATCCGCCGTTAAGTAAAGGGTTAACAAGACAGTCTAATGACATCCATATCACCCGGCGATAAGTAAAGGGTTAACAAGACAGTCTAATGACATCCATATCCCCCTCCGTTAAGTAAAGGGTTAACAAGACAGTCTAATCACATCCATATCCCCCGCCGTTAAGAAAAGGGTTAACAAGACAGTCTAATGACATCCATATCCCCCGGCGTTAAGTAAAGGGTTAACAAGACAGTCTAATGACATCCATATCCCCCGCCGTTAAGAAAAGGGTTAACAAGACAGTCTAATGACATCCATATCCCCCGGCGTTAAGTAAAGGGTTAACAAGACAGTCTAATGACATCCATATCCCCCGGCGTTAAGTAAAGGGTTAACAAGACAGTCTAATGACATCCATATCCCCCGCCGTTAAGAAAAGGGTTAACATGACAGTCTAATGACATCCATATCCCCCTCCGTTAAGTAAAGGGTTAACAAGACAGTCTAATGACATCCATATCATCCGCCATTAAGTAAAGGGTTAACAAGACAGTCTAATGACATCCATATCCCCCGGCGTTAAGTAAAGGGTTAACAAGACAGTCTAATGACATCCATATCCCCCGCCGTTAAGTAAAGGGTTAACAAGACAGTCTAATGACATCCATATCCCCCTCCGTTAAGTAAAGGGTTAACAAGACAGCCTAATGACATCCATATCACCCGGCGTTAAGTAAAGGGTTAACAAGACAGTCTAATGACATCCATATCCCCCGGTGTTAAGTAAAGGGTTAACAAGACAGTCTAATGACATCCATATCCCCCTCCGTTAAGTAAAGGGTTAACAAGACAGCCTAATGACATCCATATCCCCCGCCGTTAAGTAAAGTGTTAACAAGACAGTCTAATGACATCCATATCCCCCTCCGTTAAGTAAAGGGTTAACAAGACAGTCTAATGACATCCATATCACCCGCCGGTAAGTAAAGGGTTAACAAGACAGCCTATTGACATCCATATCACCCGGCGTTAAGTAAAGGGTTAACAAGACAGCCTAATGACATCCATATCCCCCGGCATTAAGTAAAGGGTTAACAAGACAGTCTAATGACATCCATATCCCGCGCCGTTAAGTAAAGGGTTAACAAGACAGCCTAATGACATCCATATCCCCCGCCGTTAAGTAAAGGGTTAACAAGACAGCCTAATGACATCCATATCACCCGGCGTTAAGTAAAGGGTTAACAAGACAGCCTAATGACATCCATATCCCCCGGCATTAAGTAAAGGGTTAACAAGACAGTCTAATGACATCCATATCACCCAGCGTTAAGTAAAGGGTTAACAAGACAGCCTAATGACATCCATATCCCCCGGCGTTAAGTAAAGGGTTAACAAGACAGCCTAATGACATCCATATCACCCGCCGTTAAGTAAAGGGTTAACAAGACAGCCTAATGACATCCATATCACCCGGCGTTAAGTAAAGGGTTAACAAGACAGCCTAATGACATCCATATCCCCCTCCGTTAAGTAAAGGGTTAACAAGACAGTCTAATGACATCCATATCACCCTGCGTTAAGTAAAGGGTTAACAAGACAGTCTAATGACATCCATATCCCCCGGCGTTAAGTAAAGGGTTAACAAGACAGTCTAATGACATCCATATCCCCCGGCGTTAAGTAAAGGGTTAACAAGACAGTCTAATGACATCCATATCCCCCTCCGTTAAGAAAAGGGTTAACAAGACAGTCTAATGACATCCATATCACCCGGCGTTAAGTAAAGGGTTAACAAGACAGCCTAATGACATCCATATCCCCCGGCGTTAAGTAAAGGGTTAACAAGACAGCCTAATGACATCCATATCCCTCGGCGTAAAGTAAAGGGTTAACAAGACAGTCTAATGACATCCATATCCCCCTCCGTTAAGTAAAGGGTTAACAAGACAGTCTAATGACATCCATATCCCCCAGCGTTAAGTAAAGGGTTAACAAGACAGTCTAATGACATCCATATCCCCCGCCGTTAAGTAAAGGGTTAACAAGACAGTCTAATGACATCCATATCCCCCTCCGTTAAGTAAAGGGTTAACAAGACAGTCTAATGACATCCATATCACCCGGCGTTAAGTAAAGGGTTAACAAGACAGTCTAATGACATCCATATCATCCGCCGTTAAGTAAAGGGTTAACAAGACAGTCTAATGACATCCATATCACCCGGCGTTAAGTAAAGGGTTAACAAGACAGCCTAATGACATCCATATCCCCCTCCGATAAGTAAAGGGTTAACAAGACAGTCTAATGACATCCATATCATCCGCCGTTAAGTAAAGGGTTAACAAGACAGTCTAATGACATCCATATCATCCGCCGTTAAGTAAAGGGTTAACAAGACAGCCTAATGACATCCATATCACCCTGCGTTAAATAAAGGGTTAACAAGACAGTCTAATGACATCCATATCCCCCGGCGTTAAGTAAAGGGTTAACAAGACAGTCTAATGACATCCATATCATCCGCCGTTAAGTAAAGGGTTAACAAGACAGTCTAATGACATCCATATCACCCGGCGTTAAGTAAAGGGTTAACAAGACAATCTAATGACATCCATATCCCCCTCCATTAAGTAAAGGGTTAACAAGACAGTCTAATGACATCCATATCCCCCGCTGTTAAGTAAAGGGTTAACAAGACAGTCTAATGACATCCATATCATCCGCCTTTAAGTAAAGGGTTAACAAGACAGTCTAATGACATCCATATCACCCGGCGATAAGTAAAGGGTTAACAAGACAGTCTAATGACATCCATACCCCCTCCGTTAAGTAAAGGGTTAACAAGACAGTCTAATGACATCCATATCCCCCGCCGTTAAGAAAAGGGTTAACAAGACAGTCTAATGACATCCATATCCCCCGGCGTTAAGTAAAGGGTTAACAAGACAGTCTAATGACATCCATATCCCCCGCCGTTAAGAAAAGGGTTAACAAGACAGTCTAACGACATCCATATCCCCCGGCGTTAAGTAAAGGGTTAACAAGACAGTCTAATGACATCCATATCCCCCGGCGTTAAGTAAAGGGTTAACAAGACAGTCTAATGACATCCATATCCCCCGCCGTTAAGAAAAGGGTTAACATGACAGTCTAATGACATCCATATCCCCCTCCGTTAAGTAAAGGGTTAACAAGACAGTCTAATGACATCCATATCATCCGCCGTTAAGTAAAGGGTTAACAAGACAGTCTAATGACATCCATATCCCCCGGCGTTAAGTAAAGGGTTAACAAGACAGTCTAATGACATCCATATCCCCCGCCGTTAAGTAAAGGGTTAACAAGACAGTCTAATGACATCCATATCCCCCTCCGTTAAGTAAAGGGTTAACAAGACAGCCTAATGACATCCATATCACCCGGCGTTAAGTAAAGGGTTAACAAGACAGTCTAATGACATCCATATCCCCCGGTGTTAAGTAAAGGGTTAACAAGACAGTCTAATGACATCCATATCCCCCTCCGTTAAGTAAAGGGTTAACAAGACAGCCTAATGACATCCATATCCCCCGCCGTTAAGTAAAGGGTTAACAAGACAGTCTAATGACATCCATATCCCCCTCCGTTAAGTAAAGGGTTAACAAGACAGTCTAATGACATCCATATCACCCGCCGTTAAGTAAAGGGTTAACAAGACAGCCTATTGACATCCATATCACCCGGCGTTAAGTAAAGGGTTAACAAGACAGCCTAATGACATCCATATCCCCCGGCGTTAAGTAAAGGGTTAACAAGACAGTCTAATGACATCCATATCCCCCGCCGTTAAGTAAAGGGTTAACAAGACAGCCTAATGACATCCATATCCCCCGCCGTTAAGTAAAGGGTTAACAAGACAGCCTAATGACATCCATATCACCCGGCGTTAAGTAAAGGGTTAACAAGACAGCCTAATGACATCCATATCCCCCGGCATTAAGTAAAGGGTTAACAAGACAGCCTAATGACATCCATATCCCCCGGCGTTAAGTAAAGGGTTAACAAGACAGCCTAATGACATCCATATCACCCGCCGTTAAGTAAAGGGTTAACAAGACAGCCTAATGACATCCATATCACCCGGCGTTAAGTAAAGGGTTAACAAGACAGCCTAATGACATCCATATCCCCCTCCGTTAAGTAAAGGGTTAACAAGACAGTCTAATGACATCCATATCCCCCGGCGTTAAGTAAAGGGTTAACAAGACAGTCTAATGACATCCATATCCCCCTCCGTTAAGAAAAGGGTTAACAAGACAGCCTAATGACATCCATATCCCCCGGCGTTAAGTAAAGGGTTAACAAGACAGTCTAATGACATCCATATCCCCCTCCGTTAAGAAAAGGGTTAACAAGACAGTCTAATGACATCCATATCACCCGGCGTTAAGTAAAGGGTTAACAAGACAGCCTAATGACATCCATATCCCCCGGCGTTAAGTAAAGGGTTAACAAGACAGCCTAATGACATCCATATCACCCGCCGTTAAGTAAAGGGTTAACAAGACAGCCTAATGACATCCATATCACCCGGCGTTAAGTAAAGGGTTAACAAGACAGCCTAATGACATCCATATCCCCCTCCGTTAAGTAAAGGGTTAACAAGACAGTCTAATGACATCCATATCACCCTGCGTTAAGTAAAGGGTTAACAAGACAGTCTAATGACATCCATATCCCCCGGCGTTAAGTAAAGGGTTAACAAGACAGTCTAATGACATCCATATCCCCCTCCGTTAAGAAAAGGGTTAACAAGACAGCCTAATGACATCCATATCCCCCGGCGTTAAGTAAAGGGTTAACAAGACAGTCTAATGACATCCATATCCCCCTCCGTTAAGAAAAGGGTTAACAAGACAGTCTAATGACATCCATATCACCCGGCGTTAAGTAAAGGGTTAACAAGACAGCCTAATGACATCCATATCCCCCGGCGTTAAGTAAAGGGTTAACAAGACAGCCTAATGACATCCATATCCCTCGGCGTAAAGTAAAGGGTTAACAAGACAGTCTAATGACATCCATATCCCCCTCCGTTAAGTAAAGGGTTAACAAGACAGTCTAATGACATCCATATCCCCCGGCGTTAAGTAAAGGGTTAACAAGACAGTCTAATGACATCCATATCCCCCGCCGTTAAGTAAAGGGTTAACAAGGCAGCCTAATGACATCCATATCCCCCGCCGTTAAGGGTTAACAAGACAGTCTAATGACATCCATATCCCCCGGCGTTAAGTAAAGGGTTAACAAGACAGTCTAATGACATCCATATCCCCCGGCGTTAAGTAAAGGGTTAACAAGACAGTCTAATGACATCCATATCATCCGCCGTTAAGTAAAGGGTTAACAAGACAGCCTAATGGCATCCATATCATCCGCCGTTAAGTAAAGGGTTAACAAGTCAGTCTAATGACATCCATATCCCCCGGCGTTAAGTAAAGGGTTAACAAGACAGTCTAATGACATCCATATCACCCGGCGTTAAGTAAAGGGTTAACAAGACAGTCTAATGACATCCATATCATCCGGCGTTAAGTAAAGGGTTAACAAGACAGTCTAATGACATCCATATCACCCGACGTTAAGTAAAGGGTTAACAAGACAGTCTAATGGCATCCATATCCCCCGCCGTTAAGGGTTAACAAGACAGTCTGATGGCATCCATATCCCCCGCCGTTAAGTAAAGGGTTAACAAGACAGTCTAATGACATCCATATCACCCGGCGTTAACTAAAGGGTTAACAAGACAGTCTAATGGCATCCATATCCCCCGCCATTAAGGGTTAACAAGACAGTCTAATGACATCCATATCCCCCGCCGTTAAGGGTTAAAAAGACAGTCTAATCACATCCATATCCCCCGCCGTTAAGAAAAGGGTTAACAAGACAGTCTAATGACATCCATATCCCCCGGCGTTAAGTAAAGGGTTAACAAGACAGTCTAATGACATCCATATCCCCCGCCGTTAAGTAAAGGGTTAACAAGACAGTCTAATGACATCCATATCCCCCTCCGTTAAGTAAAGGGTTAACAAGACAGCCTAATGACATCCATATCACCCGGCGTTAAGTAAAGGGTTAACAAGACAGTCTAATGACATCCATATCCCCCTCCGTTAAGTAAAGGGTTAACAAGACAGCCTAATGACATCCATATCCCCCGCCGTTAAGTAAAGGGTTAACAAGACAGTCTAATGACATCCATATCCCCCTCCGTTAAGTAAAGGGTTAACAAGACAGCCTAATGACATCCATATCCCCCGCCGTTAAGTAAAGGGTTAACAAGACAGTCTAATGACATCCATATCCCCCTCCGTTAAGTAAAGGGTTAACAAGACAGTCTAATGACATCCATATCACCCGCCGTTAAGTAAAGGGTTAACAAGACAGCCTATTGACATCCATATCACCCGGCGTTAAGTAAAGGGTTAACAAGACAGCCTAATGACATCCATATCCCCCGGCGTTAAGTAAAGGGTTAACAAGACAGTCTAATGACATCCATATCCCCCGCCGTTAAGTAAAGGGTTAACAAGACAGCCTAATGACATCCATATCCCCCGCCGTTAAGTAAAGGGTTAACAAGACAGCCTAATGACATCCATATCACCCGGCGTTAAGTAAAGGGTTAACAAGACAGCCTAATGACATCCATATCCCCCGGCATTAAGTAAAGGGTTAACAAGACAGCCTAATGACATCCATATCCCCCGGCGTTAAGTAAAGGGTTAACAAGACAGTCTAATGACATCCATATCCCCCGCCGTTAAGAAAAGGGTTAACAAGACAGTCTAATGACATCCATATCCCCCGGCGTTAAGTAAAGGGTTAACAAGACAGTCTAATGACATCCATATCCCCCGGCGTTAAGTAAAGGGTTAGCAAGACAGTCTAATGACATCCATATCCCCCGCCGTTAAGAAAAGGGTTAACATGACAGTCTAATGACATCCATATCCCCCTCCGTTAAGTAAAGGGTTAACAAGACAGTCTAATGACATCCATATCATCCGCCATTAAGTAAAGGGTTAACAAGACAGTCTAATGACATCCATATCCCCCGGCGTTAAGTAAAGGGTTAACAAGACAGTCTAATGACATCCATATCCCCCGCCGTTAAGTAAAGGGTTAACAAGACAGTCTAATGACATCCATATCCCCCTCCGTTAAGTAAAGGGTTAACAAGACAGCCTAATGACATCCATATCACCCGGCGTTAAGTAAAGGGTTAACAAGACAGTCTAATGACATCCATATCCCCCGGTGTTAAGTAAAGGGTTAACAAGACAGTCTAATGACATCCATATCCCCCTCCGTTAAGTAAAGGGTTAACAAGACAGCCTAATGACATCCATATCCCCCGCCGTTAAGTAAAGGGTTAACAAGACAGTCTAATGACATCCATATCCCCCTCCGTTAAGTAAAGGGTTAACAAGACAGTCTAATGACATCCATATCACCCGCCGGTAAGTAAAGGGTTAACAAGACAGCCTATTGACATCCATATCACCCGGCGTTAAGTAAAGGGTTAACAAGACAGCCTAATGACATCCATATCCCCCGGCATTAAGTAAAGGGTTAACAAGACAGTCTAATGACATCCATATCCCCCGCCGTTAAGTAAAGGGTTAACAAGACAGCCTAATGACATCCATATCCCCCGCCGTTAAGTAAAGGGTTAACAAGACAGCCTAATGACATCCATATCACCCGGCGTTAAGTAAAGGGTTAACAAGACAGCCTAATGACATCCATATCCCCCGGCATTAAGTAAAGGGTTAACAAGACAGTCTAATGACATCCATATCACCCAGCGTTAAGTAAAGGGTTAACAAGACAGCCTAATGACATCCATATCCCCCGGCGTTAAGTAAAGGGTTAACAAGACAGCCTAATGACATCCATATCACCCGCCGTTAAGTAAAGGGTTAACAAGACAGCCTAATGACATCCATATCACCCGGCGTTAAGTAAAGGGTTAACAAGACAGCCTAATGACATCCATATCCCCCTCCGTTAAGTAAAGGGTTAACAAGACAGTCTAATGACATCCATATCACCCTGCGTTAAGTAAAGGGTTAACAAGACAGTCTAATGACATCCATATCCCCCGGCGTTAAGTAAAGGGTTAACAAGACAGTCTAATGACATCCATATCCCCCGGCGTTAAGTAAAGGGTTAACAAGACAGTCTAATGACATCCATATCCCCCTCCGTTAAGAAAAGGGTTAACAAGACAGTCTAATGACATCCATATCACCCGGCGTTAAGTAAAGGGTTAACAAGACAGCCTAATGACATCCATATCCCCCGGCGTTAAGTAAAGGGTTAACAAGACAGCCTAATGACATCCATATCCCTCGGCGTAAAGTAAAGGGTTAACAAGACAGTCTAATGACATCCATATCCCCCTCCGTTAAGTAAAGGGTTAACAAGGCAGTCTAATGACATCCATATCCCCCGGCGTTAAGTAAAGGGTTAACAAGACAGTCTAATGACATCCATATCCCCCGCCGTTAAGTAAAGGGTTAACAAGACAGTCTAATGACATCCATATCCCCCTCCGTTAAGTAAAGGGTTAACAAGACAGTCTAATGACATCCATATCACCCGGCGTTAAGTAAAGGGTTAACAAGACAGTCTAATGACATCCATATCATCCGCCGTTAAGTAAAGGGTTAACAAGACAGTCTAATGACATCCATATCACCCGGCGTTAAGTAAAGGGTTAACAAGACAGCCTAATGACATCCATATCCCCCTCCGATAAGTAAAGGGTTAACAAGACAGTCTAATGACATCCATATCATCCGCCGTTAAGTAAAGGGTTAACAAGACAGTCTAATGACATCCATATCATCCGCCGTTAAGTAAAGGGTTAACAAGACAGCCTAATGACATCCATATCACCCTGCGTTAAATAAAGGGTTAACAAGACAGTCTAATGACATCCATATCCCCCGGCGTTAAGTAAAGGGTTAACAAGACAGTCTAATGACATCCATATCATCCGCCGTTAAGTAAAGGGTTAACAAGACAGTCTAATGACATCCATATCACCCGGCGTTAAGTAAAGGGTTAACAAGACAATCTAATGACATCCATATCCCCCTCCATTAAGTAAAGGGTTAACAAGACAGTCTAATGACATCCATATCCCCCGCTGTTAAGTAAAGGGTTAACAAGACAGTCTAATGACATCCATATCATCCGCCTTTAAGTAAAGGGTTAACAAGACAGTCTAATGACATCCATATCACCCGGCGTTAAGTAAAGGGTTAACAAGACAGCCTAATGACATCCATATCCCCCTCCGTTAAGTAAAGGGTTAACAAGACAGTCTAATCACATCCATATCCCCCGCCGTTAAGAAAAGGGTTAACAAGACAGTCTAATGACATCCATATCCCCCGGCGTTAAGTAAAGGGTTAACAAGACAGTCTAATGACATCCATATCCCCCGCCGTTAAGAAAAGGGTTAACAAGACAGTCTAATGACATCCATATCCCCCGGCGTTAAGTAAAGGGTTAACAAGACAGTCTAATGACATCCATATCCCCCGGCGTTAAGTAAAGGGTTAACAAGACAGTCTAATGACATCCATATCCCCCGCCGTTAAGAAAAGGGTTAACATGACAGTCTAATGACATCCATATCCCCCTCCGTTAAGTAAAGGGTTAACAAGACAGTCTAATGACATCCATATCATCCGCCATTAAGTAAAGGGTTAACAAGACAGTCTAATGACATCCATATCCCCCGGCGTTAAGTAAAGGGTTAACAAGACAGTCTAATGACATCCATATCCCCCGCCGTTAAGTAAAGGGTTAACAAGACAGTCTAATGACATCCATATCCCCCTCCGTTAAGTAAAGGGTTAACAAGACAGCCTAATGACATCCATATCACCCGGCGTTAAGTAAAGGGTTAACAAGACAGTCTAATGACATCCATATCCCCCGGTGTTAAGTAAAGGGTTAACAAGACAGTCTAATGACATCCATATCCCCCTCCGTTAAGTAAAGGGTTAACAAGACAGCCTAATGACATCCATATCCCCCGCCGTTAAGTAAAGGGTTAACAAGACAGTCTAATGACATCCATATCCCCCTCCGTTAAGTAAAGGGTTAACAAGACAGTCTAATGACATCCATATCACCCGCCGGTAAGTAAAGGGTTAACAAGACAGCCTATTGACATCCATATCACCCGGCGTTAAGTAAAGGGTTAACAAGACAGCCTAATGACATCCATATCCCCCGGCATTAAGTAAAGGGTTAACAAGACAGTCTAATGACATCCATATCCCCCGCCGTTAAGTAAAGGGTTAACAAGACAGCCTAATGACATCCATATCCCCCGCCGTTAAGTAAAGGGTTAACAAGACAGCCTAATGACATCCATATCACCCGGCGTTAAGTAAAGGGTTAACAAGACAGCCTAATGACATCCATATCCCCCGGCATTAAGTAAAGGGTTAACAAGACAGTCTAATGACATCCATATCACCCAGCGTTAAGTAAAGGGTTAACAAGACAGCCTAATGACATCCATATCCCCCGGCGTTAAGTAAAGGGTTAACAAGACAGCCTAATGACATCCATATCACCCGCCGTTAAGTAAAGAGTTAACAAGACAGCCTAATGACATCCATATCACCCGGCGTTAAGTAAAGGGTTAACAAGACAGCCTAATGACATCCATATCCCCCTCCGTTAAGTAAAGGGTTAACAAGACAGTCTAATGACATCCATATCACCCTGCGTTAAGTAAAGGGTTAACAAGACAGTCTAATGACATCCATATCCCCCGGCGTTAAGTAAAGGGTTAACAAGACAGTCTAATGACATCCATATCCCCCTCCGTTAAGAAAAGGGTTAACAAGACAGCCTAATGACATCCATATCCCCCGGCGTTAAGTAAAGGGTTAACAAGACAGTCTAATGACATCCATATCCCCCTCCGTTAAGAAAAGGGTTAACAAGACAGTCTAATGACATCCATATCACCCGGCGTTAAGTAAAGGGTTAACAAGACAGCCTAATGACATCCATATCCCCCGGCGTTAAGTAAAGGGTTAACAAGACAGCCTAATGACATCCATATCCCTCGGCGTAAAGTAAAGGGTTAACAAGACAGTCTAATGACATCCATATCCCCCTCCGTTAAGTAAAGGGTTAACAAGACAGTCTAATGACATCCATATCCCCCGGCGTTAAGTAAAGGGTTAACAAGACAGTCTAATGACATCCATATCCCCCGCCGTTAAGTAAAGGGTTAACAAGACAGTCTAATGACATCCATATCCCCCTCCGTTAAGTAAAGGGTTAACAAGACAGTCTAATGACATCCATATCACCCGGCGTTAAGTAAAGGGTTAACAAGACAGTCTAATGACATCCATATCATCCGCCGTTAAGTAAAGGGTTAACAAGACAGTCTAATGACATCCATATCACCCGGCGTTAAGTAAAGGGTTAACAAGACAGCCTAATGACATCCATATCCCCCTCCGATAAGTAAAGGGTTAACAAGACAGTCTAATGACATCCATATCATCCGCCGTTAAGTAAAGGGTTAACAAGACAGTCTAATGACATCCATATCATCCGCCGTTAAGTAAAGGGTTAACAAGACAGCCTAATGACATCCATATCACCCTGCGTTAAATAAAGGGTTAACAAGACAGTCTAATGACATCCATATCCCCCGGCGTTAAGTAAAGGGTTAACAAGACAGTCTAATGACATCCATATCATCCGCCGTTAAGTAAAGGGTTAACAAGACAGTCTAATGACATCCATATCACCCGGCGTTAAGTAAAGGGTTAACAAGACAATCTAATGACATCCATATCCCCCTCCATTAAGTAAAGGGTTAACAAGACAGTCTAATGACATCCATATCCCCCGCTGTTAAGTAAAGGGTTAACAAGACAGTCTAATGACATCCATATCATCCGCCTTTAAGTAAAGGGTTAACAAGACAGTCTAATGACATCCATATCACCCGGCGATAAGTAAAGGGTTAACAAGACAGTCTAATGACATCCATACCCCCTCCGTTAAGTAAAGGGTTAACAAGACAGTCTAATGACATCCATATCCCCCGCCGTTAAGAAAAGGGTTAACAAGACAGTCTAATGACATCCATATCCCCCGGCGTTAAGTAAAGGGTTAACAAGACAGTCTAATGACATCCATATCCCCCGCCGTTAAGAAAAGGGTTAACAAGACAGTCTAATGACATCCATATCCCCCGGCGTTAAGTAAAGGGTTAACAAGACAGTCTAATGACATCCATATCCCCCGGCGTTAAGTAAAGGGTTAACAAGACAGTCTAATGACATCCATATCCCCCGCCGTTAAGAAAAGGGTTAACATGACAGTCTAATGACATCCATATCCCCCTCCGTTAAGTAAAGGGTTAACAAGACAGTCTAATGACATCCATATCATCCGCCGTTAAGTAAAGGGTTAACAAGACAGTCTAATGACATCCATATCCCCCGGCGTTAAGTAAAGGGTTAACAAGACAGTCTAATGACATCCATATCCCCCGCCGTTAAGTAAAGGGTTAACAAGACAGTCTAATGACATCCATATCCCCCTCCGTTAAGTAAAGGGTTAACAAGACAGCCTAATGACATCCATATCACCCGGCGTTAAGTAAAGGGTTAACAAGACAGTCTAATGACATCCATATCCCCCGGTGTTAAGTAAAGGGTTAACAAGACAGTCTAATGACATCCATATCCCCCTCCGTTAAGTAAAGGGTTAACAAGACAGCCTAATGACATCCATATCCCCCGCCGTTAAGTAAAGGGTTAACAAGACAGTCTAATGACATCCATATCCCCCTCCGTTAAGTAAAGGGTTAACAAGACAGTCTAATGACATCCATATCACCCGCCGTTAAGTAAAGGGTTAACAAGACAGCCTATTGACATCCATATCACCCGGCGTTAAGTAAAGGGTTAACAAGACAGCCTAATGACATCCATATCCCCCGGCGTTAAGTAAAGGGTTAACAAGACAGTCTAATGACATCCATATCCCCCGCCGTTAAGTAAAGGGTTAACAAGACAGCCTAATGACATCCATATCCCCCGCCGTTAAGTAAAGGGTTAACAAGACAGCCTAATGACATCCATATCACCCGGCGTTAAGTAAAGGGTTAACAAGACAGCCTAATGACATCCATATCCCCCGGCATTAAGTAAAGGGTTAACAAGACAGCCTAATGACATCCATATCCCCCGGCGTTAAGTAAAGGGTTAACAAGACAGCCTAATGACATCCATATCACCCGCCGTTAAGTAAAGGGTTAACAAGACAGCCTAATGACATCCATATCACCCGGCGTTAAGTAAAGGGTTAACAAGACAGCCTAATGACATCCATATCCCCCTCCGTTAAGTAAAGGGTTAACAAGACAGTCTAATGACATCCATATCCCCCGGCGTTAAGTAAAGGGTTAACAAGACAGTCTAATGACATCCATATCCCCCTCCGTTAAGAAAAGGGTTAACAAGACAGCCTAATGACATCCATATCCCCCGGCGTTAAGTAAAGGGTTAACAAGACAGTCTAATGACATCCATATCCCCCTCCGTTAAGAAAAGGGTTAACAAGACAGTCTAATGACATCCATATCACCCGGCGTTAAGTAAAGGGTTAACAAGACAGCCTAATGACATCCATATCCCCCGGCGTTAAGTAAAGGGTTAACAAGACAGCCTAATGACATCCATATCACCCGCCGTTAAGTAAAGGGTTAACAAGACAGCCTAATGACATCCATATCACCCGGCGTTAAGTAAAGGGTTAACAAGACAGCCTAATGACATCCATATCCCCCTCCGTTAAGTAAAGGGTTAACAAGACAGTCTAATGACATCCATATCACCCTGCGTTAAGTAAAGGGTTAACAAGACAGTCTAATGACATCCATATCCCCCGGCGTTAAGTAAAGGGTTAACAAGACAGTCTAATGACATCCATATCCCCCTCCGTTAAGAAAAGGGTTAACAAGACAGCCTAATGACATCCATATCCCCCGGCGTTAAGTAAA
Organism: Pictodentalium vernedei; assembly: GCA_031216915.1. Lineage (NCBI taxonomy): Eukaryota > Metazoa > Mollusca > Scaphopoda > Dentaliida > Dentaliidae > Pictodentalium > Pictodentalium vernedei. The sequence goes on along the minus strand of CM062288.1, from coordinate 11,905,906 downwards.
GGGTTAACAAGACAGTCTAATGACATCCATATCCCCCTCCGTTAAGAAAAGGGTTAACAAGACAGTCTAATGACATCCATATCACCCGGCGTTAAGTAAAGGGTTAACAAGACAGCCTAATGACATCCATATCCCCCGGCGTTAAGTAAAGGGTTAACAAGACAGCCTAATGACATCCATATCCCTCGGCGTAAAGTAAAGGGTTAACAAGACAGTCTAATGACATCCATATCCCCCTCCGTTAAGTAAAGGGTTAACAAGACAGTCTAATGACATCCATATCCCCCGGCGTTAAGTAAAGGGTTAACAAGACAGTCTAATGACATCCATATCCCCCGCCGTTAAGTAAAGGGTTAACAAGACAGTCTAATGACATCCATATCCCCCGGCGTTAAGTAAAGGGTTAACAAGACAGCCTAATGACATCCATATCCCCCGCCGTTAAGGGTTAACAAGACAGTCTAATGACATCCATATCCCCCGGCGTTAAGTAAAGGGTTAACAAGACAGTCTAATGACATCCATATCCCCCGGCGTTAAGTAAAGGGTTAACAAGACAGTCTAATGACATCCATATCATCCGCCGTTAAGTAAAGGGTTAACAAGACAGCCTAATGGCATCCATATCATCCGCCGTTAAGTAAAGGGTTAACAAGTCAGTCTAATGACATCCATATCCCCCGGCGTTAAGTAAAGGGTTAACAAGACAGTCTAATGACATCCATATCACCCGGCGTTAAGTAAAGGGTTAACAAGACAGTCTAATGACATCCATATCACCCGACGTTAAGTAAAGGGTTAACAAGACAGTCTAATGGCATCCATATCCCCCGCCGTTAAGGGTTAACAAGACAGTCTGATGGCATCCATATCCCCCGCCGTTAAGTAAAGGGTTAACAAGACAGTCTAATGACATCCATATCACCCGGCGTTAACTAAAGGGTTAACAAGACAGTCTAATGGCATCCATATCCCCCGCCATTAAGGGTTAACAAGACAGTCTAATGACATCCATATCCCCCGCCGTTAAGGGTTAAAAAGACAGTCTAATGACATCCATATCACCCGCCGTTAAGTAAAGGGTTACCAAGACAGCCTAATGACATCCATATCCCCCGGCGTTAAGTAAAGGGTTAACAAGACAGTCTAATGACATCCATATCCCCCGGCGTTAAGTAAAGGGTTAACAAGACAGCCTGATGACATCCATATCATCCGCCGTTAAGTAAAGGGTTAACAAGACAGTCTAATGACATCCATATCCCCCGCCATTAAGTAAAGGGTTAACAAGACAGCCTAATGACATCCATATCCCCCGCCGTTAAGAAAAGGGTTAACAAGACAGCCTGATGACATCCATATCATCCGCCGTTAAGTAAAGGGTTAACAAGACAGCCTAATGACATCCATATCCCCCGCCGTTAAGAAAAGGGTTAACAAGACAGTCTAATGACATCCATATCCCCCGCCGTTAAGTAAAGGGTTAACAAGACAGTCTAATGACATCCACATCATCCGCCGTTAAGTAAAGGGTTAACAAGACAGCCTAATGGCATCCATATCCCCCGCCGTTAAGTAAAGGGTTAACAAGACAGTCTAATGACATCCATATCCCCCGGTGTTGAGTAAAGGGTTAACAAGACAGTCTAATGACATCCATATCCCCCGCCATTAAGTAAAGGGTTAACAAGACAGCCTAATGACATCCATATCCCCCGCCGTTAAGAAAAGGGTTAACAAGACAGCCTGATGACATCCATATCATCCGCCGCTAAGTAAAGGGTTAACAAGACAGCCTAATGACATCCATATCCCCCGCCGTTAAGAAAAGGGTTAACAAGACAGTCTAATGACATCCATATCCCCCGCCGTTAAGTAAAGGGTTAACAAGACAGTCTAATGACATCCACATCATCCGCCGTTAAGTAAAGGGTTAACAAGACAGCCTAATGGCATCCATATCCCCCGCCGTTAAGTAAAGGGTTAACAAGACAGCCTAATGACATCCATATCCCCCGGCGGTAAGTAAAGGGTTAACAAGACAGCCTAATGGCATCCATATCACCCGCCGTTAAGTAAAGGGTTAACAAGACAGTCTAATGACATCCATATCCCACGCCGTTAAGTAAAGGGTTAACAAGACAGCCTAATGACATCCATATCCCCCGCCGTTAAGTAAAGGGTTAACAAGACAGTCTAATGACATCCATATCCCCCGGTGTTGAGTAAAGGGTTAACAAGACAGCCTAATGACATCCATATCATCTGCCGTTAAGTAAAGGGTTAACAAGACAGTCTAATGACATCCATATCATCTGCCGTTAAGTAAAGGGTTAACAAGACAGTCTAATGACATCCATATCCCCCGGCGTTAAGTAAAGGGTTAACAAGACAGTCTAATGACATCCATATCCCCCGGCGTTAAGTAAAGGGTTAACAAGACAGTCTAATGACATCCATATCATCCGCCGTTAAGTAAAGGGTTAACAAGACAGCCTAATGGCATCCATATCATCCGCCGTTAAGTAAAGGGTTAACAAGTCAGTCTAATGACATCCATATCCCCCGGCGTTAAGTAAAGGGTTAACAAGACAGTCTAATGACATCCATATCACCCGGCGTTAAGTAAAGGGTTAACAAGACAGTCTAATGACATCCATATCATCCGGCGTTAAGTAAAGGGTTAACAAGACAGTCTAATGACATCCATATCACCCGGCGTTAAGTAAAGGGTTAACAAGACAGTCTAATGGCATCCATATCCCCCGCCGTTAAGGGTTAACAAGACAGTCTAATGGCATCCATATCCCCCGCCGTTAAGTAAAGGGTTAACAAGACAGTCTAATGACATCCATATCACCCGGCGTTAACTAAAGGGTTAACAAGACAGTCTAATGGCATCCATATCCCCCGCCATTAAGGGTTAACAAGACAGTCTAATGACATCCATATCCCCCGCCGTTAAGGGTTAAAAAGACAGTCTAATGACATCCATATCACCCGCCGTTAAGTAAAGGGTTAACAAGACAGTCTAATGACATCCATATCATCCGCCGTTAAGTAAAGGGTTACCAAGACAGCCTAATGACATCCATATCCCCCGGCGTTAAGTAAAGGGTTAACAAGACAGTCTAATGACATCCATATCCCCCGGCGTTAAGTAAAGGGTTAACAAGACAGCCTGATGACATCCATATCATCCGCCGTGGGTTAACAAGACAGTCTAATGACATCCATATCCCCCTCCGTTAAGTAAAGGGTTAACAAGACAGTCTAATGACATCCATATCCCCCTCCGTTAAGTAAAGGGTTAACAAGACAGCCTGATGACATCCATATCCCCCTCCGTTAAGTAAAGGGTTAACAAGACAGTCTAATGACATCCATATCCCCCGCCGTTAAGTAAAGGGTTAACAAGACAGTCTAATGACATCCATATCCCCCCTCCGTTAAGTAAAGGGTTAACAAGACAGTCTAATGACATCCATATCACCCGGCGTTAAGTAAAGGGTTAACAAGACAGCCTAATGACATCCATATCCCCTCCGTTAAGTAAAGGGTTAACAAGACAGTCTAATGACATCCATATCCCCCGGCGTTAAATAAAGGGTTAACAAGACAGCCTAATGACATCCACATCACCCGGCGTTAAGTAAAGGGTTAACAAGACAGCCTAATGACATCCATATCCCCCTGCCGTTAAGTAAAGGGTTAACAAGACAGTCAAATGGCATCCATATCACCCGGCGTTAAGAAAAGGGTTAACAAGACAGTCTAATGGCATCCATATCCCCCGGCATTAAGTAAAGGGTTAACAAGACAGTCTAATGGCATCCATATCCCTCGCTGACTTTTATGTTATGAAGGAACCATATGGATCGCAACTGAAGATATCTTCCAAAAACCTGCAATTCTGGTAAATTCAAAGTCGACAAGGGCTTTAACTCTGGAAAAATTATTTAAATTGAAACTTTCTTTCCATATGCACATTTACAAATCATTACGATACTGCACACCATGTTTCGTATAAATCCACCAGCATTTGTGATAGAAATTTTGCTATTACCATGGGCCATAACCATGCAAAATTTGTCGCATCAAAAAGTCCTGACCACATGCACATCTAGTCTTGATACTGATATTTCAGACCAAGTTAGGAGGAGTTAAGCGAACAAGCCTTTGTGATGGACATTTTGTGATTTCCACGGGCCATAACAACACAAAATTTGTCGCACAGAAACTTCCTGACTACATGCACATCTACACTTGATAAACTGATACTTCAGGCCAAGTTTCATAAAAGTGATGTGGTTCCATAATTTAATATATAATTATCCTTTTGAGAACTGTTTTTCTCTCTTTTCGAATACAGAAATGTGTTTCAAAAGCTTGTAATGTTCTACAAATAGTTACATAGACAAATCGTAACAAAGCACGCACCTGTATACACGCGGAAAGTGCATACTTGCATAAATATGCACTTTCTATGTGTGTAAAAAAGACAAGCCGATCCCCTCCATGTTTGCTCATTTTTTGCAAAAGAAAAATAAAAATTAAAAATAAAACACTCCCTTCCTCACCGATTTGAAAAATGTCTAAGAGAATCAATTAATTTATTTTGTGTGGTCTTATCAAAAAATAAATGTTATTTTATTTATTTATTTATTTACTGGGGTTTAACAACACTTTTGACATCTTGTGTCAGACAATTTTATGGGTGGAGGAAGCTGGAGTACCAGGAGAGAAGCAGTGGCAAGAAACCAACAGAAAATAAATGTTAGAACTGAGCATTCCACAAATTGTTAGGTACATGGTTAGATGAAAAGAGTGGTTATTTAACACCCTTAAAACATTCAAAAGCTGGATATTAAGATTTAAATAAGTAGATTTTGTTTGTACTTTGCAGTTGCAGCTTTCTTTGTTTCCTCAACCTCTTCCTCTAATTCACTACCCGAACTCTCATCATCAATATCTTTCAGGCTGCCTTTCATGGAACCTTGCAACTGATTTATCTGAAAAATAAATAAAGAGTCTAACACCTCAATGGTATCTCGTAGGAAAAAAAATGATGAGGAAAATCGGGGTTTGATCATATAAAGAATTCTTTCTGCACAGTACACCATAGTTTTGTCAGCACAAAACATTATTTAATAAATATAGCACGGCTTTGAGTTGACTATACCAAAATAGTGGTCCTCCAGGAGAGGATAGTCCCGACGCGTAGCGGAGGGACTATTCTCTCCGCGAGGACCACTATTTTGGCATAGTCAACGAAAAGTCATGCTATATTTATTATATTAGATGTGTGTGTGTGTGTGTGTGGGGAGGGGGGCATGTGGGGGGGGGGGGGGGGGTTCTTCATCAGTCATATATGCAAGATAATATTCTTATTCACAGCCAAAGATAAAAGAAAATGGTTCAGAGTTTAAACAGGTAAACTAAGTTAATTCTGCCACTCATAGTTCTGGGATAGAGAGGTAGAGAACCAAAACCCCAAGAAACACAATACCATTATTCCATTAACCCTCTCCCCACCCCCAACACTACTACAAACATCACTTTCGATACACATATTTTTATTTCTCCAAACTAAATGTAATAATGTATATGGAACGAGATGTCTTGTAAAGTATTTATGCTTCAAAAGGAATTTTCTAAGCGAATTCGAATGTTACTATTTATAACCGTGGAGTATTACAGTGCACTATTCTTTTTTCAAAAAAGATAGTAGGTCTGTGCGATTTCGCTGACAAACTATCAGAAAGTTAAAAAATTTATAGTAATTTATATATTTTTTATACTTACCAATGACCCAGACATAGCTGGTGCTAACTCTTAAAATATAGGGCCAAACACAAATTTTGCCCCCCAATCCCCAAAATTTGCATCTAAAACCAAAGAAAACATGTCCTGAATGGCCCTCCACACTTCACCTCTACTGCGCATGCGCAGTGTCAAGGACGTTCCAAAATTGGCGCCATTAATCATTCTTATAACCAGTGCCTGGTAAGCGCTATGTACTCAGCGGGGAGGTATGAGTTCCCAACTCCTGGGAGGGCCATCCCCGTCTGGGTCATTGGTAAGTATAAAAAAATATATAAATTACTATAAATTTTTTAACATTTTTATACTGTACCAATGACCCAGACATAGCTGAATGGTAAAAAGGCTGGAGGGCCTAGGACACACAGGAAAATCCAATAAGCTCAACTATATAAAATAGAGTCATCCCCTCGAGGAGAAAAGGAGTATTAGGCTTTACATGTATCTTTCTTATTTTTGATAAATTAGAAAGACACAATACCTTCCATAATTGAGCATCATAACATCCATATTCTCTATTAACATCCAGTATAATCCTTATACTAATTATTTTTAAAGTAAGCCAATAAATAAAGTTAGTTCAGAGAATTGAGACTCTTTATACTTTTAAAAAGTGTCCGAGGATTGTATAATAATGCCCGTTTGACACGTGACATATTCAAATGCTATACTTTAAAACTATGACATGAATGAATTTTTAAAACATAAACTTTTCGCTTTAAAACCATCCCAGTAACAGCTCAGAATTACTGACTCCGGAGGAGGTATCCCCTTGTTTTCATAATAAAACAGGTGACCCAAGGGAACACCCTCCCCCCCCACTTCCCCTTGCCCTAGGTCAAATAGCCCAGAGCGAAGAGGGCGGCAGGACGGAGTCACTGCTGGAACAGAAAGCCTACATAGCTATAGTTGCAATTGTTAAGTGAACGACATTCTGAGCAGCCGATAATGGCCCTAAACAACGCAGGCCTCCAGAAATGGACTCGATATTTCTGAGATAAAAATTTGTGAATGTGGATGGCTGAGACCAATATACAGCCTTCATTAAATCTATAATAGCAACACTATTTACGTAAGCCCAAGATGTAGAAGAGCTCTTACTTCATGAGCCGAAATCTTAAGCATAGACTGCTGAGTTAAGGATAGATTATCCTAAGCAGCACCGATAGTTAATTGAATCCATTTAGCAATAGAATGGACCGTAATGACCTTTCTATTAGGCATCAGAGACAGAAGAAGCTTTACGTCCTTACTGATAAACTGAGATCTGTTAATAAATACATAAAGGTCCAGCCGGACAGAGTAAAGGCCTATGCCCGTTCGAAGACGGAAGGACCTTAAAAACAATAGGTTCCGAATATTTATTAGGAGCCTGATTCTTAACCAAAAATCCAACATGAGTAGTAAAGGAAATAGTGTTTCCGATACTACGAAAGTGAGAATCGTCCACCGATAGTGCATGAAGCTCACTGACTCTTCAGCAGAAGAGAAGACTAAGAGAATTGCTGTCTAAAAAGGCCAGAATTTGAAACTACTGCCTCAAGAGATTCAAATGGTTGCTTTAGTTTAATAGGAACCCAAGCTAAATTCCGTATAGGAATTAATCTAAGGATTCTAGGTCTATTTATCGAAAAGTTTCTAACTAACTTAGATAAAGAGACATTAGACTCAATTGTAAACTATCATGGTGTGCATAGGTATCAGATAACATAGACCTATAACCTTTAATAGTAACTGGCTGCAGTAGATCTCGTCAAACAAGTATACTAGAAAGTTTGCAATGTCTGGTATGGAGGGATCAAATATATCAACATAATGATCCCTACACCAACGACGGAAGACCCTCCACTTTAGCCGCATAGTATAGCGAAGAGGAGGTACTCCTACAGTTAGAAATTCTAGGTCTATTTATCGAAAAGTTTCTAACTAACTTAGATAAAGAGACATTAGACTCAATTGTAAACTATCATGGTGTGCATAGGTATCAGATAACATAGACCTATAACCTTTAATTGTAACTGGCTGCAGTAGATCTCGTCAAACAAGTATACTAGAAAGTTTGCAATGTCTGGTATGGAGGGATAAAAAATATCAACATAATGATCCCTACACCAACGACAGAAGACCCTCCACTTTAGCCGCATAGTGTAGCGAAGAGGAGGTACTCCTACAGTTAGAATATGATTAGCCGCATAGTATAGCGAAGAGGAGGTACTCCTACAGTTAGAAATCGCGTCCACTGCTCGTCCTGTATAATGTTTGCTGTGCAAGAAGGACCGCACAACGGAATACGTGAAGGTTGAGACCTTGCGGGTTGTGATGAAGTTGACATGATTTCCCCAGCGAAAGAAGATCCTCTCGTGGAGGAAGTTTTCGCGGTAAGTCCCACAGCAGACACCTAAGTAAATTTATCCACGGTCTCTGTGGAGACAGAGATGCTACCAACAGAATTGTATTGTAAATGTATTATCTTAGCAATACTTGCTGAATCAACAGCGCTGTAGGATACGCATATCCTATCATTCTGTCCTACTAGATCGATAGAGCGTAAACTACATATGCTCAGAGATCCGGACATGGTGACACATACGTCTGCAATTGATTGGTGAGTTGTGTCGCAAACAAATTATCATTGGGCGCTCCCACTGGTAGCAAATCTGATTGAATACCTGTTTGTTGAGAGTCCATTCTGACGGCAACAATCGACCCTTACGTGAAAGGGAGTCTGCTAATTATACAATCAGACGACCCAGAATATGATGGACCGAAACAGAACTTGGAGTTCTATAACAAACAGAAGGATTCTTTCCGTTAAATTCAATAACGGAACCGAAGGAGTGCCTCCCTGGTTCCGGATATGCGCAACTACTGTCGTATTATCGGACAGGATTTGGACATGCGTGTCTGAATAATGTTCATCCAATGACGTAGTGCAAGCCAAAATAATATCATTTCTTAGAAGTTAAGTGCTTGCCTAAAAACTGCGGAACCCAAAGACCCTGGCACTTCGAATCCGTTGGGATCAATATTGTACCCCAACCTGTTTGACTGGCATCCGTCATAATCGAAAAACTCGGATCCGACAACTACAGTGGAACTCTCTGAGTCAACCACCGAATGTTTGCCCAAGTCTGAATCTCTTGTTACACTTGATTGACAAGAGAACGTGTATATCGAGCAATTCATAGATTGCTGAAAGGTTGCCGTCGAAGAGAAGCTTCTCCGAGACCGAAGCGACTCTGAGAGAGTTCGTCACCTTACTATCCATGCACGTGGATGTAGCTAGGGCTGCGTCACGTCTAACCAACTCCAGGTTGCCACTGAAGGGCGGAGTTATACGTGGAAAACTACTGCCCTTGAAAGAAATCTCATTAAGAATCATATCCTGGAATTCTTTCTCTTGAAGACGTAATGATAACGCCTCAGTAAGGTGGTCTACATATGATAAAGCGTCTAAATTAAGTCTATTAGACATCATTGTCGTTTCCAATGTCGTGGTTGGAATTGACATAGACGGCGAAAAAGACAATTCCAGTCTTCAGCCTCGTCGTCCAGACGCAGAGGAATTCTCAGTATGCCCTGTCCTGCCATTTCAAATTTATTCCTAGAACTGATGAAAGGCAGATTAGAGCATTTGCGGACAAGAAACTAGACTAGCGTGCTTTGGTAGCAAGCTTATATATATAGCGTCGTTCAATAATTCGAAAGTTCTAGTGATATTATTGGACTGTGTCGGCAACTCTGTGTCCAATGACGCTATTAGTCTCTTATCCAGCATCGCAGCATTCTAGTCCGACGAAACAACCTCTGGAAGATAATGCCGGAAGAAATGTATGGCAGCTTCTGTTGTTCCGAAAGGGAAAGCTCGAAATCGTCCGAATCCCTTTCGCCATCCTGTCGGACCCTATGAAGTGTTCGGTCGTCCGTACCTGATGCATCAGCAGAGCGAACCGACCCAGCGTCGTCGGATTATTCCTGATCCGACAGAGATTCTGTCGTTTGCTGGGATGCTGCGATAAGTTGTGCTATTTTGGATAGCATGTCCGTCACTGAGGCCTGTGGAGAAGCGGTCTTACGATGCTTTGCCGCTGGAAGCTCCGTGTTCGTTACCCCGTGTATACTTCTATTATGTGAGCGACTGGAGTGTACAGGCCTCGTGTCCCTTGGCTACCGGATGGCGTGACCTGTTCACCGTGGAATCACTGAATGACGAAGCTGGCAGGATACTCGAGGTCACGTAGCCAAGTTGCGGTCGTGTGCGCTGCCATGAGGATGAGGAAGCATTATCGACAGTCTCTCGGACTGTCTATATAACGGAGCGTCCCGAGCGGCGGACCTATGCTCTGAATGCGAAACGTTTGTACCACAACATCCGGTCCCAGATGTTGTTGTAGGAGAGAGGGACCTCTCTCGCTCGCAGCCCGGACGGATCTGGACAAGCTAGGAACCGGACTAACAGGCTTCCTCCGATCTCTCCTCTAATCCGTCGTCACCGGGTGTGTACTATTGTCTATTATAGTGCTCACATCACCCAAATCTCCTTCCTAGACCGCAACGGACGAACCCGGCTGCCGAACCCTTCGATGAATGGACGCTATACCAGGTGAGCTAGCGAATGTTAACGCCGTCGATCCTACTAGGGACCTCTTAGGCGATTGACGTATTCCATGAGCACTTATTGCCGCTAGCTCTTCATTTAACTATGACGACAGAGGCACACTTTTGAAAGGCATCTCAGTAACTTTGCGAACAAGAAACCAGACTTGCTTGTTAATAGCAAGCATATATATATATATGTAGCGTCGTTCAATAATTTGACAGTTCCTGTGACATTATTGGACTGTGTCGGAACTGAGGGACGATGTCCCTGAACCTATTTGGGATAGCACGTCCGTCACCGAGGCCTGTGCAGTAGCGGTCTTACGATGCTTTGCCGCTGGAAGCTCCGTGGACGTTGACTCCCGCATACTTTTCTTATGCGAACGTCCGGAGTCTGCAGGCCTCGTGTCCCTGGCTACCGGATGGCGTGACCTGGTCGCCGAGGATTCTCTGATTGGCGAAGTTGACTGGATATCCGAGGTCACGTAGCCAAGGTGTGGTCGTGTGCGCTACCATGAGGATGAGGAAGCCTTATTGACAGTCTCTCCGGACTGTCTATATAACGGAGCGTCCCGAGCGGCGGACGTATGCTCCGAATGCGAAACATTTTGTACCACAACATCTGGGGCCAGATGTTGTTGTACGAGAGAGGGGCCTCTCTCGCTTGCAGTCCAGATGGACCTGGACGCGCTAGGAACCGGACTAATAGGCTTCCTCCGTTCTCTCCTCTAATCCGCTGTCACTGGGTGTCCACTCGGTTGATTTATAGTGCTCGCATCACCCAAAACTCCTTTCTGGACCACAACGGACGAACCCGGCTGCCGAACCATTCGATGAATGGACGCTACACCGGGCGAGCTAGCGGACGTCAAAGGCCGTCGATCCTACTAGGGACCTCTTAGGCAATTGACATATTTCCATGAGCACTTTGCCGCTAGCTCTTCATTAATTGTGACGACGGAGGCACACTTTTGGAAGACATCACGGATACATCACCCTGTTCTTGATCGTCTGAAATAGAGATTGATAAACTAGAGTGACCCTGCGGGGAAAGGACCGGCATGGCCATTTCCCCACTAACATACCGTGACACACGCTTCCCATGTTGTCATCGAAATTAACACATACTGAACAGGAGTTAGTGCGAGTACACTGACTACATTTATACAATGATTATGAAAGTCAGAGGAAGATCTCCTCTTATTACAACTGAACAATATCCTTTCATTGTGAAAAGAATACAAAGTCCTAGTACTCGCACCAACCCCTGAAAATCAAAATACATAATAACATGATCCATTAACATAGAAAAAATAATTGAAATCAAAAAATTTTTTGAAAATTTTTTTTTTTTTCAGAAAAGCCCAAGTTTCTGAAAAGTAACGTTGAGCCCCAATGGATCCCAAGCCTAAGTGTGGACAAAAATTTTAAAAATATTTTAAAAAATTAATGCAACACTTACGAACAATAATAATGTATCTAGTTATGATTAAACTAACATCAAGATATTATTTTCAAGAAATCCCCCTCACACAGAGGCTGTTGTCAATGTAAACAAGAAGTGTAAAAACACCAGAAACATGACTCCAGGCACTGATAACCCTAGCCCGAAATCAGTTACCAATAATACACTATCTGATGCAAAACAGAGACTTCCAGGGAAGAAACTGCAGAACATCAGATGGTAGATGCAGAACACTAACTAACCACCCATGGGTGAAGACGTAAACATGGGGAAAAGAACAGAATTCATTCTGTTATCCAGCTAAAACTCCCAAGAAATTTTAGTAATAATATTACAGAAAATATGCCAAAAGCATGGGAGAATAGCAAGGGGGGACTTAAAGGACAGGGAGAGAGGAAAACACTGAACAAGCAGCGTAACTTTATAGCAAGAATGACCACAACAGGCCCTTGCCTCGAAAATAGGTAACTTAACATAATTTCATTAAAAAATTTTAAGTTACAGCCCTGATTATTTTCTGTCACTCATTTTTCCTCTCCTCCTTCTATATCCTCCTTAGAATCACCATTTCTCTAATATTTATGTGTCTGGCATCATTTAAACTGAGATTTACAAGCACAAAGATCAGTCAGATGTTAACTGATGAAGGGCCAAACAAAGAATGATTAATGGCGCCAATTTCGGGACGTCCTGGACACTGCGCATGCGCAGTAGAGGCAAAGTATGGAGGGCCATTCAGGACATGATTTTTTTGGTTTTAGATGCAAATTTTGGGGATTGGGGGGCAAAATTTGTGTTTGGCCCTAGATTTTTAAGAGTTAGCACCAGCTATGTCTGGGTCATTGGTACAGTATAAAAATATAGGGTGTTTCTGTTCAACCAATCAGAATGCGGGAATGTCACGTGACATCTAATATTATAAAATATTAACTACTCTCTATACATGAACATTATGATCACTTTAGAAATCTGTAGACTGTCATAGGCCAAAACTGAAACAAGTTTGTTTGTTTATTGGGGTTTAAGAAAAACCTTCAACAGCCAGGGTTACATTGCATTGAACAGTTTGATGTGTGGAGGAAGCTGGAATATGAGGAGCAATTGTCAGACTCTCCAAATTACTGATCCTGCACATGTTAAGTTAGCGGCGTTTAAAGGCATGTGCAATATCAACGTCCATTACACCTTAATGCACAAGGCCACTGTGCCCCTCAAATGGGCTATACACCTTAATGCACAAGGCCACTGTGCCCCTCAAATGGGCTATCAGGATTAAGTGTTGTGTTGGCGAACACAACGCAGTTACTGCTGGTTAGCATTGAATGACAACCTTTCGCTTTAACCCCTTGTATGCTGGTGGCAGATATTCCTACACAGGACAGGAAATCTCTTGCCACAAAAATAAGAATAATTTGAACACATTTAACAAAATTGTCTCCTGTAATTTGTATAGACTGTTTGACCAATGATGTCTTGATTCCCATTTCCATGAATTTTTCATCAAATCTGGTCATGGCTGCTTCACAGCAGCCATGACTCGATATGCTGAAAAATATTTAAACAAGAAAAATGTGTACATGGTACACTAATACGCCTGCTTTATGTTCCAAGTCGGAAAAGAGTCATAACTCGGCAAAGAAATATTGAACCAGGCCCTCTATCAATCCCAACCTGTATTATGTGGTTATAAACCTATGTACAAAATTGTGTTTCATTTCATCCAGTCAAACGAAAGTTATCGTCTTGAAACCAATATCAAATTGTCTTCTAAGTTGGAAAAGAGCCATAACTCTGCCAAAAAATCTCAAACCAAGCCCTCTATCAATCCTAACCTGCATTGTATGGTTATAAACCTATGAATAAAATTTGTTTCATATCGTTCAGTCAAACTAGTTATTGTCTGGAAAACAAATTCGGGATGGACATTCGGACGTATGTACGTACAGACGTGTGTACCTATGTATGGACGGACGGACAAGGGTAACTCTTAAAGTAAAAATAGTCAGTGGGTTAAGGAGTTAAAGTCCAAAGCTTTAAGCATTAAGCCACTGTGCCCCCCCCCCCCCCTCCCCACCCCCATCCAAAACGTAGCTCTATATTAATTCCATGATTTCGGAGAAAAACAAGATTTTCCATGTGTTTCAATATTTTTTAGTGATTTCTGATGAAGCCTGATAGGTACTGTGAAATTTAGAGCTGTAGGTTAACCGAAACCGAACCAAAGTTTTTATTTTTTTTAAAAAACCGAAACCGTCGACATCCCGTAATCTAAGGTTTTTTGTTTTTTATTAAATACTCTCTTGTTGCAGAAATTCACAGAATGTAGCCATCTCAGAGTAGTGAGAGTACCCAGACACTGCCATTGACAGTGTCTGGGTACTCTCACTACTCTGGGAAGGCTACATTCTGTGAATTTCCGACATTTCAGTTTAGTTGTGTTTGCAGCTTTCCTCAAGTTGCGTGTAGGTGTCAGACCTCGAAAAATGGCCAAGCACAATAAAAGTTCTGTATATTTAGGTAATTATTATATTGGCCTTCCTGATTCTTCATGTATTATAGCTTATTTCGGGCATTCATTGAGTTTCACTCATTTTCACTACCATTCAGTTATGACTCCGGACATAAGAATGAGTTTTATTGAATTTTACTTGGCCTCATGAACAAACCGAAAACCGAACCGAGGTTTTATTCCACCTGAAAAACCAAAACCAAAACCGAACAAGAAATTTAAAAACCTACAGCTCTAGTGAAATTCATTTAATAAACAAACCTCCTCAGCACTGAAGAATGTCTCTGTATTATTTACGTTGGTATCAATTCCATTCTCCTTACTAAAGTCTAAAGTAGTAGCTTCCTTTGATGTTCCACCCATTTCCCATTTGGTTCCAACTTTGCCTTTCTTCTTTGGTTGTACTTCCTTAGTTGAAGGTGATCCTTTGCTGGAAAACGAAAATACAATTAATCGTTAGATTATTAGATATGGATCATTAGATATGGGATCATTAGATACAGATCATTAGATATGTATCATCAGATACAGTATCATTAGATACAGATCATTAGATACAGATCATTAGCTACGGATCATTAGCTACGGATCATTTGATACGGATCATTAGATACAGATCATTAAATACAGATCATCAGATACAGATCATTACATACGGATCATTAGATATGGATCATTAGATACGGATCATTAGATATGGACCATTAGATAGAGATCATTAGATATGGACCATTAGATATGGATCATTAGATACAGATCATTAGATATGGATCATTAGATACAGATCATTAGATACAGATCATTTGATATGGATGATTGGATAATAGATATGGATCATTAGATACAGATCATTAGCTACGGACCATTAGATATGGACCATTAGATACGGATCATTAGATATGGAACATTAGATACAGATCATTAAATACGGATGGGAGCGCGGTGGCTCAGTAGGTAGAGATGCAGGCTGCAAGCCGTGAGGTCCTCGGTTCGAATCCCACCTGCGGCAACCGCGTTATGTCCTTGGGCAAGATACTTCATCTCCATTGCCCACGTGGGGGCACGATGACGCCGTGTCCTAAGGCATACTGTACGTCAATGGTACACATGTCTTCAACCAATCTAACCCTGCCTGTGCTTCAGTGCAGAGTTACGGTGTTGGGGAGCTGGCAGCTGCTCCTCGTTGCTCAGTGGTTCTCTCCAGGTACTCCGGCTTCCTCTACCCGTAAAACTGTCACGGTCATGATTAGCCATGTGCATAAGTATGTGACCTTAAACATCAATAAATAAATAATTAGATACAGATCATTAGATACAGATCATTAGATATGGACCATTAGATATGGACCATTAGATACAGATCATTAGATATGGACCATTAGATATGGATCATTAGATATGGACCATTCAGATATGGATCATTAGATATGGACCATTCGATATGGACCAGTCGATAAGGTTCATTAGATATGGACCATTAGATACGGATCATTAGATATGGACCATTAGATATGGATCATTAGATACAGATCACTAGATACAGATCAATAGATACGGATCATTAGATACAGATCATTAGATTATGGATCATTAGATACAGATCATTTGATACAGATCATTAGATTATGGATCATTAGATACCGATCATTTGATACAGATCATTAGATACAGATCATTAGATCATGGATCTTTAGATACAGAGCATTAGATTATGGATCATTAGATACAGATCATTAGATACGAATCATTAGATATGGACCATTAGATATGGATCATTAGATACGGATCATTAGATATGGATCATTTGATCTGTATCATTAGATATGGATTGTTAGATACAGATCATTAGATACAGAGCATTAGATTATGGATCATTAGATACAGATCATTAGATACGGATCATTAGATATGGACCATTAGATATGGATCATTAGATACAGATCATTAGATATGGATCATTAGATCTGTATCATTAGATATGGATCGTTAGATACAGATCATTAGATACAGATCATTAGATTATGGATCATTAGATACAGATCATTAGATTATGGATCAAAAAATATTATCCTCTGAAACTACAGTGCCAAATGTTTTGAAACTTCATATAAATGATGACTGGGACTCCCTCTACCAACGATCCATATTAATTTTGATCAGGTTGCAAACATGGCCACAAATTGCAGCTTTTAGTTACTATAGAAACCCTATGGGAAATCAGATTTACATCTTCTTCTCTGGAGCTACTGAGCAATTTGAACCAAATTTGGCAGGAATCATCTATGGGGGTGTCCTCTACAAATGATACTCATTTTATTCATGTGGGATGGAAAACACTGCCAGATTGATTCTGATTGGTGGATTATGAAAATTCTCTGAAACAACAAGGCCAGATGTTTTAAAACATCACAGGAAAGATTTGGGCTCTTGTATTGAGCATAAGGGCTGTCACGATTTTTAAATTTAGGAATCGATTAATCGTCACAAAAATTGATTAATCGTACCTAGATGACCCCTCTCCCTGTCTTTGAAGTCGATAAAAATGAAGTTCAAGTCAGCTGACCTACCTCAAGTAAACAACAAAGACGATCAACTTTTAGGTACGTTCAAAGCTTTGATGTTCTGAACTTTTGAACCGTCAGTGTAATAATCAAGACCGGTCGGCAGTTGCGATCTTCGCAACTGCCGACCGGTCTTGATTATTACACTGACGGTTCAAAGATTCTGACCATCAAAGCTTTGATGAATGTACCTGGAAGACAAATGCTTCCAACGGCTTCTTGGGGTTTAACATCGATGTTCTTAACTCAATACCTTTAGAAACAATAGTTTTTTCATCAAATTTTCTTTTAATTATTAAACATCTAGAACGGGATACAATTTACCGATTATTTGACAACGAAAAATACTAATCGATTTCGCCGTGACTGATCAACAATCAATTAATCGATTGATCGTGACAGCCCTATTGAGCATACTTAAATCTGACCTCGCTAAGGATGTTGTGTACCAAATATCAAAAGATTCTGATCAGTGGTTCGGGAGAGGAAATTTTTTTAAATATTTGCAAATATGCTGACTTAGATTTTTTGTGATGCCCCCTACAGAACACTGATGGCAACGTTTTTGGACCATCCCCCAAATAATACGTAGTTCCCTAGGTCCGTTACAACCAATGACTGTTCAGAGAAAGAATATAAAAATAATGAAGCCAAAAATTGAGAACGTATGCATAGACTGTCCATTGGAAATTCCATAACTGATACAAATAGCCCCAAAATTCTCATAAGCTCTATAAAGCAGAGCAAGAATTTTATAGCTGTTCAATAATGTGTCTGCCTAATAAGTATACATATGCACGCGAGCAACAGTATCCCACATTTACTCATCTGAATACAGCCTGTATCCACGTTATGACCGAGTGATAGAAATGTAACCAGGAAACGGAATGAATAATACAACATTAATGCAGCTAACCGAGTTATAACTCATATGTCGTAAGAAAAGGCCAGACTGAACGAAACTTTCCAAAATGGACTAATAGCCACATTTTGAGCTTGTCGTCCAGATAACTGACATGTCAGCCACACAGGTACACAAAGGATAGCAATTTATTGATAAGGAATCAGATGCTCGTATATGACTTATAAACGAACAACCACAGGAAACAAACCATCTAAATAGTGGATGTGCCCATGAGCTCGCCGTTAGAACACAACCCAGATACCAATCGAGGAGCCATGAAAGGCATGCATATACTTGAATGCATACGAGGCTTACAGGAAGAAAACTACGTCAAATAATTCCTATCGAATCCCCGTCACCCGCATTACTTGAATCGCTAGATAAGTATGGCCTCGCATTAGAATTAAGGCTATACTAGTGCTGCTATTCTCAATAAGAGTAATACAGTTAAAAAGCTTATAGACCAGGCAATCATAATAACAATAATCCGGTGCGACTCGTAACACTTTTGTGTTAGTTATCAAATAGTATAGGAACTGCAGGGCTCCCTCATGTTGTATGTATATCTCACTGACTCCTTAATGCCACTAAGGATGGAGAGGGACGTGATGACCAAATAATACACCATGTAGACATAATATCCAATCCCTAGAGTGGAAATATAATCCACAACAATAGATTGGATAGAAATGAAGAGGGAGACGAAAACAATGTTCCGATACCCGATCATAAAAACCTAGATGAACTCCTTACGTTCGGTCTGACATCAGGAAATATATTCCTGAGAAGGAGTTTAGCATATATTCCCCGAGAAGGAGTTTTAATAATATAGGCGTTTGAAGAAACGCTCATTAATCACCCCAGGTCAATATGGCATCATCAGTAAGTCTTAGCGCCTCAGATAACTAACACCACATCATACCGGTAGAAAGAGAATAACCTCCTCTAACATAACAGCATCATGTCTGATAGAATGAAAGTGTCAATGACACTGTAGCTTAACTTGTGTGTTGTGTTTGATGAAAAGGATAATGTTCAATGTTTATGAAAGGATTATGAAATAAGACAAGAATTGTGATAATTGGGAATATGTTCATTTCTGTTCCCTGTATGCTATGTTTATGATAAAAATAATATGAGGTGTACACTGTACTAAAGATCTGAGGGGTGGGTTAATATGACCTCACAGTTAATATATGTGGCCCTCACAGTTAACATATATCAACAAAATTACAAAGAAATTATTCCAAAATGAGTCATCCTATCAAGTTACATTAAAATCCCTTCATAAATATGGCCTGTAGACTGTGCTAAAGGTTTTCGGGCTTCAGGCCCCTGTAGCCATCAGTTTCCCAATTGCGTCCAAAGGGGACGTTCTCATCTAGACATTATATGAAATCAACCTACCAAGTTACAATGAAATCCCTCCATAAATACGACCTGTAGACTGTGCTAAAGGTTTTCAGGCTTCAGGCACCTGTAGACATCACAGTTGACCAACCACGACCAAAAGGGGATGTCATAATCTAGGCATTATATGGAGTCAACCTAACAAGTTACAATGAAATCCTTCCATAAATACGACCTACAGACATGCTAAAGGTTTTTGGGCTCGGGCAGCCATCAAGGCTGAATGATCGTGACCAAAAGGGGACGTTCTCATCTGGACACTATTTGGAGTCATCCTACCAAGCTACAATAAAATCCCTTCATAATTATGACCTGTAGACTGTTCTAAAGGTTTTCGGGCTTTGGGCCCCTGAAGCCGTCACAGTTGCCCACTCGTGTCCAAAACGGGACGTTCTCATCTAGACATTATATGAAGTCAACCTACCAAGTTACAATGAAATCCCTTCACAAATATGACCTTAGACTGTGCTAAAGGTTTTCGGGCTTCGGGCAGCCATCATGGTTGAATGATCGCAACCAAAGGGGACAATCTCATCTGGGCATCATCTGGAGTGATCCTGCGAAGTTACAATGAAATCCCTTCATAAATATGACCTGTAGACTGTGTTCAAGGTTTTCGGGCTTCGGGCACCTGTAGCCATCACAGTTGACCAATCACGACCAAAAGGGGATGTCATCATCTAGGCATTATATGGAGTCAACCTAACAATGTTACAATGAAATCCTTCTATAAATATAAACTTTTGCCTATGCTAAAGGTTTTTGGGCTCGCGCACACATCAAGGCTGAATGATCACGGCCAAAATGGGACGTTCTCATCTTGACCTTATTTGGAGTCAACCTACCAAGTTACAATGAAATCCCTTCATAAATATGACCTGTAGACAGTGCTAAAGGTTTTTGGGCTTCGGGCACCTTTAGCCGTCAAAGTTGCCCAAACATGTCCAAAAGGGGACGTTCTCATCTAGGCATTATATGAAGTCAACCTACCAAGTTACAATGAAATCCCTTCACAAATATGACTTGTAGACTGTGCTAAAGGTTTTCGGGCTTTGGGTTCGGGCAGCCATCATGGTTGAATAATCACAACCAAAGGGGACAATCTCATCTGGGCATCATCTGGAATGATCCTATGAAGTTACAATGAAATCCTTTCATAAATATGGCCTGTAGACTGTGCTCAAGGTTTTTGGGCTTCGGGCACTTGTAGCCAACACAGCTGACCAATTACGACCAAAAGGGGATGTCATCATCTAGGCATTATATGGAGTCAACCTAATAGGTTACAATGAAATCCTTCCATAAATATGACCTTTTACCTATGCTAAAAAAGGTTTTTGGGCTCGGGCACCCATCAAGGCTGAATGATCGCGATCAAAAGGGGACGTTCTCATCTAGACATTATTTGGAGTCATCCTACCAAGTTACAATGAAATCCCCTCATAAATATGACCTGTAGACTGTGCTAAAGGTTTTCGGGCTTCGGGCACGTTTAGCTGTCACAGTTGCCCAATCATGTCCAAAAGGGGACGTTCTCATCTAGACATTATATGAAGTTGACCTACCAAGTTACAATGAAATCCCTTCATAAATATGACCTGTAGACTGTGCTAAAGGTTTTCGGGCTTCGGGCTCGGGCAGCCATCATGGGTGAATGATCGCATGTTCTCATCTAGACATTATATGAAGTTAACCTACAAGTTACAATGAAATCCCTTCATAAATATGACCTGTAGACTGTGCTAAAGGTTTTCGGGCTTCGGGCTTGGGCAGCCATCATGGGTGAATGATCGCAACCATAGGGGACAATCTGATCTGAGCATCATCTGGAGTGATCCTAAGAAGTTACAATGAAATCCCTTCATAAATATGACCTGTAGACTGTGCTCAAGGTTTTCGGGCTTCGGGCACTTGTAGCCATCACAACTGACCAATCACGACCGAAAGGGGATGTCATCATCTAGGCATTATATGGAGTCAACCTAACAGGTTACAATGAAAACCTTCCATAAATATGACCTTTTGCCTATGCTAAAGGTTTTTGGGCTTGGGCACCCATCAAGGCTGCATGATCGCGATCAAAATGGGACGTTCTCATCTAGACATTACTTGGAGTCATCCTGCCAAGTTACAATGAAATCATTTCATAAATATGACCTCTAGACTGTGCTAAAGGTTTTCGGGCTTCTGGCTCCTGTAGCCGTCACAGTTGCCCAATCACGTCCAAAGGGGGACTTTCTCATCTAGACATTGTATGAAGTCAACCCACCAAGTTACAATGAAATTCCTCAATAAATATGACCTGTAGACTGTGCTAAAGGTTTTCGGGTTTTGGGCTCGGGCAGTCGTCACGGTTGGCAGATCATGCCCAAATGGGGAAATTCTCATCTAGACATCATAAGGAGTCATCCTACCAAGTTACGATGAAATCCCTCCACATTAAACATGACCTGCAGACTGTGCTAAAAGTTTTTGGGTTTCGGGCTTGGGCAGCCATCACGGTTGATAGATCATGCCCAAAAGGGGACCTTCTCGTCTAGGCACTATACAGAGGCATCCTACCAAGTTACAATGAAATCCCTTCATAAATACGACCTGTAGACTGTGCTAATGGTTTTTGGGTTTTGGACTCGGGCAGCCATACCGGTTGCCCGATAGTGACCAAAAGGGGACGTTCTCATCTAGACATGACCCCAAACCTGCATATGAAATTTCGTGACGATCAGACACGAACTGCGGGGTGTAGCCCGTGCTAAAGGAAATGTGAACAGACGTCACAGACGTCACAGACTCACAGACTAACAGACTCACAGACTTCCGCACGCGTGATGGCAATAGCTTATCTTGACTATGTCAAGTTAAGCTAACAATGAAACTAGGTGAAGCTGCTACAGGTCTTCCTATTTATGAAGACAATAAAAAGGCGGATAACTGTGGCCTTAGAAGCTCACTAAGGAGACTTACAACACCAACCATAGCTTATAAGTCTTCATCTCCGTGAAGACAGATATTTCAGAGTAAGTTGCGTCCTTGAAAAGTTGAAAGCTCACTGAACGAAGACTTACACCCATCGTCTCACAAGGTAGGAAATGACGAGCCGAAGTTTCTCGAATCAAAAACGCTCGACTCAGACTGCTGAGGGAAAGGAGAGGGTTCTAATTTACGTTGTTGTACGTAAATTTTGGGGATTGGGGGTTCAAAATTTGTCTGGCCCTTAATAATGTTGAGGTTGCACCAAATATAGAAATTTAGGGTAGGGCCAAAAATCTTGCCCCTCCCATTACAAAGGAAAATATTACTTCACGAACTTCACTTGAACAAACTTGATTCTTCACCTCAAAAGGAAGTTAAATACCAAATATCTAGTCATTGTACCCACTGGTTCATGAGAAGATTTTTCTATAATTTTGGGAGTATTTTCCACCGTCCCCTCCCTATGGAGCCTGGCAACTTTATTAGAACAAACTTGAACTGACATGTGATAAGGACCATGCATATCAAATTTGGTTCAATATGGCCCAGTGGTTTAGGTTGATAACAAAAAGTTCACGATGAATGGATGGATGCCGGATGATGGCCAGAAAGTGATCACTAAAGCTTCCCCTGACTTTCAGTCAGGTGAGCTAAAAATAAAATAAAAACCGTCCGTCCACATGCAAATTTACAAAAAATGAACTGAGAAACAAAAGATCTACTTTGTGGGGACTAATTTTCAATTAATAAAGATATACCAACCCATTTTCTTTCGTTTTTTTGCCCGTTCTGGCAGCAAAGAATTTTTCTCTATTTTTCCTTAATGTTTCCTCATCCAATCCACCATTCATTGTCATCGGTTCACTTTGTTGAAATGTCACAGATTTCTGTTCTTCCTTGACAATGTTTGCTGAAAGACAAAGTAATCTTTAGTGTAAGTCGTACCACCAATGATGCTGGCAGTATCATCTATACAGCCGAGTGATATTGCCTACAGTTCTGAGCAGTAGTGTTTATAGCGCTGACAGTATCACCTCTAGTGCTGGGCAGTATCACCTATAGCACAGAGCAGTATCACCTCAGTAGTGGCAGTATCATCTATGCAGCTGAGAGGTATCGCCAACAGTTCTGGGTAGTATTGTCTACAGTGCTCGCAGCATCACCTGCCATAGGGAGCCCAAATATGAACCCAGGGACTTGATTTGAACAAACTAGAATTCTGACACCCCCCCCCCCCCCCCACATCACTCCCCCCATTTAGATATGTTGTATGCCAAATACCAAAATATTCTAATTAATGGTTTTGGAGAAGATTTTTTTTCATTTTGGAACACAATTCATGGATGCTATCAGAGTTATGCCCCTTGTAGTGCCCCCTGTGGGCATGGTAACTTTATTTGGACAAACTTGAATTGAAATGTGATAAGGAGCATGCATATCAAATTTGGTATAATTTGACCCAGTGGTTTATAAGGAGAAGTCGATAATGTAAAGTTCACACCAAACAGTATACAGAAAGTGATCACTGAAGCTCTCCCTGACTTTCAGTCAAGTGAGCAAAAAAACAACAACCCTTTCTTGAGGTCTGGTTTATCAGTAAAATAAAATGGAGAAGAATAAAGTTAAAAAATTTATAGTAATTTATATATTTTTTATACTTACCAATGACCCAGACTTAGCTGGTGCTAACTCTAAAATATTTAGGGCCAAACGCAAATTTCCCCCCCCCCCCCCCCAATCCCCAAAATTTGAATCTAAAACCGAAAAATACATGTCCTATATGGTCCTCCATACTTTTACTCCACTGCGCATGCGCAGTGTCAAGGAGGTCTCGAAACTGCCGCCAAAAGTCATTTTGACAACCAGTGCCTGGTAAGCGTTATGTACGCAGCGGGGAGGCAAGAGTTCCCAACTCCTGGGAGGGCCATCCCCGTCTGGGTCATTGGTAAGTATAAAAAATATTTTAACATTTTTATACTGTACCAATGACCCAGACTTAGCTGAATAGTAAAAACGGTGGGGGCCAAGGACATCAGGAAAATCCAAAAGACTCAATTACCAATAACAGACCTATCCCCTCAATGGGAAAAGGAGAGATAGGCTACATGTATCTTTCTTATTAGTATCAAAAAAGAAAGACACAACACCATTCTGTAATTGAGCACAATAACATCAATGACCTCTATAAACATCTAGTATAACCCTATATACTAATATTTTTAAAAGGAAAGCCAATAAATACGGGAGTCTAGAGAAATGAGACTCTATATACTCATTTAAAAGTGTTCGAGGATTGTATATTAACACGCAGTTAATCACGTGATATATACGAATACTTCACACCAATCAATACTTTAAAAAATATTACACAATGAGTAAACATAGGCTTTACCCTTAAAATCATCTCGGAACCGACTCGGAATTACTGACTCTAAGGGAGGTATTCCCTTGCTTTACACTATAAAGCAGGTGACCTAAGGGAACACCCGCTCCCCCACCTCCCCTTGCCCTGGATCAAATACTCCAGAGCAAAGAGGGCAGCAGGACAGAGTCACTGCCAGAACCGAAGGCCTATACACATATAGTTGCCACTGTTTAGTAGACGACATTCTGAGTAAAAAATAACGGACCTAAACAATGAAGATTTGCAGAAAGGACTTAAAAATCATGAAAATGGAGGGCTAAGACCAATATGCAGCCCTCAATAGATCTGTAATAGCAACATTATTAGCGTAAGCCCATGATGTAGAAGAACTCTTACTTCATGAGCTTAAAACTAAAGCACAGACTGCTGAATGAAGATATAATCATAAGCAGAACTGATAGAAGATTGAATCCATCTGACCATAGAATGGACCGAAATGTGGAGGAAGCTTCCACTGCATGTCCTACAACAGACGCCTGAGTAAATTAATCCACAGTCTTTGTGGAGCTAGAGAAGCTACCAACAGAATTTGCATTGAAATAATTACATTTGAGCAATATCTGTTGAATCAACGGCGCTGGAAGATATGTATATCTTATTATTCCATCTCACAAGAACGATAGAGCGTTTAATGCAAACGCTCAAAGATCGAAACATTATTACACATACGACTGCAACTGATTGTTGAGATGTGTCACAAATAAGTCGATCATTGGCTGCTCTCCTTGGTAGCAATCTGATTGAAAACTCGTTTGTTGGAAGTCCATTCTGGTGGCAACAAACGGCCTCTCCGTGAAGGGAGTCTGCTAATACGTTCAGACGACCCGGAATATGACGGACCAGTAGGAGAACTTGATGTTCTAGTACCAACCAAAAGATTCAATCCATGAACATAAATAACAGGATGGAATGACAGCCTCATAATTCCGAAAATACGCTAATACCGTCGAGTTGTCGGACAGAATTAGCATATGAACATTCTGAATAACGTTCCTCCAATAACGTAGCGCAAGCCAAAATGACATCATTCTTGATGTTTGTGTGCTTGATAAGGAACTACGGAAACAAAAGACCCGGGCACTTTAATCCGTTGGGTTCAATGAAACTACCCAATCTGTTTGACTGGCATCCGTCAAAACTGAAAACTCGGATCCGGCAATTGCAGTGGAACTACTTGAGTTAAGTACTGAAAACTTGCCCAAGTCTGAATGTCTTATTCACTTGATTTGACAAGAAGATGTCCGTATCGAGCGAAAGAAACTTCACCCTCCAATTCTGAATTAAAAGAAATGTGGAGAGGACAAATGCGTAGCCGCCCCACTGGAATAAAATCACGGCAGATCCATACAACGTATCAGTCACATGAGATCTGTCGCTGAGACCTTATCTGAGCGAAGACAATAGCGAGTATAACGTCTGATTAATTTTGCTCTGGTTATCGGCAGACGAACGAGAATGTTATGCGTCTCGAAGCTCATCCCCCTGTGGGTAAATGACTTGGACGAAACCAGATCCGACTTCTCCTCGTTTACTTATGAAACCGAGATGTCGGATCAAAAGAAGCAGAATCTGCACATCGTTCTGAAGCGTTAACTCATTGCCATACCTCTGAAGAATGTCGTCCAGGAAGGCGACAATACCGCAGACGAATGAGCTCAGAAATGAGTCATTACCGAGTTCGTTATTCGAGTGAAAGCCCAGGAACTAGATTCAGACCGGAACACATTGGTCGGTGCTGAAACACAATTCCTATGATAAAGAAGCAAAGATACTTTCTGAATGCCTGATGTACCATGATGTGAAAGTGTGTAACTAGAAATCTATGCATGTAGCATACTCGTACACCTGAATACTCGCTCTGACTGATCGGATGGACTCCATATAGAAACTTAGAGCCACGATCAGCTTGTTATCCAGCTCAGATTATGAGTGGACGGAATGAGCTGTCTGGTTTTGGAACTAGAAAAGGATGGTTGTAGAAATCTTTAAATCCTGGATTTCTACAATCTCTATTCCAGAAGTGTCTGGACTTTTGATGGAAGCGAGCCTCTATTCTACTGACTGACGGAAGCTGAGTCCATCTTGGACTCTGAGTTAACAGAGGATTTCGTTTGAGGAACAATATAGTCCTTCCGAAAACACCCCTTGAATCCAAGGTATGTTCGTAATCTAATCTCAAATAATTGAGAAACTCGATAGTCTTCCGCTCACTAATACACGATAGAGGATAAAACCATTACCTCCTGGTCCTGCGAGGCTTGCAGAAGGAGAAGCCATGTCCTCTACGGCCCGCACCCCGCCTTGTCGACCTAGGGGCATCTGACTGGAATTACGGCCCCTATCTGAGTCGCTACTCTGACGGTCTCTAGAATAAGACCTAGAGGACGCATGGGCGACCAGGTCAGGACCTAGTATTGTTTATACTGTCGTCTATGTCAATTCCAACCACGGTGTTGGAAACCACAATATCGTCTAGCAGGGTCAGCTTAGACACATCACCGTACGCAGATCACCTTACCAGAACGTTATCATCCAAGACATCACGGTAACAATACCTAGTTCATGTTAACCTATGAGTCCTGTGGAGCCATGGTCCTATGTGAATATCCACTGGAAGCTCCCGGGACGTTCATTCCTGCATTTATATAATATGCGAACGTCCCAACTGGAAAGGTCTCGTATTCTTGACTAGCAGATGGAGTGACCTGGTCGACATGTATTCCTTGGTCAGCGAAGCAGGAGCACCAGGGACGTTCAATCCTGCATTTATATAATATGCGAACGTCCCCTGGAAATCTGTGGTCACATAGCCAAGGTGCAGTCGTGTGTGTTGACGAGGATGAGGAAGCCAATATAACAGCCACATAGGACTGTCATGCGACAGAGCGCCCCGAGCAGGAGGAGTGGACGTAAGCTCCGACAAAGCGAACAACATAAACAACATAGCGGTGCAGATGTTGATGTAAGAGAGAGGGGGCCTCTCTCGTTCGTGGTCTGGGGGACCTGGACGAGCCAGCTATCGGACTGACAGGCTTCCTCTGTACTATCCTCGGATCCGTCGTTGATGGGTGTGCACATCTGAAGTTTTATAGTGCTCGCATCACCCAATCTGCTTCCCTGGACCGCAATGGACTAACCCGGGTGCTGAGCCATTCTTTCCTGTGAATGGTCGCAACACCGGGCGGACTAGCAGCTGACAATGCCTTCGATAGAACTAGTTAACTCCCAGCAATTGTCGTAATACCTTGAGCACTTCCCGCTAGCCCTAATATAGCAACGACGGAGATACTTATTGAAGACATCACAGAAACATCACTCTGAGTTCTGAAAAAGAAACTGATAATATATAGTGACCCTACGGAGCGAGGACCGTAATGGCCCTCTCACCGCAACAAAATACTGTGACACACGTCTCCAACGCTGTCATATCAATCAACACACACAGAGCAAGAATTAATGCGACTACAATGACTATAAGAAACACAATGAACTTGTGAATTAGAGGAAGATATCCTCGTATTACGATTGAAGAATATTTTTTCAACCAGAAAAAATATACACCGTCATATTACTCACACTAACTCTTGAAATAAATATACATAATATATTATAATTCATTATAACATTTCAAAAGAAAATAATTTTCAAAAAAAAAATTTTGGAAAAAATTTTCAGAAGAGCCCAAGTTCCCAATGGGAACCCTGAGCCCAAAGGATCCCAAAAAAGCTTAAGTGTGGACAAAAATATTAATCATTTTGAAAAATTAATGTAACACTTACGGACAATATTAATGTATCTTGCTATGAACTAAATTAAGCAGAAGACAAGTAATCATTGTCAGAAGTAACAGTTGTCAACATAAGCAAAAGTGTCAACAAACCGGAAACATGACTCCAGGCACTGAAACAAACATGGCCCGAAATCAGTTTTTAAACACTATCTGATGCAAAACAGAGGCTTCCAGAGAAGAAACTTTAGAACATCAGATGGTAGATGCAGACCAAAACGCCTAAACAACACTGGGGTGAGGACGTAAACATGGGGAAAAAACAGAAAATAGGTAACATGTAACAATTTCGTAAAATAATTATAAGTTACAGCCCTGAACATTTGTTTCCACTGTTTTCTCCTCTCCACCTTCTATTTCCACCATATATCCACCATTTCTCTCATAAATATGTGTGGCATATCTGAAACTGAGATTTACAAGCACAAATAACAGTGAAGTGTAACTGTATTGAGGGCCAAACAAAGAATGACTTTTGGCGGCAGTTTCGAGACCTCCTTGACACTGCGCATGCGCAATGGAGTAAAAGTATGGAGGACCATATAGGACATGTATTTTTCTGTTTTAGATGCAAATTTTGGGAATTGGGGGTAAAATTTGCATTTGGCATTAAATATTTTAGAGTTGGCACCAGCTAAGTCTGGGTCATTGGTACAGTATAAACTGTATTGAGGGCCAAACAAAGAATGACTTTTGGCAGCAGTTTCGAGACCTCCTTGACACTGCGCATGCGCAGTGGAGTAAAAGTATGGAGGACCATATAGGACATGTATTTTTCGGTTTTAGATGCAAATTTTGGGGATTGGGGGTAAAATTTGCATTTGGCCCTAAATATTTTAGAGTTGGCACCAGCTAAGTCTGGGTCATTGGTACAGTATAAAAATATGGTGTTTCTAAAAGCTTTTAGTATTAATTTATCTATTTATTTATTGTGTTTACGATCACATATTTCTGCACAAAGGCTTATTTATAGTGACCTCAACATGGAGATAAAGTCAAGTTTAGTCAATCGTTTATACCCATGTTGTCCATTTTAGAAGACTTTCACCCCCCCAAGCACTGGTGACTAATTACCAGTAAAACAGAGCTTGTTTACCACAGTAAACAAGCACTGCTTCTCTTCCCGTGGGTCCCAAGGGGGAGAGCTTTTACTGATTGTCACTCTTAGTTCTCTTTATACCTTTTACAGGTTTATTTTCTTTTCCTTTTGCTGTTTTCTTATTACTTTTATTATCATCTTTCCGACTTTCAATCATGGAAGAAACAGTTTTCTTTGATTTTTGTGACTCGTCAAATGTCCGCATCATTCTGAAAATACAAAATAAACATGATCTATTTCCATTTCAAACTAAATTCAAATTGCTGGTAAGCATCAATTAACTGGTGCAGTGAGCCCACTTAATTGTATATCTCTTAATTGAATAACCCTGTTAACTGAATATAATTTACAAACACCAAACCCTTTATCATACTTTCAGTGCAAATTTGCCCTGTTAAATTCATATGGGTTATAGAGTAAACTCCTGTTAATTGAATAAAAAATCTTGCAATATGTCATGGAATTACACCCTGAAGATGACCAAATTCTCCTTGTTTATAGACATACTTGGCCTCAGTACATCCATTACAGGCATTTAATCGGTTATATCTTGTTTGACAGAGTTCCATGAGCTTTGTCAAACATGATATAATAGAATAAATGTTGTTTATTAATAGAATACAGCACAGTGACAAATCCCTCTTAATTGAATACTCCTGTTAACAGAATAATTTTCAATGACAAAGTGGCTATTCAATTAACAGAGTTCTACTGTACTGCGCTAAATTATTTTTAAAAGATGATTTGTAACACGCATATTTTTTTTTAAAGATACCAAGCCAACAACAAGGGGTGCCTTAGTTTAACAAGGTTTTGTTCATAAATAATTGTTTTGTAACAATTTACTAGAGAGTGCCCTCAGGCATTCACCAGTAAATACAGTACAGCCGCCGTGGACTGGTCACTTTCCATGGGTGGGCTATATTTCCACGGTCGCAATAATATTTGATTATAAACACTAATTATAGGAATATTCATCAAAAAATTAATTAATGAAGCACCGGGTACAACCCGGCGCGTCATTAATTAAAATTTTGCTAATGATTATTTTTATTACCTGGTAAACGCATGCATGGACATCATTGCCCACGCTTAGGAATATGACCATTCCACGGCAACTGTACTGTAGTTACAAAAAAAATTCATTTAACATTTTTCTTGATGTTGCCTGACATATAATAAGCTAATGTATACAGTGTAAAGCCACTATAGTGGCGTACAGCACTTTTCAATAGGGTGTGTGGTGGCTCAGTTGTCATGGCATTGAACTTCAAACTGAAAGGTCCACGGTTTCAATAGCTGTCAGGGGTAACTGTGTTGTGTCCTTGTGCAAGTCACTTAATTGCCTCTGTGGGTGAACAGTGGCAGTGTGTACTTGGATGTACTGCACATTGATGGTGCACTTGTCTTCAACCAATGCTAACACTGCTTGTGTGGAGTTAGTACATTGGGGAGTCTGACTTGTTGTGTCGATGGCTGTCAAAAGGTCATTGAGCCTCAATAAATAAATAAATAGCACTCTTCAATAGAGCCATGATAGTGGCAGCTAGCAATCAACCAGCTAAAGTGAAAAATATGAAACAAATGGTTCTCATCAGAGATGCTGGAATCGAGTTGTGGTGGCTCTGAAGAAATCTATGTTAGAACCTGAAATGTTTAAAACTAGAAGACAACTTAAGATGTATAGGACAAATTTGGTGAATAATGGATAATGATTGTTCAGGTTATCATGCAGACACTGCCCGCTAGTCAGAAATTCAAAGAAGTTGGAAAATCAAACAAGTAAACAATCTGAGAGGTTAAACTCCAGAATATAATGTGGACACAGCTGGTTTTTGAACTCATCCAAGACATTCTCTTGAGTAGAACCCACAGACCAAATCTGGTAAAAATTGAAGACTGTTTGTTCACTTTACCATGCTGACAAGCTGAGGTATGTCAAACATGACACAGTTGGTTAAACTGTCGTCCTACGAGTTCAAAATAGTCTCAGCGAAAAGATTTCCAGGTCAAAAAAGAACAATAGGCCCCATGAGGCCTGAGGCGCTCCCCTGACAATAGTTGTTTAAAGAAGGATTTAATTAGTAACTATAGCCAGTTAACACTACAGAGGATGAAATTATTTAGTTATTTATAACTCTGTTCTCCATGCCAGATGATGTTTTACCAGTACTGGGATTCTATCACAGAAATAGTGCCCCAAGTTCAAGTAATGGAAAACTTGGAAGTCCAAATATCAACCTAGGAACTTAATTTGAACAAACTTGAGTCTGAGCCCTTCCCTTCCAACACCGGGATGCTGTATACCAAATGTGAAAGCATTCTGACTGGTGGGTCTAAAGGAGAAGATTTTTAAAGAAATTTCCTTATATTGCACTAAGTTGAAATTCGGGCTACCATAGGGGACCCAAATATTAACCCAGGGACCCGATTTGATCAACCTTGAATCTCACCCCCTTAGAGATGTTGTATACTAAATACAAAAGCATTCTGACTGGTGGATCTGGAGAAGATGATTTTTAAAGAAATTCCCTCATATTGCACAATGTTAAAATTCACGTTCCCATAAAAAGCCCAAATAGTAACTCAGGGAATCGACTTGAACAAACTTGATTCTGGCTCACCTAGAAATGTTGTATACCAAATGTTAAAACATTCTAAGAGATGGTTCTGGAGACAACTTTTAAAGAAAAAAAAATCTTGTAACCTGTTGAGAAATTATCCTGACTCTGCCCAGTTTTCCTTTGTTTATAGACCTATTTGGCCTCAGTTCGTCCAATACAGGCATTTAATATATTATATCTCATTTGACAGGGCTCATGGAGCTCTGTCAAACAAGATATAATAGAATAAATGCTAAGTTTATCTCTAGAATACAGGAAAGTGACACAATCCCTCTTAGTTGAATACTCCTGTCAATTGAATATTTTTCATTTGCAAAGTGGCTATTCAATTAACAGGGTTCCACTGTACTTCACTAATTTTGCCGAGCATTCGGTGCACAATATATAATCCTAAACAAGTGCAACGTCAAGGGTGGCAATGCCCCTGCCTCCACTGCCAGAGTTTCTCGTCATTTATCTCTGTTGATATTGAA
This sequence comes from Pictodentalium vernedei, assembly GCA_031216915.1. Taxonomy (NCBI): domain Eukaryota; kingdom Metazoa; phylum Mollusca; class Scaphopoda; order Dentaliida; family Dentaliidae; genus Pictodentalium; species Pictodentalium vernedei. Next base: position 11,873,254 of record CM062288.1, on the reverse strand, counting down.
TTGATAAATATCTTATCTCCATTAAACCATAGAACCACCACAGCAGGCCACCAAATGTGTCTATGGAACACTAATACCCCTGCATTATGGTAAACTATATTCAGTGGTTTATTAAGTCCAAAGAGGGGCTATAACTAAGATAAAAAAAAATTATCGCACCACACTAAAAATCAAACCCGTCTAGTATATTGTGTACAGAAAGCTATATTCCAAGTTTGATTGAAATCAGACACCTACAACTCAAGTTACCATCCATAACTAATATCGACATGTGTTCTTAGCTGGAAAAGGGCCATAACTCTGCCAAAAATATCGAACCAAGCCCACTATCAATCCCAACCTGTATTATGTGGTTATAAACCTACATATAAACTTTTGCTACATTTCGTTCAGTCTAACTAAAGTTATTGTCCGGAAACCAAAATCAACAAATCTTCTAAGTTGGAAAAGAGCCATAACTCTGTCAAAAAATATCTGACCAAGCCCACTATCAATCCAAACATGTGTTATGTGGTTATAAACGTATGGAAAAAATTTTGTTTCATTTCGTTCAGTCAAACTAAGTTATCGGCGACTTATCGCCTGGAAACCATATTCGGGACATACGTATAGACAGACGTATGTGCATACGGACAGACAAGGGTAATTCTTAACGCACTTCACCAAAATTGGTGGGGACATAAAAACATTTATAAACTGTACCTGGTTGCAGAAGCCTTTTTCTTGCCTTCTTCCTCAGCGACTCGCAACATTTCAGAGAAAGTGTCTTTAAAATTAAAATTTCCATGGAAATTTTCTGCCAGAAGATCATCCTTGTACTTATCTCTGAATTCCAACTGTATATCCGTTAAAAACTTGTCTACATATGATAACTGAAGTATTTTTTGATAAGCAACCTGAAATGAAAAAGATTTAACCCTTTACCTAACATGAAAAGCAGCTGACTCTTGCAAACAAAATACTTGAATAACTAATTTTTTTGTTTCAAAAACATAGGTTATGACCCCTCATTGGAATGAGCTCCATGAGCTCATTTCAAAGAGGGGTGATAACCTATGTTTTTTAGACAAAAAATGAAAACAAGAGGCCCCAAGGGGCCTTAATCGCTCACCAGCCAAAGTGGTTCAAAGAAGCGTTTGGGGTTACATTCAGTTACACATTGCTCATCAACACTACAAAGGAATGAAGACATGCAAAGGCAAATTTTGTGGAAATGGATTTGGACAAACCTGAACCTAACATGCTGCCCCTGCCCCCCCCCCCCCCCAACCCTGCCCATAGAGAGCCCAAATAATAAGCCAGGGACTCAAATTGAACAAATTTGAATCTGATCCCTCGAGATGTTACAAATGTATATACCAAATATGAAAGAATTCTGACTGGTGGATCTGAACACGGTTTTTAAAAAAATGTCCTCACATTGCATTAAATTAAACTTTGGGCCCAAATAGGGAGCCAAAATATTAGCCCAGGGACCCGATTTGAACAAACTTGAATCTGACCCACCTAGAGATGTTGTATACCAAATATGAAAGGATTCTGATTGCTGGATCTGATGGATCTGAAGAAGAAGACTTTTAAAAGAAATTTCCTCATACTGCACTAAGTTAAAATTCGGGCTCCCATAGGAAGCCAAATATCAACCCATAGACCAGATTTGAACAAATTTGAATCAGACCCTCCTAGAAATGTTGTATACCAAATATGAAAACATTCTGACTACAGGGTCTAAAGAAGAGGATTTTAAAAACAAATTCCCTATATTGCACTAAGTTGATATTCAGGCTCCCATAGGGAGCCCAAACATCTACCCAGGTAAGCAATTTGAACAAACCTGAAACTGACCCACCTAAAGATGTTGTATACCAAATATAAATGCATTCTGATTGGTGGATCTGAAGAAGAAGATTTTTGAAGAAAGTTCCTCATATTTCACTAAGTTAAACTTTGGGCTCCAATAGAGAGCCCAAATACTCACTCAGGGACCCGATTTGTACAAGCTTGAATCTGACCCCCCTATAGATGTTGTATACCAAATATGAAAGCATTCTGACTGGTGGATCTGAAGAAGAAGATTTTTTAAAGAAATTTCCTCATATTTCAGCAAGTTAAAATTCAGGCTCTCATAGGGACCCCAATTATAAACCCAGGGACTAAAACTTGAATCTGACCCCAATAGAGATGTTATATACCAAATATCAAAAGATTCCAAATGATGGTTCGAGAGCCCAAATACTAACTCCGGGAACTGATTTGTACAAACTTGAATCTGATCCCCCTATAGATGTTGTATACCAAATATGAAAGGATTCTGACTGGTGGATCTGAAGAAGAAGATTTTTAAAGAAATTTTCTCATATTTCACTAAGTTAAACCATGGGCTCCAATAGAGAGCCCAAATACTCACCCAGGGACACGATTTGTACAAGCTTTAATTTGCCCCCCCCCCCCCCCCCCACCCCCCGCCCCAAAGATGTTGTATACCAAATATGAAAGCATTCTGACTGGTGGATCTGAAGAAGAAGATTTGTAAAGAAATTTCCTCATATTTCACAAAGTTAAAATTCAGGCTCTCATAGGGAGCCCAAATATAAACCCAGGGACTCGATTTGAACTAACTTGATTCTGACCCCCCTATAGATGTTGTATACCAAACATGAAAGGATTCTGACTGGTGGAGCTGAAGAAGAAGATTTTCAAAGAAATTTCCTCAAATTGTACAAAGTTAAACTTTGGGCTTCAATAGAGAGCCCAAATACTAACTCAGGGAACTGATTTGTACAAACTTGAATCCGATCCCCCTATAGATGTTGTATACCAAATATGAAAAGATTCTGACTGGTGGATCTGAAGAAGATTTTAAAAGAAATTTCCTCAAATTGCACAAAGTTCACGACGGACGATGACGGACGGCAAGTGATAAATTAAGCTCTCTTCGGTGAGCTAAAAATAATGAAAATTAGTTGACGATGTTTGTGAATAGCGCTGGCCGGTTTTGGCCGTTACGTTGGGTAAAGGGGTAAGCAAAGCTATTGGCAATTTGCAGAATGCAATTCATATTCCTGATGCAATGATGCCTGAAAAACAGAGCTGAAGTAGTAAAGGGTGCTTGACTGCTGAACCAGTAAGGAGGAGCTTAGTTATTAGCAAAAACTGTAGTGAAAGAAAGGATTCCATGTTATAATAACAGAAATGTGTTAAGATTGCGTGTTCAGATAGATGGACAGACAGAAATTTTAATGTTCAAAAGGTCACCAAGCAGACACGTTAAGCTTTCTGTTAAAAAAATGTGACCTCCAACAGGCTCTTATTAAATGCAAACAATGGACCAAATTCAAAGCCATAAAAAGAGAACCTCTAAAATACAATTAAAATTGCTGTCATATGGTCATCTTAATATTTTCTTTGAAAAAACAGGGCGTAAAATTCATGCAAGATTCAATCAGAATCGATTCTTGCAAATTACTCTTGCAAGGAAAACCAGGGGTCCACTTGGGGGTACAAAGGGGTAAATATTCGTAAGATTTTTCCCAATGTGGTGTCCAAATTCTCCAATTGTCATCACATATTGTCACGTTATAAACACCAGTTGTTACTCCTGTTGCAATAAGGATTAAATATGAGCACAGTTAATATTGTGTGAAGAGCATTTAAAAGTAGTGCTGGGCACTATTAACCAAAATAATAATTGTGGTTTGGGGGAAAGAACATCATGATATGATATGATCATAATATTGTTCTCTTGTGAAGGCTGTGTTTATTCTGGTAAATAGTGTTAAACTGTTTAGTGTAGGAAAGCAATAGACTCAGCTGTATTAACCAGAAATATACTGAGCAAATATACCTCGACGAGGCCCCTGAGAGGAGGAACCACCCCCACGGGAAGCAACAAAGTCCTGAGACTTTCCTCCCTGAGGCTGCCAGCGAGCCTGGCCGCGTTGGCACTTCTGTGCAGAAGGAGCAGACAGAGTCGAAAGCGTAGCCGACGTGGCATACACAGCAGGACGCTTGGCGGGTCTGGAACGACCACCACCCGCAGCAGCAGGTTGGTCCAGCTGTCGTAGCAAAAGAAGGTCCTTCGAATGACGAAAAACCTCCCCACAGGCAGCTTCCATGGAACCATGGAACAACTGAGCGCCAACCAAAGAAGCAGACCTCAGAACGTACAGCACGCTGCTCAGAAGGAGGGGATGGAGAAGAATCCAACACCGCATCCTGGCATGCCAGCTCCAAATTAGCCGTGTTACAGGCGTGAGCGTGTGTCAAGTTCATAAGAGCCTGTGACAAAACGCGAAAAGGTGCCTGAGCATCATCAAACTCCCCTGGTGGAAAATATTCAGCCAGGGCAGCAACGACATGGTCCGCGAGAGATAACATACCCAACATCTCTCGGGACAGGCTCACCAGAGGTTCAACTACCGACATCGGGAGAACTGCCGACTTAGGCTTAGTCAACCCGAGGGAAGAAGAATCCTCATCCACAGTAGTCATCCCTTGGAAGACTGGTGGACAGATGGAATTGTAAACACGAAACCGCGATGGAGGAAGAAAGATATCAGCTCGTGAAAAGAAAGGACCCTTGAGGGTCTTAGAATGCATTTTGGCATCCAAGCCCTGGAAGGACTCAACAACCTGAGCCTATTGCAGAGGACGCAAAGCCCCAGATCTAGAAGGTTCAACAGGGTTACGACGCTCCACAGAGGACTGCAGCAGGGCGGTCACTTATGGCTGGTCTGAAGGTTGAATGTCTGGCAATAAGCCAAAGACAAAATCCAAAGCCTGCCCCAAGACTGACGAGGGGTGCCCATCGCCTTCAAGAAAATCGTCATCCTCTGTAGCAGAAGAGATGTAGCCCAACTCCGGCTGACCAGTAGATACCTCCTGTGAATACTATGCAGTATCCAAAGGGCCAGATGAGGCATCTCGGCGACCGACCAAAGGAGGTTGTGCCACAGGAGGCACAGGGAAGCCAACTTGAGGGTTGCTAGAAAGCAACAGGGTGAGTGCCAAAACGGCCTGACGTAGGTCACTCTGAGAATCCGTCGCAGCAGCATCGCCTGACGGAGTGTCTTCCCAATGGACCCTTCTGGTAGAAGAACCCAAATCCTCAGAAGGGACCGACGACGAACGTCGATCGGCAGACAGAATAGGGAGACGGTGAGAAGACACCTGAGGATAGTTCCAACTGTGGTGCCCGGGGGCAGTCACTGACCTCTGTGGAACAGAAGGCCCTGCCTGCAAATCCTCTAAAGAGACTGATGGCGTATGCCGATCGGTAGCTGGACCTGGAACACGATGAGAAGACACCGGAAGATTGTCCAGAGAATGACAGGAACCTGCCATTGGCCTCTGTGCGGCAGAAGGCCCCAACTGCCCATCCTCTGAGACCGACAGCAAGCATCGATCAACAGCCAGACTCGGAACACAGTGAGGAATCACCAGAGGAAGTTTCCAAGAGTGACAACTAACCGGAGCTGTCACTGACCTCTGCCGAACAGCAGGTCCTGGATGCCAATGTCCCAGCCCCATACTGCTAGTCGGCACACTAGCAGGGGAAGGAGGAATAATAAATGATTCGCTCGAAAGGTGAGGCATCGCTGCCGAACCGACCGAACAGCTCAATCAACCAGGAGCAAACCTAGCCAGAGGAGACGGAGCAGACAGCAAACCCACATAGCTTTGCCACGAAGCCAGGGGAGGCCGAGAGCTCATAGACACACCAGCAGATAGTCTCAGACCCCCGAGACTGTATACCATCCCCCGAAGAGATGGAAGAGCCACCATCATACAGAATAGGATCTGTAGTAACAACTTCCTCAGCAACTATCGGCGGTGTAGGAGGCAAATCGGAGAGTTTCACCGAGCTGACCCCGGAAAAGCTCTCAACGAAAACTGACGCCTCAAGAGTGACATCAGAAGACAAAGAGACCACGATCTGCACTTCAGTGCACTAGCACCATCACAATTGCAAAAGGAACTTGCCACAGAAAAAGACAGATCAGCATCCTGTGTGACAGAGTCACCACGTGCACTCACAGAAATGTCTGATAAGGCACAGCTACCCTTACCCAGAGAAAGAGGGGTTCTGGCTCTAGACAGAACCACCTTGACAGATGCCCAGAATTTTGAGGGCCAAACCCCACAAATACCACATGCTTGGGCCTGTGTACAATTGTTGTAAGTGACACATGTAGAATGAGAGTCGTCCACGTTTCACTTGCAAGCAAGAGGAACAAGGAATAGTATAGGCATAATATGATAAATGAAATCAAGCTTCCCGCCGATGGAAAACAGAACAATGGTTGTGTTCACACGCGGGGGAAAAACAAGACAATGTGTGAAAAAGCAAGCAAAAATTATCAAAAATATCATCAAATAGTGAATAATTTAGAAGCATGAAAAGGATACAATCCACTTGCACATAATCAGACAAGATAGCACCATACAAATAAGTTGTTCACGAAGATACCAGCTAAATAATAGCACAAGTCACAAAATTTCCGACCAGCACAATGGCGGAAATAAAAGGAATTGACGTCACGGTTGTTGCGCATGCGCTCGGTAAACGCAAGAGGTGTGCAGAGAGAGTACCTGTAATTTCGAGCGCCGGTCTCGCTCGACCCTTTTTCATTCTTTTTCATGCTTTTGCACTCTATTACTTTTCCAACTTGTTTGGGAAAGTTTCTTAAGCTTGAGTTAGTTCCGAAGTAGGGCTTGCACTTACGTTACAGCCCATTGTAAAGAATTGTGAGTAGGTTGAAATGAAATAAGAAACTACCTAAATATGAGGACGTTGATAATGTAAACAACGTCAATGTAAACAAGACATCGGGCACACAAAAAGGCCCAAAATCAGAACCAATTGAAATGCTATCAAATGGAAAGCTAGATCTTCATATGAAGAGAAAACGATACATTGGATAGAAGATGCAAGACTAAACGGCCTAACATCGCTAGGGTGTGGACGTAACCCTGGGGAAGAAACAGAATAATATTCTGTAATAAATGTTAAACTCCCAAGAAATTTAATAAAAAATTTCAATACAAAACAGCCAAAATCTTAAGAGTTTAACAGGAAGGGTTCATGGAAGGATAGCGAAGGAATACTTAACAAACAGTGGAATAATCATTTTTAAAAATTATGACGTCAGGCATATATATATGTTCCGAAATTGGGAAACATAAAATAATTTTATAAATATTATAAGGTCACAGCTCTGAACGTCCAAAACCAACATTGAACACTTCCTTCATCCAATAATAGACTTTTATTACATGCCCATGCAGTCTCTCTTATGCAATACGGCTGTGCAATACGGAATTCTGTATTGCACACCAACCTGTTCCAACCGGGACTTTTTTTATGCAATGCGACTGCATAAAGTGCATGGTGTTTACCACCGTTGATAGAAAAGAAAATTAGGTCAGTAGGTGCCTGGGTCATGTAATAAATACAAAACCACATGTATGTTTCAATGAGTCATTTTGTATTCAATTCGTCAGATGTGCGTAAAAAGAAAACGTCTCGACCTTCGGTCTCGACGTTTTCTTCCTACGCACATCTGACTCATTGAATACAAAACGACTCATTGAAACATACATGTAGTTTTGTCTATGTATCCACCAATTCTTGCATTGATTTGTGTCCAGCACCCTCAAAAAAGGAGATTTTAAAGCACAGATGTCATTTCATTGTTGATGACTTTTTTTTGTTTAATACGAAAATAAGCCATAAAATTATCATGGGCTTACTGGCTGTCATCTGAATCTGGGATACAAGTAAATTAGTCTTTGTCAATTTAATTCCTGTAAAAACATGGTCAACCTCTCTTGACTGATAAGCGTTCAATTACTGAGCCAGTCAATTGTCACATTGTGTTAATTGCGTATGTGTGGCTTCATGAAAAACAGTGGCAAACAAAACTTTTTTATCAAAATGTGTGTCCAGTTGATGGAATTCTGAGGACCTGGTTACACAAAGAACCAGTAGTAGCTCCTCCCCTTCTCCTATCTTCCAGCAGTAAACTTCCTCAGATGACAATGTCAAATGTCATCTGTCACATGTCAGGCCAGTCGGTCTGTTGATATTAAGCACGCCTCCAAGACTTGATCACCCTTCAATTTCATGATAGTCTGCAGGTGTCAATCACCAGCCGACAATGTTTTCTCCCAGTGATGACGTCACATGTCTGTCATATTTGACAACAATTGTGAATATGTGTGATTTGAAACATTTTTGTGTCAGATTGCTAACAAACAACAAATTAATGAACTTCAAAATTCTTTTACATCCAAAGTAAACTCAAAACTTAAAATGTACCAAATTACATGAGTTGTTTTTCACCTGGGACCTTGTACATAACATTTATCAAGCACTTTCAGAAAAGTAAGGAGGTTCATGTATTTCAGTTTTATTTTCAATCTGAACTGTTTCACGGTATACGCGGTATTGTTTTCAATACCGTCAATGGTACTAAAATCCGAATACCATGCAGCCCTAACATCTTGTGCATTGAAATCCCTTCGTGGGTATCATCTGCTACAACATCATTCACTACTATTAGCTTATACTGTGGCAAACCATATCATGTGACCTCTTATTGGAAAAAGCTTGATTAGATCGTGCCAATGAGGGGGTCACACGATATGCTTTCGTTGAATTTTTTTTTTAATTGAAAAGTAATATTTGAAATAATAAATTTTGGATATTGTAGGTGCTGCATACTGGGTAACGGGTTAATAAAGATATTTTTTTCAATGCTTCAAATAATGTGGAGCAGATGTCAATACAGATATCTGTTAACCCTTTACCCAATGAATCGCCCACATCCGCCAACATAATATGCAAATTCAGCAGCTGAAAAAATATTATTTTTCGAAAAATTTCAACAAAACCATATCATGTGACCCCTCTTTGGAACGAGCTCGTTCCAAAGAGGGGTCACATGATATGGTTTTGTTGAAATTTTTTGAAAAAAATTTAAAAAATTATATTTACAATAATAAATTTTGAAATCGTCATCGTTGGGTAAAGGGTTAAAGCTAGATGTGTCTAAACATCAATATAGATACATACCACAAACACAAGTTTGAATTCATTATCTAGTTTATACTTCAATGATAAGGCATCATGGTTAAAGCAGTTATTTCCAGATCTTTCCTGAAAGAGTAATAGACAAAATTATAATTACAAAAGTCTATCCAATCTGAAAGTGTCACAGTTCAATGAGAGTACTCTTAAATTCCAAACAAAAGTACAGTACGGCCATTGTGGACCGATCACTTTCCATGCGTGAACAATATTCAGGCCTTTAAATTCATTTATTTTGGGAACACGCTTTTGCCCTAATTTGGGCACATTAAAACCAGAAATAAGAGCCTCATCCTGTTATGTTTTATTGCCATTACTTGCTTTGTGTTTCTATGGTCATATTATGATGGAAATTATTCTCAAATATAGAAGAGGCACAGAGAAATTATATATTTTTCTTGATATCTTCCCACCTCCTCCAATTTGGGCACATTATAGGCCTGCCAGGGACCGATCAGGACTATTTAAAATACGCTCTAGCCTTGGAGCCTATTTTTTCAATTCATGCGCCAGATTTCAATTTACGGAGTCACACTGCTGTTTGTAACACACACTGCAAGTATGTAATAGCTCTCATCATTTTCATTTAGAACACTATAGCAAACATTAATCTTCACTGTGGTTTCTGATCAAGTCTTGGCTGCCTATTTAGGCAGCCAAGACTTGATCAGAAACCACAGTGAAGATTAATGCTTGGTAATTAAGACTTGAAGTATTAACTTAAGCACTCTACAACAATGATAAATAATAATCATATATATAATACATGTAAGAGTGTCTCTCTCGATTATCCATCGAAAGAATATCAAAATATGATCTGAGAAGTTACGCGCCAACTGAGAAGTCTATTTCTGAGATTTAAGAGCCAGGTCCTGATGTTTCAGAACCAAATACGCACTGGCGCATACCCAGGTCGGTCCCTGCCTGCAATATTTCCACAGATGCAATAATACATGTATTCCAAACACTAATTATAGGAATAAACGTCAAAAAATTAATCAATGAAGCACCAGGTATTACCCGGTGCTTCATTAATTAAAATTCTGCTGCTGACGATTCTTTTAACCTGGTAAACGCATGCATGGACATCACTTCCCATGCGTGTGTTACGACCAGTCCACGGCGACTATACTGTACACAGTAGAACATAAGTATGGGGTGAAAAGAATGAACTATATAAACTATATAACAGTACAGAGAGGAATAAAAGTAAAGGGCAGAATACATAATCTTTTCTCTCGACCAGCTGTTGTGACAAACAAAAATGTTCCAAACTCTAACAATAGATTGTAGTACCGAATTCTCTGGGGTTCGAAAATTTTTCACTCCACTAAAGAAAAGATGTCATGGTCTCATAATTGTACACCTTTTAAAGTTTTTTTTTTTATCAAATGGATTTAACTGTTATGAAAACTAGTGACTGGACTACAATGGGATTGCAGATAATTATATTCCTACAGTTATTTATGAAACAACATTTAAATTTTAATGTTTCAAGGTAAACGCAAGGAAATCTCCTATTTTCGTTTTCACTTTTTCAGAAGCTGAAAAATCAATACCGTCTGTGACGGTATACCGGTAATAAAAACAAGAGGCCCCACAGGACCTGAAGCGCTCATCTTGTACAGAACACAATTTAAACAGAGTCCAAGGATGAGTCTACATTAAGCAAGCCATCTCCATAGGCTACACAGTCAATCCTTGAGTCCCTCAGGAGTGACAAAAATAATCTGGGCATCATGCCTTTTCTTCAGTTGATCCTAAGTAAAATGTAGAGCTCCCCTATAAAGCCCCTTGATACAACCTATGTGGATTAATCTTAGTACCTCTAGAGGGTACTGAATACAAAATTTTTAATTCATCAGCAAAATGGCCAATTCCGGCTCCCATAGAGAGCCCAAATATTAACCCAGACTCTTGATTTGAACACAGTTAAATCTGACTTCCCTAGAGATGTTGTGTACCGAATATGAAAGCATTCTGACTGTTGGATCTGAAGAAGAGAAACTGTAAAGAAATTTCTTTGAATTGCACTAAGTTCAAATTTGGGCTACCATAGTGAGCCCAAATATTAACCTATGGATCCGATTTGAACAAACTTGAATCTGACCCCCCTAGAGATGTTGTATACCAAATGTGAAAGCATTCTGACAAGTGAATCTGAAGAAGAAGATTTTTGAAGAAATTCCCTCATATTGTACTATACTAAGTTAAATTTCATGTTCCCATATGGAGCCCAAATATTAACCTAGGCACTTGAATTGAACAACCTGGAATCTGACCCCCCTAGAGATGTTGTATACCAGATATAAAAGCATTCCGACTGGTGGATATGAAGAAGAAGATTTTTAAAGAAATTTCCTCATATTGCACTAAGCAAAAATGTGGGCTACCGTAGTGAGCCCAAATATATACCTAGGGATCTGATTTGAACAAACTTGAATCTGACCCCCATAGAGATGTTGCATACCAAATATCAAAGCATTCTGACTGATGGATCTGAAGAAGATTTTTTTAAATTACCCTCCATATTGAACAAAGATAAAATTTGGGCTTCCGTAGGAAGCCCAAATATTAACCTAGGGACTTGGTTTGAACAATCTAGAATCTGACCCTCATAACAATGATGTATACCAAATATTAAAAGATTCTGACTGGTGGTTCTGAAGAAGAAGATTTTTAAAGAATATTCCCCATATTACCCTATGTTAAAACTTCGGGCTCCTGTAGAGAGCCCAAATATGAACCAATGAGCTTTATTTCAACAAACTTTTATCTGACCCCCCTATGAATGATGTATACCAAATATCAAAAGATTCTGGTGATTGGTTCTGGAGAAAAGATTTTTAAAAATGTTTGCAAATATGCTGACTCAGCATTTTTTCGATGCCCATTACAGAACACCCTAACATAACCGATGGCAATTTTTTTTTACCATTCAATTCTACTGGTCATAAGGATACTTCATACCAAATAAAAGCTCTCTGTTCCGTGGGGTTTGGGAAATATGGGCGTTTGAAAATATTTCTATTTTTAGCTCCCAGGGTTCCCATGGGGATGCGGGAATTTTTTTTTTTCTGCATGGGTCAAGTACGTATGACCCAATACTACCACAAACCAAATTTGGTTCACACCAGACCATAGGCTCAGAAAATAGAAATTTTGTGCGGGGCCAGAAATCTTATCCCTCCCATTACAAAGCCAAATATTACTTCACGAACTTCGTTTGAACAAACTTGATTCTACACCTCATATGGAAGCTCCATAGCAAATACCAAGTCATTGTACACACTGGTTCTTGAGAAGAAGATTTTTAAAATATTTTGGAGCATTTTCCCCCACTCCCTCCCTATGGGGCTGGGCATGCTGAGTTGAACAAAAATGAAATGCCCCTTTGGGACCATCACTCACACAAACTTTCACTTGAATTGGCCCAGTGGCTTTGGAGGAGAAGACCAAAACATGGTGTTGACGGACGACGGACGGAGAGCGATGAGATTAGCTCAGCTTGACTTTGTCAAGATGAGCTAAAAAGTGTTCGTTGTTCAACTGGTAACGATATTAATACTGGTATACCGAAATACTGTGAAGCCCTATGGATATCTTCCAAGCCAGCGAGTTATGCACCTTGTCCCTCTTTTAATGCTTAATCATGGAAAAAATACATAATTTGTCAAAAAAGCTTCAAATACACCATTTTAATGATCTTTGGCACATGTCGTACACCTGTGTTTTTAGTGTGTCCCTCTGTAGGTGAAGTTTGGACTAATTTTGGTAAACATGAAGAATAGCGGACCCAACAAATTCTACAAAAATTACCAACTTTTCATGGTTTCCCTAGTGTTTTTTCTTTACATATTCATAAATGTTGGGGAATAAAAATCACCTTTTAGCTTGTTTTTACTAGTTTTTAACTTCTGAGACGAAGCAATTCAACTTGCGCCAACCATCTTTTCTATCAAAAATGTATGTTCGATTTTGAAGCGCACTTGTTCTGCACTGGTACCACAAGAAGAAGTCGGTAAGTACAGTGGTTTTTTCACTTCTTTCATTATTAAGGTAAGTTATTATGTAACAAAGAGGATGGCGCTCGACGGGTTAGGGTCAGTCTAGCAAGGGTTCGGGTTAGCTAACCCGAACCCTTCCTACACTGACCCCAATCTGTTGAACACGGTGCGATTTTCTGAACTGATGTGATACTGAATTCTCCACAAATGGGAGGAGACGCCCACTGTGACGTCACATCTTTGACAGTTTCCACTGAAAGAACGCCGCCGTTGATAAACACGATCAGGCGACTTTTCCGTGCCTCTCTTACGGGAAGGAAAAACTTGGTAATTGGTAAATAATGTCTAAATGTATTAAAAACTCAGGGTTTTTGGTACATATGTGAAGAAAAAACATTAAAGAATGTAGGGAAATCATGAAAGGTTTGGTAATTTTTGCATAATTTGTTGGGTCCGCTATTCCTCATGTTTACCCTAATTTTTACTAGGACCAACTGACCAGGCCCAAATCCAAAACTCTTGAAAAATCCCCCCCCCCCAAACTTTTTTTTATTTCAAGAAAAACACCAGACAACTAAAATTCCGTTTCTTGAAAAAATAGTAGGCATATATTTTGTAAATTGTATTTCAAACTTCTTTGAAATTCTAGAACCGATTTCATTTCACGAACACAAGTGATGATGAGTTAATAACATGTCAGATTAGTTTATGCACGTCGAAAATAGGTGATGTTTTCAAACCAAGGTGACAGATTTCTACTAATATTTCCAGTTATTCTAACCTGAAGAATAACACTTTTTATTAAGGCATTCACAGATGGTGTGAAGAGTTGGGATGTGCCTTGAAAACACCATAAAACGATTCCTCCTTTGCTGAAGATCGCGAAAAAATCTAACATCTTGAAACAAAATTCTTTTCCACGTTTATTGCACAGGATGTTGTCAGACAAAATGCTTCCGGGTTTTTCCGATACGTCAGAAAAATGTTCGTCAATGTTCGGCTTTCAATGGTGATTTCCCACGGAATGAACTGGAAGGATGGATAATTGGTTTGTTGTGTTTTCACTTGGACTCATGCCAAAATACGTGAGCCAGTGCTTTATCACGCGTAATTTGGATTTATTTATCCGCATTAAAATAAAGTATATCGTCCAATCAATCTTATTATGATCGATAGAGTCGATAGGAATGAATAAATTAATTGATGTTTCTAAACTGTGAAGAAGGAAGCAGTAAAAAGGAAAATCATTATGTATTTTATTTTGAATGTTTTGTAAAAATAAAATTAAAGTATGTATTTATACGCCCAGAAAGCGACGACAAGAAGAAGCCATTTTGTCACATGTTCATTTTTCTATCTCACATGACCATTTGTTTGGCCCCGTGATCAACCTTGCTTTATTTTCCTGGCAAATTCAAATCAAGATCAAAGCGACACATGGATATGCTTGACCCTGCCTTAGACGAAAGGTTTGTGTGAAATAAAAGAAATTTGTATGTAAAATGCGTCTTTAGTTCCATTACTGCTCACATTCTTTTCCAAGAAGATAAATAAAATAAGCTTATTGCCAATATTGGCATTGAACAAGTGGTAGAAAAAAATAAGGGTAAAGGCCAAGAATAGAGGACCGCGCGTTTTTTAAGATATTAAAACATTTTTTACAACTCTTTTGAAGTTTCTTATCATTCTAAGACATGTTTTACACAAAATTAGCCCAAAACGCCGATACCTACTGACAAATATCATCACTTTTAACCCTTTTTACATTCCGTTAACTTTATTCTCCAAACAATTTCAACAACAAAACCTGCGGTAAACAGGAACGCGATTCTTTGTTTTTTCCGCTATCGTGTATACTCCATTTGATCGGAGTATACGAGGGTGTAATTACAATGGGAGAACGAATTAGGGTCAGTTTGGGATGGACACGGGTTAGCTAACCCGTACCCACCCTAAACTGACCCTAGTACGCAAAGAAGGCAATGATTAGAATACGGCGACCAATGCATTAGGGTCAGTTTAGGATGGGTACTGGTTAGCTAACCCTTACCCATCCTAAACTGAGCCTAGCATGCAAAAAGGTAATGATTGCTCCCCTGTGACGTCACATCGAAAGCTCCACAGCTCCATTTCAGAACGCAATCAGAAATTCATTTTGTTTCAAAAACCCGTCACAGAGAAAAGGGTTAAAAGTGATTATTTTTGTGAGTGGGTATCGGTGTTTTGGGCTAATTTTGTGTAAAACATGTCTTAGAATGATAAGTAACTCAAAAAAGTTGTGAAATATGTTTTATTGTCTTAAAAAACGCGCGGTCCTCTATTCTTGGCCTTTACCAAAATAAGTGCAGTGACTGTATGCGAGTCGCAGCAGAGTTTCGACGGAGTGATTCTGTAAAATTACAGGCTTTCTCTGTCCGTAGAAAACTCTTTGAAGAGTTATGGGAATGCATGTGAAACTTCGTTCTGAAATTTATTTAGTTTGTGAAGGACGGGTTGGTATTGGTGATACTATACGAAGAATAGGTCCGCTCTCTTACTCTTGTCAGACAGAGACGTTTGTGATAGCGATATGATGGTATCTGGTGAATCGACCCACGTTGATCTCGCCACGAGTGAAGTCGACCCAAAAAAGTGAAGACAACCCATTTTTGGTGACCTCGACCCAAAGTGATTTTGACCCCAAAAAGTGATCTTGAAAGTTATGAATTTTGCAAAACAGGGTAATATACAAGAGTGACTCACTAACAGGTTCAAGATTATTTTATTTCATCATAAAAATAAGACGCATGGCTAAGAACAAGATATTAACAAAAACATGAATGACAACAGTTTTTTTTTATCATGAATATTCATTACTTTGAATGTGGAAATTTCCATATTTTTCTGAATGGTACATGAATGACGATTTCATAAAATGTTCAGAAAGTTCCCATACGGTACAATATAAATTGAATAAAAATGTACCTGACAATATAAATTAAAAAGGACAGAAAAGGCCTAAAAAAATAAAAAATCTGTTTCTCAGGCCCTCCCGCATGGTCCTTTTGGCTGCTGCATGCTCTCTTTTTATAACCAATTTAAACTTGAAAAAAATTAAAATTAAATGGTTTATGTCTGATATTTTACCCAAGTTAAAAAAATTGATGAATTTGTCCCTTGAGTGCAAGAAGGCTTTGCAATGCTTTAGCATTGCAAAGCCTTCTTGCTCTCAAGGGATGAAATACACCACCACCCATGCTATTCTGTAGATTATGAGGCCTAAACCTTGAACCAAGAATATGAACTTTTGATGGCAAAGAAGTAATTACTGAAATAAAAAATAAAATAAAAAAACGCTCGCCTGCATGCAATTTCACAAATAATGGCCTGAGAAACAGAAGATCTACTTTGTGTGGCCAAATGTTTCTGTGTGCAAGTCAAAATCCAGAGAATTAGGATCCTCTGGGCACAACTTTGATCTAAAGTAATTAGCCGTTCTTGCTAGATACGATGGGTTGGGAACAGCATATCAATCCGCTGATCCATTTGATCAAGCATTGCCTGAAAAGGAAGATATCAGTTTAGTAATAAAAGAAAAATTATGAGATTTTATTCAAATTTCTAAGAAAAATTGGAGAAACGCATGGTTTTGGGAACATTAATCATTTAACCCATTAAACTTTTAAAAAATTATGACAAATTTAAAACTGAAACTGATTGGAACTCAAATTAGCCTGATAGCTTTCCTAGTAAAAGATGAAACAATGCCTGTTACTTTCATTCATGTTCATAGTGAGCATCACTACCTTGGCGTAAGTACATGTAAGTATAATCAGATAGGATGAATAGTCAATTATGATGTTAAATTGTGTCTGTTTAAATATTAATTTAATATTTAACTAGACACAGTTTAACATCGAGATAGGAATATAATGTATACATGTATACTCAATTCATCATCTACTGAAAATTGAAAAATTGACAGTTATAAAAACTATAAATCTATACAATTACCTCATCAACTACAGTTAAAACTAGAAGTCCTGTCACGAATAGTGCGCTTATCTAGGCTTAATTGCGCGTTGGAATTGCGCGCAATTGCCATATCGAATGGCATCCATAGCACGGCAGGTTCTCTTGGTTATTCATAGCAAACACATGCAATGTTTCTGCCAATGGACCTCCGGGTTACCCGGAGGTCCATTGGCTGAAACATTGCTTGTACACAGGCCATATGTACAGAATTTGATAGCTTTACTTGGGCCATAACACGTATATCAACATGCATATCAACATGCTATTTGTGCGCATTTCATGACAGGACTTCTAGTTTTAACTGTATATTGGATGATGGGCAAAAAATATTCTCCATAGCCTTGTTCTTTATGTCTCTGGCAATTTTAGCTGCTATGGCACATCCATCATTGGCTGAATGGATGTGATCACGAGGTCAGTTGTAGCTGCTGTGGCACATCCATCATTGGCTGACTGGATGTGATCGCGAGGTCCTCTGGTAAATATAGCCCCACACTGCTTAACCGTTGCTGGACAAACACTGATGGCCTGGTTCTTTATGCTTCACCTCCAGATGATTGATTTTCTGGAAAAAAATTAGATAACCATGAGCTGCTTGTTTTGAAATAACCTATAAATACTAGTATAATATTGTATTTATTATACTAAATTCTTCCATCATGACGAGACCATAAATTTTGATAAAAGCGCCTCAAGATGAATAAGCATTAACCAAACAGGTACTACTTGATTGTTGTTTTATATTTATATTATTGTGTTAGTCTATATACAGTGGCGCTCGTCGTACTGGCAGAATTTAATATAATAAATACAATATTATACTATAATAATAAATTGCAAGGTCACACATTTCGCAGACCGTAATGAGCAAATGAACGGCATATGAACCCAGTTCCATTTAAAACTTTTTCCAAGTCTTCCAATGTGAAATACTTTTTTAATATATCGATAATATCTAATCACGCACCCAGGTATATAATGGTGTAGTTGTCGCCAATGGTGCTATTGTTGCAAAAATTGCTTACAAGAACATCCAGGCCTGGCATTCTTTAGGAGTGCAGGAATGCTGCACGCCTAGATAAAATTGATGAGGGCAATTTTTTGCATCTTTGACTTTCTGGAATGCCAGACCAGTTTGGGACTGCCTTTAAAATCTATTATCATTTGGTCCCCTGAGTTCCAATGTGTTCTCTGTGCCAGAACACATTGGAACTCAGAGGACAATTTGTCAATGTTGCATTGATTTGCAATAATTCATGACCCATTCTGTGTCACATTTCGATACATTTTAAGTGCATAAGACTCTCACATAAGAATTGAATGCAACATTTTGAATAATGAGAAGATATGTGTGCCAATTGTTCGACTATGTAACTGAATGTCGTTCAATTTTTCAGTCACAATATTAATACCTTGAAGTGAATATAACCAAAATAGCATACAAGTTTTGGGATTGAAAATTTCAGGTGCAATTGCACTCCCAGGCAATCTGAGGAGAGCAACTGTTTTGTACTCCTTGATTTTCAAGATTGCCAGGTCTGAACATCTTATCGCCCAAGTCACTGTTTGTACCACAATAATTAATAGAGTAAATATCAAGCTCAGAGGTAATCAGTCCTTTTGCATATTCTAGTCAAAACACATTAACAACAATGGGGCTTGCAATCAAACTAATCATTGCATGCCTACATGCGATTCATTATGGCTGAGGAATGCAAAAATTTGGTATACAGTCTATGGTTTGCATTGTACTACTGCTCAGGCCTGGCAGTCTAGAAAATCAAGGAGTGCAAACAATTGCCTTCCTCAGTAGAGCTGTAGGTTTTTAAATTTCTTGTTCGGTTTCGGTTTTTGTTTTTCAGGTGGAGTAAAACATCGATTCGGTTCGGTTTTCGGTTTGTTCATGAGGCCAAGTAAAATTCAATAAAACTCATTCTTATGTCCGGAGTCATAACCGAATGGTAGTGGAATTGAATGAAACTCAATGAATGCCCAAAATAAGCTATAATACATGTACATGAAGAATCAGGAAGGCCAATATAATAATTACCTAAATATACAGAACTTTTATTGTGCTTGGCCATTTTCCGAGGTCCGACACCTACATGCAACTTGAGGAAAGCTGCAAACACAACTAAGCTGATATGTCGGAAATCCACAGAATGTAGCCTTCCCAGAGTAGTGGGAG
The DNA here is from genome assembly GCA_031216915.1 of Pictodentalium vernedei. NCBI lineage: Eukaryota > Metazoa > Mollusca > Scaphopoda > Dentaliida > Dentaliidae > Pictodentalium > Pictodentalium vernedei. Next base: position 11,853,954 of record CM062288.1, on the reverse strand, counting down.
TACCTAGACACTGCCATTGACCGTGGCAGTGTCTGGGTACTCGCGCTACTCTGGAATTGCTACTTTCTGTGAATTTCTGCAGCAAGAGAGTATTTAATAAAAAATGAAAAACCTTAGATTATGGGATGTCGACGGTTTCGGTTTTTAAAAAAAACTAAAAACCTCGGTTCGGTTTCGGTTAACCTACAGCTCTATTCCTCAGATTGTTTGGGAGTGCAATTGCACCTGGATTTTTTTCAATACATATACATGTACTTGTATGCTGTTTTGTTTGGTTACAGTACGTAGAGGTGGATGTCACCCATGGAGTGGAGGTAATGCTCAAGGTACTACTCTTAAATTTTGTACAGAAACACAAGAAAGAACAAGCCAAGTTTCAGCCAATGGACCTCCTGGTTTAACCCGGAGGTCCATTGGTTGAAACTTTGCTTATGCTAATTATTCTTTGATTCAAATTGGTATTTATTGCTCGAAAGAAATCATCACTCCACGAGTTATTTATTGACAATACACTCTCTATGTACTGTATTTATTTATTGATGTTTAAGGTCACTTATTTCTGCACAATGGCTAATCATGACCACATGTAAGTACTGTATATTCATTTCAAGGTATTTCTATTGTGACTGAAAAATTGTTCTACATTCAACTACATAGTGGAAAAATTGGCATACACATGTTCTCATTATTCAAAATGTTGTACAGTTCTTATGTGACTGTCTTCTACACTCAAAATGCGATAGAATGGGTCATGAATTATTGCAAATCAACGCAACATTGACAAATGATAATAGATTTTAAAGGCAGCCCTAAACAGGTCTGGCATTCCAGAAAATCAAGGTGTGCAAAAAATTACTCTCCTCAGTTTTTTCTAAACGTGCAGTTGGCGTGTAGCACTAGTGCACTCCTAAAGAATGCCTGATCTGACTGCTTTAGAATCTAAGAATAAAGAGCTACTTATTATTTTCCCTCTTCTTTGTATATGAAGAACCAAGATCATCATAAAGTTTATTCTGTTCCCTTATCTGTAGATGTATTGGAGGCAGGGACCGACCTGGGCATGCGCCAGTGCGTATTTGGTTCTGAAATATCAGGACCTGGCTCTTAAATTTCAGAAATAGGCTTCTCAGTTGGCCCGTAACTTCTCAGATCATATTTTGATATTCTTTTGATGGATAATCGATAGAGACACTCTTACATGTATTATATATATGATTATCATTTATCATTGTTGTAGAGTGCTTAAGCTAATACTTCAAGTCTTAATTACCAAGCATTAATCTTCACTGTAGTTTCTGATCAAGTCTTGGCTGCCTAAATAGGCAGCCAAGACTTGATCAGAAACCACAGTGAAGATTAATGTTTGCTATAGTGTACTAAATGAAAATGATGAGAGCTATTACATACTTACAGTGTGTCTTACAAACAGCAGTGTGACTCCATAAATTGAAATCTGGCGCATGAATTGAAAAAATAGGCGCTGAGGCTAGAGTGTATTTTAAATAGTCCTGATTGGTCCCTGGGAGGTGATTCTAAATGAAGGAGTATCACTTGAATCTTGATGATGGAGTTGGATCTGATATAGATGATTCATTGAGTTGTTGTGGCACCACAAAACTATTATCCTTAGTTTGAGTACTCCCTATCATGGTGTTGTGTTCAGACTCCACGAGAGAATTGTGCAACATGAAACTCGACACATCAGTCGAGATAACTGGTATTTGATATGATAATGCTCAGAGTGGCTTGGACAGTAAAGTAAGCACTAAAGAGTAAGGTATCTAGATTCGCCAGGAATGTTCTGTACGAACATATACTATGTGCTCCAACTGTTGCGTATTGGAGATTGCCATGAGGGCAATACTCATAGGTTTGTTCGGAAGAATCATCACCAGCTGGTGTATGCTGTCTTGTACATTGTAATTTGTATGTCTGTGGAGCGGGATCCCTGTAACAATAACCCTGCTGAGGCAAATTGGGTAACAAAACAGACTTACAACTAGAGAAATTTGTGCTCTGATGTCCCCAAACAATGTGACCAACACAAAACTCACCAGATTTAAATATCAGCAAACTTTTGATAAACTCACACTTGTTTACAACTAGCAGAGTCCCCCCATGCTGTGTACAATTATTCCACCATCTCTCGAGACGCGCAGTGTTGCTTTGGTTATAGGTTTTACCATTAAGGCAACATCAAACACAACCTAGACCCATCACATGTCCCTTTTCCAGATGGTGATTGTATGAAAGGTTGATGAATGGAGGGCTAAACCAACTACCTAAAATTCCCAGTCATGTAGGTCATAATATAAAATACCTTCTACATGTACATGTAGGTACCAAATTTCAGGACCATATCTCTGAACATGTAAGTGTGCATGTCGGTGTTGTTCTTGTTCAAGTGTTAACCCAACGTGGAATGTAAATGACTCAAAACCCTTCAAAACTCATTTTAAAGAACACAAATGTCATTCAAGTGAATTACACAAACCGTCCTCTGGCCAAACTGCCCTCAACCAATTTGGCCCAAACTGTCCCCCAGAAAAGGAGTGGTTCTTAGGGATAACAGAGTAAAAAATAACACAACAAATTAATTATTTTTTTATCTTCAACTTCAATTTATTATTTTGTAAATAAATATATATGTAAAACATGTTGGAAATCTTAAATATACAGTACTTGGGGACTGGATTGTAACTAAATCACCCGTGGAGTGGAGTTAAAATTCAAAGTATCACTTTCAAATCAAGGTGGTGAGACAAGGACAATGACTGACACCCAACATACTTTGACTGATGCAAAAGTCTGCTCAGTTTTAGAATATGAGTTTAAAAAAAACGGTAATTCAGTATAAACTTAAATTCCATTGTGAAATAACAAGTCATTTCCTCATTGGGAAGTCACCATATGTCAATTTACAATGTGTAAAGCAATATGTTGAAAATGACCTGCACCAAATTAAAATGACCTGTATCAACTTCTTGGGGCAGGACATTTTGATCTGCCCTGGAAAAAAAATATTTTGAGCCTTGTTTCAAATTCTGAACATATGGACAAAAAACACAGGCTATGTTGCAGGCAATGGACCTCTGGGTTTAATCCAGAGGTCCATTGGCTAGAACTTTGCTTGTGTTCGTTATGCTTTGCAAAAAACTTGTGGGTGGTTTAGTGATAATACACTCTCTGCATGTTGTACTAAAATAAAAATGACCGGGGTCTGAAAAATGACATTGAAAAATTAAGGTAATTACAAATATTTTTTATCAGGTGTTGAAATGTACCAGAGGCAATTTTCAATAGGTGGTAAGCTAACAAAATAATATTTGTGAAGAAGCACAGGATTTTCTGTTAATTCAAAACTCTGAAATTCAAATAACTCAGAGGTGTTGTTTACAAATATTGTTTTGTAGCCGGTATCAGGAAAATTGTTGATGGCATCAATATTTGATCATGTTTCTGAAAAAGCACATAATATTATTCCTACATGTATATTAGCAGGGCTTATATTTCGTGTAAATTTGTGAGAATCCATTTAGATTCTCGTGAAAATGGTTGCGAGAATCCATACCTACTATGAGTGTCCCAGGATCCCAGGACGCCACCATGGTTCAACCACTGTTGTATACTGATAACACATGTTAACCTTTTACCCAACACACCTTTTTAATTTTTAAAACTAAATTTGATAATTTTTAAACAATAAATAATAAATAAATGATAAAATAATTAAATGAACAATATTTACCAATAAAATCTTACAAATATGGCTGTCGTTGGAACCGGCTCAATGAGCCGGTTCCAATGACAGCCATATTTGTGCAATTTTATTGACAAAGTGTCAGGATATTTCAGGTCATGTTAGCCTTCTATTAGTTAATTTGTTGCCGCTGTGTTGGATAAAGGGTTAAATTGATTCAATTCTTTTCACGCGAATCCTAGCCGAGGTGCAGCGAGAATCTACATGGGTTCTCGTTGGTTTTATTGTGCGAATCGATTCTCGGATTCTCGTCGAAATATAAGCCCTGATTAGCTACTGGGTATAAGCACACAATTTGCTATTAATTAATATTACAATAAGGGACTAGTTCTAATTGATGAGGTCCATCACTGCAATAATGGGTAATAATGAAAATAATGAACACTGAGCAGAAAACAATGATTGACATCTAATTAATTATACCCAGCTCATGTTTACACGATCGTCAATCAAAAAAGTAAAATCTACTCTAATAAAACCATTAAAACTGAAGAAAATGTAAAGAAAAAAATGATCAAAAGCTTATCCAACACGTTTGATGGCTATTATGACGTATTAACAAAAAAATTTCATTTTTCATATATTTTCTCTTGTGGATGGTTTGGGTCCATCAGCGGTCAATTTGTGTCAACTTGCAGAGGACAGTTTGGCCAGATGATGGTTTGTTGGCATTTGACTCAAATAGACCCTCACCCTAACCAGTGTAAGTTATCCCCAAGCTGGGAGCACCTTCTTTGCACCACAAACTTCACAGAATAGTCCAGCATCTTTTTACTGTAATCATGGGGTTGCCAAAATGGGGGCACGATGACGCTGTGTACTCAGGTGCACTTCACGTCAGTGGTACACATGTCTTCAACATTTACCACTGTAACCCTGTTTGAGTGGAGCTTGAACAGAGAGGAATGTTCAGGAGCTGACAGCCTGACAGTTGCTTGTCGATGCTCGGTGGTTCTCTCTATTACATGGGCAGATGTGGCCAATTCATTGGGTAAAGGGTTAATGACACATGGTATTGTGACTATTCACTCCATAGTCATGAGATTGTAGGCCAAAATGGCGATTTTTGAGGCCTGTTTCTGAAGTTTTGTAAAATTTTAGAAAAAATAATTTTGGTAAACTATTGTGACCAGTTAGTTATTGAAAGGTGTATTTCAGATAAATCTGTGAAAATTTCAGGTCATTTGCATATTTTGACGGAGATATTGGTCATTGAAAATGTGAGTGTTTTTGGACAGGTTTTGATGGAAGAAGCATGCCTTTACATGTAGGTTACCCCAGTTTCAGTTATGTCACACTGTTCAAAGGTGTGCCCAAATTAGAGAAGGTGTGAAGACATCAAGAAAAATATATAAATTCTCTGTACCTCTCCTACATTTGAGAATAACTTACATCATAATAAGACCTAAGAAACACAAAGAAAGGCATGACAATAAAACAATAGGATATAAGGATATAAAGACTGTTATTTGTGGTTTTCATGTGCCCAAATCAAGTTAAAGGCCAGAAAGAAAGTTACCACCAAGAGTGAAAAGCTTATTGGAAGTACAAATTAGAGTCCTTTATGATCTTGCCAAATTTTAACGAAATCTTTTTCCACTCTCTAAAAGTGTTGAAAAAATGAAAGACTAGGCTTAATGATTCTGGAGAATCATTGGCTTTATCAGACAGGATACCATGATTTTTAGCTTTACTCGACAAAGTCAAGATAAGCTATCGCCATCACACTTGCGGAAGTCTGTGAGTCTGTTCACATTTTCTTTGGCACAGACTACACCCGATAGTTCTTGCCTGATCATCACGAAATTTCATATGCAGGTTCGAGGTCATGTCTTCATGAGAACAACCCCTCTTGGTTGTGATCTGTCAACCATTACGACTGCAGGAACCTTTAGCACAGTCAGGTTGTATTTATGAAGGGATTTCATTGTAACTTGGTAGGATAACTCTGTATAATGTCAGGATGAGAACGTCCCCTTTTGGTCGCAATCGTTTAACAATGCCAGCTGCGAGAGACCAAAACCTGAAAACCATAATCACAGTCTACAGGTCATATTTATGAAGGGATTTCATTGTAATTTGGTAGAATGACTTCATATGATGTATAGATGAGAACATCCCCATTGGTCAACTGTAACGGCTGTGAGAGCCCAAGACCCCAAAACCTTTAGCACAGTCTACAGATCGTATTTATGAAGGGATTTCATTGTAACTTGGTAGGATGACTCCGAATAATGTCTACATGTAGGTGGGATCGATCAGCTATGATGGATCGATCAACTGTCATGGCCCGAAGCCCAAAAACCTTTAGCATAGTCTACAGGTTGTATTTATGAAGAGATTTTATTGTATCCTTGTAGGATGACTCTGTATTAAATACTGTCTAGATGAGAACATCCTATTTTGTCCATGATCGGTCAACCCTGAAAGCTGCACAATCATGTGACCAAGATTTGTTTAGCACAGTCTACAGTTCATATTTATGAAGCAATTTCATTGTAACTTGAAAGGATAACTTGGTATGATGTCTAGACAAGACTTTTTTGGTCACGATCAGTCAGCCGTTACCACCACCTGGTCACTTAACCTAGATTCCGTTAGTACTGCATACAGGTTGTTTTTATGAAGGGATTTCATTTTAACTTGGTATGATATCTGGATGAGACTCTCCTATTTTGGTCATGATCGGTAGGGCTGTCATGATTAGCTCAACTTTGGCAAAGCCAAATTTGAGCTTATGCCATGGCCAGTCGGGCTCGAGGCCGTATTTATAAACCGATCTTTACGAAACTTCTTGGGTACCTTTGTTATGACCGTGTCTTGGTGGTTCAAAAGTTCAGAACATCAAAACTGAATGTACGTAAAAGACAAATGCTTCTAGTGGCTTCTTGAGGTTTAACATTGAAGTTCTTGACCTTTTACCTTCAGAAAACAATAGTTTTTTAAAAAAAAATTGTTCAAATTATTAAACGTCCAAGACTCAGGGTAAAATTCACCATTGTCTTATCAACCTACCTTACAAATGTTTACTACAGGCTTGCGCTACAGTGGAAGACTCTAACTCTGATAAAATACTCTCTATTTTTATCTTTGTGAAAGAAAAGTGGTGTAAAAACACCACGAAAAAATAAGCCCAAACTGGGTCGAGCGCCATCGGCGCACATCCAGTATAGGACGCTCTTCTCTTAGTACAATTCCACGACTTCTGTTAACCAGTGCACAAAGCAGTCATCAAATCATTCTTTTTTCAGCTGATGTCCAAGGATGACGTTTGGCCATTTGTATTACGAAACAGTGATAATTCAACTCGTTCAACTTGTCGATAATGGTTTCCTGTGATTGGAATTATGGCTCTGAGGATCGTATAATAACAGGACTGTGTTTTATATTTTCTTGTTATTATTTTCAACCACATTTTCATTATATTTTTTTATATATATTTAATGTGTTGCGCACGAATTTTGCGTACTGTGCGGTTTGGACATAACATTTTTCAGTTGATAAATTTTATTATTATCATTGGAGTTAGGTGTCACTGAGGGACTGTATGGACAGGATTTCTTCTCTCTGTTGAAGGCTGAATTTCTGTTGTTAGCTCACCTGACTGAAAGCCAGGGTGAGCTTTTCTGATCATTCTTCGTCTGTCGTCCTGGTTGAAGGTGGTGTTTGAGTCTCTTTCTCCTAAACCACTGGCCACATTTCAGTTAAATTTCATGTAAGTAGTGGTTATATAGGGGCATTGGGGTTTTTCTTCAAATTGGATTTCTGCTCATATTGTGGAGTGGGGTGGGGCCAAAATGCTCAAAATTTTTAAAAATCTTCTCATGAACCAGCCATAGCAGAGACTTGATATTTGGTATGCAGCTTCCATTTGAGGTGTAGACTCAAGTTTGTTCAAGAGAAGTTTGACAGACAATATTTACCTTTGTTCTGAGAGGGGCGAGAATTTTTGCCCCGCCCAAAATTTCTATTTTCTGAACCCAGAGGCCGATTTGAACCAAATTTAATATGAGGTATTATTGGGTTATAAGTACTTGATGTATGCCAAAAAAAAATAAATTTTTTCCTGCAGCCCCATGGGAACCGCAGGAGCTAAAATTAGAAAAAAATTAAAACGCCCATATCTCCAAAACTGCACGGCACCGAGAATTTTTATATGTTGTGAAGCTTCCTTAGGACCAACAGAAAGGATTGGTAAAAAAAAATTGCCATTGGTTTTATCATTGGGTACAGTTTTGGGACTTTGAAAAAGTGCTGAGTCAGCACTTTTTAACACTGTAGGCAATGGGAAAAGCATTAAAAAATCTTCTTCTCCAGATCCAGCAAGCAGAATCTTTTGATATTTGGTATGCAACATTGTAGGGTGGATCTGATTCAAGTTTGTTCAAATCGGCCCCCTGGATTCATATTTGGGATCACTATAGAAATTTGAATTCGAACTTAATGCATTTCAGGCAAATTGCTTAAAAAATCTTCTTCTCCAGATCCAGCTGGCAGAATCTTTTGATATTTGGTATGCAACATTGTAGGGTGGATCTGATTCAAGTTTGTTCAAATTGGCCCCCTGGATTCATATTTGGGCTCACTATAGAAGTTCGAATTCGAACTTAGTGCATTTGAGGCAGATTTCTTTAAAAATCTTCTTTTTTTCATCCGACGTCCAAGGATGACATTCGACCATTTGTGTTACGAAACAGTGATAATTCAACTTGTTCAACTTGTCGATAATGGTTTCCTGTGATAGGAATTATATATCTGAGGATCGTATGATAACAGGACTGTGTTTTATATTTTCTTGTTATTATTTTCAACCACATTTTCATTATATTTTATATATTTTCCGTGTCGTGCATGAATTTCGTGTACCGTGCGGTTCGGACATAACATTTTTCGGTTGATAAATTTTATTACTATCATTGGAGTTCGGTGTCAGTGAGGGACTGTATGGACAGGATTTCTTCACTGTTGAGGGCTGAATTTCTGTTTTTAGCTCGCCTGACTGAAAGTCAGGGTGAGCTTTTTGGATCACTCTTCGTCCGTCCGTCCGTCCGTCGTCCTGCATGAAGGTGGTGTTTGAGCCTCTTTCTCCTAAACCACTGGCCACATTTTAATTAAATTTCATGTAAGTAGTGGTTATGTGGGGGCTTTGGGGTTTTTCTTTAAATTGGATTTCTGCTCATATTGCTGAGTGGGGTGGGGCCAAAATGCTCAAAAGTTTTGAACAACTTCTCATAAACCTGCCATAGCAGAGACTTGATATTTGGTATGCAGCTTCCATTTGAGGTGTAGACTCAAGTTTATTCAAGAGAAGTTTGACGGGCAATTTTTACCTTTGTTCTGAGAGGGGCAAGAATTTTTGCCCCGCCCAAAATTTCCATTTTCTGAACCCAGAGGCCGATTTGAACCAAATTTAATATGAGGTATTACTGGGTTATAAGTACTTGATTTATGCAAAAAAAAATAAATTGTTTCCTGCAGCCACATGGGAACCGTAGGAGCTAAAAATAGAAAAAAAATAAAACGCCCTTATCTCCAAAACTGCATGGCACCGAGAATTTTTATTTGGTGTGAAGCTTCCTTAGGACCAACAGAAAGGGTTGGTAAAAGAAAATTGCCATCGGTTTTATCATAGGGTACAGTTTCGGGACTTTGAAAAAGTGCTGAGTCAGCACTTTTTAACACTGTAGGCAATGGGAAAAACATTAAAAAAATCTTCTTCTCCAGATCCAGCAGGCAGAATCTTTTGATATTATGTATGCAACATTGTAGGGTGGATCTGATTCAAGTTTGTTAAAATTGGCCTCCTGGGTTCATATTTGGGCTCAGTTTTGAAGCCCGATTTCAAACTTAGTGCATTTCAGGCAAATTTCTTAAAAAATGTTTTCCAGATCCAGCTGGCAGAATCTTTTGATATTTGGTATGCAACATTGTGGGGTGGATCTGATTCAAGTTTGTTCAAATCGGCCCCCTGGATTCATATTTGGGCTCACTATAGAAGCTCGAATTCGAACTTAGTGCATTTCCATTTCAGGCAAATTTCTTTAAAAATCTTCTCCAGATCCAGCAGGCAGAATCTTTTGATATTTGGTATGCAACATTGTGGGGTGGATCTGATTCAAGTTTGTTCAAATCGCCCCCTGGGTTTATATTTGGGCTCAGTATAGGAGCCCAAATTTGAACTTCGTGCATTTCAGGCAAATTTCTTTGAAAATCTTCTTCTCAAGATCCAGCAGGCAGAATCTTTTGATATTGGGTATGCACCATGCTTAGGGGAGTGAGATTCAATTTTGTTCAAGCCAAGTCCCTGGGTTCATATTTAGGCTCACTGTGGGAGCCTGAATTATAACTTGAAATTTTCTTTAAAAATCTTCTTCTTCAGATCCAGCAGTCGGAATGTTTTGATATTTGGTATGCAGCATCCTTAGGGGGTGAGATTCAAGTTTGTTCAAGCCATGCCCCTAGGTCCATATTTGGGCTCACTGTGGGAGCCTGAATGATAACTTAGTTCAAAATGAGGAATTTTCTTTAAAAATCTTCTTCTTCAGATCCAGCAGTCGGAATGTTTTGATATGTGGTGAGTCGCATCCTTGGAGGGGGGGGGGGGGGGGAGATTCAAGTTTGTTACAAGATTAAAGCCATGCCCCTGGTTCCATATTTGGGCTCCCTGTGGGAGCCCAAATTATAACTTAGTCCATATGAGGAATTTTTCTTTAAAAATCTTCTTCAGATTCAGCAGTCAGAATGTTTTGATATTTGGCATGCAGCAACCTTAGGGGGCTGAGATTCAAGTTTGTTCAAGCCAAGTCCCTTGGTTCATATTTGGGCTCACTATGGGAGCCCAAATGACAACTTAGTTCAAAATGAGGACTTTTCTTTAAAAATCTTCTTCAGATCCAGCAGATGAATGCTTTTGATATTTTTTATGCAGCATCCTTAGGGGGGTAAGATTCAAGTTTGTTAAAGCCAAGTCCCTGGGTTCATATATGGGCTCCCTGTGGGAGCCTGAATTATACAGTTAAAACTAGAAGTCCTGTCACGAAATGCGCACAAATAGCACGTTGATTTGCGCGTTAATCTGCGCGTTATGACTCAAGTAAAGCTGTCAAATTCTGTGCATATGGCCTGTGCACAAGCAATGTTTCAGCCAATGGACCTCCGGGTAACCCGGAGGTCCATTGGCAGAAACACTGCATGTGTTTGCTATGAGTAACCAGGAGAACCTGCCGTGCTTTGGATGCCATTCGATATGGCAATTGCGCGCAATTCCAACGCGCAATTAAGCCTACATAAGCGCACTATTCGTGACAGGACTTCTAGTTTTAACTGTAACTTAGTTCAATATGAGGAATATTCTTTAAAAATCTTTTTTTTTAGATCCACTGGTCAGAATCTTTGGATATTTGGTACTGTATAAGCTTTCATCATACGTGTTCCTCAGTATCATTGTTCCATGATTAACCCCTCATACCCTGCATTTTAAACATTTTTCTTGAAATTTTTAGTTGTGTTTAGTTTTCTGTTTAGCTCAGAATTTCATGTTTAACTAAGTATTTAGGTCAACTGCTGTGCTCCTTCTCTTCCCATGGCACTTATATTCATCATACATGTTCCTCAGTATCATTGTTCCATGATTAACCCCTTATACCCTGCATTTTAAACATTTTTCTTGACATTTTTAGTTGCGTTTAGTTTTCTGTTTAGCTCGGAATTTCATGTTTAACTTAGTGTTTAGGTCAGCTGCTGTGCTCCTTCTCTTCCCATGGCACTTATATTCATCATACATGTTCCTCAGTATCATTGTTCCATGATTAACCCCTCATACCCTGCATTTTAAACATTTTTCTTGAAATTTTTAGTTGTGTTTAGTTTTCTGTTTAGCTCAGAATTTCATGTTTAACTAAGTATTTAGGTCAACTGCTGTGCTCCTTCTCTTCCCATGGCACTTATATTCATCATACATGTTCCTCAGTATCATTGTTCCATGATTAACCCCTCATACCCTGCATTTTAAACATTTTTCTTGAAATTTTTAGTTGTGTTTAGTTTTCTGTTTAGCTCAGAATTTCATGTTTAACTTAGTATTTAGGTCAACTGCTGTGCTCCTTCTCTTCCCATGGCACTTATATTCATCATACATGTTCCTCAGTATCATTGTTCCATGATTAACCCCTCATACCCTGCATTTTAAACATTTTTCTTGAAATTTTTAGTTGTGTTTAGTTTTCTGTTTAGCTCAGAATTTCATGTTTAACTAAGTATTTAGGTCAACTGCTGTGCTCCTTCTCTTCCCATGGCACTTATATTCATCATACATGTTCCTCAGTATCATTGTTCCATGATTAACCCCTTATACCCTGCATTTTAAACATTTTTCTTGACATTTTTAGTTGCGTTTAGTTTTCTGTTTAGCTCGGAATTTCATGTTTAACTTAGTGTTTAGGTCAGCTGCTGTGCTCCTTCTCTTCCCATGGCACTTATATTCATCATACATGTTCCTCAGTATCATTGTTCCATGATTAACCCCTCATACCCTGCATTTTAAACATTTTTCTTGAAATTTTTAGTTGTGTTTAGTTTTCTGTTTAGCTCAGAATTTCATGTTTAACTAAGTATTTAGGTCAACTGCTGTGCTCCTTCTCTTCCCATGGCACTTATATTCATCATACATGTTCCTCAGTATCATTGTTCCATGATTAACCCCTCATACCCTGCATTTTAAACATTTTTCTTGAAATTTTTAGTTGTGTTTAGTTTTCTGTTTAGCTCAGAATTTCATGTTTAACTTAGTATTTAGGTCAACTGCTGTGCTCCTTCTCTTCCCATGGCACTTATATTCATCATACATGTTCCTCAGTATCATTGTTCCATGATTAACCCCTCATACCCTGCATTTTAAACATTTTTCTTGAAATTTTTAGTTGTGTTTAGTTTTCTGTTTAGCTCAGAATTTCATGTTTAACTAAGTATTTAGGTCAACTGCTGTGCTCCTTCTCTTCCCATGGCACTTATATTCATCATACATGTTCCTCAGTATCATTGTTCCATGATTAACCCCTTATACCCTGCATTTTAAACATTTTTCTTGACATTTTTAGTTGCGTTTAGTTTTCTGTTTAGCTCGGAATTTCATGTTTAACTTAGTGTTTAGGTCAGCTGCTGTGCTCCTTCTCTTCCCATGGCACTTATATTCATCATACATGTTCCTCAGTATTATTGTTCCATGATTAACCCCTCATACTGTGCATTTTAAACATTTTTCTTGACATTTTTAGTTGCGTTTAGTTTTCTGTTTAGCTCAGAATTTCAGGTTTTACTTAGTGTTTATGTCAGTTTCTGTGTTTTGCTTTTAAGAGGTTGTGTTTGGTCAGCTGTGTCGCATGTTATGAGCCTATTTGATACAGTTCTTGTGTTTGCCAAAGTTACTATCAAAGAGGAATGTTGGTGAGCTATGTATAGGGCGTTGGCGTCTTCTTGTTTCTTGAAAATCTGTTAGTAGCACTTGAAGTAATCCACAGAAAATTTGAATTTTATGTTCTAAGGGCTGTCTGTCTTTAATCTGTCAAAACAGGGTTACAGCTTGGTTTTTTGAATACCCTTACTACATATACTTAAAAAATTATAGCATTGCATCTTTGATCAAAGACACCACGCTGTTAACTTGTTTCTGCTGACATCATATTTTGAAACAAGCAGCGACAGGCTCTTGAGGTTAGTGAAGCAATTAATCTGAATGTATTATAAAATTAACTCCATTCTGTGTATTCTTGAACATACTATGCCTTTTAGTTATGACTCTGACATTGGCACTCACAATCGGCTGATTGTGCGTTCAACCAATCAGCTAGCAGATGATGGTCGCAAATCCTTATCGGTTGATCACTAATTTTTTTTTATTTTTGTTTCCAGCCAAGATAAATCTCAAGGTTCACCAACTTCTGAAGACAATGTCCACCTAACAGGTATTATATTACATCCATAACACAAGCCGTACAGGTACTAGAATCATCCACAAACGGTCATTCATTCCTGTGAATCCTGTCCACTGTACTCTACCCTAGCATTTTCAGGAGAGCAATTTATGCGCTCGCCTTAAAAAAATTGAGGAGGGCAAAAAATAGCCCTCCTAGCCTTGAAATTCATGATTACCACAACAGTCTATTCCTAAAACCCATAGGTTTTCAGCTTTCTGCTATGTTAGTGGTATCTGCAATACGGCCACACTGCCCCTCCCACACCTCTGGGCCTTACCAAGGCCCAGAGGTGTGGGAAGACCAGTGTAGCCGTTTCACAGAGACTACCTGGTTAGCAGTACCAAATATAATGTACAAAGCCCACAAGGCAGAATTTGTTAATAGTACAACTTCATTTTGTCACTTTTAGCTTTTGTAAGCTTGAGGAGAGCTAATCGCTCCTCTTGGCTATGTGAGGAGAGCGATTTTTAGCCCTCCTGCATTTTTAAGAATGTCAGGTCTGCCCTAGTTGTATTTATACATGTACCATGATTAAACTTGATTTAAGAGAATGAAGCTTATATTTTTAAAGAAAGTAATTTTCTGAACAAATAATTTTTTAGCTTAACTTGTCAAAGTCAAGATAAGCTATTGCCATCACGTGTGCAGAAGTCTGTCAGTCTGTTCACATTTTCTTTGGCACAGGTTACACCCCGTAGTTCTTGTATGATCACCTTTTGGTCATGATCGGTCAACTGTTACGGCAGTGAGAGCCCAAAAACCTTTAGCACAGTCTCCAGGTCATTTTTATGAAGGTATTTCATTGCAACTTTGTAGGATGACTCTGTATAATGTCTAGATGAGAACTTCCCCTTTTAGGTAACCATCGGTCAACCATGATGGCTGTGAGAGCCTGTTAGCACAGTTCACAGGTCATCGTATTTATAAAGGGATTTCATTGTAACTTGGTAGGATGACTTCGTGTAATGTCTGGATGAGAATGTGCGATTGGGCAACCATGATGGCTGCAAGACCCCAAAACCTGAAAACCTTTAGCACAGTCTACAGATTGTGTTTATGAAGGGATTTCATTGTAATTTGGTAGGCGGCCTCTGTATAATGTCTAGATGAGAATGTACCATTTTAGTTGCGATTGGTCAACTGTGAGTGCTGCGAGAGCCTGAAGCCCAAAAACCTTTAGCACATTGTACAGGTTGTATTTAAGAAGGGATTTCATTGTAACTTGCTAGAATAACTCCAAATAATGTCTAGATGGGAACGTCTCCCAATTGGTCAACCGTGATTGATACGCGGGCCCCGAAACCCAAAAACCTAAGACACAGTCCGCAGGTCGTATTTATGAAGGGATTTGATTGTATCGTGGTAGGGTGACTCTGTATAATTTCTTATTTTGCTCATGATCAGTTAACTGTGACAGCCGCATATGCATGTGACCTAGATTTGTTTAGCACAATCTACAGCTCACATTTATGAAGCAGTTAGTTTCATTGTAACTTGGAAGGATAACTTGGTATAAGACTGCCGTGTTTTGGTCATGATCGGTCCGCCATTACCACCACCTGGTCACTTTACCTAGATTCCTTTAGCACTGCTTACAGGGTGTTTTTATGAAGATATTTCATTGTAACTTTACTTGGTAGGATAACGTGGTATTATATCTACATGCAGATGATACTCCCCTATTTTGGTCATGATCAGTCAACCGTGACCGCCAAACTGTCACATGAACTAGATTCCTTTAGCAAAGTCTACAAGTTATATTTATGAAGGGATTTCATTGTAACTTGGTAGGATGCCTCGTTTTGGAATGATTTTACTGTAACTCGGTAACTTTGGTTGACATGCGTTAACTGTTAATAGGGCCACATTAACCCAGGTCTTAATTCTTTAGTACAGTCTACACTCAAATTATACCTACTGAAAACATAGTCTGCAGGGAACAAAAGTTAACGTATTCTCAATTATCACAATTCTTGTCTTATTTCATAATTCTTTCATAAACATTGGAACATTTTCCTTTTCATCAAACACTACGCACAGTCAAGTTAAGCTACAGTATCATTGACACTTTCATTTCCTTTTACCGGTATCCATTTATTTTTCGACAGTATGGGATGTACATGTATATACACGTATGATTTTAGTTTTTGAAGATTGATGAGAAAATCACATAGGTCGATTCAAGGTGGCTGGACATCAAGAATCGCATTTTCATTTTCATTTTGAAACATTTAGCCTACTGCAAATCACAGCTTTTCTAATGGAGCACTTATGGGAAGGCAGGCATGGTCAGAAAGAATGTTCTAACAGTCTCCACAGAATATGTAACTGACCAGTGTATCAGAAGTGTTGCAGGAGAATTATGAATTAGGAAAGATCAGCTTTTTTAGCTCATCTTGACAAAGTCAAGCTGAGCTAATATCTCATCGCTCTCCTCCCGTCATCCGTCAACACCATGTTTTGGTCTTCTCCTCCAAAGCCACTGGGTCAGTTCAAGTGAAAGTTTGTGTGAGTGATGGTCCTAAAGGGGCATTTCATTTTTGTTCAACTCAACATGCCCAGCCCCATAGGGAGGGAGTGGGGGAAAATGCTCCAAAATACTTTTAAAATCTTCTTCTCAAGAACCAGTGTGTACAATGACTTGATATTTGCTATGGAGCTTCCATATGAGGTGTAGAATCAAGTTTGTTCAAACGATGTTCGTGAAGTAATGTTTGGCTTTGTTATAGGAGGGGTAAGATTTTTGGCCCCGCCCAAAATTTCTATTTTCTGAACCGATGGTCCGGTATGAACCAAATTTGGTTTGTGGTATTCTTTTTGTCTCTGAAACATAACTTATGTCGCATAATTGGAAGTTGGAACGTGCTTGTTGAGTTTGTACCAACGAGGGGTCATACACTATGTTTTTGACTAAAAAAATGTCAGAATTATTCAAGAATTCTGTTAGCAAGTGTCATTAACGAACTGTTATGCTGTCATTGTGATATTACCAGTATAGAATTCTTTGAAACACCTACACTGTATTTGTGATTGTCTTGTTCATGAGATAAATGTTTTATATATTTTTAAATATTCAGCAGAAGATGGTACAGATGAACAAGGAAATAATATAGCAACAGTTGGTGGCCAAGGTGCATTATCTCTAGATCCTACAGTGCAATATCAGTTTAGAGCTGAAACTGGACAGGGTGGTATGTATCTCTCTTTCTGAGAAAAACTTGAAATATACATGATGCAATAGGCTTAAAAAAGAGTTGAACATCTATTTCTCAGGCCCTCCCATGTTTTCATTTTGGCTGCCACATGCTCTCTTTATATAACCAGTGCAAACGTTAAAAAACAATAATTATATGATTTATGTCTGATATTTTACTCAAATTAATAAAATTGATAAATTTGTCCCTTGAGTGCAATAAGGCTTTAGCATTGCAAAGCCTTCTTGCGCTCAAGGGCACGAAATACATGACCGCCCATGCTATTCTGTAGATTATGAGGCCTAAAAGATAAAACAAAGTTTAAGAAACCAAGGACATGAGTTTTTGATGGTAAAGAAATATTCTAATACAATCACTATAAATCTGAAAATTTAGTAGGTTAATCAATAAAATTTGCTACAGTAAAATCAGGGTAAACCTGTCAGAAATTTTGTGTTGTTGAAAACTATTTCAGGTAAGTCAAGATGTATTTGTGGGCGTTCTACATTTTTATACTGTGCCAATGACCCAGACTTAGCTGGTGCTAACTCCTTAAATTATAGGGTCAAACACAAATTTTGCCCCCAACCCCCCAAATTTGCATCAAAAACCGAAATTTCAATGTCCTATGTGGTCCTCCATACCTTATATCCACTGCACATGCGCAGTGTCAAGGAGGTCTCGAAATTGGCTCAAAAAGTCATTCTTTGTTTGGCCCTAAAATCAGTAATATGTCACTGATATTTGTGCTTGTAAATCTCAGTTTAAATGATGCCAGACACATAATTATGAAAGAAATGGTGGATCTAAGAATGAAATAAAGGATGAGAGGAAGAAACAGTGGCAGAATGTGTTCAGGGCTGTAACTTATAATTTTTTTACGAAATTATTTCATGTTCCCTAATTTCGGGGCATGAGCCTTATGTTGTCATTCTGGCTATGAACGTACCATTGTACCATTGTTTGTTCAGTGTTTCCGCTCTCCCTTTCTTTAATATCCCCCTTGCTATTCTCTCATGCTTTTGGCATAATTTTTTTTTACTAAAATTTCTTGGGAGTTTTTGGCTTGGTAACAGAATGATTTTTCTGTTTTTTCCCCATGTTTACGTTCTCACCCTTGGGTGATTAGGCGTTGTTATCTGCATCCACCATCCGATGTACTGCAATTTCTTCTCTGGAAGCCTCTGTTTTACATCGGATAGTGTTTAAATTGGTGACTAATTTTGGGCCATGGTTACAGTGCCTGGAGTCATGTTTCCGGTTTTTACACTTTTGTTTATGTTGACAACGGTTACTTCTGATGGTGATTACTTGTCTTCTATTAGTTCTGCTCATAGCCAGATACATTAATGTTATCCGGAAGTGTTGCATTAATTTTTAAAAATGTTTTAAAATATTTTGTCCACACTTAGGCTTTTTTGGGATCCATTTGGGCTCTTCTGAAAATTTTTCCCCAATTTTTTTTTTTTTAAATTATTTTTTCGAAATGTTATAATGGATTATATTATATTTTGTATCTTTGTTTCAAGGGTTAGTGCGAGTACTATGACTGTTTATATTTTTTCATGATGAAAGAATATTGTTCAAATTGTAATGCATTGAAATCTTCCTCTGATTCTCATGTTCATTGTGTTTCTTGTAGTCAATGTACTCGCACTAATTCTTGCTCAGTGTGTGCTAATTGGAATGACAACGTTGGAGACGTGTGTCACGGTATATTGTTAGCAGTGAGGTGTCCATGCCAGTTCTCTCTCCGCAAGATCACTCTAGTTTATCAGTCTCTTTTTCAGAAGAACAAGAACAGGGTGATGTTTCCATGATGTCTTCAACAAGTGTGTCTCCGTCGTTGCAGTATAATAAGAGCTAGTGGCTAAGTGCTCATGGAAATACGACAATTGCCTAAGAGGTCCCTAATAGGATCGACGGCATTGATCGTCGAATGGCTCGGCAGCCGGGTTCGTCCGTTGCGGTCCAGGGAAGCAGTTTGGGTGATGCGAGCACTATAAACATTGAACGTGCACACCCAGCGACGACGGATCCGAGGATGGTACGGAGGAAGCCTGTCAGTCCAGTAGCTAGCTCGTCCAGGTCTATCCAGACCACGAGCGAGAGAGGCCCCCTCTCTCTTACAGCAACATCAGGGCCGCGATGTTGTTGTATATTCGTTCGTTAGTCGGAGCATACGTCCACTCCTCCTGCTCGGGACACTCCGACGCCGCTGGTCTATTGGCTTCCTCATCCTCACGTCAGCACACACGACCGCACCTTGGCTATGTGACCGCAGATAGCCGGGGGACGTTCGCATATTATATAAATGCAGGAATGAACATCCCTGGAGCTCCTTGACCGACCAGGGAATCCACGTCGACCAGGTCACGCCATCTGCTAGCCAAGGACATGTGGCCATTCCAGTTGGGATGTTCGCATATTATATAAATGCAGGAATGAACGTCCCAGGAGTAGGGCTGGGCGATATTTCAATATACCGGTAAATACCGGTATTCAAATCGGTACCGGTTAAATATCGTCTATTTTTTTGGCAATACCGGTATATCGTCTGTAACGATATTGGTTTGGGCCACATGATAATAAAATTTCAACATGTGTTTTTTCGTAAAATTGTACAGAAAGTTGCTTTGAAAATACAGGAAGCTTATCTTTCCTCATTTTGTGAACAAATGATAAACAGCGAGAGATGACAAGAGTAACGTTCTATCTCGCTTATCGTCACCGATATGCAAGCATTCATGGAGAAATGAAATAAAAATTTAATACTTGTTGGCTAAATTTGTTTGATTATTTTTAATTAGTGAATAATTAAAGTAGCATACATCAGACAAATAGTTTGTTGTTACACGGAAAACACACCCGACTGTCACACTGTAAAAACACAGTCACCTGCTGTTGGTCGCATTCGTTTGAACTGTAATCAGCAAGCCATACTTATCGCAAGAAAAACAGTACAACTACTCTCTTTTAGCCATTATAGTTAGCCGCTTGTTTGCGGCTCGATGAAAACGACACAAAAGTTAACCGAACAATTATGTCTTTCTCTATTTTACAATTTTGTCATAACATCGGCCCAACAGAAGAAAAACTAAAAAGAAATTTTGTGCGTCCCATAAAACAAACAATTTCGCACTGCAGGGTATATATGTCCCGAAATTTTATAGGAAAATCAGTTAATCACTAGTTATCAGAATGGATCTCGTAACAAAATCAAAAGCTACTTCAATAATATGGACCTATTTTGGCTTTGAACCGGATGAGAACAGAAGGCCCAAAGATGAGACAAAGCCCATCTGCAAAACTTGCCAGAAGGTTGTCACTTCTCACGGAGGAAATACAACCAATTTATTTGCCCACTTGAGAGCAAACCACCCTATTCTGTACAGTCAAGTGGCAACACAGAAAAAGAGAAAGAGAGAGTCTGAACCTGCAGACGAACCAAAGAAATCAACTAGAACACAGCCAACAATTTCATCTACTTTTGCCAGCCTGTCAAGTTACGATAGACACTCAAAGAGGTGGGACCAGTTAACTGACTGTTACAAAATACCTTGCCGGAAACATGGTGCCGATATATACGGTGGAGCAGCCTTTTTTCAAAGAAATGCTCAAATCTTTTGACAAACAGTATGAGCTTCCAGGGAGAAAGTACTTTTCTCAAACAGCTATCCCTGCTCTGTACAACGATATGCGTGAACGTGTTCAGCGTGAAGTCTTTGATGCAGAGTTCTATTCCTTAACAATTGATCTGTGGTCGTCAATCAGCATGGTTCCATATTTAGGACCAACAGTTCATTTTATAGACAGTGACTGGAAACTACGTTCCCGTGTTATGGAAACATTATATTTTCCCGAGAACCACACGGGGGAAAATATTTCCTGTGTGCTCAGTGAAACTTTAGATTCATGGAAACTCAACAGTGAAAAGTTAGTCTGTTTAACAACGGATAATGGGTCCAATATTTTATACTGACTGTCCCACAAGGTAGGGATCAAAATTCGACATGGTGAACCGGGTATTAGAACAGGAGTCAGCTATAAGAAAGGAGCTAAGTGCACATAGAAAAACTTCCCATCTTGTGCCAACTTGGCAAGACAGTCAAGTCATGGAAGCTGTCTGTGACGCTCTCAAGCCCGTCAGTGATTTCACAGATATACTGTCTGCTGAAAATTATGTAAGCATATCAGCTGTTAAACCATTATTGTCATTACTAGAAACTGATGTATTAGACACTAAAAATGACTCACATGCTCTAACAAGTGACATAAAAAACCGTATTAAGTCATATATGAGTAAGAAATATTGTGATGAAAAAACTGTTCATATAATTTCAATTGCATCATTTCTAGACCCACGATTTAAGAACACTTATTTGTCAGATGAGCAGTACGAGTGTGTGAAAGACAAAATCACAAGTGACAAATCTATGCATGCTTCAGACAATGGTGCAATTAATAAGACAGACAATGTTGATAATGTTGAGGAACCAGCTACAAAGAAAAAAAAGACAATAGGTAGCCTATTCAAAAGCAAATTACCTCAACAGAGTGAGAAATTGTATTGTGTTGATAAGGAGATTTCATTGTATCTTGGGGCTGATGCTCCCGACAGTGACACTAATCCCCTAGACTGGTGGCGGATGAACGCGTCTAGGTATCCAACTCTGGCCAAATTTGCTAAAAAGTATCTCTGTGTTTGCGCTACTAGCGTTCCCTCAGAGAGACTTTTTAGCAAATCTGGACAGATAGTAGAACCTAAACGTTCGTGTCTGAAGCCAGAGAAAGTCAACATGCTATCTTTCTTAGCTGCAAATTTGTAAGCCTTTTCAGTTTATAAATAGAAATGTCCTATATAAAGTGCTATCCTCCCCCCCCGCCCCCCCCCCCCCACATTACACTTTGATTAACAGTTCGCTAAAGGGTTTTAACACACAGAAGGTTGTCAAACGTTTAACTATTTATATTTTGATGTGCGGAGCTATGTACATAAAAATATAAATTGTTGAACCTTTGACTATTCAAGAAAAATTAAGTGGGGGGGGGGAGGGGGGTAGGTTAAGCCTGCCACCTGTAAATCTAAATTTTGAAGCAAATCTTGTTCATTTATTTAAGTGACTGGTCTCCACTGAAGGTATTACATTTTGATTAACAGTTCGCTAAAGGGTTTTAACACACAGAAGGTTGTCAAAGGTTCAACTATTTATATTTTGATGTACAGACTGCAGAGCTCTGACTGAGCTATGTACATAAAAATATAAATTGTTGAACCTTTGACTGCTCGAGAAAAATTAAGTGAGGGGGGTGGTGGGGGGGGGGGGGGGAGGATACGGCGGTAGGCTATGCCTGCCACCTGTAAATCAAAATTTTGAAGCAAATCTTGTTCATTCAATTAACTGGCCTCCACTGAAAAGGTATTACATTTTGATTTGACAGTTCACTAAAGGGTTTTATATATAATGATAAACTGAGTTTTTGTTACGGATACGTTTTTATTATTTTTAAACTTTATATACATTGTATTACATTCATGTTGAAATTTTCATCTTGAAAACATACTACATTATACACAGAACGAAGTTTCAGAGAATAAAAAATATATATATTTTACAAAGGTGGTGTTGTGTTTCAAAAAATTCCCTTTGAAAATCAGCCCACATAACGGCTCTTACAGGCTGAATTTAGATAAGTTATACAGCGCCTTTTGTTCAATATACGCTCATATATCTTATAAATGTGCCAGCATCTTTACCTCCCAACGTTTCATCAAGATTGCCAACAAGTTATTTCCCTTAACATCCGAACCACAGATCTATATTTGGAATCTATAAACAACAAAAGTCAGCCATTTTTCGTTCGTTCATTGTAAAGTTCCGAGTCGATGATCCACCTATATTTTCAAAACTGGATCGACTGTCGATCTAGTTTTGAAAATATAGGTGGATTCGAAAAATAAACGAAAACGTTGTGAAACTCTTCGAAATTATGAAGTTATGAAATCAACACGAAGATAGAGTTATTAAAAATGTTTTGTGGTTATTTATTTGTCCAAACTGACATCAAATGAAATCAAATGCTGTCGCTTCACGGCCGGTAGCACATCCCCATTGTTAGTTGACAATGCAAAATATCTGACTACTTTTCCCTTTCACACACTGCTGCACGATATACCGGTATATCGCGATATTTTTTCTGATATCGTTACCGGTATTCAGATTCCCATATCGCCCAGCCCTGCCCTGGAGCTTCCAGCGGCTAATTACGTAAGACCGCGGCTCCACAGGCCTCCGTGACGGACTAGCTATCACAGATAGCTCAATTCATCGCAGCATCCCAGCAGCTATCAGAAACGTTTTCAATAAAGAACTATCTGAGCAAACTGGGTCGGTTCGCTCCCCTGCAGAGTCAGTAGGGACAAACGAGATTATTATGTGGTCCAGACGGATGGTAAAAGGGAATTAGCACAGCTGAAATTTTCCGTTTCCGAACAACTTAAGGTGCCGTAGATTTCATCCTGCATCACCTTTAGAAGTTGTTTCTCTGGACAAAAATGCTGTGTTACCTGATAAGAAACTGTAAGCGTCACTGGACACAGACTTTTTCGGCCGGATTAGGGACACCGTCCCTGAGTTTCCGACCCAGTCCAGAAATGTCATAGACATTTGAACTTTTGAATGGCGCTATATTCAAAGCTAGCCTCTGAGACTGGCAAATCCGGTTTCTTATCGCCTATGCGCTATACAGCTGCCTTTCATCAATGCTAGACATAAATTTGAAGCGGCAGGATAAGGCACGCCGAGAGTTCCTCTGCATTTGGACGACTAGGCTGAAGACCTGGAATGGTCATTGCCGGCGTCCATGTCTATTTACTCCAGTATACTGGAGAACACAATTTAGATGCATTTTCTCACACAGATCACCTTACCAGAGCGTTATCACTACGTCTCGAAGCGGAAGAATTCCAGGATCTTCAATCTTCCTTAAGAGTTCTTTTGAGGGTTAGAGCATATTCTACGTATAACTCCGCCCTTTCAGTGGCAATATGGAGTTAGTCAGACGTGATGCTGCTCTGGCTGCATCCACAAGAGTGGATAGTAAGGTGAAAAAACTCTCTTCCAGTCGCTCCGGTCTCAGGAGAGCTTATCTTCATCGTTAAGCTTTCTACAATCTATATTAGATTACTTAGAAAGCTCTGGATTCTCTGTGGCTCAGTTGGTAGAGGTGCAGGCTGCAAGCCGAGAGGTCCTCGGTTCGATTCCCACCTGCGACAACCGCGTTGTGTCCTTGGGCAAGACACTTCACCCCGATTGCCTACATGGGGGCACGATGACGCTGTGTACTGAGGCGTACTGCACGTCGATGGTGCGCATGTCTTCAACCAATCTAACCCTGCCTGTGCTGCGGTGCAGAGTTCAGAGTTACGATGTTGGAGAGCTGACAGCTGCTCGTCGTTGCTCGGTGGTTCTCTCCGGGTACTCCGGCTTCCTCCACCCGTAAAACTGTCACGGTCACGATTAGCCATTGTGCATAAGTATGTGACATTAAACACCAATAAATAAATAATATCTGGATTCTCTGCATTATTCCGCTTTGAAAAAGTCGGACTCAGCAGGGAGGAGTAAGGCAGGTTCTTCGGGGGCGAATACGTCCAAAGGAAGTTCTTTAGAGGATCAAAGCCTCAACGTCTTACTCCGGAGACTGTCAGCGTAGCGACTCACATAGGGATCATAATGCTGGCCTGAGATATCGGGTCAGATGCCCCTAGGTCGACTGGGCGAGGTGCAGGTCGTGGAGGATGTGTTTTCTCCTTCCGCAAGCCTCGCAGGACCAGGAGGTGATGGTTCCATGTCGACCAGGTCATGCCATCCGCTTGCCAAGGACACGAGGCCTTTCCATTTGGGACGTTCGCATATTATATAAATGCAGGAATTAACGTCCCTGGAGCTTCCAGCGGCTAATTACGTAAGACCGTAGCTCCACTGGCCTCCGTGACAGATTTGCTATCGCAGATAGCTCAATTCATCCCAGCATCCCAGCAGCTATCAGAAACTTTTTCAGTAAAGAACTATCTGAGCAAGCTGGGCCGGGTCGTTCCCCTGCAGTCAGGAAGGGACGACTGAAATTATTATGTGGTCCAGGCGGATGGTAAAAGGGAATCAGCACAGCTGAAATTTTCTCTTTCCGAACAACTTAAGGTGGCCGTAGATTTCATCCGGCATCACCTTTTAGAAGTTGTTTCTCTGGACAAAAATGCTGCATTACCTGATAAGAAACTGTAAGCGTCACTAGACACAGACTTTTTCAGCCGGATTAGGGACATCGTCCCTGAGTTTCCGACCCAGTCCAGAAATGTCATCAACATTTGAACTTTTGAATGACGCTATATTCAAGCTAGCCTCAAAGACTGGCAAATTAGGTTTCTTTTCGCCTAGCGCTATTCAGCGGCCTTTCATCAATGCAAGACATAATTTTGAAATGGCAGGACTAGGCGTGCCGAGAGTTCCTCTGCGTTTGGACGACTAGGCTGAAGACCTGCAATTGTCATTGTCGGCGTCCATGTCTATTACTCCAGCATACTGGAGACGACATTCACAATATTGTCTAATAGAGTTTAGACGCATTATCTCACGCAGATCACCTTACCAAGAAGAACTTGGACGGCATTCTTCAGGGTTACGGCAGCAAGTTAACGCTTCAGAACGATGTTCAGAGTCTGCTTAAGTTGCTCCGACGTCTCGGTTTCTTAGTAAACGAAAAGAAGTCAGATCTAGTGCCGTCCTATTCATTTACCCTTGTGGGAATGAGCTTAGAGACGCGCAACAATCTCATTCGTCTGCTGTTAACCAGAGCGATATTAGTCAGTTGTTACGCTCGCTGTTGCCTTCACTCAGATGTAGTAACAGCGAGAGAATTCATGAGACTGACAGGTTTGTGCGGACCCGCTGCGAATATTATTCCGATGGAGCGGATACGCACTCGTCCACTCCACAGATATTTTATCTCAGAATTGGAGTGTGAAGACTTATTCACTCGAATCGAACATCGTCTTGTCGAATCAAGTGAACAAGAGATTCAGAGTTGGGTAGATTTTCAGTGGTTAACTCAAGGAGTACCACTGCAACTGCCGGATCCGAGTTTAACGATAATGACGGATGCGAGTCAAACAGGTTGGGGCGCAACTCTGAGCCCAACAGATTCAGGGTGCTTGGGTCTTTAGGATCCGCAGTTCCTAACAAGTACATAAACATCAAAAAATGGTGTCAATATGGCTTGCGCTACGTCAATGAATGTACATTCTTCAGAATTCACATGTTCAAATTCTGTCCGACTATTCGACAGTAGTAGCGTATATTTGGAACCAGGGAGGCACTCATTCCATTCCGTTATTCATTTTAACGGAAAGGATCCTTCTGTTTGTCCTAGAGCATCAAGTTATTCTATCGGTCCGTCATATTCCGGGTCGTCTGAACGTTCTAGCGAACTCCCTTTCTCAGATAGGTCGTATGTTGTCGTCAGAATGGACTTTCAACAACGAGTTTTCAATCAGATTTGCTACTAATGGGATCGTCCAATGGTAGACTTATTTGCGACGCATCTCAACTATCAGTTGCAGACGCATGTGTCGCCGTGTCCAGATCTTCGAGCGTTTGCAGTAGACGCTCTCTTGATCTTTTGGGACGGAATGGTAGGATACGCATATCCTCCAGCGCCATTTATTCAGCAGATATTGCTCAAGATAAAGCAATCTCGCTGCAAATTCTGTTGGTAGCATCTCTGTCACCCCAGAGACCATGGATATATCTACTCAGGTGTCTGCTGTGGGTCATGCTGCGGAAGCTTCCTCCACGATAGGATCTTCTTTCGCAGGAAGGTCTCAACCTTCACGTATTTTCGTTGTGCGGTCCTTCTTGCACGGCAAGCAATTACAGGACGAGCAGTGGACGCAACTTCTAACTGTAGGAGGACCTCCTCTTCGCTAAATTATGCTGCTAAATGGAAGGTTTTCTCACCGTGAGGTAGGGATCATTCTGTTGATTCCTGTGCACAAGATGATAGTTTACAGATTGGATCTATGTCTCTTTATCTAAGTTACGGAAAACTTTTCGATAAATGGACTTAGAACCCTTAGACTAATTCCTAAGTGGAATTTAGCTTGGGTTCTTCTTGAGCTTAAGAAGCGCCATTTGGGCCTCTTGATACAGTAGACTTCAATTCTTATGTTATAAGACAGCTTTCTCTTAGTCTTCTCTTCGGCTAGAAGAGTTAGTGAGCTTCAGGCACTATCTGTTGATGATTCTCTCTTTCGTAGTGTAGGTAATACTATTACCTTGATTACTAAGGTTGGATTTTTGCCTAGAATCAGGCTCCTATAAGTATCTGGAAACTATTGTTATTAAGGCTCCTCCATTTTCAGACGGGCATAGACCTTTAATCTGTCTTGTTAGAGCTATACGTTTTTTACAAATGTAGATCTGAGTTTATCGGAAAGGGTCGTAACGTCTCTTTCTGTCTCTGCTGCCTAATAGTAGGGACTTTACAGTCCATTCTATTGCAAGGTGGATTCAGTTAACTATCCATGCTGCTTATGAAAAATTATCTTCTACTCGGCAGCCTGTGCTTAAGATTTCGGCACATGAAGTATCTGTTCCGGCAGCGTAACTGTAGTGCTGCCCTCTTCGCTCTGGGGTATTTGACCCAGAGCAAGGGAAAAGTGTGTGTGTGGGGGGGGGGGGGGGGGGGGGGGGATGGTGTTCCCTTATATCACCTGTTTTATAGTGAAAAGCAAACGAATACCTCCTCTGGAGTCCGTAATTCCGAGTCGGTGTCGGGATGGTCTTAAAGTGTAAAGCTTTCATATAATATTTTTAAAGTGTAGCTCGGTGTGGAACATTTGTATATGTCACGGATCACACGAGCGCTAATATACAATCCTCGGGCACTTTTTAATGAGTGTAAAGAGTCTCATTATCTGGACTATCTTCAATTATTGGCT
This sequence comes from Pictodentalium vernedei, assembly GCA_031216915.1. Lineage (NCBI taxonomy): Eukaryota > Metazoa > Mollusca > Scaphopoda > Dentaliida > Dentaliidae > Pictodentalium > Pictodentalium vernedei. The sequence continues at coordinate 11,826,030 of CM062288.1, read as the reverse complement.
TTCCTTTAATAAGATTAGTATAAGGGTTTATACTAGATGTCAATAGAGATCATTGATGATTATTGTGCTCAATTACGGAATGGTGTTGTGTCTTTCTTTTTTGATGCAAACAAGAAAGATCCATGTAAAACCTGTTCTCCTCTTCTCCTTGAGGGGATAATTCTGTTTCCATGTAATTGAGTCTGTTGGAATTTCCTTTATGTCCTAGGCTCTCCAGCCTTTTTTCTAATCAGCTAAGTCTGGGTCATTGGTACAGTATAAAAATGTTAAAAAATTTATAGTAATTTATATATTTTTATGTGTACCCATACTATGTATTGTACACATAATGCCATCATCCGGGGTGGCCATCCGTCGTTCGTCCGTCCGTCTGTCTGTCCGTCTGACGTCCGTATCCATTTCTTTGTCATTCGATAACTTGAAAAATATTGCTTGGATTGTCAAGTTACTTTATATTTGTGTTCAGGTTACTGATTTGCTGAGCTGTATAGTTTTTGGTGTAAATCTGATGATTTGATCCCGAGATATTAACCCTTTATCCTTCAAATTGAAAATTCCTACAATCCCTTTGGCATTCGATAACTTGAAAAATGTTGCTTGGATTGTCAAGTTACTTTATATTTTTGTTCAGGTTACTGATGTGCTGAGCTGTATAGTTTTTTTTTTGTTTGTCCGTCTGTCCGTCCGTCCATCGGTCTGTCCATCCAGCATCCGTATCCATTTCTTTGTCATTCGATAACTTGAAAAATATTGCTTGGATTGTCAAGTTACTTTATATTTGTGTTCAGGTTACTGATGTGCCGAGCTGTATAGTTTTTGGTGTATATCTGATAATTTGATCCTGAGATATTAACCCTTTATCCTTCAAATTGAAAATTCCTCCACTCCCTTTGGCATTCGATAACTTGAAAAATATTGCTTGGATTGTCAAGTTACTTTATATTTGTGTTCAGGTTACTGATGTGCCGAGCTATATATTTGTTTTTTTGTCCGTCCGTCTGTCCGTCTGTCGGCCTGTCCGTCCGCCGTCCATATCCATTTCTTTGTCATTCGATAACTTGAAAAATATTCCTTGGATTGTCAAGTTACTTTATATTTGTGTTCAGGTTACTGATGTGCCGAGCTGTATAGTTTTTGGTGTAAATCTGATAATTTGATTCTGAGATATTAACCCGTTATCCTTCAAATTTAAAATTCCTCCAATCCCTTTGGCATTCGATAACTTGAAAAATATTGCTTGGATTGTCATGTTACTTTATATTTGTGTTCAGGTTACTGATGTGCCGAGCTGTATAGTTTTTGGTGTAAATCTGTAATTTTGATTCGGAGATATTAACCCTTTATCCATCAAATTGGAAATTCCTCCAATCCCTTTGGCATTAGATAACTTGAAAAATATTGCTTGAATTGTCAAGTTACTTTATATTTGTGTTCAGGTTACTGATGAGCCGAGCTGTATAGTTTTTGGTGTAAATCTGATAGTTTGATCCTGAGATATTAACCCTTTAACCTTCAAATTGAAAATTCCTCCAATCCCTTTGGCATTCGATAACTTGAAAAATATTGCTTGGATTGTCAGGTTACTTTATATTTGTGTTCAGGTTACTGATGTACCTAGCTATATAGTTTTTGGTGTAAATCTGATAATTTGATCCTGAGATATTAACCCTTTATCCTTCAAATTGAAAATTCCTCCAATCCCTTTGGCATTTGATAACTTGAAAAATATTGCTTGGATTGTCAAGTTACTTTATATTTGTATTCAGGTTTCTGATGTGCCGAGCTGTGTAGTTTTTGGTGTAAATCTGTTATTTTGATCCTGAGATATTAACCCTTTATCCTTCAAATTGAAAATTCCTCCAATCCCTTTGGCATGAGATAACTTGAAAAATATTGCTTGGATTGTCAAGTTACTTTAAATTTGTGTTCAGGTTACTGATGTGCCAAGCTGTATAGTTTTTGGTGTAAATCTGATAATTTGATCCTGAGATATTAACCCTTTATCCTTCAAATTGAAAATTCCTCCAATCCCTTTGGCATGAGATAACTTAAAAAATATCAATCCGATTGTCATGTTACTTCATATATATGTTCAGGTTACTGATGTGCTGTGCTCTATAGTTTTTTATGTAAATCTGATAATTTGATCCGGAGATATTAACCCTTTATCCATCAAATTAGACACTCCTCCAATCCATTTCTATATGTACCCATACCATGTATGGTATACATAATGTCGGCATCCGTGGTGGCCCTCCATCATACAACTTTCTAGTAGTGGCGCATATGGGTACACATCTGATGATTTCATCAGCCTATTTTATATACTTACCAATGACCCAGACGGGGATGGCCCTCCCATGAGTTGGGAACTCTTACTTCCCCGCTGATTACATAACGCTTACCAGGCACTGGTTTTAAGAATGACTTTTGGAGCCAATTTCGAGACCTCCTTGACACTGCGCATTCGCAGTGGATATAAAGTATGGAGGACCACATAGGACATTGAAATTTCGGTTTTTGATGCAAATTTGGGGGATTGGGGGACAAAATTTGTGTTTGGCCCTATAATTTAAGGAGTTAGCACCAGCTCAGTTTGGGTCATTGGTAAGTATAAAAAATATATAAATTACTATAAATTTTTTAACTTTCGTTCCGTTTGGAGTCATTGACTACCATATCCAAGGTAAATAAACGCTGTGAACGCTTTGACTTTCCGTAAAAAAACGTTTTTCTATCTGTCTTGTAATTAACTGTTTAATGTGGATAAAGTTGAAAATGTGAATAGTAATGTGGAAGAGGTTTGGGAGTGACTGATGAGTAACGAATTGAAAGAATTTTTAAAAACTGATTCGGACGGGTTAAATGGTAACCGTGTGGAACCCGTCAGTGATATTATAATTTATAATTATAAATAGCAATTTTTCATATGAAGAAATATTATGGACGCTATGTGCAAAATAGAAAACCAAAATCCTGACAACTAGAAATAATAATTTTAATTGTTCAATGCCAAATATTTCTTACCATTCCACTAGTGATGTTTTAACATCGACTTCAAGTGCAAGTGGTCCATTCATTTTCTAATTTGTCACTCTGCGTTCATGGCACCAACATGTGCAGCTAACCTACAGCAACGTGTTTACCATTGAGAGAGGTGAACTATTCGTTCTGTAACACTTATGCCAATACCAGTCTCATAATTCCACAAGCCATCATTTTGCAGAATGTTTGAAATGAAAAACTGTTCTGTAACCATAAGTAATTATTACTGTCAACCAAGTGCTTCCAATCCAATCACCCCAAATATTTAACGTTAAAAATCCTTGATTGCTTTCCGACTCAGACTGAAACAGCATAACAAGGTGAACTCCAAACTTTGAATGGGGAAAGCAGACGGAGTATTTTGTTTTCAGAGTGTCAAAAACATTTAAACATGATAAATGTTGTCAGTACAAATATGAATATATTTTGTTATTGCCGATAAAATGACTAAACCGTTTGGAAGTATTTGTATAGTGGCAGCGTAAAGTATATTTCGTGATTTGGTTCGGTACTCACAAATGACGTCACAAAGCCTGTATTTTTAGATTTACATTGTTGTCTTCAGCAAGGCATTGTTTTATAGTTGGAAGCAAGCCTGGTTATAAGCAGCCTGTCATTTGCAAAATGAGGTCCCTAGAGGGTGAATTTGCTGGTGCTATCCCATACAGTGAGCAATTTATCCTCTAGGTGCATCTTTCTGTTTTGGCTTGAGACCTTGATTCAGACTGAGGTTCAGAGAGGGCAAATTTTTTGATGCTACCCTGCTGTGCAGGGTATCATCACCAAATTCACCCTCTGGGGACCTCATTTTGCAGATGACAGTCTGCTTATTTTCAGGCTTGGTTGGGAGATAAAACAAACTATCCGTTTTCAGCTGAATTATATTAGAATGGTGATAGCTATGTTGCTAACGCGTTGCCGGCAATACTCAATTTGTGACAGTAAAACCAACGTTTACGGCCCCAAACAATCAAATATAACATAGTAGTTATCCCTGAAATTACAAAAATAAAAAATAAAATAAAAAACTGCCCACCCACATGCCATTTTACAAAAAATGGCCCGAGAAACAGAAGATTTAAATTACTTTGTGAGACCTAACCCATTCTTTCAGGACATGCTGTGTGCTCTTTCACCCGTTGTATTCTCGCTGGCCAAATAATAGTGATATCACTATTATAAATTAATTTTTAAGAAAAATGGTAGCCATCACTATTATTTGGAAATGTGACGAAGGATGAAAATTCAATGACCAGGGACCGACCTGGGCATGCGCCATTTGGTTCTGAAACATCAGGACCTGGCTCTTAAATCTCAGAAATAGGCTTCTCAGTTGGCGCGTAACTTCTCAGATCATATTTTGATATTCTTTCGATGGATAATCGAGAGACACTCTTACATGTATTATATATATGATTATCATTTATCATTGTTGTAGAGTGCTTAAGTTAATACTTCAAGTCTTAATTACCAAGCATTAATCTTCAAGACTTGATCAGAAACCACAGTGAAGATTAATGTTTGCTATAGTGTACTAAATGAAAATGATGAGAGCTGTTACATACTTGCAGTGTGTGTTACAAACAGCAGTGTGACTCCGTAAATTGAAATCTGGCGCAGGAATTGAAAAAATAGGCTCCGAGGCTAGAGCGTATTTTAAATAGTCCTGAACGGTCCCTGAATGACAATTATTTATAACCATCACATTTATAAGGCAGGTGAGAGAACAGTAGAACCATCTTAATTAAATTACAGTAGAAACCTCTTAATTGAATATCCATTTTGCCAGTGAAAATTATTCAATTAACAAGAGTATACAATTAACAGGGATTTGGTCAGTTTCCTGTGTTCTGGAGGTAAACTGAGCATTTATTCTATTATATCTTGTTTGACAGAGCTCCTAGAGCTCTGTCAAACAAGATATAATAGAATAAATGCCTGTATTGGATGTAGTGAGGCCAAAAAGGTTGATAAATAATGGGAATTTGGTGCGTGTCACAGTAATTTTTTCGACATATTACAAAAATTTATATACAATTAACAGGAGTTTACTCAATAACCCATATGCAATTAACAGATCAGATTTGTACTGAAGATATGGTAAATGGTTTTGTGTTTGAAAATTATATTCAATTAACAGGGATATACAATTAAGAGATATCCAATTAAGTGGGCTCCACTGTACTAATTTGCCAGTGAGAATTATTCAGTTAACTGAAGTCTTCCCTAATGAATTGGCGACATCCGTCCACATAATTTACAAATTAAGCCAGTTCCAATGAGTGGGGTCACATAATTTGGTTTTGTTGAAATTTTGCAAAAGAAAATTTTAAAAAAAGTTATTAAAATAATGAATTTTGATATGCTGTTTGTTGGGTAAAGGATTAAGAGGGATTTGGTCGTGTTCATGGATTCTGAAGATATTGAACATTTATCAGTTATATCTTGTTTGACAGATCTCATAGAGATTTGGTTAAATGTGCTCAAATACTACTTATTATCCCTGGTAGGGGGCGCGGTGGCTCAGTTGGTAGAGGTGCAGGCTGCAAGCCGAGAGGTCCTCGGTTCGAATCCCACCTGCGGCAACCGCGTTGTGTCCTTGGGCAAGACACTTCACCCCGATTGCCCACATGGGGGCACAATGACGCTGTGTACTGGGGCGTACTGCACGTCGATGGTGCGCATGTCTTCAACCAATCTAACCCTGCCTGTGCTGTGGTGCAGAGTTCAGAGTTACGATGTTGGAGAGCTGACAGCTGCTCGTCGTTGCTCGGTGGTTCTCTCCGGGTGCTCCGGCTTCCTCCACCCATAAAACTGTCACGGTCACGATTAGCCATTGTGCATAAGTATGTGACCTTAGACACCAATAAATAAATAAATAAATAAATAAATAAATAAATATTATCCCTGGTGTCCTGAACTGAGAGGTAATAAGACCTCAGAACACCAATATTTACCAACCTAACTAAGAATTCAAGGACAAACAACAGGTATGTTCTTCTTTAACCCTTAAAAACCTAATTCTGATTTAATCACTTTTCTCTGCCACAAAACAGGTGCCCCAACTGGTAGGTTTATAGATACACTTGCAAGTTACATTCTAAGAACCTTCTCAGTTGTTTCGAGGCAAGTCTTGTCTGTGTATATAGGCAGCAAAGACTTACTAGACACAACTGCAAAGTCACCGAATGTGGCCTGTGAGTGCTCTCAATTCAATTTGAAGGTAATATTTCTTCATGTTTGTATTTATTTCCTCCAAAGCAAATTCCCATTTTAAGCATTCACGGTGCAAATTTCCCAAATACATGGGCCTCAGGCCCTTTCCCAAAGAAGGCAGACGTATCCCTGATCTAGAGGGACGTTGCGAAGATGATCGATTTTTGTACACTTGAATTGTTCCAAAACTGGTGGTTTCGAGTCCCGATGGATAAAATGTTCCACGTACATAATCAAGGCATGTCTTCATTGATACCCCTGTCTATGTATGGAACTGGATTTAACTTAATGAAATCTTTTACCAGAAGTATAACAACTTTTAGTGAATCTGATACGTTGCTCTTATGTGACACAATGACAAGTTTTGTGAGGTTTTTTTTTTGGGGGGGGGGGGGGGGATGTCATGCACTGTCGTCATTTTAATACAAAAAAATTGCATCTCACCTGATATTTTTTGGAAGAGGTAACTCCATCTGACCAATGTTTCGCAATTTTTTGCATGATGTCTTGCTTTAACACTATACTTAAAGTAAAAACCAAAAACAACCGAGAACAATATAAAATTAAGTTTTGGATGCTTTATTGTCATCAAATAATGCACAAATTTTACGGATTTTGTTTTATACTTTTCAGTTAAAATTTTTGAAGATTTTTTCTTGGACTTTTTTTAGGTTGTAAAAGTCAGTGTTAAGGTGATTTTTGTTTCCATGTTTCTTTCCAGGTGATTGATATTGTAGACTTGGGTTAGTGAGAACCATTGCAGTAATATTTAAACCTTATCTTTTGATGGTGAATATTTGAACAAAACAATTACTTTCTGGTTGTAAAAATTAGCGTTTAGGTCGGGTTTTATGCACATTATGGTGCCTTAACTTCTCATTATATATATATATTTTTATTCATTGGGCATCTTTAGAATTTAACCCTACTGTGTGCATAAATTTTTTGAAAAGATTTTTTTATGCCCCCGCGATGAAAAGTTGGGGAAGGTGGATGATGATGTCAGAATCTTGTCTCAGGCATGCAGCGCCATTAAATGAAAAAAATGCCCAACAGAATTTGGAGATTTGTAAATTCAAATTATTCATTAGAAATTTCTGTAGGTGTGTTGAAATCTGACTTTTGGTTATTGTATTTGAAATTTAGAACGTTAATTTTCTATTTCAGGTCAAGTTACCTATAGAGTAGTTCAGGTAACACAGGATGGAGGGGAAGCTACATGCACAGCTCAAGTTGTATCTACTACAGGATTTCCTGCTGCACCAATGGCCCAGGTATCATTAAACTGTGAGCCCATTTTCCAAAGTGAATAAAACTAAAAGGACAGGTTTTCTGTCGTAAACAAGCTCCAGTCCTGCTAATTCATCCTTGTTTCCTCGGCAAAAAAACTGCAAATTGGTACTTCTTCGGCAATTGCTGTGAAGCCTGTTCGATTGTGTAAAAATCATCAAGGGAAGGGCATACTCTCAATTGCCATATATATGTCATATGTAGTTAAGTGAAAACTTTCCACAAACTTTAACATGTGGAAGTAGTTTGAGATACATGTGTATATAATCACAATCAATGTGCTGAATCTTTCACTCAATTAGATCATGCCAATATCATGAGCCATGTGAGTGCTGAGAAAAAATCTTTGAAGTAAGCAGGCGACTTGCTCAGTATGTATAGTATGAGTGAAACTAACATGATGATGCAGCATAACCACAAACTAAGTATCTCACTGCTTCGATGTTGATAACACCAGAATCTGACATCAGTTTCTGGAAAGCTCTGTAAGAGCTTTCCAGAAACTGATGTCAAATTCTGGTGTTATCAATATAGAAGAAGCAGAACACATAGTTTCTAGTGGTTATACTGTAACTTGTACTGTAAATTGTAAGATTAGCAATACAGCGTAGTGCAACCCACGTGGTTTGATTCCATGTGTAACCTGGAAGTTGTGAAATTTCTGCCACCACAAGGCTTTCTGAAGAAGCCATCCTCGGCAGTATTTTTGCTGTGGATATTTTTCATTTCCTAGGCACTGCTGATTGCTGAGGGTGAATTACCAGGGCTGTAGATCTGTTTTACTGGTAAAATAGGACTTGGTTTCCAATGCCTGGGGTGAAAGTCCTCTGAAATGGGCAGCATGGGAATAAGCGATTGGTTGGACTTGACTTTATATACATGTTCGTTCATGATTAGTCATTGTGCAGAAAATTGTGTGATACAATCACACAAAATTATTCTCTTGTGATGATTGTGTGTTATTCTGGTAAATAGTCTTAATACGGTTTTGTGTAAGAACACAATACATTTAACTGTATTAACCAGGAAGGTACTGAGCACACATACTTTGTGTTTTAATCGAAAAATAACTTTGATGTTAATGTGTGCTGTGAAGTTGTATGGCACAGATACACACACGACGTCAGAATATATTATTTAATGTTCATTGTTCAACTTGTTATCTCCCTGGATGTGTTTCTTCAGTGTTTACAATCAACATTGGAGAGAAACACCAAGGGAGGTAACTGAATTAAAAAATGTAGCATCACCAAATTCACCCCCTGGGGACCTAATTCTGCAGACGACAGTTTGCTTATTTTCGGGCTTGTGTAGTTTCAATGTGAGGAATATTCTTTAAAAATCCTTTTTTTTCAGATCCACTGGTCAGAATCTTTTGATATTTGATATAAGGTTTTCTTAGGAGGGGCAGATTCAGCTTGTTCAAATCAATTCCCTGGGTTGATGTTCAGGCTACCATGTCAGGTGAGTGCCCTCAGGCCCCCTGGTGCCTCTTATTATACCCCACGCAACAAAGTTGTGGGGGTATAATGTTTTTGACTGGTCCGTCCGTCAGTCAGTCCTACTTGTTTTCCAGACTTTTTTTCTACACGTTTCCAGATATTGAGCTGATTTTTGGTATGTGATTCTAACATAGTGGCCTACAGATCAAGTTTGCATTTTATTCCGCTCCACTGATTTTTACCAAAATTACGGCCCGTGGACTCTGAAAAATTCATCAAAATTACAGTTTTCCGGACTTTTTTTCTACACGCTTCCAGATATTGAGCTGATTTTTGGTATGTTAGTCTGAAATAGTGGCCTACAGATCAAGTTTGCATTTTGTTCCGCTCCACTGATTTTTCCCGAAATTACGCCCCTTGAACTTTGAAAAGTTCATCAAAATTACAGTTTTGCGGACTTTTTTCCTACACGCTTCCAGATATTGAGCTGATTTTTGGTATGTTAGTCTAACAAGGTGGCCTACAGAACAAGTGTGGGTTTTGTTCCGCTCCACTGATTTTTACCAAAATTACGGCCCCATAGACTTTGAAAAGTTCATCAAAATTACAGTTTTCCGTGCTTTTTCTCTTCATGCTTCCAGATATTGAGCTGATTTTTGGTATGTTTGTCTAACATGGTGGCCTACAGATCAAGTTTGCATTTTGTTCTGCTCCACTGATTTTTACCGAAATTACGGCCCTTCGACTTTGAAAAGTTCATCAAAATTACAGTTTTCCAGACTTTTTTCTACACGCTTTCAGATATTATCAAAATTACAGCCATTTTAGTATGTAAGTCTACCACAATGACTTACAGATCAAGTTTGCGTTTCGTTCTGCTCGGCTGATTTTTGCGGAAATTACGGGCCCTGGACTCGGAAAAATACAAGTAACAGATTTCCGGGTCATTTTCCTAAAAATTACAGTTTTCCGAGCTTGAAATATCGGGGTGTGTGGGGTATGTGAGCTTGCTCACTAAGGTTCTATATTTATTGATGATTATTCCTGTAATTAGTGTTTGAAATCTAATATTATTGCAACTGGCAAAATATTGCACGCACATGGAAGGTGACCAATCTACGACAGCTGTACTGTAGATGTGGCCCGAAACTAAGATCTCGCAATCTTCTGATATGGTGGTGCCATAGTTGAAATTTTCCGAAACTGAAGAAACAACCAGGGAGTTAACAAGTTGAACAATGAACATTAAATAATATATTCTGACGACACGTGTGTATCTGTGCCATACAACTTCACATCACACATTAAGATCAAAGTTATTATTCAATTAAGACACAAAGTATGTGTGCTCAGTTTCTTCCTGGTTAATACAGCCAAGTGTTTTGTATTCTTACACAAAACCGTGTTAACACTATTTACCAGGATAACACACAATCATCACAAGAGAACAATATCGTGTGATTGTATCGTTTATAACGATCTTCCCCCACCCCAACTCCCAAAAATGCAAATATTATTTTGCTAATATTGCCCAGCACTAAACATGCATACTCTCAGAACTTGCATGGTATTAAGCTTTCGCAATTTGTGATTTATCAAGGAAATTCTCCAGTATAACAGGCACTAACAGATTTTCTTCTAGGCCCTATTTCAACCATCGAAATCGACAGAGAAATAATCGGTAATTGGTTCGTAGCAAGTTTTGATAATCGTGTCATCACTATATACTTGATTACTCAATTATCATATAAGCACATTTGTACCAAGAATATTGAAACATAAGAGAATTTTTACTTAACAAAATTCTGGTTTGGCAGTGTTGTTAATTTTTATGCCCCTAGCCTCTTTGAGGAGAGGGCATTATGTTATCACCATGTCCAGCGTCCAGCTTTTAACTTTTTGCATTCCGTCAGTTAACTAAAGTTCTACCAACCGGATCTGTACCAAACTTCATATGTGGGTTAGGGATGATGAGTGGAAGTAGCTTTTTTATTTTGACCATGATGTGCCAAAGGTCAAGGTCACAGTGACCTCCAATGTTAAATACACTTGAAATTGGTTTCCGCTCAATAACTAAAGTTCTGCAAGACTGATCTTGTTTTTTTTTTGTAATTCTATCCATGATGTTGCAGGAGAGGGCATATGCCATGCTTCGCATTGCTATTGTTTTATTATCAAATTCAAATTAGTGGCTTTTGGAGATAATCTTGGCGTCGAACAACCAATGATTTTTTCAACTGACAATAAAAATGTCTTGGCAGGCAAGGTTTTGAGGGTGCGAAGTCCCCCCCCCCCCCCCCCCCCCCCCTCACTAGCTTCAAGCATGCATCAGATTGTGGATAGGATTCTGATAATAACATTAAGACTAGAACTATTAAGTACAAATTACCGCAACTTACATGTTTATGTTACTACGTGTTTTTATTGGAGATTAGCTCCCTTGTTTGTGCCCCACAAAATTCTTGAAGGTAATATATTGGGACGATCGAGGAAACTCCCTATATTGACAATTTATTCTGTGCAGGAACCATGCTACATATTAAAAGCATAAGGATGTATGATAGTTCCGTCGATCTCTATACAACTGGGTTGCTGAAATGCTCTTCAGTCACATACAGAAAAAGTGTCTCATCTGCTGCCATCAGGTGGGGCTGGAAGGGGGGGTGCTATAAATAAACAGTTTTCAACAAAGAAAGATTTCCTCGATGGTTTTCATTTTTCTCACGCCTCGAAATTGCAGATTGCTGTTTAGCTCTCCTGACTGAAAGTCTGGGTGAGCTATGGTGATCACTCACAGTCTGCAGTCCTGTGTCTGTTGTCTGTGAACATGGTGTTTGCACCTGCCCCTCCTGAACCGTTGAACCAAGTTTAGTAAAATGTGAGGTGATTGCTTGTTCTGACACTGCATTTTGGGATTTTTTTTCAAATCAACTTGCCCAACCTCATAGGGAGGGGGGGGGGGGAATAAAAAAAAAATTTAAATCTTTTCATGAACCAGTGAGTACAATGACTTGGCATTTGATGTGTAGCTTACGTTTGAGGTGTAGAATCTAGTTTGTTCAAACAAAGTTTTTGAAGCAAAATTTGCCCTTGTGATGGGGGGGGGGGGGGGGGGGGGGGGGGGGGGGGAGAGAGATTTTTTGCCATGCCCAAAATTTTTATTTTCTGAACAGATGGTCTGATTTGAACCAAATTTGATATGTGGTATTATTGAGTCATAAGTACTTGACTCATGTAAAAATAAAATGTTCCTGTTTCCCCGTGGGAACCCCATGAGCTAAAAATAGAAATATTTTTTAAAGTCTGGGTGAGCTATAGTTATCAGTCACCATCTGCAGTCCTGTGTCTGTTGTCTATGAACATGGTGTTTGCACCTGCCCTCCTAAACTGTTGAACCAAGTTTAGTAAAATGTGAGGTGATTGCTTGTTCTGACATTGCATTTTGGGATTTTTTTTTCAAATCAACTTGCCCAACCTCATAGGGAGGGGGTGGGGAAAATAAAAAAAAAAATTTAAATCATTTTCATGAACCAGTGAGTACAATGACTTGGCATTTGATGTGTAGCTTCCTTTTGAGGTATAGAATCGAGTTTCTTCAAACAAAGTTCATGGAGCAATATTTGCCCTTGTGATGGGAGGAGCAAGATTTTTTGCCATGCCCAAAATTTTTAGTCGAGTTGTGACGAAGTCAAACTTGACTTATAGTTTGGTGAATGGCGGGCGGGCGTAAACAATTGGTTTCTGGATGATAACTTGATAGTGGTTCAACTCACATTCATTAAACTTCATACGTAGGTTGGTCTTGGTGGGAGGAAGAACCCTATTGATTTTGGACGTGCTACGTCGAAGGTCAAGGTCAACGTGACCTTGAACATAGTAAATCTTAAACAATTGGTTTCCGGATGATAACTTGATAATGGTTCAACTCACATTCATGAAACTTCATAGGTAGATTGGCCTTGGTGAGGGGAAGAACCCTATTGATTTTGGACTCGCTACGTCAAAGGTCAAGGTCAACGTGACCTTGAACATAGTAAATCGCCACAATTCCTTTCCGGATGATAACTTGATAGTAGTTCAACCTACATTCATGAAACTTCATAGGTGGGTTGGCCTTGGTGCGAGGAAGAACTCTATTGATCTTGGACTCACCAGATCAAAGGTCAAGGTCACAGTGACCTTTAACATAGTATATCGCAACAATTGGTTTCCGGATGATAACTTGATAGTGGTTCAACCTAGAGTCATGAAACTTCATAGATGTGTTGGCCTTGGTGCGAGGAAGAACCCTATTGATCTTGGACTCACCAGGTCAAAGGTCAAGGTCACAGTGACCTTGAACATAGAATATCGCAACAATTGGTTTCCGGATGATAACTTGATAGTGGTTCAACCTAGAGTCATGAAACTTTACAGGCGTGTTGGCCTTGGTGCGAGGAAGAACCCTATTGATGTTGGACTCACCAGGTCAAAGGTCAAGGTCACAGTGACCTTGAACATAGTATATCGCAACAATTGGTTTCCGGATGAGAACTTGATAGTGGTTCAACCTAGAGTCATGAAACTTCATAGGTGTGTTGGCCTTGGTGCGAGGAAGAACCCTATTGACCTTGGACTCGCCAGGTCAAAGGTCAAGGTCACAGTGACCAAATTGCAACAATTGGTTTCCAGACAATAACTTGACAGTGGTTCAGCCTATAGTCATGAAACTTAATAGCTGCATTGGCCTTGCTGTGAGGAAGAACCCTACTGATCTTGAACTTGCCAGGTCAAAGGTCAAGGTCATAGTGACCTTGAACATAGTAAATCGCAACAATTGGTTTGTGGACGATAAATTCATAGTGTCTTAACCTACATTCATGAAGCTCCATAGGTGGGTTGACTTCTTGCAAGGAAAAACCCTATTGATATTGGACTCGCCAGTTCAAAGGTCAAGGTCACAGTGACCTTGAACATAGTAAATCACAACAATTGGTTTCCGGATGATAACTTGATAGTGGTTCAGCTTACATTCAATAAACTTCATAGGTAAGTTGACCTGGGTGCGACGAAGAACCCTATTGATTTTTTATTTATTAGTCGAGTTGTGATGAAGTCAAACTCGACTTATAGTTTGATGAATGGCGGGCGGCGTAAACAATTGGTTTCCGGATGATAACTTGATAATGGTTCAACCCATGTTCAGGAAACTTGATAGGTAGGTTGGTATCGGTGAGAGGAAGAACCCTATTAATTTTGCACTTGCTTGGTCAAAGGTCAAGGTCACAGTGACCTTGAACATAGTAAATTGTAAACAATTGGTTTCTGGATAACTTGACTATGGTTCAACTCACATTCATGAAATTTCATATGTAGGTTGGCCTTCATGAGAGGAAGAACCCTATTTATTTTGGACTCATTAGGTCAAAGGTCACAGTGACCCTGAACATAGTAAATCAAAACAATTGGTTTCCAGATGATAACTTAATAATGGTTTGACCCATGTTCATGAAACTTTATAGCTAGATTGGCATCAGTAAGAGGAAGAACCCTGTTTATTTTGGACTTGCTAGGTGAAAGGTCAAGGTCACAGTGACCTTCAACATAGTAAATCGTAAACAATTGGTTTCCGGATGATAACTTGATAATGTTTCGACCCATGTTCATGAAACTTTATAGGTAGGTTGGCATCAGTGAGAGGAAGAATCCTATTTATATTGGACTTGCTAGGTGAAATGTCAAGGTCACAGTGACCTTCAACATAGTAAATCTTAAACAATTGGTTTCCGGACGATAACTTGATAATGGTTTGACCCACATTCATGAAACTTCATATGTAGGTTGGCCTTCATGAGAGGAAGAACCCTATTTATTTTGGACTCATTAGGTCAAAGGTCACAGTGACCCTGAACGTAGTAAATCAAAACAATTGGTTTCCAGATGATAACTTGATAATGGTTTGACCCATGTTCATGAAACTTCATAGCTAGGTTGGCATCAGTGAGAGGAAGAACCCTATTTATTTTGGACTTGCTAGGTGAAAGGTCAGGGTCACAGTGACCTTCAACATAGTAAATCGTAAACAATTGGTTTCCGGATGATAACTTGATAATGTTTCGACCCATGTTCATGAAACTTTATAGATAGGTTGGCATCGGTGAGAGGAAGAACCCTATTTATATTGGACTTGCTTGGTGAAATGTCACAGTCACAGTGACCTTCAACATAGTAAATCTTAAACAATTGGTTTCCGGACGATAACTTGATAATGGTTTGACCCACATTCTTGAAACTTCATAGGTAGGTTTGCCTAGATGAGTGGAAGACCTCTATTTACTTTGGACTTGCTAGGTCAAAGGCCAAGGTCACGGTGACCTTGAACATAATAAATCGTAAACAATTGGTTTCCAGATGATAATTTGACAATGGTTCCACCTACATTCATGAAACT
Organism: Pictodentalium vernedei; assembly: GCA_031216915.1. NCBI lineage: Eukaryota > Metazoa > Mollusca > Scaphopoda > Dentaliida > Dentaliidae > Pictodentalium > Pictodentalium vernedei. Next base: position 11,810,607 of record CM062288.1, on the reverse strand, counting down.
TCATAGGCAGGTTGACATTGGTGCAAGAAAGGGCCCATTTATTTCGGAATCACTAGGACAAAGGTCAAGGTCACAGTGATCCTTCACATAGTAAATTGTAAACAATTGGTTTCCGGACTATAAGTTGATAATGATTAAACCCACTTTTGTGCTGTCACAACTCGACATTGGATCGGTGATCCTATCGGCATTTTTATTTTCTGAACAGATGGTCCGATTTGAACCAAATTTGATATGTGGTATTGAGTCATAAGTACTTGACTCATGTAAAAATAAAATGTTCCCGTTTCCCAGTGGGAACCCTGTGAGCTAAAAATAGAAGTATTTTGGAACGCCTATATTTTCCAAACCACACGGAACAGAGAACTGTTATTTGGTATGAAGCATCCTTAGGACCAGTAGAACTGAATGGTAAAAAATTGCGATTGGTTATATCAGGGGGTTCTGTAGGGACATCTGAAAAATAATGAGTCCGCATATTTGCAAAAAAATTTTTTTTTTAATTTTCTCTAGAACCACTGATCAGAATCATTTAATATTTGGTACACAGCATCCATAGATACCAGTTTGTTAAAATGAAGCCCATTGGTTCATATTTTGGCTCAATACAAAAGCCCAAATTTTTAACTTGAGGCAGTATGAGGAATAATCTTTAAAAATCTTCTTCTTCAGAACCACCAGTCAGAATTGTTTCATATTTAGTATACAACATCTCTAGGTAGGTTAGATTCAAGTTTGTTGAAATCAAGTCCCTCAGTAAATATTTGAGCTTCCTATGGAAGCCTGAATTTTAACTTAGTGCAATATGGGAGATAATCTTTAAAAATCTTCTTCAGATCACCAGTCAAAATGCTTTCATATTTGGGGGGGGGGGCAGATTCATGTTTGTTCAAATTGGGTTCCTGGGTTAATATTTGGGTTCTCTGTTGGAGCCCAAAGTTTAACTTAGTGCAGTATGAGGGAATATCTTTTAAAAAAATTCTTCTTCAGACCCATCAGTCAGAATCCTTTCATATTTAGTATACAACATCCCCAGAGGGTCAGAATTAGGTTTGTTCACGAGGAATAATCTTTAAAAATCTTCTTTTTCAGATCTCCCAGTCAGAATCTTTTGATATTTGGTATGCAGTATCCTTAGGGAGGTCAGATCTAAGGTGGTTCATATCAAGTCCCTATGTTAATATTTGAGCTCCCTATTGGAGCCCAAAATTTATCTCAGTCAAATATAAGGAATAATCTTCTAAAAATCCGCTTCCTGAGATACAATCAGAATCTTTCGATATTTGGTATACAGCATCCTTTGAGGGTTCAAATTCAGTTTGTTCAAATAAAATGCCTGGGTTGATATTTGTGTTCCCTATGGGGGTAGGGGGGGGGGGGGGGAGGGCAGTGCAAATTTTAACATATTTCAAAATTGGTAATTTTCTCAAAATCATCCCCAGAACCACCAGTCAGAATCTTTTGATAATTGGTATACAACATCCTTTTAATTTGTTCCAGTCAAGTTCCTGGGTTGATATTTGGGCTCCCTAGCTTTGCATTACTGAAAATCTTGGCATTATTTCTGTGGTAGCATCTCAGTGCAGTAAAGTGGAGCCCACTTAATTGGATATCTCTTAATTGTATATCCCTGTTAACTGAATATAATCAAAAACCATTTACCATACCTTCAGTACTAATTTGATCTGTTAATTGCATATGGGTAGAGTAAACTCCTGTTAATTGTATATAAATTTTTGTAATATGTCGAAAACATTACTGTTATACACACCAAATACCCCCATTTATCAACCTTTTTGGCCTCACTACATCCAATACAGGCATTTATTCTATTATATCTTGTTTGACAGAGCTCTATGAGCTCTGTCAAACAAGATATAATAGAATAAATGCTCAGTTTACCTCCAGAACACAGGAATCTGACCAAATCCCTGTTAATTGTATACTCCTGTTAATTGAATAATTTTGAATGGTAAAATGGATATTCAATTAAGAGGATTCTACTGTACTACAAAAAAATCATCTGGCATAGACAGCAGAGTTATAAATAATAAAATAACTTCATTGCTCTGTTTTGTTAACTAGCCATAGATGGTAATTGAATCCTTCTTTAAACAACTTTGGTCAGGTGAGTGCCTCAAAACCCAATGGAGCCTCTTGTTAAGGAATATACTTTGATATTGAATTATTCTGACACCTTGCAATTGCTGATTGCATTTTAGCTCACCTGTCTGAAAAATCCGGGGGAGCTTAAGTGATCACTTTCTGTCCGTCATCCGACAGGCCAGCCGACGTGAACTTCATCTTATCGACTTCTCATGAACCACTGGACCGAATTGAACCAAATTTGATATACATGTTCCTTATCATATGTCAATTCACATTTGTTCAAATAAAGTTGCCACACCCACAGGGGGCACCACAAGAGTCATTTCTCTAATAGCACCCATAAATTGTTTTCCAAAATTAAAAACAATCTCCAAAACCATCAATTAGAATCTTTTGATATTTGGTATACAACATCTCTAAGGGGGTCAGATTCAAGTTTGTTCAAATCGAGTCCCTGGGTTAATATTTGGGTTCCCTATGGGAGCCTGAATTTTAACTTTGTGCAATATGAGATTTCTTTAAAAATCATCTTTAGATTCACCTGTCAGAATCCTTTCATATTTGTTATACAGCATCTCTAGAGGGGTTAGATTGATATTTGTCCAAATCAGGTCCCTGGGTTAGGTTCAAGGTTGTTCAAATCCATTCCTTAGTGTTTTTATACCCCCACTTTCAAAGAAAATGGGGGTATACTGGATTACATGCGTCTGTCTGTCCCTCCATCCGTCCATCTGTGTTTCCATGTGTGAGTCCGTCTGAAAGTATTCATAACTTGAGTAAATTATTATATTTTTATACTGTACCAATGACCCAGACTTAGCTGGTGCTAACTCTAACAAAACCAGGGCCAAACACAAATTTTGCCCCCCAATCCCCAAAATTTGCATCCAAAACCAAAAGAAATCATGTCCTATAGGACCTCCATACTTCGCCCCTACTGCGCATGCACAGTGTCAAGGACGTCCCGAAATTGGCGCCAATTATCATTCTCTGTTTGGCCCTTCATCAGTCAGCATCTCACTGATCTTTGTGCTTGTAAATCTCAGTTTAAAGGATGCCAGACACGTAATTATTGGAGAAATGGTGATTCTAAGGAGGATATAGAAGGAGGAGAGGAAAAAGGAGTGACAAAAAATAATCAGGGCTGTACTTAAAATTTTTTATGAAATTATGTTAAGTTGCCTATTTTCAAGGCATGGGCCTCTTGTTGTCATTCTTGCTAAAAAGTTGCACTGCTTATTCAGTGTTTCCTCTCCCCTGCTCTTCTAAGTCCCCCCTTGCAATTCTCCCATGCTTTTGGCATATTTTTGAGAAAGTTCATTTCTAAAATTCTCCTGGGAGAGTTGCTTGGTTACAGAATGTTTTCTGTTATTTTCCCCATAGTTACGTTTTCACCCATGGGTGTATAAACGTTGTGTTCTGCATCTTCCATCTGATGTTCTGCAGATTCTCCCCTGGGAGTCTCTGTCTTGCATCAGATAGAGTGTAATTTGATGACTGATTTCGGGCCAGTTTTTTTCAGTGCCTGGAGTCATGTTTTCTGGTGTTTTACACTGTTTGTTTACATTGGCAACAGTCTCTTTTGAGGGGGGCTGTTTGCCTTTGGTGTAGTTTATCTCACTATAAGATACATTTTTATTATCCGTAAATGTTGCATTAATTATTTAATATAAATTAAAAATTTTTGACCACACTTAGCCATCGGATCCATCGGGGCTCAACGTTACTTTTCAGAAACTTGGGCTTCGCTGAAAAAATATTTTTTCAAAATTATTTTGATTTGCAATTGTTTTTTCATTATTAATGGATCATGTTATTATGTATCTTTGTGTCAGGGGTTTGTGCGAGTAACTAGGACTTGTTGTTGACTTTTCACAATGAAAGGATATTGTTCAAATTGTAATAGGAAGAAATCTTCCTCTGACTTTCATGATCATTGTATTAATTGTAGTCAGTGTTCTCGCACTAATCCCTGTTCTATATGTCAATATTGGGATGACAAACATTGGAAACGTGTGTCACAGTATGTTGTTACTGGAGAAAGGGCTATGCCGGCTCTTTCTCTGCAAGGTCACTCTACTCTCTCAGTTTCTATTTCAGAGGAACAAGAACAGGGTGATGTTTCCATGTTATCTTCCGCAAGTGCGCTTCCGTCGTCACAAATGAATACAGAGCTAGCGGCAAAAGTGCTCATGGAGATTAAACAAATGTCGTCCGCTAGCTCGCCCGGTGTAGCGTCCATTCACCGAATGGTTCGGCAGCCGGGTTCGTCCGATGCGGTCCAGGAGGAAATGTTGAGTGATGCGAGCACTATAAACATTCAACGTGCACACCCAGTGACGGCGGATAGTAGGCGAGATCGGAGGAAGCCTTTGAGTCCGGTTCCTAGCTCGTCCAGGTCCAGCCGGGCCGCGAGCGAGAGAGGCCCCTCTCTCGTACAACAACATCTGGGACCAGATGTTGTGGTACAAAATGTGTCGCAAGCGGAGCATACGTCCGTCGCTCGGGACGCTCTGTTGTATAGGCAGTCCGCGGAGACTGCTCAGGCTTCTTCTTCTCGTCAGCGCACACGACCGCACCTTGGCTGCGTGACCGCCGATATCTTACCAGCTTCGCCGATCAGGGATTCTTCGGCGACCAGGTCACACCATCCGGCAGCCAGGGACACGAGGCCGATGGACTCCGGACGTTCGCATAGAAAAAGTATGCGGGAGCCATCAGATGCGGAGCTGCCCTCGGCGAAGCAGCGAAAGACTGCGCCTCCGCAGGTCTCGATGCCGGACGTACTTGTGCAGATAGCACAACTTATCGCAGCAGCCGACAGAAACGGTGTCGAATCGGGAATTATCCGACGGCGCTGGGTCGGTACGCTCCGCCGAAGCATCGGGGGCGGACGACCGGGAGCATCATGAGGTCCGACCGGATGGTGAAAGGGATACGGATGACTTGGAGCTATCCCTTTCGGAACAACATAAAGCTGCCGTGGACTTCATCCGGCACTTTCTCCCTCAAGCAGGTTTCTTGTCCGCCAATACTCTCAACCTGCCTTTCATTAATGCAAGGAATAAATTCGACACGGCAGGACAGGGTATTCCGAGAGTTCCTCTGCGTATGGACGACGAGGCGGAAGACTTAGAGCTATCATTACCGTCGTCGGCTTCTATTCCAACCGCGGTGTTGGAAACAGCTATTTCGTCTAACAGAGCCAGTTTAGATGCCTTATCTTACACAGATCACCTTACTAAGGCGTTATCACTGCGCCTTCAAGGGAAAGAATTTCAGGATATACAATCCTCTTTAAGACTTCTTTCAAGGGCAGTAGCTTATTCCACGTGTAACTCCGCCCTTTCAGTGGCAAACCTGGAGTTGGTTAGACGTGACGCAGCCCTAGCTACATCCACACTCGTAGATACTAAGGTGAAGAACTCTCTCAGAGTCGCTTCGGTCTCCGGAGAACTTCTCTTTGACGGCAAGCTTTCTGCTATTTATGATAAAATTACAAAGAAAGCTTCGGATTCTCTGTTGTTCAAATCTGCTTCTAAGAAGTCGGATACGGCAGACAAGAATAAGACAGGCACTTCTGGGTCTAATGCGCCCAAGAGAGGTTCCTATAGAGGTTCCGGTGCGTCCTCTTGGTCTTGTTCGAGAGACCGTCAAGGTAGCGACTCACGTTCGGGACGTCCTTTGGGCCGGGACAACTGGTCGGACGCCCTGAGGTCGACGGGACGAGGTGCGGGTCGTGGAGGACGTGGTTTCTCCTACCGCAGGTCCAGGAGGTGATGGCTTAAACCTCTATCGCGTACCGGTTGGCGGAAGGTTGTCGAGCTTTTCACAAGAATGGGCGTCGATTACGGACGCCCCTTGGGTGAGAGGAGTGACTTCGGAAGGTCTAAAGATATCCTTCAAACGAAAGCCTCCATTAACTCGAAGTCCAAAATGGACTCAACTTCCGTCAAATCCGCAGAAAAGAGACGCTCTATTATCAGAGGTGCAGTCTCTTTTAATGAAGAACGCGGTAGAGGTCGTAGAAAACCAGGAGACTCCGGGATTCTACAGCCATCTGTTTCTGGTTCCGAAACCAGACGGCTCGTTCCGTCCAGTCATAGATTTGAGCTGGATAAACAAGCTGATCGTCGCTCCGAAGTTTTATATGGAGACGATTCGGTCGGTCAGAGCGAGTATTCGGGTGAACGATTATGCAACAAGCATAGATCTCAAAGATGCGTACTTTCACGTCATGGTACATCCGACATTCAGAAAGTATCTACGCTTCGCAGTCCTAGGAGTGGTGTATCAATTCCGGGCGATGTGCTTCGGATTGAATCTAGCACCCTGGGCTTTCACTCGGGTAATGAACTCGGTAATGATCTATTTCCGAGCTCATTCGTCTGCGGTAACGCCGGCCTACCTGGACAACATTCTTCAGAGGTACGGCAACGAGTTAACGCTTCAGAACGATGTTCAGAATGTACTTCTATTGCTCCGACGTCTCGGTTTTATAGTAAACGAGGAGAAGTCGGATCTGGTGCCGTCCAAGTCATTCACACATCTGGGAATGAGCTTCGAGACACACAACAATCTCGTTCGTCTGCCGTTAACCAGAGCGAAATTAGTCAGTTGTTACGCTCGCTATTGTCTGCACGCAGACAAAGTCACAGCGAGAGAATTTATGAGACTGATAGGTCTGTGCGGAGCCGCTGCGGATCTTATTCCGATGGGGCGGTTACGCACGCGTCCTCTCCAAATTTTCTTGACTCAGAATTGGAGTGTGAAAATTCATTCGCTCAACATAGACGTTCTCTTGTCAGATCAAGTGAAACAAGAGATTCAGACTTGGGCAAACATTCAGTGGTTAACTCGGGGAGTTCCGCTGCAGTTGCTGGTCCCGAGTTTTACCATTATGACGGATGCCAGTCAAACAGGTTGGGGTGCATCATTGATCCCAACGGATTCGAGATGCCAGGGTCTTTGGGATCCGCAATTCCTGGGCAAGCACATAAACATCAAGGAAATGATGTCAATTTGGCTTGCGTTACGTCATTGGATGGACATTATTCACAATGCTCATGTCCAAATCCTATCCGACAATACGACAGTAGTGACGTATATACGGAATCAGGGAGGCACTCATTCAGTTCCGTTGTTCAGTCTAACGGAAAGAATCCTTCTGTTTGCGCTAGAACATCAGGTTCTTCTTTCGGTCCGTCACATACCGGGTCGTCTGAATGTGCTAGCAGACTCCCTTTCACGAAAGGGTCGCTTGTTGCCGTCGGAGTGGACTCTCAACAAACAAGTATTCAATCAGATTTGCTACCAATGGGAACGGCCAATGATAGATTTATTTGCGACACATCTCAACAATCAGTTGCAGACGTATGTGTCTCCGTGTCCGGATCCAAGAGCATTTACAGTAGACGCTCTGTCGATCTCTTGGGACGGAATGATAGGATATGCGTATCCTCCAGCGCCGTTAATTCAGCAGGTACTGCTAAAGATAAAACAATCTCAATGCAAGATTCTGTTGGTAGCATCTCTGTCTCCACAGAGACCGTGGATAAATCTACTCAGGTGTCTGTTGTGGGACCTACCGCGAAAGCTTCCTCCACGGGAGGATCTTCTTTCGCAGGGGAAATCGCATCAACTCCATCACAACCCGCAAGGTCTCAACCTTCACGTTTTTCCGTTGTGCGGTCCTTCTTGCATGGCAAGCACTTTACAGGACGAGCAGTGGACGCGATTTCTAACTGTAGGAGGACCTCCTCTTCGCTAAACTATGCGGCTAAGTGGAAGGTTTTTCGTCGTTGGTGTAGGGATCATTCTGTAGATATTTTCGATCCGTCTATACCAGACATTGCAAACTTTCTAGTATACTTGTTTGACGAAATCAAACTGCAGCCTGTTACTATTAAGGGTTATAGGTCTATGTTATCTGATACCTATGCACATCATGATAGTTTACAAATTGGATCTAATGTCTCTTTATCTAAGTTGGTTAGAAACTTCTCGATAAATAGACCCAGAACTCTTAGGTTAATTCCTAAATGGAATTTAGCTTGGGTTCTTCTTAAATTGAAGGAAAAGCCATTTGAACCTCTTGGGACAGTAGATTTCAAATTCTTATCTTATAAGACAGCTTTTCTCTTAGCTTTCTCTTCTGCTAGAAGAGTCAGTGAGCTTCATGCACTGTCGGTGGATGATTCTCACTATCGTAGTGTCGGGAACACTATCACCTTCACTACTAATGTGGGTTTTTTAGCTAAGAATCAGGCTCCTAATAAATATCCGGAACCTATTGTCATTAAGGCTCTTCCGTCTTCAGACGGGCGTAGGCCTTTAATCTGTCCTGTTAGAGCGTTACGTATCTATAAACAGAGATCTCAGTTTATCAGAAAGGGACGAAAACGTTTCTTTCTGTTTTTGATGCCTAATAGAAGGGACATTTCGGTCCATTCTATTGCTAGATGGATTCAATTAACTATCCGTACTGCTTATGAGAGTTTATCTTCTTCTCAGCAGTCTGTGCTTAAGATTTCCGCTCATGAAGTAAGAGCTCTTGCTACTTCTTGGGCTTACGCTAATAGTATTGCTATTACAGATTTAATGAAGGCTGCTTATTGGTCTCAGCCATCCACATTCACGAATTTTTATCTCAGAAATATTGAGTCCATTTCTGGAGACCTGCATTGTTTAGGTCCGTTATCTGTTGCTCAGAATGTCGTCCACTAAACAGTTGCAACTATAGTTATGCAGGCTTTCTGTTCCGGCAGTGACTCCGTCCGGCTGCCCTCTTCGCTCTGGGCTATTTGACCCAGGGCAAGGGGAAGGGGGGGGGGGGGGAGGGTGTTCCCTTAGGTCACCTGCTTTATAGTGAAAAGCAAGGGAATGCCTCCTCCAAAGTCAGTATTTCTGAGTCGCTTCCGGGATGGTTTTAAAGTGTAATATTAATGTTAAAATTCATTCATGTCATATTTTTAAAGTGTAGCTCTGTGTGAAGCATTTGTATATGTCAAGTGTCAAACGGGCGTTAATATACAATCCTTGGACACTTTTAAAAGATTATAAAGAGTCTCAATTCTCTGGACTAACTTTATTTATTGGCTTACTTTAAAAATAATTAGTATAAGGGTTATACTGGATGTTAATAGAGAACATGAATGTTATTGTGCTCAATTATGAAGGGTATTGTATCTTTCTAATTTAATATTAAATAAGAAAGATACATGTAAAGCCTAATACTCCTTTTCTCCTTAAGGGGTTGCCTCTATATTATATAGTTGAGCTTATTGGATTTTCCTCTATGTCCTAGGCCCTCCAGCCTTTTTACTACTCAGCTAAGTCTGGGTCATTGGTACAGTATAAAAATGTTAAAAAATTTATAGTAATTTATATATTTTTTATACTTACCAATGACCCAGACGGGGATGGCCCTCCCAGGAGTTGGGAACTCTTGCCTCCCCGCTGAGTACATAGCGCTGACCAGGCACTGCCAGTAAGAATGATAATTGGCGCCAATTTCGGGACGTCCTTGACACTGCGCATGCGCAGTAGGGGCGAAGTATGGAGGTCCTATAGGACATGATTTCTTTTGGTTTTGGATGCAAATTTTGGGGATTGGGGGGCAAAATTTGTGTTTGGCCCTGGTTTTGTTAGAGTTAGCACCAGCTAAGTCTGGGTCATTGGTAAGTATAAAAAATATATAAATTATTATAAATTTTTTAACTTTTTATAATATTTGTTGGTCATTGGTATGCCCACACTAGTTATTTTTTTTTTATTATTTTTTTTTTTTATTACTTGTTCACTTAGAAATTGTGTCCATCCGAGCCAAATTTTGTCTGTTCAGCCTGTATCTCGGGTATCGAATGTTCTATTGCAATGAAATTTACCATGAACACTGCTTATGGTATAGCCTTTAAAAAAAGGATTCAACGATATTTCTCACATTCTCCTTTTTAGAGTTATCCCCCTTTTTTGACTTAGAAATTGTAGGAAATAGACATTATTTGTCTGTTCAGTCTGTATCTCAGGTATGGGTTATCGGATTTTGGTGAAATATGGCATGCAGTTTGCCTATGACAAAGGCTTTTGCCTTGGGGGGGGGGGGGGGGGGGGGGGGTAGGGGGGCATACTGGATTGGGGTTATCGGATTTCAGTGAAATATGGCATGCAGTTTGCCTATGACAAAGGCTTCTGCCTCATTGCATAAAACTTCCAAACACCAAACAATTTACCATACCTTTTGACTTTGTTGGAAATTGTTGAAAACTTTTGAAGAAAATGGAAGGGGGGGTGGGTATACTGGATTGCGTCCATCCATCTGCGCATCCGTCCATCAGTCTGTACGAGAATAATCATAAATGATATTTGTTAGTCATAGGTATGCCCACACTAGGCGGTACACCACGTGGCAGTATGCACCGGACGAAAGTCCAGCTCTGGTTTCATTAAATTTGCTGCTCAAACTGCAATGACATAACAACCCTTGGAAGTTGAAAGTGCATGTCTACAGTTGATAGAACAGGAAGCCATCGGGAAGAAAGTCTGAAATGGGCGCTAGAGTTATGAATAATTTCATGACTTCATTCCTCTGTAGTATTGATGAACCATGACTAACTGAATGTGACCTAAAATACTTCTTTGAACCACTTTGACTGGTGAGTGATTAACCCTTTACCCAACGAATCGCCCGCATCCGCCCATGTAATATGCAAATTCAGCAGCTGAAAAAATATTATCAAAAATGTTCAACAAAACCATATCATGTGACCCCTCTTTGGAACGAGCTCGTTCCAAGGAGGGGGTCATATGATATGGTTTTGTTGAAATTTTTTTTAAAAATTTAAAAAATGATATTTAAAATGATAAATTTTGATATCGTCTGCGTTGGGTAAAGGGATAAGGCCCCTGGGGCCTCTTGTTAAAGAATATACTTTGATATTCTGATGCCTCTCAATTGCTGATTGCTTTTAAAAGAAGCAAACTTGGCAGGAATGGTCTATGGGAGGTCCTCTACAAACGATCCTCATTTTGTTCCCGTCGGATAAAAAACACAGCTTCCAGAGGCATTCTTTGATTCTGGTTGGTGGATTTTCAAAAATCATCTCCTCTGAAACTGCCAGGCCAAATGTTTTGAAACTTCATATAAATGATGACTGGGACCCCCTCTACCAACGATCCTCATTTAATGTTGATCGGGTTGTAAACATGGCCACAATTGCAGCTTATAGTTACTATAGAAACCCTATGGGAAATCACATTTTCCTCTTCTTCTCTGGAAAAACCGAGGCGATGTGAAAACAAACCTGGCAGGGATAGTCTATGGGAGGTCCTCTACAAACGATGCTCATTTTGTTCACGTGGGTTGAAAAACATGGTCACCAGAGGCATTCTTTGATTCTGATTGGTGGAATTTCAAAAATCTTCTCTGAAGAAACTGTCAGGCCAAATGTTTTGATACTTCACATAAACGATGACTGGGACCCCCTCTACCCACGATCCTCATTTAATGTTGATCGGGTTGCAAACATGGCCACAATTGCGGCTTATAGTTACTATAGAAACCCTGTGGGAAATCTCATTTTCATCTTCTCCGGAACTACTGAGCCGACGTGAACCAAACCTGGCAGGGATGGTCTATGGGAGGTTCTTTACAAACGATTCTTATTTTGTTCCCGTGGGTTGAAAAACATGGCCGCCAGAGGCATTCTTTGATTCTGATAGGTGGATTTTCAAAAATCTTCTCCTTTGAAACTGCCAGGCCAAATGTTTTGATACTTCACATAAGTGATGACTGGGACACTCTCTACCAACGATCTTCATTTAATGTTGATCGGGTCGTAAACATGGCCACAGTTGCAGCTTATAGTTACTATAGAAACCCTATGGGAAATCACACTTTCATATTCTCTGGAACTATTGAGCCGACGTGAGCCAAACTTCGCAGGAATGGTCTATGAGAGGATGGAAATATGTGGCCACCAGAGGCTATATTCTAATGCTTAACCCAATGCCTCGCCTGTCTGCACAAAGATCAGTACTGTCAGCAAAATACTTGTTTTTTGAGAATTTGGTAAGGGTTGGTTCCAGTTTTTTCTCCACTGAGAACTGGGAAAAAAAACCCAAAATATTGTGTATACAGTACAAGTCAAAATAAGCTGTAGCATAACTGCAATAACTAAAATAAACTAAGTAGACTGCAGCTTCTGCCCTGACAAGATCAGAATCTGACATTTTCTGGAAAAACTTTCAGTGAGAGCTTTCCAGAAAATGATGTCAGCTTCTGGTCTTATCAGTGTAGAAAGAGAAAAGATACATAGTTTATAGGATTATCCTACACAACTTATTTTGACTTGTACTGTAAATCAAGTGCAACTGTAGGTTGATATCTGCAGCTGTAGTCTAATCATGTTTGATACATGTTGACAGATTGTTTGGAAAATCTAGGTTAGTTTTGTTTATTATCTTGCAATCATGTCAGCCCAGATGATAGTAATTATTGTATATCTTTTAAGATTCCTGTAACCCTTTACCTATCCAAAAGCTATTTTGAAAGAGAATACTGTTTGAAAAAATTGTAATTTTCAAAATATTTTAACCCCTTTTTACTGATTTTTTTTTTTTGTTGAAACCGAATTCATAAATGTGTGCATTTTCAAGAAAATCTTCTCTGAAACTACAAGGCCAAATGGTTTGAAAAAACTTATTGTGACTGATGACTGTAACCCCCTCTACCAATGATCCTTATTTTAATCTTCATTGGGTTGCAATTATGGCTGCAATTGTGGCTTATAGTTACTATAGAAACCCTATAGGAAATCACATTTTCATCATCCTCACTGAAAGTACTGAGCCAATGTGAACCAGACTTGGCAAGCATTGTCTGTGAGATGTTCTCTACAACTGTTACTCATTTTATTCCTGTTGGGTGAAAAAACGTGGCCGCCAGAATCATTCTTTGATTCTGATTGGTCAATTTTGAAAACTCTTCTCCTCTGAAACCACAGGGCCAAATGTTTTGAAACTTTGCATGGTTGATAACTGGGACACCCTCCACCAACGTTCCTTATTTCAATGTTGATCGTTTTGCAAACATGGCTGCAATTGCGGTTTATAGTTACTATAGAAAAAACGTATAGGAAATCACATTTTCATCTTCTCTCTGGAACTATTGAGCTGACGTGAACCAAAACTTGGCAAGAATGGTCTATAGGAGGCCCTCTACAAACGATCCTCTTTTTGTTCCCATTGGCTGGAAAATATGGCCAACAGAGACATTCTACGATTCTGTTTGATGGATTCAAATGATTTGAAACTTCACGTGATTGAAGACTGGGACACCTTCTACCAATGATCCTCATGTAATTTTGATGTAATGTTGCAAACATGGCCACAATTGCAGCTCATAATTACCATGGAAAGCCTAAGGGAAATCACATTGTTATATGTATTTCAAGGTGAGCGATTATAGGCTCTGTAGAGCCTCTAGTTGAAGAATATAGTGTGATGGCTTGGGAAAATGAATATGTTTATGATGTACACATTTTTGACGGTAATACAAGTTGTTACTGACAAAGAATAAGTGCCAAGATTGAAAAGTTGATACAGTGGTACTAGTTTTCGTGCTTGGTAAACAACAAGACATTTGATGAAGTAAAAGCTGCTATGCAGTGACTACAGTCACAGCATAACAGGTTTTTCTTCATCAAATTTGGGTGTGGTGACGTTGCGGTAACCGGTTCTCATCAGATCACCGAAGTTATGCAACGTCGAGCCTGGTTAGTCCTTGAATAGGTGACTGTCTGAGTGATCATTTCGAACTCCCCCATTGTGTCCATGGGCAAGGTACTTAACCCAGATTGTCCTCATGGGGGCACGATGATGCTGTGTACTGAGGCGTACTGCACATCGATGGTGCACATGTCTTCAACCAATCTAACCCTGCCTGTGCTGTAGTGCAGAGTTACGATGTTGGGAAACTGGCGGTTGCTCGGTGGTTCTCTCTGGCTTCCTCCAACCATGAAACTGTCCCCGACATGATATGATCTTGACTGTTGAAGTGTTGTTAAACCCTAACAGAAATAAACTTCATCAAACATCATAGGTTGGGAGGAGTTAGCACATTTATTGACATTATGTGATCTTGAGGTTGGAGGGGGCAGATTTATGCCGTGTACTGAGGCGTACTGCACATTGATGGTGCTCATGTCTTCAGCCAATCTAACCCTGCTTGTGCTGTAGTGCAGAGTTACGATGTTGAGAAGCTGGTGGCAGCTCGTTGCTCGGTGGTTCTCTCTGGCTTCCTCCACCTGTAAAACTGTCATTGACGTGATATGATCTTGGCTGTTAAAGTGTCGTTAAAACCTAATAGAAATAAACTTCATTAAATGTCATAGGTTGGGAGGAGTTAGCACATTTATTGACATTATGTGATCTTGGGGTGGGAGGGGGCAGATTGAGTAACGATGTCATTTGCTGTGGTTTCAGCAATCCAGTTGTAGAGAGATCAGTGGATATTCTGCATAAAGATTTTTAGAATAACGTGCACAAGACTGATTGTTATTCGAAACCTGTGTGACAATATATTCAATTGTGATGTGAGATGAATTTCCCATATATTTGCTTCTTAGACCATATGTTGGCTTCAGTAAACAAAATCTATATATGTTGCAGGTTGTACAAGCACCTGATACCCACAATATGCAGATAATGGGAACCACAGAGAATCTTGTAGCAGCACAGGTAGGTAAATCAGACAGTTTTCTATAAAGGTTATTTACAGGCCTTTTAAGGTTTATCTAATTGGAAGACATCGCAGTTTTGCTACTCCAGTTTGTTATTATTGAATAGCATTGAAGAGAATTTGTGTAATACTGACTGTCTGAAATGCTATTTGTTTGGCTTTTTGTGGCTTTATCTGCACCTCAGAATTTCTGTTGACCCTTAGGGGACTAATTCCAACTTTGATCACTTGTATTGCAGCAGAACAGGTGCCCCAATCTGATATGCAGTCGCTGGGTCAACTCTAACTTCATTGGTAGTTGTTTCTAGGCAAGTCCTGGGTGCCTATACAGTCTGTCAATCAATACTTGCCTAGAAACTACTGTAAATCCATGTACAGGAAATGTAAACTATCAAAATCCCAAACATTATCACTTCTTATGAAATTGGCAGAAAGGCATAAAAAAACCAAATCAAAAAAGAAAAAAACAAACAAAATATATATATATACATTGCTCTCTAATTTGGGAACATCCCTGTAATTTGAGGACACCTGTTACTAGTGTGGGTTGTAGTGGAATTTAAAAGCCTGGTATTTATCTTGATATTTTATGCCATATGTCAGGGATTCTACTGGGCGTCCACTGGGCCAAATTTGGAACCCTTTTCAATTCAAACCCCAAATGTCCCATTTTCAGTCCCCATTCAAACAAAATATTGGTTCCATTGTTCACGTTCATACAGAGATGAGAAAGTTATATTATGGTCGTTGTCGGCTGCATTCATGCATCAATTTTCTTGAAGTTTTACAGGGTGACTTGGTATGATGAGTATTTGAGAACGTCCTTTTTTCGTAGTGGTTGTCTACCATGACATCCATCTTGATTTCTTAACACTGTCCACAATCTATTCAGCACGGCATACAACCCACAGTTCTTTTCCAGTTATCACTAAATTTCATATTTATGTTCAGATTCATGCCTAGATATGGAATAATAACCGTGGTCAGGGTCTACAATCTGCAATGGCACAGCAGCCATCTTATTGTACACAGGCTACAGCTCGTGTTTATGCATCAATTTTTTTCAAATTGGGCAGGAGAACTTGGTTTAAAGAGTTGAGGAGAATATCCTATTTTGGTAACAGTTGGCCACCCATAATGGCTTCCATAGAAGCCATCTTTCTTCAGAACACTCCGCAGCAGCTTTTAAACATACATTTACTTGAAGCTCAAACGGACGACTTAGTATGTTGAGAAGATGAGAAACTCCTATGTTGGTCATTGTCAGCCACGCTTAATGGTGACCATCTTGGATTTCTTCAGCACATGCTTTAGGTTGCATTTGTGAATCAGAATTTTTAGCTCAACTTGACAAAGTCAAGCTGAGCTATTGCCATCACTTCTCGTCCGTCGGCGTACGTACGTACGTTAGTACGTACGTCCACAATTTCCTTTGGCACACCTCACAGGTCGCATTTATGATCAGATTACTTTGAAACTTGGCATGCTTGTTTGGGGTGACCTCTAGATGGGAGCTATCGATTTTCTTCAATTTCCGTCAAAAAATGTTGCCGCGGCCAACGTTCTTAGAACTTAGTTTAGTCAAACCACAATATTTCCCTTTGGCACACCCTACAGGGCACATTTTTGATTTGATTGCTTTGAAACCTGGTATGCTTATTTAGGGTGACCTCTAGATGGGAGCTATCGATTTTCTTCAATTTCCGGCAAAAAATGTTGCCACGGTCAACGTTCGTAAAACTTAGTTTAGTCAGACCTCAATATTTCCCTTTGGCACACCCTACAGGGCACATTTATGATCAAATTGCTTTGAAACCTGGTATGCTTGTTTGGGGAGACCTCTAGATGGGTGCTATCGATTTTCTTCAATTTCTGTCAAAAAATGTTGCCGCGGCCAACGTTCTTAGAACTTAGTTTAGTCAGAAGACTCAATATTTCCCTTTGGCACAACCTACAGGGTACATTTATGATCGGATTGCTTTGAAACCTGGCATGCTTGTTTGGGGTGACCTCTAGATGGGAGCTATCGATTTTCTTCAATTTCCGTCAAAAAATGTTGCCGCGGCCAACGTTCTTAGAACTTAGTTTAGTCAAACCACAATATTTCCCTTTGGCACACCCTACAGGGCACATTTATGATTTGATTGCTTTGAAACCTGGTATGCTTATTTAGGGTGACCTCTAGATGGGAGCTATTGATATTTTTATACTGTACCAATGACCCAGACATAGCTGGTGCTAACTCTTAAAATATAGGGCCAAACACAAATTTTGCCCCCCAATCCCCAAAATTTGCATCTAAAACTAAAGAAAACATGTCCTGAAAGGCCCTCCACACTTCGCCCCTACTGCGCATGCGCAGTGTCAAGGACGTTCCGAAATTGGCGCCATTAATCATTCTAAGTTTGGCCCTTCATCAGTTAACATCTGACTGATCTTTGTGCTTATAAATCTCAGTTTAAATGATGCCAGACACATAAATATTAGTGAAATGGTGATTCTAAGGAGGATAGAGAAGGAGGAGAGGAAAAGGATGTGTGACAGAATATTATCAGGGCTGTAACTTAAAATTTTTTAATGAAATTATGTTAAGTTACCTATTTTCAAGGCAGCAGCCATTTTGTTGTCATTCTGATTATTTAGTTACACTGTTTTTAAGTGTTTTCCTCTCTCCCTGTCCTTTAAGTTCCCCCTTGCTATTCTCCCATGCTTTTGGCATAGTTTCTGTAATTATTATTACTAAAATTTCTTGGGAGTTTTAGCTGAATAACAGAATGAATTCTGTTCTTTCCCCATGTTTACGTCTTCACCTACGGGTGGTTAGGCGTTGTGTTCTGCATCTACCATCTGATGTTCTGCAGTTTCTTCCCTGGAAGTCTCTGTTTTGCATCAGATGGTGTATTTTTGGTAACTGATTTCGGGCCTGGGTGCCTGGAGTCTTATTTTAGTCTTTTTACACTCATTGTTTACATTTACAACAGCCCTCTGTGTGAGGGGGGGATTTCTAAAGAATAATATCTTTATGTTTTTTTAATCATAACTAGATACATTATTATTGTTCGTAAGTGTTGAATAAATTGTTTAAAATATTTTTAAAATTTTTGTCCACACTTAGGCTTGGGATCCATTGGGGCTCAACGTTACTTTTCAGAAACTTGGGCTGTTCTGAAAAAATATTTTTTCAAAATATATTGATTTCAATTATTTTTTCTGTATTAATGGATCATATTATTATTATGTATTTTGATTGCCAGGGGTTAGTGCGAGTACCAGGACTTGTTTTCTTTTCACATTGAAAGGATATTGATCAATTGTTTTAAGAGGAAGTCTTCCTCTGACTTTATTATCATTCTATATGTGGTCAGTGTACTCGCATTAACTCCTGTTCTGTATCGTATGATTTCGATGACAATATGGGAAGCGTATGTCACGGTATGTTGTTGGGGATTTGGACACTCCGGTCCTTTCCCCGCAGGGTCACTCTACTTTATCAATTTCTATTTCAGACGATCAAGATTAGGGTGATGTATCTGTGATGTCTTCCAACAGTGTGCCTCCGTCGTCACAATTAATGAAGGGCTAGCGGAAAAGTGCTCATGTAAATACGCCAATTGCCTAAGAGGACCCTAGTAGGTTCGACGGCCTTTGACGTCTGCTAGCTCGCCCGGTGTAGCGTCCATTCACCGAATGGTTCGGCAGCCGGGTTCGTCCGTTGCGGTCTAGAAGGAATTTTGGGGTGATGCGAGCACTATAAATTAACTTAATGCACACCCAGTGACGGCGGATCGGAGGGAGAACGCAGGAAGCCTTTTAGTCCGGTTCATAGCTCGTTCCGGTCCATCCGGACGGCAAGCGAGAGAGGCCCCTCTCTCGTTCAACAACATCTGGCCCCAGATGTTGTGGTACAAAATGTGTCGCAAGCGGAGCATACGTCCGTCGCTCGGGACGCTCCGTTGTATAGGCAGTCCGCTGAGACTGCTAAGGCTTCCTCTTCTCGTCAGCGCACACGACCGCACCTTGGCTGCGTGACCGCCGATATATTACCAGCTTCGCCGATCAAGGATTCTTCGGCGACCAGGTCACTCCATCCGGTAGCCAGGGACACGAGGCCTGCAGACTCCGGACGTTCGCATAGGAAGTGTGCGGTAGTCAACGTACACGGAGCTTCCGGCGGCAATGCATCGTAAGACCGCTACTGCACAGGCCTCGGGAACGGACGTGCTTTCCTTAATAGCACAGTTTATCGCAGCATCCCAGCATCAACTGAATCTGTCGCATATATTTTATCCGACGATGCTGGGTCGGGACGCTCCGCGGAAGCGGGTACGGACGTCCGAAAGTTTCATCCGGTCCGACGGGATACCGAAAGGGATTCGGAGGATTTCGAGCTTTCCCTTTCGGAACAACATATGCTGTTGTGTATGTCATCTGACTTGGTCTTCTACAGCTTCTTTCGTCGGACCAGAATGCTGCGATGCCGGATAAGAAACTGATAGCGTCGGTGGACTTAAAAATTTTTGGTTCGGTTCAGGGACATCGTCCCTCAGTTCCGACATAGTCCAATAATGTCACACAAACTTTCGAATTATTGAACGACGCTATATATATTATTATTTTATGCTTGCTATCCAAGCATTTCTGGTTTCTTGTTCGAAGAGTTATGGAGATGTCTTTCAAAAGTGTGCCTCTGTCGTCATAGTTACTGAAGAGTTAGCGGCAATAAGTGCTCATGGAATATGTCTATCGCCTACGGAGTGACATTCGCTAGCTCACCCGGTGTAGCGTACATTCATCGAATGGTTCGGCTGCCGGGTTCGTCCGTTGCGGTCTAGGAAGGAGATTTGGGTGATGCGAGCACTTTAATTACTTTAGTACTCACCCAGTGACGGCAGATTGAGGACAGATCGGAGGAAGCCTGTTAGTCCGGTTCCTGGCTTGTCTAGGTCCGTCCGGGCTGTGAGCGAGAGAGGTCCCTCTCTCGCCCAACAACATAGGGGACCGCATGTTGTGGTTCAGATATTTTACATTCAGAGCATATGTCCGTTGGTCGGGACGCTCCGTTATATTGACAGTCCGAGAGACTGTCTTTAATGCTTCCTCATCCTCACAGCAGGGCACACGACCGCACATTGGCTACGTGACCTCGAGTATCCGATCAGTTTCGGCATTCAGTGATTCCACGGCGAATAGGTCGCGCCATCCGGTAGCCAAGGGACACGAGGCCTATACACTCCGTTCGCTCGCATATTGGTAGTATGCACGGGGTAACGATCACGGAGCTTCCAGCGGCAATGCATCGTAAGACCGCTTCTCCTCAGGCCTCAGTGACGGACGTGCTATCCGAGTTAGCACAGTTGTTTCGCAGCATCCCAGCAATTGACAGTTTCTCGGTCGAATCAGGAATTATCCGACGGCGCTGGGTCGGTGCGGTCCGCGGTTGCATCAGCTACGGACGACCGAACGCTTTATAGGGTCCGACAGGATGGCGAAAGGGATTCGAAAGATTTCGAGTTTTCCCTTTAGTAGTATCGGAAGATGCCTTTCATATCTTCTGGCATTATCTTCCAGTGATTATTATTTCGGACTTCATTGCTGCGATCTTGGATAAGAGACTTATAGCGTCATTGGACTCGGATTTTTCGATCGGTTCAGGGACATTGTCCCTGACTTACCGACGCAGTCCAATATTGTCATTACAACATGTGTTTTATTTTTCGACGCTATATATATATATATATACAAGCCTGCTACTAAGCATGATAGTTTAGTTTCTTGTCCGCGTTGCTCATTTCTGCCATTTTATCATTTATACAAATAGTTTATTTTGGCAGAGCAGGGCATACCGAGAGTTCATATGCGTCTAGACGGTGTGATTAAAGACTGCATATATTCTTTTTCGCCGTTTATGTCTTTTCCAATTTCAATGTTGGGAACGACATTATGTATAGTAGACTTAACTTAGACGCTTTATTATACGTAATCCGCCTTACTGAGGCGTTATCATTACGTCTTCAAGAAAAGATTTACGGGATATTATTCTCAATGTAATTTCTTTTGAGGGCAGTAGTTTGTTCACGTATAACTCCGCCCTTCAGTGGCTGATTGGAGTTAGTTAGACGTGACGCAGCCCTAGCTACATCCACACGCGTGGATAGTAAGGTTAAGAACTCTCTCAGAGTCGCTTCGTTCTCGGAGAAGCTTCTCTTCGACGGCAACTTTTCGGCAATCCATGAATTGCTCGATTTATACGTTCTCTTGTCTATCTAGTGTTACAAGAGATTCAGACTGGGGCAAACATTCGGTGGTTGACTCAGAGAGTGCCGCCGCAGTTGCCGGACCCGAGTGTGGCTGTTATGACGGTTGCCAGTCAAACAGATTGGGATATAATACTGATCCCTACGGATTCGAAGTGCCAGGGTCTTTGGGTTCCGCAGTCTTTTAGCAATCAGTTTAACTTCCGCGGAATAATGTTTTTTAGGCTTGCTTTATGTCATTGCATGAACATTATTCAGAAACGCATGCCCAAATTCCTGTCCTTTAATTCGACAGTAGTGGCGTATCTCCGGAACCAGGGAGGCACTCTTTCGTTTCCGTTATTCAATTTAATGGAAAGAATCCGTCTGTTGGTTATAGTACACCAAGTTCAGTTTTGGTCCGTCATATTCCAGGTCGTCTGATTGTTTTATCGGACTCCCGTTCTCTTACGGGTCGCTTGTTGCTGTCAGAATGGACTCTCAACAAACAAGTATTCAATCAGATTTGCTATCTATGGGAGCGCCCAATGATGATTTATTTATGACACAGCTTGCTAATCAATTGCAGACGTATGTGTTGGCTTGTCCAGATCTCTGAGCTAATATTGTTAACGCTCTATTGATCTATAGGACGGAATGATAGGATACACGTATCCTCCGGCGCTGTTGTTTTAGCAGGTATTGCTAAGATAAACAACCACAATACATTTCTGTTGATAGCATCTCTATCTTCACAGAGATCATGAGTAATTTACTCTCTTGTCTACTGTGGGTCTTAACGTGAAATCTTCCTCTATGTGAGGATCTTTTTCACTGGGTAAATCGTGTCATCTTTATCACAACCAGCAAGGTCGCAACCTTCATGTATTCCGTTGTGTGGTCCGTATTGCATTGTAAGCACTGTACTGGACGAGCTTTGGACGCGATTTCTTACTATAGGAGATCCTCTTCTTCGCTATTCTATGCGGCTAAAGTGGAGGCTCTTCCGTCGTGGTGTAGGGATCATTATGTTCATATTGTTGATCCCTCCATACTACTCATTGCTATTTTTTAGTATACTTGTTTCACAAGATCTACTGCAGCCTGTTATTATTTAGGTTATAGGTTTATGTTACCTCATACCTATGCACTCTACGATAGTTTACAATTGAGTCTTTTGTCTCTTTATCTAAGTCAGTTAGTAACTTTTTGATAAATAGACTTAGAATCTTTAGATTAAATTCCTATACGGATTTTAACTTCGGTTCTTATTTAGCTAAGTAATCATTTGAGCCTCTGGAAACAGTAGTTTTCAAATTCTGACCCTTTAGACAGTAATTCTGTTGGTTTCTCTTTTACTGTAGAGTCAGTGAGTTTCATGCACTATCGATGGATGATTTTCACTTTCATAGTTTCGGAATCAATACTTCCGTTACTATTTAGGTTGGATTGTTGCATAAGAGTTAGGCTCCTATTATCCGGAACCTATTATTTTAAGGTCCTTCCGTCTTCGTATGGGCATAGGCCTTTACTCTTTCCGGGTACAGTTTATGTATTTATAAACAGATATCTGTTTATTACAAAGGGCGTAAGCTTCTTCTGTCTTTGATGTCTAGTAGAAGGACGTTACGCTCCATTTTATTGTTAATGGATTCTATTAACTATCGGTACTGCTTATGGTATATCATTGACTTAGCAGTTGTGCTTAAGATTTCGGCTCATGAAGTAAGAGTTCTTCTACTTCTTGGGCTTACATTAATAGTGTTGCTATTATAGATTTTTGAAGGCCGCTCATTGTGCTCAGCCATCCACATTCATGAATTTTATCTTAGAAATATCGAGTCCATTTCTGGAGGCCTCTATTGTTAGGTCTATTATCTACTGCTCAGAATGTCATTCACTTAACATTTGCTACTATAGCTAGGTAGGCTGTCTGTTTCGGCAGTGTCTCCGTTCGGCTGCCCTCTTCGCTCTGGGCTATTTGACCCAGGGCAAGAAAAGGGGGGGGGGAGGGTGTTCCCTTGGGTCACCTGTTTTACTATGAAAACAAGGGGATACCTCCTCCGGAGTTAGTAATTCTGAGCTGTTATTGGGATGGTTGTTTAGTGAGAAGTTTAGGTTTTTAAAATTCATTCAAGTCTTAGTTTTTAAAGTATAGCTTTTGAATATTGCATATGTCAACGGACATGATTATGCAATCCTCAGACACTTTTAGGAGTATAAGAGTCTCTATTCTCTAGACTTACTTTATTTATTGGCTTACTTTAAAAATTATTAGTATAAGGATTATATTGGATATTAATAGAGTACATGGATGTATGAAGCTCAATTTTGGTAGGTGTTGAATCTTTCTAATTTATCATAAATAAGAAAGATACATGTAAGGCCTATTACTTCTTTTTCCCTACAGGGGATGACTCTATTTTATTTTATTGAGCGTATTCCATTTTGCTCTATGTCCTTGGCCCTCCAGCCTTTTTACTATTCAGCTATGTCTGGGTCATTGGTACAGTATAAAAATGTTAAAAAATTTATAGTAATTTATATATTTTTTATACTTACCAATGACCCAGACGGGGATGGCCCTCCCAGGAGTTGGGAACTCTTGCCTCCCCACTGAGTACATAGCGCTTACCAGGCACTGGTTATTAGAATGATTAATG
This sequence comes from Pictodentalium vernedei, assembly GCA_031216915.1. Lineage (NCBI taxonomy): Eukaryota > Metazoa > Mollusca > Scaphopoda > Dentaliida > Dentaliidae > Pictodentalium > Pictodentalium vernedei. The sequence continues at coordinate 11,786,863 of CM062288.1, read as the reverse complement.
GCGCCAATTTCGGAACGTCCTTGACACTGCGCATGCGCAGTAGGGGCGAAGTGTGGAGGGCCTTTCAGGACATGTTTTCTTTAGTTTTAGATGCAAATTTTGGGGATTGGGGGGCAAAATTTGTGTTTGGCCCTATATTTTAAGAGTTAGCACCAGCTATGTCTGGGTCATTGGTAAGTATAAAAAATATATAAATTACTATAAATTTTTTAACTTTTTTCAATTTCTGGCAAAAAATGTTGCCACGGCCAACGTTCGTAGAACTTAGTTTAGTCAGACCTCAATATTTTCCTTTGACACACCCTACAGGGCCCATTTATGATCAGATTGCTTTGAAACCTGGTATGCTTGTTTGGGGAGACCTCTAGATGGGAGCTATCGATTTTCTGCAATTTCTGTCAAAAAATGTTGCCGCGACCAACGTTCTTAGAACTTAGTTTAGTCAGAAGACTCAATATTTCCCTTTGGCACACCCTACAGGGTACATTTATGATTTGATTGCTTTGAAACCTGGTATGCTTATTTACGGTGACCTCTAGATGGGAGCTATCGATTTTCTTCCATTTCCGCAAAAAATGTTGCCACGGCCAACATTCTTAGAATTGAGTCTAGTCAGACCACAATATTTCCCTTTTATACACCCTACAGGGCACATTTATGATCAGATTGCTTTGAAACCTGGCATGCTTGTTTGGGGCGGCCTCTAGATGGGAGCTATCGATTTTCTTCGGTTTCTGTCAAAAAATGTTGCCACTGGCAAAAAAAATGACATTGGTACCAATGATCTTCAATTTTGCCATTTCATTTATAACTTACCAAGTTCAAGTTTGTCAAGTTGAGCTACAGTGTCATTGACACTTTCATTTAAACATGCCAGGATGAAGGTAGGATGAGGAGATGAGAATGTCATATTTCTGTCATGTTTGGCTACCTGGAATTAGAGTTTAATCCCGGTAATGGGAAATCCCAGGTTCCCGGTTCCGAAAGCCGGCCCAGATACTCGTGAAATCTACAGCACGGACCCGGGAATGAAGCATGGCACTGTTTGTGTATTGAACTGAAGTTTTCTGAATTGAGACTTTGTAGGATTTTGTCAGCCATTCAATGTCTGAAATTTTTACAGTCATGATTCCTGATGAACCATTTTCAACAAATCACTGTTGCTTTCAACCATTCTGGAGGACACCCCCCTCCCTTTCAACAGCACTTCAAAATTCAAACTCATCTTCATTTTCTGAATTACTAGTATCATTATTCACTACCTTCTTCAGCATCGACACCCTCTTCACTGCCATCAGTGTGATGGCAGTGAAGATGGTGTTGTTGGAGAAGGTAGAGGTAATAATGCAAGTGATTCTGAAAATAAAGATAGAAGCGGGTTTGGGTTTTCATACTTATCGAAGGAAAAGAACTTTTCCATATGGATGGGGAAGATTGGCAATGAAATGATCTTCTCCAGAACGATTTTTTAGAATGTTTTGATATTTGGTATATAACATCTCTAGGGGGTCAGATTCAAGTTTGTTCAACTCGAGGGAGGCCCTTAGTGAATATTTGGGTTTTTTATGGGAGCCAGTCAGAATGCTTTTGTATTTGGTATACAACATCTCTAGGTAGGTGAGATTCAAGTTTGTTCAAATTGGGTCCCTGGGTTAATATTTGGACCCCCTATGGTAGCCCGAATTTCAACTTAGTGCAATATGAGGAACTTTCTTTAAAAATCTTCATCTTCAGATCTCCCTGTCAGAATGCTTTCACATTTGGTATACTGCATCCTGGTGGTGAAAGGGAAGGGCTCAGACTCAAGTTTGTTTAAGTTAAGTTCCTAGGTTGATATTTGGACTCCCAAGTTTTGCATTACTGGAAATCTGATGATTATTTCTCAAGTAGCTTCCCAGTACTGGAAAAAAATCATCTGGCATGAACAACAGAATTATAAATAATTAAATAACTTCATTCCTCTGTAGTGTTAACTAGCTATAGATGTTAATTAAAGCCTTCTTTAAACAACTATTGACAGGTCAGTACTTCAGGCCCCATGGTGCCTCTTGTTCAAATTTCATATATAGCTTTGGGGTAATGTCTAGATGGGAGCTATCATTTTTTTTTTAATTTCATTGAAACACATGGCTGCCAATGGCTATCTTGGATTTGGCATGTAAATTGTCAACGATTCCATTAGCACACCCTACAGCCCACGTCTCTCATCCCATTTTTAGCTCAACTTTGACGAAGTCAAATTTGAGCTATTGTCATGGCCCGTCGTCCGTCTGTCTGTACGTCAACAATTGGCTATGGCTCGGGCTAGAGGTCGTATTTATGAACTGATCTTTACGAAACTTCTTGTGTACCTTTGTTATGACCCTGGGACGGGAACGAGTGTTTTTAGGTGTGGTCCGAAATTCAAGATGGCTGCCAGTGGCCATTTTGTACCGATGATGCAAAAATCAGTTTTTTGTACAGAACTTCTGTATGAAAGTTCTGATTTGAATAAAGTTTTGTATAAATGTTTAGTACCATGGGATACATCACATATAATACGGGTTTTTTTCTCGTGCGTAAATTATGCAAATTAGACTGACTTTGATTTATTTAGTGTTACTTTCAGAGCTGTAAATGGCAAGCTGCTATGGCTCGGGCTAGAGGCCGTATTTATGAACCGATCTTTACGAAACTTCTTGGGTACCTTTGTTATGACCGTGGGACGAGAACGAGTGTTTTTGGGTGCGGTCCGATATTCAAGATGGCTGCCAGCTGCCATTTTGTACCGACGATGCAGAAATCTGTTTTTTGTACAGAACTTCCATATGAAAGCTCTGATTTGAATAATTTTTTGTATGAATGTTTAGTACCATGGGATACATCACATATAATACGGGTTTTTTTCTCGTACGTAAATTGTGCAAATTAGACTAATTTTGATGTTTTTTGGGGTTACTTTCAGCACTATAAGTGCAAATGCCAATACGGCTCGGGCTAGAGGCCGTATTTATGAACCGATCTTTACGAAACTTCTTGGGTACCTTTGGTATCACCGTGGGACGAGAACGAGTGTTTTGGGGTCCGGTCCGAAATTCAAGATGGCCGATGGCAGCCATTTTGTACAAAATTAGGTGCAATCAGATTTTTGCACAGAACTTCCATATGAAAGCCCTGATTTGAATAATTTTTTTGTGTGAATGTTTAGTACCATGGGATGCATCACATATAATACGGGTTTTTTTCTCGTGCAGAAATTATGCAAATTAGATGAACTTTGATTTTTTCAGTGCGACTTACACACAGTAAGTACACATGTCAATACGGCTCAGACTAGAGTCTGTATTTATGAACTGATCTTCACGAAATGTCTTGGGTACCTTTGTTATCACCTTGGGACGAGAACGAGTGTTTCTGGGTGCGGTCTAAAATTCAAGATGGCTGCTAGTGGCCATTTTGTACCGAAATTAGGTCTAATCAGTTTTTTGTACACAACTTCTATACAGCTCAGACTAGAGGCCATATTTATGAACCAATCTTTACGAAACTTCTTGGGTACCTTTGTTATCACCGTGGGATGAGAGCGAGTGTTTTTGGGTGTGGTCCGAAATTCAAGATGGCCACCAGCAGCCATTTTGTACCAAAATTAGTGCAATCAGTCTTTTGTACAGAACTTCTGTATGAAAGTTCTGATTTTAATAAATTTTTGTATGAATGTTTAGTAACATGGAATACATCACATATTGTAAGGGGGTTTTTTTCATGCAAAAATTATGCAAATTAGATGAACTTTGATTTATTCAGTGCTACTTACACAATGTAAGCACACATGTCAATACGGCTCAGGGTAGAGGCTGTATTTATGAACCGATCTTCACAAAACTTCTTGGGTACCTTTGTTATCTCCTTGGGATGAGAATGAGTGTTTCTGGGTACGGTCCAAAATTCAAGATGGCTGCCAGTGGCCATTTTGTACCGAAATTAGGTCCAATCAGTTTTTTGTCACAAGTTCTATACAGCTCGTAATTATGAACTGATCTTCACAAAACTTCTTGAGTACTTTTGTTTTCACCTTGGGACAGGAACGAGTGTGTTTTGGGGTGCCTTTGTTATCACTGTGCTATGAGAATAAATATTTTGGGGTTCAGTCAGACCCACTCTGGGACTCAAAGATTTTTTCTAGTTCAGCATCTGACTGTCACCCACCTTTACAATACTTTACCTATACATTTGTTACAGGCAACGGTCAATATTTATGTACAGACCTTTACAATACTTTATATGTACCTTTGTTATCAGGTCATTACCTAGATGTTTGTCATTGCTGTGTCACATACTATACATGTACATGTCTTTGTCTTGACAAGTTGAGCTACAGTGTCATTGACACTTTCATTTTTTCAAATTTGATATGTAGCTTTGGTGTGATGTCTAGATGGGAGCTATCAAATTTTTCTGAATTTCATTGAAAAACATAGAAACTTGAGTGAATGATTTGGCATTTTCGAGCTGCAGTGTCAATGACACTTTCATATTTTATTTCACAAATTACAATGTTTTTTTGGACCTTGAAAATTTCACGGTCCAGTTTTGTAAGTATTTGTGTTAAGGCTAGCTGTTACTTTTATTTTTGCAGTCAAGCTTTTCATTTTGATTTATATATTTCACTTCTACCTAATTTCACAGTTTTTGCAAATCCACATTCCCCATATCCAGGCATTTAAGTTCATCCAAATGGTAGCGGTAAATGCAAATAAATAAATGTAACTGTGCCCAAATATGCGGTGTGTAAAGATTTTTTTTCCATATTTGATTTGGTCAGGTTTTCCCGATGACCCTACACACAATATAGTTTCGTATTTACTAGTCAAATAAAACAGTTTGACAGTTAAGTAATTACAAAAAGCCACAGAGCTCGCCAGTGAAAAGTGGTTGACACAGATTACATTTCACTGGCAAAGACCTTTAGATCAGTCTAATTTGGGCACAACGGCAAATATAGATGTGGCCTGCATGGTTGGAGAAACAGCACCGGTATTTTCTTCTTCTTGGCGTCTGTTTTAGGTTTTAGGGCCCCATCTTAAAATGATAAGTTTACAACCCCTTGTTATAGTTTTTCACCATTATTATCACTGGTTCCCACCACCCTTTAACGTTAGTTTACTCAACTAACTCGAGACGGCTTCTCAGTTTCCCAGTGTCGACCCAAAGTCCTATTTGAATGTAAGCTAAATTACGCATGGCATTTACTCAGAAATGCCACAAACATGAATATAATAGATCTCAAGCTTTAAGTGCATGGTCATATAGAATGCGCCACAGAAAAGCAATGATGAATTCTCTGGGGGTTTTTTAAATTTATTTATTTTTTTATAAACAGTAATTTATTTCACTTAAATGAAATAGGATTCGGCAGACAGGCATGGCCTATATCAACACCTCTGCCTATCAGTGACTCCGCATTGTTGCATTGTTTGATTTCAAAGGTAAGCTCTAAGCTATATTATAAGCATCAGGGAAACATGGCCAAAAATTTTACTGCTGAAACACTGCAAAACTTTGGAAAAAGTTTCAAACTCTGCATAATTTGGGCGCAATTATCTTATTTGAGCACAGCGTTTACCATCATTAGTTGGAAAGAATTTAAAGGACTGCACTGGCATTCACTGTACGAGCATCTTCTCACAGCTTGAGATCAAATATATTGATATTTGTCAATTATGTCTTTTTTCTATTAAACGTCATAAGTAATTTACATTTAAATAGGATTTTGGCTATTATTAAAGAATGTTAATGAATAAAATGCAAACGGTATATTTGTATAAGTATGGTTGTAATTAAAGTATAATTGAAGACGCGATCATAATGACAACAATGCATTTCTGTAGAAGACATGCTTAATTTGTTTTGGAGAGTGAAGCAGTCTGCATAAGAGTCTAGGGTTCCTATGGACTACAAGGTTTGTAGGGGTCATAAAAACCCAGAAAAGTCAAAAAATATTAATTTTTATACTGTACCAATGACCCAGACATAGCTGGTGCTAACTCTTAAAATATAGGGCCAAACACAAATTTTGCCCCCCAATCCCCAAAATTTGCATCTAAAACTAAAGAAAACATGTCCTGGAAGGCCCTCCACACTTCGCCCCTACTGCGCATGCGCAGTGTCAAGGACGTTCCGAAATTGGCGCCATTTATCATTCTAAGTTTGGCCCTTCATCAGTTAACATCTGACTGATCTTTGTGCTTTTAAATCTCAGTTTAAATGATGCCAGACACATAAATATTAGTGAAATGGTGATTCTAAGGAGGATAGAAAAGGAGGAGAGGAAAAGAATGTGTGACAGAATATTATCAGGGCTGTAACTTAAAATTTTTTAATGAAATTATGTTAAGTTACCTATTTTCAAGGCAGCAGCCATTTTGTTGTCATTCTGATTATTTAGTTACACTGTTTTTTCAAGTGTTTTTCCTCTCTCCCTGTCCTTTAAGTTCCCCCTTGCTATTCTCCCATGCTTTTGGCATAGTTTCTGTAATTATTATTACTAAAATTTCTTGGGAGTTTTAGCTGTATAACAGAATGAATTCTGTTCTTTCCCCATGTTTACGTCTTCACCTACGGGTGGTTAGGCGTTGTGTTCTGCATCTACCATCTGATGTTCTGCAGTTTCTTCCCTGGAAGTCTCTGTTTTGCATCAGATAGTGTATTTTTGGTAACTGATTTCGGGCCTGGGTGCCTGGAGTCTTATTTTAGTCTTTTTACACTCATTGTTTACATTTACAACAGCCCTCTGTGTGAGGGGGGGATTTCTGGAAAATAATATCTTGATGTTATTTTAATCATAACTAGATACATTATTATTGTTCGTAAGTGTTGAATAAATTGTTTAAAATATTTTTAAAATTTTTGTCCACACTTAGGCTTGGGATCCATTGGGGCTCAACGTTACTTTTCAGAAACTTGGGCTGTTCTGAAAAAATATTTTTTCAAAATATTTTGATTTCAATTATTTTTTCTATATTAATGGATCATATTATTATTATGTATTTTGATTGCCAGGGGTTAGTGCGAGTACCAGGACTTGTTTTCTTTTCACATTGAAAGGATATTGATCAATTGCTTTAAGAGGAAGTCTTCCTCTGACCTTATTATCATTCTATATGTGGTCAGTGTACTCGCATTAACTCCTGTTCTGTATCGTATGATTTCGATGACAATATGGGAAGCGTATGTCACGGTATGTTGTTGGGGATTTGGACACTCCGGTCCTTTCCCCGCAGGGTCACTCTACTTTATCAATTTCTATTTCAGACGATCAAGATTAGGGTGATGTATCTGTGATATCTTCCAACAGTGTGCCTCCGTCGTCACAATTAATGAAGGGCTAGCGGAAAAGTGCTCATGTAATACGCCAATTGCCTAAGAGGACCCTAGTAGGTTCGACGGCCTTTGACGTCCACTAGCTCGCCCGGTGTAGCGTCCATTCACCGAATGGTTCGGCAGCCGGGTTCGTCCGTTGCGGTCTAGAAGGAATTTTGGGGTGATGCGAGCACTATAAAATTAACTTAATGCACACCCAGTGACGGCGGTTCGGAGGGAGAACGGAGGAAGCCTTTTAGTCCGGTTCATAGCTCGTTCCGGTCCATCCGGACGGCAAGCGAGAGAGGCCCCTCTCTCGTTCAACAACATCTGGCCCCAGATGTTGTGGTACAAATGTGTAGTTAGCGGAGCATACGTCCGTCGCTCGGGACGCTCCGTTGTATAGGCAGTCCGCTGAGACTGCTAAGGCTTCCTGTTCTCGTCAGCGCACACGACCGCACCTTGGCTGCATGACCGCCGATATATTACCAGCTTCGCCGATCAAGGATTCTTCGGCGACCAGGTCACACCATCCGGCAGCCAGGGATTCGAGACCGATGGACTCCGGACGTTCGCATAGGAAAAGTATGCGGGAGCCATCTGATGCGGAGCTGCCCTCGGCGAAGCAGCGATAGACTGCGCCTCCGCAGGTCTCGACGTCGGACATTCTTGTGCACATAGCACAGCTTATCGCAGCATCCCAGCAGCCGACAGAAACGGTGTCGGATCGAGAATTATCCGACAGCGCTGGGTCGGTAGCCGGGGACTCGAGGCCTGCAGACTCCGGACGTTCGCATAGGAAGTGTGCGGGAGTCAACGTACACGGAGCTTCCAGTGGCAATGCATCGTAAGTCCGCTACTGCACAGGCCTCGGGAACGGACGTGCTTTCCTTAATAGCACAGTTTATCGCAGCATCCCAGCATCAACTGAATCTGTCGCATATATTTTATCCGACGATGCTGGGTCGGGACGCTCCGCGGAAGCGGGTACGGACGTCCGAAAGTTTCATCCGATCCGATGGGATACCGAAAGGGATTCGGTGGATTTCAAGCTTTCCCTTTCGGAACAACATATGCTGCGATGCCGGATAAGAAACTGATAGCGTCGGTGGACTTAGAAATTTTTGGTTCGGTTCAGGGACATCGTCCCTCAGTTCCGACATAGTCCAATAATGTCACACAAACTTTCGAATTATTGAACGACGCTATATATATTATTATTTTATGCTTGCTATCCAAGCATTTCTGGTTTCTTGTTCGAAGAGTTATGGAGATGTCTTTCAAAAGTGTGCCTCTGTCGTCATAGTTAATGAAGAGTTAGCGGCAATAAGTGCTCATGGAATATGTCTATCGCTTACAGAGTGACATTCGCTAGCTCACCCGGTGTAGCGTACATTCATCGAATGGTTCGGCTGCCGGGTTCATCCGTTGCGGTCTAGGAAGGAGATTTGGGTGATGCGAGCACTTTAATTACTTTAGTACTCACCCAGTGACGGCAGATTGAGGACAGATCGGAGGAAGCCAACAACATAGGCGACCGCATGTTGTGGTTCAGATATTTTACATTCGGAGCATATGTCCGTTGCTCAGGACGCTCCGTTATATTGACAGTCCGAGAGACTGTCTTTAATGCTTCCTCATCCTCACAGCCGGGCACACGACCGCACATTGGCTACGTGACCTCGAGTATCCGATCAGTTTCGGCATTCAGTGATTCCACAGCGAATAGGTCGCGCCATCCGGTAGCCAAGGGACACGAGGCCTATACACTCCGTTCGCTCGCATATTGGAAGTATGCACAGGGTAACGATCTCGGAGCTTCCTGCGGCAATGCATCGTAAGACCGCTGCTCCTCAGGCCTCAGTGACGGACGTGCTATCCGAGTTAGCACAGTTGTTTCGCAGCATCCCAGCAATTGACGGTTTCTCGGTCGAATCAGGAATTATCCGACGGCGCTGGGTCGGTGCGGTCCGCGGTTGCATCAAGCTACGGACGACCGAACGCTTTATAGGGTCCGACAGGATGGCGAAAGCGATTCGAAAGATTTCGAGTTTTCCCTTTAGTAGTATCGGAAGATGCCTTTCATATCTTCTGGCATTTCTTCCAGTGATTATTTTTCGGACTTCATTGCTGCGATCTTGGATAAGAGACTTATAGCTTCATTGGACTCGGATTTTTTCGATCGGTACAGGGACTTTGTCCCTGACTTACCGACGCAGTCCAATATTGTCATTACAACATGTGTTTTATTTTTCGACGCTATATATTTATATATATATACAAGCCTGCTACTAAGCATGATAGTTTAGTTTCTTGTCCGCGTGGCTCATTTCTGCCATTTTATCTTTTTTACATATAGTTTATTTTGGCAGAGCAGGGCATACCGAGAGTTCATATGCGTCTAGACGGTGTGATTAAAGACTGCATATATTCTTTTCGCCGTTTATGTCTTTTCCAATTTCAATGTTGGGAACGACATTATGTATAGTAGACTTAACTTAGACGCTTTATTATACGTAATCCGCCTTACTGAGGCGTTATCATTACGTCTTCAAGAAAAGATTTACGGGATATTATTCTCAATGTAATTTCTTTTGAGGGCAGTACTTTGTTCACGTATAACTCCGCCCTTCAGTGGCTGATTGGAGTTGGTTAGACGTGATGCAGCCCTAGCTACATCCACGCGTGGATAGTAGGTTAAGAACTCTCTCAGAGTCGCTTCGTTCTCGGAGGAGCTTCTTTTCGACGGCAACTTTCCGGCAATCCATGAATTGCTTGATTTATACATTCTCTTGTCTATCTAGTGTTACAAGAGATTCAGACTGGGGCAAACATTCGGTGGTTGACTCAGAGAGTGCCGCCGCAGTTGCCGGACCCGAGTGTGGCTGTTATGACGGTTGCCAGTCAAACAGATTGGGATATATACTGATCCCTACGGATTCGAAGTGCCAGGGTCTTTGGGTTCCGCAGTCTTTTAACTATCAGTTTAACTTCCGCGGAATAATGTTTTTTAGGCTTGCTTTATGTCATTGCATGAACATTATTCAGTAACGCATGCCCAAATTCCTGTCCTTTAATTCGACAGTAGTGGCGTATCTCCGGAACCAGGGAGGCACTCTTTCGTTTCCGTTATTCAATTTAATGGAAAGAATCCGTCTGTTGGTTATACTACACCAAGTTCAGTTTTGGTCCGTCATATTCTGGGTCGTCTGATTGTTTTATCGCACTCCCGTTCTCTTACGGGTCGCTTGTTGCTGTCAGAATGGACTCTCAACAAACAAGTATTTAATCAGATTTGCTATCTATGGGAGCGCCCAATGATGTTTTATTTATGACACAGCTTGCTAATCAATTGCAGACGTATGTGTTGGCTTGTCCAGATCTCTGAGCTAATACTGTTAACGCTCTATTGATCTATAGGACGGAATGATAGGATACGCGTATCCTCCGGCGCTGTTGTTTTAGCAGGTATTGCTAAGATAAACAACCACAATACATTTCTGTTGATAGCATCTCTATCTTCACAGAGATCATGAGTAATTTACTCTCTTGTCTACTGTGGATCTTAACGTGAAATCTTCCTCTATGTGAGGATCTTTTTTCACTGGGTAAATCGTGTCATCTTTATCACAACCAGCAAGGTCGCAACCTTCATGTATTCCGTTGTGTGGTCCGTATTGCATTGTAAGCACTGTACTGGACGAGCTTTGGACGCGATTTCTTACTATAGGAGATCCTCTTCTTCGCTATTCTATGCGACTAAAGTGGAGGCTCTTCCGTCGTGGTGTAGGGATCATTATGTTCATATGGTTGATCCCTCCATACTACTCATTGCTATTTTTTAGTATACTTGTTTCACAAGATCTACTGCAGCCTGTTGTTATTTAGGTTATAGGTTTATGTTACCTCATACCTATGCACTCTACGATAGTTTACATTTGAGTCTTTTGTCTCTTTATCTAAGTCAGTTAGTAACTTTTTGATAAATAGACTTAGAATCTTTAGATTAAATTCCTATACGGATTTTAACTTCGGTTCTTATTTAGCTAAGTAATCATTTGAGCCTCTGGAAACAGTAGTTTTCAAATTCTGACCTTTTAGACAGTAATTCTGTTGGTTTCTCTTTTACTGTAGAGTCAGTGAGTTTCATGCACTATCGATGGATGATTTTCACTTTCATAGTTTCGGAATCAATACTTCCGTTACTATTTAGGTTGGATTGTTGCATAAGAGTTAGGCTCCTATTATCCGGAACCTATTATTTTAAGGTCCTTCCGTCTTCGTATGGGCATAGGCCTTTACTCTTTCCGGGTACAGTTTATGTATTTATAAACAGATATCTGTTTATTACAAGGGCGTAAGCTTCTTCTGTCTTTGATGTCTAGTAGAAGGACGTTACGCTCCATTTTATTGTTAATGGATTCTATTAACTAGCGTACTGCTTATGGTATATCATTGGCTTAGCAGTTGTGCTTAAGATTTCGGCTCATGAAGTAAGAGTTCTTCTACTTCTTGGGCTTACATTAATAGTGTTGCTATTATAGATTTTTGAAGGCTGCTCATTGCGCTCAGCCATCCATTCATGAATTTTATCTCAGAAATTTCGAGTCCATTTCTGGAGGCCTCTATTGTTAGGTCTATTCTCTACTGCTCAGAATGTCATTCACTTAACAGTTGCTACTATAGCTAGGTAGGCTGTCTGTTTCGGCAGTGTCTCCGTTCGGCTGCCCTCTTCGCTCTGGGCTATTTGACCCAGGGCAAGAAAAAGGGGGGGGGGGGGGGAGGGTGTTCCCTTGGGTCACCTGTTTTTTACTATGAAAACAAGGGGATACCTCCTCCGGAGTTAGTAATTCTGAGCTGTTATTGGGATGGTTGTTTAGTGAGAAGTTTAAGTTTATAAAATTCATTCAAGTCTTAGTTTTTAAAGTGTAGCCTTTGAATATTGCATATGTCTACGGACATGATTATGCAATTCTCACACACTTTTAGAAGTATAAGAGTCTCTATTCTCTACTTTATTATTGGCTTACTTTAAAAATTATTAGTATAAGGATTATTGGATATTAATAGAGTACATGGATGTATGAAGCTCAATTTTTGGAAGGTGTTGTATCTTTCTAATTTATCATAAATAAGAAAGATACATGTAAGGCCTATTACTTCTTTTCCCTACAGGGGATGACTCTATTTTATTTTATTGAGCGTATTCCATTTTGCTCTATGTCCTTGGCCCTCCAGCCTTTTTACTATTCAGCTATGTCTGGGTCATTGGTACAGTATAAAAATGTTAAAAAATTTATAGTAATTTATATATTTTTTATACTTACCAATGACCCAGACGGGGATGGCCCTCCCAGGAGTTGGGAACTCTTGCCTCCCCGCTGAGTACATAGCGCTTAACAGGCACTGGTTATTAGAATGATAAATGGCGCCAATTTCGGAACGTCCTTGACACTGCGCATGCGCAGTAGGGGCGAAGTGTGGAGGGCCTTCCAGGACATGTTTTCTTTAGTTTTAGATGCAAATTTTGGGGATTGGGGGGCAAAATTTGTGTTTGGCCCTATATTTTAAGAGTTAGCACCAGCTATGTCTGGGTCATTGGTAAGTATAAAAAATATATAAATTACTATAAATTTTTTAACATTTATTAAAAAATATTTTTAAAGACTTAGAAGTCATGGGTATTATTGTGTTGAAATGTCATGGAAATTTCCCCAAAAATGAAACACCGATATTGAACTTGCTGAAAACGTGTTCACAAAACATTGTGAAGAATGATTTGGTGCAAACATTGAGAATTGGTATTTTACGGTAATTATCCTGGTAAAAGTACAGATAGGATCCTTTTGTAACTAGAACCTATAAGTCTTTACGTGTCATTCATTAGGCCTAGAAAAATTAAAAATCTGTTTCTCAGGCCCTCCCGCATGGTCCTTTTGGCTGCTGCATGCTCTCTTTTTATAAGAAATTTAAACTTAAAAAAATTAAAATTAAATGGTTTATGTCTGATATTTTACCCAAGTTAAAAAAATTGATGAATTCGTCCCTTGAGTGCAAGAAGGCTTTGCAATGCTTTAGCATTGCAAAGCCTTCTTGCACTCAAGGGATGATATACACCACCACCCATGCTATTCTGTAGATTATGAGGCCTAAAACTTGAACCAAGAACATGAACTTTTGATGGCAAAGAAGTAATTACTGAAATAAAAAACCGCTCGCCCGCATGCAATTTCACAAATAATGGCCTGAGAAACAGAATATCTACTTTGTGTGGCCTTAAATGTTTCATGATTGTAATAGTTCTGTGTAATATGATGGTGCAAACAAAAGTAGAATTTTTCAAGCATCTGGGGGATGGAAAAGTGCAGAATAACCCAGGACTTTTCCATTACCCAGACATTTGAAAAATTCCAGATTTGTCCCCAAAATCCTGTTTCAGTTTTGGAAAATTCACTTTAAATCCTTGAAAAATCAATGAAACTTCATCTTAAAAAGGTTGTATGAACCCTGGGGCTAATTATAGGACTATCTCTTGAAATGAGGTTGATTGAAGCTTTCAATTCCTTATTTACTCTTTTTTCACATATTACTTACAGGCCTGGTGATAAAATTATAATATATATATTTTTCTGTTGTAGACTGTTATGCCAGGAACATTTAATGGCGGAAGTCCTTCATCAGATTCTACAGGTGAAGCACGATTTACATATTTTCCTACTGCAGCAGTTGCTGGAGGAGATGCAGTTACAACTCAAGCCACTGATGTAGCCAATGCCGCATCAGCCCTAAGCCAGGTTTCAGCAGCTGGAATGGTTAATAATGGTGGTAGGTATTCTTTCATATATACACTTATTATATTCTTGAACTGATTGTTTTACTATCGATGCTGGGAACATGTTCACTCATTGGTCAGAGCATTGTCATCTCCACTGTGTTCTTGGGCAAGACACATAACCCTCAACTGGTAAAGTGCTGAGTTTTTTCTGACAACAAATCAAAGCTCATCATATACTGCTCTATTACATTTAATTGGATAGTTCCTTATAGGCACTATCCAATTAAATGTCAGAGAGCAAGGTATTGTATAAAAAATCTGATTCAGGGACAATAAAGGCTTCCTCAGACAGAATGTAGCTACAGACAGTTATTGCCTGTCACTCTTAGTAAAGCCCAAAATAGGGCTTCCAGCACTCTACCAGTTAAAGGCCAAGTTCCAACTTGTGTCACATTTACTGTAATAGAATAGGACTGTCACGATTAATCGATTGTTGATCGGTCACAGCGAAATCGATTAGTATTTTTAGTTGTCGAATAATCAGTAAAGTTTATCCCGCTTTAGACGTTTAATAATTAAAAGAAAATTTTATGAAAAAACTATTGTTTCTAAAGGTAAAGAGTTAAGAACATCGATGTTAAACCCCAAGAAGCCGTTGGAAGCATTTGTCTGTCAGGTACATTCATCAAAGTTTTGATGTTCTGAACTTTTGAACCGTCAGTGTAATAATCAAGACCGGTCGGCAGTTGCAAAGTTCGCAACTGCCAACCGGTCTTGATTATTACACTGGCGGTTCAAGCTTCAGAACATCAAAGCTTTGAATGTTCCTAAAAGAGGATCGTCTTTGTTGTTTACCGGAGGTAGGTCAACTGACTTGAACTTTATTTTTTATTGACGTCAGAGAGAGGGAGAGGGGGTCATCTGGGTACGATTAATCGATTATGATCGATTATTTGCAACGATTAATCGATTCCTAAATTAAAAAATCGTGACAACCCTATAATAGAACAGGTGCCCCAACATGCCTCCTCTAAATAAATTTGCAAAATACAGTCTTAGGTACCTTACCAGTTGTTTCTAGGCAAGTTTTGGCTGACTATACAGGCAGCCAAGACTTTCCTAGAAACAATCACAAAGCCACAATGTAGGCTGTTAAAGTGTTGCCAACATGTATAAAAATCTCCAGGCCTTTAAGGGTTAATCCTGATTGGCCACAATGTGTCACGGTCACTTTGTATTCTCCTGCTTACAGCACATCAATGGTGCATTTGCCTTCAGCTGCCGCTAAACCTGCTTGTGATGGGTTAATAAGTTGGAGAATGTGACTGTTGTTCACCACTGCTCGCTGGTTCTCCATGAGTTCCACGGCTTCCTCCACCATCAAAACTCCAGGCCTTTAAATTCATTTATTTTTGGCGCACCCTTTTGCCCTAATCTGGACACATTAAAACCAGAAATAACGGTCTTATCCTGTTATGTTTTATTGCCATACCCTTGTTTGTATTTCTTTGGCCATATTATGATGGAAGTTGTTTTCAAATGTAGAAGAGACTGAGAGAATTTATATATTTTTAGCTCATCTTGACAAAGTCAAGCTGAGCTAATCTAATCACTTCCTGTCCGTCGTCTGTCGTCCGTCGTCCGTCAACACCATGTTTTGGTCTTCTCCTCCAAAGCCACTGGGCCAATTCAAGTGAAAGTTTGTGTGAGTGATGGTCCCAAAGAGGCATTTCATTTTTGTTCAACCCAGCCCCATAGGGAGGGAGTGGGGGAAAATGCTCCAAAATATTTTTAAAATCTTCTTCTCAAGAACCAGTGTGTACAATGACTTGATATTTGCTATGCAGCTTCCATATGAGGTGTAGAATCAAGTTTGTTCAAACGAAGTTCGTAAAGTAATATTTGGCTTTGTAAGATTTTTGGCCCCGCCCAAAATTTCTATTTTCTGAACCGATGGTCCGGTATGAACCAAATTTGGTTTGTGGTAGTATTGGGTCATAAGTACTTGACCCATGCAAAAAAAAATTCCCGCATCCCCATGGGAACCCTGGGAGCTAAAAATAGAAATATTTTCAAACGCCCATAGTTCCCAAACCCCACGGAACAGAGAGCTTTTATTTGGTATGAAGTATCCTTATGACCAGTAGAATTGAATGGTAAAAAAAAATTGCCATTGGTTATGTTAGGGTGTTCTGTAATGGGCATCAAAAAAATGCTGAGTCAGCATATTTGCAAAAATTTTAAAAAATCTTTTCTCCAGAACCAATCATCAGAATCTTTTGATATTTGGTATACAGCATTCATAGTGGGATCAGATAAAAGTTTGTTGAAACAAAGCTCATTGGTTCATATTTGGGCTCTCTACAGGAGCCCGAAGTTTTAACATAGGGTAATATGGGGAATATTCTTTAAAAATCTTCTTCTTCAGAACCACCAGTCAGAATCTTTTAATATTTGGTATACATCATTGTTATGAGGGTCAGATTCTAGATTGTTCAAACCAAGTCCCTAGGTTAATATTTGGGCTTCCTACAGAAGCCCAAATTTTATCTTTGTTCAATATGGATGGTAATTTAAAAAAATCTTCTTCTTCAGATCCATCAGATAGAATGCTTTGATATTTGGTATGCGACATCTCTATGGGGGTCAGATTCAAGTTTGTTCAAATCAAATCCCTAGGTATATATTTGGGCTCACTATGGTAGCCCAAATTTTTACTTAGTGCAATATGAGAAAATTTCTTTAAAAATCTTCTTCTTCAGATCCACCAGTCGGAATGCTTTTATATTTGGTATACAACATCTCTAGGGGGTCAGATTCCAGGTTGTTCAATTCGAGTGCCTAGGTTAATATTTGGGCTCCATATGGGAACATGAAATTTAACTTAGTACAATATGAGGGAATTTCTTCAAAAATCTCCTTCTTCAGATTCACTTGTCAGAATGCTTTCACATTTGGTATACAACATCTCTAGGGGGGTCAGATTCAAGTTTGTTCAAATCGGATCCATAGGTTAATATTTGGGCTCGCTATGGTAGCCCAAATTTGAACTTAGTGCAATTCGAAGAAATTTCTTTACAATTTCTCTTCTTCAGATCCAACAGTCAGAATGCTTTCATATTCGGTACACAACATCTCTAGGGAAGTCAGATTTATCTGTGTTCAAATCAAGAGCCTGGGTTAATATTTGGGCTCTCTATGGGAGCCGGAATTGGCCATTTTGCTGAAGAATTAAAGAATTTGTATTCAGTACCCTCTAGAGGTACTAAGATTAATCCACATAGGTTGTATCAAGGGGCTTCATAGGGGAGCTCTACATTTTACTTATGATCAACTGAAGAAAAGGCATGATGCCCTGATTATTTTTGTCACTCCTGAGGGACTCAAGGATTGACAGTGTAGCCTATGGAGATGGCTTGCTTAATGTAGACTCATTCTTGGACTCTGTTTAAATTGTGTTCTGTACAAGATGAGTGCTTCAGGCCCCATGGGGCCTCTTGTTCTTGATGTCTTCACGCCTTCTCTAATTTGGGCACACTCGTAAATGGTGTGAATTTAGGGTAATCAAAAGGTCTGAAACTCTCTGACATGATGTGAGCTTGTTGTTGAAAATGTTGATAAAACCCAGTAACAAACAAGTACAAAGTACTGCCAGTATAAACAGTTCAGCCCGTCACAAGTACAGTCTATACTATTGTCACTTTGTACTTTTATATTCTGTTGAATAAAATTGACTTGCTTATTTAGACAATGAGAAATTTAAGTAGGGCTAGGTGGTTTTTCGGTTTTCAAATTCAGTTCTGGTTTTTGTGGCAAACCATAAGTCTGTAAATTGAACTGCAAGACCCAGCAAAAAATGGCCAAATGGTTTTACAGTGTTGGTTCAAAAACTGATCAAACTTTCTTACTGAGAGCTGACTTGACAAGTGACCGCTATAGACTCTCATCACTTGGTATATCCAGCAAAGGCTGAATGTGTTCTCACTGTCACATTTACTCCCTTATTGACTTGTCCATAAAGGAGAAAGTATGACAATGAGAACACAAGATTGATTAGATGAAGCTTATTCATTTATTTCACTAAGGCCATACAAAGTTGATTGTCTGTTTCTCGTGCCATTTTTTCCAAAAAAGCATGCGGGTGGGCGTTTTTTTTTCTTTTTATTTTTATTTTCTCCCTGAGAGGTTGTTTGTGGTAATTTGACCCCCACACAAACGCCTGGTGAACCACGCAAAATTTCGCAAATACATTGGTTATTCACCATAGGGGTGTTGGGTCGTAAATGAAGTGGGGTTTGAATGTTTGTTTTTTCAGTGAAACGTGAAAATTATAACACAGGACGAAAGTCACGAAACGCCTCGTAGGTGAAACGTCTCGGGTTGAAACATCTCTGGGACAAATCAAATGTCGAAGTGCCAACTTTCAGAGATTTATTTCACCAAAAAAAAAAAATCCTTTCACAACCGGCCTAATAAAATCGTGAATCGCAATTTTTCCCCATTATATTCAAAATTATCACAACCCATTTGAACGGGCAGTTTATCCATAAATCATATTTTTTTGAAATCTGAAAATGAAATACAAAACGAATGTTTGCGTGTTTTTATTAACCAATTCGACCGCACATACCTGCCTATAGGCGATTTATTTTCAACTATGACTGTTACTTTTATATCAAGCAACGGTTACTATTAGTTATCCAATTATCCTACATCTCAAATGCATTTATTTGAATTAACTGGGAAACTCGTAACGGTTTCAAATAACAGTACACAAATTCCCAATGACGGCCATTTACAATACAAATGTTACTAAAAATAAATGCCAGGAGACTGTGTACCATTCAACATAGCACCTGACTTTGCAGACTTTCTGAGGGTTGGTGCGAATCAAACGTGGTGCGAATCGACCATTCCTCTTTGTGACTGTTTATTGTCAGACTGAAAGACACCTTCCTTCTTGCTGTCATTATGACTTACCTTTTACAGAATAAAACACTTTCTGTCGTGAATATTGCTAAAACCCACCCACTTTATTAAGGTATGATGTAGAAAAAGCTTGAAGTGTGTTAATTTAAAATTTGCGAAAGCATCGATATCGATTTACCGAAATGAGCACAATATCTCAAATTTTTTTTGAAGATTTTTTTGGTGTCATAAAAAGGTTGCATGCGCACCAAAAATGACCATGCACGCGGGCCTGAGAAACAGAGGTTCTTTTTTTATGGCCTAATTTATGTTATTTTCCTCGCTCAATAGGCTTAGCAACTGTTCCTCTAGAATCCCTATGAATGATCAAAGGAAAGTTAGGCTGAACCCACTGGAGATACTTAGAGACTTTTTGTGGTGAGTGACCTCATACAAACTATTGCAGATTTTTTCCAAGTTAAGGAGCCTGAAGTGTTATTTACTATCTGTTCTTAACACATAGAAAAAAATGAACAGAAACCGAGGTTTTTTCTCAACTTGACAATGTCAAGTATGAGCTATTGGGATGGGTTCTGATCCTTCATCCATCCATATGACCGTCCCATGACCGTCCCTTATTCCTTTAGCACTCCCTTCAGACCACAACTCTCGCCCGATCAGTTCCAAATTTCATATGTGGCTTTGGGGAAATGTCTGGATGGGAACTATTGAATTTTTTCAAATTTTGTTGAAAAACATGGCCGCCAGCAGCCATCTTGGATTTGGATATAAATTGTCAGCAATTCCATTAGCACACCCTACAGGCTACGTCTCTCACCTGATCTTTTTTGAATTTCATATACAGTTAAAACTAGAAGTCCTGTCACGAATAGTGCACTTATCTAGGCTTAATTGCACGTTGGAATTGCGCGCAATTGCCATATCGAATGGCATCCAAAGCATGGCAGGTTCTCCTAGTTACTCATAGCAAACACATGCAATATTTCTGCTAATGGACCTCTGGGTTACCCAGAGGTCCTTTGGCAGAAACATTGCTTGTGCACAGGCCATATGTACAGAATTTGATAGCTTTACTTGGGCGATAACACGCACATTAATGTGCATATCAACGTGCTATTTGTGTGCGTTTCATGACAGGACCTTATAGTTTTAACTGTATAGCTTTGGTGTGATGTCTTGATGGGAGCTATCAAATTTTTCTAAATTTTGTTAAAAAATATGGCAGCCATCTTGGATTTGGGATATCAAGTACCAACAATTCCATTAACTCAACCTGCACGCTCCATATCTCACCAATCTTTTTCAAATTTCATGTGTAGTTTTGGTGTGATGTCTAGAGGGGAGCTTTCAAATTTTTCTGAATTTCGTTGAAAAACTTGGCCACCAGTGGCCATCTTAGATTTGCATATAACTTGTCAACAATCCCATTAGCACACCCTACAGGCCAGATCTCTCACCCGATCTTTTTTCAAAATTTTATATTTAACTTTGGTATGATGTCTGGATGGGAGTTATCAAATTTTTCTGCATTCCGTTGAAAAAGATGGCTGCCACCAGTTATCTTGGATTTGACATATAAATTGTCAACAGTTCCACAGGCCCCATCCCTCACCCGATTTTTTTCAGATTTCACATGTAGCTTTGGTGTGAAGTATTTTCTGCAAAAACTTGAGTGAATGACTTGGCATTACTGGATCTTTCTATATAGTGCAGTCCCTACTAATACAAGTTTAGCTGCATTGTCATTAACACTTTCATTTCCTGAAACCGAACCAAAAAATCTAAACATTCCAGCGCTGATACACAGAATGTAACTGGTGCAAATCTTGCATAAAATACTTGGAAAGCAAACTAAATTTACTGTTCTGTTCCAGAAAGGTTAATTTGTATATGGATATTCATGTATCTGTCTTCAGATAGGTTTGTAAGGTAACCAAGTTTTTTTTGCCTATTTAGAATTCATGATACATGCAGGTTTCTAGTTTGCATTTTTAGTCAGTGAGCTATTGTCATCATTTAACATCGGTTGTATGATTACCTTTGAATTCTTCTGAACTACTGGACCAAACTTGGGCAATGCTCTTCCAAGTTTCTTAAATAGAAGTTTCCAAGTGAAATGGCCTGGAAACAGTGCCTGTGAAGCCCAAAAATCTTCTTATGAACCACCAGTCACAATGCTTTGAAATTTGTTAGGAAACTTCCTCGTGTTCTCAAGATTCAAGTTTGTTCAAAGAAAGTTTCTTAGGCAATATTTTGGGTAGTGCTGGGAGGAGTTTACAATAGAAAATAGAGAAAAAATACAAATGCTAACATTTCTCAAGCTGCACAGAACATAAATTTATTATTTGGTGTGAAAAATCCTCAGGGCCTGTAGAATCAAATGGCCCAAAAAATCTCAGTTAAAAATTCTGAGTCAGCACTTTCCAAAGACAACTAAAAAATTTTTTTTCAGAACTGCCAATCAGGATCTTTAAATATTTGGTGTACAAAACCATTATAGGAATCTGATTAAATCATGTACAAATCAAACCCAGGGTTCTTTTGTTGTTCCCTGTGGAGGATTTGTCACAGAGTTATTGAACTTGAACTTAATTTATGGTGTGAAAACTCAGAGCCCCAGTTTTCCAAGCTTTTTTGCTTGTGGGGGGGGGGGGGGGGGGGGGCGTGGGGTGCATATATGTCATCATGACACATCCAGATTATTTAATTAATAGGAGCTAACTCTATAACCCATATGTAGTTAACAGGTCAAATTTGTACTGAAGGTATAGTAAATGATAATTGTGCCTCATTTGAGCATCATTCATTGTTTTGTTTTTCTCTCTTACAGGTCAACTGTATGTGATGATGTCCCCACAGGATGTTTTACAGGCAGGGCAGAGAACAATTGCACCAAGAACATCATTTGAACAAAAATCTGTGAACAGGTCAACACGAGATGATAGGAGAAGAGCAACTCATAATGAAGGTATTTATAATGAGCTGTAATTCATCAAGTCTGGAAATAAAGAGTGTATGTCATAACTGGGAGAGCGAGGGGTGGGTCGATGGTTAGAACATTGAATATCAACCCAAAAGGTCGATGGATTGATCCTGATCAGCAGTAACTTAAAGGCCTATTTCCAACTTTTATGACCTCGGAACAGGTGCCTTTTACTTTCCATTATGAGGAGGTCCTGATTACAATAGACGAATTACCTAAGCAGTGGTTTCTAGTCAAGTCTTAGCTGCCTAAATGGGCAGCCAAGACTTGACTAGAAATCACTGCTTAGCCACTGGATGTGTACAAGCTGTGGTCTAGTAGGAATACAAAAAATTTGTTCAGACCCTTAAGAGTTAAGCCACTTAATCCTAATAGCCCATGTGGGTGCATGGTGGCACATAAAGCATACTATGAGTTGATGATTTACTTGCCTTCAACTATTGCTAACCCCCTCCTTGTGCGATATCAGCTGTGCTGAATACATCGACCATATCACACCCATCTTGAATCTACATTTGCTTCTAATCGAAAGTTAAGTGCATTTTAAAATTCTCATACTGGTATTTAAATACGTTAGTGGTCTTGCACCAATGCACCTGCATACCTGTGTGAGCTTTTCTTGCCACATACCTATGCGCCGTCTTCATTCTTCTGACCATTCTTCATTGCCACTGACCATACCCAGTGGCGGCGCCAGAAATTTTTTTGTGGGGGGGGGGGGGGGGGGGCAACTAGGGGGGCAGACTCCCATGAAGGGGGGCAATAATGTAAAGGATCATATCATATTTTTATCTCAATGTTTCTTTCGGGTTCTGAAGAAACACCTATCTTATCTTTCAATGATTTAGACCTTGCCTTTAATGAGGACAACGACTTTTTAAAACAGCTGGTGCAACCTCTAAATTTAGATCAAAACTTTGATAGTGGTGCCCCTTCAGAACCCGAAAGAAACATTGAGATAAAAACTTGTGCTGATACACATGGGGATATTATGGAAGCTATTAGAAAAATGAAAGAGGCAGAAATTAAAGAACTTAAACAGGAAGTAACTGAATTAAAAATGCAATTAGAAACATTTCAAAATCGGTTTGAAACAAAAATAAATTTAGTGGTAGGAGCACTAGTAAATGCCACAGATGTGATAAGCAAACAAGAAAAGATGTTGTGCGAACTTTTAAAAAAAGACGTGACAAAACCTTCATCTTCAAGTTCATGCATTAATTGTAATAATTATCTCAAAGATGAAAAGAAGACAGTGAAAAGGAAATGTGTGCCGGAGGGTGAAACAACGCGGGAACATTCAACAAAGAAAAACTATATAAACATTAAGAAAAGCGAATCAACATTCAGGGTAGGACCGAAAACAGCGTGGAAAGACTTATTTTCAGACCCGTTAAAATTGAAAGGCAAGTTAGTAATGTTATGTTTTAACTTTTGATAATGATTGTGATACTATAGGTATGTTGCCTATGGCTACTTCAATACTTGTGGTCATGGAGCCCACAAAAGTTGGGGAATTGCAGTTGATGTTCTTTTGCCGGTAAGTTGTGGTGATGCTAACACGAGTACAACAAAATACACTAATATAGTCTAAATTTCAAATAAAACAAAAAAAAAATGCTTAATAAATTTAATTACTTTCTTTTTCAGGGAATTTTTCTGGCAAGTGTTATCATTTCCACAAATTAATTTGGCACAAATTCTGCAGTTGTTGTTTGAAATTTCCCCACAGTCAAACCTGTATGATAGGGGTTTTGTGAGGACACAAAAGCTTGGGGAGGAGGTAGTGTGACAGTCGGGGCTGTCATTCATCCCATCTCTATAAAGTATATGTTCTATGTTACGCATTTCGGTGTGTAGGCCAAGTGTCCGTATCTTTTGGGTAATTCGTCATTCATCGCAATCGCTAAAATCTTACAGGCAAGGTGTCTACGTGTGTGACTGCGCTGTTTTAATCAGTTTGTTCCATATTCACACCAGTTAAACTTAAATCCCGATGAAGAAGTTCCATAAGCTTGTATATTATCATATTATTTCACCATCGTAAAGCACATTTCTTTTGAATCTCGGACATGTTTTGCAATGTATTGTGGGATTGGGAAATCTCTGACCTATTTCTAGTGCACCTGTACTGTCTTGACAGTCTTGTATTTACAGGTATATTTTACCATCTCGGTACGTTTTAAAAGTTAATCTCGGTGTAATTTGTTTTAATTCGGGAGGTATTGCTGCTGGGTTATACCAGTATCAGTATTTGCCCTGTTCAAGCAACTTTTGTAGTGTTGACGTTTCTTCGTGTGCTGAATTTCTGCCAGATTCTGCAGAGGTCAAAGTGCAGCCTCTGCAGAGTTTGACAGATTTCACGTCACCGGCGGAATTTTAACGCTATAAAAGCAGAAGGCAGATGTTAATCGGGGCTGATATTCCGTGGGGAAGTGGCACATCCGTGGAGGATCATTTCTTGCGTTGTAAGTGTAAAACACTTATACTTTTTCCATTTAGTTTCTTTTGTTGGTATTATGAAGTCTAAGAGGCACTCATAATATTTTATTTTATTTTTAATGATGTAGGCTGGATAATGATAGCCCAAGGCCAAGCCTATGGAGGCAGAGGCAGGGGCTTAATATTATCGTTTCTTTTTAGTTATATTTGGCGTATTTTATTTCTGTTTTTTTCTGCCAAGCGGCATATTTTAATTATTTGTATACAAAAACTTATATAAATTTTCACCTGACCCCTTGAGATTGAATTATTTTTAGTTTGGTAGTATTATATCTGAGGTTTGTAGGACCCCACCCCATCTTTCATTTTTTGGAACCAGAAGCACATAGCTAAAGTAGCCAGTGTTTGCTAAATTTCAAAACACCAAAGCTAAAATAGTTTTTATTATAAAATCCACCCCCCCCCCCCTTATTTTTCTAGTCCTATATTTTCACCCTTTACGTCTGTATTCAGCAGTTAGGCTAATTGGAATACATAGCTAAAGTAGCCAGTGTTCAGTGTAGAACTAGGTATTTCATCTGGTAATCATTAATGGTACATTATTTATTATTCACTTATTCCATGTGTTATATAAAAAAGTAATTGCATAAGTTGCATGCGCCTACGCTATCCAAGTACTTACTTGTCAGTTATTAATCCAGTTATTTATTAAAATAGTGATGGACCCGACCATGTTTACTCGTGTCTATCATTAGGAAATACCTGGCAGGTTGTACATTGGTTGGCCTAGGCCGTGCTTTAAAAATTGTACAAAGCGCAACTGTACAAGTACCCCTAGCCCTTTTATTAGCACGTCACGGTCAGTTATGAACAAATTTATAAAATAACTATCAATGGCATGTGGTGTGTGTGTGTATAATAAATTTACAATAGTGTAGCTAGACTATAAAACTTCAAATTGTTGCTACACACACTTAGGAAATAGAAGGTAGAGGGATATAAGAAATATATTTCTTGAGCACTATTTCAGCCATTAGAAAGTGAACCTCAATTTTACAATTCTATATTTTTAACCCATACTCTTTTATGTAAATCCCTTGCTCGCCTTAGTTTGATGTGCAACATTTTGTTGGAGGGATCCCTTTTGGGGTTCTCTTCAGCAGAGTGCTGCACCTCAAACTGCGGTGATGAGGGAGATGTGTATCACAAGCTTGTAATTTTCGAGTTATAGGAAAATTGGTACTTCAGCTTACACAGTTAATTTGTAACCTGGTACAGGTAAGAAATATTTCTTACTGAAAAATTTGGTTAAAGTTTTACTCTCTATAGCAGATTATCACATAATTGGTCAAGATGCTGCTTCATGATGGAAGGATCACATTTAGAGATCTTTCCGTCTTGGTGCAGTGTATTGAGGGGCTATGTGGAACGTTTTCATTGCATCACAATAATTTTTACTATCGATAAATGCATGGCGGTCATATCGTCTATTAATTTTGTGTGTCAGTAATTAGTCACTTAATAATAGTGAAAAGATTTTGTTCGGTAATGTAAAATTTTACAGTCTACCATAGCTATGTGTGTGTGTTGCTATGGGTAGCACCTGTGTGGGTCAAGTTCGAGTCTTGACAAATAAAATATAAACGTAGTCAGGGACTACAGGGATTGGTGGAGATCGTCCTGAAGATGAAATGTCTGTAATTGGGTCATCTCTGGGTCAATCTCCACTAATCATCACCAATCAATCAACCCATGCCATGTGCTCATTCTTCAAGCACTTCATTTCATGTTCACTTTCCTGTGGCCAATTCTGTGGGGTTTTTGTAATGTAATGTCGTAGTTTGTGCTGTCCTGTTATGTCTTGTGTGGAGAGTATGTGCATAAATGCACATAGTATGTAAATAATAAAAGGTCATATTGACAAATTCTTTAAATTAATAAATTATAATTCAACGTACTTTCTTCTAATTTAACTTAATTGTAGGCTTAGCCTACTGGTGTCGGAATCCTGACAGGAGTGTTAATTTATTTGGACATTGGGCATGTGGGATAAATTTCCCTACATTAGCTTGGCCGTCATTCTTGGATGATGGGACGCAGGGCCCGTGTCCTATTTTTCAAGAATGAATGCTAACCTAAATTGAAGTCTCAAAACTTTAATACAAGCTTTTTAATAGTCATAGATAAAAGAGGTGGCTTGTCCCAAAGCTATTTCTTTTCTTCCTTTAGTTTCCATCTCTCAGTCAAATCCATTCCCAGTCCTAGTTACCTCCCTTAATACCCTTGTATATTCAACCTTCCCACTGCCATTGTCCCAATCCCTTCACCCACCTGGTAGTCGTTTGCGTGTTTAACTTAGTTTTAGTTAAGTAACTGCTTGGTAACTAGTATGTCCGGGGCAGTCACTGAGGATGTATGATAGGGGTCAGCTGTTATCATCCTCTGGGTCTGGGCCACTGGCATACTGTTACGGTGAATTTGGGTGTTGGAATGTTTATAATTTTTAGTAATTGGCCTATCTGTGGGTTGATCACTGAGGAGGCATGACAGGTGTTGACTGTCATGGTCCTTTGGGTTCAGACCACAGCTTTGCCGTTACACTTTGTTATGAGGTAGTCCAAACTTGGACCTAAAGTCCGTAATATACTTTTTTGGTTTGGTACGTCCTGTGGACGTACCAAACCAAAAAATTATATTACGGACTTTGGGTCCAAGTTTCGACTAAATGTAATGGTAATTAGCGGTCCTCCTTTCAAAAAATCCTGGATCCGCGTCTGGTGGGTCTGTGCGTGAGAGAGAGAAAGAGAGACTCATAATGCCCGTCTGTCATAATGCGAAATCCATGAATTTTTTTAGACAAGGGATATTGGCTTTGGGCTAAGTGTGTATGGGAAATTATTGGGAATAAAAAAAGAGAGGGGTGTGTGTGTGTGAGAGAGAGTGACTGAATGTGTTTGTGTGTGAGGGTGGATGGAAATGCATGCAAGATGGTTGGGGGTGTGGGAGGTGGGGGCAAAGCCTTCGTTTGGGGGGGGGGGGGGGGGGGGCAAATGCCCCCCCCCCCCCACCTGTAGCGCCGCCACTGACCATACCTAGCGAGCAGGCTTTCTCGGTTGCTGGTCCGAGACTCTGGAATGCACTGACCCTCGTCTTCGGTCACAACCATGTTTACTTGCTTTCAAGAAACAGCTTAAAACTCATTCGTATCATTTATTTCATAGCTTGTGTTCTACAATCTGTAAAGTATTTTAGAGCACCCTTGGAGGTTTCATGCTATATAAAATTAATTATTATTATTAGTCAAGTTGTGACGAAGTTAAACTCGACTTATGGTTTGGTGAATGACGGTTAGGCGGGCGTAAACAACTGGTTTCCGGACGATAACTTGATAATTGTTTGACCCACGTTCATGAAACTTCAAAGGTAGGTTGGCCTCGGTGAGAAGAAGAACTCTATATATTTTGGACTCATTAGGTCAAAGGTCAAGGTCACAGTGACCTTGAACATACTAAATCATGTATAATTGGTTTCCAGATGATAACTTGACTACAGTTGAACCCACATTCATGAAACTTCATAGGTAGGTTGGCCTTCGTGAGAGGAAGAACCCTACATGCTAGGTCAAAGGTCAAGGTCACAGTGACCCTGAACATAGTAAATCAAAACAAGTGGTTTCCGGATGATAACTTGATAATGGTTTGACACACATTCATGAAAGTTCATAGGTAGGTTGGCATCAGTGAGAGGAAGAACCCTATTTATTTTGGACTCGTTAGTTGAAAGATCAAGGTCACAGTGGCCTTCAACATAGTAAATCCGTAAACAATTGGTTTCCTGACAATGACTTGATAATGGTTTGACCCACATTCATGAAACTTCATAGGTAGGTTGGCAACGGGGAGAGGAAGAACGCTATATATTTTGGACTCACTAGGTCAAATGTGAAGGTCACAGTGACCTTGAACATAGTAAATCATAAACAATTGTTTCCGGATGATAACTTCACTATGGTTCAACCCACATCCATGAAAATTCATAAATAGGTTGGCCATCTTGAGAGGAAGAAAGCTATTTATTTTGGACTCACTAGGTCAAAGGTCAAGGTCACAGTGACCCTGGACATAATAAATCAAAACAATTGATTTCCGGATAACTTATAATAATTCGACCCACTTTCATGAAACTTCATAGGTAGGTTGGCATCAGTGAGAGGAAGAACCCTATTTATTTGGTACTTGCTAGATGAAAGGTCAAGGTCACAGTGACCTTCAACTTAGTAAATCGTAAACAGTTGGTTTCTGGATGATAACTTGATAATGGTTTGACCCACATTCATGAAACTTTATAGGTAGGTTGGCCTAGGTGAGTGGAAGACCACTATTGATTTTGAACTCGCTAGGTCAAAGGTCAAGGTCACTGACCTTGAACATAATAAATCATAAACAATTGGTTTCCAGATGATAATTTGACAATGGTTGCACCCACGTTCATGAAACTTCATAGGTAGGTTGGCATTGGTGCAAGAAAGAGCCCTATTTATTTTGGAATCACTAGGTCTAAGGTCAAGGTCACAGTGACCCTTCACATAGTAAATTGTAAACAGCTGGTTTCCGGACGATATGTTGATAATGATTAAACCCACTTTTGTGCTGTCACAACTCGATATTGGATCGGTGATCCTATCGGCATTTTTTATTAGTATGTTAGGGAGTCTGACAAAGCATTTTGAGCTCTCTCCAACTAGATATGACAGACTAAATACTGAATTATTACCACAGTATGGGAAAATGACCAAATTCTTTTCAATTGGGTATTGCTGTCAGTGCAGTATTTTCACCTGCCATGTGGTGATTCATTTAACTGGGTTGGATGGTAATCAAATCATCCTGTGCCTTAACAACAAGTTCCAGATCATGACCTTTGTGTATAAAGCAAATGTTTCAAGTATTAACCCCTAACTCCTTGCATGCTGCTGGGGGATATTCCTGCCCAAGACAGAATTTCTCCTACCATTCAAATAAGTATAATTTGGACACATTCAATCAATTTTTCACCATGTAATCTGTATGAATTTTGTCAACATTGATTTCCAGAGTTAAATTTGAATGATTTTTTCATCAAATTTAGTCATGGCTGCTTAATAGCAGCCATGAACAGATTTGATGTAAAATATCTTGAAAATACTCCGCAGGTTAAGAGTTATCCCTTTACCCAACGAATCAGCCACATCCGACCGCATAATATGCAAATTCAGCAGCTGAAAAATTATTTTATTTTCAAAAATTTTCAATAAAACCATATCATGTGACTCCTCTTTGGAACGAGCTTGTCGAGCTCAGGCTTGTCATTTTGAAAATTGCAGGAGGGACATTATGGTTCACCTCAAATCACCCCAGGAGGGCCATTTTGGGTTCACCTAAAATGACCCCAGGAGGGTCGTTTATGATTTGCGGGGGCCATTTTGTTTCAGCCTGAAGGGTAGACAACTAATATCATTTTAAGGTACATGGTTTGTGTAATTATGATGTACGTCATCACGTAATGTATAGATGCAGGCTTGAATATTTGAATGCAAGATACCAGGTTACCCATGACACTCGCCAACGGTGAGTGTTACAGTTATCTTGCATCCAAATAACGAAGCCCGTATCTATACATTACATGATGACCGTAAAAGCCAGTGCACTGTGCTCACTGCCAGATGCCGATAACTTGGGACGAATCAATCAGATTTGGGGGATGAATCGTCCCAGCTATGATTTTGGGATGACACATCCCAGGCAAATCGACAGGGGGCACACTTGCTTGGGGATGATACATCCTGTAATCGCACGTGACACAAGAGTTGTTTCAGTCTGATGTCAGGGCTTAAAATTACATGCGAATCCGCGAATCGATTCTCGTAATGATTCTGGCTATCTACACTTGCGCGAATCTAAGTGGATTCGCGTCAGTTTACTGCTTGGATTAGCTTTGTAAGATGCCGTTGATTCACAATGGCGTTCTGATTGGGGTGTATCATTAGATACTTAATTATGAGAAACTGCCTATTCACATTTTCTTGAGTTTGGTATAAAATCAAGTCATGGCTGCTATTAGCAGCCATGACTTGATTTGATACCAAAATCAAGAAAATGTGAAGCATGTGGTAAACCATGGGTGGAAATGTTAACATGTTATGTCGTGATCTCCCGAGCAAAGTTCAGCTTGTGTTTGCAGAATTTCATGTTATGGCCTAAATGGATTCGCGCGAATATATTTCGCGAGAATCATGTTAGATTCTCGCGATGCCAGACGAATTTTAAGCCTTGGATGTAGTGTAATAACTAATTACAACTTTGGAATTGGTAGACCTCCCACTCATATTTGGAAAGTTACTTACTATCTCTGGGTGACTACGTTGATGACACACTACAAACTTCACAAACTACGCTTTGTTAATGTACCTCCTTCGAAAAGTGCTGTTTGTGGCGGCCGATTTTGAGGTTAACTGAATTAATGGGCCGCAGAAATCGGGGTTAGGCGGACGTTTACCACCCACAGAATTTTGAACTCTGGCGGGCGACTGCGGCCCAGGGCGATCGCCCGTCTCGAAATCACATGCCTGCGAGCTCGATCCAATAAGGGGTCACATGATATGGTTTTGTTGAAATTTTGATATTTAAAATATTAAATTTTTGATATCGTTTGTGTTGGATAAAGGGTTAATGGGCGTGGGTTTTGATACCCCAACTCTTGAAAAGATTACTGGATTACATGCGTCCGCCCATGCATCTGAATATAATTCACTTGTATGCATATTTTTTTTACAGATTATACATTTGTGATGAAGCAAAAATAAGTCGGTGAAACTGTTGGCCCAATTTTTCAAGATAGTGCAAAGTGCCATTTGATTATTACAGAATATGATACTGAACCATTTTTTCGTTTGAACCGTCCATCTCTAACTTGTTTACTACCCTTTCTGTGAATGTTGTCTGGTAGTGTTGAGGTTTGATGTCTTTTTAATGTTAGATTTGTTTACTACCATTTCAGTGGAAAGACGACGGAGGGACAAAATCAATAACTGGATAGTTCAGTTATCAAAACTACTTCCAGATTCAGCTCAAGAACTGTCAAAAAATGGACAAGTGGTAATAAATTTTTGTCTATCAGATGTTTGTTTTGTGTTTATAAGTTTGTTGTCTTTTTCAGTGGAGAGACGTCGTAGGGATAAACTAAATTGCTGGATACTTGAATTGTCGAATCTTATACCTGATCTGACAGGAGATAAAACGAAACAGTTGGTAATTGATATTATCATCATCACGTTTGCTGCTGCATCTAAAATTTCCATTCTTATTAAACACCAGTATTATATAGCACGCCATTTTCACTGAAATTTCCACTCAGAGGCAATATGATTAGAACAAGATATTTTTTGACAGTTGTTCAATTATGGATTTTGTATACAAAAAAATCAAGTTTGTACTTTGCGCAGAAAAATGTTTTTTCCTCCTCCCTAGGGCTGCACGGTATTCAAAAAAATACTGCGGCATACCGGTATATCAAAAGACTGTTCAGATACATACCATAATCGAGACTTGAGCCATCACAATCGGAACAAATCAGTAATCCTTGATGATACAGTTCCAGTACCCTTCACCCAACACAGACGATAACAAAATTAATTTTTTTGAATATTAGTTGATCAAATTTTTCAAAAAGATTCAACAAAACCATATCATGTGACCCCTCATTGGAATGAGCTCGTTCCAATGAGGGGTCACATGATATGATTTGTTGAAATGTTTTGAAAAATAATATGTTCCTTAGATACAGGGATAATATTATTCGTTTTCGTTGGGACTACAGTTTTTTTTAAAAAACTAAAGACATCGTGAAAATTAAATTGTGGCTAAATAAATAATGACGATAAACCGATATTAAAACCAGTATTCAGTCGATACTGGTTTGAATACCGGTACCGGTATGTATCGGTTTATCAATATACCGTGCGGCTCTACTCCTTCCTATCCACTGCACATGTTTTATCACTGGCTTGCAGTGAGCTTTAATGTGCCTGAATTTTAAAGTGAAATTCTATACCCATAACACTATTTGAAACCTTAACAACCTCAGAACAGGCACCCTTTCAGTTATAGAAAACGTCGTACATGGTGACATTTTAAGGGAAGAACGCTGTTGTAAAGTGCGAGCACAAAGCACCAAACAACACTCAAATCGAAAATGAAAGTAGGCTGCATTCCAAACGGATGCGTTGCACGCTCTCGATTGTAGCATTCCTCAAATACTCTTAAGTGGTATGTTTCAGACCCTAGTGTGTGTGTGTGTGGGGGGGGGGGGGGGGGGGGGGGGGCACACACAAACATAATTAAAAAACTTCTCTGATTTAGTGCACTTGGAAATATGGAATTAAGCATACCCACCATTACACCGCAACGTTCAATACAAAAATTAAAATAATAGTATTTTTTTACTACGATTGGCGAAAAAAGTGGAGGGATAAGCACCTCCCCATACCCCCCCCCCCCCCCCCCCATGGCACCGCCACTGATTGACAGTGGCCAGCAGATGCATAGATATTGCATTTAAGTCAAGTATGTGGTCATGTTGGAAGTTGGATACTTGTTTTATTTCGGTCAGAAACCGCATACTTAGCACTGCTTTCAATATTACGCCAAATGGGGAGATTTTTCTCTCTGGTCATATCTTGGAAAGTTTATTTAATATGCAAATACGATTATACTAAGGAGCCCACCCCCACCCCCCCCCCCCCCCCCCCCACCCCCATGGCACCGCCACTGATTGACAGTGGCCAGCAGATGCATAGATATTGCATTTAAGTCAAGTATGTGGTCATGTTGGAAGTTGGATACTTGTTTTATTTCGGTCAGAAACCGCATACTTAGCACTGCTTTCAATATCACGCCAAATGGGGAGATTTTTCTCTCTGGTCATATCTTGGAAAGTTTATTTAATATGCAAATACGATTATACTAAGGACCCTTCCCCCCCCCCCACCCCCACCCCCAATAAGTTAAAAGAATAATTTGAATACACTACCACAGGTTACTCCATTAGACTGAATTTGAATTTCCTCAATAATCTGTCATGGTCAGTACATTTTAGAATAGAGTGTATATGAACCAGAGAAGCCCGTCATTATATTTAAAAACAAAACGCCGAAATATACGCTGATGAACTAGGATGATGGGGAAATTTGAAACATGCTGTCAAAAAGGGAACATTTGTACTTAGTTCTTGTCCAATCGACACCTAATTTCATATGCAGGTTTGAGGTCATGTCTAGGTGAGAACATGATGGCTGCCTGAGCCCAAAACCTGAAAACCTACAGTCTACAGGTCATATTTATGAAGAGATTTCTTTGTATCTTGGTAGGATGACTAGATGAGAACGTCCCCTTTTGGTCCTGATCTGTCAACCATGATGACTGCCCAAGGCTGAAAACCAAAAACATTTAGCACAGTCTACAGGTCATATTTAATATGGAAGGATTTCATTGTTACTTGGTAGGGTGACTTTGTGTGGTGTCTAGATGAGAAGTTCCCCATTTGGTCGCGATCTGTGAACCGTGATGTCTTCCGGAGCCCAAAACCTTTTGCAAAGTCTACAGGTCGTATTTATGGAGGGATTTCATTGTAACTTTGTAGGATGACTCTGTATGAGGTCTAGATGAGAACTTCCCCATTTGGTCGCGATCTGTGAACCGTGATGGCTGCCCAAGCCCAAAACCGTTAGCACAGCCTACTGGTTGTATTTATGGAGGAATTTCATTGTAACTTGGTAGGATGACTCCATATAAGGCCAAAAAAAAAATTATGGTTGGGTTCTGATTACCCGACCAACCCTAATTTTGCACCCCGACCCTAATGATTTTTTTTATTGAAATTGAAAATGAAATAGACAAAAACACACAAACACCACCTTTTACGACAACACAAATAGTGCTAGGCGGTTTTGGGTATACCGATTTATATATGTAATCAGTACCATGTTCAGAACTGTCATCAGCAAATTAAATCATAATTGGTAATTGTGTACCGAAGTTGTTTTAACTCTGGTATGCAAATTTCAACTTGTTTATCACGGTTTACAAAAAATTAATTCACTTCACTGGTGCAGATTACTGTTGGTTTAAATTTGGGTCTTTCCCTTTTTACCACCCTGTCTAGCCTAGAAGACTTTGGGACCTTTCTTTATTACCTTTCATTCCAAACTGTTCAAAGTGGTTTGTTTTGACAATCACCATTATTACGAAAATGATAGAACATTGTTTACCTCTAATTTGTCAGAAACAAGTTGAGGTGAAGAGCCACAACCACATGTACTGCATTACACAAAGGTTGCATAGTCAGTCACATTGAAAGCTTTTTGAAACCAGGAAATGTTTCTTGGTGAAACTCCAAGGGATTTCCTGTAATTTTACATTTGCACTTCAAAGTGATTGGCTGTTTGCACACAGGGATTCCAAGATAAATACGATGATACTTAACAAGTCCATTACCACAATCACTTAAAATGTCAATTTATTTCACATGCTGAGGTGCGCTAATTTTAACACTTACAGTGATAAAGTGAAACATGTGAATGCATACTTCATTTAACACTTCCTGTGATAAAATCAAGACATGCGAACGCACACTTCACTTCAGAATCTGAGTACAGCTGATGATAATATTATCAAGACACAAAGTCCGCTTCTTTTTGAAGTTGCAGAATTACACCCGAAATGTCCGCTGCAATTGCGAATAAAGCGTCTGCTGATAAACTGCCATTTTGGGTGTTATTTTGCAATTCAGACTCAACAGAATAGGCCTCACAAAGTAGATCTTCTGTTTCTTAGGCCATTTTTTTGTAAAATTGCATGCGGGCGGGCGTTTTTTTATTTTATTTTTTATTTTTGTAATTATTTCTTTACCATTAAAAAGTTCACGTTCTTGGTTTGTTTTATGTTTTAGGCCTCATAACCTACAAAATAGCATGGGTAGTGGTGTATTACATCTCTTGATCGTTCAACCATGATGGCTGCCTGAGCCCCAAACCCGAAAACCTATAGACGGCAGGTCATATTTATGAAGGGATTTCATTGTAACTTGATAGCATGGCTCGTTTTGGAATAATTTCTCTGTAACTTTGGATGACAAACGTTAACAGCGAGGACCACATTAACCCAACCCTCAATTCTTTAGTACAATTTACAACTCAAATTATTTTTATTGAAAATATAGCATACAAGGAATAGAAATTAACATATTCTTAATTATCACAATTCTTGTCATATTTCATAATCCTTTCTTAAACATTGAACATTAGGCCACACAAAGTAGATCTTCTGTTTCTCGGGCCATTATTTGTGAAATTGCATGCAGGCGAGCATTTTTTTATTTTATTTTTTATTTCAGTAAATACTTCTTTGCCATCAAAAGTTCATGTTCTTTGTTCAAGTTTTAGGCCTCATAATCTACAGAATAGCATGGTGGTGGTGTATTTCATCCCTTGAGTGCAAGAAGGCTTTGCAATGCTAAAGCATT
Organism: Pictodentalium vernedei; assembly: GCA_031216915.1. NCBI lineage: Eukaryota > Metazoa > Mollusca > Scaphopoda > Dentaliida > Dentaliidae > Pictodentalium > Pictodentalium vernedei. The sequence continues at coordinate 11,750,840 of CM062288.1, read as the reverse complement.
GCAAAGCCTTCTTGCACTCAAGGGACAAATTCATCATTTTTTTAACTTGGGTAAAATATCCGACATAAACCATGTAATATTAATATTTTTATACTGTACCAATGACCCAGACATAGCTGGTGCTAACTCTTAAAATATAGGGCCAAACACAAATTTTGCCCCCCAATCCCCAAAATTTGCATCTAAAACCAAAGAAAACATGTCCTGAATGGCCCTCCACACTTCACCTCTACTGCGCATGCGCAGTGTCAAGGACGTTCCGAAATTGGCATCATTAATCATTCTAAGTTTGGCCCTTCATCAGTTAACATCTGACTGATCTTTGTGCTTGTAAATCTCAGTTTAAATGATGCCAGACACATAAATATTAGTGAAATGGTGATTCTAAGGAGGATAGAGAAGGAGGAGAGGAAAAATGTGTGACAGAATATTATCAGGGCTGTAACTTAAAATTTTTTAATGAAATTATGTTAAGTTACCTATTTTCGAGGCAGCAGCCATTTTGTTGTCATTCTTGTTATTTAGTTACACTGATTTTTCAGTGTTTTCCTCTCTCCCTTTCCTTTAAGTCCCCTCTTGCTATTCTCCCATGCTTTTGGCATAGTTTCTGTAATTATTATTACTAAAATTTCTTGGGAGTTTTAGCTGAATAACAGAATTAATTCTGTTCTTTTCCCCATGTTTACGTCTTCACCTATGGGTGGTTAGGCGTTGTGTTCTGCATATACCATCTGATGTTCTGCAGTTTCTTCCCTGGAAGTCTCTGTTTTGCATCAGATAGTGTATTTTTGGTAACTGATTTCGGGCCTGGGTGCCTGGAGTCTTATTTTAGTGTTTTTACACTCATTGTTTACATTTACAACAGCCCTCTGTGTGAGGGGGGGATTTCTTGAAAATAATATCTTGATGTTAATTTAATCATAACTAGATACATTATTATTGTTCGTAAGTGTTGCATAAATTGTTTAAAATATTTTTAAATTTTTTGTCCACACTTAGGCTTGGGATCCATTGGGGCTGTTCTGAAAAAATATTTTTTCAAAATATTTTGATTTCAGTTATTTTTTCTATGTTAATGGATCATATTATTATTATGTATTTTGATTGTCAGGGGTTGGTGCGAGTACCAGGACTTTGTTTTCTTTTCACATTGAAAGGATTTTGATCAATTGTAATAAGAGGAAGTCTTCCTCTGACTTTTATAATCATTCTATATGTGGTCAGTGTACTCGCATTAACTCCTGTTCTGTATCTGATGATTTCGATGACAACATGGGAAGCGTATGTCACGGTATGTTAGTGGGGAATTGGACATTCCAGTCCTTTCCCCGCAGGGTCACTCTACTTTATCAATTTCTATTTCAGACGATCAAGATTAGGGTGATGTATCTGTGGTGTCTTCCAACAGTGTGCCTCCGTCGTCACTATTAATGAAGGCCTAGCGGAAAAGTGCTCATGTAAATACGCCAATTGCCTAAGAGGACCCTAGTAGGTTCGACGGCCTTTGACGTCCGCTAGCTCGCCCGGTGTAGCGTCCATTCATCGAATGGTTCAGCAGCCGGGTTCGTCCGTTGCGGTCTAGAAGGAGTTTTGGGGTGATGCGAGCACTATAAATCAACCAAATGCACACCCAGTGACGACGGATTAGAGGGAGAACGGAGGAAGCCTTTTAGTCCGGTTCATAGCTCGTTCTGGTCCATCCGGACGGCGAGCGAGAGAGGCCCCTCTCTCGTACAACAACGTCTGGCCCCAGATGTTGTGGTACAAAATGTTTCGCATTCGGAGCATATGTCCGCCGCTCGGGACGCTCCGACATATAGTCAGTCCGGAGAGACTGTCAATAAGGCTTCCTCATTCTCATGGTAGCGCACACGACCGCTCTTGGCTACGTGACCTCGGATATCCAGTCAGCTTTGCCAGTCAGAGAATCATCGGCGACCAGGTCACACCATCCGGTAACCCGGGACACGAGGCCTGCAGACTCCGGACGTTCGCATGGGAAAGTGTGCGGGAGTCAATGTACACGGAGCTTCCGGCGGCAATGCATCGTAAGACCGCTACTGCACAGGCCTCGGGGACGGACGTGCTATCCTAAATAGCACAGCTTATCGCAGCATCCCAGCAACAACTGAATCTATCGCATAATGTTTTATCCGACGATGCTGGGTCGGGACGCTCCGCGGAAGCGGGTACGGACGTCCGAAAATTTCATCCGGTCCGACGGGATACCGAAAGGGATTCGGAGGATTTTGAGCTTTCCCTTTCGGAACAACATATGCTGTTGTGTATGTCATCTGACTTGATCTCCTACAGGTTCTTTTGTCGGACCAGAATGCTGCGATGCCGGATAAGAAACTGATAGCGTCGGTGGACTTAGAAATTTTTGGTTCGGTTCAGGGACTTCGTCCCTCAGTTCCGACATAGTCCAAGAATGTCACACAAACTTTCGAATTATTGAACGACGCTATATATTTTTTATTATATGCTTGCTATTACCAAGCATTTCTGGTTTCTTGTTCGCAAAGTTACGGAGATGTCTTTCAAAAGTGTGCCTCTGTCGTCATAGTTAATGAAGAGCTAGCGGCAATAAGTGCTCATGGAATATGTCTATCGCCTAAGAGGTCCCTTGTAGGATCGACGGAGTAACATTTGCTAGCTCACCCGGTGTAGCGTACATTCATCGAATGGTTCGGCTGCCGGGTTCGTCCGTTGCGGTCTAGGAAGGAGATTTGGGTGATGCGAGCACTATAATTACTTTAGTACTCACCCAGTGACGGCAGATTGAGGACAGATCGGAGGAAGCCTGTTAGTCCGGTTCCTGGCTTGTCCAGGTCCGTCCGGGCTGTGAGCGAGAGAGGTCCCTCTCTCGTCCAACAACATAGTGGACCGCATGTTGTGGTTCAGATATTTTACATTCGGAGCATATGTCCGTCGCTCGGGACGCTCCGTTATATTGACAGTCCGAGAGACTGTCGATAATGCTTCCTCATCCTCACAGCAGTGCACACGACCGCACATTGGCTATGTGACCTCGAGTATCCGATCAGTTTCGTCATTCAGTGATTCCACGGCGAACAGGTCACGCCATACGGTAGCCAAGGGACACGAGGCCTATACACTCCGTTTGCTCTCATATTAGTAGTATGCACGGGGTAACGATCACAGAGCTTCCAGCGGCTATGCATCATAGGACCGCTTCTCCACAGGCCTCAGTGACGGACGTGCTATCCGAGTTAGCACAGTTTTTTCGCAGCATCCCAGCAATCGACAGTTTCTTGGCCGAGTCAGGAATTATCTGACGGCGCTGGGTCGGTGCGGTCCGCGGTTGCATCAGATACGGACGACCGAACGCTTTATAGGGTCCGACAAGATGGCGAAAGGGATTCGAAAGATTTCGAGTTTTCCCTTTCGTAGCATCGGAAGCTGCCATACATATCTTCCGGCATTATCTTCCAGTGATTGTTATTTCGGACTACATTGCTGCGATGTTGGATAAGAGACTTATAGCGTCATTGGACACGGAATTTTGGATCGGTTCAGGGACATTGTCCCTGACTTACCGACACAGTCCAATAATGTCATTAAAACATGTGTATTATTTATCGACGCTATATATATATATATATATATATATATATATAAGCCTGCTACCAAGCATGATAGTTTAGTTTCTTGTCCGCAATGCTCATTTCTGCCTTTTATCATTTATACGAATAATTTATTTTGGCAGAACAGGGCATACCGAGAGTTCATATGCGTCTAGACGGCGTGGTTAAAGACTGGAAATATTCTTTTTCGCCGTCTATGTCTTTTCCAACCACAATGTTGGAAACGACAATGATGTCTAATAGACTTAACTTAGACGCTTTATCATACGTAATCCACCTTACTGAGGCCTTATCATTACGTCTTCAAGAGAAAGAATTCCGGGATATAATCCTCAATGTGATTTCTTGTGAGGGCAGTAGTTTGTTCACTATAACTCCGCCCTTCAATGGCTGCTTGGAGTTGGTTAGACGTGACGCAGCCCTAGCTACATCCACGCGCGTGGATAGTAAGGTGAAGAACTCTCTCAGAGTCGCTTCGTTCTCGGAGAAGCTTCTCTTCGACGGCAACTTTTCAGCAATCCATGAATTGCTCGATTTACACGTTCTCTTGTCTATCTAGTGTAGCAAGAGATTCAGACTGGGGCAAACATTCGGTGGTTGACTCAGAGAGTGCCACTGCAGTTGCCGGATTCGAGTTTTATAATTATGACGGTTGCCAGTCAAACAGGTTGGGATATAATATTGATCCCAACGGATTCGAAGTGCCAGGGTCTTTGGGTTCCGCAGTCTCTAAGCAAGCACTTATCTTCCACGGAATAATGTTTTTTTAGGCTTGCTTTATGTCATTGGATGAACATTATTCAGAAACGCATGTCCAAATCCTGTCCGTTAATTCGACAGTAGTGGCGTATCTCCGGAACCAGGGAGGCACTCATTCGTTTCCGTTATTCAATTTAATGGAAAGAATCCTTCTGTTTGTTATAGTACACCAAGTTCTGCTTCGGTCCGTCATATTCCGGGTCGTCTGATTGTATTACCGGACTCCTGTTCACTTATGGGTCGCTTGTTGCCGTCAGAATGGACTCTCAACAAACAAGTATTCAATCAGATTTGCTATCAGTGGGAGCGCCCAATGATAATTTATTTACGACACAACTTGCTTGTCAGTTGCAGACGTATGTGTTTGCTTGTCCGGATCTCTGAGCTTATGTTGTTAACGCTCTATTGATCTAATAGGACGGAATGATAGGATATGCATATCCTCCTGTGCTGTTGTTTCAGCAAGTATTGCTAAGATAAACAACCACAATACATTTCTGTTGATAGCATCTCTGTCTTCACAGAGACCGTGGGTAAATTTACTCTGATGTCTACTGTGGGACTTAACGCGAAATCTTCCTCCATGAGAGGATCTTTTTTCGCTGGGTAAAATCGTGTCATCTTTATCACAACCCGCAAGGTCTCAACCTTCACGTATTCCGTTGTGTGGTCCTTATTGCATTGTAAGCATTGTACTGGACGAGCTTTGGACGTGATTTCTTACTGTAGGAGAACCTCATCTTCGCTATACTATGCGGCTAAAGTGGAGGCTCTTCCGTCATTGGTGTAGGGATCACTATGTTGATATTGTTGGTCCCTCCATACTAGTCATTGCAACTTTTTAGTATACTTGTTTGACAAGATCTACTGCAGCCTGTTATTATTAAGGTTATAGGTTTGTTACCTCATACCTATCCACTCTATGATAGTTTACAATTGAGTCTTATGTCTCTTTATCTAGGTCAGTAACTTTTCGATAAATAGACTTAGAATCATTAGATTAAATTCCTATTTGGAATTTAACTTCGGTTCTTATTTAGCTAAGTAATCATTTGAGCCTCTGGAAAGAGTAGTTTTCAAATTCTGACCTTTTAGACAGTAATTCTGTTGGCTTCTCTTTTACTGAAGAGTCAGTGAGTTTCATGCACTATCGGTGGATGATTTTCACTTTCGTAGTTTCGGAATCACTACTTCCTTTACTATTTAGGTTGGATTTTTGCATAAGAGTCAGGCTCCTAATTAATATCCGGAACGTATTGTTATTTAGGTCCTTCCGTCTTCATACGGGCATAGGCCTTTACTCTGTCCGGTTAGAGTTTATGTATTTATAAACAGATATCTGTTTATTACTACAGGCGTAAGCTTCTTCTGTCTTTGATGCCTAATAGAAGGACGTTACACTCCATTCTATTGCTAATGGATTCAATTTACTATCGATACTGCTTATGGTATATCATTGACTCAGCAGTTGTGTTTGAGATTTCGGCTCATGAAGTAAGAGTTCTTCTACATCTTGGGCTTACATTAATAGTGTCGCTATTATAGATTTTTGAAGGCTGCTCATTGCGCTCAGCCATCCACATTCATGAATTTTTATCTCAGAAATATTGAGTCCATTTCTGGAGGCCTCTATTGTTAGGTCTATTATCTACTGCTCAGAATGTCATTCACTTAACAGTTGCTACTATAGCTAGGTAGGCTGTCTGTTTCGGCAGTGACTCCGTTCTGCTGCCCTCTTCGCTCTGGGCTATTTGACCCAGGGCAAGAAAAAGGGGGGGGGGGGGAGGGTGTTCCCTTGGGTCACCTGTTTTACTATGAAAACAAGGGGATACCTCCTCCGGAGTTAGTAATTCTGAGCTGTTATTGGGATGGTTGTTTAGTTTATTGAGAAGTTTATGTTTTAAAAATTCATTCAGGTCTTAGTTTTTAAAGTTTAGCTTTTGAATATAGCACGTGTCAACGGACATTATTATACAATCCTCAGACACTTTTAAGGAGTATAAAGAGTCTCTGTTCTCTAGACTTACTTTATTTATTGGCTTACTTTAAAAATTATTAGTATAAGGATTATACTAGATATTAAGAGTACATGGATGTATGATGCTCAATTTTGGAAGGTGTTGTATCTTTCTAATTTATCATAAATAAGAAAGATACATGTAAGGCCTAATACTTCTTTTTCCCTAGAGGGGATGACTCTATTTTATATAATTGAGCGTATTCCAGCTTGCTCTATGTCCTTGGCCCTCCAGCCTTTTTACTATTCAGCTATGTCTGGGTCATTGGTACAGTATAAAAATGTTCAAAAATTTATAGTAATTTATATATTTTTTATACTTACCAATGACCCAGACGGGGATGGCCCTCCCAGGAGTTGGGAACTCTTACCTCCCCGCTGAGTACATAGCGCTTACCAGGCACTGGTTATTAGAATGATTAATGGCGCCAATTTTGGAACGTTCTTGACACTGCGCATGCGCAGTAGAGGTGAAGTGTGGAGGGCCATTCAGGACATGTTTTCTTTGGTTTTAGATGCAAATTTTGGGGATTGGGGGGCAAAATTTGTGTTTGGCCCTATATTTTAAGAGTTAGCACCAGCTATGTCTCATAATGTCTGGGTCATTGGTAAGTATAAAAAATATATAAATTACTATAAATTTTTTAACTTTTTCAAGTTTAAATTGGTTATAAAAAGAGAGCATGCGGCAGCCAAAAGGACCATGCGGGAGGGCCTGAGAAACAGATTTTTTTATTTTTTTAGGCCTTATCCTTTTCTTCAAACACAACACACAGGCAAGTTAAGCTAAAGTCATTGACACTTTCATTTAACTTCTTTGTTGTAAACATGTCCTTCATGTCATATATGCAAATGATTTTAACGGGTCAAGTCCTGGAATCCCATTTTTGTGCCCTGTTAAAAAATTGCCAGTAGACTAATTAAAAGATAATGTTTTGTTGATTTCTTCACATCTTTTTGTGTTGCCGCCCCACAAAGTGGGGAGCGACATATAGGGATTACTTTTGTCGTCTTGTGTCGTCCGCGTCACACTTTCTCTTATCCGCCACTCCTCTTTAACCTATGAGTGGATTTTGATGAAACTTTCAGTGATTCTTTATCACATAATGGCATTGTGCACCTCCTATTTTATTTTTTGATCCGCTGTATTTTTTCCAGAGTTATGCCCCTTTTCCACTTAGAATTCTGTCTGAAATATTATTAAAATATAGTGCAGGTGACACACGTCTTCCATGGAAGACTCACATCTAAGTGTATAAATGGGAAATCTGTAATTCCATCCGGTTAGAAATTCCAACTTTCATTATCTCCCTTGATATGCAGTGGGCCACTGTTCCATCTTTGCATGAGTTACCTTTCCATCCTTGCATGTGTGGATTTTCCCCATCCTGGCGATGGATGGTCCCACTAATTATGATAGAAGCAAAAATATTCTTGCAGGCACTCTCCACTAAATTATATACAAATTAACAGTTACTAATCTGGTTACCAAAATGAATCTGTTGGTCTACAAGTTGACCCTCTGCAAACTGATGTCAGCATACTCCAGTTTCGAGAAGCAAATTTTCCCTGCAGTGCAACTAGGAATTTAAGCAATACATAGACAGAACGCGATGTGTGTTTGAATCGGTGGGTGTTTTACATAACGAGTTGGAATGGCGTAGTCATATTTCACGAGAGCCGTAGGCTCGAGCGAAATATGATTATGCCATTCCAACGAGTTATGTAAAACACCCACCGACTCAAACACACATCACGTTCTGTGTTTATTACACAACCCATGCATTAAAATGCATTTAAATAAACAAATTTTAATTCCGATAAATTAACCCAAAGGTGAAGAGTTTGTTTTGACTGAAGCTGTACTGATCATATGGATTGATAAAAAATCAAAACAACCTTTTCGGAACCAGTGTTTCTTGAAATTCCTGTCGCTGTTTACTAACAGTAATAGCCACCAAATGGTTAGGTGTGAATGGGCTGGTGCCCATTCACGCCTAACCATTTGGTGGCTATTACTGTTAGTAAAAATATAAGTACAAATATGTGCAGATTTGCAAAACATCTGGGAGAAACGTTTTTAAAAGAAGTTCGAAGCTTGTCAAGGTGTACGAAGATTTACCGAAATAAAGCTGACCAATTTAGATATAATGGGATCTACAAAACGAGATGGCAATGGGACTGGGTTAATGTTCTGGTTGGAAATGATTGGGTTTTTTAAAAATATTATCTCATTTTTGGCTAATTTTTTGTGAACCGACTTTATTTTACTTTGGACGTTTTCATTTTCACAATATGCGACAGACGGTCGATGATTGTATAACGAAATTTGGAAACTTTTCAAAGCGTAACTAAACAGTGCAGTAAAAAGTTCCGGCTTGTATATCACCCGTTGAATACAGAATCATTTATATCATAGCGGAGATTCCGTTGAATACAAGGGTTTAAAGTTTAATGGCTGTGTACTAAAATGTTAGAGTTCAATTAGCTCTGACTAGATTTGTGTAGTTAACTCTTAGAAGGCGGGGAATCAGAATGAATTTATTGAACATGACATACCGCGAAAAACTTACAGTAAAGCAGGTGCTTCTAGTCAAGTGTTGTCTGCCTATTCAGGCAGACAACACTTGACTAGAAGCACCTGCTCAGTGTTTAATTCTCCCCCAGCCCAGCTGAACCGTCACAGCCAGATTACCTGACGTATTACATCACAGGCAAGAAAACTTGACTCCAGGCTTCCAAGGGTTAAATTGCCAGTTGCATTATAGGAAAGAATGCTCTTTGAAATTTTGGTGCTTGGACATCTGCATACAGATGGTTAATGAAAGGTATTGGTGTGTCTTAGTTGATTTGAGTTCATCTTTTGCAATTATGGTTGCTCACACATTTCTTTCCTTCATCCAAAACATTTGCTGTTCCCATTACTTCCATATTTTATTCCTCACTGCTTGACCCAGCTACCAGTTTACTTTCCATATTTTATTATTTGCAGCATGTATGCAACTGTTTTTGTGTCACACCTGATCTATGATGATAATAATAATAATTATATATATAAGACCTAAAAAAATGTTAAATCTGTTTCTCAGGCCCTCCCACATGGTCCTTTTGGCTGCCACATGCTCTCTTTTTATAACCAAAAAAAATAAAAATTAAATGGTTTATGCCTGATATTTTACCCAAGTTGAACAAAAATTGATAAATTTGTCCCTTGAGTGCAAGAAGGCTTTGTAATGCTTTAGCATTGCAAAGCCTTCGTGCTCTCAACGGACGAAATATACCACCACCCATTCTATTCTGTAGATTATCAGGTTTAAAACATAAACCAAGAAAAAGAAATAATTACAGAAAAAAAATAAAAATAAAAAACCTCTCGCCTGCGTGCAATTTTACAAATAATGGCCTGAGAAACAGAAGATCTTTGTGTGGCCTAACATTAAAGCCAAATATCGACCAATGTGTTCTGTTCTTGGGTTTTACAAAGTATTATACGAGAACAAATCGATACTGCCATATTTCCAGAATGTCAGTTTAGATACTCATTACAGTCATTTATCTGCACTAATCCGACAGCACTAAACATTGCTTTACAATACCACAAAAATGAATTGTGCTATTCCATTGCCAGTTCCACAGATTTTTCCACAAAATTTATATTTGTCATACGATTTTACCCCTTGAAGGCTCAATTCAATTTCCAACTTTGATCATTGTTATTTTGCAGCCATAACTTTCATGCAAATCGACCCCGCATATATATACAATGACATAAAATGGGTCAGAGGCATGGAGACATACACATGGAACTGCATCACTTTTATCTCTACATAAAGGTTATCAACTAGAATTCCCAAAATTTCATTATTTCAGTTATGCCATAATTTTGTCACAAGAATCTCTCTCCTGAAGGATTCCCTAGGAAAGTTAACCAGTTAGAATCATCCTCATTGCAAGTTGACAAACGTTACAAAAAACTGATGTTTGCATCTTCTTTTACACGAATTCAAGTAATATATGCTTCAAAACAGTGATTCAGATTTTGATTATTTTTGGTATGAAAAACAACTAGCACAATATACATACCGCTAACACAGTTTTCAGGGTTTTGCAAACTAGCTAGCGATCTTAGTTTATTTGAGAACGTTTTGTTTGTGTGTGTTTTTGGTCGACATCTTCCATGTGGATGGCCCTATCATCAACAAACTTGACATGGCTGTATGTGGATCTTGTAATTTCTAAATGGGTTGGAGTTATGTCCCTGTAGTGTAACAAAGACAATTCCTGGAAATCCCTGTAAAAATGTGACATTGATTTTGTGTGTTTGTTCTATATTTCCCCCTGTGTGGATGCTCCATTCATCACTATACGTAGTCTCAGATGCTTGTGGCCTTCACAATTTCCACTGGGGTGTGGGGGGGGGGGAGGAATTTCTTTGAAAATGCATGGAATTTTGCTGTGCATGTTCTGAGGCCAAATAGGCCTGTAAACATGGGGAATTTGATGATTATCTTTAAGATAGGATTTTCTTTCCCAGAATTGCCCATTTCCAAGCTCGACAGATATGATTTCAAACTCTGCTAATATGACACTGATCTTGGCCAATATGAACCAAGCTAGGGTTGTACCCCTAATACAGTGGAGCCCACTTAAATGGATATCTCTTAATTGTATATTCCTGTTAATTGAATATAATTTTCAAACACAAAACCATTTACCATACCTTTAGTACAAATTTGATCTGTTAATTGCATATGGGTTGTAGAGTAAACTCCTGTTAATTGTATATAAATTTTTGCAATATGTCGAAAAAATTAATGTGACATGCACCAAATTCCCCTTATTTATCAACCTTTTTTGGCCTCACTGCATCCAATACAGGCATTTATTCTATTATATCTTGTTTGACAGAGCTCTATGAGCTCTGTCAAACAAGATATAATAGAATAAATGCTCAGTTTACCTCCAGAATACAGGAAAAAATGCAATCAGGAAAATTTGAGTTACAAGCCATAAGGGAGTAATTTGAAGTAGAGGTTATGTATATTGAGAAATTGGGGATGGCAATAAGTAAGGATTAGGTGGATGAAAAGAAGAAAGAAGAGAGCTGTACAGAAAATTCCACACAAAAGTAAGATTCAGAGTCGTAAGTAGAGATTTGTTGAAGTAGAAGAAGAGATAGCTATCCAAACAACCTGACTTCCTCAGTGGCGATTGGGCTGCACGGTGTTCGGAACTGAATACCGGTATTGGTATTTAAAAAGATACTGTGGTATCCCAGTATATCAAAAGACTGTTCAGATATCTAAACACACATACCATAACCGGGACTTGAGTCATCCCAATCTGAACAAATCAGCATGCCTTGATGATATAGTTTGAATAACCCTTTACCCAATGCAGACGATATCAAAATTTATTTTTTTAAATATTAGTTTATCGAATTTCAACAAAACCATAACAAGTGACTCCTCATTGGAACGAGCTTGTTCCAGTGAAGGGTCACATGATATGGTTTTATTGAAATTTTTTGAAAAATAATATTTGTTCAACTGCACAATTTGTGTATTACCCGGGAGGAGGCACCTAATTCGTTAGGTACTGGGATAATATTATTCGTTCGGGACTACAGTTAAAAAACTCAGACATCTTGAAAATTGAATTGTGGGTAAATAAATAATGACGGTAAACCGATATTTTTGCAATTTAAATCAAATCAATACTGGTTTGAATACCGGTATGTATTACATTCTAAGAAAGCTATAACATATCTGAGAACATTTTGTAATTAATTGTTTTGGTTAAATAAATGAAAACGTTTTTACTTACTTATTTTCACATTGGCTGAGATATCAGCCCTCGGTAACTTCACATCAGCCTTCGGTCTCAGTCTGATATGAAGTTACCTCGGGCTAATATCTTGGCCAATATGAAAATAAAAATAACCTCTAATTATCATTGTAATTTCTCAATTTTCTCAACTGCAGTGGGAGCAGGGAGGCTTAGTAGGTAGAGATGCAGGCTGCAAGCCGAGATATCCTCAGTTCGAATCCCACCTGCGGCAACTGCGTTGGATCCTTGGGCAAGACACTTCATCCCAGTTGCCCATGTCAGGGCACAGTGGCACCGTGTGCCAAGGCATACTACACATCGATGGTGCACTTGTCTTCAACCAATGCTAACCCTGCTTGTGTGGAGTTAGTATGTAGGGGAGCCTAACAGTTGCTCACCATTGCTCAGTGGTACACTCTGGCTTTCTCTGCCCATAAACTGTCCAACACGAGGTGACTCTGGCTGTCAAAAGTGTCATTAAACCCCAATTAATAAATAGTTAATTGGAGTTTAACCCTTGAGGTCCTAATTCCGACTTTAATCACATGTTTCTACAACAAAACAGGTGCCCAACATGCAAGTTACATTCAAAGTGTCATGGCAGTTGTTTCTGAGTAAGTCTTGGCTGCCTACATAGGCAGCCAAGACTTGCTTAGAAACAACTACAAAGTCAGAGGATGTGGAGGAAGCCAAGATTTGTCAAGAAACAACTGCAAAGTGGTAGGATTTGGATCGTCAAGGGGGTGCGGTGGCTCAGTTGGTAGAGGTGCAGGCTGCAAACCGAGAGGTCCTCAGTTCGAATCCCACCTACGGCAACTGCATTGTGTCCTTGAGCAAGACACTTCACCCCGATTGCCTACATGGGGGCACGATGACGCTGTGTACTGAGGTGTACTGCACGTCGATGATGCGCATGTCTTCAACCAATCTAACCCTGCCTGTGCTGCAGTGCAGAGTTCAGAGTTACAATGCTGGGGAGCTGACAGCTGCTCGGCGTTGCTTGGTGGTTCTCTCCGGGTACTCCGGCTTCCTCCACCCGTAAAACTGTCATGGTCACGATTAGCCATTGTGCATAAGTATGTGACCTTAAACACCAATAAATAAATATTGGATCGTCAAAGTAAAGCAAATTTATAGGAAAAATCTCCAGGCCCTCAAGGATTAAAATATAATTAAATTTAATAATATATAAATTTAACAGACCAAATTTGTTGAAGATATGATAAATGGTTTTATCATATTACTATGTTTTCTCGGTTTATTACGATTTCATATTTTCAACAAATATTAATTAGTGCTCCAGAACACCTTCAGGTCATTGGATTGGTCAGTTTCAAAAGAACACTTTCTGATTGGTTAAATTAATGCTATTTCAAAACATCAACTTACTAATCTTCTACTTATGTTAAATCGATTTAAGACACATAACGTTCAAAGTGATATTCCATTCTTTAACTCTTTTATATCTAAGAGATGTGTTTTTGGTAACTGTGATGTCATATGATAAACAGAATAGGAAATTTGTGATTTGGTCATGCAATATTTAAGAAACTTGTCTATGAATTTCCCGTTTTTTCTTGCCAGAGGCCCAGCAAAATTGAAAATTCTCACAAATATCGTATGTCCAAGACACTCATTCCATATCCTCTATTTGTGTTTGAAAGTTCTATTCAATTGACAAAGTTATTCAATTTAGAGATTAATTCAATTAAGGGGGCTCCACTGGACCATTGCTGAATAGTCATTGTAGTAGTAAAAACAAACTGTCAGTTAATTGGAATGTGGGAATGTGTATGGCACAAAATAAGAAGCACAGCAGTGGAGTGTGCATGATGTAAAAATCATAAGGGAAGCTTTTTGACTTATTTATGGTAACTGTTTGGCAAAATCTAATACTGTGGAAACAGTATTTAGTTAATTAAGAATTAACTGTTGTTTCTGTTTGGGCTATGTGATATAAACCGAAAATTCTCAGCACAACCTTCATAACTCGCTGTGCAAGTTATGATTAAGCTTGTGCTGAGAATTTTTGGTTTATAGTGCATAACCCAAACAGAAACAACAGTTAATTCTTATAATTTAAGAGAGATATCAGGAATGATAAATAAAGTGTATAATCAGCATTTATTTAAACAAAAATAATTTATTTTTTTCTTCAATAGACACAGGAGCCTGTGCCAAATATGGGTCACATCAATCAAATCACACGGAACTTTCTTTCATTGGTTAACTTCAACACTGTATTTTTAGATTGTAATGTTGTGTCCAAAGTTACTTACTCAATTGTTCATCTGACAATCATTTAAATCACAAATTTTGTTTATTTGAAAGCACTACAAAGACGTCATTTGTGTCTTCATGTAATTAATTATTTCCACTGGATATGTCCAATACTGAACATTCCATATTCGTCACCCATGATCATGAGTTTTTTTGTAACAATTTGAAAAATTGTCAATCATTTGTTTACTTTTTATTTACCATAATTGAATACAGATGATAACATCAACAGACGATACAGGGAGGTGCTGAGATAGACAGTTCCCATAAAAACTTGAAAATGTGTATATTAAATTATTGGGTCTCTTCGTTTGTCTTCCTCTATTATAATGCAGTAATTTTATTGTTTATTTAAAATAAAATACTATTTGTTACTCGCTGAGTTGATCTTTAATTGACGATTAATGCAGATTCAGCTGACAAGGACAGCAGAGCTTACTTGATAGCATTGGTGCAAATTCCCTAATAACTTCAGTAATAGAGGCGTGGTTAAAAACATTGTCCTCTGTATCCATTCAGGTTATACAATTGTGACAAATGTCACCTGGCTCAGACTGAACCAATCATATGTCAGGAGCGTAAAACTGAGTAAACTATTCAGATGTGTAGAAAGAATCGACAATTCTTGCAAATCTTTTTCTTAAATTTTACATCAAAATCTTCCAACAGTCAGATTTTCTTAATGGGTATGGAAAATGAGGTGACAGGTGTGGAAAAGGTCCGGAACTTTTTCTGCCCCCACCAAATTGGCAGGGCCATTAAGTGCCATCCTACTTTGTCTGTCTGTAGGTCCATAGTACATCCGAACTTCCATCCCGAATATGGTTTCTGGACGATAACATTAGTTGGGCTGAACGAAATGGAACAAAATTTTATACATAGGTTTATAACCACATAATACATGTTGGGGTTGCTATTGGGCTTGGTCTGATATTTTTTACTAGAGTTATCGCACTTTTTACGACTTAGAAGACATGTTGATATTTAGGTTTCCCGACAATAACTTTACTTTGAACAAAATGAAACAAACTTTTGTACATAGGTTTACAACCACATAATACAGGTTGGGATTGATAGTTGGCTTGGTCATATAAATTTTGGCAGAGTTATGGCCCTTTTCTGACTTAGAACACATGTTGATATTGGATTCCAGATGATAGCTTTAGTTTTACTGAACAAAATGAAACAAAATTTTATGCACGGGTTTATAACCACATATTACAGGTTGGGATTGATAGTGGGTTTGGTCGGATATTTTGGGGCAGAATTATGGCCCTTCTCCGACTTCAAGACATGTTGATACTGGTTTCAAGATGGTAATGTCCGATTTCAATCAAACTTGGACTAGAGCTTACTGTAGACAATATGCCAGATAGGTTTGATTTTGAGTATGATGTGATAATTTTTATCACAGTTATGGCCCCTTTTTGAACTTTGTTAACCACTAAATATAGTTTATCATAAAGCAGGGATATTAGTGTTCCATGGACACATTTGGTGACCTGCTGTGGTGGTTCTATGGTTTAATGAAGATGACATAAGATATTTATTACAGTATGTGGAGAGTGAATTACCACTAAAACACTCATGGAGTGAAGTTTCCACCCATACAATAACAGCCAATTCCTGTCTTAATCCATGAAAAGGACAAGCACAGTTTTATCCAAGGGACCTCCGGGATCTCTCCGGAGGTCCCTTGGCTGAAACATTGCTCGTCGTTCTAATGCTTTTTCCCAGACAAGGAATTTTGTCGGAGTGGAGACACCACCCCACGAGAGATCTAGTAACAATCCACTGATGTACTGTAATTCTTTACCAACAAAAATAAATGACTAGAAACTCATGCTTGGCAGTGGGGTTGGGGGGGATAGCCACCCTTGGTGTTGCACTTGTTTCTGGAAGGTGTACAAACCCTGCTTTCTACCAAGTTATCCAGGCATTGTTAACTGGATGAGTGCTAAATTATTTTCCAAAGGTAATTTGAAACATGGGTATTTTTTTTTTTCAAAGATACCATGCTACCAGAAAGAGTAGTCTTAGTTTTGCAAGATTTTTTTCATAAATTGTTTGTTACAATTTATTGAAGAGTGCCAATTGGCAATCTCCAATAAATTGCAACCAAACAATTTTATGTAAAAAAAAATCTCTTCTGCTGCTAAGCAAGCATCAAGCTAATGCATACAGTATAAAGACACTAAAGTGGCTTCCAGCACTTAAATTATTATTTATTTATTATGGTTTAACAGCCAAGGTCATATCGTGTCGATGACAGTTTTACTGGTGGAGGAAGCTGGAGTACCCGGAGAGAACCACTGAGCAACGACGAGCAGCTGCCAGCTTCTCAACATCGTAACTCTGCACTGCAGCACAGGCAGGGTAAGATTGGTTGAAGACAAGCGCACCATCGATGTGCAGTATACCTTAGTGCATGGAATCATCGTGCCCTTATGTGGACAATCGGAGTTAAGTGCCTTGCCCAAGGACACAACGCAGGAGTCTGAATCGATCTATCAGACGGTCACACATCCAAGGACTAACCAGGCTCGATGTTGCTTAACTTTGGTGATCTGACGAGAGCCCATCACCGCTGCCTGAATAAGTCTACCACAGCCTAAAATATCTCTGAAGTTTCTCATAAAACCATACAAATACGAACATCATTAGAACCAGCTCATCGAGCTGGTTCTAATGATATCAGTATTTGTATGGTTTTATTGAAAGATTGTGAATTTGTTTTCGAAAAATGTGAAATTTAATTTATATTTTAAAAACACTGTGTTAGGTAAAGGGTTAACCAAATCCCCCCTTTCCCCCATACTATTTGACCATCAGTTTCTTGAGTTAAATTTAGATGCATTTTTCACAGCAGCCATGACTAGATTTGATGATGACACTCTCATCACACTTTCCAACACAAGCGGTGTGGTCACTCCTGCACAAGTCATCATCAACCAAGAAATATTAAGGAAGACTGAAGGACATGTAATTGTAAGATCGGTTGAAGTGTAAGACCCAGGTGCGTGGTGAAAATAGACGTCTGAACCATTACCAAACAAGCACAGATTATATTTTAACCCCTTGCATACTGCTGACGGTTATTCCGCCCAGGATATAATTTCTCTGAAATGATAATTTGAGTTCATTTAATCAATTTTTCTTTCAGTAAATTGAATGGATTTTTTCACCAATGATCTCTTGAGTTAAATTTAGATTAATTTTTCATCAAATCTAGTCATGGCTGCTTTACAGCAGCCATGACGAGATTTGATGAAAAATATTTTGAAAATACTCAGTAGGTTAAGAGTTAATATTCCTCTTGTCACATTATAAATTTTTTAACATGAATTTTTTTTTCAGAGCAAAGGAGGAATTCTCTCAAAAGCATGTGATCATATAACTGAATTAAGAACAGCCAATGCTAGAATGGCTGAGAGTTTGAAGGAATCAGAGAGGTGTTCTGTGGACTTAGAAATTCTGCGACAGCAATGTGAAGAACTAAAAGCTGAGAATACTTTATTGAGAAATCAGTTACAGCAGCAAGGTGTTGTGATTACAAGCATGGAAGGATCATCTTCATGAATTATTTTCAGTGCTTCATAAAGAATCATTTGGTATTCAGTATTCACCCAAAGACATGGAAAAAATCTGTGGATTATAATGAAATTAGATGAGAAAATCTGAGAATTATAATCAAACTGGATGATTTCTGAGAATGAAAATTAGTTTTCTCCTTTGATGGTGGTGAATGAAATTCATCTGTGTGCTAGCACACTCTGTCCTTCATGTAGTCGTGGCACAAGGTTTCCCACAATGCCACTGTGGTGGCCATAATCCTCTTCCCAACTTAATAGCAGACTCCACATGCCAAACAAATCCTAAATAACTAAGCAAATTTTCAGTCTTTTGTCAAAAAAACATGGCTTTGGCTTGAAAAACATATCTTAAAATCCCTAATTGGAACAAGGTCAGTGGGCTCATTTCAATGAAGGGTCATAAGGATTGTTTTTAACTGGTTGAGTGCTAGAAGACACCCACTATCATGGCTCTCTTGAAAAGTGCTGGAAGCCACTTTAGTGGTTTTACACTATGAATTGCCTTGTTGTTTGCTAGGCAGTACAGTGGAGCCCACTTAATTGTATATCCCTGTTAATTGAATATAATTTCCAAACACAAAACCATTTACCATACCTTCAGTACAAATTTGATCTGTTAAATGCATATGGGTTGTAGAGTAAACTCCTGTTAATTGTATATAAATTTTTGTAATATGTCAAAAAAATTACTGTGACACGCACCAAATTCCCCCTTATTTATGAACCTTTTTGGCTTCACTACATCCAATACAGGCATTTATTCTATTATATCTTGTTTGACAGAGCTCTATGAGCTCTGTCAAACAAGATATAATAGAATAAATGCTCAGTTTACCTCCAGAACACGGGAAATTGACCAAATCCCTGTTAATTGTATTCTCCTGTTAACTGAATAATTTTCACTGACAAAATGGATATTCAATTAAGAGGATTCTACTGTACAGAGAAAAATGTTTATATTAAATTGTAACAAGACAATTTTTTAGGAACAAAATCTTGCTAAATCAAAGCTCCTCATGCTGGTGGCATGGTATCTTGAGAAAAATACTTTTGTTAGAAATCACCTTTGAAAACTAATTCAGCGATCTACCAGTTCAGAGAAAAAATAAATAAAAAAATAAAATGAGTGGTGATTTTTGTGAACAGTGCTGTCCATTTTGACCCGCTATGTTAGGTAAAACGTTATTTTTCACTCTTGCTGTGCAACAGAATTTTCTCCAATCACTCTGTTTTTGTCTTGTTTCACAATGAATGAACCTCAAATCTGCATCAAGGTCTCAAGCCTAAACAGAAAGGGGTACCCAAACGGTAAATTGGCCCGCTGTATGGGATAGCATTAGTAAATTCACCCTCTAGAGACCTCATTCTGCAAATGACAGATTGCTTATTTTCAGGCTTGAACGAGCTCGTTCCAATGAGGGGTCACATGATATGATTTTATTGATATTTTTTTTAGCTCAACTGACTTTTAGTCAGGAGAGCTATAGTGAACATGGTGTTTGCGTCTTCTCCTCCCAAACCGCTGAACCAATTTAATTGATATTTAAGATAATAGTTTGTTATGACATCGCAATTTTATTTTATTCAAATCAAGTTGCCTCGCCCCTTGGTAGGGCCACACCCAAAAAGTGTAAAAAATCTTCTCATGAACCAGCAGTAGCAGAGACTTGATATTTGGTGTGCAGCTTCCTTTTGAGGTGTAGACTCAGATTTGTTCAAGAGAAGTTTGTGGGGCTATATTTGCCATCGTTATGGGAGGAGCAAGAATATTTGCCCCTCCCAAAATTTATATTTTCCAAACCGAGAGGCAGATTTCGACCAAATTTGATATGAGGGCTTATTGGGTCATAAGTACTTAATTTATGGCAAAAAAAATTTTCCTGTCGCCCCATGGGAACTGCAGAAGCTAAAAATAGAAAAAAATTAAAATGCCCATATCTCCAAAACTGCACGGCACTGAGAATTCTTATTTGGTATGAAGCTTCCTTAGGACCAACAGAATGGAATGATCAAAAAAAAATTGCTATTGGTTTTATCATGGGGTACTTTTCTGGGACTTTGAAAAAGTGCTAAGTCAGCATTTTTTAACACGGTTGGTAATGGGAAAAACATATAAGACTACTTTTCTCCCAAACCACTGCTCCAAAAGCTTTCAACTTTCACATATAACATCTTTGGAAGATTGTTTCACATATTTATTGAAATCAATTCCCTGGGTCCATATTTGGGCTCTCTGTGGGAGCCCAAATGTTTAAATTAGTGCAGTATGAGGAATATTTTTTAAAAATCTTCTTCAGATCTACCAATAAGAATCTTTTGATATTTGGTATGCAGCATCCTTGGGGTGAGGGGCGGGGAGGATTCAAGTTTGTTCAAGCCAAGTCCTGGGTTCATATTTAGGCTGAAAATTTGGGGTCCCGTTCTGGACTTTGAAATTTTGGCCAAAATCCGGAATTTTTTTTTTGTTTTTTATGCGTTTTGGTCAATTTTGAGACAAAATTTTTTTTTTTTTTTTTCAGTGAAAATTTGAGGGCCGGGGTGGGACTTAGAAAATTTTGGACCAAAATCCGGAAATTGTTTTTTATGTCTTACGGTCAATTTTAAGACAAAAAATGTTGGGTTTTTTTACACTGAAAATTTGGGGGCCGGGTGGGACTTCGAAAATTTTGGACTATAATCCGGAAATTTTTTTTTTGTTTTCTATGCGTTTAGGTCAATTTTAAGACAAATTTTTTTTTTTTTTCACACTGAAAATTTGGGGGACGGGTGGGACTTAACAAAATTTTGGACCAAAATCTGGAAATTTTTGGGGTTTTTTTTATGCGTTTCGGTCAATTTTAAGACAAAAAAAAAAAATTTTTTTACACTGAAAATTTGGGGGCCTGGTGGGACTTAAAAAAATTTTGACCAAAATCCAGAATACTTTTTTTGTTTTTTATGTGTTTCGGTCAATTTTAAGAAAAAAACTTTTTTTTTTACACAGAAAATTTGGGGGCCGGGTGGGACTTACAAAATTTTGGACCAAAATCTGGAAATTTTTTGGGTTTTTTTTATGCGTTTCAGTCAATTTTAAGACAAAAAAAAATTTTTTTTTTACACAGAAAATTTGGGGGTTTGGTGGGACTTAAAAAAATTTTGACCAAAATCCAGAATATTTTTTTTGTTTTTTATGTGTTTCGGTCAATTTTAAGACAAAAAACTTTTTTTTTTTTTACACTGAAAATTTGGGGGCCGGGTGGGACTTAGAAAATTTTGGACCAAAATCCGGAAATTGTTTTTTATGTCTTACAGTCAATTTTAAGACAAAAAATGTTGGGTTTTTTTACACTGAAAATTTGGGGGCCGGGTGGGACTTCGAAAATTTTGGACCATAATCCGGAATTTTTTTTTTTATTTTCTATCCGTTTAGGTCAATTTTAAGACAAAATTTTTTTTTTTTTCACTCTGAAAATTTGGGGGACGGGTGGGACTTAACAAAATTTTGGACCAAAATCTGGAAATTTTGGGGGGTTTTTTTATGCATTTCGGTCAATTTTAAGACAAAAAAAAAAATTTTTTTTACACTGAAAATTTGGGGGCCAGGTGGGACTTAAAAAAATTTTGACCAAAATCCAGAATACTTTTTTTGTTTTTTATGTGTTTCGGTCAATTTTAAGACAAAAAACTTTTTTTTTTACACAGAAAATTTGGGGGCCGGGTGGGACTTACAAAATTTTGGACCAAAATCTGGAAATTTTTTGGGGTTTTTTTATGCGTTTCAGTCAATTTTAAGACAAAAAAAATTTTTTTTTTTACACAGAAAATTTGGGGGTTTGGTGGGACTTAAAAAAATTTTGACCAAAATCCAGAATATTTTTTTGTTTTTTATGTGTTTCGGTCAATTTTAAGACAAAAAACTGTTTTTTTTTTTACACTGAAAATTTGGGGGCCGGGTGGGACTTAGAAAATTTTGGACCAAAATCCGGAAATTGTTTTTTATGTCTTACAGTCAATTTTAAGACAAAAAATGTTGGGTTTTTTTACACTGAAAATTTGGGGGCCGGGTGGGACTTCGAAAATTTTGGACCATAATCCGGAATTTTTTTTTTTGTTTTCTATCCGTTTAGGTCAATTTTAAGACAAAATTTTTTTTTTTTTCACTCTGAAAATTTGGGGGACGGGTGGGACTTAACAAAATTTTGGACCAAAATCTGGAAATTTTGGGGGTTTTTTTTATGCATTTCGGTCAATTTTAAGACAAAAAAAAAAATTTTTTTTACACTGAAAATTTGGGGGCCAGGTGGGACTTAAAAAAATTTTGACCAAAATCCAGAATACTTTTTTTGTTTTTTATGTGTTTCGGTCAATTTTAAGACAAAAAACTTTTTTTTTTACACAGAAAATTTGGGGGCCGGGTGGGACTTACAAAATTTTGGACCAAAATCTGGAAATTTTTTGGGTTTTTTTTATGCGTTTCAGTCAATTTTAAGACAAAAAAAATTTTTTTTTTTACACAGAAAATTTGGGGGTTTGGTGGGACTTAAAAAAATTTTGACCAAAATCCAGAATATTTTTTTGTTTTTTATGTGTTTCGGTCAATTTTAAGACAAAAAACTGTTTTTTTTTTTTACACTGAAAATTTGGGGGCCGGGTGGGACTTAGAAAATTTTGGACCAAAATCCGGAAATTGTTTTTTATGTCTTACAGTCAATTTTAAGACAAAAAATGTTGGGTTTTTTTACACTGAAAATTTGGGGGCCGGGTGGGACTTCGAAAATTTTGGACCATAATCCGGAATTTTTTTTTTTGTTTTCTATGCGTTTAGGTCAATTTTAAGACAAAATTTTTTTTTTTTTCACTCTGAAAATTTGGGGGACGGGTGGGACTTAACAAAATTTTGGACCAAAATCTGGAAATTTTTGGGGGGTTTTTTATGCGTTTCGGTCAATTTTAAGACAAAAAAAAAATTTTTTTTTACACAGAAAATTTGGGGGTTTGGTGGGACTTAAAAAAATTTTGACCAAAATCCAGAATATTTTTTTGTTTTTTATGTGTTTCGGTCAATTTTAAGACAAAAAACTTTTTTTTTTTTTACACTGAAAATTTGGGGGCCGGGTGGGACTTAGAAAATTTTGGACCAAAATCCGGAAATTGTTTTTTATGTCTTACGGTCAATTTTAAGACAAAAAATGTTGGGTTTTTTTACACTGAAAATTTGGGGGCCGGGTGGGACTTCGAAAATTTTGGACCATAATCCGGAATTTTTTTTTTTGTTTTCTATGCATTTAGGTCAATTTTAAGACAAAATTTTTTTTTTTTTCACTCTGAAAATTTGGGGGACGGGTGGGACTTAACAAAATTTTGGACCAAAATCTGGAAATTTTTGGGGGGTTTTTTATGCGTTTCGGTCAATTTTAAGACAAAAAAAAAAATTTTTTTTACACTGAAAATTTGGGGGCCTGGTGGGACTTAAAAAAATTTTGACCAAAATCCAGAATATTTTTTTTGTTTTTTATGTGTTTCGGTCAATTTTAAGACAAAAAACTTTTTTTTTACACAGAAAATTTGGGGGTCGGGTGGGACTTACAAAATTTTGGACCAAAATCTGGAAATTTTTGGGGTTTTTTTTATGCGTTTCAGTCAATTTTAAGACAAAAAAAAATTTTTTTTTTACACAGAAAATTTGGGGGCCTGGTGGGACTTAAAAAAATTTTGACCAAAATCCAGAATATTTTTTTGTTTTTTATGTGTTTCGGTCAATTTTAAGACAAAAAACTTTTTTTTTTTTACACTGAAAATTTGGGGGCCGGGTGGGACTTTGAAAATTTTGGACCAAAATCCTGAAATTCTTTTTTTGTTTTTTATGTGTTTCGGTCAATTTTAAGGCAAAAAAATGTTGTTTTTTTACACCGAAAATTTGGGGTCCAGGTGGGACTTCGAAAATTTTGGACCAAAATCCGGAAAATTAGTTTTTTGGTTTTTTATGCATTTTGGTCAATTTTAAGAAGAAAAAAAAAATTCAGGCTGAAAATATTTTGTTTGGGACTTCGAAAATTTCCAAACAAAAATAAAAAAAAAAATCTGTTTTTATGCATTTATCTCAATTTTGGGACGTAAAAGTGCAGGAACTGAAAATAGAAGGAAAAATCCTGTGTATTGTGTGGGCACAACTGCTTCATCTAGTTGGTATATGCTTTTCTTAGGAGGGGCATATGCAGCTTATTCAAATCACAAATCAAGTCCCTGGTTTGATATTTAGACTACCATGTCAGGTGAGCACCCTCAGGCCCCACCCCCCCCCCCCCCCCCAGGGCCTCTTGTTTAAATTTAGAAAACAATATTTAAAATACTAAATTTTGATATCATGTGTATTGGGGAAAGGGTTAACTCTTTGCATGCTTCTGGTCAGCGCTGAATTCAGAGACGGGAGTAAGTTGCACCCATAAAATATTAGTACATGAATTTTCGAAGAAATACTGTCACCAAACACTAGAAATCTTAACCCTTTGAACTCTAGTGATATCTTCCATGCTAGTTCAATGGCAGCAATTGGAAGAGTCCATATTCATTATTTGGGGTAAAGCAATCAATATTTTCAACGTGCAGCCTCAGGGCTGCATGTTGAAAATATTGATTGCTCTACCCCACACATTTACTGAATAGCCATATTATCACGCTATGACGTATCATGTTCCTGGCCAGAAAAGCGGCTGATCGAGTTCAAGGGGCTAAATGTATAAGAAATTGCTGGATTATGACAGTAACTTGCCACTGGCTGCATAGTGCTGCTTTCTCAAAACAACACACATTTATATGCCCTCACAGTATATTGGTGCTCCACAATATTTTTCAACGAGTGAATTTTTTAGCTCTCGTAAAATAGAAAACACGGTTGTTGATGGGAGCAATTGCAGTCGCACCCATCTCATTTCCAGGACTGCTGGTGGATATTCCTGCCCAGGACACAAAATCTCTTGTCGCTGAAATAAGTATAATTTGGGAACATGTAACCAAAGTTTCCCCCCTGTAATCTGAATAGATTTTTGCCATTGATTTTTTTTGGTTAATTTTAACCCTTTAACTAACGAATTGCCCGCATTCGACAGTGTAATTTGCAAATTGAGCAGTTGATAAAAATATTTTTTTTTATAATATTTCAACAAAACCATATCAAATGACACCCCCCCTCCCCCCACATCCACCCCCCACCCCCCACCCCCATTGGAACGAGCTCGATGAGCTCATTCCAATGAGGGGTAACATGATATGGTTTTGTTGACATTTTTTTTAAAAATGTAAGAAATAGAAATGAAAATAATAAATTTTGATATTCTCTGTGTTGGGTAAAGGGTTAAATGAATCTTTCAACAAATCTCGTCATGGCTGCTACAAAGACTAGATTTGTTGATAAATACTTTGAAAATGCTCAGCGGGTTAAGAGTTAACCCAACACTTAATTTAAGAATTCTTGAATAACTAAATGTTTTCATGCCATGTCTCATAAACAGAGCTCATGACCCCTCATGGCAGTGATGTCGACGCATGCGTTTACCAGGTAATAAAAATCAGCAGCAAAATTTTAATAAAGCACTGGGATGTACCCGGCGCTTCATACATTAAATTTTTGATGAGTGTTCCTATAATTAGTGTTTGGAATCTAATATTATTGCGTCCCTGGAAATATTGCACACCGGTGGAAAGTGACCCGTCCACAATGATCATACTGTATATCTTGTTTATATAGTTGGTTAAACTATAGTATGGAAAATTTTAATTGCTGAAAACATTGTTTTTTTTCACAGAATAGTGTATAGAGTTGCTCAAATAATATAAATAATTCCAAGTGTTTTTATCCCCCCGAAAAAAAATTTCGGGGGATATAGTCGTCACGCGTTTTTTTTTGTCCGTCCGTCCATACGTCCGGCCGGCCGTCCATCCGTTTACATTTCGTTTCCGGATGATAACTTCCCTTGAAATAGTTTGATTGTAACCAAACTTGATATGTGGCTTAAACATATAAAAACACAGGTCAAGTTCGAATCCGGGTTCATCCTGATTAATATTACCAGAGTTATGCCCCTTTTTAATTTAGAAAATCTTATGATTTTTGGTTTCCGGATGGTAACTTCTAGGGCTGTCACGATCAATCGATTAATCGATTGTTGATCGGTCACAGCGAAATCGATTAGTATTTTTCGTTGTCGAATAATCGGTAAATTGTATCCCGTTTTAGATGTTTAATAATTAAAAGAAAATTTGATGAAAAAACTATTGTTTCTAAAGGTATTGAGTTAAGAACATCGATGTTAAACCCCAAGAAGCCGTTGGAAGCATTTGTCTTCCAGGTACATTCATCAAAGCTTTGATGTTCTGAATCTTTGAACCGCCAGTGTAATAATCAAGACCGGTCGGCAGTTGCGATCTTCGCAACTGCCGACTGGTCTGGATTATTACACTGACGGTTCAAAAGTTCAGAACATCAAAGCTTTGAATGTACCTAAAAGTTGATCGTCTTCGTTGTTTACTTGAGGTAGATCAGCTGACTTGAACTTCATTTTTATCAACTTCAAAGAGAGGGAGAAGGGTGGGGTCATCTAGATACGATTAATCGATTATTATCGATTATTTGCGACGATTAATCGATTCCTAAATTGAAAAATCGTGACAGCCCTAGTAACTTCCCTCAAGATAGTTTGATTTTACGTAACCAAACTTGATATGTGGTGCAAACATATCAAAATACGGGTCAAGTTCGAAAATGGGTTTGTCCTGATTAATTTTACCAGAGTTATGCCCCTTTTCAACTTAGAAAATCTTATGATGACCACACTTTTTTCAGGGGGATCAGCTGCCCCGTGGATGTGGCAGCTCTCTAGTTTAGATTAACAAAAAAGTAAAAAGAGAAGAACTTCTAAATGACATTTCCAATTTCAATAATAGTATGTAGGTGTAGCAGCATAAGATAACATCTCATACATGTTTTTTTTTAGTACAGTGGAACCCTGTTAATTGGATAGACACTTTGCCAACAAAAAT
Source organism: Pictodentalium vernedei (assembly GCA_031216915.1). Lineage (NCBI taxonomy): Eukaryota > Metazoa > Mollusca > Scaphopoda > Dentaliida > Dentaliidae > Pictodentalium > Pictodentalium vernedei. The sequence goes on along the minus strand of CM062288.1, from coordinate 11,723,739 downwards.
TATTCATTTAACAGGAGTATTCAATTAACAGGGATTGTGTCACTTTCCTGTATTCTAGAGATAAACTTAGCATTTATTCTATTATATCTTGTTTGACAGAGCTCAATGAGCTCTGTCAAACAAGATATAATAGATTGAATGCCTGAATTGGATATACTGAGGCCAAATAGGTCTACAAACAAAGAAAAACTGGGGAGAGTCAGGGTAATTTCTCGACAGGATACGAGATTTTTTTATTCAGTTAACAGGAGTTTACTCTATAACCTATATTCTATTAACAGGTCAAATTTGTACTGGAGGTATGGTGAATGATTTTGTGTTGGAAAATTTTATTCAATTAACAGGGATATACAATTAAAAGATATCCAATTAAGTGGGCTCCACTGTACATGAATTATATAAATTAGATAAACTTAAGCTTTTTTCAGCCATATTTGTACACATTATGTTGGTATTTCAGAGATGCTTTGATGCTTTTGTTTCAAATTTATGAATATTATGTAAAATTGATACACGTCAATTTTTTCCGCAAAAAAATTCAAGATGGCCAATTGGCAGCTATTTTTTGTTGGAAATTGCGTGTAATTAATTTTCTGCCTTGTTCCATCTGTGTCTACATTGAGTTAAAAACCAGCCATGTCTGACGTTGGTCTTCCACTACTTGCAGTACATTTTCTTATAATGACAAGCCTTACTGGTGTGAAAAACACTTGAATCCCCGCATCGCTGATGTGTAACCCTTGTTCCATCTGTGTCTATCCATGGGGAGGACTATTGTCTGATCGCTTGCGATCGACGTTGCACTTGTTATTCCATGAAATGACAGGTGCTTGTTATTTCTAGCATATATTGAGAAATAATACATTTATTATTCATTAATTTATCATCATGAGTAGACAGTTTAGGTAGTTTAATATGAACATTCTAATTCTACTGTAGAATGGTGGCCTCCAACTTGGCAGAATACCGAAATATAGCTCAGTGTTGATATTTTGTCAATACTGAATGCTATACCAAAGCTGATGAGATAAATCATCTCAAAAATACTGATGCAGGGGGTCCATGGATGTATTCTGGGAGAAAGAATTAACATTACTCCAGGTAAAATAGGATGTTCTTCTGCATTGGCATTGAGACATTGATTTCCAGTAAAAGTGCATCAAAAGTAATTTTGTGCTCACGGTATTCCTGCGGGTCCTTAGATTGACGAAATGGCTTTGAATTTGTCAGTGGGCCTTTCAAGGCCACCAGAAAATGGCGATTGAAAATCCATGAATATTCACAAAATAAAAATTGATAAAGCGTGCAATAATGATAACTATATAGTTATTTATTACTTAACAACAGGGGTCGACCTCAACCCCCCCCCCCCCCCCCCCACGTCAATTAATGTTGTCACAATTCAAGGTGAGACAGAAAATACGTTATCCTCTTTGTGTGTCTGTTCAACTACGTCACGATTACTAAATGTTTATTACTTTCCAAAGTGTGATTTACTGGGATTTCCGGGTTTGATTATAAACGTTAACTTCACAAGAGAATTATGCAATCAACAATTGTGTCATGTATCCGGTCGTGCAAACGCAGACGATTTGCCGTGGGTGTAATGGGGACTTCATTGTTTTTTTCAACCCTGTACCAAATTGAAAAGCAGACGACACTCGTAAAAAAATTCTTGAATAACTATTATTTTCCTTTTTTGTCTCAAAAATATAGGTTATGACCTCTCATTGGAACGAGCTCGATGAGCTCGTTCAAATGAGGGGTGATAACCTATGTTTTAGAGACAAAAAATAATGAAAATTAATTGGCGATTTTTGAGAATAGCGCTGGCCGTTATGTCAGGTAAAGGGTTAAATAATATAATTATCGTTAATAATGAAAAGTAATAAACAGAGTAATCGCTTGACTGGACTGATTACGCGAAATATTTCATTCGAGGCGAGGGACTGTATTATAAAACACTCATGCACATTCATGCACTCGTGTTTGTACAATGTCCCTCACCTCTCATGAATTATTTCACATAACCAGTCCAGTCAAGTGATTACTCTCTATATATGCCATAGTTCAGGAAGGTATAGACCGAACTAGGACTCACTGGTTGTTAACCCCTCATCCGACTTCCCTTGAATAATGATCGGGGGTAAGCAAGCTCTGTTTTACTGGTAAAATAGAACCCAGTCATCAATGCTTGGGTTCGAAGTCCTCTAACGTGGGCAACATGGGTATAAACTATTGACTACACTTGACTTTATCTCCATGTTGCGGCCATAATTAGCCATTGTGCAGAAGTATGTGACCTTAGACACCAATAAATAAATAAAAAAGCTGCATTGGAATGAGTTCGATGAGAGGTCATAAGTTATGTTTTTGTGGTAAAAATTGAAAAATAACATTTGGTAGATGATTTTTGTGAACAGCAGTGGCCAGTTTTGGTCATTACATTAGGTAAAATGTGAATTCCACAAGTCATAAAAAGAATCTCAAACTCAACACAATTTGACGGGACATTTCTGAACCTTTTTCAGTAAAATCGATCTGAGCCTCGGTCAACACCAGCTCAGATTGATTAGTGAACTCAGTTCAGAAATTTCATACCAAATTGCAACTTATTATAGATCCTCCACATGTGTGTGTCAACAACTGTGTGATTATGATCACTGTCACTCAGATGGAACTTCTAAGTTCTCATTCACTCAACCTATACTGAGATAGATTGGAGAAAACAAATCCACTGTTATGTTGATTGGCTTTAATGCATTTCATGGACAACAAACACCGTTTACTAGGCATTTTGGGGACATCTGTGAAGCAAAACATTGAGAAGTAGTCCAGGAGAGCAATTTGCTTTCAAAAGTAGGAGAGCAATCTTTTGTCCCCTTGTATTTTAAAAAAAAATTCAAGCTGGCCTTGTATATCCTTGAATTGGACTGTAATTGAATTGTAGGCTTTGAAAAATGTCAAGAAACAGCCTTGAATAGCCTTGAATTATATCTGTTTTTGCCTGCAGAAACCCTGTGTGGACAAGAAATGTGCTTTGAATTTTCAAAAAACTCAACAATTTGCCCAATGTCTTTTTTAAATCTGCACCCATATCTGTAATGATAGGTGATAGGCAAAAGCCAGAAAACCAAAAATAGTACAGTAGAACTCCACCCCATGGGAACCCCGGACGTTAAGCCATGCTTGTTTACTGTCATAATCAAGCATTGTTTTACTTAGTCTATTGGAGCCCAAATTTTTACTTGGTACAATATGAGGAATATTCTTTAAAAAAATTTCTTCTCACAAAAAGAAAAAATGTGTACACCTTTCTTTGGGTAGTCAGATTCAAGTTTGTTAAAATCAGGTTCCTGGGTTAATATTTGGGCTCAGTTTTAAATTTGTTTTTGTAAGTATATTAAAGATTGATTATTGAATTTATGGGAAGTGGCTATTAATCAATTAACCATCAATTAATGCTGGTGATTAATTGACTACAAAAATTGATAATCACGATAGCCTTACTTGAAGTGCCAAAAATTGGCATAGGCCATGCTTGTGGAATGGTAAAAATGGTGTGAGTGCTTTAATACATTCAATGTTATGATCGGAATAAGAAGCAGTGCTTGTTTACTGTAGTAAACTAATTTTGTTTTACTGATAAAATAGGACCCAGTCACCAATGCTTGGGGTGGAAGTCCTCTAAAGTGGTCAATATGGGTATAAACGATTGACTAAACTTGACTTTATTCCCTGTGGGAACCCTGGGAAGTGAAGCAGTGCTTGTTTACTTTGGACCTGGTAAACAAGCTCTGTTTCACTGGAAAAATGGGACCCAGTCACTAATGCTTGGGGTGCAAGTCCTCTAAAATAGGCAACATGGGGTATAAACGATTGACTGACCTTGACTTATCTCCATGTTGTGGTCATGATTAGCCATTGTGCAGAAGTATGTGACCTTAAACAACAATAAAAAAATAGTGGAATTCTGTTAATTGAATGGTCACTTTGTGAATTAAAATATAATGTGATTAGGCCTAAATAAAATAAAAATCTGTTTCTCAGGCCCTCCCGCATGGTCCTTTTGGCTGCTGTATGCTCTCTTTTTATAACCAACCCAAACTTAAAAAAATCAAAATCAAATGGTTTATGTCTGATATTTTACCCAAGTTAATAAAATTGTCCCTTGAGTGCAAGAAGGCTTTGCAATGCTTTAGCATTGCAAAGCCTTCTTGCACTCAAGGGATGTAATACACCACAACCCATGCTACTCTGTAGATTTTGAGGCCTAAAACATAAAACAAACCAAGAACATGAACATTTTAATGGTAAAGAAATAATTACAAAAATAAAAAATAAAATAAAAAAACGCCCGCCCGCATGCAATTTTACAAAAAATGGCCTGAGAAACAGAAGATCTACTTTGTGAGGCCTTATAGAAAAATCAGTGGTCAAGTCCTTGAATATCATTCTTGAATGTTTACACTTAAAAGTACATGTTTTCCACGGGGCCTTGGATTCAAGGAACAGCCTTGAATTTGACTGAAGGTCATTCAAGGCCTTGAAATCCTGGAAAATGTGCCAGAAGGCCTTGAAAACTTGTGAATATTCATGAAAAATGATAACGAAGTAGGCAATAATAACTAAATAGTTTTATATGCCAGCGTTTCTGAAAGCATAGTTTTAATTAGAACCCTCCAGTCATTACCACTCCTCCCACATCCCTGTAAGGGAAGTGGGAGGAGTGGTAATGACTGGAGGGTACTAGTTAGAACAAGTTAAGGCAGGCCTTGAAAATCCTTGAATTTGGCTATTGTAGAGCCTTGAAAATATTTGAAAATGTAGGCAACCGGGATAAAGTGCCTTGCCCAATGACACCACACGAGTCGTCCTGTACGGGAATCGAACTTGGAACCTCTAGCATAGAAGTCCAATGGTCTACCACTGAGCCACCGTGCACCCATAATAATACATTAGAGCAACTTGGAAAAGGCTTTATGTTACCTAAAGACAGCAAGTTCTATTCCTATCACAACCATTTCTGGACACTGGGGGGAACCCCCTCCCAGTCCCTCCCCCCCTCCCCCTCCAGTTGGAAATTCACTACCGAGAAAAATAATCTTCATGAAATAGAAATACTATGGAAGCATGCATTAATTTACTATATAGTTATATATGCCAGTGTTTGTGAAAGCGTAGTTTAATTAGAACCTTCTGGTCATTACCCTCCCACATCCCTATAAGGGAAGGGGGTTAATGACTGGAGGGTACTAGTTGAAGACAAGTGAAGGCAGGCCTTCAGTCCTGGAAATGAAACGGGTGCGAGTGCAATTGCTCCCGTCAGTACTCGTGTTTTCTATTTTACGGGAGCTAAAAAATGCACTTGTTGAAAAATATTGTGGAGTACTAGTATACCGTGAGGGCATATAAATGTGTGTTGTTTTGAGAAAACTGCACTCTGTGGTCAGTGGCAAGTTACTGTTATTGTTCAGCAGGTCCTTATACATTTAACACTTATGCTGCTGAAATCGACTATTGCCACCTATTTTATGATGATTATACTTGTTGGAAAGTGATCAGAGAGCTCTTTCCAACAATTAATCAGATGATAGGGTTTCAAGTATGTCATACATTTTAATAAACTTCCTCGCATACAGATCCTCCATATATTGCTAAAAGTGTGTGGCAGTAAAAGGGTTCAAGTTTCTGATGTTTGGTAACACTATTCCCACAAAAGTCATGTTCTAATAATATGCTATGGGTGCAATTTACTCCCGTCTCTGATTTTACGAGAGCTTAAAACTGCACCCATCAATTTTGTTCATTTCCAGCACTGGTGGGCACGTCTGGCATGATCAAACTGCACTGGGCTTATGGAAATGTTGAAATAGACCTCACGGAGTATAATTTCTTCATTTTATTTGGGGTTTTGTTTTTTTTTTTTTTCTTCGGGGATTACACAAAAATTGCATTATATCGGAGGCACAGCCAGGATTTCCTATTGATGAGGGTATAATTTGTTGGAGTTTGAGCCAGGTCGATATGTGCCACAGGCATATCTGATGGCCGTAGGTCTGAGGTGGGGGTGGGTAGGGCCTATTTGTTTCCTGGAAGGCCTTGAAAAGTCATGAATATTAATTAAATAAAAATGCTAACGAAATACGCAATAATATCTATATAGTTTTATATGCGTTGTTTTAATTAGAACCCTCCTGTCATTACGCCCTCCTCCCACTTCCCTATAATGGAAGTGGGAGGAGGTTAATGACTAGTTAGGACAAGTGAAGGCAGGCCTTGAAAATCCTTGAATTTGTCTACTGTAGAACCTTGAAAAGTGCTGAAATATGTCAAGTGACGTCCTTATCCCCCTGCACACTGATGTCAAAATATCTAAAGTTCAGGGTGTGAATATTTCCCATAATGCAACTAGAAGATCTTGTTTGACAGAGCCCAATGAGCTCTGTCAAACAAGATTGAATTGGTTAAATTCCCAGTTGCATTATGGGAAAAATGGCTACTTCAAATCTGTATATTTTGACATCAGTGTGCAGGGGGTTAAATAGCCTTGAAATTTATCAGTCCTTGCCTGCAGAAACCCTGTTCCAGATGGGGGCCATCTCCAACTGAATTTACCCTTGAAGATAAATATTGTGTGTATATTACGTAGATTAATGTAAATAGAATGACAAGTAATATTACTTGAGTCTGTAGAATAATTTATTAACATAATTAATTGCTGTTGTGTGTGTATATATATTGGGTATAACGGCATACTGTTCATTTATTCATGTATATATTTGTCAAACATTTTATTCAATTGAAAAGTTGTTAGCAATATCCATTTCATCTATGAACACTTTTGAAATTATTTTATTTTATTGCACTTCTAAAACAATTTTATTCCCTATAGGAACCCCGCGAAATGAAGCAGTGGTTGTGTGCTGTGGTAAACAAGCTCTGTTTCACTGGTAAAATAGGACCCAGTCATCAATGCCTGGGGTTGAAATCCTCCAAAATGAGCAACATGGATATAAACGATTGACTACTTGACTTTACATCCATGTTGTCATGATTAGCCATTGTGCAGAAATATGTGACCTTAACGCCAACAAATAAATAAATAAAACAAGTTTATACATTTGCTGCTTTTATAGATATCAGGACTATTACTTAATATCATAATTATAATGGTTGTGCCCCCCCCCCCCTCCCCTCCATCTGAGTGCCCCCCCCCCCCCCCAATGATTTTTTGGGTAGAGATAGGAAATTCTGTCCATTATGTGGGGATCCACAATATGGACAGAAGTTTTTATATTTACCCAAAGTAATAGCTGTAACAGGGCTGCAATATTTTTAAAAAATCACTGTGAGGGGGGTCATGTCATTGGGTAAAAACAATATGAACATCGTTGCTGCCCCATCCATTGGTCATCACAACTTTGTTGGAGCTTCAGGGATAACAGTTTTCAGGATTTTTCTTCAATTCTGGGAATTTCAATAAGAGTTTTGTCCATAAAAGTTATTTATTTTAATTGAGTACTGGTTTTACTCAACAGTTTGGGCATTTTTTTTATTTCACCTGACTTGAGTCGGTATGAACTTTTGTGATCACTCCCCATCCAGTCACCCAGTGTCTGTTGTCCTGCGTGAAATGGTGTGTTTGTGGCTTTTATTAAAAAAATCATTTAACAAAATTTTTGAGAATTGTTGTTCATGAGATAGCATTGTGATTATATTGAAATCAAATTGCCACACCCCACATAGAAAGGTGGGGGAAAATTACTCCAATTTTGAAGAAAAAAATCATCTTCTGATTTGATGGATGGAATAAGTTGATACATGTTATTTAGCTTCCTTTTCAATGTAAGTTTGATGAGCAATATTTTCAGTTCTGGGAGAGGCAAGATTTTTTGCTCCTACCCAAATTTTCAATTTTCAGCTCTCTTGGACTGATTCGAACCAAATTTGGTATGAAATACTATTGGGTCATAAGAATTTGATTCAAACCCCCCAACAATTTTCCAGCTTTGGCTCTTGATCAAAAGACTTCAAAGACTTTTGTCTCAAGACACTTTCATCTCTTCTTGAATTCCTTGATTTTCTGGTCAAGTTTTTTTTGTGCTCACCTGAGAGAAGCTCAAGGGGAGGTTTACTCATCTATCCATCTGACTGGCGAGAACTTGACATTTTTTATGTCTAATCAGAAACTACCAAACCAAATTTGACATGAATGTTCCTCATCATTTGTCAATTCAAGTTTGTGCAAATAAAGTAGCCACGTCCATGGGGAGTCCCATGGGGATATAACTGTTACAGTGGGACACTGTTAAGTGTATACCCACTTTGCCAATGAAAATTATTCAGTTAACAGGAGTATTCAATTAACAGGGATTGTGTCACTTTCATGTAGTCTGGAGATAAACTTAGCATTTATTCTATTATATCTTGTTTGACAGAGCTCCATGAGCCCTGTCAAACAAGATATAATAGATTAAATGCCTGTATTGGATGTATTGAGGTCAAATGGGTCTATTAACAAAGGAAAACTGGGGAGAGTTAGGGTAATTTCACAACAGGTTACAAATTTTTTTTTTATTCAATTAACAGGAGTTTCCTCAATAACCAATATTCAATTAACAGGTAAAATTTGTTCTGGTGGTATGGTAATGGTTTTGTGTTGGGAAATTATATCCAATTAACAGGAATATACAATTAAGAGATATCCAATTAAGCGGGCTCCACTGTAATAACCCCCCAAAATTTAAAAAATCTTTTCCGGAAGCACCAATCGGCATCTGATATTTGGTATATTGCATCCTTATGAGGGTCGGATTTAACCCTTTACCCAATGCAGATGATATCAAAATTTATTAATTTAAATATCATTTTTTAATTTTTTTTCAAAAAATATCAACAAAACCTTATCATGTGGCCCCTCATTGGAACAAGCTCGTTCCAAAGAGGGGTCACATGATATAGTTTTGTTGAAATTTTCCCAAAAATAATATTTTTTCTGCCGCTGAATCTGCATATTATGCAGGCGGATGTGGGCAATTCATTGGGTAAAGGGTTAAGTGTGTTCAGGAAAGGACCTTAAGTTTATATTTGGTCTCCCTCTTGGAGCCCAAAGTTTAACTTGGTGCAATACAAGAAAATTTCTTTGCAAATTTTCGTCTTCAGATCCACCAATTAGAATGTTTTGATATTTGGTACATCGCGTCCTCATGGAAGTCAGATTTAGGTATATTCAAATGAAGCCCAGGCTTCATATTTGGTCTCCCTTTACAAACCCCCAAAATTACAACTTAATACATATGAGGTATGTTCTTTCGAAATCTTCTTTAGATCCACCAGTCAGAATCTTATCTTTGGTAGGCAGCATCCTTAGAGGCTTCAGATTCCAGTTTATTCAAATCAAGCCCCTTGCTTCATATTTGGGATCATATAGGGGGAGTGGGTGGTGGAGGGCAATTCGGATCTGTTAGGAGCCCAAATTTTAACTTAAGGTGAAAAATATTCTGTGGGAATCTTCTTTGGATTTACCAGTCAGTATCTTTTGATATTTGGCATACAGTATCCTTGCAAGGGGATCAGATTCAAATTTATGTAAATTAAGTCTATGGGTTCATATTTGGGCTTCCAATGGGAGGGAGGGGTTAGATTTAAGCTCCTTTGAATCAAGTGCCTGGGTTCATGTTTGGGCTCTGTTGTGTGAACTAACCATAGATGCTGAATGTAACATTAAATATTCTTTAAACCGGTTTATTAATGCTCCTTCGGGCCTACCAGTGAGTGATTAATGCTCCTTGGGGCCTACCGGTGAGTGAATAATGCTCCTAGGGGCCTACCGGTGAGTGAATAATGCTCCTTGGGGCCTACCAGTGAGTGATTAATTCTCCCTGGGGCCTACCGGTGAGTGATTAATACTCCTTGGAGCCTATTTTGTATTAAAACTTTGCACCAAGACTAACCAGCCTGTAAATCTGTGCACCCTGTGATTTTGACACCAGTCAGGCTAATTTTGGAAGAGGTATTGCTCCTTTTCAATTATTTTCTCAACACACTTTGTAATGTGTACCATTGTGACAGTCACACCTCTAGTCTTTTATAGCTCACTTGAGCAAAGCTCAAGGGAAGCTTTAGTGATAAGTTGCCGTCCATCTGTCCGTGTTCCTCATAAATTACTGTGCCAAATTGAACCAAATTTGTAGTGTTCAACCGATTACCAAAAATGGTCACTGCCCGATTACTGGTTATTTGGGCACTCAATCAGCTGATTCTGATGCCGATTCCGATTGTAGTAACTTGCTTTTCTGGACAAGTCGAGACTTGAAAGAATCACATTAAACGGAACATTTTTCACAGTGTTAAACTTCGTTGACTGGGATCACAGTAAAATTACCAGTCGCACACACTTAGGTGTTAAACATGGCTCTCAGAGCCACGTTTACCACCCAAGTGCGTGCGACTGGAATGTTAATGCAACCTGAGTCAATGGAGTGCAACCTTCACTTTTCCGGTATGAACTGACGATTGCTGCAAGTACGCTCACTTGTAAGCTTTACATGTCGTTTAATTTGTATATCCCATAAAGGGGTGTCTAGAGAGATTAAGAGTGCACATTGCAGTTGTTTCTCAACTTTATTGAATGGTATCATTGACATCATTTTACATCAACAATTGAACAATAGCAGAACATAATAAAATGCGGTTAATGAATCATCACAAAATGCATGTGAACAATCGGTTGAACCGATGTTCCAGGAGCCGTTGCCATGTTCATCCGATTGCCCACAATCAGTCGATTGTAGTGGCCGGTTCCTTTCATCGGATGAACACTACAAATTTGAAAAACATGTTCCTCATCATAGGTCAACTCAACTTTGTTCAAATAAAGTCTTGATGCCCTTGGATTTCCCCATGGGGTGGAGTGTTGGAGGAGGGGTTTATGTTGGGACACCTAAAAATTTTTAAAATCTTTTCTAGAACCACCAATCGGAATCTTTTGATATTTGGCATACAGCATTCTAAGGGGAATCAAATTCAACTGGGAACCCAAACTTTAACTTAGTGCAATATGAGGTATGTTCTTTAACCCTTTACCCAACGCAGACGATTTCAAAATTTATTATTTTAAATATCATTTTTTAAATTTTTTTCAAAAAATTTCAACAAAACCATATCATGTGACCCCTCTTTGAGGGGTCACATGATATGGTTTTGTTGAACTTTTTCAAAAAATAATATTTTTTCAGCTGCTGAATTTGCATATTACGCGGGCGGATGCGGGCGATTCGTTGGGTAAAGGGTTAAAAATCTTCTTCCTCAGGTCCATCAGTCAGAATCTTTTCATACTTGCTATTCAGCATCCTCAGAGGCGTCAGTTTGTTCAAAGCAAATAAAGTAAAAAAAAAACAATATGCTGGATACATGGATTCATGTCTTGCACTACTAAGCTAAACAAAAACTATGTTCGCCCTTCCCCGGTGGGAACCCTGGGAAGAGAAGCAGTGCTTGTTTACTGTAGTAAACAAGCTCTATTCTATTCAGGAAATGGGACCCAGCCACCAATGCTTGAGATTGAAGTCTTAAATGGGTAACATGGGTATAAACAATTGACTAAACTTGACTTGATCTCCTATCTCCTTGTTACAGTTATGATAAACCATTATTCACAAGAATATGATATCAAAGCACCAATAAATAAATACAGTGGAGCCCACTTAATTGGATATCTCTTAATTGTATATCCCTGTTAATTGAATATAATTTTCAAACAAAACCATTTACCATACCTTCAGTACAAATTTGATCTGTTAATTGCATATGGGTTGTAGAGTAAACTCCTGTTAATTGTATATAAATTTTTGTAATATGTCAAAAAAATTGCTGTGACACGCACCAAATTCCTCTTGTTTATCAACCTTTTTGACCTCATACAGCCAATACAGACATTTATTCTATTATATCTTGTTTGACAGAGCTCTAAGAGCTCTGTCAAACAAGATAGAATAAATGCTCAGTTTACCTCCAGAATACAGGAAACTGACCAAATCCCTATTAATTGTATACTCCTGTTAAATGAATAATTTTCACTGGCAAAATGGATATTCAATTAAGAGGATTCTACTGTATCAGTAATGCTTGCCCTTGTATCTTTAGCTCACCTGACTGAAAGTCAGTTTGTTCAATTTGAGTTCCTGTGGGAGCCCGAATTTTAACTTTTAACATCTCTGGGGCGTCAGATTGAAGTTGGTTCAAATCGAGTCATTGGGTTATTTCTGCAGTGACATAACAACCCATGGAAGTTTGTCCATGCTTGTCAACAGCTGATAGAATTGGAAGCAATCAGGAAGACCTTTGATAATAATCATCTGACATGGACACTGAGATATGAATAATTCCCTGATTTCATTCCTCTGTAGTATTGATGAACCATGACTAACTGAATGTGACCCAAATACTTCTTTGAACCACTTTGTCAGGTGAGCGATTAAGGTCCCTTGGGGCCTCTTGTTTCATATTTCCCATATTTTGTTGTGTATTGTAGCTAACAATCCACTATAAATGACACATTTTTAAAGCAAGAAAGAAAACAAAGATATGTACTAAATTTCCTGATTTCAGCAAATTCCAGTCCAAAATGTGGAATTTTTTTAGTCGAGTTGTGACGAAGTCAAACTCGACTTATAGTTTGGTGAATGGCGGGCGGGCGGGCGTAAACAATTGGTTTCCGGATGATAACTTGATAGTGGTTCAACTCACATTCATTAAACTTCATACGTAGGTTGGTCTTGGGGGGAGGAAGAACCCTATTGATTTTGGACATGCTACGTCGAAGGTCAAGGTCACAGTGACCTTGAACATAGTAAATCTTAAACAATTGGTTTCCGGATGATAACTTGATAATGGTTCAACTCACATTCATGAAACTTCATAGGTAGATTGGCCTTGGTGAGGGGAAGAACCCTATTGATTTTGGACTCGCTACGTCAAAGGTCAAGGTCAACATGACCTTGAACATAGTAAATCGCAACAATTCCTTTCCAGATGATAACTTGATAGTAGTTCAACCTACATTCATGAAACTTCATAGGTGGGTTGGCCTTGGTGCGAGGAAGAACTCTATTGATCTTGGACTCACCAGATCAAAGGTCAAGGTCACAGTGACCTTTAACATAGTATATCGCAACAATTGGTTTCCGGATGATAACTTGATAGTGGTTCAACCTAGAGTCATGAAACTTCATAGGTGTGTTGGCCTTGGTGCGAGGAAGAACCCTATTGATCTTGGACTCACCAGGTCAAAGGTCAAGGTCACAGTGACCTTGAACATAGTATATCGCAACAATTGGTTTCTGGATGATAACTTGATAGTGGTTCAACCTAGAGTCATGAAACTTTACAGGCGTGTTGGCCTTGGTGCGAGGAAGAACCCTATTGATGTTGGACTCACCAGGTCAAAGGTCAAGGTCACAGTGACCTTGAACATAGTATATCGCAACAATTGGTTTCCGGATGAGAACTTGATAGTGGTTCAACCTAGAGTCATGAAACTTCATAGGTGTGTTGGCCTTGGTGCGAGGAACTGTTGTCCTCGACATTGGATCGGTGATCCTGAGCGGCATTTTTTTCTATAAATTTGCATGAAAATGGTCTTAAAAGACCATTTTCATGTAAATTTATTGAAATAAAATATCTGGCAACTAACAGGTTCAGTCTGTGTTATTTATTTTTTTGAAGAAATATTAATTTCACAAACTTCTAAAAAATTGTTAGAATTTTAGCCAATTTCAGCAAATTTAGCTGCATGCTATTCTCATTTCTGTGTACTGAATTGAAGTTCATTTGTAGCAAATTATTTTAATGGTTGCTATGGTATTAGCACCTGTCATGTGTCACATTGGGCTAATTTTGTTTTCTTGTATTGAATGTGTCATGTTGATTCCATACCATCATGTCTTCAAATTATTGATGTGTACAGTAATCACATTTGTTGATGATATAATTATTGTTGGAAATAAATTAAATCATGATTAATACACAACTTGTTTTATTGTCAGTATTTAATGACCTTCATTACCTGATATGGCTCCGCATGGGAACCCCAGGAAGAGAAGCAGTGCTTGTTTGCTGTGCTGAACAAGCTCTGTTTTAGAGGTAAAATAGGACCCTGTTACCATGCCTGGAGTGGAAATCTCCTAAAATGGGCAACATGGGGATTTTTAATTGTTTTTAACCCTTTGAGCCCGAGTAGCCAGTTTTCCAGCCCAGAAGCAGGATACGTCATTATTTCCTTAAGTGGGCTGCCTGCTGAGTGAATTGTGGGGTACATCAATTAATATTTTCAACGTGCAGCCCCACCTACATTATTGTTGGGTGCCTGTACACTCTTCCAATTGCTGTCATTGAACTGACATGGAAGATATCAACAGGGTTCAAAGATTTAAAAACCAATAAATTGAGAGTAAACGCTTGACTGGACTGGTTACGTGAGAGGTTATTCTTGAGAGGTGAGGGGCGTTGTACAAACGCGAATGCGCACAAGTGTTTTACAATATAGTCTCTTGCCTCGAATGATTTATTTCACGTAACCAGTCCAGTCAAGCGATTACTCTATTTATTACTTTTCATTATTAACGATAATTTTATTAGCTTAACTTGACAGAGTCAAGATCAGCTATTGCCATCACGCATGCGGAAGTCTGTGAGTCTGTTCACATTTTCCTTTAGCACGGGCTACACCCCGCAGTTCTTGTCTGATCATCACGAAATTTCATATGCAGGTTTGGGGTCATGTCTAGATGAGAACGTCCCCTTTTGGTCACGATCGGGCAACCGGTATGGCAGCCTGAACCCAAAAACCATCAGCACAGTCTACAGGTCGTATTTTTGAAGGGATTTCATTGTAACTTGGTAGGATGCCTCTGGGTAATGCCTAGATGAAAACGTCCCCTTTTGGGCATCATCCGTCAACCGTGATGGCTGCTCAAGCCCGAAACGCAAAAACTTTTAGCACAGTCTGCAGGTCATGTTTAATTGTAACTTGGTAGGATGACTCTTTATAATGTCTAGATGAGAATTTCCCCATTTGGGCATGATCTGTCAACCGTGACGACTGCCCGAGCCCAAAACCCGGAAACCTTTAGCACTGTCTACAGGTCTTATTCATTGAGGAATTCCATTGTAACTTGGTGGGTTGACTTCATATATTGTCTGGATGAGAAGGTCCCCTTTTGGACGTGATTGGGCAACTGTGGCGGCTACAGGGGCCCGAAGCCCGAAAACCTTTAGCACAGTCTACAGGTCATATTTATGAAGGGATTTCATTGTAACTTTGTAGGATGACTCCAAATAATGTCTAGATGAGAACGTCCCATTTTGATCGCGATCATTCAGTCTTGATGGGTGCCCGAGCCCAAAAACCTTTAGCATAGGCAAAAGGTCATATTTATGGAAGTATTTCATTGTAACCTGTTAGGTTGACTCCATATAATGCCTAGATGATGACATCCCCTTTTGGTCGCTATTTGTCATCTGTGATAGCTAGAGGTGCCCGAAGCCCAAAAACCTTGAGCACAGTCTACAGGTCATATTTATGAAGGAACTTCATTGTAACTTCGTAGGATCACTCCAGATGATGCCCAGATGAGATTGTCCCCTTTGGTTGCGATCATTCAACCAGGAGGGCTCCCAGAGCCCGAAGCCCGAAAACCTTTAGCACAGTCTACAGGTCATATTTATGAAGGGATTTCATTGTAACTTGGTAGGTTGATTTCATATAATGTCTAGATGAGAACGTCCTCTTTTGGACACGATTGGGCAACTGTGCCGGCTACAGGGGCCCGAAGCCCGAAAACCCTTAGAACATTCTACAGGTCATAATTATGAAGGGATTTCATTGTAGCTTCGTAGGATGACTCCAAATAATCTCTTGATGAGAACGTCCCTTTTGGTCGTGATCATTCAGCCTTTGTGGCTGCTCGAGCCCAAAGACCTTTAGCATAGTCTATAGGTCATATTTATGGAAGGATTTCATTGTAACCTGTTAGGTTGACTCCATAGAATGCCTAGATGATGACATCCCCTTTTGGTCGTGATTGGCCAACTGTGATGGCTACAGGTGCCCGAAGCGCGAAAATCTTGAGCACCATCCACACGTCATATTTTTGAAGGGATTTTATTGTCACTTTGTAGGATCACTCCAGATGATGCCCAGATGAGAATGTCCCCTTTTGGTTGCGATCATGCAACCATTATGGCTGCCCGAAGCCGGAATACCTTTAGCACAGATAACAGGTCATATTTATGAAAGGATTTCATTGTAACTTGGTAGGTTGACTTCATATAATGTCTAGATGAGAACGTCCCCTTTTGGACACGATTGGGCAACTGTAACGGCTACAGGGGCCCGAAGCCCGAAAACCTTTAGAACAGTCTACTGGTCATAATTATGAATATGAAAGGATTTCATTGTAGCTAGGTAGGATGACTCCAAATAATGTCTAGATGAGATCATCCCCTTTTGGTCGCGATCATTCAGCCTTGATGGCTGCCCGAGCCAAGACCCCAAAACTTTAGGTTAGTCTATAGGTCATATTTATGGACGGATTTCATTGTAACCTGTTAGTTTGACTCCATATAATGCCTAGATGATGACATCCCGTTTTTGTCGTGATCGGTCAACTGTGACGGCTTCAGGGGCCCGAAGCCCAAAAACCTTGAGCACAGTCTATAGGTCATATTTATGAAGGAATTTCATTGTAACTTCGTAGGATCACTACAGATGATGCCCAGATGAGAATGTCCCCTTTTGGTTGCGATCATTCAACCATGATGGCTGCCCGAACCCAAAGCCCAAAAACTTTTAGCACAGTCTACAGGTCATATTTATGAAGGGATTTCATTGTAACTTGGTAGGTTGACTTCATATAATGTCTAGATGAGAACGTCCCCTTTTGGACACGATTGGGCAACTGTGACTGCTACAGGGGCCCAAAGCCAAAAAACCTTTAGAACATTCTACATGTCATAATTATGAAGGGATTCCATTGTAGCTTGGTAGGATGACTCCAAATAATGTCTAGATGAGAATGACCCCTTTTGGTCGTGATCATTCAGCCTTTATGGCTGCCCGAGCCCAAAGGCCTTTAGCATAGTCTATAAGTCATATTTATGGAAGGATTTCATTGTAACCTGTTAGGTTGACTCCATAGAATGCCTAGATGACGACATCCCCTTTTGGTCGTTATTTGCCAAATGTGATGGCTACAGGTGCCCGAAGCCCGAAAATCTTGAGCACCGTCTACAGGTCATATTTATGAAGGGATTTCATTGTCACTTTGTAGGATCACTCCAGATGAGAATGTCCCCTTTTGGTTGCAATCATTCAACCATTATGGCTGCCCGAGCCCGAAGCCGGAATACCTTTAGCACAGTCTACAGGTCATATTTATGAAAGGATTTCATTGTAACTTGGTAGGCTGACTTCATATAAAGTCTAGATGAGAACGCCCCCCTTTGGACACGATTGGGCAACTGTGACGGCTACAGGGGCCCGAAGCCCGAAAACCTTTAGAACAGTCTACTGGTCATAAAGATGAAGGGATTTCATTGAAGCTTGGTAGGATGACTCCAAATAATGTCTAGATGAGAACATCCCCTTTTGATCACGATCATTCAGCCTTGATGGCTGCCCGAGCCCAAGACCCCAAAACCTTTAGGCAAGTCTATAGGTCATATTTATGGAAGGATTTCATTGTAACCTGTTAGTTTGACTCCATATAATGCCTAGATGATGACATCCCCTTTTTGTCGTGATTGGTCAACTGTGACGGCTTCAGGGGCCCGAAGCCCAAAAACCTTGAGCACAGTCTATAGGTCATATTTATGAAGGAATTTCATTGTAATTTCGTAGGATCACTCCAGATGATGCCCAGATGAGAATGTCTCCTTTTGGTTGCGATCATTCAACCATGATGGCTGCCCGAGCCCAAAGCCCAAAAACCTTTAGCACAGTCTACAGGTCATATTTATGAAGGGATTGTTTGTAACTTGGTAGGCTGACTTCATATAATTTCTAGATGAGAACGTCCCCTTTGGACGCAATTGGGAAACTGACGACTACAGGGGCCTGAAGCCCGAAAACCTTTAGCACAGTCTGCAGACCATATTTATGAAGGGATTTCAATGTAACTTGATGGGATGACTCGTTTTGGAATAATTTCACTGTAACTTGGTAACTTTCGTTAATATACGTTAATTGTGAGGGCCGCATACATTAACCGTGAGGTCATTTTAATCCACCCCTCAGGTCTTTGGTACAGTATACACCTCATATTATTTTTATCAAAAACATAGCATACAGGGACCAAAAATGAACATATGCCCAGTTATCACAATTCTTGTCTTATTTCATAATCCTTTCATAAACATTGAACATTATCCTTTTCATCAAATACAACACACAAGTTAAGCTACAGTGTCATTGACACTTTCATTGTTTAACCCTTTACCTAACGTAACGGCCAGCGCTATTCTCAAAGATCGCCAATTGATTTTAATTATTTTTTCATTTTTTGTCTCTAAAACATAGGTTATGACCCCCCTCATTGGAACGAGCTCTTAGAGCTCGTTCCAATGAGGGTTCATAACCTGTGTTTTTGAGACAAAAAATGAAAATAATAGTTATTCAAGAATTATTTTTGCAAGTGTCATCTGCTTTTCATATTAGGTAAAGTGTTAAAAAACAATGAAGTCCCCATTACATCCACGGCAAAGCGTCTTCGTTTGCCCACAGGGATACATGACACAATTGCTGATTGCATTATTTACTTGTGAAGTTATCATTTATTATCAAACCCGGAAATCCCAGTAAATCACACTTTGAAAAGTAATAAATCCTTTCTTACTCTCATTTTGAATTTTTCCTAAACTTTCAAGACTACAGTGTCTAAAAATACTTTGCTCTGCATTGATATGTTTAGTCAGAAAATTTATTATCTTGCCTCACCAACAGAAAGGGGCCGTTCTACTCTGCATTGATACATTTTGTCGGGAGCGCGGTGGCTCAGTAGGTAGAGGTGCAGGCTGCAAGCCGAGAGGTCCTCGGTTCGAATCCCACCTGCGGCAACCGCGTTGTGTCCTTGGGCAAGACACTTCATCTCCGTTGCCCGTGTGGGGACACGGTGGCGTTGTGTACTAAGGCGTACTGCACGTCGATGGTGCACTTGTCTTCAACCAATGCTAACCCTGCTTGTGTGGAGTTAGTATGTTGGGGAGCTGACAGTTGCTCGCCGTTGTTCGGTGGTTCTCTCCGGGTACTCCGGCTTCCTCCACCCGTAAAACTGTCACGGTCGTGATTAGCCATTGTGCATAAATATGTGACCTTAAACACCAATAAATAAATAATAAATAAATAATACATTTTGTCTGAAAATTTATTGTCTTTCCTCGCCAATGAAAAAGGACTGCTCTATTTTGCATTGATACCTTTTGTTGGGAAATGTATTATCTTGTCTCACCAACGAAAAAGGATTGCTCCACTCTGCATTGATACATTTTGTTGGGAAATGTATTATCTTGTCTCACCAACGAAAAAGGATTGCTCCACTCTGCATTGATACATTTAGTTGGGAAATGTATTATCTTGTCTCACCAACGAAAAAGGATTGCTCCACTCTGCATTGATACATTTAGTTGGGAAATGTATTATCTTGCCTCACCAACGAAAAAGGACTGCTCCACTCTGCATTGATACATTTTGTTGGGAAATATATTATCTTGCCTCACCAACGAAAAAGGACTGCTCCACTCTGCATTGATACATTTTGTTGGGAAATATATTATCTTGTCTCACCAACGAAAAAGGATTGCTCCACTCTGCATTGATACCTTTTGTCTGAAAATTTATTGTTTTTCCTCGCCAACGAAAAAGGACTGATCTATTTTGCATTGATACATTTTGTTGGGAAATGTATTATCTTGTCTCACCAACGAAAAAGGATTGCTCCACTCTGCATTGATACATTTTGTCTGAAAACTTTTTGTCTTTCCTCGCCAACGAAAAAGGACTGCTCTATTTTGCATTGTTACATTTTGTTGGAAAATGTGTTATCTTGCCTCGCCGACGAAAAAGGGCTGCTGCACTCTGCATTGATACATTTTGTCGGAAAAAGTTATCTTGCCACGCCAACGAAAAAGGACTGCTGTTGATTGATTAATTTTCTTTAGTTCACCCGATTGAAGATCTGCAAAGCTATAGTGATCCCTCTTTGTCCATCATCTGTCATCTGTTGTAAAGATGGTGTTTGAGTCTTCTCTCTTATCCAATTCCAATCAGATTTCATGTGACCGCGAGTGATAACTAGGGTGTGGTATTCCAATTGTTTGTTTTCAGGGGGGGGGGGGGGGGCTATATTTGTCATTGTAACTGGAGGGCCATTATTTTTGGCCCAGCAGAAGTTTAATGACTCAAAGTGTCTGGGCCGATTTGAATTACATTTTGACTTCTTGGGAACCATTGACGTTCTTTTTTCTGCAAAACTACAGAACAGGTAACTGCTACCTGGTATGGTGCATCCCAAGGAGGAGTATAATCAGATTAGTCACAGAAAAGATAGATTTTAATGGGGGGGGGGGGGGGGTGGTAGAGGTGTCCATTTTTTAACAGTGTGGGTAATAAGACAGAACACAAAGTGGATGGAGTGCTGGTGACTAAAATCGATGACCCAATGTGGAGGTTTCTCCTGCATTTATGAGATACCCCTTATAAAAAAGTACCATGGTAAACCATGGTAAATCCTAAAATACCCTGGTAATACCATGGTATTACCAGGGTATTTTGGGATTTACCATGGGTGGTTAAGGGGCACCAAGATATTAACACTGGGGTTAATGGAGAAAAGAAAGCACTGCCTCAAATACCCCCCCCCCCCCCGCACCCCATGTTATATACTGAGTCAAAAAAGAAAGTATAATAAACTCCGAGGAGCAATTTTTTTAGTATTATCGACTTTAATCCCAAACAAATTATTGTAAATTCATCTTTCGAGTCTAGATGTATGAATTTGCATAATTTCATGTTCTTACTGTTACCAGCGTCACGTCGCAATTCAGGCATGGGGTGAAATGAAAAGTTCACACATGCAGTCAATAGCGTGTATGCCCACCGTTTGCCTCTTGGATGTGAAGACATCGACGGTGCATGGACCTGAAAAGTCTCTGGATGTCACCCTGTGGTATTGCTTTCCACACCTGCCTTGGAACATTTCATAAATCGCCTAACGTCTGACGATCATGAAGTCGTGCACGATGGTCCATTTGATTCCAAAGATGCTCGATTGGCGACAAATGTGGCGAAAGTGGGTGCCAGGGAAGAAGTTCGATGCTCTGCTCCTCAAGAAAGTCACGACAGATACGCGCCACGTGACATCGGGCATTGTCTTGCTGGAATAACTACAATCCGACGTTAGAGTTGAAAAACGGGACAACAACAGCGTTAAGAATTTCGTCCCCATATCGCTGTCCATTCAGATTACCATCGATGAAGATCAACTGCATTCGATGGTGAAAGGAAATTCCTGCCCAAACCATTACACATCCAACGCCGAAACGGTCGCATTTCCGCACGCAAGCATCAGAAAACCGTTCTCCTCGTCGGCGACACACCCTTGCCCTACCATCAGCGCGCCGTAGACAAAATCGTGATTCATCACTAAAAAGAACTGTGTTCCAACGCTGCTGAGTCTAGCGAACATACTGACGTACCCATTCCATTCTGACGGTACGATGACGTTGGGTAAGGATTGGTCCGTGGTATGGGCGCCTACTTCGGATGCCGTGTTCAGAGGGTCTGTTGCGGACAGTTTGTGCACTAATTCTATTGTTCGTTCTACCACGAGTAATTGTTGCTGTCCTCGTCGCCGGAAGGAAGCGGTCCCGCAGGTGACACTTGTGCAGGTGTCGTAACTCTTGGTCGACCTGAATGCGGTCGGTCGGCAGTAGATCCAGTGGTTCTGTACCTTCGATGAGACGGTAAATAGTGGCCACAGTGACTCTGAACTCAGCAGTGTGCTCATCTGGAGGTATCCCAGCCTCATGCGTATCAATGGCAGACAACCTCTGATTTTCGGTTAACCTAGGCATAGCGTGTTTTATCAATAACCCTAGTCCAAACTTGGACCCACAGTCCGTAATATAATTTTTGGCGTTGGTACGGCGTGTAGGTCCAACGCTCTCGATACCTGTGCTGTACTATACGACCTGCAAACGATTTACTTGCAGGTCTATCTCGCCTCGTGGGAACAATATGGCATATCCAGAAGCTTTTTGTTATTATGTGACCAAAAGAAGGATAATTGTAAAAAACAAAAACCTCTATGTCGGAAGCGCTTGGTCACCGTATTGTTCAGAAACGAAAGATTCATATCATCGAAGTGGTTCGAGAAAATGAAGTTGGCAGCCATGTTTTGTATTTTTAAACATAATGACGTCATTCCTTCCTTAAGTGATTGGTTGCAATCAGGGAATCCCTGGTTGAAACCTAGGAAGGAGTGACGTTTAAAAATATAAAACATGGCTGCCAACTTCATTTTCTCGAACCACTTCGATGATATGAATCTTTCGTTTCTGAACAATACGGTGACCAAGCGCTTCCGACATAGAGGTTTTTGTTTTTTACAATTATCCTTCTTTTGGTCACATAATAACAAAAAGCTTCTGGATATGCCATATTGTTCCCACGAGGCGAGATAGACCTGCAAGTAAATCGTTTGCAGGTCGATATTTTATAGATGTTGGGCAGATTTTTATAAATAATTGTGTTCCTAATTAGCCTTAATCAACCCTTAATCAGAAACACTATGTAGTTGGTCTAAGGGGAATTGGTCTAGTGGGAAGACACCCAACTTCTAAGATAAATACTGTACAGCTGCCATGCACTGTTGGGTGGGCAACATTTCCCCGGATGCAATAATATTGGATTCAAAACATTAATTATAAGAATAATCATCAAAACATTAGTTAATGAAGCACAGAGTACAACCCGGTGCTTCATAAACTGACATTTTGCTGATGATGATTTTTATTACCTGGTAAATGCCTGCGTAGACATCACTGTCCACACTTGGATTACGACCAGTGTATGGCGACTGTATTGTGTTTAGGAGTGTTATGGGGGGGGGGGGGGGGGGGGGCAGTTTTAACACTATTGGTAATGGAAAAAATAATTTAAGATCTGCCAAACCACTCTTCCAGCTGCCTTCATCTAACATATAAATGCGAATGTCTGTCTCTCTCTATCTTTGTTCCGGATGAAATCCTCTGTTTCTCGATCGATCGATCTCAAATTCTCTACACGGGGGTAATTCGTCCCTGTGAGTAACATGGGATGGGTGCCGTGCCCCTGCAGGGTGACATTGACCTTGAAATTGATGACCTTGACCTTTTATTTCGAAAACAGCTGGGCCGATCGGGTTAAAAGTTCATATGTGTGAGTATATTGACCCATCGATCATTTTCACTTTATCGGGGTGTCCGTGCGGTGTGACCTTGACCTTCAAACTGGTGACCTTGATATATTCCTTCGTTTCTCGACCGATCTGATATAACCATCTTCTCCCGTGCAACGCCGGGTATTTACCCGCTAGTATCTGATATATGGCATTGTAAGGATGATTTCCAACATTGTGTAACCCTTGGGTTCGCCTACAGCCACAATTTGTCCCTTTCAGTTTGCTCTGAAAAAATCGCCCTAACTCTATTCTTCTTTGAAAACTCCTCTGGTAGGACATATGAATCCTGACAGTGTTCTAAGCAGGCAGCCAGCAATAATGTGCTAACACTGTAGTCATCTGCAGCTGTGTACATGTATATGTGTATGTGTAGAAGCACTGTTATATACGGGTATAATAAATCTGTACAGGAAGCCAACAATAATTTAGAAACACTGTTTAAGTGTACATGCATATAAAAAACACCTTACAACTCCTACATAAATCTGTACAGGCAGCCAACAATAATGTAGAAACACTGTTAGGTGTACATGTATATATGGGTATCATAAATCTGTACAGTCAGCCAAAAATAATGTAGAAACACTGGTAGGTGTACATGCATTTAAGCGTATCAAAAGTTTGTACAGGCATCCAACAATAATGCAGAATCACTGTTAGGTGTACATGTATATACGGGTATCATAAATCTGTACACACAGCCAACAACATAGAAACACTGTTAAGAGACATGTATATAGGAGTATCATATGTCGGTACAGGCAGCCACAATAATATAGAAACACTGTTAAGTATACATGTATATACAGGTATCATAAATCAGTACAGGCATCCAACATTAATGTAGAAACACTGGTGAGAGTACATGTTTATATGGGTATCATAAATCTGTACATCCAGCCAACAATAATGTAGAAACACTGTTAAGAGTACATGTATATGGGGGTATCATAAATCAGTACAGTCAGCCAACAATAATGTAGAAACACTGTTAAGAATACATGTATATATGGGTATTATGAATCTGTCCAGACAGCCAACAATAATGCTGAAAGACTGTTAGGTGTACATGTATATATGGATATCATAAATCAGTACAGGCAGCCACCAATAATGTAGACACACTGTTAAGAGTACATTTATATATGGGTGTAATAAATCAGTGCATGCAGCTACCAATAATGTAGAAACACTGTTAAGAGTACATGTATATATGGGTATCATAAATCTATACAGGCAGCCACCAATAATGTATAAACACTGTTAAGTTTACATGAATATACGGGTATCATAAATCAGGACAGGCAGCCAACAATAATGTAGAAACACTGTTAAGAGTACATGTATATACGGGTATCATAAATCTACAGACAGCCAACAATAATGCAGAAACACTGTTAGGTGTACATGTATATATGGGTATCATACATCTATACAGGCAGCCACCAATAATGTAGAAACACTGTTAGGTGTACATGTATATATGGGTATCATACATCTATACAGGCAGCCACCAATAATGTATAAACACTGTTAGGTGTACATGTATATATGAGTATCATACATCTATACAGGCAGCCACCAATAATGTAGAAACACTGTTGGGTGTACATGTATATATGAGTATCATACATCTATACACGCAGCCACCAATAATGTAGAGACACTGTTAGGTGTACATGTATATATGAGTATCATACATCTATACAGGCAGCCACCAATAATGTATAAACACTGTTAGGTGTACATGTATATATGAGTATCATACATCTATACAGGCAGTCACCACTAATGTAGAAACACTGTTAGGTGTACGTGTATATATGAGTATCATACATCTATACAGGCAGCCAACAATAATGTAGAAACACTATTAGGTGCACATGTATATATGGGTATCATAAATCAGTACAGGCAGCCACCAATAATGTAGAAACACTGTTAGGTGTACATGTTTATGTGGGTATCATAAATCTATACATGCAGCCAACAATAATGTAGAAACACTGTTAAGAATACATGTATATATGGGTATCATAAATCAGTACAGGCAGCCAACAATAATGTAGAAACACTGTTAGGTGTACGTGTATATATGGGTATCATAAATCTATACAGGCAGCCACCAATAATGTAGAAACACTGTTAGGTGTACATGTTTATGTGGGTATCATAAATCTGTACATGCAGCCAACAATAATGCAGAAACACTGTTAAGAGTACATGTATATATGGGTATCATAAATCTATACAGGGAGCCAACAATAATGTAGAAACACTGTTAGGTGTACATGTATATATGGGTATCATAAATCAGTAAAGGCAGCCAACAATAATGTAGAAACACTGTTAAGAGTACTTGTATATATGGGTATCATAAATATATACTGGCAGCCAACAATAATGTAGAAACACTGTTAGGTGTACATGTATATATGGGTATCATAAATCAGTACAGGCAGCCAACAATAATGTAGAAACACTGTTAGGTGTACATGTATATATGGGTATCATAAATCAGGACAGGCAGCCAACAATAATGTAGAAACACTGTTAAGAGTACATGTATATACGGGTATCATACATCTATACAGATAGCCACCAATAATGTAGAAACACTGTTAGGTGTACATGGATATATGGGTATCATACATCTATACAGGCAGCCAACAATAATGTTGAAACACTGTTAAGAGTACATGTATATACGGGTATCATACATCTATACAGATAGCCACCAATAATGTAGAAACACTGTTAGGTGTACATGGATATATGGGTATCATACATCTATACAGGCAGGCAACAATAATGTAGAAACACTGTTAAGAGTACATGTATATATACGGGTATCATAAATCTATACACACAGCCACCAATAATGTATAAACACTGTTAGGTGTACATGTATATATGGGTATCATAAATCTGTACATGCAGCCAACAATAATGTAGAAACACTGTTAGGTGTACATATATATATATGGGTATCTTAAATCTGTACATGCAGCCAACAATAATGTAGAAACACTGTTAAGAGTACATGTATATATGGGTATCATAAATCAGTACAGGCAGCCAACAATAATGTAGAAACACTGTTAGGTGTACATGTATATATGGGTATCATAAATCTATACAGGCAGGCAACAATAATGTAGAAACACTGTTAAGAGTACATGTATATACGGGTATCATAAATCTATACAGACAGGCACCAATAATGTATAAACACTGTTAGGTGTACATGTATATATGGGTATCATAAATCTATACAGGCAGCCACCAATAATGTAGAAACACTGTTAGGTGTACATGTATATATGAGTATCATACATCTATACAGGCAGCCACCAATAATGTAGAAACACTGTTGGGTGTACATGTATATATGAGTATCATACATCTATACAGGCAGCCACCAATAATGTAGAGACACTGTTAGGTGTACATGTATATATGAGTATCATACATCTATACAGGCAGCCACCAATAATGTATAAACACTGTTAGGTGTACATGTATATATGAGTATCATACATCTATACAGGCAGTCACCACTAATGTAGAAACACTGTTAGGTGTACGTGTATATATGAGTATCATACATCTATACAGGCAGCCACCAATAATGTAGAAACACTATTAGGTGCACATGTATATATGGGTATCATAAATCAGTACAGGCAGCCACCAATAATGTAGAAACACTGTTAGGTGTACATGTTTATGTGGGTATCATAAATCTATACATGCAGCCAACAATAATGTAGAAACACTGTTAAGAATACATGTATATATGGGTATCATAAATCAGTACAGGCAGCCAACAATAATGTAGAAACACTGTTAGGTGTACGTGTATATATGGGTATCATAAATCTATACAGGCAGCCACCAATAATGTAGAAACACTGTTAGGTGTACATGTTTATGTGGGTATCATAAATCTGTACATGCAGCCAACAATAATGCAGAAACACTGTTAAGAGTACATGTATATATGGGTATCATAAATCTATACAGGGAGCCAACAATAATGTAGAAACACTGTTAGGTGTACATGTATATATGGGTATCATAAATCAGTAAAGGCAGCCAACAATAATGTAGAAACACTGTTAAGAGTACTTGTATATATGGGTATCATAAATATATACAGGCAGCCAACAATAATGTAGAAACACTGTTAGGTGTACATGTATATATGGGTATCATAAATCAGTACAGGCAGCCAACAATAATGTAGAAACACTGTTAGGTGTACATGTATATATGGGTATCATAAATCAGGACAGGCAGCCAACAATAATGTAGAAACACTGTTAAGAGTACATGTATATACGGGTATCATACATCTATACAGATAGCCACCAATAATGTAGAAACACTGTTAGGTGTACATGGATATATGGGTATCATACATCTATGCAGGCAGCCAACAATAATGTAGAAACACTGTTAAGAGTACATGTATATACGGGTATCATACATCTATACAGATAGCCACCAATAATGTAGAAACACTGTTAGGTGTACATGGATATATGGGTATCATACATCTATACAGGCAGGCAACAATAATAATGTAGAAACACTGTTAAGAGTACATGTATATATACGGGTATCATAAATCTATACACACAGCCACCAATAATGTATAAACACTGTTAGGTGTACATGTATATATGGGTATCATAAATCTGTACATGCAGCCAACAATAATGTAGAAACACTGTTAGGTGTACATATATATATATGGGTATCTTAAATCTGTACATGCAGCCAACAATAATGTAGAAACACTGTTAAGAGTACATGTATATATGGGTATCATAAATCAGTACAGGCAGCCAACAATAATGTAGAAACACTGTTAGGTGTACATGTATATATGGGTATCATAAATCTATACAGGCAGGCAACAATAATGTAGAAACACTGTTAAGAGTACATGTATATACGGGTATCATAAATCTATACAGACAGGCACCAATAATGTATAAACACTGTTAGGTGTACATGTATATATGGGTATCATAAATCTATACAGGCAGCCACCAATAATGTAGAAACACTGTTAGGTTTACATGTATATATGGGTATCATACATCTATACAGGCAGCCACCAATAATGTAGAAACACAATTAGGTGTACATGTATATATGGGTATCATAAATCAGTACAGGCAGCCAACAATAATGCAGAAACACTGTTAGGTGTACATGTATATATGGGTATCATAAATCTATACAGGCAGCCACCAATAATGTAGAAACACTGTTAAGAGTACATGTATATACGGGTATCATAAATCAGTACAGGCAGCCAACAATAATGTCGAAACACTGTTATGTGTACGTGTATATATGGGTATCATAAATCAGTACAGGCAGCCAACAATAATGCAGAAACACTGTTAAGAGTACATGTATATACGGGTATCATAAATCTATACAGGCAGCCAACAATAATGTAGAAACACTGTTAAGAGTGCTTGTATATACGGGTATCATACATCTATACAGATAGCCACCAATAATGTAGAAACACTGTTAGGTGTACATGTATATATGGGTATCATACATCTATACAGGCAACCAACAATAATGCAGAAACACTGTTAGGTGTACATGTATATATGGGAATCATAAATCAGTACAGGCAACCAACAATAATGTAGAAACACTGTTAGGTGTACATGTATATATGGGTATCATAAATCTACACAGGCAGCCAACAATAATGCAGAAACACTGTTAGGTGTACATGTATATATGGGTATCATACATCTATACAGGCAGCCAACAATAATGTTGAAACACTGTTAGGTGTACATGTATATACGGGTATCATAAATCAGTACATGCAGCCAACAATAATGTCGAAACACTGTTAGGTGTACATGTATATATGGGTATCATAAATCTATACAGGCATCCACCAATAATGTAGAAACACTGTTAAGAGTACATGTATATACGGGTATCATAAATCAGTACAGGCAGCCAACAATAATGTCGAAACACTGTTATGTGTACATGTATATATGGGTATCATAAATCAGTACAGGCAGCCAACAATAATGCAGAAACACTGTTAAGAGTACATGTATATACGGGTATCATAAATCTATACAGGCAGCCAACAATAATATAGAAACACTGTTAAGAGTGCTTGTATATACAGTTTCCTAAATTTATACAGACAGCCACCAATAATGTAGAAACACTGTTAGGTGTACATGTATATATGAGTATCATAAATCTATACAGGCAGACACCGATAATGTTGAAACACTGGAAGGTGTACATGTATATATGAGTATCATACATCTATACAGGCAGCCACCAATAATGTATAAACACTGTTAGGTGTACATGTATATACGGGTATCATAAATCTATTCAGGCAGCCACCAATAATGTAGAAACACTGTTAAGAGTACATGTATATACGGGTATCATAAATCAGTACAGGCAGCCAACAATAATGTCGAAACACTGTTATCTGTACATGTGTATAGGGGTATCATAAATCAGTACAGGCAGCCAACAATAATGCAGAAACACTGTTAAGAGTACATGTATATACGGGTATCATAAATCTATACAGGCAGCCAACAATAATGTAGAAACACTGTTAGGTGTACATGTATATAGGGGTATCATAAATCCGTACATGCAGCCAACAATAATGTAGAAACACCGTTAGGTGTACATGTATATATGGGTATCATAAATCAGTACAGGCAGCCAACAATAATGTAGAAGCACTGTTAGATGTACATGTATATATGGGCATCATAAATCTATATAGGCAGCCAACAATAATGTAGAAACACTGTTAGGCGTACATGTATATACGGATATCATAAATCAGGACAGGCAGCCAACAATAATGTAGAAACACTGTTAAGAGTGCTTGTATATACAGTTTCCTAAATTTATACAGACAGCCATCAATAATGTGGAAACACTGTTAGGTGTACATGTATATATGGGTATCATAAATCTATAGAGGCAGACAGCGATAATGTAGAAACACTGGTAGGTGTACATGCATTTACGGTAGTAAGTATCATAAATCTGTGCATGCAGCCAACAATAAAGTAGAAACACAGTTGGGTGTACATGTGAATACGGGTGTCATAAATCAATGGACAGATCGTCCCCTTACTTCTCGAGATGTTTACTCGTGACTCGTGTGTGTCCCATGGCCAATACGTAAAGGTCAGGGTTACAGCCCGTTCGTCTATTCTAACTTTGTCCAGCCCATACAATATGATTCAATTAATAGATCCTGTTCATACTTCTCACAACATTTCCTTGCGACTCAGGAGCTGTCATGACCTCAGCCGAAGATCATAACTCCAAGATCAAGGTCACAGACTTTTCATACGTTCTCGTATTGTCTGGTCCATCCAAATGATTCAGTGGATAGATCTTCCCCAAACTTCACACAATTCTGGCTCATGGCTCACTGGTGTGTCATAACCTTGAACCATGTCCGTAACTTTGATGTCAAGATCACAGACCCTTCGTTTGTTTAGTCCATAAAATGATTAAATTGAAAGATGTTGTTAATACTTCATACAATGCTTGCTCTTGACTAAATGGCGTGTCGTGACCCTGTTCCTATCATGACAGATTCCAAAACAAGAATTATTTGACGGCTTCTACACAACCAATTTTCGCTTACATTTCGACAACCACACTTGTTTGATGGACTTTCTCTCCAAAGATTTCTTACCAGGATAGAAGTGAATGTAATGCCGCAGTAGAATTAGGAGCTACGGGACAATTGAGAAAGCAAACAATTTAGTTAGAAAATACTGTTTATGTTTTTAAATTGAAGGTTCCTCTGACCTTTCCGAGTATCGCGGCACAGTAGTCTGACACTCTTAGGGTGGTAACGTATTACACAATATGTGGTTGAGAAATACCGCAGTTCTACCTAGCTGATAGTAGATCAAACGTCTTATAGACCATCAGTACCGAAATTCAGTGCTGTACAATCGAATGCACCTGTATAATTCTCCAAACACAAAGTAGATGCAGTACATGAAATGAACATGGACAATAAAGCACGGTTTGGAACTATAATTTGTGCCTCCTTGCGTAGAAGATGAGAATTGACAGAACACGGAGACCCGCCGCCACACACACATGTATATACATAATACGTGTTCTCTTGTCTGTCCCTTAGACCCATTGAAATCGGCTGATATCCCAAAACGACAGCGTGATGGCCTCCTTCAAACAAAAAGACGGCGAAAACACGTATTACCTGAACAAAACATGCTTCACATGCGCACCAACAACTCGCTTCACCATGACAATGACGCCACGACATGGCCGTTCATGCACCTTACCACGACAACACGCGCGGTACCCAGCATGCCCGGAATTCTGGATACAGCTGCTGACTGGATAAAACAGACGACTGATCATAGAACAGAAGTTTCATGACTGGCGACAAAGCCTCAGAGTAGCATCAGGATCAGTTATAGTAGTAAATGAGGGACGGATCGTGACTGGTTACCACGAGCTTTGCCGGTGCAAGCAGTGTTAAATTCGCATTGCAACCGGAGCTCCATCCAGCTTGACCCGGCAAGTTTTATATGTACTGAATATATAGTATGCTGAGGTATGTACAGTGATATATGTACACAAATGGCTCTTGGTAAATAAAATGGGTATGTGGTGTAAAAATGATGGGGCAAGCGAGTTTTCTCTTGAAACTTTTCCCCGCGAATAGGCTGACGTTACTAATGACACAGTGACGTCATGATGCACACGCGACGTCATAGATATGTTAACCGCTGCTGTTGACCACTACACAATCCGATGTCACTTTGTTCGGGTCATGGTGTATCGGGCTTCTTGCACCGGTCTGATAGGGTAGTATAGTATGGGACGTATATACCCCAGTAGGTCTTCTGTTAGCCCTTGGTAGTTATAAACTACCAAATACTTTGTATTATCCATTGACTTGTATAGGTTGTATGTAATGCTAGGCTAAGCAATATTGTAGGGTGGAGATGGAAGTAATACCGGTTGTCTAGTGTGGTAGTATGGGATGTACGACATTTACCCTGCTGGTTTAATATTAACTTCTAGTACTATTGATTCACTAAAGGCGTTATACTGTCCTACAGTTGTATAGGTAGTATGTAATGCTAGGTCAGGTGGTATTGTGGGAGTGGGATGGGGGTAATTCATGGTAGTCTAGTGTGGTAGTATAGGGTGAACGACCTGTACCCCAGTTGGTCTACTATTAGCACTTGGCAATACTAACCTACCGAATGTTTTGTGTCCTCCAATGACTGATATAGGTAGTGCGTAATACAATACCAGGCGGTATTGTGGGGTAATATATACTTGTCTAGTGTGGTAGTATAGGATGCACGGTCTGTACTCATACAAGTTCAATGTTATCCCTTAGTACTGTTGATTCACTCAAGGCATAATATTTTCATATTGTGTGCGCGTGTGTGTGTATGGGGGGGGGGGGGGGGGGGGGTACATGGTTGTCTAGTGTGGCAGCATAGGATATAAGGTCTGCTGTTAGTTCTTGGCATTACTCGCCCATCGAATGCATTTTTCCATTTGGGGTTGTTATAGGTAATGCGTAATGATAGGTCATACAGTAATGTGAGGTATTACTTAGTAGTTCAAAACGGTATGGGCACCATATACCCATGTAGGCCTACTGTCAACCCTTATTACTACTAACCCACCTAACGCGTTATACTGTCCTGCACTTGATATGGGTAGTACGTAATGCTAAGTCATGTAGCGTTATGTTAGTTTGTCTGGTACAGCAGCATAGGATGAAATGTATGTACCCATAGGTCTACGGTTAACCCTTAGTACCACTATCCATGTGAGGCATTGTGTTGATCCACAGTTGGTATGGGTGATGCGTTATGCTAGGTCATACAGTGTCGGGTTGCATGGTTGTCTAGTACGGTAATGAAGGGCGTACTGTATGTACCCTGTGTTCTACAAGTCTTTCGGTGTGTTGGGATATGTTTTGTTGTCGAGTATGCTAGTATACGATGCGCCGTATTTACCCAATGTGGTCTAATGTTATCCCTTAGAAATACAAAACCACCTGATGGTTTGTACTATTCCATGGGTAGTTTTGAATGGTAGGTCATATGGATGTGTGGTGTATGGTTTTGGTTGGTTTCTAGTATCTTAGTAGAATATGGATAGTTTTATGAACATTCCAAAACATATCCATGAAAGGGGGGGGGGGCGAGGTCGTGGCCTGAGATAGCTAACAAACCAGGAGTAGTGCTACAAGACAATAGTAATCGTACAAGACTGTAAGGGAGATAGGAGACTATAGTATTGGTTGATTACAATAGAATTTAATCATAGGACAGATCATGGATAAGTCAGCAGTAGTGTTCTTAGATCTATGAACGTGTGGGATGGTCTAGAAACCAGCTGTCGACCAGGTGTTAGGAGCTGGGGAGGAGCTTGGAATCCCACTTATAGAATCCCTTTTATGGAATCCCACAAAGAAATTCCCTTTTTGGGAAACGTCTGTTTCTATACAGTCTCTTTTCTGAGATAAGGATAAGGGTCGTAAGTGGAGCCACTCGTTCGAGCAATTGCTCAATAGCTTATTTGCTCGATAAGATTCAAGTCGCTCGAGTAAGTAGACTGAATTCGACTGCTAGCAGTAGTCCAAGTCAAGTATGATAGTGGTATGAACTGGAACTGTTGCAGTGATGGTGTAGTGATAGGTACTTTGAGCCGTGTAATAGTAATGGTACAGACCAGTACTAATGACAGTAAAGAGTTAATCATGCGCTGACTATGAGTAAGTTAGCAAAAATGGTCTTAGACTTATGAAGCCCAATGGGAGGTGGGGGGGGGGGGGGGCTGTCTAGATGCCAGAACCTGAACAGGTGCTAGTAGCTATAACTATCTTCAAATAGATATCATTCGATAAGTTTCCTCGAACAGGTATCCTCTAATAGTATATCAACCCCACCCCTAATAGTACATCACCATGTCATAGCTATCCTCCAATACCCAGTTAAGCATAAGAGTCGTATGTGTAGTCACTCGTTTGCTCGATATGATTTAACCCTTTGAACCCCTGTGGTATCTTCCATATCAGTTCAATGACAGCAACGGGAAGAGTCCATATTCTTTATTTAGGGGTAGATCAATTAATATTTTCAACACGCAGCCTTGGGGCTGCATGTTGAAAATATCAATTGGTCTACACCACACCTTCACTCAAAAGTCAACCTACTTAATGAAATTATGAAGTATCATGTTACTGGGCTGGAAAAGCGCCCTCTGGGGTTCAAAGGGTTAAGTCACCATCATATGTCCTATGGCCGAATTCTACACCTCTTAAACGACATCATTATCATGATTCAACAAATACGCAGCTGGACACATCACATGTGATTTCAGATGGGAAAAATCTGAGGAGCATACAAGTAAACTCAAGTCATTCCCACTTTATGGAATGCCGATCACTGCCGTCTAATACTACGCTCTCCCTAGGCCTACTCGTCCCTCCCACACCCACCACCACTTCGCGTACCAAATACAACCACCTCAACACACACACCATTATTATTTAAACAACACCTATTCTGTCTTGCATATATATTCGCCTATCCAGCCCTCTTTTCTGAAAAGCCTGTCACCAGTGGACATTCACTACTCCCAATAGTTAACTAACGCATGCGCATTGGGTTATCATAAATTTGGTTCTATCTTAATATGCCTCCCTGTCACTTTTGTCTTTCTTTTATTCCGTCTTCTCGTCACATGAATTCAACGGTAGTCAACGTTCAAACTCCACAAACAAACAGCTCTTGACAATGACAGTTGACAAAGGCAGTACTGCACAGAGGATTAAGGTGCATGGCAATACCACTAATGGCCAGGACCGCATTGTAGCAGAAATGGTCAAGGTACTGGGAGAGGGTAATGGTGGGAGATGGGTGTAACGATTCCTCTAGAAGGTGAGATAGGAAGTATGGAAAACCTATCCGATTAGCGTGCAGTGAAATTGAGGTGGGGGAAGAATGAAATGAGCCAGCACTTTCACCCTTTGAACTCTAGTGGTATCTTCCGTGCCAGTTCAATGGCAGCAATTAGAAGAGTCCATATTCATTATTTGCTGTAGACCAATCAATATTTTCAACGTGCAGCCTCGGGGCTGCACGTTGAAAATATTGATTGATCTACCCCACACATCTACTGAACAGCCATCCTATATAATGACGTTATGACGTATCATGTTCATGGCAGACACGGGGCAGCACGTTGAAAATATTGATTGGTCTACCCCACACATTTACTGAACAGCCATCCTATTTAACATTTGAAGTTATGGCGTATCATGTTCTTGGCAGACCCGGGGCTGCACGTTGAATATATTGATTCGTCTACGCCACACATTTACTGAACAGCCATCCCATATAATGACGTCATGACGTATCATGCCCCTGGCAGTCCCGGGGCTGCACGTTGAAATTATTGATTGGTCTACCCGACACATTTACTGAACAGCCATCCTTGATAATGACGTTATGGCGTATTATGCTTTAGGCCGGAAAAACGGTCGCTAGGGTTCAAAGGGTTGAAGAATGACAAAGCAGCAGGTATAGACGAAATTTTAAATGATGAGAGGATCCATTATCTGAGCATCTTACAGCAGTATTCAACTGGTTGATAGCTAGAAGCCACCATCAGGGCTTTCAGACAAATGAGGGTACCAGATTAAAAGCCCACATTTTCCTGGCTCGTATTTCATATTCAGTCAAACGCAAATCATATTTTGTTTATATAAACTTGTTTTAGTACAAATTTTTGGAGAGTGTCTTTGGACACTCTCCAATAAATTGTAATAAACATTTTGAATTACAATGTAAGACCACAAAAACTAATCTAGCCCTCAGCCAGTTAACAAGTAGTCCCCAGTGGGTGGAGGGAAAACAGAGTAACCTTTATCCATAAAAGGTGAGACAAGGAAGTTTTAGATAATTATAGAGAGTTATCCGTTAGAAGTAATATAGAGGGAAGTTATTCTTCAAAGTTCTCTATGGAAGACTTGCGGAAGTTCTGGAACAGAGGGGATTCTAGTGGGAAATCCCAAATCGGTCCCGTAAAGGAAGGAGGTCACTGACAACTTATTTAGTCTTTCACAAAAGATAAAACCAACAAAAGTGGAGGCGGCGGAAGCTCGATAAAAGTGGAGGGGCACAAATTTACAATGCTACTATATATAGATATTATCAAGCAGTTCGCCTCCGAATGTTGGGAGGAGAGGAGAAGCGTGGGAATAGGGAGGCAGTTGGGAGTACAGGGGAAACCATGGCCTTCTCGTCCGAGAACCGCGACAAATCAGCGGCTGGCCAAAGTGTTATTATATTATTACTATGGTTCGACCCAATGTGAGAAAGATTACAGTCGTATATCTGTAAACGTACCATGACTTGCTATAGTCTCTCGTTTTGGTGGTTATACCGCTGTGTGATCACTGTCCTGTCCGTTTCTTCTACTTCAATCATCTTCCAGCTCGAAGGCTGGCCTTCAGGTTGGCAGATGGTTGAAGTAGAAGAAACGGACCGATGTGACCGAAAGTGGGATTCTTTGGCTAAATATTGTGTGGATTTTCAAATAGTATAACAGGAATGCCTGTATATTGACACGTTTGCATGCACCCATTTGAACTCATTGTGTAACTGCTAAGCATATCTGTGGAAACAAATGGAGGGGCACGTGCCTCTTGAATACAGTGGTGGCGCCAGGGGGGGGGGGGGGGGGGGTCGGGGGGCTGTTACCCCCCCCCCCCCCCCCATCTGGGAGGTCCAGCCCCCCCGTCGGAGGTTTTTAGTCAGTCCGCCGGAGAGTCTCGTAAACCCGACTTCACGGGAAATTTCCGACAATCGAATGTAGATATCTCGTCTTGCGTCTTGTGGCGATCAAGAACGAGGTATATGGTTCAAGTGATTCTCACGAAATTCCTTAATGTTCGTCAAACTGGCTTTATAGATGAAATATTTCCCGACCTTATTATAATATGTTTACTTTAACCCTTTACCTAAGGTAATGGCCAAAACCGGCCAGCGCTATTCTCAAAAATCGCCAATTAATTTTCATTATTTTTTTCATTTTTTGTCTCAAAAACATAGGTTATGACCCTCGTTGGAACGAGCTCGTTCCAACGAGGGGTCATAACCTATGTTTGTGAGATAAAAAATGAAAAAAATTAGTTATTCAAGAATTATTTTTGTAAGTGTCGTCTGCTTTTCAGGTTAGATAAAGGGTTAAATAATCAACAAACATACTCAATTTGCTTCTATTTTGGTTCTCCAATTTACCAATTTTCACTCATTTTCCTTCGTTTGGTAGGTCAAATGTTATAGCCCCCCCCCCCCCACCCCCCTGTCGGGGAAGTCAGCCCCCCTGTCGAGAAATCCCTGGCGTCACCCCTGCTTGAATATGACCCTGGCTCCGTCGCCTCTGAACACAAGTCAACAAGCACAAACTGCTTATAACCTTCCAAGATGTGGAAAAGCCTACGGCAGAGTATAAAACGAAGGGACGTGCAGACATAGGCTTTAAACAGGGGAGTATCATGTCCCCGATTCTGTTTGCATTGTACATAAAAAACTGGGAGCAAAATTGATTCCCAGCTCAGGCATGGGCAAAGTTGGAGAGACAAAACACCCAGCATTATTCTATGCAGCTGAAAGGTTTTTTTTAGCCGAGAGCGAAGAGGAACTGGGAAAACTATTGTGGTAAAGTACGTGGATAATTGGCGACTTTAACTGAACGAAAACGAGAGTACGTTTTCTATAGGCGTGGGGAAAAGTAAGGATATAACATTGTGGGAAACAGGAAAAACTGAATACTTTGGGGCGAACTTATGTCACGGGTAGAGTCATATACAGAAACCACACAAACAAAGTTAATACAAAAGGGAAATGAATACTCAACCGGTTAAAACTTCTAAAATCTTTAACAAAGGTGTTCGTTGGAAAAACTATTTGGGAGACGGTGGGGTTAGTTACCAAGTCATAATATGGAACGGATGTTATCCCCTTGAACGAAACAGCACATCCAGCGTGTGCCCGTGTGCTGAATGTGACATATGTACACTGTTACTAGCACGCAGGCACATCTGGGAAAACCAGGAATGATAATATAGCTTGTAGATACATAGATAGAAGCAGAGCCAGTGGCGTTACCGGGGGACGGGGGGGGGGGGGGGGGGGGGCTTTGGGGCATATCCACCCAAATTTCAGTCTGGCCCACCCCCCTCCCCCGGTGATGTGCCTAATTATTGATGCTTTTCACAACTTACAATTTATGGACAAAACAGAGTCAAGGAAATTGCGTTTTTTGGTCTCGATTTACAATTTTTTCCGGGGCAGACCCTCTCCCCCAGCAATACGGGATGCCCCTCTTGTGCTCACCCCCTCTCGCCGCTACGTGGTTGATGCTGGGCATTCCTTTTCTGTATGCCCCCCAGTAGTTCAGCGATCTGAACGTAGCGGGTACCTAGGAGGGTAGCCGCTACGTTCAGATCGATGAATTAGACCCCCCCCCCCCCCCCCCAGATATTACCCTTGCCCCCTGACTTTGACATCCCGGCTCTGCGCACGAGCAGAGCAGAAGATTCAGGACGAGTTCGAACTAGATAAATAGGAAGTATTCTGGGCAATTAGATTGACTCTTATACAAAGAAACGCGACTATTGTTGGAAAAAGAGGGATTCTGGAGACGCCGTCCAAAATAAAGGTTTTTTGGTGATTTGGAGGGGGGGGGGATTGTCGGGTCCATTTGATTAATTATACGAAGTAAATGATGATTCTGGATAATTAGATTGACTCCTATTCAATAGATCGCATCCTCGGGACACAGCTCTGTCCTGTTGTTAGCCGTTTGGGTAACATAGCAACCACGTGCTACAATAGAAACGCGAGTCACCCTAACAACACGCGTTGCGCATGCACACTAAGACAACAGATTACTATGGAGATGACGTCACAACATGACCGCTCACGCGGGCTACCATGACAACCAAACATGTCGTGGCTAGATCACGTGACTGAGACGTCATATATGAGATCCCCCAAGGGGACGATCCATCGCTAACCTTCTACTGGGAGTGAAGCAGTTGGCAGTTTTGTCAGGGAAAGGATTCTCGAGGATTGCAATAGAAACTGGGAAGTAAGTGGGAATTAGAGCCAAGAGTTCTTTGGGCAGGTTACACATAAAAGATGCGCCTGCCTCGACTGGGCGTTTGGGTGAGGGTCATTGTTGTTCAAAGTGAGATCAAAGTCACTCGACTTGATAGGTAGAATAGAAAAGCCAAGGAAAGAGGGTACCAAATATGCATCTTAGGGGTAACGGAAGCCGTGGAACATTTCATTTTAGAATGCCCTAAATATTTGCTGAGAATAAGATTCCTTGAAAACCTAATGGAAGAATGGGATGAATGCATGGGAGATAAGTGGATGAGGGATAATATGAGGGAAAAATTCGATATCATAGTTGGGGAGATTGAGAAAGCGCCAATCGAGGAAATAATAAAAGCGTTTGAATGAGAATTAGGAGGGATAGTGGGTGGGATGATTAGGTGGGTTACGGGGTTGAGGTAGGGATCCCCGTTAGAGACCATGGCAAATCAGCGGAAAGCAAAAGAATTAATACTACGAAAGAACCACCCTAACGGTTCATTTCCAGAATGTTCTAGGGGGGACCCTGGGTTAACCCCCACTCGCCTCTCCACGTGCGCGCCTTTGCATCATGACCCGGGACTGAAATCTGACGTCGCAACCCCATCCCGCCCCACCCAATTCAGAATCCTGAATCCGCAACAGTCATGGATATCGCTGTGACAGAAAGGGAAGTCGCACCTGTGTGCAGTATCCTAGAACGGCGGCGTACAGCGATCTTCAGGGACTTGTGGTCTACTCAGTTGTCACCTAGTACGACCCCACGTACAGCCTGAAGGTATGAACTATAATGGTGGAAGCCTAATGATATATTGGCACACTGTCACCATGATTTCGATTGGGGACGTGACAACCGTTACTTATTCCTAGTTCCTAATTCGTTATCAACCGATTATTTATTTACTTATTTATTGGTGTTTAAGGTCATATACTTATGCACAATGGCTAATCATGTCGACCGTGACAGTTTTACGGGTGGAGGAAGCCGGAGTACCCGGAGAGAACCCCCAAGCAACGACGAGCAGCTGCCAGCTCCCCAACGTCGTAACTCCGCACTGCAACACGGTTAGATTGGTTGAAGACATGCACGTACCGTCGACGCGCAGTACGTCTTAGTACACAGCGTCATCGTGCCCACATATAGACAATCGGGGTTAAGTGCCTTGCCCAAGGACACAACGCGGGAGTCCGAATTGTTCGCTCAGACGGTCACGCGCCCATCCAATGATTAACCGGGCTCGACGTTGCTCAACTTCGGTGATCTGACGAGAACCGGTTACCGCAACGCCACCGCGCCCTCTTATCAACCGATAAAATCGTTTGATAACGAATGCCGAATAAGGAAGTGGGAATAAGTAACGGTTGTCACATTCATATTTAGATTTAAGAAATCAGTTACTATCTGAGAATTATCAACAGTTTGGGAAAAGCAATCGTTCTTGAATGTTGATGCTGTTGATTTGTAATGAACATTTCAACCCTGATTGGTATCTTCTGATGCACTACTGCGTACAGTGAATTACTATTCATTCTGTGGTTTTGTAATAATTTAATCCTACAAAACAGCTGAGCTGTAGATTAAGTATCACTTATCCTTTCGTCCCGTTAGGTGATTCTATTTATCCCACCTACGGCAACCGCGTTGTGTCCTTGGGCAAGACACTTCATCCCTTGTGCCCACGAGGGGGCACGGTGACGCTGTGTACTAAGGCGTACTGCACGTCGATGGTGCATCTATCTTCAACCAGTGCTAACCCTGCTTGTGTGGAGTAAGTATGTTGGGGAGCTGACAGTTGCTTGCCGTTCCTCGGTAGTTCCCTCCGAGTACTCCGGTTTCCTCCACCCGTAAAACTGTCGTGTTAATGATTAGTCATTGTGCAGAAATATATGTGACCTTAAACACCAATAAATAAATAAATAAATGAATAAATAAATAAATAAATAATATATTGATTGATTGATTGATTGATTTAATTATGCTCCCTCCCCACGACGAATTGTCGGGGAGCATATTGTTTTACCCTTACAGTCCGTCCGCCCGCATCTGGGGTACATCGTTTGTCCGGCTAACTCCACTCACACTTTTCAGGCTAGGACTTTTTTATTTCACATGATGTTTGTACACATATCAGAGGAGTACATATTGTCGGGATTTTGATTTGCTTCAAAATTTCACAAAATTACAGGTTGTTGAATTCCAACTGTAGGCTATGTTACGTGGTTTGTCCGGCTAATTCCTCTCACACTTCAAGCTGAAACCTTTTCATTTCATGTTTGTGCATATATATACCAGGGCAGAGACCTGTGTGCATATTTGAATTACTTCAATTTTTCACAAAATTAGTTTGTTCAACTTAGGCTAGTGGGGGCTGCCGTGGCGGTTGAGAACTCTGGTTTATTAACTAATTTTTGTTGCTTAAGGTCACATACTGCTGCACAACCCTTATAAAAAAGTACAATGGTAAACCATGGTAAATCCCAAAATACCCTGGTAATACCATGGTATTACCCGGGTATTTGGGGATTTACCATGACACTTTTTTATAAGGGAATAACTAATCGTGACCACAACATTGGAGATGAAGTCATCTATAGTCAATCATAAATTTATCCATATTGCCATTTTACGTGACACCCCCACCCCTCCCAAGCATTGGTGACTGGGTTCTGTTTTATCAGTAAAACAGAACTTGTTTCTCACGTTTACCACCGTAAACAAGCACTGCTTCACTTCCCGGGATGAAAATCGAACGGTCATTGAATTCATTGAACATTCTCAATGAGCATCCATCATGCTCAACCAGTAGGAAGTACACGTGTTTTTGTGTTCTTACTCGCATACGTCATCATTTTACCCAATCAACTGTTGACACATGCGTCTGTGCTTACCGATCTTTCACATGCCGGTTGGTAAATAATAAATTTATTACCTGGATAAAAAAGAACACATAGAAGTTCTCAAGATATAGAAAAATATTTTTCCCAAAGCTCCGGAATAAACTTAAAGGTTGCCATTTTTTTAAAGGTAATATTCTTTTAATTTGCTCTCGATTCGTGTCTTTTTGTTTTTGTCACCTAAAGTCGCGTAAGCGGTAGTTAAATACCGGAATGCGCCGAGAATGTCTAAAACTAGTTACATGTAACACATGGGCAATTACTGCATGAAAATATAATTTGAAGAATTCCTCGAACAATAAGAAGATAATTTGTATTGATTTCGTGGCCGCGTGGATTTACCTACCACATAGAAGTTAGAACTACATAGAACCACATGGAACCAGACAGAATCCAGATAGAACCATTTGGAAAACTTGGAAATTTGGGCAAAAGACTGGGGAATGAAATTCAACGCAAAGAAATGCTACATCTTAATCACAAAGAAGATAACATCAAAATTCTATACACTCGATGGCCACGTACTTGAAGAAGTCCAATCCATACCTGGGACTACAAATGAAATATCCGAAGATCTTCAGTGGCAAACTCACATTCAAAATACCACTAAAAAAAAGTAAGCTCAACACTTGGCTTCCTGAATAGAAACCAAAAGCACTGCCCCATAGACTGCCGCAAACTAGCCTACATCTCGCTAGTAAGATCCACTCTGGAATACGGCTCAATTGTCTGGGACCCATACCAAAAACGGGATATAAACAAAATAGAGAAAATACAGAGACAAGCAGTGCGCTGCATAACCCAAAATTACAAAACCAGAGAAGATGGCTACATAAAATCATCAATAGAAGCCCTGAAATTAACACCATTGGAAGAAAGAAGACGACAAAATTGGCTGATCTTCTTCTACAAAGTGGTTGAGGGGTCAGTACCAGCACTTCTTCCTGATAAATTACTCAAATCAACAGCAAACAAAAGACGAATAATACCAAGAACATTTAAAGACTGAAAAAAAAGAACTCTATAACAAACCAAGCAAGAGTAAACCAAAAATCTTTCCAAGTCCCATATTGTAAAACAGCCATTTATAGAAATTCCTTCTTTCCCAAGACAACCACAGACTGGAACCAGCTGGAAGATAGTGTTGTCTCAGTACCGACATTGGAGCTGTTCAAAAAGGTCATCCAAAAGACACCATAAGCGTTCTTTTCAGCCCGTAGCATTAAAACCTCAATAGGTTACTGCTACAGTTACAACTAGAAGTCATGTCATGAAATGCGCACAAATAGCACGTTGATATGCGCATTAATGTACGCGTTATCGCCCACGTAAAGCTATCAAATTCTGTACATATGGCCTGTGCACAAGCAATGTTTCACCCAGTGGACCTCTGGGTAACTCGGAGGTCCATTGGCAGAAACATTGCATGTGTTTGCTAGGAGAACCTGCCGTGCTTTGGATGCCATTCGATATGGCAATTGCGCACAATTCCAACATGCAATTAAGCCTAGATAAGCACACTATTCGTGACAGGACTTCTGGTTTTAACTGTACGTAAAAATACAGACAGAAACAGAACTACATGGATGGAATCTTCTTGGTCAATCTGTTCCTCTGCTGATTTGTACCGGTCGATTTGCACCATCAAAAAAGTTGATTTGCACCATAAAAATGGTTAATTTGCATCAGCCATAAGTTGATATGCCCCACTAAAAATTAGAGTATTGATTTTTTATGTAAATTTTTAATCCCACAAACAGGGCTTGATTTAACTAGATTCATATCACTATTGCGATGCATAATTTGAAATTTGTGATACATTCCATGTAGCTCACTAGCCATTTGCAAATCAACTTTATTGAGAATTTCATTTGATAATTTCTCTCCAATATCAAATACTTACACGGTACTTCCGTTCGAGAAA
Source organism: Pictodentalium vernedei (assembly GCA_031216915.1). Lineage (NCBI taxonomy): Eukaryota > Metazoa > Mollusca > Scaphopoda > Dentaliida > Dentaliidae > Pictodentalium > Pictodentalium vernedei. Next base: position 11,679,187 of record CM062288.1, on the reverse strand, counting down.
ATGTGACCAAAATCAAAAATCTTTTTTTCCTTTTCGCTTATTCAGCACTCAGGCTTGTCATTTTGAGGCGGGCGGTCACCCCAGGCTGCAGTTGCCCTCCTGAGTTTGAAATTCCACGAACGTTAAACGTCCACCTAACCCCGATTTCTGTGGCCCATTAATTCAGTCGAAGACACTTCAAAACTGGTCATCTCAAACAGCAATTTTCGTGGATTGAAGAAGGTAACAAGATGCAATTTGTGAAGTTTGTAGTGTGTTATTGAAGCAGTCACCCAGAGGCAGTAGGTAACTTTCCAAATACAAGCGAGAGGTCTGCCAATTCCAAAGTTGTAATTAGTTATTACATCGTACATCAGACTGTGACAAGTCTCATGTTATGCGCAATTACGGGACATATCATCCCCAAGCCAGTTCGACCCCTGACAATTCGCCTGGGTTATTTTCATCACAAAATCAAAGCCGAGACAATTTGTCCCCAAAATCTGATTGACTCACCCCAAGTTATCGGCATCTGACGGTGAGCATGGTGCACTGACTTGTACAGTCTTCATATATAGATACAGGAGTGGGACCCTACACCGATTGTACAGTATTTTATAAAGGATGTTACATACTTGTGGTAGGAGAAGGCAGAAGCATTTTGATAATTTTTAGCCTACTATTAATCACAGCTGTTCTAATGGAGCAACTATGGGAGAGGCAGGCATTTTTGGAAAGAAAGAACGCTCTCCACAGAATATCGTGTATTGAAAATGTTGCGAACAAATTACGAATTCGAAATGCTCCACTATTTATAATGAAAGTTTCAGCTTCAAGAGATACATGTGGTTCTTGTTCTGTAATAAAAATATTAATTATTCACAGGAATTTTGAAAAGAAGGTCTGCAACCCCCCCTCCCCACCCTTGCCTCAACACAACCCTAAAGTTCTCATAGTCCTATATCCATATCCCTGCAAAGAGGGAAGCATGGCTAGCGAACTACCAATTCCCAAAACACCACAACCCTTCCTCCTCAATCACTAGGTTTGTTTTTGAAGCAAAAGATAAACAAAATATTATTATCAAGTTTTGTGGGTGGTTATTGTCATCTTCAATCAATGGGAGTTAAACATGGTTAAATTAGTTCTACTGTAAAGAAATATTGTATTAAGAAATGTCGATGCGTAATGATTTTTTTCATCACAGGTGCCTGTGTCACTGTGAGTTTGTGTGAGAGGGGGAGGCAAAATATATATCTGAAAAATTGTGCCCCCCCCCCATCCCAATACGCGTTTCCGTCACTGTATACAGAGTTTCTGAATGGTGCAAATCAACTGTCCAGTGGTGTAACTTGAAAAAAAATATGGTGCAAATCGGCCAAAACAGTGGTGCAAATCGACTGTGATACAGTGCAAATCGACCATGGTGCAAATTGACCATTCTCCCATAGACAGTACGTAGAACTACATACAGTTGAAACTAGAAGTCCTGTCACGAATAGTACGCTTATCTAGGCTTAATTGTGCGTTGGAATTGCGTGCAATTGCCATATCGAATGGCATCCAAAGCACGGCAGGTTCTCCTAGTTACTCATAGCAAACACATGCAATGTTTCTGCCAATGGACCTCTGGGTTACCCGGAGGTCCATTGGCTGAACCATTGCTTGTGCACAGGCCATATGTACAGAATTTGATAGCTTTACTTGGGCCATAACGCGTACATTAACGCGCATATCAACATGCTATTTGTGCGCATTTCATGAGAGGACTTCTAGTTTTAACTGTAGAGACCAATTATTGCCGCAGGAAGCAGGTTTTTTGAAATAGGTCAATAAACAAAGAAAAACTGGAGAGAGTAAGGGTAATTTCTCGACAGGTTACAAGATATTTTATTCAGTTAACAGGAGTTTACTCTATAATCTATAATCTTCGGTTAACAGGTCAAATTTGTACTGAAGGTATGGGAACTGATTTTGTGTTGGGAAATTATATTCAATTTTCAGGGTTATTCATTTAAGAGATGTCTATGTGGGCTCCACTGTATTGGGCAATAATATTGTACTCTGTACCATTATTCTGTCCAATACTATTATTTGGATCACAAGAGTATTCAGTTAACCCTTTACCCAACGTAATGGCCAAAACCAGCCAGCGCTATTTACAAAAATAACCATTCTATTTTCATTATTTTTTTCCCATTTTTGTTGCAAAAACATAGCTTATGACCCCTCATTGGAATGAGCTCAACATTTTTAACGCAAAAAATGAAAAAAATTGTTATTCAGAAATTTTATTTGCAAGTGTCATCTTCCTTTTGTGTTAGGTAACGGGTTAACACGGTTCCCCCGTATTACAAATGAGAATTTTTATTTCCAGACGTGTAGTTCAGGCCAAATAAAAAATTACATTTGGTTCTTAGCAATTTGTTTTTCAAATCTGTGAGGGAGGCAGGCTTTTATTTTTATTGATTCTCTTTGTTTCATAACTGCGAGAATGCTAAATAATTTTTAACTGGAAAAAAATGTTTGCAAGTTCTTGCCTTGTTAAAATTTATTGGAGAGTGCATGTGGCGCTAGCTCTTCTCGTGCGTGTAAATTTTAACAAGGAAGATCTTTTGATCTTTACTGGCTAAATAATTTTAAATTAGTTTTTAGTTATTTTTTGCAGAACAATGCAACTCAAATTTTTCAAAGCAAATATAATCAATAGACATTGTATTTTAATATTTTTTTGTTGAAAACATTTTCAAATAAAAAATCATTAATCATGGAATGCTGATTAAAATCAGACGATTTAAAGCATTGAAAAAAAATCATTGAGTTAAATCAAAAATTTACAAATTCTCTAGAATATTTTCAAACAACTTTGAAATGAGCTGATATTAGATGGAATGAATACCAGGGTTTCTTTTGGGTGTCTACAGGCCGGTACAGGGGTCAAATGTGGGACCCTTTCCCAATGGTAAACATATTTACAGTTAAAACTAGAAGTCCTGTCATGAACTGTGTGCTTATCTAGGCTAAATTGCGCATAGGAATTGCGTGCGTATTTACAGTTAAAACTTGAAGTCCTGTCACGAACTGTGTGCTTATCTAGGCTTAATTGCGCATAGGAATTGCATGCAATTGCTACATCGGATGGCATCCAAAGCACGGCAGGTTCTCCTGGCTACTCATAGCAAACACAGGCATTGTTTCTGCCAATGGACCTCCGGTTGCTTGTGCACATGCCATATGTGCAGAATTTGATGGCCTTACTATGGTCATAATGCGTAGATTAATGCCGGATATTATCCGGTTACAGCTCTCGGTTAGTCGGTTGTGAAAATGAGCCAACCGTTTCAGCCCTAGAAATTACTTAGTCCATGTGGGTTTGCATTGTTATAATTCATGGGAGAGTGTCTCTTACTTGGCACTCTCCCATAAATTGTAAAAAGACAAAGACAACTGAACAAACTTTGTTGACCAAAAGTAACTTAGCAGTCTACCAGTTAAGAACATGTCATTTGCCTTTCAATTCAGACACTTTCTAAGCCTTGTTAGGCCTAAAGAAAAATAAAAAATATGTTTCTCAGGCCATCCCGCATGGTCCTTTTGGCTGCCACATGCTCTCTTTTTATAACCAATTTAAACTTTAAAAAAATAAAAATTAAATGTTTTATGTCTGATATTTTAACCAAGTTAAAAATATTGATGAATTTGTCCCTTGAGTGCAAGAAGGCTTTGCAATACTTTAGCATTGCAAAGCCTTCTTACACTCAAGGGATGAAATACACCACCACCCATGCTATTCTGTAGATTATGAGGCCTAAAACTTGAACCAAGAACATGAACTTTTGATGGCAAAGAAGAAATTACTGAAATAAAAAATAAAATAAAAAAACGCTCCCCCGCATGCTATTTCTTATCAACCTACTCACAATTGTTTACTACAGGCTTGCACTACAGTGGAAGTCCCTAACTCGGATAAAATACTCTCTATTTTTGTCTTTCCCAAGCAAGTTGGGAAAGAAAAGTGGTGCAAAAGCACCAATAAAAATAAGCCAAAACTGGGTCGAGTGCAAGCGGCGCAGACCCAGTACGGGACGCTCTCTCCCAAGTACAACTCCACGACTTCCGTTGCCAGTGCGCATATACCGTCTCTATAGACTCATTCTTTTTGAATCCGCTTCGTGTCGAGATGTTTTTGCACGCTTATCAGTGTTCCACCAGCTCGATGTTTGATGATTCCTGATTCATTATACCACAGTGTATCCTTTGTATTCTCAGGAACAGTGTTTTATATTCTCTTTTCTATTATATGTCCACAATGTATATTTATTTGCTCTCTCTCGAGTCGCGCGCGAATTTCGTGTGCCACGCGGTTATGACTTAGATTTTTCACAATTATTGTTAATGCTTTTTTTTGCAAAATTTTCTAATTGTGTTAAGAGTTAGGTGTCAGTGGGGTACCACTCCTACAGTGTTTCTTCTTTCTTTTGAGAGTAGTCTTCCTGTTGTGTGGTTCCCGGTCGACCGTCTGGGGTCTTTGTTTCTGTCACCTTTCTCTCTTCTTTGGGGGTGTTCTGTTTTCTGATCTCACCTTCTCTGCTCCTCTCACCTCTATCATGCCAAGGACAATTCCTTGTGGGCAATGTCTGCTGCCAAAGCATGTGGACGATGTACATTCGTCTTGTTCCTCCTGTAATGGGTGTTTGGCCGAGCGGCCGTGTGGTGTCTGTGGAAAATGGTCTTCCACCTTCTGGGCGTCAGTAAACCGTGTCGTTCGTTCTCGTGACCGTGCCTCCCGCTCCCGCGGGAAAGGAGAATGTGGTCGTTCGGGGCCTCCCGAGCCGACTTTGTCTGGTGAGAGTTATTCCTCCTCCATGGGGGATGTGCAGTCTTTTCCTGTGGTGGATACTGTGGGAGCCGTTGAGTGTTCTGGTGAAGAGATGCCTGGTTCCGGGACTACGGTCCCCCTCCAGTCGACATCTGAGGCTGTCACTAGGGTTGTGACTCCTCCTTCGGAGCCGAGCTGGTGTGCTCTCTCCACTTTTTCACCAGCCTCAACGACTCTCGACGTATCTACTAATACTGCTGGTCCGTCTGCTTCGTTGTCTGTTTCAGCTGGCCTCGGCTTTTTGCTGCAGGGGACTGCAGGAATGTCCGATACTGTAGACGTGGGATATCGGCCTCAGCCTTCCCTGACTTCAACTCTGCGCAGTCGGAAGGGGCTGCCGGCCGAGCCCATCTCTGTGGTCTCTTCGCCGTCGAGCACCACAGTTGTGTCTTTGGATTCGGATGTTCGTAATGGAAACGCTATGAACTCCGTGGCATTTCCGTCTACTCACTCTGGTCACACGACCAGTTTTGGGGGACCAATGCCTTTTGTGCAGCCTGGACCTTCTGCCCTGCTCTCTCATGAGTTCTTGCAATATTGATCCTCGGGGTGCATCGTACCCCTATACACGTCTGCCTTCAGATGTTTCGGCTGCCGCCCGTCGTCCCGCGTCGGGTGTTTTGGAGGATCGTGACCCTTCGCTGGTTAAGAGGGTCAGAGGTGAAGCCACTTTGCCGGTTTGCTTCCCTGTCGAACCGGTCGGTGTGGGCAGTGAGCTTAGGGAGGCCCTCTCCTTACTCACTCAGGTTCTTTCTAAGAGCCTTCCTGTTGCTTCCAGCGAGGCTATGGGTGGTTTCCAGGCGCCTCCTATGGCGCTGCCTTGGAAACAGGCCGGTTTCCGATTCCTCTGGTGTCCCGACACCATGGGAGGCGTCGGCTGGTTTGCCCATGATGGGCTATGTGTCTTCCGACTCTGGGGAGGAGTCTGACATGCTTGAGGTCGAGGGCCAGCAGTCTTCGGACTTGGGGGCGGCTCTTGACTTTGTGTTTGGGTTTCTGCCTGAGCTCAAACCTGCTAACCAGCCGACAGTGTCTGCCTGGCCGCGATCATCGGTCGCGCGCCAACAGCCTATGGAGCAACCTGCTTCTGGGCGCCTTCGACCGTGCCAGTCGGTACAGGTGGTTGAAGCTTTTTCAGCATTGGATGCCAAGCTGAATTCCAAGGCTTTGAAGACTTCGTTCTTCACCAGGGTCGACACCTTTTTGCCTCCTGTGCGTTATCGTTCCTACGATTCCGCCAATCCGTCAGTCTGCCAGGCTTTGACGGTTCTGGATCAGGACTCCACTTCCCTCGGGCTTTCCAAGCCCAAGTCTGCCGTCATTCCAATGACGACTCTGGAGTCCACGTTGGGCTTATCTAGAGAGATGCTTGGCATGCTTTCTCTCTCAGATCACGTCGTCTCAGCTTTGGCTGCTTATCTGCCTCCAGATAAGTTTGACGAGGTACAGGCTCCTTTGCGTGTGCTGTCCAAGGCGCTTATGCACCTTACTCACACGCATGCCTGTAACACGGCTAATTTGGAATTAGTTCGAAGGGACGCTGTGCTGGACACAGGACGATCCCTTCCCGAGGAGCAGCGTGCTACTCTTCGATCTGCTTCTTTGGCAGGTCCGCAACTTTTCCATGGTTCCGTGTCGACGGTCCGGGATGACGTCCTATGTCATTCCAAAGATCAGCTGCTGTTTTGTCAGCTTGATCCGCCTTCTCGGGGAGGCAAGGGCCGTTCCAAGCCTAACAAGTACCCTTCTGCTTCCTCTGTGAAGCAAAAGGCTGGTCCTTCTGCCGCCACCTCTACTTCTTACTCACGGGGTAAAGGTAGGGGTCGGCAGAATCGAGGGAAGTCTCAGGATTCTTCATTTAGCAGAGGAGGTGGTTTCTCCTCTCGCGGCTCGAAATGAAGGTCCTCACCACCCCAGGTTGGAGGAAGGATAGCAGAGTTCGCAGACCATTGGACCACCATCACATCCGATCCATGGATGTTAGATGTTGCTCGTTCCGGGCTGCACATATCCTTCCGACGGCACCCCACTCTGTCAAGGGTGCCTCTTCCAACCACAGTTCCTTCAGACGTTTTACGTCGGGAACTTTTGTGCACGGAGATTGCCAATCTCCTGGCAAAGGGGGCTATCGAGGTCGTCAAGAACGTTCAGTCAGTGGGTTTCTATTCCCGCCTGTTCTTGGTGCCGAAGAAGGACGGCCGACTCCGACCGGTTATCGATCTGAGTATCCTGAACCAGTCTATCATTGCTCCCAAGTTCAGCATGGAGACTTTCAGGTCGGTCCGCCAATCAATTCACCAGGGAGATTTCGCAGCCAGCATCGACCTGCGAGACGCTTACTTCCACGTTCCGATGCATCGGGCGTCACGGAAGTATCTCAGGTTCGCTTTTCTGGGGCGAGTTTACCAGTTCAAGGCCATGCCTTTCGGCCTCAACCTGGCTCCTTGGGTGTTCACCAGACTGATGTCGCATATGATAGCGTTCCATCGCACACAGTCCAGGGTGACTACTTCGGCATATCTGGACGATATCCTCCAGAGGCATTCCAATGCTGCCTTACTGGAATCAGATGTCGCCACTCTGTTGAGCTTGCTCACGTCGCTAGGATTCAGAGTCAACGAGGAGAAGTCGGACCTGGTCCCTTCTCAGTCGTTTTGTCATCTGGGGATGTCTTTCCAAACCAAATTCAATTTGGTGGCTGTTCCCCAGGCCAAGGCTGTGATTCTCTCAGCTTTTGCTCTGACTCTGTCCCAGTCCAGGTCCGCGACCGCTCGGAGTTTTCTCCGGCTGATCGGTCTCTGCGGTTCGGTGACGGATCTCATTCCTCTAGGTCGGCTGCGTGTCAGACCTCTCCAACACTTTCTGCTCAGTCGTTGGAGGCCGAATGTAGATTCTCTGGATCAGGTGCTTCCGTTTCCGGACTCTCTGTATCCTCACCTTCTTCCCTGGACAGATGTTCAGTGGATTACGCAGGGTGTTCCACTGGACTTACCCACGTCCGATCGCGTTCTGACGGCAGATGCCAGCGATCTCGGATGGGGTGCGACGTTGGATCCTCTCGGTCTTTCCCTACATGGGATGTGGGACCAGGATCAAGCAGCTCTACACATCAACCAGAAGGAGCTTCTTGCTCTTCTTCTGAGTTTCAGGCAGTGGATCCCTCACCTGTCGAATCGCCAGGTCCTTCTACTATCCGACAATTGGACAGTGGTTGCTTACATTCGGAACCAGAGCGGCACGCACTCGCTTCCGATGTACGAGTTAGCTCGGGATCTTCTACTGCTCGCTCAGGATGTTCACGCCGGAGTGGTTGTTCGTCACATTCCCGGTCGTCTGAACGTCCTAGCCGACTCCCTGTCCCGACAGGGCAGGGTTATTTCCACCGAGTGGATGCTTCACAGGGCAGTGTTCCAGTCGCTTTGCGATCTCTGGGGACGTCCCCACATCGACCTCTTTGCGACTCATTGGAACCATCAGGTGGACACTTTCGTGTCCCCGTGTCCAGATCCTCTGGCTTTTGTCGTGGATGCTCTGTCACTCGATTGGAACGGTCTAGTCGGCTACGCCTTCCCGCCGGTTCCGATTCTTCCTCAGGTTCTCGCCAAAATTCGAACCTGCAGTTGTCGAATCATTCTGATCGCTCCCCTGTCGCCTCAGCGGGTGTGGATCAATCAGCTCCGCTCGCTGATGGCGGCGGTTCCGGCACGTCTCCCGCTACATCGCGACCTTCTTTGTGCCTCCACGCATATCTTTTGTCAGGTCCTGTCTCCTCCGTAGAGGTTTTTCGAGACGAGCAGTGGAGTGCATTTCTTCTTCAAGGAGGCACTCCACTGGTTTAGCTTATGCAGCTAAATGGAAGGTCTTCTGTCGATGGTGTGCTGATCACTCTGTTGATTATGCCAATCCTTCGATTTCACAGATTGCGGAGTTTCTGGTATATCTGTTTGATTCTCGGGGTCTCCAGCCTGTTACCATCAAGGGTTACAGGTCTATGCTTTCAGAGACTTTTTCTTATGTGGGGAAGCGTCGTATCGGCACTAATCCTTACCTCTCCAAGCTTGTTCGGCACTTTTCTTTGAAAAGGCCTCAGACTTTGCAGCTTACTCCACGATGGAATCTTTCGTGGGTGCTGCTTTGCTTGAGGGGGGGGAGGGGGGGGGGGGGCACCGTTCGAACCTTTATCCCAGGTGGATATGCATTTTCTCACATATAAGACGGCTTTTCTGATGGCATTTGCTTCGGACAGACGGGTTAGTGAGCTTCACGCCCTCTCGGTTGACCCGGCCTTTTTTAGGAGCTCTCCCAACAGTGTTACTTTTACCACTGATTGCTCCTTTTTGGCTAAGAATCAGTTACCAGATACTACTCCTCCTCCTATCTGTATCAGCGCTCTTCCCTCTGTTGAGGGTACTCGCCCTTTGCTCTGTCCGGTCCGTGCTATTCGCATTTATCTTGATCGGACACGCTTCATACGGAAAGGCAGAAAACGTTTTTTTCTGTCTCTCATTCCGGGTCGACAGAAGATCTCTCCTCAATCCATTTCTCGATGGATTTGTCTTGCTATTTGTACGGCTCACTGTATAGTCGTTTAGCAGCTGGCGATTGTATTACCAATCGTATTTCTGCCCACGAGGTGCGGGCACTGTCAACCTCTTGGGCTTATTCTAACTCCGTCAAGTTGTCGGATGTTATGCAGGCAGCCTACTGGAGAAATGCTTCTACTTTCTCCACCTTTTATTTGCGCCAGTTGCAGGAGCAGTCGGATGACCTTTTTGCCTTGGGTCCTCTTTCTTCTGCTCAGGCTGTTGTCTGCCATAGCCATTAGGCTTCTTGAAGGTCAGTTTTAGCCTTGTGCTGTTACTGCCCTTTTTCTGTCGGTGTGTCACACAGGCTCATATGTCTCTTTTCATTGTCCTTTACCAATGATTGCGACATTATGGTTGATAAGCCTCGGGACCTCTTTCTTCTACTTCACGGTTCCAGTGCACTGGGGTTATGTGGGGGTTGGTTATGCGATTCCCTCCAGCCTTTTGTCTATTCAGCCTGTAGTAAACAATTGTGAGTAGGTTGATAAGAAATCTAAATTTTATAGTAAATTTCCTTTCTTATTATACCTACCACAATTGTTTACATGGAGGCCCTCCCGTCTTCTTTACAGGTAAAGAATCTTTCCTCTCCGCTGATCACATAACTCTAACGTTTACGGATTCAAAAAGAATGAGTCTTTAGAGACGGTATATGCGCACTGGCAACGGAAGTCGTGGAGTTGTACTTGGGAGAGAGCGTCCCGTACTGGGTCTGCGCCGGTTGCACTCGACCCAGTTTTGGCTTATTTTTATTGGTGCTTTTGCACCACTTTTCTTTCCCAACTTGCTTGGGAAAGACAAAAATAGAGAGTATTTTGTCCGAGTTAGGGACTTCCACTGTAGTGCAAGCCTGTAGTAAACAATTGTGGTAGGTATAATAAGAAAGAAAATTTACTATAAAATTTAGATTTCTCAAATAATGGCCTGAGAAACAGAAGATCTACTTTGTGTGGCCTTAGGTGAGGAATTTAAATTTAATGGACAATTGTTGTCCTGAACTGGGTGGTCGTAAGGCCTCAGAAAAACCAATGGTTTACTGAGGCCTTATAACTAAGCAGTTCATGTCATGGTACCAATTGTGCTTTAAATTTTTGTTTGAGTAGACTGGGATTGGGAAATTTTTGGTTGGGAATTGGGAATAATCATGCCTGCAGTTAAAACTAGAAGTCCTGTCATGAAATGCGCACAAATAGCATACCGTAGCCATTATTTCACCGAAGCTAGTCTGGGATCAAAACTACATGTATAGGAACTGGAAAGCAGTATTCTTGGAAACTATTCCATAGTGTGTGTACAAACGAACGTTGTCGAGTACCTGGCTTGGGGTCAAATGCATTTGCATTTAAATGCATGATTTCAAGTATTTGCATTTGAATATTTTAGAAGCAAGTATTTGCATTTGCATTTGAAAGAAAAAGTATTTGAAATTTCAAATACTTTCCAAATACATTTCAAATACTTTTGTCTTAACTCCATAAATTAAACTTTGCATTTGTTACTCAATTATATCTAGTTTTACTCAGTTGGCTAGAAAGGGAATTCCTTCTTGTTAATAAATTTGTTTGTCCAGTCTAAAGAAATCTTGAACATGGAAGATTACTGTGCTGATAAAGTGTGTTCATACAAACTGTGACAAGATGCACAGGATGGTGTAATAAATGACCATCCACTTAGTCTTTTGAATCAACTGAAGTAGCATATTTTTTTATCCGAATACAGTCTAGGGCATAACACAGGTGGAAAGTGGATTAAGGAACACTCATTCAACACTGGGTGAAAAATTATACAGCACAGCTGCAAGAGAAATTATATGCCAAGCAGAAGAAATTGAATATTATTTTCTGTAACTGAACAAACTGAATGTTTTGATCAGTCATCAAAAGACCATTCTAAGCTTTTGTTTTTTTTTAGTGGGGATTATAGATTAGGACCCTTGTTATAACTTGAGATAAAAACCTATTGATCAATTTATTCAACACTTAGTCCATACACTTTATTATGCTTGCAACAATATTCAAGTCTTCTTCCTCTGATCAGTCACACAAGCGAAGTCTCAGCCAATGGACCTCTGGGTTCAACCTGAAAGTCTTTGGCTGAAACTTTGGTTGCCCTTCTTACAATGTTTTGAATACCTTTAGTTATTATCCAGGTGGAATCGCCAGACACTTCACGAGTGCTTCAGTGATATTACATTTCTAAGACCCTGTTTGTGTTGGTAAAATAAATTTATTATTTGATAGAATGTAATCAATCCACAATGGCTGTGCTAGGGCCGAGATAGTAATACAAAAATGTTTAATAAACATTGAAAGAAAGATTTAGTTGATTTTTAGTTGTATTTTCTTTAACTTGTCAGAATGTATTTTAAAGTATTTGAAAAGTACAGTTAAAACCAGAAGTCCTGTCACGAATTGTGCGCTTATCTAGGCTTAATTGCGCGTTGTAATTGCGCGCAACTGCCATATTGAATGGCATCCAAAGCACGGCAGGTTCTCCTGGTTACTCATAGCAAACACATGCAATGTTTCTGCCAATGGACCTCCGGGTTACCCGGAGGTCCATTGGCTGAAACATTGCTTGTGCACAGGCCATATGTACAGAATTTGATAGCTTTACATGGGCCATAACGCGCATATCAACGTGCTATTTGTGCGCATTTCATGACAGGACTTCTAGTTTTAACTGTATTTGAATTGATTTTCAAATGCATTTGCATTTGTATTTGCATTTAAACAATTTCAGCTGCATTTGAAAAGTATTTGCATTTGCATTTAAATACTTTCCAAATTATTTGACCCCATGTCTGTCGAGTACTCAACAACGTTCGTTTGTATACATGTACATGTACATACTACGGAATAGTTTCTGCTGTTACTCAGTACTCACGGAAATTGCCGATCATTAACGAAGTCTTGAACGGCAAAGTCGATTATTTCTCAATATACATGTATACAGCGCTGCTTCGAGGTTTAATATATCCCAAAGGAGAAGCAGCAGATTTACTACGTTTTAACCGTGGAATGACGATCACTATCGATATTTCAGATAACCGGTTGACATTTTCTTTTTAAATCGGTTAAGTAGATAACCGGTTTCAAACCGGTTAACCATTTCAGCACTACAGTTAAAACTAGAAGTTCTGTCACGAACTGCGTGCTTATCTAGGCATGATTGCGCGTAGGCATTGCACACAATGCCATATCGAATGGCATCCCTAGCATGATGGGTTCTCCTTGTTACTCATCGCAAACACACGCAATGTTTCAACCAATGGACCTCTGGATAACCCGGAGGTCCATTGGCTGAAACATTGCTTGTGCACAGGCCATATGGACAGAATTTGATAGCCTTACTATGGTCGTAACACAAAGATTAATGCGCAAATCGATGTGCTATTTGCGCATTTCATGACAGGACTTCTAGTTTTAACTGTAGTAATTTCACTTCCAAGATAATATGAAGCATCCCCGTGGGAACCCCGGGAAGTAAGCAGCACTTGTTTACTGTGGTAAACCAGTTCCGCTTTACTAGTAAAATAGGACCCAGTCACCAATGCTTGGGGTGAAAGTCGTCTAAAATGGGCAACATGTCGATCAACGATTGACTAACCTTGACTTCATCGCCATGTTGTGTCACGATTAGCCATTGTGCATCAATATGTGACGTTAACCACCAACAAACAATAATATGAAGCAAATCCACAGAATATGAGACCTTTAGGTTGTGGTGTCTGCTCTTCATATTAAAGCCCTGATAGTGGCTTCTAGTATATATGAAGACTGCAGAGGCTGAGGTGAACATGAATCCATGGGTGACTTCTTGTTATAAAAAATAAAGATACATAAATAAAAGTTATTTGTAGTATACATGTGCATGCAGTTGGTTAGGTATCAGCCTTAATATTCTCTGTTCAATTTGAATGTAAAATTTCCTAGTCTTTGTATGTTTCGTTGCCTCCAAAACAAATTCCCAATTGATACCCCCATGATATCAAGTTTTCCAATGGCATGGGTCCTGGACCCTTTCCCAAAGAGGGCAGAAGAATCCCTACAGACTTGTATTAACTGTTGAAATACAGTAATTACAGTTAAAACTAGAAGTCCTGTCATGAAATGTGCACAAATAGCACGTTGATATGCGCGTTAATGTACGCGTTAAGGCCCAAGTAAAGCTATCAAATTCTGTACATATTGCCTGTGCACAAGCAATGTTTCTGCCAAAGGACCTCTGGGTAACCCAGAGGTCCATTGGCAGAAACATTGCATGCGTTTGCTGTGAGTAACCAAGAGAACCTGCCGTGCATTGGATGCCATTCGATATGGCAATTGCGCGCAATTCCAACGCGCAATTAAGCCTAGATAAGCTCACTATTCGTGACAGGACTTCTAGTTTTAACTGTAGACAGCGTTTATAACAGTTTGAACTAATCTGTACAGTGGGAAAAAGAAAATCCCACAGCCTTCCCACTGTGTCTTGACTACTGGAATGTGCTGTAGGCTAGTTAAATCTTCCTGAATAAGTTCATAGACTTTTAGGCTTAGGGCTGCACGATATTCAAAACTGAATACCGGTATCGGTATTCAAAAAAATACCACGGTATACCGGTATATCGAAAACTGTTCAGATATATGAACACAAGTACCACAATCGAGACTCGACGCATCATAGTCGGAATGAATTAGCATGCCTTGATGATACAGTTTGAAAAACCTTTACCCAGCACAGACGATATCAGAATTTATTATTTTCAAAATTAGTTAATCAGATTTCCCCCCAAAGATTTCAATAAAACTATATCATGTCAACGAGCTCGTTCCAATGAGGGGGTCACATGATATAGTTTTGTTGAAATTTTTGAAAATTATTTTTTCAACTGCTGAATTTGTGTATTACGAGGGCACAACTTGACAAGCAGACGATTGCTTGGATAAAGGGATAATATTATTCATTCAGGGCTACAGTTAAAAAACTCAAGACATCTTGAAAATAAATTGTGGGTAAATAAATAATGACGATAAAACAATATTTTTGTAATCACACCGGTATTCAATCGATATTGGTTTGAATACCGGTATATATCGGTTTATCAATATACCGCGCAGCCCTATTTAGGAGGCTTGTATGAATAGAATCATATTAAAGTAAACATAGACTTTCAGACCACATATATGATAATCTTTCAATGAACCCATCAAAAATATTACACTCTTGAGAACTAGGATCGTTGTTTTTAGAATGTTACAAGTAGCAAAAATGATTTTCAAGAAGTTCTTTTCCTTCATGCAGTACTGTAACAATGAAAAAACATAAGTTTCAATGATTCCTCTCCATTTCCATCTATGCTGTCTATTTTATGCCAAATGCAATCTGGAATTCTTCCCCTCATGCCACCCCAAAGATTGAAATGAATAACACAGGAAAATGTTTTACTATCAGTTATTTGTGTCCATTCTTTGGGTAGCCTTTAATACAACCTGCTGCTAAATCATGTGGAAAAACTACAGAACAGTCGTGGTGGATTGCCTGTAATCCTCGCTTGGGCAGTTATATCCATGCATGCATTTACCAGGTAATAAAAATCTCATCAGCAAAATGTAATTAATGAAGCAATCCGGTGCTTCAGTAATTAAATTTTTGATGATTATTCCCAGAATTAGTTTTTGGTGTCTAATATTCAGGGACCGATCAGGACTATTTAAAATACGCTCTAGCATCGAAGCCTATTTTTTCAATTCATGCGTCAGATTTCAATTTACGTAGTCACACTGCTGTTTGTAACATACACTGTAATTATGTAATAGCTCTCATCATTTTCATTTAGTACACTATAGCAAACATTAATCTTCACTTTGGTTTCTGATCAAGTCTTGGCTGCCTATTTAGGCAGCCAAGACTTGATCAGAAACCACAGTGAAGATTAATGCTTGGTAATTAAGACTTGAAGTATTAACTTAAGCACTCTACAACAGTGATAAATGATAATCATATAGAAATACATGTAAGAGTGTGTCTCTCGATTATCCATCGAAAGAATATCAAAATATGATCTGAGAAGTTACGTGCCAACTGGGAAGCCTATTTCTGAGATTTAAGAGCCAGGTCCTGATGTTTCAGAACCAAATACGCACTGACGCATGCCCAGGTCGGTCCCTGAATATTGTGTATGTGGAAATGTTGCCCACCCATGAAAAGTGCTCAGTCCACGGCAGCTTTACTGTATCCTCTAATGAAAAATTTATAGTATGGAAATAAAAATCAAATAAATTGATTTTAATTAAAAATAGTCTGATTTAAATGAAAAAAAACAAACAATTAATTTTAAAAAAAAAATCATGAACCCTGGAATCAAATCAATTTTCAAGTCTGTCAATTTCATACTAATTTTGAAAGACATTGCTACCTCAACTACCTACTTAAAATATTCAACAAGGGATTCAATTTCAATTTCAATACGGGAATGTCTAAAGAACTCAAATCTTTTTTGTCACCATTCTCACTACCCTGTAATGTATTAGTCTACTGATACATTGTAAAGTCGAATTTGTGACATTTTGTATACTCACATTGTCGTGTTTTCTTTTTATTTTCCAGAAATATTTTGAAATGAAGTTTTTTAGAAGGTTTGCAGCAGTAGCGTTTGTTGTGATGCTGTTGAGACCATCAGGTATGCGTTTTAACTCAGCTGACTAAAGGTCACGATGAGCTAAGTGATCACTCTGTCTGTCATTTCGTTATACATGTACATCGTGTGAAATCTGTTGTTCATTATGAAGGTGGTGTTTGAGTCCTCACCTCCCAGACTGCTGATCTGATTCCAGTGAAATTTTCTGTGAATGATGACTCGGATAGGTAATTTCAATTTTGATAACATACATGTAAGTTAGGGTTGCAACGATTTATCGTGATACGCTTGAATCACAATATATTGCTCACGATTCAATATGTATTGTTGTTCACTATGTATTGCTAGAGCTGTAGGTTTTTAAATTCCTTGTTCGGTTTCGGTTTTGGTTTTTCAGGTTGAGTAAAACCTCGGTTCGGTTCGGTTTTCGGTGTGTTCATGAGGCCAAGTAAAATTCAAACTTGAGGAAAGCTGCAAACACAACTAAACTGAAATGTCGGAAATTCACATAATGTAGCCTTCCCAGAGTAGTGAGAGTACCCAGACACTGCAGTATTATTGGGTCATAAATTTCTGGCATTGGCAGTGTCTGGGTACTCTCACTATAATTTCTATTTTCTGAACTGATGTGCCAATCATAACCAAATTCGGTATGCAGTATTATTGGGTCATAAATTTCTGCCATTGGCAGTGTCTGGGTACTCTCACTACTCTGGGATGGCTACATTCTGTGAATTTCTGCAGCAAGAGAGTATTTAATAAAAAACGAAAAACCTTAGATTACAGGATGTCGACGGTTTCGGTTTTTAAAAAAAACTAAAAACCTTGGTTCGGTTTCGGTTAACCTACAGCTCTATGTATTGTGATACAGTCAATAGAAATAATATCATGCAAAACAACTTATTGGATTTTGAAAACTGGTACTGAGAAACCAACATTGACAGTGATAAATATGCCATTAACCCTTTACCTAACGAATCGCTTGCATCCGCCCACGTAATATGCAAATTCAGCAGTTAAAAAACTATTATTTTTCAAAAAATGTCAACAAAACCATATCATGTAACCCCTCGTTGGAACATGCTCGTTCCAACGAGGGTTCACATGATATGGTTTTGTTGAAATGTTTTGAAAAATTTGAAAAAATGATATTTAAAATAATAAAATTTGATATCGTCTGCGTTGGGTAAAGGGTTAAAGAAATTATTCAGTTAACAAAAATTGAGTGAATTCCCTCTATTTTACTAAATATTTATTTGACTAATCCATTATATCTTGTTTGACAGAGCTCTTTGAGCTCTGTCAAACAAGATGTACAGTTAAAACTAGAAGTCCTGTCATGAATAGTGCACTTATGTAGGCTTAATTGCGCGTTGGAATTCCACGCAATTGCCATATCGAATGGCATCCAAAGCACGGCAGGTTCTCCTGGTTACTCATAGCAAACACATGCAATGTTTTTGCCAATGGACCTCTGGGTTACCCGGAGGTCCATTGGCTGAAACATTGCTTGTGCACAAGCCATATGTACAGAATTTGATAGCTTTACTTGGGCCATAACGTGCACATTAACGCGCATATCAACATGCTATTTGTGCGCATTTCATGACAGGACTTCTAGTTTTAACTGTAAGAGAATAAATGTTTAGAACATATTTTCTGAGAGGAAAAAAGCACTGAAAAATAGACCATACAATAAAAACCTCAAACTACTTAAATGTCATGGTTATCACATTGAGAAGTTACCTATTGTTTAATAAGTGCATCCAAATTTGTAATACAAGTGAGCTACTGGAAATAAATACATGCAGTCCCCAAAGTAAATGACCTCTGTAGGTGCATGTCACGAGAGATCATGTGTATCATGATACATATCGTATCGTGCGAACTGAATTGTGATACATATTGCATTGTTAGGGGAGCATATCATCATAGCCCTAATGTAAGTGTGTATCCCATGCAGAGGGGTGGGGGAAAAACCATACCAATTTTCTCATGAAACAGTGGTGCAGTGACTTGAGTTTTGGTACCTTTTAGGGAGTGCTGTGGCTCAGTTGTTATGGCATTGAACTTAAAATCAAAAGGTCCACAGTTCGACCCCTGCCAGGGGTAACTGCATTGTGTCCTTGACAAGGCACTTGAATGTGTGGGGCACAGTGGCAGTGTGTACTTAGGCTACTGCATGTCGATGGTGCACTTGTCTTCAACCAATGCTAACTCTGCTTGTGTGGAGTTGGTATGTTGGGAGTCTGAAGTTGCTCGCCACAGTTCTGCGGTTCTCTGGGGTCACCGGTTTCCTCCACCCTTAAAACTGTCAGACACAAGGTGACCCTGGCTGTTGAAAGTGTCATTAAAACCCAATAAATAAATAAATTTGGTACCTTTTGATGTGTAGATGTAGAATAAAATCTATTCAAACAAAGTGCATAGGGCTGTATTTGCGATTGTAATTGGAGGGTGGGGAGTTGGGAGGGTGATTATTGTTTGCCCCAACTATAATTTCTATTTTTTGAACTGATGTGCCAATCATAACCAAATTCGGTATGCAGTATTATTGGGTCATAAATTTCTGGCATTCTTTTGGAACCTCAGGAGCTAAAAATAGAAATATACCAAAGGGGAAATAAAAAAAATGCTGAGCAGAATATTTTCAAAAATTTATAAACATCGTTTCCAGAATAATCAGAATGTTGTGATATCTGGAAAACAACATCCTGGTGGTGGGCAGATTCAAGTTTGGTCAAATCAAGCCCCTCTATTGACATTTGAGCTTCTTACATTATACAGAATTATAATTGAGTGCATTATGAGGAATATTCTCTAAAAAATCTTCTTTAGGTTTTCCCATCAAAATCTTTTTGATTTACAGTATCCTTATGGGGGGCAGATTGTTCAAATTGAATGAATGAAAGGTTTTAGCGTGCCGAAGGCACGCAGGGACGATGTGGGATTAACAGATCCCTTGCGACCCGGTTAACCTTATTTTATTTCGCTTGGATCACACAGGCCTAGCTTTCCTATTGCCTCATATGGGGTCTGTGTGGGTATGCACGCGGTTAGAATTCCCGGCAGTTTATGTTGGCGTGATAGATTCTCAATAATCAATCCCTCAACGCCATTAAGACTGTTAGAGAGTGGGCTCTACCCGGTTTTAGCTTGGCGATGGTAGAGGTTTGAGCCCCACCATGGTGGCAAGCCAGAATATAATGTTGTGCGATGGCAAATTTAAGGGATGAAGAGAAAAGAAAACCAAACAGTAACGCCGGTTTGGTAGCGGCCCTGGTATATGACCATAGCGGTTAAAAAAAGGAATGGAGAAAGCTCCCAACAGTTTAGTTTGAAAAACCGGGAGTCATCCATCAAGCCTTCTGGGAGATAGGATGCCGTATGTGATTATGAGGTATCTGGTTATCCTTCGGGAATTCCAAATGACCTCCCTCCTCCCCCCCCCCCCCCCCCAAAAAAAAAAAAAATCCTCTCACAGACACACACCCTCAAGCTCCATTAGCTCTCAAATGGCTTGTGGATGTACTGTTCAAATTTATTCCCTGGGTTCATACTTGTACTCCCTGTGGGAGCCAAATATAATAACTTTATTCATTATGAGGAATATTCTTTAAATGTCGTCTTCTTCAGGTCTGCCCGTCAAAATCTTTTGCTATATGTTATACAGAATTCTTAGGGGTGGATGGGTGGGGGAAGGTCCCAAGTCCCTTAGATCAAATTTAGACTCTGTTTTGGAGCCCTAATTTTAATTGGGTGGTGTATGAGAAATGTTCTTTAATAGTCTTCTTCAGACCTACTTGTCAGGATCTTTCAATTTTTGGTACAGTGGAACCCTGTTAATTGAATAGCCACTTTGCCAATGAAAATTCAATTAATAGGAGTAGAGCTGTAGGTTAACCGAAATCGAACCGAGGTTTTTATTTTTTTAAAAAAACCGAAACCGTCGACATCCCGTAATCTAAGGTTTTTCGTTTTTTATTAAATACTCTCTTGCTGCAGAAATTCACAGAATGTAGCCATCCCAGAGTAGTGAGAATACACAGACACTGCCAATGGCAGTGTCTGGGTACTCTCACTACTCTGGGAAGGCTACATTCTGTGAATTTCCGACATTTCAGTTTAGTTGTGTTTGCAGCTTTCCTCAAGTTGCGTGTAGGTGTCAGACCTCGAAAAATGGCCAAGCACAATAAAAGTTCTGTATATTTAGGTAATTATTATATTGTCCTTCCTGATTCTTCATGTATTATAGCTTATTTTGGGCATTCATTGAGTTTCACTCATTTTCACTACCATTCAGTTATGACTCCGGACATAAGAATGAGTTTTATTGAATTTTACTTGGTCTCATGAACAAACCGAAAACCGAACCGAATCGAGGTTTTACTCCACCTGAAAAACCAAAACCGAAACCGAACAAGAAATTTAAAAACCTACAGCTCTAAATAGGAGTATTCAATTAACAGGGATTGTGTCACCTTACTGTATTCTAGAGATACACTTAGCATTTATCCTTTTATATCTTGTTTGACAGAGCTCCCTGAGCTCTGTCAAACAAGATATAATAGATTAATCCTTTATCCAACACAGACGATTTCAAAATTTATTATTTTAAATATCATTTTCTAAATTTGTTCAAAACATTTCAACAAAACCATATTATGTGACACCTCTTTGGAACAAGCTCGATGTGCTCATTCCAAAGAGGGGTCACATGATATGGTTTTGTTGAAATTTTCCGAAAAATAATATTTTTTCAGCTGCTGAATTTGCATATTATGCAGACGGATGCGGGCGATTCGTTGGGTAAATGGTTAAATGCTTGTGGATGTACTGAGACCAAATAGGTATGTAAACAAAGGAAAATGGGGGAGAGTCAGGGTAATTTCTCGACAGATTACAAGATTTTTTATTCAATTAACAGGAGTTTACTCTATAACTTATATTCAATTAACAGGTCAAATTTGTACTGGAGGTATGGTAAATGGTTTTGTGTTAAGAAATTCTATTCAGTTAACAGGGTTATTCAGTTAAGAGATATCCAATTAAGTGGGCTTCTTATGGGGATCCGATTCAAATCAAGTCACTGGGTTCCAGGGGTCAGTCTGGCAGCTGATTTTAGGGAGAAGTGACTTCTCACTCCAGAGACTTTAGGGAGAAGTCAGGATCCAGGAGGGAGAAGTCAGTGGACATGAAGGAGAAATCAGAAAAAAAACATAAAATGTATATGACATCGTGACAAAATAAATGAATATAGAGGACACAATTGTGGAGAAAAAAATAAATAAAAGTTACACAAACATACATACACACACAAAACTAAGTCACATGGTATATAACAGAATGTAGGTTAAAATCCCCCCCCCCCCCCCACCCCACAAAAAACTGTATCGTTCATGGTTTCTGAATACCCCCTAACTCTGCCTAACAGTGATGACTAAGGTTACCATGCAGTTGATTTTGTATTTGCCTCAACAAAGTGGATTTGAAATTTAGTATGACCCATGGTGAGAGTGTTCTCTGTAATAGAAGGTATATTTTTTTTAAAAAAAAAATTTAAAGTGTTTAAAATAAATTTCAAGTTCATTTAAGAAGCTGGGTCATTCATGGTTTTTGAATGCCCTAACTGAGTTGAAAAGCGTAGTTAAAAAAGTTTTCGATATCCTTCGTAAATTAAGCGTTATTGACAATTTGAGTTAATTTATTTCTTAGGTAAATGACAAAATATTTCAGTTGTCTCCCTTCCCGGCTGCGCTGGGTAATAAAATACTGTTCAGAAAACTGACATTTTCTGCCAACCATCTTACACTGACACGGGCGATTGGTGCTTTGAAGGTCTGCCATTCTTATCCATCCAAATACCTGTGATTTCTATTGTAGCCTTATTACATTTAACCCCCTTCCAACACAACTTCGCAAGTTTTCAAAGAAAAACATTCAATGCAAATTGCGGCGCGAATTTCAATGCAACCAATTTTTCAGTGGAACAGAGCATTACCGCAAGCAATTTCGATATGGACGAACTGTCTCCAGTACATTTTTGTTTGTTTCGAAACGGTGGTTAACTTTAATAAATTCTAATTAACTCGATGCCTGTCTTGTGTGATTCGTTGTTTTCGCTGGCACTTTGTTTCACTTTGTTTTTAAATAGCCATTTTGTGCTGGTTGCTATCAGTTGGGGCGAATTGTTCGAACATCTACGCCATTACAGTTCTTTTCAGAAATATGAAATTGGGCTAGTTTAGGCTAGCTATTTTCATAGCCGTGTGAGGACTTTAACAGCAGCCGTGTTTACTTTTTTTTGCGAATGCGGAAGCGGGTGTTTTTAAAAAATAAAACATAAGAAAATACAGTAAACTGCCATGTCTCCCAAGGAAGTTTCGGAGGGCGACTTGAAATTTGCCCCCAATGTAAGCCAAGGCGACTTGAGGAATGACAAGGCGACTTCTTCGCCCAAGTCGCCCACTCGGCTGACCCCTGCTGGGTTCATATTTCAGCTCCAAGTTGGAGCTCAAATTTTAAGTAAAATTCTTTAAAAATCTTATTCAATCCACCCCTGAGAATTTTAATGATATGTGGTGCACAACATTAGGGCTGTCACGAATTTTAAATTTAGGAATTGATTAATCGTCGCAAATAATTGATAATAATCGATTAATCATACCTAGATGACCCCCACCCCCCTCCCTCTCTTTGAAGTTGATAAAAATGAAGTTCAAGTCAGCTGACCTACCTCAAGTAAACAACGAAGACGATCAACTTTTAGGTACATTCAAAGCTTTGATGTTCTGAACTTTTGAACCGTCAGTGTAATAATCAAGACCGGTCGGCAGTTGCGATCTTCGCAACTGCTGACCGGTCTTGATTATTACACTGACGGTTCAAAGATTCAGAACATCAAAGCTCTGATGAATGTACCTGGAAGACAAAAGCTTCCAACGGCTTCTTGGGGTTTAACATCGATGTTCTTAACTCAATACCTTTAGAAACAATAGTTTTTTCATCAAATATTCTTTTAATTATTAAACATCTACATGTAAAAAGGGATACAATTTACCAATTATTCGACAACGAAAAATACTAATCGATTTCGCTGTGCTCGATCAACAATTGATTAATCGATTGATCGTGACAGCCCTAAACACAAGAAGCACTTCCAAACTTCCATCACATGGACCTGGTGGTCCATGTGATGAAAGTTTGCAAGTGTTTCGATTGTGCTGTTATGAAAAATTATAAATACTTTTCGAGTGGAGAATATATGGTACTGCGATTAAGTAGTAATCCACTCTCTTTATTCTGTATATGTATTCAGATTGTAATACCTTTTATGTCATTACATAGGGGCGCAGTGGCTCAGAAGGTAGAGGTGCAGGCTTCAAGCTGAGAGGTCCTCATTTCGAATCCTATCTGTGCCATCCGCGTTGTGTCCAAGACACTTCACTCCCATTGCCCACTTGGGAGCACAGTGGCTTGTGTACTAAGGCGTACCACACGTCGATGGTGCACCTGCCTTCTACCAATACTAAGGGGAGTTAGTAGTTTGGGGACCTGACAGTTGCTTGCTGTTGCTCGGTGGTTCTCTCTGGGTACTTAGGCTTCCTCTTCCTGTAAAACTGTCATGGTCATGATTAGCCATTGTGCAGAAATATGTGACCTTAAACACCAATAAATAAATAACATTAATATGTCATTACATGTACATGTGTCACAGTAGGGGTTAGGAATGATGTTAATGATCTCTATTTACTAGTATAGAATTGTACAGAGTTGGGCACACCATTTTTTTGGCGGGGATTGAGTTACGCTAATGGTGCAGTTTGACAGGACAAAAGTTCACTTACTCAGCATACCATTACTTCAAAACAGTCTTGTCATTTTGAGGCGGACGATTGCCCTGGGCCGCAGTCACCCGTCAGAGTGCAAAATTCTGTGGAGGGTAAACGTCTGCCTAACCCCGATTTCTGCGGCCCATTCAGTTGAAGGCACCTCAAAATCGGCCGTCTGAAACAGCAATTTTCGCAGATTGAAGGAGGTACATGTAACAAAACCAAATTTTGTGAAGTTTGTAGTGTGTCGTCAACGCAGTCACCCAGAGACAGAAGTTTGTAGTGTGTCGTCAATGCAGTCACCCAGAGACTAAGTAACTTTCCAAATATGAGCGGGAGGCCCACCAATTCCAAAGTTGTAATTAGTTATTACATTGTACATCAGACTGAAACAACTCTTGTGTCACGCGCGATTACGGGATGTATCATCCCCAAGCCAGTTCGACCCCTGACAATTTGCCTGGGATGTTTCATCCCAAAATCATAGCCGGGACGATTCGTCCCCCAAATCTGATTAATTTGTCCCAAGTTATCGGCATCTGGCAGTGAGCACAGTGCACTGGCTTTTATAGTCATGTAATGTATAGATACGGGCTTGGTCATTTGGATGCAAGATAACTATAACACTCACTGTTGGTGAGCGTCATGGGTAACCTGGTATCTTGCATTCAAATATTCAAGCCTGCATCTTTACATTACGTGATGACGTACATCATAATTACACAAACCATGTAACTTAAAATGATATTAGTTGTCTACCCATCAGGCTGAAACAAAATGGCCCTCGCAAATCATAAATGACCCTCCTGGGGTCATTTTAGGTGAACCCATAATGGTCCTCCTGCAATTTTCAAAATGACAAGCCTGTCAGAATAGTGCACAATACAGTCACATGACTTCTAGTTTCAACTGTATGTTATTTTACCCTCTGGTTGTCGGAGTTACATGAAGTTTTTGAAATCCAGATTTTGAATTTCTTTTTTCTTTTTACAGATGGAATAGCAGTAATTTCCATTGATTTAGGGAGTGAGTTTTTTAAAGTAGCAATTGTAAAGGTGAGTAAAACTTTGAGGTTTATTTTAGCAAGAAGGTTACAACTATTTGTTGGAAGGTCTGGGCAGTACAGAAAGAATTTCATGTTACAGTGGAGCCCACTTACATGTAACTGGATATCTCTTGATTGTATATCCCTGTTAATTGAATATA
Organism: Pictodentalium vernedei; assembly: GCA_031216915.1. NCBI lineage: Eukaryota > Metazoa > Mollusca > Scaphopoda > Dentaliida > Dentaliidae > Pictodentalium > Pictodentalium vernedei. Next base: position 11,654,083 of record CM062288.1, on the reverse strand, counting down.
ATTTTCAAAACACAAAACCATTTACCATACCTTCAGTACAAGTTTGATCTATTAATTGCATATGAGTTGTAGAGTAAACTCCTGTTAATTGTATATAAATGTTTGTAATATGTCGAAAAAATTACTGTGGCACACACCAAATTCCCCTTATTTATCAACCTTTTTGGCTTCGCTACATCCAATCCAGGCATTTATTCTATTATATCTATGAGCTCTGCCAAACAAGATATAATAGAATACATGCTCAGTTTACCCCCAGAACACAGGAAACTGACCAAATCCCTGTTAATTGTATACTCCTGTTAATTGAATAATTTTCGCTGGCAAAATGGATATTCAATTAAGAGGATTCTACTGTACCAGGCTGGAACAGGCTTTGTGTGGGCCCGTGAAGAACAGACTTTCTTGGAGAAGGTTGTGGAGCTCCTCAAAAAATATACTCTGGCAAATCGTCCCCGGAGTTCCACTGCCTACTGGCACATAGAACACATTGGAACTCGGGACGAAGTGTGTGACTCATTTTGGTTGAACAGTCAACTTGAAAGCTGTGGTACTGTGTCATTCTATTGATAAAATTATTATAAGTTTTTATCCACTTGTGCTCTCCATGGGCATTGCACTCAAAGAATGGCCTTGAATTTGATAGTGTTCAACCAATGATTGCAATCGGCAACCCCAATCGGCCGATTGTGGGCAATCGGATGACAACAGCAGCTGCTCCTGGAACAACGGTTCAGCCGATTGTCGACAAGCATTGTTTTGTGGTGATTCATTAACCAAATCTTATTACCTTCTGCAATTGTTCAATTGCTAATGTAAAATGATGTCAATGATGCCATTCAGTAAAGTTGAAAAACCACCACAATGTGTATTCTTAGTCTTTCTAGGCACCCCTTTATGGGATATACAAGTTAAATGACATATAAAGCTTAGAATTGAGCATACATGCGGTATTCGTCAGTTCATACCGGAAAAGTGAAGGTTGCACTTTTTTGACTCAGGTCGCAGTAAAAATGATCAGTTGCGCATGAGCACTTGGGTGGTACATGTAAATGTGGCTCTGAGAGCCACATTTACTGCCCAAGTGTGTGCGACGGGTGATTTAACTGGACCTGAGTCAATGGAGTTCAAGACTGCGAAATATGTTCAATTTAATGTAGTTCTTTGCGAGGCTTGATTTGTCTAGTAGTGAACAGTATTACAATCTTAATCGGCATCGGAAGCGACCGATTGTGAGCTCTAATAACCTGTAATCAGTTATCAGTTGAACTCTAGAATTTGACTAAGGGTTATTCAAGGCATTGAAATTCTGGAAAACTTCAGGAGGCCTTGAAATGTCTTGAATATTCATGGACTAAACATTCTAATGAAGCAGGTGATCATAACTATATACTTTTAGCTTAGAAGTTTTACTGTTTGATAATGTAATTAATCATGTGGTTGATGTCCCAATTCTCGTTTACCCTCCTCATCTATCAACATCTCTCTTCCCTCTTGGCCTTAGGGCCACATCTTTATATACAATGATATGCCATGGTTCTCTCAATGAAAAGGAAATTAACTCCCAACCATTAACTTCAACTGCCTCAACCCATCTCCCTTCCTCATCACCTACCACCCCAAACGTTTGACACGTTGGGCTGGCCCATGGTCAGCCCAGTGTGTTTGGGTCCTCACATGGAAGTTTCCCGTAATAGAAATTTGCAAGAATCCAATTGTGTGTAGATTCCCGAAAAAATATGTGAAAAGTGAGGCCCATCTGCAAAAGCATTGCAGATGTTGCCTTGTTTCTCTCGATTTAAGGGATGATATTCAATATTTTTATACTGTACCAATGACCCAGACATAGCTGGTGCTAACTCTTAAAATATAGGGCCAAACACAAATTTTGCCCCCCAATCCCCAAAATTTGCATCTAAAACTAAAGAAAACATGTCCTGAAAGGCCCTCCACACTTCGCCCCTACTGCGCATGCGCAGTGTCAAGGACGTTCCGAAATTGGCGCCATTTATCATTCTAAGTTTGGCCCTTCATCAGTTAACATCTGACTGATCTTTGTGCTTTTAAATCTCAGTTTAAATGATGCCAGACACATAAATATTAGTGAAATGGTGATTCTAAGGAGGATAGAAAAGGAGGAGAGGAAAAGAATGTGTGACAGAATATTATCAGGGCTGTAACTTAAAATTTTTTAATGAAATTATGTTAAGTTACCTATTTTCAAGGCAGCAGCCATTTTGTTGTCATTCTGATTATTTAGTTACACTGTTTTTTCAAGTGTTTTTCCTCTCTCCCTGTCCTTTAAGTTCCCCCTTGCTATTCTCCCATGCTTTGGCATAGTTTCTGTAATTATTATTACTAAAATTTCTTGGGAGTTTTAGCTGAATAACAGAATGAATTCTGTTCTTTCCCCATGTTTACGTCTTCACCTACGGGTGGTTAGGCGTTGTGTTCTGCATCTACCATCTGATGTTCTGCAGTTTCTTCCCTGGAAGTCTCTGTTTTGCATCAGATGGTGTATTTTTGGTAACTGATTTCGGGCCTGGGTGCCTGGAGTCTTATTTTAGTGTTTTTACACTCATTGTTTACATTTACAACAGCCCTCTGTGTGAGGGGGGGATTTCTAAATAATAATATCTTTATGTTATTTTAATCATAACTAGATACATTATTATTGTTCGTAAGTGTTGAATAAATTGTTTAAAATATTTTAAAAATTTTTGTCCACACTTAGGCTTGGGATCCATTGGGACTCAACGTTACTTTTCAGAAACTTGGGCTGTTCTGAAAAAATATTTTTTCAAAATATTTTGATTTCAATTATTTTTTCTATATTAATGGATCATATTATTATTATGTATTTTGATTGCCAGGGGTTAGTGCGAGTACCAGGACTTGTTTTCTTTTCACATTGAAAGGATATTGATCAATTGTTTTAAGAGGAAGTCTTCCTCTGACCTTATTATCATTCTATATGTGGTCAGTGTACTCGCATTAACTCCTGTTCTGTATCGTTGACAATATGGGAAGCGTATGTCACGGTATGTTGTTGGGGATTTGGACACTCCGGTCCTTTCCCCGCAGGGTCACTCTACTTTATCAATTTCTATTTCAGACGATCAAGATTAGGGTGATGTATCTGTGATGTCTTCCAACAGTGTGCCTCCGTCGTCACAATTAATGAAGGGCTAGCGGAAAAGTGCTCATGTAATACGCCAATTGCCTAAGAGGACCCTAGTAGGTTCGACGGCCTTTGACGTCTGCTAGCTCGCCCGGTGTAGCGTCCATTCACCGAATGGTTCGGCAGCCGGGTTCGTCCGTTGCGGTCTAGAAGGAATTTTGGGGTGATGCGAGCACTATAAATTAACTTAATGCACACCCAGTGACGGCGGATCGGAGGGAGAACGGAGGAAGCCTTTTAGTCCGGTTCATAGCTCGTTCCGGTCCATCCGGACGGCAAGCGAGAGAGGCCCCTCTCTCGTTCAACAACATCTGGCCCCAGATGTTGTGGTACAAATGTGTCGTTAGCGGAGCATACGTCCGTCGCTCGGGACGCTCCGTTGTATAGGCAGTCCGCTGAGACTGCTAAGGCTTCCTCTTCTCGTCAGCGCACACGACCGCACCTTGGCTGCGTGACCGCCGATATATTACCAGCTTCGCCGATCAAGGATTCTTCGGCGACCAGGTCACACCATCCGGCAGCCAGGGATTCGAGACCGATGGACTCCGGACGTTCGCATAGGAAAAGTATGCGGGAGCCATCTGATGCGGAGCTGCCCTCGGCGAAGCAGCGATAGACTGCGCCTCCGCAGGTCTCGACGCCGGACATTCTTGTGCACATAGCACAGCTTATCGCAGCATCCCAGCAGCCGACAGAAACGGTGTCGGATTGAGAATTATCCGACAGCGCTGGGTCGGTAGCCGGGGACTCGAGGCCTGCAGACTCCGGACGTTCGCATAGGAAGTGTGCGGGAGTCAACGTACACGGAGCTTCCAGCGGCAATGCATCGTAAGTCCGCTACTGCACAGGCCTCGGGAACGGACGTGCTTTCCTTAATAGCACAGTTTATCGCAGCATCCCAGCATCAACTGAATCTGTCGCATATATTTTATCCGACGATGCTGGGTCAGGACGCTCCGCGGAAGCGGGTACGGACGTCCGAAAGTTTCATCCCTTTCGGAACAACATATGCTGCGATGCCGGATAAGAAACTGATAGCATCGGTGGACTTAGAAATTTTTTGGTTCGGTTCAGGGACATCGTCCCTCAGTTCCGACATAGTCCAATAATGTCACACAAACTTTCGAATTATTGAACGACGCTATATATATTATTATTTTATGCTTGCTATCCAAGCATTTCTGGTTTCTTGTTCGAAGAGTTATGGAGATGTCTTTCAAAAGTGTGCCTCTGTCGTCATAGTTAATGAGGAGTTAGCGGCAATAAGTGCTCATGGAATATGTCTATCGCTTACGGAGTGACATTCGCTAGCTCACCCGGTGTAGCGTACATTCATCGAATGGTTTGGCTGCCGGGTTCGTCCGTTGCGGTCTAGGAAGGAGATTTGGGTGATGCGAGCATTTTAATTACTTTAGTACTCACCCAGTGACGGCAGATTGAGGACAGATCGGAGGAAGCCATCAACATAGGGGACCGCATGTTGTGGTTCAGATATTTTACATTCGGAGCATATGTCCGTTGCTCGGGACGCTCCGTTATATTGACAGTCCGAGAGACTGTCTTTAATGCTTCCTCATCCTCACAGCAGGGCACACGACCGCACATTGGCTACGTGACCTCGAGTATCCGATCAGTTTCGGCATTCAGTGATTCCACAGCGAATAGGTCGCGCCATCCGGTAGCCAAGGGACACGAGGCCTATACACTCCGTTCGCTCGCATATTGGAAGTATGCACGGGGTAACGATCTCGGAGCTTCCTGCGGCAATGCATCGTAAGACCGCTGCTCCTCAGGCCTCAGTGACGGACGTGCTATCCGAGTTAGCACAGTTGTTTCGCAGCATCCCAGCAATTGACGGTTTCTCGGTCGAATCAGGAATTTTCCGACGGCGCTGGGTCGGTGCGGTCCGCGGTTGCATCAAGCTACGGACGACCGAACGCTTTATAGGGTCCGACAGGATGGCGAAAGGGATTCGAAAGATTTCGAGTTTTCCCTTTAGTAGTATCGGAAGATGCCTTTCATATCTTCTGGCATTTCTTCCAGTGATTATTTTTCGGACTTCATTGCTGCGATCTTGGATAAGAGACTTATAGCGTCATTGGACTCGGATTTTTCGATCGGTACAGGGACTTTGTCCCTGACTTACCGACGCAGTCCAATATTGTCATTACAACATGTGTTTTATTTTTCGACGCTATATATTTATATATATATACAAGCCTGCTACTAAGCATGATAGTTTAGTTTCTTGTCCGCGTGGCTCATTTCTGCCATTTTATCTTTTTTACATATAGTTTATTTTGGCAGAGCAGGGCATACCGAGAGTTCATATGCATCTAGACGGTGTGATTAAAGACTGCATATATTCCTTTTCGCCGTTTATGTCTTTTCCAATTTCAATGTTGGGAACGACATTATGTATAGTAGACTTAACTTAGACGCTTTATTATACGTAATCCGCCTTACTGAGGCGTTATCATTACGTCTTCAAGAAAAGATTTACGGGATATTATTCTCAATGTAATTTCTTTTGAGGGCAGTAGTTTGTTCACGTATAACTCCGCCCTTCAGTGGCTGATTGGAGTTGGTTAGACGTGATGCAGCCCTAGCTACATCCACGCGTGGATAGTAGGTTAAGAACTCTCTCAGAGTCGCTTCGTTCTCGGAGGAGCTTCTCTTCGACGGCAACTTTCCGGCAATCCATGAATTGCTTGATTTATACATTCTCTTGTCTATCTAGTGTTACAAGAGATTCAGACTGGGGCAAACATTCGGCGGTTGACTCAGAGAGTCCCGCCGCAGTTGCCGGCCCCGAGTGTGGCTGTTATGACGGTTGCCAGTCAAACAGATTGGGATATATACTGATCCTTACGGATTCGAAGTGCCAGGGTCTTTGGGTTCCGCAGTCTTTTAGCTATCAGTTTAACTTCCGCGGAATAATGTTTTTTAGGCTTGCTTTATGTCATTGCATGAACATTATTCAGAAACGCATGCCCAAATTCCTGTCCTTTAATTCGACAGTAGTGGCGTATCTCCGGAACCAGGGAGGCACTCTTTCGTTTCCGTTATTCAATTTAATGGAAAGAATCCGTCTGTTGGTTATAGTACACCAAGTTCAGTTTTGATCCGTCATATTCTGGGTCGTCTGATTGTTTTATCGCACTCCCGTTCTCTTACGGGTCGCTTGTTGCTGTCAGAATGGACTCTCAACAAACAAGTATTCAATCAGATTTGCTATCTATGGGAGCGCCCAATGATGTTTTATTTATGACACAGCTTGCTAATCATTTGCAGACGTATGTGTTGGCTTGTCCAGATCTCTGAGCTAATACTGTTAACGCTCTATTGATCTATAGGACGGAATGATAGGATACTGTTGTTTTAGCAGGTATTGCTATGATAAACAACCACAATACATTTCTGTTGATAGCATCTCTATCTTCACAGAGATCATGAGTAATTTACTCTCTTGTCTACTGTGCATCTTAACGTGAAATCTTCCTCTATGTGAGGATCTTTTTTCACTGGGTAAATCGTGTCATCTTTATCACAACCAGCAAGGTCGCAACCTTCATGTATTCCGTTGTGTGGTCCGTATTGCATTGTAAGCACTGTACTGGACGAGCTTTGGACGCGATTTCTTACTATAGGAGATCCTTTTCTTCGCTATTCTATGCGACTAAAGTGGAGGCTCTTCCGTCGTGGTGTAGGGATCATTATGTTCATATGGTTGATTCCTCCATACTACTCATTGCTATTTTTTAGTATACTTGTTTCACAAGATCTACTGCAGCCTGTTGTTATTTAGGTTATAGGTTTATGTTACCTCATACCTATGCACTCTACGATAGTTTACAATTGAGTCTTTTGTCTCTTTATTTAAGTCAGTTAGTAACTTTTTGATAAATAGACTTAGAATCTTTAGATTAAATTCCTATACGGATTTTAACGTCAGGTTCTTATTTAGCTAAGTAATCATTTGAGCCTCTGGAAACAGTAGTTTTCAAATTCTGACCTTTTAGACAGTAATTCTGTTGATTTCTCTTTTACTGTAGAGTCAGTGAGTTTCCTGCACTATCGATGGATGATTTTCACTTTCATAGTTTCGGAATCAATACTTCCGTTACTATTTAGGTTGGATTGTTGCATAAGAGTTAGGCTCCTATTATCCGGAACCTATTATTTTAAGGTCCTTCCGTCTTCGTATGGGCATAGGCCTTTACTCTTTCCGGGTACAGTTTATGTATTTATAAACAGATTTCTGTTTATTACAAGGGCGTAAGCTTCTTCTGTCTTTGATGTCTGGTAGAAGGACGTTACGCTCCATTTTATTGTTAATGGATTCTATTAACTAGCGTACTGCTTATGGTATATCATTGGCTTAGCAGTTGTGCTTAAGATTTCGGCTCATGAAGTAAGAGTTCTTCTACTTCTTGGGCTTACATTAATAGTGTTGCTATTATAGATTTTTGAAGGCTGCTCATTGCGCTCAGCCATCCATTCATGAATTTTATCTCAGAAATATCGAGTCCATTTCTGGAGACCTCTATTTGTTAGGTCTATTATCTACTGCTCAGAATGTCATTCACTTAACAGTTGCTACTATAGCTAGGTAGGCTGTCTGTTTCGGCAGTGTCTCCGTTCGGCTGCCCTCTTCGCTCTGGGCTATTTGACCCAGGGCAAGAAAAAGGGGGGGGGGAGGGTGTTCCCTTGGGTCACCTGTTTTTACTATGAAAACAAGGGGATACCTCCTCCGGAGTTAGTAATTCTGAGCTGTTATTGGGATGGTTGTTTAGTGAGAAGTTTAAGTTATAAAATTCATTCAAGTCTTAGTTTTTAAAGTATAGCTTTTGAATATTGCATATGTCAACGGACATGATTATGCAATTCTCACACACTTTTAGGAGTATAAGAGTCTCTATTCTCTAGACTTACTTTATTATTGGCTTACTTTAAAAATTATTAGTATAAGGATTATTGGATATTAATAGAGTACATGGATGTATGAAGCTCAATTTTTGGAAGGTGTTGTATCTTTCTAATTTATCATAAATAAGAAAGATACATGTAAGGCCTATTTCTTCTTTTCCCTACAGGGGATGACTCTATTTTATTTTATTGAGCGTATTCCATTTTGCTCTATGTCCTTGGCCCTCCAGCCTTTTTACTATTCAGCTATGTCTGGGTCATTGGTACAGTATAAAAATGTTAAAAAATTTATAGTAATTTATATATTTTTTATACTTACCAATGACCCAGACGGGGATGGCCCTCCCAGGAGTTGGGAACTCTTGCCTCCCCGCTGAGTACATAGCGCTTACCAGGCACTGGTTATTAGAATGATAAATGGCGCCAATTTCGGAACGTCCTTGACACTGCGCATGCGCAGTAGGGGCGAAGTGTGGAGGGCCTTTCAGGACATGTTTTCTTTAGTTTTAGATGCAAATTTTGGGGATTGGGGGGCAAAATTTGTGTTTGGCCCTATATTTTAAGAGTTAGCACCAGCTATGTCTGGGTCATTGGTAAGTATAAAAAATATATAAATTACTATAAATTTTTTAACTTTTCTGACAGTGCCCAGCAAGAGAGAGAGAAAGACAGAGATGAATTATTCTTTCCTCCATACTTTTACCTACTGTGCATGCACAGTGTCAAGGAAGTACCGAAATCAGAAACCAGCCGATCAGGTGACTGGGGCAAAAAAGTCGCCTTGGATTGCATAACTTCGCTCTGACTTCACTAAAAAGCGAAATCGTGTCGCCCTGTAATTTGTAAATTCCCAATTGACCTACCTTGAAATTAGGGGAATTCACAAAGAATTTACAAAGTAATTTCCATCTGAAAAGAGTATTATTGCTAGGGTTAATTGTTATTGTGATTAATTTTCATAGTAACTAATAATAAAATCAGCATCTAAAAACAATGCCCAATTAATAATGTAATCGTGAACCGTCTTGGCTGCATTCAAATTAGGTGACAAGTCGTCAAGTTAAGACAAGATTTTCTATTTAAGTAATAAGTCTTTTTCACACTCAGAATTTTTTTTCTGGGGAGGAGTTTTTCATAAAACAACACTTTTTTGTAAAAGTTGAAGTGTTAATTCCAATCTGTATTTTATTTTTGTGCAAGACATTTTGAAAACCAAAAACAGAAAATTTACCTACTTTTTACTCACTCTGGACCAAGAAATGGACACACTTGGATTGTTTAATTCAAGGCTGATCTGTCTCTTCTAAAAAGTAAATGCCCATTTGAATTTGAATTGTAAACTTTTCTTTTTATAAATAAATTAATATAGAGAGGCATGTTTTTTTCTTGTAAACAATTCTTTGTACAAATAAATTTACACATAGAGATATGTTATTGCCCAATTGTAGTGATTTATTTTTGTGAGAGATGAAAATATAATATACCGGTAGATCATGCGAATGCAGAATCGTCGCTCTACATTTTCTTCTCACTTCTCCCTGTTCCATCTGACTTCTTCCTAAAGTCAGTGGAGGGAGAAGTGACTTCTCCCTCAAATTACCCTCTAGCCTGGTCCCTTTCCGAAATTGGTGCCAAGCCTCATTCTTAGTTTGGCCCTTCTGTCAGTAACATCTCACTGGCTTCTGTGCTTATAAATCTCAGTTAAAATGATGCCAGACACAAAATCTTGATGGAAATGGTAGATCCAAGGATGAAATAAGAGGATGAGTGGAAGAAACAGTGGTTGGATGTGTTCAGGGCTGTAACTTATAATTTTTATTGTAAATTATTTCATGTTCCCTAATTTCGGGACATGGGCCTGATGTTTTCATTCTTGAAATGAAATTTCCGCTTTTTTTATTGAAAATTTCTTGGGAGTTGAGCTTAGTTACAGAATGTTTATTCTGTTATCCCCATGGTTACATCCTCACCCTTGGGGTGTTTAGGCATTTTTGGTTATGTATCTACCATCTGATGTATTGCAGTTTCTTCTGAGGAAGATTCTGTTTTACATCGGATAGTTTTTAGCTCACCTGAGCGAAGCTCAAGGGGAGCTTTACTAATCACTTTCTGTCCGCCGTCCGTCGTCCGGCGTCCATCGTCCGTCGTCGTCCGTCCGGCGTTAACTTTACATTATCGACTTTTCCTCCTAAACCACTAGCCCAATTTTATTCAAATGTTGGCTAAATGTTTATTACCTTATGCCAATTCAGATTTGTTCAAATGAAGTTGCCCCTCCTCCTGGGTGGTGCCACGCCCCCAAGGGGCACCAAAATCTTTGTAAATCTTCTTCTCAAGAACCAGCAGTAGCAGAGACTTGATATTTGGTGTGCAGCTTCCTTTTGAGGTGTAGACTCAGATTTATTCAAGAGAAGTTTGTGGGGCTATACTTGGCGTCGTTATGGGAGGGGCAAAATTTTTTGCCCTGCCCAAAATTTCTATTTTCCAAACCGAGAGGCTGATTTGAACCAAATTTTATGTGAGGGCTTATTGGGTCATGAGTACTTGATTTATGCAAAAAAAAAATTTTCCCGTAGCCCCGTGGGAACCGCAGGAGCTAAAAATAGAAAAAATTTAAAACGCCCATATCTCCAAAACTGCACGGCACTGAGAATTTTTATTTGGTGTGCAGCTTCCTTAGGACCAACAGAAAGGATTGGTAAAAAAAAATTGCCATCGGTTTTATCATAGGGTACAGTTTCGGGACTTTGAAAAAGTGCTGAGTCAGCACTTTTTAACACTAGGCAATGGGAAAAACATTAAAAAATCTTCTTCTCCAGATCCAGCAGGCAGAATCTTTTGATATTTGGTGTGCAACATTGTAGGGTGGATCTGATTCAAGTTTGTTCAAATCGGCCCCCTGGGTTCATATTTGGGCTCAGTGTAGGAGCCCGATTTCGAACTTAGTGCATTTCAGGCAAATTTCTTAAAAAATCTTCTTCTCCAGATCCAGCAGGCAGAATCTTTCGATATTTGGTATGCAACATTGTGGGGTGGATCTTATTCAAGTTTGTTCAAATCGGCCCCCTGGGTTTATATTTGGGCTCAGTATAGGAGCCCAAATTTGAACTTACTGCATTTCAGGCAAATTTCTTTGAAAATCTTCTTCTCCAGATCCAGCAGGCAGAATCTTTTGATATTTGGTATGCAACATTGTAGGGTGGATCTGATTCAAGTTTGTTCAAATCGGCTCCCTAGATTCATATTTGGGCTCACTATAGGAGCTCGAATTCGAATTTAGTGCATTTCAGGCAAATTTCTTCAAAAATCTTCTTCTCCAGATCCAGCAGGCAGAATCTTTTGATATTTGGTATGCAATGTTGCGGGGTAGATCTGATTCAAGTTTGTTCAAATCGGCTCCCTGGATTCATATTTGGGCTTACTATAGAAGCCCGAATTCGAACTTAGTGCATTTCAGGCAAATTTCTTAAAAAATCTTCTTCTCCAGATCCAGCAGGCAGAATCTTTTCATATTTGGTAAGCAACATTGTGGGGTGGATCTGATTCAAGATTGTTCAAATCGGCCCCCTGGGTTAATATTTGGGCTCAGTATAGGAGCCCGATTTCGAACTTAGTGCATTTCAGGCAAATTTCTTAAAAAATCTTCTTCTCCAGATCCAGCAGGCAGAATCTTTTGATATTTGGTATGCAACATTGTAGGGTGGATCTGATTCAAGTTTGTTCAAATCGGCCCCCTGGGTTCATATTTGGGCTCAGTATAGGAGCCCGATTTCGAACTTAGTGCATTTAGGCAAATTTCTTAAAAAATCTTCTTCTCCAGATCCAGCAGGCAGAATCTTTTGATATTTGGTATGCAACATTGTGGGGTGGATCTGATTCAAGTTTGTTCAAATCGGCTTCCTAGATTCATATTTGGGCTCACTATAGAAGCTCGAATTTGAACTTAGTGCATTTCATGCAAATTTCTTAAAAAATCTTCTTCTCCAGATCCAGCAGGCAGAATCTTTTCATATTTGGTAAGCAACATTGTGGGGTGGATCTGATTCAAGTTTGTTCAAATCGGCCCCCTGGGTTTATATTTGGGCTCAGTATAGGAGCCCAAATTTGAAATTAGTGCATTTCAAGCAAATTTATTAAAAAATCTTCTTCTCCAGATCCAGCTGGCAGAATCTTTTGATATTTGGTATGCAACATTGTGGGGTGGCTCTGATTCAAGTTTGTTCAAATCGGCTTCCTAGATTCATATTTGGGCTCACTATAGAAGCTCGAATTCGAACTTAGTGCATTTCAGGCAAATTTCTTAAAAAAATTTTCTTCTCCAGATCCAGCAGGCAGAATCTTTTGATATTTGGTATGCAACATTGTGGGATGAATCTGATGCAAATTTGTTTAAATCGGCTCCCTAGATTCATATTTGGGCTTATTATAGAAGCTCGAATTCGAACTTAGTGCATTTCAGGCAAATTTCTTAAAAAATCATCTTCTCCAGATCCAGCAGGCAGAATCTTTTGATATTTGGTATGCAACATTGCGGGGTGGATCTGATTCAAGTTTGTTCAAATCGGCCCCCTGGATTCATATTTGGGCTCACTATAGAAGCTCGAATTCAAACTTAGTGCATTTCGGGCAAATTTCTTCAAAAATCTTCTTCTCCAGATCCAGCAGGCAGAATCTTTTGATATTTGGTATGCAACATTGTGGGGTGGATCTGATTCAAGTTTGTTCAAATCGGCTTCCTAGATTCATATTTGGGCTCACTATAGAAGCTCGAATTCGAACTTAGTGCATTTCAGGCAAATTTCTTAAAAAATCTTCTTCTCCAGATCCAGCTTCAGAATCTTTTCATATTTGGTAAGCAACATTGTGGGGTGGATCTGATTCAAGTTTGTTCAAATCGGCCCCCTGGGTTTATATTTGGGCTCCATATAGGAGCCCAAATTTTAACTTAGTGCATTTCAGGCATATTTCTTAAAAAATCTTCTTCTCCAGATCTAGCAGGCAGAAACTTTTGATATTTGGTATGCAACATTGTGGGGTGGGTCTGATTCAAGTTTGTTCAAATTGGCCCCCTGGGTTTATATTTGGGCTCAGAATAGGAGCCCAAATTTGAACTTAGTGCATTTCAGGCAAATTTCTTTGAAAATCTTCTTCTCAACATCCAGCAGGCAGAATCTTCTGATATTGGGTATGCACCATGCTTAGGGGGGTGAGATTCAAGTTTGTTCAAGCCAAGTCCCTGGGTTCATATTTGGGCTCACTGTGGTAGCCCGAATTATAACTTATTCAAAATGAGGAATTTTCTTTAAAAATCTTCTTCAGATCCAGCAGTCGGAATGTTTTGATATTTGGTATGCAGCATCCTTAGGGGGTGAGATTCAAGTTTGTTCAAGCCATGTCCCTAGGTCCATATTTGGACTCACTGTGGGAGCTCGAATTGTAACTTAGTTCAAAATGAGGACTTATCTTTAAAAATCTTCTTCTTCAGCCATGTCCCTAGGTCCATATTTGGACTCACTGTGGGAGCTCGAATTGTAACTTAGTTCAAAATGAGGACTTTTTTAAAAAATCTTCTTCTTCAGATCCAGCAGTCGGAATGTTTTGATATTTGGTGTGCAGCATCCTTTGGGGGGTGAGATTCAAGTTTGTTAAAGCCAAGTCCCTGGGTTCATATATGGGCTCCCTGTGGGAGCCTGAATTATAACTTAGTTCAATATGAGGAATATTCTTTAAAAATCTTTTTTTTTTCAGATCCACTGGTCAGAATCTTTGGATATTTGGTATAAGCTTTTCTTAGGAGGAGCAGATGCAACTTGTTGAAATCAATTCTCTGGGTTGATACAAATTTAGGATACCATGTCAGGTGAGCACCCTCAGGCCCCTTGGGGCCTCTTGTTTAAATTGGTTACTGACTTCGGGCCGTGTTTTTCAGTGCCTGGAGTCTTGTTTCCGGTTTTTATTGACTTTTGTTTATGTTGACAACGGTTACTTTCTGTTAGTAATTCCTTGTCTTCTGTAAGGTTAATTATGTAGTCAGATACATTAATATACTCCGTAAGTGTAACATTAATTTTTAGAATTATTTTTAAATTTTTGTCCACACTTAGGCTTTTTGGGATCCATTTGGGCTCATCAAAATTTTTTCGAAAATTTTCTTTTTTGAATTATTTTTCGAAAATTTGTTATGGATTGTATTATTATTATGTATCTTTGTATTTTTTAGGGTTAGTGCGAGTACTTCGGCTGTATAATTATTTTATAATTATGAAAGAATATTGTTCAAATTTTAACTCGAGGAAATCTTCCTAAGATTCTCATACTCATTCTGTGTTTGCTGTAGTCATTGTTCTCACACTAACTCTTGTACAGTTTGTGCCAATTGGTATGACAAACGTTGGAGACATGTGTCACGCCACATTGTTAGTGGTGAGAGATCGATGCCGGTTCTCTCACCACAGGGTCACTCTAGTTTTTCAGTTTCTTTTTCAGAGGCACAAGAACAGGGTGATGTTTATGTGATGTCTTCCAGAAGTGTGCTGCCGTCGTCGCAAATTAATGAAGAGCTAGCGGCAAAAGTGCTCAGTGAAATCAGACAAGTGCCTAGGTCCCAAAAGGGTTTACAGCCTTGTCGCCAGCTACCTCGACCGGTGGATCTATCCCTCATCAAATGAGTGGTGTGACGCCGGGTATGTCCGTTGTGGTCCAGGAGAGGAAAAAGGGTGTTGCGAACACTATAATCTCGGATCACGCTCAACCTGCGACGACCGAATGGAGGATGGATCAGAGGAAGCCAGTCAGTCCAGTAGTAAGCTCGTACAGGTCTTGCCGGACCGCGAGCGAGAGAGGCCCCTCTCTCTTTCAACAGCATCTAGGGCCGATGTTGTTGTTCATAACGTTCGTCAGTCGGATCATACGTCCACTCCTCCTGCTCGGGACACTCCGTCTCATAGACAGCAGGCATCTGCTAGTCTATTGGCTTCCTCTACACATCAGCACACACAACCGCACCTTGGCTTTGTAACCTCAGATATCCAGCCTGCTTCACCGACAAAGGATTCCATGTCGTCTAGATCACACCATCCAGTAGCCAGGGACACGAGGCCTCACCAGTCGGGACGTTCGCATAAAAAGATTATGCAGGACATACGGTCCAGGAGCTTCCGGCGGCTAAGCAACAAAAGACCGTAGCTCCACAGGCCTCCTTGACGGACTTGCTATCACAGATGGCACAGCTCATCGCAGCATCCCAGCAATCTACGGAACATCCTACAACAGTTTCAGATCAGAAAGTGTCGGATGAAGCTGGGTCGGTTCGTTCCTAAGCAAGGTCAGACAGGGACGACCGAGATTCTCATCTGGTCCATTCGGATGGTGAAAGGGAAATTACGGAGCTAGATTTTTCCCTTCTGGAACAAAACAAGGTGGCGATGAACTTTATCCGTCAACTCCTTCCATACGTTGTTCCGTCGGACCAGGGTGCTGTGACACAGGATAAGAGACTGATAGCGTCATTGGATACTGACTTTTTTGGCCAGATTACGGAAGATGTTCCTGATTATCCGGTCCAGTCCAGCAATGTCTCACGGATGTTTGAATTGTTAAATGACGCTATTTTTAAATTAGCCTCCAAGACAGGTAAAATCAGTTTCTTATTTCAACAAGCTCATCAACAGTAAGAATAGATTTGCAATGGCAGGAAAGGGCTTGCAGAGAGTTCCTCTGCGTTTAGACGATCAGGCTGAGGACTTAAAATTGTCCTTACTTGCGTCTTTGTCTATTCTCCCTAGTACTTTGGAGACGACGATCTCGTTTAATAGAGCTAATTTAGATGCATTATCTTACGCAGATCACCTTACCAGAGCGTTAGCTCAACGTCTTGACGGTAAATAATTCCAGGATGTTCACTCATCCTTAAGAGTTCTTTCTAGGGCTATTGCATTTTCCACGTATAACTCCGCCCTGTCAGTGGCTAATTTGGAGTTGGTTAGACGTGATGCTGCCTTGGCTTCATCCACTATGGTGGATTCAAAAGTTGAAAACTCTCGTCGAGTCAATCCGGTTTCTGGAGAATTTCTCTTTGATGGTAAGCTTTCATTAATCTATGAACAGATTACCAAGAAAGCTTCAGATTCTCTGCTTTTTAAGTGGGTTTCTAAAAAAACGGACACAGCAGAGAGGAGTAAGTCAGGAGCTTCTAGGGCGAGTACGTCCAAGGGAGGCTCCTATAAGGGATATAAAAAATTCTCCAGCTCTTACTCCAGAGACTGTCAAAGTAGCGACTCAGGTAGGGGACGTAGTTCTGGCCGAGACAACCGGTCAGATGCCCCTAGGTCGACAGGCCGAGGTGCTGGACGGGGAGGACGTAGTTTCTCTTCCCGCAGGCCTCGCATGTCCAGGAGGTGATGGTCAGGACCTCGATTGCGGTCCAGTGGGCGGAAGGCTGTCAAAGTTTTTGACCAATTGGTTGTCAATTACGGACGACCGATGGGTACAGGAGGTTATCTCGGAAGGCCTAAAACTATCCTTCCGAGAAAAACCTCCGTTAACACGAAGTCCACGCTGGACTCAGCTTGCATCCAACCTTCAAAAGAGAGATGCGCTTCTATCAGAGGTGCAATCTCTTTTGGTGAAGAATGCAATAGAGGTCGTGTAAAACCAGGAATTCCTGAGTTTTTACAGTCACCTGTTCCTGGTACCAAAGCCAGACGGCTCGTTCCATCCAGTTATAGATCTCAGCTGGATAAACAAACTGATCATGCAGGGTATTTTTTGTTTTTAAAAATTTGATTAGCAGTTTCCATCTTGGTTTCAAAAAGTGATGATAAATAGTGAATATAAGGCCAATATGAAAGAAAAATGGTTAGCAATTGGACATTTTTGTATAGCATTTTGCGATGCGAATCCAGCCATCACATACCTTGTCATGGCGCCAAAGTTCTATTTGGAGACCATTCGATCAGTGAGAGCGAGAATTCGAGTGAATGATTATGCAGCGAGCATAGATCTCAAGGATGCGTACTTTCATGTCATGGTACATCCGGCATTCAGAAAGTACCTTCGTTTTGCCGTCCTAGGAGTCGTTTATCAGTTCCGAGTGATGTGCTTCGGACTCAATCTAGCGCCCTGGGCTTTCACTCAAATAATGAACTCGGTAATGACTTATTTCTGGGCTCATTCATCTGTGGTAACATCGGCTTACTTGGACGACATTCTTCAGAGGTACGGCAACAAAACTCTTCAAAACAATGTTCAGAGTCTGCTTCAATTGCTCCGACGTCTTGGTTTCATCATAAACGAAAAGAAGTCGGATCTAGCTTGTGCACACGTCCACTCCAGATATTTTTCACTCAGAATTGGAGTGTGAAGACTCATTCGCTCAAAACAAATATTGGCTTATCGAACCAAGTGATTCAGACTTGAGCAGATATTCAGTGGTTGACTCAGGGAGTTCCACTGTAACTGCTGGATCCAGTTTTTACGATTATGTTGGATGCGAGTCAAACAGGTTGGGGCGCGACATTGAGCCCAACGGATTCGAGGTGCCAGGGCCTTTGAGATCCAGAGTTCCTGAACAAGCACATAAACGTCAAAGAAATGAGGTGAGTTTTCAATCAGATTTGCTACCAATGGGATCGACCAATGATTTACTTGTTTGCGACGCATCTCAACAATCAGTTGCAGACGTATGTGTCGCCATGCCCAGATCCTCGAGCGTTTGCAGTAGACGCTCTCTCAATCTCTTGGGACGGAATGTTAGGATACGCATATCCTCCAGCTCCGTTGATTCAACAGATCTTGCTAAAGATCAAGCAATCCCACTGCAAGATACTGTTGGTAGCATCTCTGTCGTCCATAAACCATGGATAAATCTACTCAGGTGTCTGTTATGGGACATTCCTCGGAAGCTTCCTCTGTGGGAGGACCTTCTCTCGCAGGGGAAATCTCGCACACTGCATCACAACCCGCAAGGTCTCAACCTTCACGTATTGGTGTAGGGATCAGTCGATTGATATTTATGATCCTTCCATTCCAGACATTGCTAATTTTTTGGTCTACTTGGTTGACGAACTCAGACTGCAGCCAGTAACAATTAAGGGTTATAGGTCTATGCTATCGGACTCTTATGCTCATCATCATTGCTTACAAATTGGTTCTAATGTTTCTTTATCTAAATTAGTTAAAAACTTTTCGATAAATAGACCTAGAACTCTTAGGTTAATTCCTAAATGGAATTTAGCTTGTGTTCTTCTGAAGCTCAAAGAAGCTCCTTTTGAACCTCTGAACACTGTAGACTTCAAATTCTTGTCATATAAGACAGCTTTTCTCTTAGCCTTTGCTTCTGCTAGAAGAGTTAGCTTCATGCTCTATCTGTTGATGAATCTCATTATCGTAGTATTGGTAATACTATTACTTTAACTACAAATGTGGGATTTCTGGCTAAGAATCAGACTCCTAATAAGTATCCTGAGCCTATTGTTATTAAGGCGCTTCCATCTTCAGATGGCCGTAGGCCTTTGCTGTGTCCAGTTGGAGCTATGCGTATTTACACAGATCTGAGTTTATCAGAAAGGGGTGAAAACGTTTCTTTCTGTCTCTACTTCCTAATAGAAAGGACATTTCTGTTCATTCTATTTCTAGGTGGATTCAGTTGGCTATTCATACTGCTTATGAAAGTTTATCTTCAAATCAGCAGTCTGTGCTTAAGATTTCAGCACATGAAGTTAGAGCTCTGTCAGCATCTTGGACTTATTCTAACAGTATTGTTATTACGGATGTCATGAAGGCTGCGTACTGGTCTCAGCCTTCTACTTTCACTAATTTTTACCTTAGAAATATTGAGTCCATTTCTGGTGACCTTAGATGTTTAGGTCCGTTATCTGTTGCTCAGAATGTCGTCCACTAAATGTTTGCAACTACAGTTGGCTTTCTGTTCCAGCAGTGACTCTGTCCTGCTGCCCTCTTCGTTCTGTGGTGATTGACCCAGAGCAAAGGGAGGGGGGAGGGGGGGGGATGGTGTTCCCTTATATCACCGGCTTTATAGTGAAAAGCAAAGGAATACCTCCTCCTGAGTCAGTAATTCCGAGTCGGTGCTGGGATGGTTTTAAAGTGTAAAGCTAATGTCTATCTCATTTATGTAATATTTTTAAAGTGTAGCTCGGTGTGAAGCATTTGGGTATGTCACGTGTCATACGAGCGTTAAGATACAATCCTCAGACACTTTTAAATAAGTACAGAGAGTCCCATTCTCTGGACTATCTTTATTTAAGAAATTAGTATAATGGGTTATACTGGATGTTAATAGAGATCTTGATATCTTGCGCTCAATTAATTGTTTGGTATTGTGTCTTTCTTGTTTTTAATAAACAAGAAAGATATATGTAAATCCTTTCACTCCTTTTCTCCTTGAGGGGTTTTATGCTTGTTATAATTGAGCCTATTGGATTTTCCTTTATGTCCTTGTCCCTCCAGCCTTTTTTCTATTCAGCTGAGTCTGGGTTATTGGTTACAGTATAAAAATATGAAAATATATATAGTAATTATGTCTCCCCTTCCCAGAAGGGAGGCATATTGTTTTAGTGCATATTCTTCTTCTTCTTCTTCTTCTTCTTCTTCTTCTTCTCATACAAACTTTGTCCGGGCCATAACTTTTTTGTCTTTTGACCTACACCTTAGATACTTGGCATGTGGATGTATCACCGTGAGCCGGTGTGCACTGTACCATAGTGACCTTCATGTGACCTTAACCTTTGACCTGAAGGTCAGATTTATGTGTTTTTTTAAGGGAAACATCACACAAACTTTGTCTGTGCCATAACTTTTTTGTCTTTTGACCTACACCTTAGATACTTGGCATATGGATGTATCACCATGAACTGGTGTGCAGTATACCATAGTGACCTTCATGTGGCCTTGACCTTTGACCTGAAGGTCAGATTTATGCGCTTTTTTAAGGGAAACTGTCTGGACCAGAACTTTTTTGTATTTTGAGTCAGGCTTTAGATATTTGGCATGTGGATGTATCACCAAGAACCGGTGTGTAGCGTACCATTGTGACCTTCATGTGACCTTGACCTTTGATCTGAAGGTCAGATTTGTGCTTTTTCAAGGAAACTTTGTCCGGACCAAAACTTGTTTGTCTTTTGAGTCAGGCCTTAGATATTTGGCATGTGGATGTATCACGATGAGCCGGTGTGCTGCATACCATTGTGACCATCATGTGACCTTGACCTCAAGGTCAAATTTATGTACTTCAAATAGGGAGTAATTGTCCAGACCGGAATTCTTTTGTTTTTTGACCTAGGACTTGGTTCTTTGACATGTGGATGTGTCACCATGAGACCGCATGTCGTGACCTTCATGTGACCTTGACATCAAGGTCAAATTTATGTACTTCAAATAGTGAATAATTGTTCAGACCAGAATTTTTTTGTTTTTTTACCTAGGACTTGGTTATTTGACATGTGGATGTGTCACCATGAGACCGCATGTCATCTACCTCGATGACCTACATGTGACCTTGACCTCTGATCTTAAGGTCAAATTTATGTACTTCAAATAGGGAATAATTATCCAGACCAGAACTTTTTTGTTTTTTGACCTAGGACTTAGATATTTGACATGTGGATGTATCACAATTAGACCGCATGTCACATGTAATCCTGACCTTCATGTGACCTTGACATCAAGGTCAAATTTATGTACTTTAAATAGGGAGTAATTGTCCAGACCAGATTTTTTTTTTTTTGGACATGTGGATGTGTCACCATGAAACTGCATGTCCGCTACCTTGATGAACTGCATGTGACCTTGACCTCTGACCTCAAGGTCAAATTTATGTACTTCAAATAGGGAATAATTGTCCAGATCAGAACTTTTTGTTTTTTTGACCTAGGACTTAGATGATTGACATGTGGATGTATCACAATGAGACCACATGTCATCATGACCTTCATGTGACCTTGACCTCAAGGTCAAATTTATGTACTTTAAATAGGGAGTAATTGTCCAGACCAGAATTTTTTTTTTGGACATGTGGATGTATCACCATGAAACCGCATGTTCCCTACCTTGATGAACTGCATGTGACCTTGACCTCTGACCTCAAAAGGAAGGGGAGACATATGTTTTAGTGTGCTAAAACACTTTCTAGTTTATATATTTTTTTATACTTAAAAATGACCCAGACGGGGATGGCCCTCCCATGAGTTGGGAACTCATACCTCCTCACTGATTATATAACATTTAGCAGGCACTGGTTGTAAGAATGAGGCTTGTGCTAATTTCGGTACCTCCTTGACACTGCACATATGCAGTAGGTAAAAGTATGGAGGACCATATAGGACATTAGATTTTTTGATTTGGATGCACATTTTGGGGATTGGGGGGGCAAAATTTGTGTTTGGCCCTGAATATTTAAGAGTTAGCACCAGCTTAGTGTGGGTCATTGGTAAGTATAAAAAATATAGGAATTACTATAAATTTTTTCATTTTTTGGTTCTTCCCATGGGCTTTGAATCAACAACAACAGAATTATCAAATGACAGTTTATTTATTCATATTAGCTTTGAGAAAATAAAGTAAAGAATGCACACATATTTCTGAGCTCAAGAAAAAATTGCACTGCCTAATTTTTTACACTAGTGAAATTGAAACTGCTTGTGCAGTTTTTCACAAGTCTTTTCCCAGATGTCACCGTAAGTAGACAGATACATACAGGTGTCCACTTGGGGTATGCAGGGGCCAAAATTTGTTCCCTTTCCCAATGGGAGAAAGGTAAGTATTTTCCCAATTTAATGTCTAAATTTTCCAGTTGTTATCAGGCATTGTCTGGTCATAAACACTTGTTGTTATTCATATTGGCAAATTGGATTTAATATCGAGTGACCAGCATTGAAAAGTACTGTTGGACAATATTAGCCAAAATAATAATTGTGGTTTTGTGGAAAGGTCATGATTAACGATACAGTCAAGATATTGTTTGCTGGGGAAGGTTTTTAATGGTAAATAGTGTTGATACGCTTTCGTGTATGAATGCAGTAGGCTCAGCTGTATTAATCTGAAGTATACCCCATGTCTCAGTTCAATAATAACTGACTTAACACGTGTTATGTACTTGTGTCCATGCATCGTCTACAGATTGTAGGCTCGGAAAATATAAGTCAAGCTGAGCTATTGCCATCACTTCTCGTCCGTCGGCGTACGTACGTACGTACGTACGTACGTATGTACGTACGTACGTTAGTACGTTAGTATGTTAGTACATTAGTACGTACGTCCACAATTTCCTTTGGCACACCTCACAGGTCGCATTTATGATCAGATTACTTTGAAACTTCTTATGCTTGTTTGGGGTGACCTCTAGATGGGAGCTATCGATTTTCTTCAATTTCCGGCAAAAAATGTTGCCGCGGCCAACGTTCTTAGAACTTAGTTTAGTCAAACCACAATATTTCCCTTTGGCACACCCTACAGGGCACATTTATGATTTGATTGCTTTGAAACCTGATACGCTTATTTAGGGTGACCTCTAAATGGGAGCTGTCAATTTTCTTCAATTTTCGGCAAAAAATGTTGCCACGGCCAATGTTCGTAGAACTTAGTTTAGTCAGACCTCAATATTTCCCTTTGGCACACCCTACAGGGTACATTTACGATCAGATTGCTTTGAAACCTGGTATGCTTGTTTGGGGAGACCTCTAGATGGGAGCTATCGATTTTCTTCAATTTCTGTCAAAAAATGTTGCCGCGGCCAACGTTCTGAGAACTTAGTTTAGTCAGAAGACTCAATATTTCCCTTTGGCACACCCTACAGGGTACATTTATGATCGGATTGCTTTGAAACCTGGCATGCTAGTTTGGGGTGACCTCTAGATGGGAGCTATCGATTTTCTTCAATTTCTGTCAAAAAAAGTTGCCGCGGCCAACGTTCTTAGAACTTAGTTTAGTCAAACCACAATATTTCCCTTTGGCACACCCTACAGGACACATTTATGATTTGATTGCTTTGAAACCTGGTATGCTTATTTACGGTGACCTCTAGATGGGAGCTATCGATTTTCTTCAATTTCCGGCAAAAAATGTTGCCACGGCCAACGTTTGTAGAACTTAGTTCAGTCAGACCTCAATATTTCCCTTTGGCACACCCTACAGGGCCCATTTATGATCAGATTGCTTTGAAACCTGGTATGCTTGTTTGGGGAGACCTCTAGATGGGAGCTATCGATTTTCTTCAATTTCTGTCAAAAAATGTTGCCGCGGCCAACGTTCTTAGAACTTAGTTTAGTTAGAAGACTCAATATTTCCCTTTGGCACACCCTACAGGGTACATTTATGATCGGATTGCTTTGAAACCTGGCATGCTTGTTTGGGGTGACATCTAGATGGGAGCTATCGATTTTCTTCAATTTCCATCAAAAAATGTTGCCGCGGCCAACGTTTTTAGAACTCAGTTTAGTCAGACCACAATATTTCCCTTTGGCACACCCTACAGGGCACATTTATGATTTGATTGCTTTTAAACCTGGTATGCTTGTTTGGGGAGACCTCTAGATGGGACCTATCATTTTTCTTCAATTTTCATCAAAAAATGTTGCCGCGGCCAACGTTCTTAGAACTTGGTTTAGTCAGAAGACTCGATATTTCCCTTTGGCACACCCTACAGGGTACATTTATGATCGGATTGCTTTGAAACCTGGCATGCTTGTTTGGGGTGACCTCTAGATGGGAGCTATCTATTTTCTTCAATTTCTGTCAAAAAATGTTGCCGCGGCCAACATTGTTAGAACTTAGTTTAGTCAGACCACAATATTTCCCTTTGGCTCACCCTACAGGGCTCATTTATGATTAGATTGCTTTGAAACCTGGTATGCTTATTTACGGTGACCTCTAGATGGGAGCTATCGATTTTCTTCGGTTTCTGTCAAAAAATGTTGCCACTGGCAAAAAAACTGACATTGGTCCCAATGATCTTCAATTTTGCCATTTCATTTATAACTTACCAAGTTCAAGTTTGTCAAGTTGAGCTACAGTGTCATTGACACTTTCATTCAACTTTTTACCTCCCTTGATGAGTTTCTCCAATGTTTATTGGAATGCAGTCGGGGGGAGGGGGGGGGATGGGGGGAACACAATTGAACAGTGATGTTCACATACTTAAAATGTGTCCAAATGTATTATTGTAAGGAATTAGTTCTGTTAACAGATTAATTAAATATGTTAACTCACTGCACTCTGATGTCAAAATGGCAAAGTTTTCAGCAGCAAATATTTCCCATAATGCAGTTTGATCTTTAACCAACTATACCTTGTTTGCTTGATAGAGCTCAGTGAGCTCTGTCAAACAAGATATAATTGCTAAAATTCCCAGTTAAACAAGAGAAAAACAGAGTGATTGGATAAAATTTGGTTTCACTACCAGAGTGCTAGGGGTTAAGTAAACTGTTATATGAGGCTTTCTAATTTTTTCAAGAAAAATCTTCATAAAAGTACTTTATAAAATTTCCTAATTTTGTTCCTCACAATGCAAAAATTCCCAGTTGGAAGGGACACTGGACCCTTTCTCAATCAGATTGTGCAGATTGCCGACATACATTTTTATGCCCCAGGGCTATAAATTCATGTGAGAATTCTTGTTGATTTGAAAAGTGACTGTAACTCCTTGCATGCAGCTGGTGGATATTCCCATCCAGGATAGAATTTCTCTTGCCTCTGAAATAAGGATAATTTGGGCACATTTAATCAAAATTTCCTCCAGAAAATTGAATGTACTTTTTCATGAATGATTCTAGAGTTAAATTTAGATGAATTTTTCATCAAATCTAGCCATGGCCACTTTCCAGCAGCTATGGCTAGATGCGATGCAAAATATCTTGAACATAGTAAGCGTATTAAAGAGTAAAAGGCTTGAAGAATCACAATAAACTTCAACTTAGCTGTGATGTCTAGAGAAGTAAGTGAGGGCGTGGTAGCATCGCGGTAACCGGTTGCGGTAACCGGTTCTTGTCAGATCACCGAGGTTTAGCAGTGTCGAGCGCAGTAGTTGGATGGGCGACCATTTCAGCGACTGATTCACGCTCCCGGGTTGTGTCCTTGGGCAAGGCACTTAACCCCAATTGTCTACATGGGGGCATGATAACGTTGTGTACTAAGGCGTACTGCATGCTGATGAATATGTCTTCAACCAATCTAACCCTGCCTGTGCCATAGTGCAGAGTTCAGAGTTACAATGTTTGGGAGCTGGCAGCTTCTCGTCGATGCTCGGTGGTTCTCGCCGGGTACTCTGGCTTCCTCCACCTGTAAAACTGTCATGGTCACAATTAGCCATTGTGCATAAGTATGTGACCTTAAACACCAATAAATAAATAAATGAGAGAAGTAAGTCAGACTGCCGATATAGACTGGAAACTGCAACTCTAGTAAATAAATAAATATGAGGTCTGTTTTTAGCTCACCCTACTTCTATTAGAAGAGGTGAGCTATTGTCATGACCTCGGGCATCAGCGTCCGGCGTGTAACATCCCGCTTGTTTACTTTGAAATATGCAGTGGTTGCAGTCACAAGGATATAACAGTACCCTCAAATTCTAAATTATGCAAGTACCCAAAATTGATACACCTGCTGGTGTTTACAGGAATCAAGATTGATTCTTGTGAATGGGGTAAATTTTAAGGTCTGCCCCTAGTTACTTACTTTTTTTTCTTTATTTTTCAGCCTGGTGTCCCCATGGAAATAGTACTTAACAAGTAAGTTTTGATACAAGTATTGTATTTATTAACTCTTTCTACACAGAATATTCTGAGAAACAGTATTCTTGGTATGTCATATTTTCCTGGAATTTTGTCCTAGTGTGGTTTTTAGACACATGGGCTTTATAATTTTAAAATCATTCTAGAGATTTTGTTCAATTTTTTTTTCAGGCAAGTCAATGATGTTATCTGTATTATGTAGCCCTTCACAAGTAAAACTCCATGAACCCAATGGAACTTAGTTTAGTTTGTTGCCACTTCTTACATTTATTTGATGGTACAGTACGGTGACCATGGACTTGTCATAATCCACGCTTGATCAGTGATGTCCACGGATGCATTTACCATGTATTAACAATTTCCTCATCAGCGAAATTATAATTAATGAAGCTCCGGGTTTTCTCCGGTGCTTCATTAATTAATTTTTTGATTATTATTCCTATGATTTGCGTTTGAAATCTGATATTATTATGTCTCTGGAAATATTGGCCACCCAAGAATAGTGACCAGTCCACTGTAAGGCATACTGTAATTGCCTAATTGGCAGTGGGTGTAGCAGTCAAAATTGTAATTAGAGTTGCATCACTATCAATTTTGCCATTGTGGTTTGCAATTCTAATTCACTGTCATTATCAGACTCAAAATTTGATTGTAGCTTATAATACTTCATGCAAGTCTTGTGCGTTTAGCAGGCCTGGCATTCTTAAAAATGCAGGAGGACTAAAAGTCGCTCATCTCGCATGGCCTAGGAGAGCGATTAGCTTTCCTCAAGCTTACAAAAGCTAAAACTGGCAATATGAAGTATTTTTACACTGTAAACCAATGGCCCAGACTAGCTGGTGCTTAACTCAAAGTTATTAAGGGCCAAACGCAAATTTTGAACCCCCCCCAATCCCCAAAATTTACTTGCAAAACCGAAAATTGAAAGTCCTATCTGGCCCTCTATACATTTATTCTCCACGCATGCGCAGACGTCAGGAAGTGACCAGAATTGGCACCAACATCTTTCTTTGTTTGGTCCTAAAGTCATCAACAATGAAATGACATCTGTGCTTTAAAATCTCCTTTTTTGAAGATGCAGACACAAATCAATGCAAGAATTGGTGGATACAAGGCTGTTATTGGATAAAGGAAGTGTTCAGCGGTGGTTTTGGATGTTTACGGCTGTAACTTTATAATATTTATAAAATTATTTTATGTTTCCAAATTTTGGGACATATGCCTGACGTCATCATTTTTGAAAATGATTATTCCACTGTTTGTTAAGTATTCCTTCCCTATCCTTCCATGAATCCTTCCTGCTGAACTCCTAAGCTTTTTGGCTAATTTTTATTGAAATTTTTTATTAAATTTCTTGGGAGTTTATTACAGAATATTATTCTGTTTCTTCCCCAGGGTTACGTCCTCACCCTAGGGGTGTTAGGCCGTTTAGTCTCTTCTATCTGATGTATCGTTTTTTCTTCGTATAAAGATCTAGCTTTGCATCTGGTAGCATTTCAATTGGTTCTGACTTTGGGCCTTTTTGTGTGCCTGATGTCTTGTTTACATTGACGTTGTTTACATTGTCAACGTCCTCATAATTATATAGGTAGTTTTTTTTCTCACCAACGTTAGTTGTGTGAGCCTATGGCATAGCCCTCATGTCGGCGTCGGCGTTAGCGTCGACGTGGGCGTCAGCGTTGGCGTCGGCGTCCGCTCTCAAATATTTTGAACTTTTGTGTACAGGTTTTGATTTTTTGGCTTTTCACATTTTTTTTTAGTTTCAGCATATTGCTATAGTGGTTCACTATAACATTTAACTCTTTTCCAGGGTATTTTGTCGTAATTTTAACCCTTTGAATCAAATTTTAGACTTATTTTGATGTTTGCGTGCAGGTTTTGATGTTTTTTTTTTCCTTTCTTTCAAGTGGAGATTTACCTTGCAGCATATGTCCATGCTTTCTATTGTATGTAAACATGCATCTTAGGGCTATGTTTGTATTATTTAACCCTTTTCCTGCTGAATTACTTCAATTTTGATCTTTTATGTACAGCTTTTGGACTAAGGTTTACAGCTTCTTACTTTTATGTACAGGTTGTGATAAAAAAAAACAATTTCAAGTGAGGTTGACCTCACTGCATATTGCATGCAGTGGTGGTTATTATAACATTGATATCTTTCCAGTACATTTTTAAAAAGTTTTTAACCCCTTCAATAGATTTTTAGACTTATTTTGACGTTTGCGTGCAGGTTTTCATGGGTTTTTTTTTTTTCCTTTCTTCCAAGTGTAGAGTTTCTGCATATTGCTATGGTGGTTCACTATAACATTTAACTCTTTTCCAGGGTATTTTGTCTTAATTTTAACCCTTTGAATCAAATTTTAGACTTATTTTGATGTTTGCGTGCAGGTTTTGATGTTTTTTTTTTCCTTTCTTCCAAGTGGAGATTTACCTTGCAGCATGTCCATGCTTTCTATTGTATATAAACATGCATCTTAGGGCTATGTTTGTATTATTTAACCCTTTTCCTGCTGAATTACTTCATTTTTGGACTTTTATGTACAGCTTTTGGACTTAGGCTTACAGTTTCTTACTTTTGTGTACAGGTTGCGATAAAAAAAAACAATTTCAAGTGAGGTTGACCTCACTGCATATTGCAGTGGTGGTTATTATAACATTGATATCTTTCCAGTGCATTTTTAAATTTTTTTTAACCCTTTGAATAGTATTTTAGACTTATTTTGACATTTGCGTGCAGGTTTTCATGGGGTTTTTTTTTCCTTTCTTCCAAGTGTAGATTTACCTTGTAGCATATGTCCATGCTTTCTATTGTATGTAAACATGCATCTTAGGGCTACGTTGTATTCTTTAACCCTTTCCCTGCTTAATTACTTCAATTTTGGACCTCTTTTGTTTACAGGTTTGGATTTTTGTGCTTTTAAAAAAAATGTTTTCTTCTTTGCATATTGCTGTGGGGGTTCACGATAACATTTAACTCTTTTCCAGGGTATTTCGTCTTAATTTTAACCCTTTGAATCAAATTTTGGACTTATTTTGACGTTTGTGTGCAGGTTTTGATGTTTTTGTTTACTTTTATGTGCAGGTTTTGAGGTTTGTCTTTCTTCTCTTCCAAGTGGCAACTTACCTTGTAGCATATTGCCATGGTTCCTATTTTATGTTAGGATGCTTCTTGGGGTTATTATTATATTATTTAACCCTTTAGCTGCTTATTTACTTTAATTTTGGACTTTTGTGTGCAGGTTTTGTACTTTTGTGTGCAGGTTTTGATATTTTTTTTTAAGTAGAGTTTTACCTCGCTGGCATATTACCATGGTGGTTACTGTAACATTTTCAGGGTATTTTTCTAAATTTTAACCCTTGGGAACAAATGTGATACTTTTATGTGCAGGTTTTGAGGTTTGTCTTTCTTTTCTTCCAAGTGGATATTTTTCAAGTAGACTTTCACCTTACTGGCATGTTGTGGTTACTGTGACAGGGTATTTTTCTCAATTTTAACCCCTTGAAACAAATGTGATACTTTTTTTTACTTTTATGTGCAGGTTTTGAGGTTTGTCTTTCTTTTCTTCCAAGTGGTGACCTACCTTGTAGCATATTGCCATGGTTCCTATTTTATGTTAGGATGCTTCTTGGGCTATTTTTATATTATTTAACCCTTTAGCTGCTTATTTACTTTAATTTTGGACTTTTCTGTGCAGGTTTTGTACTTTTGTGTGCAGGTTTTGATATTTTTTTTTAAGTGGAGTTTTATCTCACTGGCATATTGCCACGCTGGTTATTGTAATATTTTTAGGGTATTTTTCTAAATTTTAACCCTTTGAAACAAATGTGATACTTTTTTTACTTTTATGTGCAGGTTTTGAGGTTTGTCTTTCTTTTTTTCAAAGTGGAGACTTACCTTGTACCATATTGCCATGGTTCCTATTTTATGTTAGCATGCTTCTTAGGGGTTATTATTATATTATTTAACCCTTTAGCTGCTTATTTTCTTTAATTTTGGACTTTTGTGTGCAAGTTTTGAACTTTTTTTTTTTACTCTAGCCGCGCCTTTACATTGGCCACCTGTTGGTGAGCCACGGGGTACTGATACCCCCCTCTAGTTTTATATTCTATTACTGTAGTATACTGTAGGATACATGGATTTTTATTCCGGTAATGCAGCTCAAAAAAATTTGGATTTTATCCACACGTAGGCTCTATCCGGATGCCCTTGGGCTCTTAATGTTCCTTTTGGGAACTGGGACGTTTTTTCAAAATTGTTTGTTTACAAAAAATATTTTGAATTTAATTATGATTGCTAGTATTCATCTATCTCAGTTATATATATATATATTGTTGTGGAGTTTGGAGGACTGACATCGACTTTAGTTGATACACTCCTGCGGACTCTTGTCTTTCTTGTGTTGCACTGGAATGACTGATGTTGGAGTCGGATGTCGCGATACGTTGTTGGCGGTGTGGTTCTGAGGATCAAAGCCTCTCACCACATTTTAATTCTTTCTGTCAGTTTCTATTTCAGAGGAACATGAACATGGTGATGATATTCTGACACCCATCCAAGTGTGCTACTGTCTACTGTCTCTAATCTAGCAACGTCTGGGGCCAGATGTTGTTTTGAGAAACTTGCACAAGCCGGAGCATATGTCCGCCCTTCACTCGGGATGCTCTGTTTAGTCTGCAGCCTGGGTTGGCTTCAGTCAAGGCTTCCTCCGTTACGTTTCAAAAGGCCAAATAAAGATTTCTGGTTGGAAACTTGCATGAGATGGAGCATATGTTCGCCCGCTGCTCGGGATGCTTCATCTAGTCTGCAGCCAGGGTCGGCTTCAGTGACAGCTTCCTCTACTACGTTATTTAAGCACACATGATCACATCCTAGCTACCTGACTTCGGATATCCAGTTGCACGAAGAAGGAACCACTCTTTGCTCGTGAAGTCGGACCATCTGGTAGCTAGGGAGACGAGGCCTTACTCATCGGGTCGCTCGGAGAAAGGATCCGTTTCTGACTCACCGTCCCAGGAGCAGCATGTGGGTAAGGAATGGAAGATAGCTGCTCCTCAGGCCTCAATGACAGACTGGGTAATGGGAAAAATATTTAACACAACTTTTCTCCCAAACCACTGCTCCAAAAGCTTTCATATTTCACATATAACATCTTTGGAAGATTGTTTCACACGTTTACTGAAATCAATTCCCTGGGTCCATATTTGGGTTCTCTATGGGAGCCCAAATGTTTAAATTAGTGCAGTCTGAGGAATATTCT
Organism: Pictodentalium vernedei; assembly: GCA_031216915.1. Classification (NCBI taxonomy): domain Eukaryota; kingdom Metazoa; phylum Mollusca; class Scaphopoda; order Dentaliida; family Dentaliidae; genus Pictodentalium; species Pictodentalium vernedei. The sequence goes on along the minus strand of CM062288.1, from coordinate 11,622,974 downwards.
TTAAAAATCTTCTTCAGATCTACCAATAAGAATCTTTTGATATTTGGTATGCAGCATCCATAGTGGGGTGAGATTCAAGTTTGTTGAAGCCATGTCCCTGGGTTCATATTTAGGCTGAAAATTTGGGCCCTGGTCCGGACTTAGAAATTTTGGACCAAAATCCTGAAATTAGTTTTTTGTTTTTTTTATGCATATTGGTCAATTTTAAGAAAAAAAAATTTTAGTCTGAAAATATTTTGTTTGGGACTTCGAAAATTTCTGAACAAAAATAAAAAAAAAATCTGTTTTTTATGCGTTTATCTCAATTTTGGGATGTAAAAGTGCAGGAACTGAAAATAGAAGGAAAATCTTGTTACAATCGCTTCATCTAGTTTTAAAATCCATTCCTTAGTATTTTTCCATCAATTATGCCTTTCAAACTGCAGTCACATAACAACCCTTGGATTACAACAGTACTTGTCTACAGCGGGTGGAATTGGACCCAGTCAGCAGGACCTATGAAATGTTTCATGACTTTATTTCTCTATTGTGTTGATAAGCCATGACTAGCTGAATGTGACCTAAAATGCTCCTTTGAACTACTTTGTCAGGTGAGCAATTTAAGTCCCCTTGGGGCCTCTTGTAATGGTAAGGATTACACAGTGTTGTTACATTTTTTTTATTTCAGAGAAAGTCAAAGAAAAACACCTACAGTTATAGCAATGAGAGAAGGAGAGAGGTTATTTGGAGATCCAGCATCTAATACGGTGGGTACTATGTGTGTATTTTATAATAAAGAATGTATGGATGGCAGAGCCAGTCCGGCTATGGCAGGACCAATAATTCTCCAAATCGTGTTTTGTATCATGATGAAATTGCACATCGCAATGTTTTAAACACTCTAGGAAATTGGTGTGAATTACACACACTTTACAATAATGTTGAGTAATGATACGAAAATGAATGTTTTATTAAACAAAAAATTACATACTGCTGTCGATACGTTGAGTCTGTAGCTTCATCAACCATTATTCTGAACCAATTAGCATTGCCAATGTCAGCTGACACTTTTTCTAGCATGCGTACAACTGAGTACAACATAGGTTAGATTAGGGTTATTCCTCTTTGAAAGAGAGACAACTCAGATTAGCAAGTTGATATTTTGCTCAAATTCAAAACAATATTCGCAGTCATGTCAATTTAAAATGTTTTCAAACAAAACTGTTCTGTTTACAAGGGGTGCAATAACAGTGATGACGAGTTAACCAGTGAACTTAGTGAAGAGGTGCCTCAGGCAATGTCTGTACAGAGTGTTATCACAAAGCCAAACCTATGATAAAGAATAGCACCATCACCCACGGTGTTGCTCCTAATTGACCTATGAACATTGTTTTTCCTCTGATACAGTTCGGTAATATAAAAATTGTTAAAAGGAAATTCCAATCAGAGTGGCTCCAAACTTGTCAGTGGTTAACATATAACGAGCAGAATGATCTTGATTTTTGTCATATGTGCATCAATGCAAAACGTGACACTAAACTGAGTAATTCTAAAATAGATTCTGCCTTCATCAGTAGAGGTTTAGCAACTGGAAAGATGCATCTGTTTCTTTCTGATTGCATGAAGATAGTATCTTCCACAATCAGTCACAAAAGCGATGAAGATACAGCAAATACAGGAGAGGCCGTCAGTGGCTATTTTATAGCATAAACCTCCATGAATGAGAGGGGCGACCCCACTCGCTGCTTTGCAGCTCGGATGATGTGTTCTTCATCATGTTATATCTCATGGCCTGACAAACTTCCATTACCTTCCGGCAGCCCTGAAAGAAAAAGCCCTTTTCACAAAGTTGTGGCTGCTTCATAGCTTAACAGGTTATGGCTGCTTCATATGACCACTTTTCAAATGTGTTCTGACAGAACCGCAATTTCCACAAAAATGTGGCTGCTTCAAAGCAAACAGTTATTTCAAAGCCAGTGGATAACATCCAACCATGTATTCTTAGTGACCTTTTATTAAACCTCTGTACTGATGTCAAAATACCCCAAACAGTCCCAGCAGCATGTATGTAACAGTATGTAATGCATTCCATACACAAATTGACTTGTGTGTGTGAATGAGTTAATCGATATGGTACAAGTAAAGCGTGGAAGGATAGATGGAGAGGCTGCAGGCTTCAAGTTTTATCCTTCCTCGATGGCACAAGGGCCGTATCGATTAACTCATTCAAATGCAAGTGTCGTTTTGTGTTTATTACACACTTTTACGTCTATAAAAACAATTATTAGAAGGACACTCAGCAATTCATTTGACAACTATCAACAAAAACAATACATTTTACCGCCAACCAAATTAGTGAGGTGAACCAGTCCTACTATTTCGTCCCCCGAGTTCTAATGTGTTCTGTGTGCCCTCTTGCACACATAACACATTGCAACTCAGGGGATGATTTTCAGCTATTGCTAGTGATTCAAATTGTAATTGCATTGCACGATTTGTAGAAAATTCCAGTGAAATTTTGCTTCTATTTAAAAATAGTCTGTCAATGATTTCCATTCCACATATATGTGCGGAACAGATTTTCATTTTCTGCATGGTTTAGTGTTGTTGTAGATGGGGATTACATACAACAGGCATATAATAAAAGAATGAGTTGGTAAACTGCAAGGCACTTTATCCTGATTGCCCACATGTTGGTGCTGTGTACTAAGGTGTACTGCATGTTGATGGTGCACATGTCTTTAACCAATGCTAACGGTAAACCCTGCTTGTGTGGAGTTAGTACGCATCTGACAGTTGCTCACCAATGTTTGGTGGTTCTTTCCGGGTACTCTGGCTTCCTCCACCGGTAAAACTCTCTGACACGAGGTGACTCAGTCTGTCGAAAGCATTGTTAAACCCAAATAAATAATAAATAAATAGTTTGTAGACTGGAACTGTATCAATTGCAAACTGTGACATGGAGTCTGAAACATTTGCTGAAATACCGGTATATTGCAATACTGGTTTGTCATAATATTGTGTTTGATATCTTCACCAGTATTCAGATGTAAATACCATAAAACCTGACGTAACTTAATATGTCAGATATTAGTGGACTTTACAGAATTCTGGAATTATTTTCATTCATTAAAAAGCTCTCTTGTAGAGCTTTCCAATAAATCTTAACAGGGCAAGATTATTGTCAGATCTACATATACAATTAAACATCTTAACATGATACAGAATTCACACTCACAATTTCATAAGAGATAGTGACAAGCTGAATTTGATAAACATGGACAATTCTTTACCTCGCTTAGTTACAACTGGACTTTCAAAAACATATTTTTATACTGTACCAATGACCCAGACTTAGCTGGTGCTAACTCTTAAATTCTAGGGCCAAACACAAATTTCCCCCCCCCCCCCAATCCCCAAAAATTGCATCAAAATCCAAAAAATATATGTTCTATGTGGTCCTCCATACTTTTATCCACTGAGCATGCTCAATGTCAAGGAAGTCTGAAATTGGAGCAAAATCCTCATTCTTTGTTTGGCCCTGAAATTAGTAACATCTCACTGATATTTGTGCTTATAAATCTCAGTTAAAATGATGCCAGACACAAAATCATGAAAGAAATGGTGGATCTAAGGATGAAATAAGAGGATGAGAGGAAGAAACAGTGGAAGGATGTGTTCAGAGCTGTAACTTAAAATTTTTATGCAAAATTATTTCATGTTCCCTAATTTCGGGGCATAGGCCTGATGTTTACATTCTTGTTATGAAATTTCCACAGTTTATTCAGAGTTTCCTCTCTCCCTTTCCTTAATACCCCCCTTGCTATTCTCCCATGCTTTTGGCATAATTGTTGTAATTTTCTTTTTTACTGAAATTTCTTGGGAGTTTTGGCTTGGTAACAGAATGTTTATTCTATTTTTCCCCATGGTTACGTCCTCACCCCAGGGTGATTAGGCATTTCGGTCATGCATGTACCATCTGATGTACTGCAGTTTCTTGTCAGAAAGAGTCTGTTTTACATCAGATAGTGTTTAAATTGGTTACTGATTTCGGGCCATATTATCAGTGCTGGAGTCTTGTTTCCAGTTTTATTCACTTTTGTTTATGTTGACAATGGTTACTTCTTACAGTGATTCCTTGTCTTCTATTAGTTCTACTCATAGCCAGATACATTTATATTGTCCGTAAGTATAACATTAATTTTTTAACATGTTTTAAAAATTTTTGTCCACATTTAGGCTTTTTTGGGATCCATTTGGGCTCATCGTTCCCATTGGTAACTTGGGCTCATCTTGAAAATTTGAAAAAAATTTTTTTTCTTTTGAATTAATTTTTCGAAATGTTTGTAATGGATTATTATTATTATGTATCTTTGTTTTCAAGGGTTGGTGTGAGTACGATGTCTGTTTAATATTTTTTCAAAATGAAAGAATATTGTTCAATTGTAAATCGAGGAAGTCTTCCTCTGATTCTCATGGTCATTGTATTTGTTGTAGTCTGTGTACTCGCACTAATTCTTGTTCAGTGCGTGCCAATTTAGATCACAAACGTTGGAGACATGTGTCACAGTATATTGTTAGTGGTGAGAGGTCCATTCCGGTCCTCTCTCCACAGGGTCACTTTAGTTTTTTCAGTCTCTTTTTCAGAGGAACAAGAACAGGGCGATCTTTCCGTGATGTCTTCAAAAGTGTGCTTCCGTTGTCGCAATAATGAGCTAGCGGCAAAGTGCTCAAGGTATGCAGCAAGTGCCTAAGAGGTCCCACGTAGGATCGACCGTCATTTGTCCCCCGCTAGCTCCCCCGGTGAAGCAATCATTCATGAAATGTTTGTGATGCCGGGTTTGTCCGTTGCGGTCCAGGAGAGGAAAAGGGGTGTTGCGAGCACTAGAATCTCGAATCACGCACACCCGGTGACGACGGATCGGAGGATGGAACGGAGGAAGCCAGTCAGTCCGGTAGCTAGCTCGTCCAGGTCTATTCGGACCGCGAGCGAGAGAGGCCCCCCTCTCTCTTACAACAACATCTGGGCCGAGATGTTGTTGTTATGTAACATTCGTTAGTTGGAGCATACGTCCACTCTTCCTGCTCTGGACGCTCCGTCGCATAGACAGTCCAATGCGGCTTGTCTATTGGCTTCCTCATCCTCATGTCAGCACACACGACTGCACCTTGGCTATGTGACCGGAGATATCCAGCCTGCTTCGTCGACCAGGGAGTCCACGTCGACCAGGTCACGCCATCCGCTAGCCAAGGACTCGAGGCCTTTCCAGTTGGGACGTTTGCATATCAGAAGTATGCAGGAATTAACGTCCCTGGGGCTTCCAGCGGCTAAATTACGTAAGACCGCGGCTCCACAGGCCTCTGTGACGGACTTGCTATCACAGATAGCTCAATTCATCGCAGCATCCCAGCACCTATCAGAAACTTTTTCAGCAAAGAAACTGTCTGAGCAAGCTAGGTCAGTTCGCTCCCCTGCAGAGTCAGTAAGGGATGACCAAGATTCTTATGTGGTCCAGCAGGATGCTAAAAGGGAATCAGCACAGCTGAAATTTTCCCTTTCCAAACAACTTAAGGTGGCCGTAGATTTCATCCGGCATCACCATTTAGAAGTTGTTTCTCCAGACCAAAATGCTGCGTTACCTGATAAGAAACTGAAAGTGTCACTGGACACAGACTTTTTTGGCCGGATTAGGGACACTGTCCCTGAGTTTCCGACCCAGTCCAGAAATGTCACGGACATTTGAACTTTTGAATGACGCTATATTCAAGCTAGCCTCTAAGACTGGCAAATCCGGTTTCTTAGCGCCTAGCGCTATACAGCTGCCTTTCATCAATGCTAGACATAGATTTGAAATGGCAGGACAAGGCGTGCCGAGAGTTCGTCTGCATTTGGACAACTAGGCTGAAGACCTGGAATTGTCATTGCCGGCGTCCATGTCTATTAACTCCAGTGAACTGGAGATGACAATCTTGTCTAATAGAATTAATTTAGACGCATTATCTCACGCAGATCACCTTACCAGAGCGTTATCACTATGTCTCGAAGGGAAAGAATTCCAGGATGTTCAAACTTCCTTAAGAGTTCTTTCGAGGGCTATAGCATATTCTACGTATAACTCCGCCCTTTCAGTGGCAATATGGAGTTAGTCAGATGTGATGCTGCTCTGGCTGCATCCACAAGAGTGGATAGTAAGGTGAAAAAACTCTTCCAGTCGCTCCGGTCTCTGGAACGCTTCTCTTCAAAGTTAAGCTTTCTACATTCTATAATCAGATTACTAAGAAAGCTTCGGATTCTCTGTTTTTAATTCCACTTTGAAAAAGTTGGACTCAGCAATGAGGAGTAAGGCAGGTACTTCGGGGGCGAATACGTCCGAAGGAAGTTCCTATAGAGGATCTAAGAAAGACTCTACGTCTTACTCCGGAGACCGCTAGAGTAGCGACTCACATAGGGGTTGCAATACTTGCCGAGATATCTGGTCAGATGCCCCTAGATCGACTGGGCGAGGTGCGTGTCGTGGAGGACGTGGTTTCTCCTTCCGCAATCCTCGCAGGGCCAGAAGGTGATGGTCTAAACCTCTATTGCATTCCAGTGGGCAGAAGGCTGTCGAGATTCTTAACCAATTGGTTGTCAATTATGGACGACCCACGTGTCCAAGGGGTTATTTCCGAAGGTCTAAACTGTCCTTCAAGGAAAAACCTCCGTTAACTCGAAGTCCACACTGGTCTCAGCTTCCGTTAAACGTTCAGAAGAGAGATTCGCTTCTATCAGAAGTTCAATCTCTTCTGGACAAGAATGCTATAGACGTCGTAGAAAACCAGGAATCTCCAGTTTTCTGCAGTCACCTGTTCCTGGTTCCAAGATCAGACGCCTCGTTTCGTCCAGTTATAGATCTGAGCTGGATGAACAAGCTGATCGTGGCTCCAAAATTTTATATGGAGACCATCCGATCGGTCAGAGCGAGCACTAGAGTGAACGATTATGCTGTGAGCATAGATCTCAAGGATGCGTACTTTTACGTCATGGTACATCCAGTGTTTAGAAAGTACCTTCACTTTGCTGTCCCAGGAGTTGTTTTCAGTTCCGAGCAATGATGCTCTGGTCTGAACCTAGTGCCCTGGGCCTTCACTCGAATGATGACTCATTTCCGAGCTCATTCGTCTGTGCTAACGTCGGCCTACTTGGATGACATTCTTCAGGGTTATGGCAGCAAGTTAACACTTCAGAACGATGTTCAGAGTCTGCTTCAATTGCTCCGATGTATCAGTTCTATAATAAATGAAAAGAAGTCGGATCTAGTGCCGTCCAAATCATTCACCCACGTGGAAATGAGCTTAGAGACGCACAACAATCTCATTAGTCTGCCGTTAACCAGAGCGATATTACTCAGTTGTTACGCTCGCTTTTGTCTTCACTCAGATGTAGTAACAGCAAGAGAATTCATGAGTCTGACAGGTTTGTGCGGACCCACTGCGGATCTTATTCCGATGGAGCGGCTATGCAGTCATCCACTCCACATATATTTTATCTCAGAATTGGAGTGTGATCCCCCATTGGCTCGAATCGAACATCATCTTGTCGAATCAAGTGAAACAAGAGATTCAGACTGGGGCAGATATTCAGTGGTTAACTCAAGGAGTACCACTGCAACTGCCGGATTTTTACGATAATGACAGATGCGAGTCAAACAGGTTGGGATGCAGGTGCCAGGGTCTTTAGAATCCGCAGTTCCTAAACAAGCACATAAACATCAAGAGATGATGTCAATATGGCTTGCGCTACGTCAATGAATGAACATTCTTCAGAATTCGCATGTCCAAATTCTGCCCGACAATTTGACAGCAGTATCGTACATTCGGAACTAGGGAGGCACTCATTCCATTCCGTTATTCAATTTAATGGAAAGGATCCTTCTGTTTGTCCTAGAGCATCAAGTTCTTCTATCAGTCCGTCATATACCGGGTCGTCTGGACGTTCTAGCAGACTTCCTTTCTCGGAAAGGTCGCATGTTGCCGTCAGAATGGACTCTCAACAAACGAGTATTCAATCAGATTTGCTACCAATGGGATCGTCCAATGATAGACTTATTTGCGATGAATCTCAACAATCAGTTGCAGATGTATGTGTCGCCATGCCCAGATCCTCGAGTGTTTGCAGTACATGCTCTCTTGATCTCTTGGGACGGAATGATAGGATACCCGTATCCTCCAGCTCCGTTGATTCAGCAGATATTGCTCAAATCAAGCAATCTCTCTGCAAGATTCTGTTGGTAGCATCTCTGTCACCCCAGAGACCATGGATAAATCTACTCGGGTGTCTGTTCTGGGACATTCCGCGGAAGCTTCCTCCACGGGAGGACCTTCTTTCGCAGGGGAAATCGCGCACACACTGCATCACAACCCGCAAGGTATCAACCTTCACGTATTTCCGTTGTGCGGTCCTTCTTGCACGGCAAGCATTTTACAGGACGGGCAGTGGATGCAATTTCTAACTGTAGGAGGACCTCCTCTTCGCTAAATTATGCTGCTAAGTGGAAGGTTTTCTATAGGCGGTGTAGGGATCATTCTATTGATTTTTATGATTCCGCCATTCCAGACATTGCTAATTTTCTGGTCTACTTGTTTGACGAGATCAAACTGCATCCAATAACTATTAAGGGTTATAGGTCTATGCTATCGGATACCTTTGCTCATCATGATAGGTTACAGATTGGATCTAATGTCTTGGGTTCTTCTGAAGCTAAAAGAAGCGCCATTTGAGCCTCTTGATACAGTGGACTTCAAATTCTTATCTTATAAGACAGCTTTTCTCTTAGCCTTCTCTTCTGTCACAAGACTTAGTGAGCTTCATGTACTATCAGTTGGTGATTCTCACTATCGTAGTGTTGGTAATACTATTGCTTTAACTACTAATGTTGGATTTTTAGCTTAGAATCAGGCTCCTAATAAGTATCCTGAACCTATTGTTATTAAGGCCCTGCCATCTTCAGATGGTCATAGGCATTTGCTCTGTCCAGTTGGAGCCATGCATACTTACAAACGTAGATCTGAGTTCATCGGAAAGAGACGTAAGCATTTCTTTCTGTCTCTGCTGCATAATAGAAAGGACATTACAGTCCATTCTATTGTAAGATGGATTCAATTTACTATCCGTACTGCTTATGAAAAATTATCTTCAACTCAGCAGTCTGTGCTTAAGATTTCGGCGCATTAAGTAAGAGCGCTGTCTACATCTTGGGCTTATGCTAATAGTGTTGCTATTACTGATTTGATGAAGGCTGCATATTGGCCTCAGCTTTCCACGTTCACAAATTTTTATCTTAGAAATATTGAGTCCATTTCTGGCGACCTTCGATGTTTAGGTCCGTTGTCTGTTGCTCAGAATGTCGTCCACTAAACAGTTGCAACTATAGTTATACAGGTTTTCTGTTCCGGTAGTGACTCTGTACTGCTGCCCTCGTCGTTCTGGGGTATTTGACCCAAAGCAAGGGGAAGGGGTGGGGGGGGGGGGGGAGGTATGGTGTTCCCTTATATCACCTGCTTTATAGTGAAAAGCAAGGGAATACCTCCTCTAGAGTCAGTAATTCCAAGTCGGTGCCGGGATGGTTTTAAAGTGTAAAGCTAATGTCGATCTCATTTATGTAATATTTTTAAAGTGTAGCACGGTGTGAAACATTTGTATATGTCACATGCCATACGAGCTCTAATATACAATCCTCCGACACTTTTAAATGAGTATAAAGAGTCTCATTCTCTGGACTATCTTTATTTATTGGCTTTCCTATAAAAAGATTAGTATAATGGGTTATACTGGATGTTAGTAGAGATCATTGATGTTATTGTGCTCAATTACGGAATGGTATTGTGTCTTTCTTTTTTGGTATAAACAAGAAAGATACATGTAAAGCCTTTTCTCCTCTTCTCCGTGAGGGGATAATTCTGTTTACATCTAATTGAGTCTATTGGATTATCCTTTATGTCCTAGGCCCTCCACCCTTTTTTTCTATTCAACTAAGTCTGGGTCATTGGTACAGTATAAAAATGTTAAAAAAATTTATAGTAATTTATATATTTTTTATACTCACCAATTACCCAGACGGGGATGGCCTTCCCATGAGTTGGGAACTCATACTTGCCCGCTGATTACATAACGCTTACAAGGCACTGGTGGTAAGAATGAGGATTTGGCTCCAATTTCAGACTTCCTTGACACTGAGCATGCTCAGTGGATAAAAGTATGGAGGACCACATAGACATATATTTTTTGGATTTTGATGCAAATTTTGGGGATTGGGGGGGGGGGGGGCGCAAAATTTGTGTTTGGCCCTAGAATTTAAGAGTTAGCACCAGCTAAATCTGGGTCATTGGTAAGTATAAAAAATATATAAATTACTATAAATTTTTTAACATTTGTAGGTTTGAATGAATGAATCAAATTTTGCTTTTCACAGAGCAGTACAGTGGAGCCCATTTCATTGGATATATAGACAATATACATATAGTATTTTTTTATATCTGGTTTATACAACGAGTTGAAATATAGTTAATATTTTCGAGGCTCTGCCGAGAAAATATTAACTATATTTCAACGAGTTGTATAAACCAGATATAAAAAAATACTATATGTATATTGTTTTTATCTGATAACAAACAGCAGTTTCACAAGTTGAGGCTTATATTCACTTTTATGCTCATTCCCTCGGGCCTCCGTAGAAAATGAGACAAAGCAAACGCGATCTTTTGGTTGTTGCTGTACAGTCATAGCCACTGGTTGCTGTTGATCTATTATTCATGTTTTTTTAGCTCTACCTGGCGACGATGATAATGTGTATTCAATCGAGAAGTTTCCAATTTCCATTAATTATGGTCCACTTTTGTTTTTGTTTACAATTCGTACGAAACGTTTTTTTCACGTGGCAGACGAACGTGTAATTGGAGCAGTACTTTGATCGTGGACGTAGACGTAGCTATAAATAGCGCATTAGACATTACTGACAGTCTAGTAAGGTTTTCAACGAAGTAGGTTGTAATTATTTCTTTATTACAGCAAACTAAACTGAAAATTTACACGTTTATACCTATAGAAAATATGTCATATATATTTCGATTAAATTTCACTTGCTCCTTCAACGTAGAATTCAAACTTGCATTACGAAGTTTATGAATGAATGAAAATGGAATCGAACGAGGTCAAAGGCCGTTCGCATAAATTATAATTATATACAACACCCGTTGTATATACTTCAAGTATATACAACGGGTGTTATACTCTATGGTTATCAGATAAATCTTAATTGTATATCCCCCCTGTTAATTGAATATAATTCCCCAACACAAAACCATTTACCATACCTCCAGTACAAATTTGACCTGTTAATTGAATATGGGTTATAGAGTAAACTCCTGTTAATTGAATAAAAATCTTGTAACCTGTCAAATTACTCTGACTCTCCCCAGTTTTTCTTTATTTATAGACCTATTTGGCCTCAGTACATCCAATACAGGTATTTAATCTATTATATCTTCTTTGACAGAGCTCAGGGAGCTCTGTCAAACAAGATATAATAGAATAAATTCTATGTTTATCAATTCAATTCAATTCAATATTTATTTCATATACAAAGGAAAGAAACAAGGTTACAAAAAAACAAAGGTAGATGTACAAATGTATACTGTGGGGAATGACATAGGCTTATGACTGTCTTCCTGTCATCCCCTAATCTGTAGAATACAGGAAAGTGACACAATCCTTGTTAATTGAATATTCCTGTTAAATGAATAATTTTCATTGGCAATGTGGCTATTCAATTAACAGGGTTCCACTGTACCATACTGAAATGGGTATTGGCCCACAATTGAAAATGAGCCCACCTACCAGCTTTTCAGATTTCAGTTTTAGAGTCCCCTTTTTGTAAATAGGCCCAATGCCCAACCTTGTAATGACAGCATCGATGACAGCCATGTTGGAACATATAAGTTGTTAAAATGCAAAGGAACCCCTAAGGCCTCACAAAGTAGATTGCTTGTTTCTCAGGCCATCATTTGTAAAATAGCATGCAGGTGAGCAGTTTTTGATTTTTTATTTCTGGAATTATTTCTTTGCCATCAAAAGTTCATGTTCCTGGTTTATCTTTTAGGCCTCATAATCTACAGAATAACATGGGTGGTGGTGTATTTCATCCCTTGAGAGCAAGAAGGCTTTGCAATGCTAAAGTGTTGCAAAGCCAATGCGTTGCAAAGCCATCGTGCACTTGAGGGGACAAATTTATCAATTTTATTAACTTTGGTAAAATAAACCATTTAATTTTTTATTTCTCATCAACCTACTCACAATTGTTTACTACAGGCTTGCACTACAGTGGAAGTCCGTAACTCGGATAATATACTCTTTATTTTTGTCTTTCCCAAGCAATTTGGGAAAGAAAAGTAGTGCAAAAGCACCAAGAAAAAATAAGCCAAAACTGGGTCGAGAGCAACCGGCACAGACCCAGTATGGGACACTCTCTCCCAAGTACAACTCCACGACTTCCGTTGCCAGTGCGCATACATGTCACTAATGACTCATTCTTTTTTTCGTCCGCCATGTGACGAGATGTTCTGCACTCATATCAGTGTTCATCCAACTCGTTGATTGATGTTTCCTGCTTCATAGTGGATCCAAGTATCCTTTTGTATTCTCAGGAACAGTTTATTTATTATATTCTCTTACAATTATTATCCAAAATGTATTTTATATGTTCTTCTCCGAGTCGCGCGCGAATTTCGTGTGCCATGCGGTTCGGACTTAAATTATTTTCACAATTATTGTAAATGTTTAAATTGCTCATTTTTCTAATTGTGTTAGAGTTAGGTGTCAGCGGGGTACCGCTTCTGCAGTTTTTCTTCTCTCCTTTGAGAGTGGTCATCCTGTTGTGTGGTTCCTGGTCGACTGTCTGAGGTCTAAATTTCTGTCACTTTACTCTCTTCTTTGGGGGTGTTTTTCTGTTCTCATCTGATTTCACCTTCTTTGCTCCTCTCACCTCTATCATGCCCAGGACTATTCCTTGTGGGCAATGTCTGCTTCCAAAGCATGTGGGCGATTCACATGCTTCTTGTTCCTCATGTAATGGGTGTTCGGCCGATTGGCCCTGTGGATCTTGGTCATCCACTTTCTGGGCGTCTGTGATTCATGTAGTGCGTTCTCGTGGCCGTACCTCCCACTCCCGTGGGAAAGGAGAACGCGGTCGTTCGGGGGCTCCCGAGCTGACTATGTCTGGTGAGAGTTATTCCTCCTCTGTGGGGGATGTGCAGTCTTTTCCTGTAGTGGATACTGCGGGAGCCGTGAAGAGGCGCCTGGTTCCGGGACTACGGTTCCCCTCCAGTCGACATCTGAGGCTGTCACTAGGGTTGTGACTCCTCCTTCGAAGCCGAGCAGGGGTGCTCTCTCCACAATTCCACCAACCTTAACGACTCCCGACGTATCTACTATTACTGCTGGTCTGCTTCGTTTCAGCCGGCCTCGGCTTTTCCCTACAGGGGACTGCAGGGATGTCTGGTAGTGTAGACGTGGGATATATGAGCCACAGCCTTCCCTGACTTCAACTCGGTGAAGTTGGAAGGGGCTGCCGGACGAACCCTCCACTGTGGTCTCTACGCCGTCGAGTACCACAGTTGTGTCATTGGAATCGGATGTTCTTAGTGGGGGCACTATGAACTCTGTGGCATTTCCGTCCACTCATTCTGGCCTCACGACCAGTTTTGGGGGACCAACGCCTTTTGTGCAGCCTGGACCTTCTGCCCCGCAGAGGGCCGCGGTGACTCGCATGAGTTCTTGCTATGTTGATCCTCGGGGTGCTTCATACCCCTATACACGTCTGCCTTCAGACGTTTCGGCAGCCGCCTGTTGTCCCACGTCGGGTGTTTTGGAGGATCGTGACCCTTCGCTGGTTAAGAGGGTCAGAGGTGAAGCCACCTTGCCGGTTCGCTCCCCTGTCGAACCGGCCAGTTCGGGCAGTGAGCTTAGGAAGGCCCTCTCATTACTCACTCAGGTTCTGTCAAAGAGCCTTCCTGTTGGTTCCAGCGAGGCAGCGAGTGGTTTCCAGGTGCCCCTATGGCGCCGCCGCCCGGGATTGGAAACAGGCCGCTTTCATATCCCCCTGGTGTTCCGACACCATGGGAGGCGTCGGCTGGTTTGCCCACGATGGGCTATGTGTCTTCCGACTCAGGGGAGGAGTCAGACATGCTTGATGTCGAGGTCCAGCAGTCTTCGGACTTGGAGGCAGCTCTTGATGTTTGGGTTTCTGCCTGATCTCAAACCATCTTACCAGCCGACAGTGTCAGCGGTCATCGGTCACACGCCTACAGCCTATGGAGCAACCTGCTTCTGGGCGCCTTCGACCGTGCAAGTCGGTACAGGTGGTTGAAGCATTTTCAGCATTGGACTCCAAGCTGAGTTCCAAGGCTATGAAGGCTCCGTTCTTCACCAGGGTTGACACCTTTTTGCCTCCTGTGCGTTATTGTTCCTACGATTCTGCCAATCCGTCAGTCTGCCAGACTTTGACGGTTCTGGATCAGGACTCCAATTCCCTCAGGCTTTCCAAGCCCAAGTCTGCCGTCATTCCAATGACGACTCTGGAGTCCACGTTGGGCTTATCGAGAGAGATGCTTGGCATGCTTTCTCTCTCAGATCACGTCGTCTCAGCTTTAGCTGCTTATCTGCCTCCAGATAAGTTTGACGAGGTACAGGCTCCTTTGCGTGTGCTGTCCAAGGCACTCATGCATCTTACTCACATGCATGCCTGTAACACGGCTAATCTGGAATTAGTTCGAGGTGACGCTCTGCTGGACACAGGCTGATCCCTTCCTGAGGAGCAGCGCGCTGCTCTTCGATCTGCTTCTTTGGCATGTCCGCAACTTTTCCATGGTTCCGTGTCGACGGTCCGGGATGACGTCCTACGTCATTCCAAAGATCAGCTGCTGTTTCGTCAGCTTGATCAGCCTTCTAGGGGAGGCAGAGGCCATTCCAAGCCTAACAAGTACCCTTCTGCTTCCTCTGCGAAGCACAAGGCTGATCCTTCTGCCACCGCTTCTACTTCTTACTCAAGGGGTAAGGGTAAGCGTCTGCAGACTAGAGGGAAGTCTCAGGATTCTTAATTCAGTAGAGGAGGTGGTTTCTCCTCTCACGGGCCTCTTCGGGGCTCGAAATGAAGGTCCTCACCTCGACTCATCCCAGGTTGGAGGAAGGATAGCAGAGTTTGCAGACCGTTGGGCCACCATCACATCCGATCCTTGGGTGTTAGATGTTGTTTGGTCCGGGCTGCGAATATCCTTTCGAAGGCACCCCACTCTGTCCAGGGTGCCTCTTCCAACCACAGTTCCTTCAGACGTTTTACGTCGGGAACTTTTGTCCACGAGTCGTCAAGAACATTCAGTCAGTGGGTTTCTATTCCCGCCTGTTCTTGGTGCCGAAGAAGGATGGCCGACTCCGACCAGTTATCGATCTGAGTATCCTGAACCAGTCTATCATTGCTCCCAAGTTCAGCATGGTGACTTCAGGTCGGTCCGACGTTCAATTCACCAGGGAGATTTCGCCACCAGCATCGATCTGCAAGGCGCTTACTTTCACGTTCCGATGCATCGGGCATCCCGGAAGCATCTCCGGTTCGCTTTTCTGGGGCGAGTTTACCAGTTCAAGGCCATGCCTTTCGGCCTCAACCTGGCTCCTGGGGCCTTCACCAGACTGATGTCGCATGTGATAGCTTTCCATCGCACACAGTCCAGGGTGACTACTTCGGCATATCTGGACGATATCCTCCAGAGGCATTCCACTGCTGCCTTACTGGAGTCTGATGTCGCCACTCTGTTGAGCTTGCTCACATCGCTAGGATTCAGAGTCAACGAGGAGAAGTCGGACCTGGTCCCCTCGCAGTCGTTTTGTCATCTGGGGATGGCTTTCCACACCCAATTCAATTTGGTAGTGGTTCCCCAGGCCAAGGCTGTGATTCTCTCAGCTTTTGCTCTGACTCTGTCCCAGTCCACATCCGTGTCAGCACGGAGTATTCTCTGGCTGATCGGGCTCTGCGGTTCGGTGACGGATCTCATTTCTCTAGGTCGGCTGCGTGACCTCTCCAACACTTTCTGCTCAGTCGTTGGAGACCGAATGTAGATTCTCTGGATCTGGTGCTTCAGTTTCCGGAATCTCTTTATCCTCACCTTCTCCCCTGGACGGATGTCCAGTGGCTTACGCAGGGTGTTCCATTGGACTTACCCACGTCCGATCGCGTTCTGACGGCAGATGCCAGCGATCTCGGATGGGGTGCTACGTTGGATCCTCTAGGTCTTTCCCTTCACGGGATGTGGGACCAGGATCAGGCAGCTCTACACATCAACCAGAAGGAGCTTCTTGCTCTTCTTCTGAGTTTCAGGCAGTGGATCCCTCACCTGTCGAACCGCCAGGTCCTTCTGTTGCCCGACAATTCGACCGTGGTTGCTTACATTCAGAACCAGGGCTGCACGCACTCGGTTCCAATGTACGAATTGGCTCGGGATCTTCTACTGCTCGCTCAGGATGTCCACACCGGGGTGGTTGTTCGTCACATTCCCGGTCGTCTGAACGTCCTAGCCGACTCCCTGTTCCGACGGGGCTGGGTTATCTCCACCGAGTGGATGCTCCACAGGGCAGTGTTCCAGTCGCTTTGCGATCTCCTGTGACGTCCCCACATCGATCTCTGTGACTCGTTGGAACCACCAGGTGGACACTTTCGTGTCCCTGTGTCGAGATGCTCTGGCTTTTGTCGTGGACACTCTGTCACTCGATTGAAACGGTCTAGTCGGCTACACCCCGCCGGTTCCGATTCTGCCTCAGGTTCTAGCCAAAATTCGAACCTGCAGTTGTCGAATCATTCTGATCGCTCCCCTGTTGCCTCAGCGGGTGTGGATCAATCAGCTCTGCTCGCTGATGGCGGCGGTTCCGGCACGTCTCCCTCTACGTCACGACCTTCTTTGCCAAGGTCACCCGAGGAGGTTTCACGTCAACCCGACTTCATTGTGCCTTCATGCATATCTTTTGTCAGGTCCTGTCTCCTCCGTAGAGGTTTTTCGAGACAAGCAGTGGAGTGCATTTCTTCTTCAAGGCGGCACTTCACTGGTTTAGCTTATGCAGCTAAGTGGAAGGTCTTCTGTCGATGGTGTGCTGATCACTCTCTTCATTATGCCAATCTTTCGATTTCACAGATTGCGGAGTTTCTGGTATATCTGTTTGATTCCCGGGGTCTCCAGCCTGTTACCATCAAGGGTTACAGGTCCATGCTTTCAGAGACTTTTTCTTATGTGGGGAAGCGTCGTATCGGCACTAATCCTTACCTCTCCAAGCTTGTTCGGCACTTTTCTTTGAAAAGGCCTTGGACTTTGCAGCTTACCCCTCGATGGAATCTTTCGTGGGTGCTGCTTGCTTGGGGGGGGGGGGGGGGGGGGCACCATTCTTTATCTCAGGTGGATATGCGTTTTCTCATATATAAGACGGCTTTTCTGATGGCGTTTGCTTCTGCCAGACGGGTTAGTGAGCTTCACGCCCTCTCGGTTGACCCGGCTTTTTTTTAGGAGCTCTCCCAACAGTTAACAGGGATATACATTAAGAGATATTCCGTTAAGTGGGCTCCACTGTATTACATGCACCTACATTAATAATTAAAGGGTGACCTTGTCACATTTGTATGGCCATGTACACAACCCTGAGAAAATTGTGACATCAAATGTGACAAAAATGCGAAAAAACACTACTTCCCTTCCATTTTTTGACAGCTGTGCCTCTATATCTGGTAACATGTACCACTATAATATATTACATGCAGCGCATTTAATCATTGGAAGATGGCCTAATTGCATTTATATGACCATGGAAGCAACATGGGTAAGGCTGTGATTAGGGCTGTTGTGATTATTCGATTAGTCGACTAACCGTCGACTATTAAAGTAGTCGACGTTTTTTATTTTTAGTCGATCGTCGTTCATTTTCAAGGTGGTACACGTCTACTACACGTCGGGGCTAAATTGCATTGTTTTGTGAGGTGAATGATCAATGAAGGTGAATAACTTGAAATATCTAACCATAGTTAACATTCATATCCGGAAGACTGTACGACTGTCACTGACTGTAAGAAAGAACACTCACCGTTACTCGTGAAGAATAGATTCTTCTGAATTTCTCCAGTCTTGTACACACGAATGCACCCATTGGAAAACCCAAAGCGCGGAAGTGACAAAATTATGACGAAAGTCAGAACGTCAGATCACTTCTCAAAGTTCGGAACTTCAGACTAAGATCCATTTTAACAACTGACGAGGGAATGCATAGATCTCAATGTTCAAAATTTCGAGAAACTTATTGCAGAAAGGAAACATATGCAGGAACGTTCTTTGGTAAATTCATTTTAATTCATCGGCTTCAATCTAGTTCAAACTTGGACCCGCAGTCAGTAATATTATTTTTGGGGTTGGTACGTCCTACAGGACGTACCAACCCCAAATATTATATTACGGACTGTGGGTCCAAGATTGGACTACATGTAGCTTCAGTCGGGACTGATTTGTTGTTCCCACAACCCCACTGCGTCTGAACACACTGGTGCCATTGTCATTTTCAGAGTTTTACGAACAGAAGAATGATTTGCTAAAAAATCATGGGAAGCGACTATTAATCGACTAACCGTCGATTACTGGTCACGATTAGTCGATTACAAAAAATGATAGTCGCGACAGCCCTAGCTGTGATGTCAAATGCAATGGAGGTGTGAAAAACCACTTGTTCACTCACGGCCCTACCTCAATATCAGCTAATATCTGTCAATATAATATATTCCATACACCTCCACTGATGATTAAAAGTCAATAATCAGAAGGTGACCTCATTGCATTCATATGACCCTGGATATAACACACATAATGTGATGACATCAAATGTGATGGAAGTGCAAAAAATGCTAACCCCTCCCATTTGGTTACAGCCCTACCCCCAAACTACATAACACAGTTCTATAATGATAAGACACTCCAGGAGTCACTTCACAGTGTGATTATTCATCATATATTTTTTAAAAATGTTGTGCTTTTTCAAGGGGCCCCAAAATTGATGCAGCCCAACATGTGTTGGTCAGACATGTTAACTCTCCCGGAATGCCCGGGATTCTCCCGGAATTAGCTATCCCCTCCCGCCCTCCCGCCCGGGAGTCAATTTGGGCCAAAATCTCGCAGAAAGTTGATATACGAGACAAAAACTGAATCCACCAGCTTTTGTTTACAAATACAAAAGCATGTGCTCTACTCTCAATGGCAAGGTCATTAAGTTTGTGTGAAACGTCACCACTTACGTAAGAACTGGTGACCAATCTCATTTCTGTCAATGGCCGTGTTGTGATTATTTGCAACACGTTTGAAGGCGGATTAAATGAATTTGAGATGCAGGATAATTGCTGAAATTGATTATATATTAAAGGCACACCTTTGCTTGTATACAGGTAGCAGTCAAATCGAAAAATAAGTTCCATACGCATAAATTTTGTCCAATCGAACATGTGCAAAAATACGCACAAATTTATTATTGTGCATTTTGGATTTCACTTTCACTTCAGATAATTATAGCCAATTTTGCAGACAAACGGCTCAAACATATGAGTTGCCGTAATTTTCAATATATTGGGAAAAATTTCCGATTCGCAATTTTCTAAAGCAGGCTGTGAAAAAAATTATGTTTTTGGTGAAAAAAATCTCTAAAAAGTTGCTAATTTACGGCACTTGGACGTTTTTTCATTCGTTGTGATAAATGGACAACAAAATAAATTAAATATCCCGGAGATGTTTCGTCCTGGGCTGGCTGTGGCATAATGTTCACGTTTCACTGAAAAATGATCACCCCATTCCAAATCCCCTTCGTAAATGACCAACTACTTCCAGTGTGGCATAATGTTCACGTTTCACTGAAAAATGATCACCCCATTCCAAATCACCTTCGTAAATGACCAACTACTTCCAGTGAGGACCCGGTATGGTTAGGTGGGGCGCTGGGCTTTGGCAGATCGAATTACCACAACAACCGGGCTCGGGGTGTGCCTAAACACCACAGATCGCCGCAGGTTACCGCAGGTCGCCGCAAGTACCCATAATTTCCCAAATAGATCCAAAACTTTCAACACAGCGTCAAAACTGATATAGTGCTGAAAAGGTCGAAAATATCTCCAAACATTTTGTGCATAAAACCATTGAAATATGGATGTCATTGGAACAACTCAGATATTGGCACATGACCACATCCATATTTTTGATTTCTGTTTTTCTCTATATTTCTATGTTTTGGCTTTTGAAAGGACAAATTGTTCAAATAAAACACATTAGGGTAGAATGTTTAATGTATGTGTGTGTGTGGGGGGGGGGGGGGGGGGTGGTAACATGGAAATTATTGATGTGCTGCCCACGTGCAAAAATCTCACTGACAAGCATCCGAGTCTCACTGGGAGCTCATCAAAATCTCACTGACAGTCATCTCGAGAGGTTAACAGGTCTGGGTCACTCACCACCGGTTAGTAGAACGTTGGCGTATGTTCCTTTGTTGTATTGTTGTTGGACTGTTTCCTGTTATGTCTGTGTGTGTGGGGGGTGGGGGAGGGGGGGTATTTGGTATTAATTTGTATTTAAAATTGATCCACACGTGGCTTCTACGCGCAAAAAAAAATCTCCCTGAAAATCATGTCATCTCCCTGAAAATTTTCTTCAATCTCCCTGAAAAAAATTTTGGAAGGTTAACATGTCTGGTGTTGGTGCATGAAATTTTGTGAAAATGACTAACCAACAGGCGAAATGGATCTGATTGCATACACTGCTGGTATACTGAAATGCTCTCTTTGTGGAATGGCTGTCCACATTGAGACATTTCGATATACCTGCAGTCTAGTCTGCATTTGATTGTTCAGATGCAGGGAAACAGTGTTCTGTCAGTTTGAAAAATCAGACGTTTGGCCACAGTTTACTGTCAACAGATGGTACTGTTATTCCGGCCTGAGATAAGCTCAGCTTTCAAGCAACAGGCAGCAATGTGAGACACATTATCCAGTGGCTCAGGATGTTGATTTGCAGCATAATACACCTCTTCATTGGGCCAATTCGGTGATGGGCGTGTTTCACATTCAAACCTCCAAAATGAAAGAACTGATGAAGGCCGGGGGGGTTATAATAACATCACATTGCCATCCTTTTGTAAATCAACAGTTATCATGGAATGTCATTCAAATTGGACCTAAAGCTGCAATAAAATTTTTGTTGTGCTACGTCCTCAGGTTGTAGCACACTCAAAATTATATTACTACCTTTGGGTTCAAGTTTGGACTAAATGGGATGATGCGGCAGGTGTGCTTCTGGTTACTGACTCTGATAATAATGTGATGATAAACACTCGAGTAAGTAAAATAGATCTCTGTCATCCCATTTGTTTCATGTACTCTATAGAGCTGTAGGTTTTTAAATTTCTTGTTCGGTTTCGGTTTTGGTTTTTCAGGTGGAGTAAAACCTCAGTTCTGTTCGGTTTTTGGTTTGTTCATGAGGCCAAATAAAATTCAATAAAACTCATTCTTATGTCCGGAGTCATAACTGAATGGTATTGAAATTGAGTGAAACTCAATGATTTCCCGAAATAAGCTATAATACATGAAGAATCAGGAATATAATAATTACCTAAATATACAGAACTTTTATTGTGCTTGGCCATTTTTCGAGGTCTGACACCTACACG
Organism: Pictodentalium vernedei; assembly: GCA_031216915.1. Classification (NCBI taxonomy): domain Eukaryota; kingdom Metazoa; phylum Mollusca; class Scaphopoda; order Dentaliida; family Dentaliidae; genus Pictodentalium; species Pictodentalium vernedei. The sequence goes on along the minus strand of CM062288.1, from coordinate 11,601,244 downwards.
CAGGTGTGGGGGGAGGGGGGGGGCTCAGTTGGTAGAGGTGCAGGCTGCAAGCCGAGAGGTCCTCGGTTCGAATCCCACCTGCGGCAACCGCGTTGTGTCCTTGGGCAAGACACTCACCCCCATTGCCCACGTGGGGGCACAGCGACGCTGTGTACTAAGGCGTACTGCACGTCGATGGTGCACCTGTCTTCAACCAATGCTGACCCTGCTTGTGTGGAGTTGGTATGTTGGGGAGCTGACAGTTGCTCGCCGTTGCTCGGTGGTTCTCTCTGGGTACTCCGGCTTCCTCCACCCATAAAACTGTCACGTTCATGGTTAGCCATTGTGCATAAATATGTGGCCTTAAACACCAATAAATAAATAAATAACCTACACGCAACTTGAGGAAAGCTGCAAACACAACTAAACTGAAATGTCGGAAATTCACAGAATGTGGCCTTCCCAGAGCAGTGCCATTAGTGCCATTGGCAGTGTCTGGGTACTCTCACTACTCTGGGATGGCTACATTCTGTGAATTTCTGCAGCAAGAGAGTATTTAATAAAAAACGAAAAAAGTTAGATTGCGGGATGTCGACGGTTTCGGTTTTTAAAAAAAAATAAAAACCTTGGTTCGGTTTCGGTTAACCTACAGCTCTAGTACTCTACATTTCATTTCAGTTGGGAAGAGCCTGGCCTATTTACAAGTTAGTTCCAGTTGATAGATAATTTGTGGACATTTCCACAATTTGGAAACAACTTTAAATGGCCTGGATTTGGGGGAATTTAAATGCCTGAATTATCAGTAGAATTGTTCCACCACTTTTCATTTACTCTGTTGTATACGTGTTCACTTTTCAGGGTGTTCGGTATCCTAAACTCGCATTTAGGTTTCTTATGCAGTTGATTGGTAAAAAATTTAATGATCCACAAGTGGAACTATACCAAAAACGATATCCACACCACAACCTTGTTGAGGATGAAGAACGAGGTACAGTCCAATTCAAAATTGATGAGTAAGTGTTCTTATTCCGATATTTTTGCACAAGACGGAGCATCTGAAAACCTGTCCATCCTTCTTTCTGTCCCATCTTTCTGTCCATCCAATCTACCTGGAAAAAACGTTTCTTAGTTATATTTCTTTGATGGCTGAGTGGATTGAAATAAACCTTCACACAAGGTAAAGGGAACATGTGTTGTGCAACACCACCAGGTCCAAATGTTAGAGATGTAAGCACTGTTGGATATCGGTATCGAGTCAAAACCGATTTACCGTATTGAGGGAATCTAAAATGATCAAAATTTTGATATTGAAAAATATTACCAACATTTGTTAAAAACTAAATTTATGAACAACAGAATGTTGTACGTCACAATAAGAGCGACGTAACTACAGTCCTAGCCAAAGGAGGACAGGTTACGTTTTTCATCAGTGGTGATATGGCCACTTATTTATTCGATTTTTGTGGCCTTATATACAAATTTAGACAAGGCCTGGAACGACACCTCAACATTATACACTTCCAAAAGGAACTGACACAAAGCCGCTTTGTGAGACACAGCCTGTACCGGAAACTGATAACGCAGCTATCCACGGCTGAATCTTATCTCCAACGTTGTCCGTGAACTACACCATCAATCTGGATCTTGTCAGCCCACACCCTCGAATCCTTAGCCATGTGGGAAATACGCCACCTGATACCACCAACATCACCGACTTGTACCACACAGCAAAAGTTCTTGAATATGCCGCAGCTCAACTTTTACTACCAGACTATATTACTGACCAGATCGCTCCTTGTTTTATGAACTTAACTCCTTACAGCTGAGGTAAAAGGAAAAATCAAATCATATCACAGAAACAATACAGTCAGTATATCAGTTTATTTTATTTCATATCCACCCTATATCATCAGTTTCTTGTCACAAACGCTGATGTCCATATCCTATTATACTGAATCGCTCCTTTCCTTTTTAGTCTGTACCTATCCCTTCACTCACAGCTACTCCTGCTCCAACTACTTGAGCCTTAACATCAAATTTCTCTGTTACCACTTGCAAAATTCACAATCATTGGTAATGTTTAGATCTACTGCGGAGTGTTAATCCCACTATTGTTACCTCCCTTTACCCCACATTTGTTTTTTTCCACTCAACAATGGAAACAATAGGATGACGTCATTTGATATATCAATTTTGTATGTACCTCTCACCAAACTCATTACAGGCCCACACAAACACCTCATGCATTTGCCAAACACGTCATCACTCTGCATCCGCCACACTGAGCCGAGATAGTATATAAGGCTGAGCCACAAGTAGTTACCTTTGCCTCTGACGAAGTTCTCCAATCAGAACGAAACCAGTTAGGCTTATCAACAATCAGACTTATTTACGGAATTCCTATGCGCGGGTCTCCTTGAACTCTATTGAGTTGTTTCATTGTTGCTTGTGTTACTTCCAATATTTTGACAATTTGGTAGCTTTGTCTGCTGTAAAACTGGGATCTGCAGTCGGGTAGTATATCAAAAATACCATTCGATATTGGTATTGGTGTGAGTACATACATGTTGTTGATAACTGAATACTTTAACGATACCAAAATCATTCTAAAAGTACTGATACCAAACTTGAAATGTCAATACTGCCCTGCTCTACCAAATGACAAAATCTAGGTCAAACAATTGGTTAAAGGACAAAGGAAAGGTGTTTTGTATCATCATCCGTTCCAAGTTACAAAGGTCAAAGTGACCCAATTTTGAACACTCAAAATCTAAGAATTTATTAAATTCTAAATTTTACCTCATAATTCCATGTCATTTCGATATCTGTCTAAGTCAACATCATTTCCTGAGAGTTGTTTAGTATTTGATCAACTAATTCCCCAAATGTTTACATTTCATTTTAGTAAATAGGTACTCAGGACATGGGTTTGGGGTCATCAGTGGCTTGACAATCACAGTTTGTCTTTGTCTTCTTTCCGTTGAGGAAGGTGTCAGATTTTATTTTTTGTTTGGCAAACTTTTTTCCAGTTCAGCAGGTTTTAACATTTTCAACCTCGTGAGACTTTATGAAATTTATTAATGGCGAGTATTTTGTCCATTTTTCAAATTCCAATTCCTGTTTGATTCGCCTAAGATGGCATGCAAATACATTATTTATTTATTTGTTTAGAGGGGTTTAAAAACACTTTAGACAGCCAGGTTCAACTGGTGGAGGAAGCCAGAGTACCCAGAAACAACCACCGAGCAACAGCGAGCAGCTGTCAGGCTCCCCAACATACTAACTCCACACAAGCAGGGTTAGCATTGGTTGAAGTCAAGTGCACCATCAACTTACAGTACGCCTTAGTACACAATGCCACTGTGCCCCCACGTGGGCAATGGGGGTGAAGTGTCTTGCCCAAGGACAAGATACGATTGTGGCAGGTGGGATTCGAATTGAGGACCTCTTGGCTTGCAGCTGCACCTCTACCTACTGAGCCACCGTGACCCACATGCAAATACAGCAAATAAATCTTGCTGATGGGGAGTAGAACAGACTGCAAGTAGGTCATTGTGACATACACTTCAGAGATTAGGTTATGTCTGGAAATCACAGCGTCAACATGGAAAACAGTCCAGGCTCATAATACTTATGCTATCTTAATTAAGATTTTCGACCTTGAGGTGCATATACATCTTGTAGAAGAGTGTTTTTGTGTCGCCGCCCCACGAAGTGGGGAGCGACATATAGGGATTACTTTTGTCGTCCGCGTCACACTTTCTCTTATCCGCCACTCCTCTTTAACCTATGAATGGATTTTGATGAAACTTTCAGTGATTCTTTATCACATAATGGCATTGTGCACCTCCTATTTTATTTTTTGATCCGCTGTATTTTTTCCAGAGTTATGCCCCTTTTCCACTTAGAATTCTGTCTGAAATGCCAGGCGACACACGTCTTCCATGGAAGACTCACATCTAAGTTCCCCATAGGCACCCACAGGAATTTATCCAGGGAGGGGCAAAGACAGTGTATGTAACACAGTAGGAATATGCATTCATTTAGTGCATGGATAAATGGACATTATAAGGGCGTATATTTTTTGATATTTGAAACGAAAATTGAATGCACAACTGATGCCCTGAATTGGGTTGTCATAAGGCCCCAGAAAACCACTGGTTTTCTGAGGCCTTATGCCTACCCAGTTCAGGACACCAATCATACATTACATTTAAATTGCTTGCTTAACGAAGTCTCTTAATTCAAAGGCAGTTGACAAGTTCTTTAATAGTACGAGAACAGTTTATTGATAATAGAGACTACAAAGACTAGGTGAACATGATTCCATGTGACTGTTATAAAGCTTACTTGTAATATACGTGCAGATACTTAGGTATTGGTCTTAGTGTTCTCTGCTCAATTTGAGTGTAAAATATTTTAGTCTTTGTGTGTTTTTTTCTATCCAGAACAAATTCCCAATTGGGCCATGGGCCCTGGATCCTTTCCCAAAGAGGGTATCCCTGATCTTCCTGATACCCGATACATCCCTCCTCTACTTAGGAACAGGGTTCGTACGCTAGTCTGGAATCCTGGAAAAGTCATGGAATTTTGAAATTGCCCTTCCAGGCCTCGAAAAGTTATGGAAAAAGGTCATTTTGATCAAAAGTTTTGGAAAAGTCATGGAATTTTACTTTTCAGTTATGTAGAATGCAGTGTAGATCATACATGTTAATAAATAAATAATAATAGTTTAAATGCTAATGTTAATTAATTACGGTTAAGTACGTTTATGCAAAAAAATCTCTTTCGGTTGAAATTTGGCTTCTAAGGCTTGTCCATATCCAAATCCCTGCAGCAACTTGTGTAAAGTTCTCTATTTGTTACTTCCCTTTGATGTTATTTGTGTCATTCGTGTTTAATTCAAATTCATTCAACCATGCCAGGCAATTGTTCCTTCAAGGATAAATGGCAAACTGATGCATGTTTTCGAAACTGGATAGCACGTGGCGATGATAAATTATCAGCAAAATGTAATCTTTGTGATCGGAAGTTTGATATTAGCAATATGGGTGAAGCGGCTATTGTTAGCCATTCCAAGGGTAAAAAACATTGCGAAATGGTTACTACGAAAATGAATGCGTGCGGAAATATTGGTGACTTTTTCAAAAGTACTACGTCTGCAACGCAAGCTCCTGTGACACAACAGTTGTCACCAGCTGTCAGTTATGTTCTGAGTTTTGGACTTGTAACTGAAAGATAATTTGCTGAACTGTAGCGGAGTTGCATCGTAATTCTAGGTGAGTCTTACCCTTACAATACATGTAGTTACATTACTGTAAGGTGCAGAATGTGGTATATGTAACTGTTTTAGAAGTAAATACCAGCCTTTTAACATTTATGCTGTACATGTACATGTATGTGATGCCCCCCTTGGTGAGCAACTACAAGTAACTCCCCTTACCTTTGTGTCACACTATTGTTCATTTCACCTATTCTCATCTCTCCTTCTGTTGTTAAAATTCAGCATTTTGTAATTTCTGTTGAATTTTAGCACCACAGTAGAGATAATTCATTATAGAAACTAGCAGAATTTAAGCTCTGTTTGAAGATAGTTGCTGAAAAGTTAACAAAATTTCGGTGGAGAAAGTCTTGGAAATTTTTCAAGAAGTTTTGGAAAAGTCATGGAATTTTTTTCTCAACTTGGTGTACGAACCATTAGGAAACAGTTTTGAAAAATTACAGCATAATAAAACAGCATTTTCCTCAAGTACATAAATATACCTCTTTTTTTTATACCCCTGCCACAATTGTCTGTCCATCCGTCTGACCATCCATCTGTCTATCTGTCCATCCATCCGGAGATTTTCTCAGACATTTATGAACCAATCTGCTCAAAACTTGGTATGAATATTCAACACCATGGGAACCTGAGCATCTGCGATTATAGTTCCGGGTGGATTATTTTTGCGGGGGGTATGGACAGGCCCATCTGGAACAGTCACACTCTTGTTTTTTCCTAATATAATTCTTTCATAGGAACTAATGATGTCATTAAACTTTTAATTTATTTATAGTGAGACTACTTATTCTGTGGAAGAATTATTGGCGATGATTATAGAAAATGCCAAAGAATTTTCTGAAGAAATATCGGGTATGTATATTACGAAGTTTATGCAGAATGGCCTTACATTTATTAGTCCCCTACCGGCACCGCTGGAGGGGACTATAGGTTTGCACTCTGTCCATCCATCAGTCTGTCAGTCTGTCAGTCACACTTTAGTTTTCCGGAGTCTTTTTGGAAACGCTTCAACGGAATGATTTCATTTTTGGTAAACTACTATAGAACGATGACTTACAGATCAAGTTTGAGTTTCATGCTGATTGCATTATTCTTGTGTGAGTTACGGCCCTTGGAAATATGGGAAAAAGCACCAAAATATCTGTTTTCCGGCATTTTTTTGGAAACGCTTCAACTGAATGATTTCATTTTTGGTAAACTACTATAGAACGATGACTTACAGATCAAGTTTCATTTACACTCTGTCCATCCATCCGTCAGTCTGTCAGTCAGTCTGTCAGTTATACTTTAGTTTTCCGGACTTTTTTTGGAAATACTTCATCAGAATGATTTCATTTTAGTTAACCTACTATAGAACGATGACATATAGATCAAGTTTGAGTTTCATGCTGATTGCATTATTCTTGTATGAGTTATGGCCCTTGGAAATATGGAAAAGTGCCAAAATATCGGTTTTCTGGACTTTATTTTGGAAATGCTTCAACGGAATTCATGCTGATCACATCTAGGTTATAACATTTGTATAATTATTAATGCTCCATAGTCCGGTAGGGGACATTGTATTGCTCCAGCGATATGTGCGCTCTTGTTTTAAATTATTTTAATGTGCCTGGACTTTTTTAGTGGTATGGTTCATTCTAAATTGAGAACTTTGATCCTGCAAAGCTTTGAAATTTGATTTGATAAAAAAAATGTCATGATGATTTGATTCAATTCAATTTGAGTCAGGTTTTCTCAAAATCCTACCATGCACCTGCCCTTGATCTCTTCCACTATCACCAGATCTCCTGTCTGATTATCTAAATGCCTTCTAGTGTAGAGCTGTCACGATTAATTAATTAATCAAATGTCGATCGGTCACGTCCAAATTGATTAGCATTTTTCATTGTCGAAGAATCGTTAAATTTTACCCGGTTTTAGACGTTTAATAATTTAAAAACATTTGATGAAAAAAACTATTGTTTCTAAAGGTAAAAGGTCAAGAACGTCGACGTTAAAACTCAAGAAGCCGTTAGAAGCATTTGTCATTCAGGTATATTCAAAGCTTTGATGTTCTGAACTTCTGAACCGTCAGTGAAATAATCAAGCCCGGTCAGCAGTTGCGAACTTACGAAGTTTGCAACTAATGACCAGTCTTGATTATTACACCCATAAAACTGCCAGACACGTGATGACTGGCTATCGAAAGTGTCATTAAACTCAAATGCTGATAACACTGATCACTATTTATCTGGATTGCTCATTCAAAAATGTAACAATTTTTAATTTATTTTTTTTTTTTATCTGATTTCATCTTTTCTCTAATACAGTTTCTTTTTCCTTAAACATACATAAAAAATGGTCTTTCTGACCATTTACATGTAAATTCAAAGGACCAAAATGCCACCAAAAGTATTATTTTCAACAGTCTATCACAAATTTTTTGTTGTTGAAAGGTAAAAAATCAACACATGGATAATATTTTCACCCATGCGTTAACATAAAACAACGGAATCGTCATTAACAATTATCATTGATTTCACTTTACTTACTAAAAGTGTAATCACACCCCTGTATTAGTAAATAAACAGTATTTATCTTACAAGAACATATTTTTCCCCAATATAAGTTAAAAAGGCCAAACACAATACAAATGTTTGCTGTGGGTAGCAACCACATGTACCAACATTCGATTCAGAAAGAGAATATTTTTTACCTGCACTTAATCCAAAACTGATTACACATGCCGAGGTCACTATTTTGATAAAAGTAATTGATAGATAAATAAATCACCAACTCGGTGAAATAAATTAGACGAGACCATTTTTACCATGATGATATTTTTGTATAGACCTATTATGAATTAAACCTGAAAAATTAAATAAAGAAACCAACAGCTGAAAGACTATAAACTTGTATGGTTATACATGTACAGTTAAAACTAGAAGTCCTGTCATGAAATGCGCACAAGTAGCACGTTGATCTGTGCGTTAGTCTACACGTTATGACCATAGTAAGCCTATCAAATTCTGTACATATGGCCTGTGCACAAGCAATGTTTAAGCCAATGGACCTCCGGGTAACCCAGAGGTCCATTGGCAGAAACATTGCCTGTGTTTGTTGATGAGTCACCAGGAGAACCTGCTGTGCTTTGGATGCCATCTGATATGGCAATTGCGTGCAATTCCTATGTGCAATTAAGCCTAGGTAAGCGCACATTTCATGACAGGACTTCTAGTTTTAACTGTACTGCAAGTGGAACAATGAATGGGGATTATCTCATGCACAGCTGAAGAACGTAATCCCGTGAATCCCCGATCTTCATAAAAAGTCTGTTGATAGACATTGAATGATTGTCAAAATATATGCAAAGAAGTCATGAAAGGGAGGAATATAGCAAGATAAACTGGTTTTTACCACCAAGTCAGTTTCTGAGATGGTGTATTGAAGTCAACCTGAATTCTGGATCATATATCGACCCGTCCTAACAAACTTGTCAGTATATGCCCAGAGTCCCCGTGGGAACCCCGGGAAGTAAGCAGCACTTGTTTACTGTGGTAAACCAGTTCCGCTTTACTAGTAAAATAGGACCCAGTCACCAATGCTTGGGGTGAAAGTCCTCTAAAATGGGCAACATATAGATCAACGATTGACTAACCTTGACTTCATCTCCATGTTGTGTCACGATTAGCCATGGTGCATAAATATGTGACGTTAACCACCAACAAACAAACAAACAAACATATGCCCAGAGACGAGGTTTCAACTTTAACCCTTTACCCAACACAGACGATATCAAAATTTATTATTTTAAATATCATTTTTTCAAAAAATTTCAACAAAACCATATCATGTGACCCCTCATTGGAATGAGCTCGTTCCAACGAGGGGTCACATATGGTTTTGTTGACATTTTTTGAAAAAAAAATTTTCAGCTGCTGAATTTGCATATTACGCGGGCAGATGCGGGTGATTCATTGGGTAAAGGGTTAATGCACCATCTCAGAAAGCCACCTGGTGGTAAGAACCTATATATATTGCCAAATGCAGTGCATCAGTCGGTATAACAAAATCCCATTTATTGTACTGATAAAACTGATCTCTCTACAGCTGGATTTCGGATTCATCAGCAAAAAATGTCACAATTAAGTGTCTCCTCTTGCACCCCCTCCTTCAGATCAATTGATGCATCAACTCCTATCAAGTGGGAGTGCGGTGGCTCAGTAGGTAGAGGTGCAGGCTGCAAGCCAAGAGGTCCTCGGTGCAAATCCCACCTGCGGCAACCGCGTTGTGTCCTTGGGCAAGACACTTCATCTCCATTGCCTGAGTGGGGGCACGGTGGCGTTGTGTACTAAGGCGTACTGCACGTCGATGGTGCACTTGTCTTCAACCAATGCTGACCCTGCTTGTGTGGAGTTGGTATGTTGGGGAGCTGACAGTTGCTCGCCGTTGCTCGGTGGTTCTCTCCGGGTACTCCGGCTTCCTCCACCCGTAAAACTATCACGGTCATGATTAGCCATTGTGCATAAATATGTGACCTTAAACACCAATAAATAAATAAATATAACACCTATCAAGTACGTTTGATGACGTGAAAACTGTTATGTCATTGTGTTTACCTTGCATAAAAACTAGTAATTGTATATGAACTTTCCAATGTCGGCACTTATATTTGTGAGTAGTAAGTAAATTATTTTGTAAAACTTTGCATTGCTGCAAAAAATATGCACATACTCTACATATTCATTTTTCTCAGACATCAGGCCTAAAAAAATTAAAAATTTGTTTCTCAGGCCATCTCACATGGTCCTTTTGCCTGCCGCATGCTCTCTTTTTAAAACCACTGCAAACTTATAAAACTAAGAACTAAATAGTTTATGTCTGAGATTTTACCCAAGTTAATAAAATTCATAAATTTGTCCCTTGAGTGCAACAAGGCTTTGCAATGCTTTAGCATTGCAAAGCCTTTTTGCACTTCAAGGGGCAAAATACACCATCACCCATATTATTCTGTAGATTTTGAGGCCTAAAATATAAAACAAACCACGAACATGAACTTTTGTTGGCAATGAAATAATTACAAAAATAAAATAAAAAAACGCCCACCCTCATGCAATTTTACAAAAATGGCCCAAGAAACAGAGGTTGTACTTTGTGGAGCCTAAGTATTCTTTAAAATCTGATTGGCGATTGTAAAGCGTCCGAAAATTGAAAACTTTGTTGGAAAATTTTGTTGTTGAGTATTGTCTATTTATAGTAACAGTTGCAGCTCCATTTCCCCATTACTTGCACTCAATTGGCATCCACATGGTCGAGTTATTACACAAGTCAAGGTCACTGTTTTTGATAACTGTAATTAAATGATAAATAAATCACCAGCTCAATAAAATACATAGACTACCGTATTTACTCTATGTATTGGGAACTCTATGATTTGGGACACACATTTTTTCCAGAAAACTATATTTTTTTATGCTCCAAAGTTTGGGACATTCAGGAGATTTATTTCCAGTTGGCCCGTCGCTAGTAGCAGACGACACTCATAAAAAAAATTCTTGAGTAACTAAAAATTTTCATTTTTTGCTTCCAAAACATAGCTTATGATCCCTTATTGGATCGAGCACAATGCGCTCGTTCCAATAAGGGATCATAAGCTATGTTTTGGAAGCAAAAATGAAAATATAAAAAAAAATTGGACGGCGATTTTCGTATACAGTGATGGAAAACGAATCACACACAACTTTATTCAGCATCAAATCAAGACCAGGCTGTGTTCTTTCCCCATTTTCTAAGAATTGGGATACCTGTGAAAATAATTATTTTTAGCTGTCCCAATGCAATAGAGTAAATACGGTAGATCATATTTTTACACTAATAACCAATGACCCAGACTAGCTGGTGCAAACTCGATATTATCAAGGGCCAAACACAAATTTTGAACCCCCCAATCCCCCAAATTTGCATACAAAACCAAAAATTAAAAATCCTATCTGGCCCTCCATACTTTTACCATCTGCGCATGCGCAGCAGTCAAGAAGAGACCAGGATTGGCGCCAACCTCATTCTTTGTTTGGCCCTAAAGTCAGTAACAATGAACTGACATCTGTGCTTTTAAATCTCCTTTTTTGAGGATGCCAGACACAAATCAATGAAAGAATTGGTGGATCCAAGGCTGTAAATGGATGATGGAAGTGAACAACGGTGGTTTGAAACGCCAGGGCTGTAACTTTATAATAATTATAAAAATTATTTCAGGTTTCCCAATTTCGGGACATACGCCTAATGTCATCATTCTTGCAAATGATTTATCCACTGTTTAAGTGTTCCTTCCCTATCCCTCCGGTTGAACTCCTAAGCTTTTGGCTATTTTTAGTCCCCTACTGGCATCGCCAGAGGGGACTATAGGTTTGCACTCCGTCCATCGCAGTCAAGAAGAGACCAGGATTGGCGCCAACCTCATTCTTTGTTTGGCCCTAAAGTCAGTAACAATGAACTGACATCTGTGCTTTTAAATCTCCTTTTTGAGGATGCCAGACACAAATCAATGAAAGAATTGGTGGATCCAAGGCTGTAAATGGATGATGGAAGTGAACAACGGTGGTTGGAAACGCCAGGGCTGTACTTTATAATAATTATAAAAATTATTTCAGGTTTCCCAATTTCAGGACATACGCCTAACGTCATCATTCTTGCAAATGATTTATCCACTGTTTAAGTGTTCCTTCCCTATGCCTCCTGTTAAACTCCTAAGCTTTTGGCTATTTTTAGTCCCCTACCGGCATCGTCGGAGGGGACTATAGGTTTGCGCTCCATCCATCCGTCAGTCTGTCTGTCTGTCCGTCTGTCAGTCTGTCAGTCACACTTTAGTTTTCCGGAGTTTTTTTGGAAATGCTTCAACGGAATGATTTCATTTTTGGTAAACTACTATAGAACGATGACTTACAGATCAAGTTTGAGTTTCATGCTGATTGCATTATACTTGTGTGAGTTAATTTCCTTGGAAATATGGAAAAAAGCACCAAAATATCAGTTTTCCGGAGTTTTTTTGGAAACGCTTCAACGGAATGATTTCATTTTTGGTAAACTACTGTAGAACGATGACTTACAGATCAAGTTTGAGTTTCATGCCGATTGCATTATTCTTGTGTGAGTTATGGCCCTTGGAAATATGGAAAAGCGCCAAAATTTCAGTTTTCCAGACTTTTTTTTGGAACCGCTTCAACGGAATGATTTCATTTTTGGTAACCTACTATAGAAGGATGACTTACAGATCAAGTTTGAGTTTCATGCTGATTGCCTTATTCTTGTGTGAGTTATTGCACTTTGAAATATGGAAAAGCGCCAAAATATCTGTTTTCCGGACTTTTTCTGGAAACGCTTCAACGGAATGATTTCATTTTTGGTAACCTTCTATAGAACGATGACTTACAGATCACGTTTCATTTACACTCTGTCCATCCATCCGTCAGTCTGTCAGTCAGTCTGTCTGTCATACTTTAGTTTTCTGGACTTTTTTTGGAAACGCTTCAGCGGAATGATGTCATTTTTGGTAACCTACTATAGAACGATGACTTACAGATCAAGTTTCATTTACACTCTCTCCATCCATCCGTCAGTCTGTCAGTCAGTCAGTCTGTCGGTTATACTTTAGTTTTCCAGACTTTTTTTGGAAATGCTTCAACGGAATGATTTCATTTTTGGTAACCTACTATACAACGATGACTTACAGATCAAGTTTCATTTGTACTCTGTCCATCCGTCAGTCTGTCAGTCAGTCTGTCAGTCATACTTTAGTTTTCCGGACTATTTTTGGAAATGCTTCAACCGAATGATTTCATTCTTGGTAACCTACTATAGAACAATGACTTACAGATCAAGTTTGAGTTTCATGCTGATTGCATTATTCTTGTGTGAGTTATAGCCCTTGGAAATATGGAAAAGTGCCAAAATATCAGTATTTTTATACTGTACCAATGACCCAGACTTAGCTGGTGCTAACTCTAACAAAACCAGGGCCAAACACAAATTTTGCCCCCCAATCCCCAAAATTTGCATCCAAAACAAAAAGAAATCATGTCCTAAAGGACCTCCCTACTACGCCTCCACTGCGCATGCACAGTGACGCAGACGTCCCGAAATTGGCGCCAATTATCATTCTCTGTTTGGCCCTTCATCAGTCAACATCTCACTGATCTTTGTGCTTGTAAATCTCAGTTTAAAGGATGCCAGACACGTAATTTTTGGAGAAAATGTGATTCTAAGGAGGATAGAAGGAGGAGAGGAAAAAGAAGTGACAAAAAATAATCAGGGCTGTACTTAAAATGTTTTGATGAAATTATGTTAAGTTGCCTATTTTCGAGGCATGGGCCTCTTGTTGTCATTCTTGCTAAATGTTGCACTGCTTATTCAGTGTTTCCTCTCCCTAGCCTTCTAAAGTCCCCCCTTGCAATTCTCCCATGCTTTTGGCATATTTTTGAGAAATTTCATTTCTAAAATTTCCTGGGAGAGCTGCTTGGTTACAGAATGTTTTCTGTTATTTTCCCCATAGTTACGTTTTCACCCATGGGTGTATAACGTTTGTGTTCTGAATCTTCCATCTGATGTTCTGCAGATTCTCCCCTGGGAGTCTATGTTTTGCATCAGATAGAGTGTAATTTGATGACTGATTCCGGGCCAGTTTTTTCAGTGCCTGGAGTCATGTTTTCTGGTGTTTTTACACTGTTTGTTTACATTGGCAACAGCCTTTTTTGAGGGGGGCTGTTTGCCTTTGCTGTAGTTTATCTCACTATAAGATACATTTATATTATCCGTAAGTGTCTCCTTAATTATTTTATATAAATTTAAAATTTTTGACCACGCTTTGCCATCGGATCCATCGGGGCTCAACGTTACTTTTCAGCAACTTGGGCTTCGCTGAAAAAATATTTTTTCAAAATTATTTTGATTTGCAATTGTTTTTTCATTTATTAATGGATCATGTTATTATGTATCTTTGTGTCAGGGGTTTTTGCGAGTAACTAGGACTTATTGTTGTTCTTTCACAATGAAGGGACATTGTTCAAATTGTAATAGGAAGAAATCTTCCTCTGACTTTCATGATCATTGTATTAATTGTAGTCAGTGTTCTCGCATTAATCCCTGTTCTATATGTGAATATTGGGATGAGAAACATTGGAAACGTGTGTCACGATATGTTGTTTCTGGAGAAAGGGCTATGCCGGCTCTTTCTCCGCAAGGTCACTCTACTCTCTGTTTCTATTTCAGAGGAACCAGAACAGGGTGATGTTTCCATGTTATCTTCTACAAGTGTGCGTCCGTCGTCACAAATGAATTCAGAGCTAGTGGCAAAAGTGCTCATGGAGATTAGACAAATGTCGTCCGCTAGCTCGCCCGGTGTAGCGTCCTTTCACCGAATGGTTCGGCAGCCGGGTACATCTGATGCGGTCCAGGAGGAAATTTTGGGTGATGCAAGCACTATAAACATAATAGATGCACACCCAGTGACGGTGGATAGTGAGCGAGAACGGAGGAAGCCTTTGAGTCCGGTTCCTAGCTCGTCCAGGTCCAGCCGGGCCACGAGCGAGAGAGGCCCCTCTCTCGTACAACAACATCTGGGACCAGATGTTGTGGTACAAAATGTGTCTTTAGCGGAGCATACGTCCGTCGCTCGGGACGCTCCGTTGTATAAGCAGTCCGCGGAGACTGTTAAGGCTTCCTCTTCTCGTCAGCGCACACGACCGCACCTTGGCTGCGTGACCGCCGATATATTACCAGCTTCGCCGATCAAGGATTCTTCGGCGACCAGGTCACACCATCCGGCAGCCAGGGATTCGAGACCGATGGACTCCGGACGTTTGCATAGGAAAAGTATGCGGGAGCCATCTGATGCGGAGCTGCCCTCGGCGAAGCAGCGAAAGACTGCGCCTCCGCAGGTCTCGATGCCGGACATTCTTGTGCAGATAGCACAGCTTATCGCAGCATCCCAGCAGCCGACAGAAACGGTGTCGGATCGAGAATTATCCGACGGCGCTGGGTCGGTACGCTCCGCCGAAGCATCAGGGGCGGACGACCGGGAACATCATGAGGTCCGACCGGATGGTGAAAGGGATACGGATGACTTGGAGCTATCCCTTTCGGAGCAACATAAAGCTGCCGTGGACTTCATCCGGCACTTTCTCCCTCAGGTTGTTCCGTCGGGCCAGACTGCTGCGGTTCTGGACAAGAGAATTATAGCGTCATTGGACTCTGAATTTTTTGAGCGGTTCAGGGACATCGCTCCCGAGTTTCCGTCGCAGTCCAATAATGTTGCAAGAACATTTGAATTATTGAACGACGCTATATTTAAACTTGCTTCCAGGACGGGGAAAGCAGGTTTCTTGTCCGCTAATACTCTCAACCTGCCTTTCATTAATGCAAGGAATAAATTCGATACGGCAGGACAGGGTATACCGAGAGTTCCTCTGCGTATGGACGACGAGGCGGAAGACTTAGAGCTATCATTACCGTCGTCGGCTTCTATTCCAACCGCGGTGTTGGAAACAGCTATTGCGTCTAACAGAGCCAATTTAGATGCCTTATCTTACGCAGATCACCTAACTAAGGCGTTATCACTGCGCCTTCAGGGGAAAGAGTTTCAGGATATACAATCCTCTTTAAGACTTCTTTCAAGGGCAGTAGCTTATTCCACGTGTAACTCCGCCCTTTCAGTGGCAAATCTGGAGTTGGTTAGACGTGACGCAGCCCTAGCTACATCCACACTAGTGGATACTAAGGTGAAGAACTCTCTTAGAGTCGCTTCGGTCTCAGGAGAACTTCTCTTTGACGGCAAGCTTTCTGCTATTTATGATAAAATTACAAAGAAAGCTAAAGATTCTCTGTTGTTCAAATCTGCTCCTAAGAAGTCGGATACAGCAGACACGAATAAGACAGGCACTTCTGGGTCTAATGCGCCCAAGAGAGGTTCCTATAGAGGTTCCGGTGCGTCCTCTTGGTCTTATTCGAGAGACCGTCAGGGTAGCGACTCTCGTTCGGGACGTCCTTCAGGCCGGGACAATCGGTCGGATGCCCCGAGGTCGACGGGGCGAGGTGCGGGCCGTGGAGGACGTGGTTTCTCCTACCGCAGGCCTCGCAGGTCCAGGAGGTGATGGCTTAAACCTCTATCGCGTACCGGTTGGCGGAAGGTTGTCGAGCTTTTCACAAGAATGGGCGTCGATTACGGACGACCCTTGGGTGAGAGGAGTGACTTCGGAAGGTCTAAAGATATCCTTCAAACGAAAGCCTCCATTAACTCGAAGTCCAAAGTGGACTCATCTTCCGTCGAATCCGCAGAAAAGAGACGCTCTGTTATCAGAGGTGCAGTCTCTTTTAATGGAGAACGCGGTAGAGGTCGTAGAAAACCAGGAATCTCCGGGATTCTACAGCCATCTGTTTCTGGTTCCGAAACCAGACGGCTCGTTCCGTCCAGTCATAGATTTGAGCTGGATAAACAAGCTGATCGTCGCTCCGAAGTTTTATATGGAGACGATTCGATCGGTCAGAGCGAGTATTCGGGTGGACGATTATGCAACGAGCATAGATCTCAAGGATGCGTACTTTCACGTCATGGTACATCCGACATTCCGAAAGTACCTACGCTTCGCAGTCCTAGGAGTGGTGTATCAATTCCGGGCGATGTGCTTCGGATTGAATCTAGCACCCTGGGCTTTCACTCGGGTAATGAACTCGGTAATGATCTATTTCCGAGCTCATTCGTCTGCAGTAACGTCGGCCTACCTGGACGACATTCTTCAGAGGTACGGCAACGAGTTAACGCTTCAGAACGATGTTCAGAATCTTCTTCTATTGCTCCGACGTCTCGGTTTTATAGTAAACGAGGAGAAGTCGGATCTGGTGCCGTCCAAGTCATTCACTCATCTGGGAATGAGCTTCGAGACGCACAACAATCTCGTTCGTCTGCCGTTAACCAGAGCGAAATTAGTCAGTTATTGCGCTCGCTATTGTCTGCACGCAGACAAAGTCACGCGAGAGAATTTATGAGACTGATAGGTCTGTGCGGAGCCGCTGCGGATCTTATTCCGATGGGGCGGTTACGCACACGTCCTCTTCAAATTTTCTTGACTCAGAATTGGAGTGTGAAAATTCATTCGCTCGATGTAGACGTTCTCTTGTCAGATCAAGTGAAAAAAGAGATTCAGACTTGGGCAAACATTCAGTGGTTAACTCAGGGAGTTCCGCTGCAGTTGCGGATCCGAGTTTTACCATTATGACGGATGCCAGTCAAACAGGTTGGGGTGCATCATTAATCCCAACGGATTCGAGATGCCAGGGTCTTTGGGATCCGCAATTCCCGTGCAAGCACATAAACATCAAGGAAATGATGTCAATTTGGCTTGCGTTACGTCACTGGATGGACATTATTCACAATGCTCATGTCCAAATCCTATCCGACAATACGACAGTAGTGGCGTATATACGGAATCAGGGAGGCACTCATTCAGTTCCGTTGTTCAATCTAACGGAAAGAATCCTTCTGTTTGCGCTAGAACATCACGTTCTTCTTTCGGTCCGTCACATACCGGGTCGTCTGAATGTGCTAGCAGACTCCCTTTCACGAAAGGGTCGCTTGTTGCCGTCGGAGTGGACTCTCAACAAACAAGTATTCAATCAGATTTGCTACCAATGGGAACGGCCAATGATAGACTTATTTGCGACACATCTCAACAATCAGTTGCAGACGTATGTGTCTCCGTGTCCGGATCCAAGAGCATTTGCAGTAGACGCTCTGTCGATCCCTTGGGACGGAATGATAGGATATGCGTATCCTCCAGCGCCGTTAATTCAACAAGTATTGCTAAAGATAAAACAATCTCAATGCAAGATTCTGTTGGTAGCATCTCTGTCGCCACAGAGACCGTGGATAAATCTACTCAGGTGTCTGTTGTGGGACCTACCGCGAAAGCTTCCTCCACGGGAGGATCTTCTTTCGCAGGGGAAATTGCGCCAACTCCATCACAACCCGCAAGGTCTCAACCTTCACGTTTTTCCGTTGTGCGGTCCTTCTTGCATGGCAAACACTTTACAGGACGAGCAGTGGATGCGATTTCTAACTGTAGGAGGACCTCCTCTTCGCTAAACTATGCGGCTAAGTGGAAGGTTTTTCGTCGTTGGTGTAGGGATCATTCTGTAGATATATTCGATCCCTCTATACCAGACATTGCAAACTTTCTAGTATACTTGTTTGACGAAATCAAACTGCAGCCTGTTACTATAAAGGGTTATAGATCTATGTTATCTGATACCTATGCACATCATGATAGTTTACAAATTGGATCTAATGTCTCTTTATCTAAGTTGGTTAGAAACTTTTCGATAAATAGACCCAGAACTCTTAGATTAATTCCTAAGTGGAATTTAGCTTGGGTTCTTCTTAAATTGAAGGAAAAGCCATTTGAACCTCTTGGGACAGTAGATTTCAAATTCTTATCTTATAAGACAGCTTTTCTCTTAGCTTTCTCTTCTGCTAGAAGAGTCAGTGAGCTTCATGCACTGTCGGTGGATGATTCTCACTATCGTAGTGTTGGGAACACTACCACCTTCACTACTAATGTGGGTTTTTTAGCTAAGAATCAGGCTCCTAATAAATATCCGGAACCTATTGTTATTAAGGCTCTTCCGTCTTCAGACGGGCGTAGGCCTTTACTCTGTCCTGTTAGAGCATTAAGTATCTATAAACAGAGATCTCAGTTTGTCAGAAAGGGACGGAAACGTTTCTTTCTGTCTTTGATGCCTAATAGAAAGGACATTTCGGTCCATTCTATTGCTAGATGGATTCAATTAACTATCCGTACTGCTTATGAAGATTTATCTTCTTCTCAGCAGTCTGTGCTTAAGATTTCTGCTCATGAAGTAAGAGCTCTTTCTACTTCCTGGGCTTATGCTAATAGTGTTGCTATTACAGATTTAATGAAGGCTGCTTATTGGTCTCAGCCATCCACATTTACGAATTTTTATTTCAGAAATATTGAGTCCATTTCTGGAGACCTGCATTGTTTAGGTCCGTTATCTGTTGCTCAGAATGTCGTCCACTAAACAGTTGCAACTATAGTTATGCAGGCTTTCTGTTCCGGCAGTGACTCCGTCCGGCTGCCCTCTTCGCTCTGGGCTATTTGACCAAGGGGAAGGGGGGGGGGGGTGTTCCCTTAGGTCACCTGCTTTATAGTGAAAAGCAAGAGAATGCCTCCTCCAAGTCAGTATTTCTGAGTTGCTTCCGGGATGGTTTTAAAGTGTAATATTAATGTTAAAATTCATTCATGTCTTATTTTTAAAGTGTAGCTCGGTGTGAAGCATTTGTATATGTCAAGTGTCAAACAGGCTTTAATATACAATACTCGGACACTTTTAAATGACTATAAAGAGTCTCAATTCTCTGGACTACTTTATTTATTGGCTTGCTTTAAAAATAATTAGTATAAGGGATATACTGGATGTTAATAGAGAACATGAATGTTATTGTGCTCTATTATTAAGGGTAGTGTATCTTTCTAATTTAATATTAAATAAGAAAGATACATGTAAAGCCTAATACTCCTTTTCTCCTTAAGGGGTTACCTCTTTACTATATAGTTGAGCTTATTGGATTTTCCTCTATGTCCTAGGCCCTCCAGCCTGTTTACTATTCAGCTAAGTCTGGGTCATTGGTACAGTATAAAAATGTTAAAAAATTTATAGTAATTTATATATTTTTTATACTTACCAATGACCCAGACGGGGATGGCCCTCCCTGGAGTTGGGAACTCTTGCCTCCCCGCTGAGTACATAGTGCTGACCAGGCACTGCCAGTAAGAATGATAATTGGCGCCAATTTTGGGACGTCTGTGTCACTGCGCATGCGCAGTGGAGGCGTAGTATGGAGGTCCTTTAGGACATGATTTCTTTTTGTTTTGGATGCAAATTTTGGGGATAGGGGGGCAAAATTTGTGTTTGGCCCTGGTTTTGTTAGAGTTAGCACCAGCTAAGTCTGGGTCATTGGTAAGTATAAAAAATATATAAATTACTATAAATTTTTTAACTTTCTGAACTTTTTTTGGAAATGCTTGAACGGAATTCATGCTGATCACATCTAGGTTATAACATTTGTATAATTATTAATGCTCATTAGTCCGGTAGGGGACATTGTATTGCTTCAGCGATACGAGCGCTCTTGTTTATTGAAATTTTTTTATTAAATTTCTTGGGAGTTTAACGTGTATTACAGAATGTTTTTTCTGTTTATCCCCATAGTTACGTCCTCACCCTAGGGGTGTTAGGTCATTTTATTGTATCGTTTTTTCTTCGTATAAAGATCTAGCTTTACATCTGGTAGCATTTAAATCGTTTACTGACTTTGGGCCTTTTTTTGTGCCTGTTGTCTGGTTTCCATTTTTTTCCTTTGACGTTGTTTACATTGGCAACGTCCTCAATATATATATAGTTTTTAGTATTATATTGCTGTATGATTATTATAGGATACATTGATTATGATTCCAGTAGTGTAGGTAAAAAAATTTGGATTTTGACCACACTTAGGCTCTATCGGGATGCCCTTGGGCTCATCATGTTCCCTTTATTTTTTAAAATTTTTTTGATTTAATTTTTCGAATTTAGTTTTGATTGCTATTATTCATGTATTTTATCATATATTTTATTGTGGAGTTAGTAGGAGTGCTATCGACTTTGTATTTTGATTGTAATTATGAAAGCTTACTGCTCTAAATGAAAGGCAAGGAAGTCTACCTCGGATTTACATGCTCAGGCAGATATAACATGTTGCCTTGCCTGTAGTCGATGCACTCCTACGGATTCTTGACCTAGATGTGTTCATGGAGACGGGTGTCACGGTACGTTGTTGGCGGTGAGGTTCCTATGCCGGAGCACACCGCAATATAATTCGAGTTTTTCAGTTTCTATTTCAGAGGAACAAGAACATGGTGATGGTTTTGTGACACCCATCCAAAGTGTGCTACCGCCATCGCGCACTGATGAGCAAATGGAGTTAGCTGCAAGGTGCTCATGAATATAAGCAAGGGATAAGGCCTCTCGTTAGTTTTCTTATCCTTTGCAAGAAGCTAGCTCGACTGGTGAAGTGGTTACTCTGTTCGTGGGGGGCGTTACACCGGGTAAGTCCATTGTGGTCGAGGGAAGTGCAGATTTGGGTAGAGCGAGCACCTCAAAAACTAAAGCTTCCCCAGCAATGATGGGAATATGGAGGAAGCCTGCAAGTTTCTCTTAGGGAGGCTCGGTGATGTCTGATAGGACTGCGAGCGGGGGAGGCCCCTCTCCAACCCAGCCACATTTGGGGCCAAATGTTGCTGAGAAACTTGCTTGTGTAGTATTTTGCAAGTTTATCTTAGGGAGGCTCGGCGAGATCTGAAAAGACCATGAGCGGAGAGGTCCCTCTCTAACCCACAACATTTGGGACCAAATGTTGTTTGATAAACTTACCTGTGTAGGAGCTAACGTCCACCCTTGCCACACAGGATGCTCCTTCTAAACTGCAGTGGGCTTGGCTACTGTTACGGCTTCTTCCTCAGGCAGATATAGCACACACGACCGCATACTAGCTACCCGACTTCAGATATCCAAGCAGCCACCAGAAGAAGTATCCAGTCTTCACCCGTGAAGTCGGCCCATCCGGTAGCTGGTGATGTGAGGCATCAATCATTGGGACGTTTTGAGTAGAGATCTAAGTCCGGATCTTCGTCCCAGGAGCAGCAAGCGGCGTAATATGGAAGACCACTGCTCCTCAAGCCTCGGATCGGTCGCAGCATCCCAGCAAATGCAAGCGCAGCCCCTGCAGACTCCTGCGGTGAGCTGTCGGACGGTGCTGGGTCATTCTGGTCATGTGCATGTAGAAGAAGCCAGAAGTTTCTCTGCGGGACGCTCGGCTAGATCTGAGGTCAGATCATTGTTTGGAGAATCCTCTCTGCCCCGTTAACTGTCGGGGTCGACTGTATCCATTGTGAGAAACCATATTGAGTTGGAACACACATCGAAACGTTCCTTCCACACTGCAGCCGAGGCCGGCAGCAGTTATGGCTTCTACTTACATAGAAGCGGATGAAAAGAGGATTAGCTTAGAAGTTTCTAAGCGAGATACTCGCGAGATCTGGGGACAGATCGCGAGTGCAGAGCATTTTTTTTCCAAGTTAAAAGTCGGGGATGACTGTTTTGTGTTGTAAGGAACTTCAGTGAGTAGGAGCATCCGTCCTATGTGACAAGTCCGGATGCTTCTTCCGCTCTTCAGCAGGGGTTGGCTGTGGTTGCGGCTTCCTCTTCTTCCATGGATATGCACGATAGGGGATAGATGCCTACAAGTTTCTAATGGAATGCTCGGTGAGGTCTGGAGCAGACTGCGAGCTGGAGAACCCTCTCCTTTCTGTCAGCAGTCAGGTTCGACTGTTTTTGATTTGAGAAACTTGAGTGCGTTGAGACGCCCATTCACCCTTGTGGTTTGGGACGCACCTTCCACAACTGCAGCTGGATCCAGTTGCAGCTATGGCATCTTCCCCTGCTTCATTAATGACGCACGTTGACTGCAGACTAGCTATCTGACTTCGGTTAATACCTGGGTGCATGTTGGGCGAATATATATTGATTATTTGGTACCACTTTTCACTGATTCCAGAGTACTTCCCTCTTTGTTTTGAAGAATATTCCTTCAAAAAAAAGTGGGGGCGGGGGATTTTTCATCATCTCGCCCAGTTTGAAAAGAAGTGTGTAACTATGAGTAAAGCAGTTTTTGTCTGTAGATTCTTACTGATCTAAGATCAACATCCTGATTTATGTGGCTTAGTCCGGTGTAGCCTTAAATTGGGGGCTTGTTACACCCAGTTAGCATAATCATTAATCATTAATCATAATCAGTCATGCTAAGATTATGGATTTACTTAGATATGGCTCCTTATTGATGATATGTCTTCTCTATTATTGTATAGAGAGATATACATGTAATTCTTTTAATTTTAATCTCCTTAAATGCAGGCTTAGAAGTTATATTTGGTCTGCTAAGTCCTAGGCCCTCCGCTTTTTTACGATTCAGCTAGTCAGGGCCATTGGTTTTATTAGTATAAAAATATGATATACCATGATATCATGATTGTCATAAAAAATCAGTTCATTGATGTTGAATGATTGTCAGAACAGACTCCATTAAAAAATTGTATCCAATCTCTTCATTATGTGAACAAGTCAAGAAAGGGAGAAATATTGTAAAATATACAGATTACTACAACAGTCAATGATCTGTGTTGTTGATTGATCTGGCTGATGTCATCTCTTCAACGAGACGGAATACAACACAGATCAGTTAACTGTTGTAGTAATTTGTTTATTATATGACAGTTAGTATTTTAAACTGATCACAGCACCTGAAAAATGAAATGCAACAGGAATTATATTAGCCAAATAACCATTAACAATTTATGGAATTGGGGAATCCCAAACGAGTAGTAATATTGAATGTTTGTTTCAAACACGAAACTTGAAAGTAGTCAAAACAATGGAGGAAAGACTTGAATTTCATTCGGAATCACTTTCGATAACACAGATTTTGCTACGTTTTGTTGGATTCGCATCTTGAAAACAGTTGTTGTTATTTTGCAATTGTTCAGCACGGCAGCCAGCAGAGTTTTATGAGGAGACACAATCTATATTTGTCACTTGGCAGAAGGAAGGTGCAATATCAACAAAAAATCGAGTACGTTTGATTTGCTATAATATTGTAACCAATTCTCATTTCTCTTTCAATTGCATGCCGTGAAACATGCAAATTGCACAATGGTTTTTATTGAGTTCTGTAACTGGTCATAGAAAAGCAGATTTTTTCCATAAAGGATTAATAAATGCCTCACAATTGAACGCATGCATTACAGAATTTCCTGATGTATTTGTGGAATTTACCGATTTATTTTTCGGTCACTGGCAGAAATAATCCATTCAAGTGCGCCTCCTTTGCTACAGGCATGATAATGATCTAGAAAACTTGACACTCTTGTTTTCTGGATAGCTGGATTTGATGGACAAACTGTAGTAGTATTGAGGGGGCCATTTGTGGTAGTCATATAATAAATACAGATTTTCATGATAATGTGCATGTCCTGTGATTTGTATTAGATTCCAGGTGGTGTCTAGAATGGGATCTCAACGAGCCGGCTTTGCCGGCGAGTTGTGATCCCATTTTTGGACACCACCGAGAATCTGATACAAATCACAGGACATGCACATTATCATGATAATTTATTTATCTAACAATTCTGTCACATAAACAGATTAAATCTTAAATCTTAACCCTTTACCCAACGTAACGGCCAAAACCGGCCAATGCTATTCTCATTTTCATTATTTTTTTCATTTTTTTGTCTCAAAAACATAGATTATGACACCTCGTTGGAACGAGCTTGTTGAGCTCATTCCAACAAGGGGTCATAACCTATGTTTTTGAGACAAAAAATGAAAAAAATTAATTATTGAAGAATTTTTTTTTGCAAGTGTCGTCTGCTTTTCATGTTAGGTAAAGGGTTAAATTATTTTTAAACATTTTTGGGACATAATGTTCGGTCGATCACTGAAACACACATAGAATGTATCCATGTGCCTGTTATGATAACCCATAGCGCTACCGGAAACAAGTCGTCTATATGATACGGAATCAGAATGAGTCGTCTATATGATACGGACTCGGAATACATTATGCGATACGTACCATTTCTCATGGTTTTCAGGCCAAAATCTATATGATTGTTAGATAAAAATTGGTTATTAGCATCCTGTCAGTTTTCTTAACAGTGTATTGAAGTCTTCATT
This sequence comes from Pictodentalium vernedei, assembly GCA_031216915.1. Taxonomy (NCBI): domain Eukaryota; kingdom Metazoa; phylum Mollusca; class Scaphopoda; order Dentaliida; family Dentaliidae; genus Pictodentalium; species Pictodentalium vernedei. The sequence goes on along the minus strand of CM062288.1, from coordinate 11,576,166 downwards.
CACCTCATCTCTGCGGCACATATCAGTTCATCCTGATGGACTCATCGTTATATGCCCAGAGACGAGGTCTTGACATCTCACAAACTTCCAAGATGCTAATAACCTATATTGATTGCCAAGATGCTAATAACCTATATAGTGATTTATTTCAACAAGAGAACACAGTACTTCATTCAGCTCCATATGATTGGCTTTCACCACACTGCTTTTTGTCATGGAACTCTTCAGACCAATCATTTTCAGAAGTAGTCATTACTATTTTTAGCTCAACTTGACAAAGTCAAGCTGAGCTATTGCCATCACTTCTCGTCCGTCGGCCTACATACGTACGTCCTGGCATACATACGTACGTATATATGTATGATATGTACGTACGTACGTACGTACGTACATACGTACATCCACAAGTTTCTTTGGCACACTTCACAGGTTGCATTTATGATCAGATCACTTTGAAACTTGGTATGCTTGTTTGGGGTGACCTCTAGATGGGAGCTATCGATTTTCTTCAATTTCCATCAAAAAATTAGTTTAGTCAAGCATCAATATAATCCTCTGTCATGCCGTACAGGGCACATTGTTGATCAGATTGGTTTGAAACTTGGTATGCTTGTTTGGGGTTACCTCTAGATGGGAGCTATTAATTTTCTTCGATATACGCCAAGAAATATTGCTGCTGGCAATGACCTTTGATGAACTTAGTGCAGTTATGCATCAAAATTTCCCTTTGGCACACCCTGCAAGGCACATTTATTACTGGATCACTTTAAAACTTGGTATGCTTATTTGGGGTGACCTCCAGATTGGAACTATCGATTTTCTTCCATTTCCATCAAAAAATGTTGCCGCCGGCAATGTTCTTAGAACTTAGTTTAGTCAGACCTCAATATTTCCCTTTGGCACACCCTACAGGGCACATTTATGATTTGATTGCTTTGAAACCTGGCATGCTTGTTTGGGATGACCTCTAGATGGTAGCTATCAATTTTCTTCCATTTCCATCAAAAAATTAGTTTAGTCAAGCATCAATATAATCCTTTGTCATGCCGTACAGGGCACATTGTTGATCAGATTGGTTTGAAACTTGGTATGCTTGTTTGGGGTTACCTCTAGATGGGAGCTATTAATTTTCTTTGATATACGCCAAGAAATATTGCTGCTGGCAATGACCTTTGATGAACTTAGTGCAGTTATGCATCAAAATTTCCCTTTGGCACACCCTGCAAGGCACATTTATTACTGGATCACTTTAAAACTTGGTATGCTTATTTGGGGTGACCTCCAGATTGGAACTATCGATTTTCTTCCATTTCCATCAAAAAATGTTGCCGCTGGCAACGTTCTTAGAACTTAGTTTAGTTAGACCTCAATATTTCACGGCGTGCCGTACAGGGCACATTTTTGATCAGATTGGTTTGAAACTGGGTATGTTTGTTTGGGGTTACCTCTAGATGGGAGCTATCGATTTTCTTCAATTTCTGTCAAAAAATGTTGCCGCTTGCAATGACCTTCGATGAACATTGTGCAGTTATGCGTCAATATTTCCCTTTGGTGCAGCCTGCAGTGCACATTTTTGACCATTTTTTGATTGGATCACTCGGAAACTTGGTGTGCTTGTGTGGGGTGATATCTATATGGGAGTTATTGATTTTCGTCCATTTCTGTCAAAAAATGTTGTTGCTGGCAACAACCTTTGAATTTAGTTTAGTCAGGCTTCAATATTTCCCTCTCGCACACCCTTCAGGGCATATTTATGATTGGATTACTTTGAAACTTGGTATGGGTGTTCGTGGTGACCTCCAGATGCAACAGTTGTCCATGTGTTCATTTCCATAAAAAATTATTGTCGTTATCACCAGCATTTGAACTTACTGCATTTGTGCAGCAACTTATCCCTTTTGCACTCTATGCAGGATATATTTATGAATTTCCATAAAAAAAGAGAGAAAAAAACATTACCACAAGTAATGACCTTCAAACTTAGAGCATTTGTGCATTAACATCTTCCTTTGGCATGCCTCAGAGGGCGCATTCATTATGAGATTCTTTTGAAACTTTGTATGCTTATGCAGTGTTACAAAGATAGGAGCTATCGATTTTCTTTTCATTTCCATCAAAAACTGTTGCTGTTAGAAACAATCTTTGAATTTTTTGCATTTGTGAATCAGCATTCTTCTTTGACATGGCCTACAGGCCACATTTATCACAGGATTGTTTTTAAACTTAGTGTGCTCATTGGGCAGGACCTTTAGATAAGAGCTATTTATTACCATTCATTCCTGTTTAAAAAAGTTCCATTCACAGTAACTTCTGAACTTACTGTATATGTGTATCAACATTCTTCCTTCAGCCAGTCTTAAAGTTTACATTTAAAAATGCATGGATTACTCTGATGTTGTGCACACACAATGCTGTTATGTTGAAATTTCACCAATTAACATTGGTACCAATGATCTTCAATTTTGCCATTTCACTTATAACGTACCAATTTCAAGTTTGTCAAGTTGAGCTACAGTGTCAATGACACTTTCATTATCTTTTCATTTCAGACCATCCCATTAAAGATGCTGTGATAACGGTTCCTGCATATTTTAACCAAGCTGAACGTAAAGCTGTTATGTATGCTGCAAACTTAACAGATCTGAATATACTACAGATGATGAGCGATAATGCTGCCGGTACAAATTCTAATTTAACCCTTTGAACATTGGTGGTATCTTCCAAGTCCATTGAAAGGCAGCCATTAGAAGAGTCCATATTCATTATTTGGGGGTAGACCAATTAATATTTTCAACATGCAGCCTTGGGTGATTATCCTACCTCACACATTCACTAAGCAGCCATCCTATTTAATGAAACTTAATTATGACGTATCATGTTCCTGGACTAGAAAAGCAAAATCTCGGTTCGAAGGATTGACTGGTTGAGGGCTAAAATTATTTTTAATCTTTTGAAATTATTCATCCATAATTTTTTTATTACAAATTATTGGAGAGTGCCCCCAGGCACACTCCAATAATTTGTAAAAAAAACTATTTTATATAAACGGAATATAATTTGAGTTTGACTTATTATTTATTTTTTTATTAGGATGTAACAACACTTTAACAGCCAAGGTCATATCATGTCAGTGACAGTTTTATGGGTGGAGGAAGCTGGAGTACCCAGAGAGAACCAGCGAGCAACTAACTCCGCGCTGCTGCACAGGCAGGGTTAGATTGGTTGAAGACATGCGCACCATCGATGTACAGTATGCCTTAATACACAGCGTCATCATGCCCCCATTTGGACAATCAGGGTTAAGTGCCTTGCCCAAGGACACAATGCGGGAGTCCGAATAAATCTCTCAGGCGGTCACCCATCCAAGGACTAACCAGGCTCGACATTGCTTAACTTCGGTGATTGCAATTGACTGAAAATGAAACATGAGTAAGGAAAATGTTGGCTTTTGATCTGGTACCATCATTTTTTGAAAGCCCCGATAGTGGCTTCTAGCACTGAACCAGTTAAATTAACAGATTCTCAGGCATTTTTTTTTCAAATCAGTGAGGGAGGGAGGGAGGGAGGGAGGGAGAGAGGGTTTAATCTTCATTTTAATTCTTTTCTTGCATATAATGATCGTGGAATGAAAGGCTTTCTTCTGTCTTTTCAGACACAGAATATTCAGAAAGTGCATAATTATACAAATTAACTCATATAATTTTAACCCTCGAGGACCTAATTATACCCCCACTTTCGAAGAAAAGGGGGGGTATACTGGATTACATGCGTCCCTCCGTCTGTCTGTGTGTGTCCGTACATCCGTCCATGTGTGAGCATGACCGAGAATATTCATAACTTTCATAACTTAAGTAAATTATTATGGAACTTGGTATGTAATTAAATTGTAACATTTCCCAAGACTAGAATTATTTTCAGTGTTGTCAGATTATTTATTTTTTTTATTCATTTATGCTTCATCCGTGCAGCACTGCAGTGGGGGTACAATTGCCTTCAGCAATAGCTCTTGTTGTGATTTCATCACTTCTTACTGTAACAGAACAGATGCTCCATCATGCTATCTCAGGGTAAACATGCAATTTACATTATAAGTACCTTGGCAAGTCTCGACTTCCCCCCAAAACAACTACAAAGCCACAGGATGTTGACGGTCTTTAGTTATGCTCTTCAGTTTTCAGGTACATACATCAATCAAAAATTGTGGAAAAGTTTCAAGTCTTGTAGTAACATTGGAAGTCAATAACTACATCCAATGAGTGGGTTCAGTTTCAGTGAGGGATTGTCGGAGAATCAAAACATTTTTTTTTTGCCTTAACCCTTTACGTAACGAATCGCCCGCATCCGCCCACATAATATGCAAATTGAGCAGTTGAAAAAATTCAATTTTTCAAAATATTTCAACAAAACCATATCATGTGATTCCTCATTGGAATGAGCTCATTGAGCTCGTTCCAATGAGGGGGTCACATGATATGGTTCTGTTGAAATTTTTTGAAAAATTGAAAAAAATTATTTTTAAAATAATATATTTGATATCGTCTGCATTGTCTAAAGGGTTAACAGGTCGTAATATCTTTTATATTATTGGCGACAATGCTGCAGATAAAAGTACAGTTGAAACATTTGATTTGTTATTTTAGTATGTTTAAACTTATCCCTAACATTCATTCAATGTTGAGTTTCCATGTTAGTTCAATGCTAATGTCTTAAATCGGTGATAACTATTACAGCCATAGTAATGCACAAATTTTTGACATGGAAACTCTATCATATGTGTCAAGCATATTTCTTCATTTGCGTGTAAGGTATGAATGAGCTTGAGAACACTGTTCCTTAGAAGTGCACTAGTAAACTGAAATTCTAGGCTCTTCAGCAGTGTTCACTCTGTCACGTTCTAATTTAGCAAGTTGCACCAACAATTCAGATTTGGCACCCAAAAATCTTCTTTGGAGAAAAGTTTGGCTCCAAAAAAGTTTCGTCATAGTGCGAAGTAAAGCCATTGCAGCAGTGAAGAGCACAATCGATGATAAAAAAAAAATTACTACTGCTTTGTTGATAATGTGTTGGAGATTGTGTTTGGATAGACTTTCAACATTAATTGTCAGTGACTGGTAAGACCTAAAAAAGTTCAAAATCCATTTCTCACACTCTCCCGCATGATCCTTTTGGCTACCGCATGATCTCTTTTTATAACCAATACAAACTTCAAAAAATAAAAAAAAATGGTTTATGACTGCTATTTTACCATGGTTTATGTCTGATATTTTACCAAAGTTAATAAAATTGATATTGTGTCTCTTGAGTGCAACAAGGCTTTGCAATGCTTTAGCATTGCAAGGCCTTCTTGCACTCCACAGAAGAAATACATCACCATCCATGCTGTTCTGGACTGTAGATTTTGAGGCCTAAGACATAAAACAACTTAGAACCTGAACTTTTGATGGCAAAAAAATAATTACAAAAAATAAAAAATAAAATAAAAAACCGCCTGCCCGAATGCAATTTTACAAAAAATGGCATGAGAAACAGAAAATGTACTTTATGAGGCCTAATGAAGCATTGTTTTGGGTTATCAGCTTTTAGATAAATACTTTATAACTATCGTGAGTGATTTGCAACGGTATGAAGTACAGTATGTGGAGAGTGTATTATCACTAGATCACCCACAGAGTGAAGATTTCACCCAAGCAATAATTACAAATTTGTTGCATGGCATAACAAGCACAAGCAAAGTTTCAGCCAATGGACCTCCGGGTAACATTGCTTGTATGTTTTGTCGATAAGTACAAAATTTGAAAGTTATAGTTAGGGTGATAACTCCACTCTGCAGGTGATTTACCGTAATTACTCTATGTATTGGGACAGCTAAAAATAAATATATTTTTATACTGTACCAATGACCCAGACATAGCTGGTGCTAACTCTTAAAATATAGAGCCAAACACAAATTTTGACCCTCAATCCCCAAAATTTGCATCTAAAACCAAAGAAAACATGTCCTGAAAGGCCCTCCACACTTCGCCCCTACTGCGCATGCGCTGTGTCAAGGACGTTCCGAAATTGGCACCATTAATCATTCTAAGTTTGGCCCTTCATCAGTTAACATCTGACTGATCTTTGTGCTTATAAATCTCAGTTTAAATGATGCCAGACACATAAATATTAGTGAAATGGTGATTCTAAGGAGGATAGAGAAGGAGGAGAGGAAAAAAATGTGTGACAGAATATTATCAGGGCTGTAACTTAAAATTTTTTAATGAAATTTTGTTAAGTTACCTATTTTCGAGGCAGCAGCCATTTTGTTGTCATTCTGATTATTTAGTTACACTGTTTTTATAAGTGTTTTCCTCTCTCCCTGTCCTTTAAGTCCCCCCTTGCTATTCTCCCATGCTTTTGGCATAGTTTTTGTAATTATTATTACTAAATTTTCTTGGGAGTTTTAGCTGAATAACAGAATGAATTCTGTTCTTTTCCCCATGTTTACGTCTTCACCTACGGGTGGTTAGGCGTTGTGTTCTGCATCTACCATCTGATGTTCTGCAGTTTCTTCCCTGGAAGTCTCTGTTTTGCATCAGATAGTGTATTTTTGGTAACTGATTTCGGGCCTGGGTGCCTGGAGTCTTATTTTAGTGTTTTTACACTCATTGTTTACATTTACAACAGCCCTCTGTGTGAGGGGGGGATTTCTAAAAAATAATATCTTTATGTTATTTTAATCATAACTAGATACATTATTATTGTTCGTAAGTGTTGAATAAATTGTTTAAAATATTTTTTAAAATTTTTGTCCACACTTAGGCTTGGGATCCATTGGGGCCTCAACGTTACTTTTCAGAAACTTGGGCTGTTCTGAAAAAAAATATATTTTTATACTGTACCAATGACCCAGACTTAGCTGGTGCTAACTCTAACAAAACCAGAGCCAAACACAAATTTTGCCCCCCAATCCCCAAAATTTGCATCCAAAACAAAAAGAAATCATGTCCTAAAGGACCTCCATACTACGCCTCTACTGCGCATGCGCAGTGACGCAGACGTCCCGAAATTGGCGCCAATTATCATTCTCTGTTTGGCCCTTCATCAGTCAACATCTCACTGATCTCTGATCTTTGTGCTTGTAAGTCTCAGTTTAAAGGATGCCAGACATGTAATTTTTGGAGAAAATGTGATTCTAAGGAGGATAGAAGGAGGAGAGGGAAAAGAAGTGACAAAAAATAATCAGGGCTGTACTTAAAATTTTTTGATGAAATTATGTTAAGTTGCCTATTTTCGAGGCATGGGCCTCTTGTTGTCATTCTTGCTAATTGTTGCACTGCTTATTCAGTGTTTCCTCTCCCCTAGCCTTCTAAAGTCCCCCCTTGCAATTCTCCCATGCTTTTGGCATATTTTTGAGAAATTTCATTTCTAAAATTTCCTGGGAGAGTTGCTTGGTTACAGAATGTTTTCTGTTATTTTCCCCATAGTTACGTTTTCACCCATGGGTGTATAACGTTTGTGTTCTGCATCTTCCATCTGATGTTCTACAGATTCTCCCCTGGGAGTCTCTGTTTTGCATCAGATAGAGTGTAATTGATGACTGATTCCGGGCCAGTTTTTTCAGTGCCTGGAGTCATGTTTTCTGGTGTTTTTACACTGTTTGTTTTCATTGGCAACAGCCTTTTTTGAGGGGGGCTGTTTGCCTTTGCTGTAGTTTATCTCACTATAAGATACATTTATATTATCCGAAAGTGTCTCATTAATTATTTAATATAAATTTAAAATTTTTGTCCACACTTTGCCATCGGATCCATCGGGGCTCAATGTTACTTTTCAGCAACTTGGGCTTCGCTGAAAAAATATTTTTTCAAAATTATTTTGTTTTGCAATTGTTTTTTCATTTATTAATGGATCATGTTATTATGTATCTTTGTGTCAGGGGTTTTTGCGAGTAACTAGGACTTATTGTTGTTCTTTCACAATGAAGGGACGTTGTTCAAATTGTAATAGGAAGAAATCTTCCTCTGACTTTCATGATCATTGTATTAATTGTAGTCAGTGTTCTCGCATTAATCCCTGTCCTATATGTGAACATTGGGATGAGAAACATTGGAAACGTGTGTCACGATATGTTGTTTCTGGAGAAAGAGCGATTCTGGCTCTTTCTCCGCAAGGTCACTCTACTCTCTCAGTTTCTATTTCAGAGGAACCAGAACAGGGTGATGTTTCCATGTTATCTTCTTCAAGTGTGCGTCCGTCGTCACAAATGAATTCAGAGCTAGCGGCAAAAGTGCTCGTGGAGATTAGACAAATGTCGTCCGCTAGCTCGCCCGGTGTAGCAGCCATTCACCGAATGGTTCGGCAGCCGGGTTCGTCCGATGCGGTCCAAGAGGAAATTTTGGGTGATGCGAGCACTATAAACATAATAGATGCACACCCAGTGACGGCGGATAGTAAGCGAGAACGGAGGAAGCCTTTGAGTCCGGTTCCTAGCTCGTCCAGGTCCAGCCGGGCCGCGAGCGAGAGAGGCCCCTCTCGCATACAACAACATCTGGGACCAGATGTTGTGGTACAAAATGTGTCTTTAGCGGAGCATACGTCCGTCGCTCGGGACGCTCCGTTGTATAAGCAGTCCGCAGAGACTGTTAAGGCTTCCTCTTCTCGTCAGTGCACACGACCGCACCTTGGCTGCGTGACCGCCGATATATTACCAGCTTCGCCGATGAAGGATTCTTCGGCAACCAGGTCACACCATCCGGCAGCCAGGGATTCGAGACCGATGGACTCTGGACGTTCGCATAGGAAAAGTATGCGGGAGCCATCTGATGCGGAGCTGCCCTCGGCGAAGCAGCGAAAGACTGCGCCTCTGCAGGTCTCGACGCCGGACATTCTTGTGCAGATAGCACAGCTTATCGCAGCATCCCAGCAGCCGACAGAAACGGTGTCGGATCGAGAATTATCCGACGGCGCTGGGTCGGTACGCTCCGCCGAAGCATCGGGGGCGGACGACCGGGAACATCATGAGGTCCGACCAGATGGTGAAAGGGATACGGATGACTTGGAGCTATCCCTTTCGGAACAACATAAAGCTGCCGTGGACTTCATCCGGCACTTTCTCCCTCAAGTTGTTCCGTCGGGCCAGACTGCTGCGCTTTCGGACAAGAGAATTATAGCGTCATTGGACTCTGAATTTTTTGAGCGGTTCAGGGACATCGCTCCCGAGTTTCCGTCGCAGTCCAATAATGTTGCAAGAACATTTGAATTATTGAACGATGCTATATATTTAAACTTGCTTCCAGGACGGGGAAAGCAGGTTTCTTGTCCGCTAATACTCTCAACCTGCCTTTCATTAATGCAAGGAATAAATTCGATATGGCAGGACAGGGTATACCGAGAGTTCCTCTGCGTATGGACGACGAGGCGGAAGACTTAGAGCTATCATTACCGTCGTCAGCTTCTATTCCAACCGCGGTGTTGGAAACAGCTATTGCGTCTAACAGAGCCAATTTAGATGCCTTATCTTACGCAGATCACCTTACTAAGGCGTTATCACTGCGCCTTCAGGGGAAAGAGTTTCAGGATATACAATCCTCTTTAAGACTTCTTTCAAGGGCAGTAGCTTATTCCACATGTAATTCCGCCCTTTCAGTGGCAAATCTGGAGTTGGTTAGACGTGACGCTGCCCTAGCTACATCCACACTAGTGGATTCTAAGGTGAAGAACTCTCTTAGAGTCGCTTCGGTCTCAGGAGAACTTCTCTTTGACGGCAAGCTTTCCGCTATTTATGATAAAATTAAAAAGAAAGCTAATGATTCTCTATTGTTCAGATCTGCTCCTAAGAAGTCGGATACAGCAGACACGAATAAGACAGGCACTTCTGGGTCTAATGCGCCCAAGAGAGGTTCCTATAGAGGTTCCGGTGCGTCCTCTTGGTCTTATTCGAGAGACCGTCAGGATAGCGACTCTCGTTCGGGACGTCCTTCAGGCCGGGACAATCGGTCGGACGCCCCGAGGTCGACGAGGCGAGGTGCGGGTCGTGGAAGACGTTTCTCCTACCGCAGGCCTCGCAGGTCCAGGAGGTGATGGCTTAAACCTCTATCGCGTTCCGGTTGGCGGAAGGTTGTCGAGCTTTTCACAAGAGTGGGCGTCGATTACGGACGACCCTTGGGTGAGAGGAGTGACTTCGGAAGGTCTAAAGATATCCTTCAAACGAAAGCCTCCATTAACTCGAAGTCCAAAGTGGACTCATCTTCCGTCAAATCCACAGAAAAGAGACGCTCTGTTATCAGAGGTGCAGTCTCTTTTAATGAAGAACGCGGTAGAGGTCGTAGAAAACCAGGAATCTCCGGGATTCTACAGCCATCTGTTTCTGGTTCCGAAACCAGATGGCTCGTTCCGTCCAGTCATAGATTTGAGCTGGATAAACAAGCTGATCGTCGCTCCGAAGTTTTATATGGAGACGATTCGATCGGTCAGAGCGAGTATTCGGGTGAACAATTATGCAACGAGCATAGATCTCAAAGATGCGTACTTTCACGTCATGGTACATCCGACATTCCGAAAGTATCTACGCTTCGCAGTCCTAGGAGTGGTGTATCAATTCCGGGCGATGTGCTTCGGATTGAATCTAGCACCCTGGGCTTTCACTCGGGTAATGAACTCGGTAATGATCTACTTCCGAGCTCATTCGTCTGCGGTAACGTCGGCCTACCTGGACGACATTCTTCAGAGGTACGGCAACGAGTTAACGCTTCAGAACGATGTTCAGAATCTTCTTCTATTGCTCCGACGTCTCGGTTTTATAGTAAACGAGGAGAAGTCGGATCTGGTGCCGTCCAAGTCATTCACTCATCTGGGAATGAGCTTCGAGACGCACAACAATCTCGTTCGTCTGCCGTTAACCAGAGCGAAATTAGTCAGTTGTTACGCTCGCTATTGTCTGCACGCAGACAAAGTCACGGCGAGAGACTTTATGAGACTGATAGGTCTGTGCGGAGCCGCCGCGGATCTCATTCCGATGGGACGGTTACGCACACGTCCTCTTCAAATTTTCCTGACTCAGAATTGGAGTGTGAAAATTCATTCGCTCGATGTAGACGTTCTCTTGTCAGATCAAGTGAAACAAGAGATTCAGACTTGGGCAAACATTCAGTGGTTAACTCAAGGAGTTCTGCTGCAGTTGCCGGATCCGAGTTTTACCGTTATGACGGATGCCAGTCAAACAGGTTGGGGTGCATCATTAATCCCAACGGATTCGAGATGCCAGGGTCTTTGGGATCCGCAATTCCTGTGCAAGCACATAAACATCAAGGAAATGATGTCAATTTGGCTTGCGTTACGTCACTGGATGGACATTATTCACGATGCTCATGTCCAAATCCTATCCGACAATACGACAGTAGTGGCGTATATACGGAATCAGGGAGGCACTCATTCAGTTCCGTTGTTCAATCTAACGGAAAGAATCCTTCTGTTTGCGTTAGAACATCACGTTCTTCTTTCGGTCCGTCACATACCGGGTCGTCTGAATGTGCTAGCAGACTCCCTTTCACGAAAGGGTCGCTTGTTGCCGTCGGAATGGACTCTCAACAAACAAGTATTCAATCAGATTTGCTACCAATGGGAACGGCCAATGATAGACTTATTTGCGACACATCTCAGCAATCAGTTGCAGACGTATGTGTCTCCGTGTCCGGATCCAAGAGCATTTGCAGTAGACGCTCTGTCGATCCCTTGGGACGGAATGATAGGATATGCGTATCCTCCTGCGCCGTTAATTCAACAAGTATTGCTAAAGATAAAACAATCTCAATGCAAGATTCTGTTGGTAGCATCTCTGTCGCCACAGAGACCGTGGATAAATCTACTCAGGTGTCTGTTGTGGGACCTACCGCGGAAGCTTCCTCCACGGGAGGATCTTCTTTCGCAGGGGAAATCGCGCCAACTCCATCACAACCCGCAAGGTCTCAACCTTCACGTTTTTCCGTTGTGCGGTCCTTCTTGCATGGCAAGCACTTTACAGGACGAGCAGTGGACGCGATTTCTAACTGTAGGAGGACCTCCTCTTCGCTAAATTATGCGGCTAAGTGGAAGGTTTTTCGTCGTTGGTGTAGGGATCATTCTGTAGATATATTCGATCCCTCTATACCAGACATTGCAAACTTTCTAGTATACTTGTTTGACGAAATCAAACTGCAGCCTGTTACTATAAAGGGTTATAGATCTATGTTATCTGATACCTATGCACATCATGATAGTTTACAAATTGGATCTAATGTCTCTTTATCTAAGTTGGTTAGAAACTTTTCGATAAATAGACCCAGAACTCTTAGATTAATTCCTAAGTGGAATTTAGCTTGGGTTCTCCTTAAATTGAAGGAAAAGCCATTTGAACCTCTTGGGACAGTAGATTTCAAATTCTTATCTTATAAGACAGCTTTTCTCTTAGCTTTCTCTTCTGCTAGAAGAGTCAGTGAGCTTCATGCACTATCGGTGGATGATTCTCATTATCGTAGTGTTGGGAACACTATCACCTTCACTACTAATGTGGGTTTTTTAGCTAAGAATCAGGCTCCTAATAAATATCCGGAACCTATTGTTATTAAGGCTCTTCCGTCTTCAGACGGGCGTAGGCCTTTACTCTGTCCTGTTAGAGCACTACGTATCTATAAACAGAGATCTCAGTTTATCAAAAAGGGACGGAAACGTTTCTTTCTGTCTTTGATGCCTAATAGAAAGGACATTTCAGTCCATTCTATTGCTAGATGGATTCAGTTAACTATCCGTACTGCTTATGAAGATTTATCTTCTTCTCAGCAGTCTGTGCTTAAGATTTCTGCTCATGAAGTAAGAGCTCTTTCTACTTCCTGGGCTTATGCTAATAGTGTTGCTATTACAGATTTAATGAAGGCTGCTTATTGGTCTCAGCCATCCACATTTACGAATTTTTATCACAGAAATATTGAGTCCATTTCTGGAGACCTGCATTGTTTAGGTCCGTTATCTGTTGCTCAGAATGTCGTCCACTAAACAGTTGCAACTATAGTTATGCAGGCTTTCTGTTCCGGCAGTGACTCCGTCCGGCTGCCCTCTTCGCTCTGGGCTATTTGACCCAGGGCAAGGGGAAGGGGGGGGGGTGTTCCCTTAGGTCACCTGCTTTATAGTGAAAAGCAAGGGAATGCCTCCTCCAAGTCAGTATTTCTGAGTCGCTTCCGGGATGGTTTTAAAGTGTAATATTAATGTTTAAATTCATTCATGTCTTATTTTTAAAGTGTAGCTCGGTGTGAAGCATTTGTATATGTCAAGTGTCAAACGGGCTTTAATATACAATACTCGGACACTTTTAAATGACTATAAAGAGTCTCATTTCTCTGGACTACTTTATTTATTGGCTTGCTTTAAAAATAATTAGTATAAGGGTTATACTGGATGTTTATAGAGAACATGAATGTTATTGTGCTCAATTATTAAGGGTAGTGTATCTTTCTAATTTAATATTAAATAAGAAAGATACATGTAAAGCCTAATACTCCTCTTCTCCTTAAGGGGTTACATCTTTACTATATAGTTGAGCTTATTGGATTTTTACTATGTCCTAGGCCCTCCAGCCTGTTTACTATTCAGCTAAGTCTGGGTCATTGGTACAGTATAAAAATGTTAAAAAATTTATAGTAATTTATATATTTTTTATACTTACCAATGACCCAGACAGGGATGGCCCTCCCTGGAGTTGGGAACTCTTGCCTCCCCGCTGAGTACATAGCGCTGACCAGGCACTGCCAGTAAGAATGATAATAGGCGCCAATTTCGGGACGTCTGCGTCACTGCGCATGCGCAGTAGAGGCGTAGTATGGAGGTCCTTTAGGACATGATTTCTTTTTGTTTTGGATGCAAATTTTGGGGATTGGGGGGCAAAATTTGTGTTTGGCCCTGGTTTTGTTAGAGTTAGCACCAGCTAAGTCTGGGTCATTGGTAAGTATAAAAAATATATAAATTACTATAAATTTTTTAACTTTTTCAAAATATTTTGATTTCAATTATTTTTTCTATATTAATGGATCATATTATTATTATGTATTTTGATTGCCAGGGGTTAGTGCGAGTACCAGGACTTGTTTTCTTTTCACATTGAAAGGATATTGATCAATTGTATTAAGAGGAAGTCTTCCTCTGACTTTATAATCATTCTATATGTGGTCAGTGTACTCGCATTAACTCCTGTTCTGTATCGTATGATTTCGATGACAATATGGGAAGCGTATGTCACGGTATGTTATTGGGGATTTGGACACTCCGGTCCTTTCCCCGCAGGGTCACTCTACTTTATCAATTTCTATTTCAGACGATCAAGATTAGGGTGATGTATCTGTGATGTCTTCCAACAGTGTGCCTCTGTCGTCACAATTAATGAAGGGCTAGTGGAAAAGTGCTCATGTAAATACGCCAATTGCCTAAGAGGACCCTAGTAGGTTCGACGGCCTTTGACGTCCGCTAGCTCGCCCGGTGTAGCGTCCATTCACCGAATGGTTCGGCAGCCGGGTTCGTCCGTTGCGGTCTAGAAGGAATTTTGGGGTGATGCGAGCACTATAAATTAACCTAATGCACACCCAGTGACGGCGGATCGGAGGGAGAACGGAGGAAGCCTTTTAGTCCGGTTCATAGCTCGTTCCGGTCCATCCGGACGGCAAGCGAGAGAGGCCCCTCTCTCGTTCAACATTTGGCCCCAGATGTTGTGGTACAAATGTGTCGCAAGCGGAGCATACGTCCGTCGCTCGGGATGCTCCGTTGTATAGGCAGTCCGCTGAGACTGCTAAGGCTTCCTCTTCTCGTCAGCGCACACGACCCCACCTTGGCTGCGTGACCGCCGATACATTACCAGCTTCGCCGATCAAGGATTCTTCGGCGACCAGGTCACACCATCCGGTAGCCAGGGACACGAGGCCTGCAGACTCCGGACGTTTGCATAGGAAGTGTGCGGGAGTCAACGTACACGGAGCTTCCGGCGGCAATGCATCGTAAGACCGCTACTGCACAGGCCTCGGGAACGGACGTGCTTTGCTTAATAGCACAGTTTATCGCAGCATCCCAGCATCAACTGAATCTGTCGCATATATTTTATCCGACGATGCTGGGTCGGGACGCTCCGCGGAAGCGGGTACGGACGTCCGAAAGTTTCATCCGGTCCGACGGGATACCGAAAGGGATTTGGAGGATTTCGAGCTTTCCCTTTCGGAACAACATATGCTGTTGTGTATGTCATCTGACTTGGTCTCCTACAGCTTCTTTCGTCGGACCAGAATGCTGCGATGCCGGATAAGAAACTGATAGCGTCGGTGGACTTAGAAATTTTTGGTTCGGTTCAGGGACATCGTCCCTCAGTTCCGACATAGTCCAATAATGTCACACAAACTTTCGAATTATTGAACGACGCTATATATATTATTATTTTATGCTTGCTATAACCATGCATTTCTGGTTTCTTGTTCGCAGAGTTATGGAGATGTCTTTCAAAAGTGTGCCTCTGTCGTCATAGTTAATGAAGAGCTAGCGGCAATAAGTGTTCATGGAATATGTCTATCGCCTACGGAGTGACATTCGCTAGCTCACCCGGTGTAGCGTACATTCATCGAATGGTTTGGCTGCCGGGTTCGTCCGTTGCGGTCTAGGAAGGAGTTTTGGGTGATGCGAGCACTTTAATTACTTTAGTACTCACCCAGTGATGGCAGATTGAGGACAGATCGGAGGAAGCCTGTTAGTCCGGTTCCTGGCTTGTCCAGGTCCGTCCGGGCTGTGAGCGAGAGAGGTCCCTCTCTCGTCCAACAACATAGGGGACCGCATGTTGTGGTTCAGATATTTTACATTCGGAGCATATGTCCGTCGGTCGGGACGCTCGGTTATATTGACAGTCCGGGAGACTGTCCCTAATGCTTCCTCATCCTCACAGCAGGGCACACGACCGCACATTGGCTACGTGACCTCGAGTATCCGATCAGTTTCGTCATTCAGTGTTTCCACGGCGAATAGGTCGCGCCATCCGGTAGCCAAGGGACACGAGGCCTATACACTCCGTTCGCTCGCATATTGGTAGTATGCACGGGGTAACGATCACGGAGCTTCCAGCGGCAATGCATCGTAAGACCGCTTCTCCTCAGGCCTCAGTGACGGACGTGCTATCCGAGTTAGCACAGTTGTTTCGCAGCATCCCAGCAATTGACAGTTTCTCGGTCGAATCAGGAATTATCCGACGGCGCTGGGTCGGTGCGGTCCGCGGTTGCATCAGGTACGGACGACCGAACGCTTTATAGGGTCCGACAGGATGGCGAAAGGGATTCGAAAGATTTCGAGTTTTCCCTTTAGTAGTATCGGAAGCTGCCTTTCATATCTTCTGGCATTATCTTCCAGTGATTGTTATTTCGGACTTCATTGCTGCGATCTTGGATAAGAGACTTATAGCGTCATTGGACTCGGATTTTTCGATCGGTTCAGGGACATTGTCCCTGACTTACCGACGCAGTCCAATATTGTCATTACAACATGTGTTTTATTTTTCGACGCTATATCTATATATATACAAGCCTGCTACCAAGCATGATAGTTTAGTTTCTTGTCCGCGTTGCTCATTTCTGCCATTTTATCATTTATACGAATAGTTTATTTTGGCAGAGCAGGGCATACCGAGAGTTCATATGCGTCTAGACGGTGTGGTTAAAGACTGCATATATTCTTTTTCGCCGTTTATGTCTTTTCCAATTTCAATGTTGGAAACGACATGATGTACAGTTGACTTAACTTAGACGCTTTATCATACGTAATCCGCCTCACTGAGGCGTTATCATTACGTCTTCAAGAAAAGATTTACGGGATATTATTCTCAATGTAATTTCTTTTGAGGGCAGTAGTTTGTTCACGTATAACTCCGCCCTTCAGTGGCTGATTGGAGTTGGTTAGACGTGACGCAGCCCTAGCTACATCCACATGCGTGGATAGTAGGTTAAGAACTCTCTCAGAGTCACTTCGTTCTCGGAGGAGCTTCTCTTCGACGGCAACTTTTCGGCAATCCATGAATTGCTCGATTTACACGTTCTCTTGTCTATCTAGTGTTACAAGAGATTCAGACTGGGGCACACATTCGGTGGTTGACTCAGAGAGTGCCACCGCAGTTGCCGGACCCGAGTGTGGCTGTTATGACGGTTGCCAGTCAAACAGATTGGGATATAATACTGATCCCTACGGATTCGAAGTGCCAGGGTCTTTGGGTTCCGCAGTCTCTTAGCAATCAGTTTTCTTCCGCGGAATAATGTTTTTTAGGCTTGCTTTATGTCATTGCATGAACATTATTCAGAAACGCATGCCCAAATCCTGTCCTTTAATTCGACAGTAGTGGCGTATCTCCGGAACCAGGGAGGCACTCTTTCGTTTCCGTTATTCAATTTAATGGAAAGAATCCGTCTGTTGGTTGTAGTACACCAAGTTCTGTTTTAGTCCGTCATATTCCGGGTCGTCTGATTGTTTTACCGGACTCCCGTTCTCTTACGGGTCGCTTGTTGCTGTCAGAATGGACTCTCAACAAACAAGTATTCAATCAGATTTGCTATCTATGGGAGCGCCCAATGATGATTTATTTATGACACAGCTTGCTAATCAATTGCAGACGTATGTGTTGGCTTGTCCAGATCTCTGAGCTAATGTTGTTAACGCTCTATTGATCTATAGGACGGAATGATAGGATACGCGTATCCTCCGGCGCTGTTGTTTCAGCAGGTATTGCTAAGATAAACAACCACAATACATTTCTGTTGATAGCATCTCTATCTTCACAGAGATCATGGGTAATTTACTCTCTTGTCTACTGTGGGTCTTAACGTGAAATCTTCCTCTATGTGAGGATCTTTTTTCACTGGGTAAATCGTGTCATCTTTATCACAACCCGCAAGGTCGCAACCTTCATGTATTCCGTTGTGTGGTCCGTATTGCATTGTAAGCACTGTACTGGACGAGCTTTGGACGCGATTTCTTACTATAGGAGATCCTCTTCTTCGCTATTCTATGCAGCTAAAGTGGAGGCTCTTCCGTCGTGGTGTAGGGATCATTATGTTCATATTGTTGATCCCTCCATACTACTCATTGCAATTTTTTAGTATACTTGTTTCACAAGATCTACTGCAGCCTGTTATTATTTAGGTTATAGGTTTATGTTACCTCATACCTATGCACTCTATGATAGTTTACAATTGAGTCTTTTGTCTCTTTATCTAAGTCAGTTAGTAACTTTTTGATAAATAGACTTAGAATCTTTAGATTAAATTCCTATATGGATTTTAACTTCGGTTCTTATTTAGCTAAGTAATCATTTGAGCCTCTGGAAACAGTAGTTTTCAAATTCTGACCTTTTAGACAGTAATTCTGTTGGTTTCTCTTTTACTGTAGAGTCAGTGAGTTTCGTGCACTATCGATGGATGATTTTCACTTTCGTAGTTTCGGAATCACTACTTCCGTTACTATTTAGGTTGGATTTTTGCATAAGAGTTAGGCTCCTATTATCCGGAACCTATTATTTTAAGGTCCTTCCGTCTTCGTATGGGCATAGGCCTTTACTCTTTCCGGGTACAGTTTATGTATTTATAAACAGATATCTGTTTATTACTATGGGCGTAAGCTTCTTCTGTCTGATGCCTAGTAGAAGGACGATACGCTCCATTTTATTGTTAATGGATTCTAATAACTATCGGTACTGCTTATGGTATATCATTGACTTAGCAGTTGTGCTTAAGATTTCGGGTCATGAAGTATGAGTTCTTCTACTTCTTGGGCTTACATTAATAGTGTCGCTATTATAGATTTTTGAAGGCCGCTCATTGCGCTCAGCCATCCACATTCATGAATTTTATCTCAGAAATATCGAGTCCATTTCTGGAGGCCTCTATTGTTAGGTCTATTATCTACAGCTCAGAATGTCATTCACTTAACAGTTGCTACTATAGCTAGGTAGGCTGTCTGTTTCGGGTCTCCGTTCTGCTGCCCTCTTCGCTCTGGGCTATTTGACCCAGGGCAAGAAAAAAGGGGGGGGGGGGGGAGGGTGTTCCCTTGGGTCACCTGTTTTACTATGAAAACAAGGGGATACCTCCTCCGGAGTTAGTAATTCTGAGCTGTTATTGGGATGGTTGTTTAGTGAGAAGTTTAGGTTTTTAAAATTCATTCAAGTCTTAGTTTTTAAAGTATAGCTTTTGAATATTGCATATGTCAACGGACATGATTATGCAATCCTCAGACACTTTTAGGAGTATAAGAGTCTCTATTCTCTAGACTTACTTTATTTATTGGCTTACTTTAAAAATTATTAGTATAAGGATTATATTGGATATTAATAGAGTACATGGATGTATGAAGCTCAATTTTGGAAGGTGTTGTATCTTTCTAATTTATCATAAATAAGAAAGATACATGTAAGGCCTATTACTTCTTTTTCCCTAGAGGGGATGACTCTATTTTATATTATTGAGCGTATTCCATTTTGCTCTATGTCCTTGGCCCTCCAGCCTTTTTACTATTCAGCTATGTCTGGGTCATTGGTACAGTATAAAAATGTTAAAAAATTTATAGTAATTTATATATTTTTTATACTTACCAATGACCCAGCCGGGGATGGCCCTCCCAGGAGTTGGGAACTCTTACCTCCCCGCTGAGTACATAGCGCTTACCAGGCACTGGTTATTAGAATGATTAATGGCGCCAATTTAGGAACGTCCTTGACACTGCGCATGCGCAGTAGGGGCGAAGTGTGGAGGGCCTTTCAGGACATGTTTTCTTTGGTTTTAGATGCAAATTTTGGGGATTGGGGGGCAAAATTTGTGTTTGGCCCTATATTTTAAGAGTTAGCACCAGCTATGTCTGGGTCATTGGTAAGTATAAAAAATATATAAATTACTATAAATTTTTTAACTTTCACAGATGTCCCACATCTTAGAAAATGGGGAAAAAACACAACCTGGTTTTGTTTTGATGCTGAATCAAGTTGTGTGTGATTCGTTTTCCATCACTATAAAAAAAATAGAAAATAAAAAAAGAAAATTGCACTTGTTCTAATGAGGAATCATAAGCTATGTTTTGGAAGCAAAAAATGAAAATTTTTAGTTACACAAGAATTCTTTTTATGAGTGTCATCTGCCACTAGCGTTCGGTAAAGGGTTGAAGACTGTCACAATGTAATATTAAATAGTCTTCCTCATGTCAGTCCGGACTGTAAATATTAAAACTGAGGAACAGATTTAAATAAAAACAACACAAATCAGTATGTATTATCAATTTTTTATTATTTAAAAAGGAAAATTAAACACAAACTTAGCTTTAATATTGAGCATTTTGCACCGTTTTCAGGTGACCAGGCCTTGCCCACGTAGTGGCACGGTGATGTGAAATTATATAGAGTGTAAGGCTTTGTCTTGTTATAATTTATGGGAGAATACCTTGCCTACGTGGGGGCACTGTGATGTTGTGAAATTATATAGAATGTAAGGCTTTGTCTAGTTATAATTTATGGGAGAATACCTTGCCCACGTAGGGGCACGGTGATGTGAAATTATATAGAGTGTAAGGCTTTGTTTTGTTATAATTTATGGGAGAATACCTTGCCTACGTGTGGGCACGGTGATGTGAAATTATATAGAGTATAAGGCTTTGTCTTGTTATAATTTATGGGAGAATACCTTGCCCACGTAGGGGCACGGTGATGTGAAATTATATAGAGTGTAAGGCTTTGTCTTGTTATAATTTATGGGAGAATACCTTGCCCACGTAGGGGCACAGTGATGTGAAATTTTATAGAGTGTAAGGCTTTGTCTTGTTATAATTTATGGGAGAATACCTTGCCTACGTGGGGGCACGGTGATGTGAAATTATATAGAGTGTAAGGCTTTGTCTTGTTATAATTTATGGGAGAATACCTTGCCTACGTAGGGCCACGGTGATGTGAAATTATATAGAGTGTAAGGCTTTGTCTTGTTATAATTTATGGGAGAATACCTTGCCTACGTATGGGCACGGTGATGTGAAATTATATAGAGTGTAAGGCTTTGTCTTGTTATAATTTATGGGAGAATACCTTGCCTACGTGGGGGCACGGTGATGTGAAATTATATAGAGTGTAAGGCTTTGTCTAGTTATAATTTATGGGAGAATACCTTGCCTACGTAGGGGCACGGTGATGTGAAATTATATAGAGTGTAAGGCTTTGTCTTGTTATAATTTATGGGAGAATACCTTGCCTACGTAGGGGCATGGTGATGTGAAATTATATAGAGTGTAAGGCTTTGTCTTGTTATAATTTATGGGAGAATACCTTGCCTACATAGGGGCACGGTGATGTGAAATTATATAGAGTGTAAGGCTTTGTCTTGTTATAATTTATGGGAGAATACCTTGCCTACGTGGGGGCACGGTGATGTGAAATTATATAGAGTGTAAGGCTTTGTCTTGTTATAATTTATGGGAGAATACCTTGCCTACGTAGGGGCACGGTGATGTTGTAAAATTATATAGAGTATAAGGCTTTGTCTTGTTATAATTTATGGGAGAATCCCTTGCCTACGTGGGGGCACGGTGATGTGAAATTATATAGAGTATAAGGCTTTGTCTTGTTATAATTTATGGGAGAATACCTTGCCTACGTGGGGGCACGGTGATGTGAAATTATATAGAGTGTAAGGCTTTGTCTTGTTATAATTTATGGGAGAATACCTTGCCTACGTAGGGGCACGGTGATGTTGTAAAATTATATAGAGTATAAGACTTTGTCTTGTTATAATTTATGGGAGAATACCTTGCCTACGTAGGGGCACGGTGATGTGAAATTATATAGAGTGTAAGGCTTTGTCTTGTTATAATTTATGGGAGAATACCTTGCCTACGTGTGGGCACGGTGATGTGAAATTATATAGAGTATAAGGCTTTGTCTTGTTATAATTTATGGGAGAATACCTTGCCCACGTAGGGGCACGGTGATGTGAAATTATATAGAGTATAAGGCTTTGTCTTGTTATAATTTATGGGTGAATACCTTACCTACGTGGGGGCACGGTGATGTGAAATTATATAGAGTATAAGGCTTTGTCTTGTTATAATTTATGGGAGAATACCTTGCCTACGTAGGGGCACGGTGATGTGAAATTATATAGAGTGTAAGGCTTTGTCTTGTTATAATTTATGGGAGAATACCTCGCCCACGTAGGGGCACGGTGATGTTGTAAAATTATATAGAGTATAAGGCTTTGTCTTGTTATAATTTATGGGAGAATACCTTGCCTACGTGGGGCACGGTGATGTGAAATTATATAGAGTGTAAGGCTTTGTCTTGTTATAATTTATGGGAGAATACCTTGCCCACGTAGGGGCACGGTGATGTGAAATTATATAGAGTATAAGGCTTTGTCTTGTTATAATTTATGGGAGAATACCTTGCCCACGTAGGGGCACAGTGATGTGAAATTATATAGAGTATAAGGCTTTGTCTTGTTATAATTTATGGGAGAATACCTTGCCTGCGTGGGGGCACTGTGATGTGAAATTATATAGAGTGTAAGGCTTTGTCTTGTTATAATTTATGGGAGAATACCTTGCCCATGTAGGGGCACGGTGATGTGAAATTATATAGAGTATAAGGCTTTGTCTTGTTATAATTTATGGGAGAATACCTTACCTATGTGGGGGCACGGTGATGTGAAATTATATAGAGTATAAGGCTTTGTCTTGTTATAATTTATGGGAGAATACCTTGCCTACGTAGGGGCACGGTGATGTGAAATTATATAGAGTGTAAGGCTTTGTCTTGTTATAATTTATGGGAGAATACCTCGCCCACGTAGGGGCACGGTGATGTTGTAAAATTATATAGAGTATAAGGCTTTGTCTTGTTATAATTTATGGG
Organism: Pictodentalium vernedei; assembly: GCA_031216915.1. NCBI lineage: Eukaryota > Metazoa > Mollusca > Scaphopoda > Dentaliida > Dentaliidae > Pictodentalium > Pictodentalium vernedei. The sequence continues at coordinate 11,553,272 of CM062288.1, read as the reverse complement.
AGAATACCTTGCCTACGTGGGGCACGGTGATGTGAAATTATATAGAGTGTAAGGCTTTGTCTTGTTATAATTTATGGGAGAATACCTTGCCTACGTGGGGGCACGGTGATGTGAAATTATATAGAGTATAAGGCTTTCTCTTGTTATAATTTATGGGAGAATACCTTGCCCACGTAGGGTCACGGTGATGTGAAATTATATAGAGTATAAGGCTTTGTCTTGTTATAATTTATGGGAGAATACCTTGCCCACGTAGGGGCACGGTGATGTGAAATTATATAGAGTATAAGGCTTTGTCTTGTTATAATTTATGGGAGAATACCTTGCCCACGTAGGGGCACAGTGATGTGAAATTATATAGAGTATAAGGCTTTGTCTTGTTATAATTTATGGGAGAATACCTTGTCTGCGTGGGGGCACTGTGATGTGAAATTATATAGAGTGTAAGGCTTTGTCTTGTTATAATTTATGGGAGAATACCTCGCCCACGTAGGGGCACGGTGATGTTGTAAAATTATATAGAGTATAAGGCTTTGTCTTGTTATAATTTATGGGAAAATACCTTGCCTACGTGGGGCACGGTGATGTGAAATTATATAGAGTGTAAGGCTTTGTCTTGTTATAATTTATGGGAGAATACCTTGCCTACGTGTGGGCATGGTGATGTGAAATTATATAGAGTATAAGGCTTTGTCTTGTTATAATTTATGGGAGAATACCTTGCCCACGTAGGGGCACGGTGATGTGAAATTATATAGAGTATAAGGCTTTGTCTTGTTATAATTTATGGGAGAATACCTTGCCCACGTAGGGGCACGGTGATGTGAAATTATATAGAGTTTAAGGCTTTGTCTTGTTATAATTTATGGGAGAATACCTTGCCCATGTAGGGGCACAGTGATGTGAAATTATATAGAGTATAAGGCTTTGTCTTGTTATAATTTATGGGAGAATACCTTGCCTGCGTGGGGGCACTGTGATGTGAAATTATATAGACTGTAAGGCTTTGTCTTGTTATAATTTATGGGAGAATACCTTGCCTACGTGGGGGCACGATGATGTGAAATTATATAGAGTGTAAGGCTTTGTCTAGTTATAATTTATGGGAGAATAGCTTGCCCACGTAGGGGCACGGTGATGTGAAATTATATAGAGTGTAAGGCTTTGTCTTGTTATAATTTATGGGAGAATACCTTGCCTACGTGGGGGCACGGTGATGTGAAATTATATAGAGTGTAAGGCTTTGTCTTGTTATAATTTATGGGAGAATACCTTGCCTACGTAGGGGCACAGTGATGTGAAATTATATAGAGTGTAAGGCTTTGTCTAGTTATAATTTATGGGAGAATACCTTGCCCACGTAGGGGCACGGTGATGTGAAATTATATAGAGTGTAAGGCTTTGTCTTGTTATAATTTATGGGAGAATACCTTGCCCACGTAGGGGCACGGTGATGTGAAATTATATAGAGTGTAAGGCTTTGTCTTGTTATAATTTATGGGAGAATACCTTGCCCACGTAGGGGCACGATGATGTTGTAAAATTATATAGAGTATAAGGCTTTGTCTTGTTATAATTTATGGGAGAATACCTTGCCCACGTAGGGGCACGGTGATGTGAAATTATATAGAGTGTAAGGCTTTGTCTTGTTATAATTTATGGGAGAATACCTTGCCTACGTGTGGGCACGGTGATGTGAAATTATATAGAGTGTAAGGCTTTGTCTTGTTATAATTTATGGGAGAATACCTTGCCTACGTAGGGGCATGGTGATGTTGTAAAATTATATAGAGTATAAGGCTTTGTCTTGTTATAATTTATGGGAGAATACCTTGCCCACGTAGGGGCACGGTGATGTGAAATTATATAGAGTATAAGGCTTTGTCTTGTTATAATTTATGGGAGAATACCTTGCCTACGTGGGGGCACGGTGATGTGAAATTGTATAGAGTGTAAGGCTTTGTCTTGTTATAATTTATGGGAGAATACCTTGCCTACGTGGGGGCACGGTGATGTGAAATTATATAGAGTGTAAGGCTTTGTCTTGTTATAATTTATGGGAGAATACCTTGCCCACGTAGGGGCACGGTGATGTGAAATTATATAGAGTGTAAGGCTTTGTCTTGTTATAATTTATGGGAGAATACCTTGCCCACGTAGGGGCACGGTGATGTGAAATTATATAGAGTGTAAGGCTTTGTCTTGTTATAATTTATGGGAGAATACCTTGCCCACGTAGGGGCACGGTGATGTTGTAAAATTATATAGAGTGTAAGGCTTTGTCTTGTTATAATTTATGGGAGAATACCTTGCCTACGTGGGGGCACAGTGATGTGAAATTATATAGAGTGTAAGGCTTTGTCTTGTTATAATTTATGGGAGAATACCTTGCCCACGTAGGGGCACGGTGATGTTGTGAAATTATTTGTCTTGTTATTATTTATGGGAGAGTTCCTATATAAATTATTAAAACGTAAAGACATGTGCACAAAGTTTGATTGCCAAAAATAATTTAGCACTCTACCAGTTAATTGCATTACCAGTTTCCACCAAAAATATCTCATTTTGAACTGGCTCAGATTTTTGTTTTGTGGTCCCGAGTATTGATTTAACAGTTATTGGATGTAATCAGCCTTTCTTTCACTTTGACTTAAATATTTAAATGGCACTGTGGTGACTAAAATAAATGAAAAACGAAGTGACAAGATGTTAATAAAAATACATGAATGTTTGTCTCTCTCCATCTACCTACCTTTATCTCTCTCTGGCTGGCTGTCAACATTTGTTTGTAGGTTTTCTTGCCCCTGCCCTGCCTTGACCATTTGAGACAAAATTTGGGACCTAGGGGTAATTTGAACTGGAAAATGGCATGGGATTAGTCTTGATTTTAACATCAGAATTAATCCTCTGCCCATTGAAACGGTCAAAGTTTGTTTGCAGCTGTACACTCTGCCATGGCATGATCGATCAAAAAAATTGAGGCTTTTTTGCCAAAAATAGTATCGTGTGATGGCCAAATGTATCTCAAATAAATTTTGATTGCATTTAAAATCCCAAGTGTCACAAAAGAGATAACATATATATTTAGTTCTGATGGTTGATGGTCGTGTGTCAACTAATTTCCAGAGTTGTGACCCTTTCTTTTTTAAAAATGAAAATGTACAGTATGTGGAGTAGAGTTATCACCCAAAGTATTCCTTTCAAATTCTGTATATATGGACAAAAAACACAAGCAATGTTTCAGCCAATGGACCTCCGGGTTTAACCTGGAGGTCCATTAGCTGAAACTTTGCTTGTGCTTCTTATGCTTTACAAAAAATTTGCAATTATTGCTTGGGTGGTATCTCCACTCTGCAGGTGATTTAGTGATAATACACTCTCCATGTAAGGTAATATATATTATATGTTTCAAGACCCCCTGTAGTTGGACTTAGAAAACTTCCTTGTCATCATATTACTATTTCAAAGACAGCCATTCAAGATTTTTTTTCTCCAAATTTAATGTATAGCTTTATGGTGATAACATCATAAATGGGATTACGAACCAGTTGTGTTCAAGTATTTCTTCAAGAGTTATTACTCTTGTTGGACGTAGGTGGATTGAAGATGCCATGGTGTTGTACTTATATTGTAGTTAAGATCAGACTTTTGAGGATTAAAAAAAATCATTTTCACTTCAATTTGTTTTAAGAACAATATTTTATGTCGCAATTGCTCATGTTTATTTTCAGTTGCGTTAAATTATGGTGTGTTCAGAAGAAAAATGTTCAACTCTACCATGCAATATTATCTGTTTTATGACATGGGAGCTACTAGCACAGTTGCTACAGTTGTAGGTAAGTGGAACCCTGCTTTGTCAGTGAAAAATATTAGATTAGGCCTAAAAAAATATGCTTCTCAAGCCGTCCCGCATGGTCCTTTTGGCTGCCGCATGCTCTCTTTTTATAACCAATGCAAACTTAAAATAAAAAATAAAAATTAAATGGTTTATATCTGATATGTTACCCAAGTTAATAAAATTGTCCCTTGAGTGCTTCAGCATTGCAAAGCCTTCTCACACTCAAGGGAAGTAATACACCACCACCCATGCTATTCTGTTGATTATGAGGCCTAAAACATAAAACAAACCAAGAACATGAACTTCTTAATGGAAAAGAAATCATTACGAAAATAAAAAAATAAAATAAAAAAACATCTGCCTGCATACAATTTTACAAAAATGGCATGAGAAACAGAAGATCTACTTTCTGAGGCCTTAACAGGTGTGTTCAATAAAGAGACATTTGATCATCTTTCGTTATTCTAGTGATAAACTGAGCATATAAACATGGAGAATTTTGTGGTTGTCCAGGCAATTTTTCTGGTGCTTATTTATTTATTGGTGTTTAATGTCACTTTCAGCATCTATGGCTACATCATGACTGCTAGTCTGTGGCATTGAAAGGCTGAGATGTGTTTCCCCTTTACTTATTACTTATTACTTTTATGAAAAAATCATGTCCTAAATGGTCCTTCATACTTTCCCTCCACTGCGCATGCGCAGTGTCAAGGAGGTCTCGAAATTGGCGCCAATTATCATTCTTTGTTTGGCCCTTCATCAGTTCAAATCTGACTGATATTTGTGCTTGTAAATCTCAGTTTAAATGATGCCAGACACATAAATATTAGAGAAATGGTGGATCTAAAGAGGAAATAGAAGGAGGAGAGGAAAATGAGTGGCAGGAAATAATCAGGGCTGTAACTTAAAATTTTTTTACGAAATTATGTTATGTTGCCTAATTTCGAGGCATGGGCCTGTTGTTGTCATTCTTGTTATAAAGTTACACTGCTTGTTCAGTGTTTCCTCTCTCCCTTTCCTTTAAGTTCCCCCTTGCTATTCTCCCATGCTTTTGGCATTTTTCTCTAATATTATTACTAAAATTTCTTGGGAGTTGTAGCTGGGTAACAGAATGAATTCTGTTCTTTTCCCCATGCTCATGTCCTCACCCATGGGTGTTTAGGCGTAGTGTTCTGCATCTACCATCTGATGTTCTGCAGTTTCTACCCTGGAAGTCTCTGTTTTTGCATCAGATAGTGTGTTATTGGTAACTGATTTCGGGCCATGGTTATCAGTGCCTGGAGTCATGTTTCTGGTGTTTATACACTTCTTGTTTACATTGACAACGGTTTCTGTTGAGAAGGATTTTCTTGTCTTTGTATTAGCTTAATCATAACAAGATACATTATTATTATACGTAAGTGTTGCATTAATTTTTTTGTAATATTTTAAAAAATTTTGTCCACACTTAGGCTTTTTGTGATCCATTGGGGCTCAATGTTACTTTCAGAAACTTGGGCTTTTTCTGAAAAAATATTTTTTCAAAAAATTTTTTTGATTTCAATTATTTTTTCTATATTAATGGATCATGTTATTATGTATCTTTGTTTTCAGGGGTTGGTGTGAGTACTAGGACTTTTTGTGTTCTTTTCACAATGAAAGGATATTGTTCAAATTGTAATAAGAGGAAATCTTCCTCTGACTTTCATAATCATTGTATTAATTGTAGTCAGTGTACTCACACTAACTCCTGTTCAGTATGTGTCAATTGGGATGACAAACATTGGAAACGTGTGTCACGGTATGTTGTTAGTGGGGAAAAGGCCATGCCGGTCCTTTCTCCGCAGGGTCACTCTAGTTTATCAATCTCTATTTCAGAGGAACAAGAACAGGGTGATGTTTCCGTGATGTCTTCCAAAAGTGTGCCTCCGTCGTCACAGTTAAATGAAGAGCTAGCGGCAAAAGTGCTCATGGAAATACGTCAATTGCCTAAGAGGTCCCTAGTAGGATCGACGGCATTGGTGTCCGCTAGCTCGCCCGGTATAGCGACCATTCATCGAATGGCTCGGCAGCCGGGTTCGTCCGTTGCGGTCCAGGAAGGAGATTTGGGTGATGCGAGCACTATAATAAGACAAAGTGCACACCCAGTGACGACGGATCAGAGGAGAGAACGGAGGAAGCCTATTAGTCCGTTTCCTAGCTCGTCCAGGTCCATCCGGGCTGCGAGCGAGAGAGGTCCCTCTCTCGTACAACAACATCTGGGACCAGATGTTGTGGTACAAAACGTTTCGCATTCGGAGCTTACGTCCGGCGCTCGGGACGCTCCGTTATATAGACAGTCCGGAGAGACTGTCGATAAGGCTTCCTCATCCTCACGGCAGCGCACACGACCGCACCTTGGCTACGTGACCACGGATATCCACACAGCTTCGCCGATCAGGGATTCCACGGCGACCAGGTCACGCCATCCGGTAGCCAGGGACACGAGGCCTGTAGACACCGGACGTTCGCATAAAAGAAGTATGCAGGAGTCAACGTACACAGAGCTTCCAGCGGCAAAGCAACGTAAGACCGCTACTCCACAGGCCTCAGTGACGGACGTGCTATCCCAAATAGCACAACTTATCGCAGCATCCCAGCAAATGACGGAATCTATGTCGGATCACGAATTATCCGACGACGCTGGGTTGGTACACTACGCCGAAGCATCGGGTATGGACGACCGAGAACTTCATAAGGTCCGACAGGATGGCGAAAGGGATTCGGAGGATTTGGAGCTTTCCCTTTCGGAACAACATAAAGCTGCCGTAGATTTTATCTGGCATCACCTTCCAGAGGTTGTTCCATCGGACCAGAATGCTGCGATGCCGGATAAGAGACTGATAGCGTCATTGGACACATAATTTTTTGATCGGTTCAGGGACGTCGTCCCTGAGTTTCCGACACAGTCCAATAAGGTCACAAGAACATTTGAATTATTGAACGACGCTATTTATAAGCTTGCTACCAAAACGGGCAAGTCTGGTTTCTTATCCGCAAATGCCCTAAATCTGCCTTTCATCAATTCAAGGAATAAATTAAAAACAGCAGGACAGGGCATACCGAGAGTTCCTCTGCGCCTAGACGACGAGGCTGAAGACTTATAATTGTCTATACCGTCGTCTATGTCAATTCCAACCACGACGTTGGAAACGACAATAATGTCTAACAGAGTTAACTTAGACGCCTTATCATATGCAGATCACCTTACTAAGGCGTTATCATTACGTCTTCAAGGGAAAGAATTCCAGGATATACAATCCTCATTAAGACTTCTTTCAAGGGCAGTAGCTTATTCCACGTATAACTCCGCCCTTTCAGTGGCAAACTTGGAGTTGGTTAGATGTGACGCAGCCCTAGCTACATCCACACGCGTGGATGGTAAGGTGAAGAACTCTCTCAGAGTCGCTTCGGTCTCCAGAGAGCTTCTCTTCGATGGCAAGCTTTCAGCAATCTATGATAAGATAACGAAGAAAGCTTCGGATTCTCTGCTTTTCAAATCCGCTTCCAAAAACCCGGATACAGCAGAAAAGAGTAAGACAGGCACTTCTGGGACAAGTACGCCCAAGAGAAGTTCCTATAGAGGTTCCTATGCGTCCTCTAGGTCTTATTCTAGAGACCGTCAAGGCAGCGACTCTCGTGCAGGACGTTCTTCTGGCCGAGAGTACCGGTCAGACGTCCCTAGGTCCACGGGGCGAGGTTCGGGTCGTGGAGGACGTAGTTTCTCCTTCCGCAAGCCTCGCAGGTCCAGGAGATGATGGTTTGAACCTCTATCGTGTTCCGGTAGGCGGAAGATTATCGAGTTTTATAAACGAGTGGGTGTAAATTACAGATGACCCCTGGGTTCGAGGGGTGATTTCGGAAGGACTAAGAATATCCTTCAAACGAAAGCCTCCATTAACTCGAAGTCCAAAATGGACTCAGCTTCCGTCGAATCTGCAGAAAAGAGACGCTCTTTTATCAGAAGTACAGTCTCTTCTGAAGAAGAACGCAGTAGAGGTCGTAGAAGACCAGGGTTTCTACAGCCATCTGTTTCTGGTTCCGAAACCAGACGGCTCATTCCGTCCAGTCATAGATCTGAGCTGGATAAACAAGCTGATCATCGCTCCGAAGTTCTATATGGAGACAATTCGATCAGTCAGAGCGAGTATTCGGGTGAACGACTATGCTACAAGCATAGATCTCAAGGATGCGTACTTTCACGTCATGGTACATCCGACATTCAGAAAGTATCTACGCTTCGCAGTCCTAGGAGTTGTATATCAGTTCCGAGCGATGTGCTTCGGTTTGAACCTAGTGCCCTGGGCTTTCACTCGAATAATGAACTCGGTAATGATATATTTCCGAGCTCATTCGTCTGCGGTAACATCGGCCTATCTGGACGACATTCTTCAGAGGTACGGCAACGAGTTAATGCTTCAGAACGATGTGGAGAATCTGCTTCTATTACTCCAACGTCTCGGTTTTATAATAAACGAGGAGAAGTCGGATCTGGTGCCGTCCAAGTCATTCACTCATCTGGGAATGAGCTTCGAGACGCACAACAATCTCGTTCGTCTGCCGTTAACCAGAGCGAAATTAATCAGTTGTTACGCTCGCTATTGTCTTCACTCAGACAAAGTCACAGCGAGAGAGTTCATGAGACTGATAGGTCTGTGCGGAGCCGCTGCGGATCTCATTCCGATGGGGCGGTTACGCACTCGTCCTCTTCAAATTTTCTTGACTCAGAATTGGAGTGTAAAGATTCATTCGCTCGATATAGACGTTTTCTTGACAAATCAAATGAAACAAGAGATTCAGACTTGGGCAAACATTCAGTGGTTGACTCAGGGAGTTCCATTGCAGTTGCCGGATCCGAGTTTTACCATTATGACGGATGCCAGTCAAACAGGTTGGGGTGCTACATTGATCCCAACGGATTCGAAGTGCCAGGGTCTTTGGGATCCGTAGTTCCTAGGCAAGCACATAAACATCAAGGAAATGATGTCAATTTGGCTTGCACTACGTCATTGGATGAACATTATTCAGAAAGCACATGTCCAAATCCTGTCCGACAATACGACAGTAGTAGCATATATTCGGAACCAGGGAGGCACTCATTCCGTTCCGATATTCAATTTAACGGAAAGAATCCTTCTTTTGTTCTAGAACACCAAGTTCTACTTTCGGTCCATCATATTCCGGGTCGTCTGAATGTATTAGCATTTTAACTTTCTTGCTATTCAGATTAGGATATTTGTGTTCCTTCAATTTTCAGACATTTTCACTCTTATCAGGGCCATATCCAGGACGTTTTTGGTTCTGGTATACCATTTTGGTGCCCAAACTCCAGGTGCCCAAACTCCTTGTATTTGTGTATAATCTTCATCCTATAGTCCTCTAAAATAGTCGGAATTCAGCAAAAATTATACATGACAAAACCAATGCAAAGCTAATCCCTTGAATCCCGAACGAGGATACTTCAGCTGACTGGAGCAATCACACACTCTGATAAAAGAAAAATGCTTGGAACAGGTATGCGGAAAGCACATGGAGGCATTATGGTAATTTCAACTTTTGTGTCTTTTAAAAACGTTACGTTTGGTGTGGTAAATATACTTTCAGTTTCCTTTTTCGCGGCTGCCAACTATGGCCTTCGGTTATGCCTGCAGCATATATGGACAGGTGTCCCCAAATTATCCCTGGATATGGCCCTGTCTATGCCTCTCACATCTCTGTTATATTTATCTTGTTTGACTAATCTCATCTAGATTATATAATAATACATAATTATAGATTAACCCTTAAGACCCTTACAAGTCGCCTTGATTACTGTAACTCACTGCTGTTTGGGTGTAAACAATCTTCACTTGATAAGCTTCAGAATGTCAAAAATTGTGCAGCCAGAGTTGTCACTCATAACTGCAAATTCCCAAGAATAACTCCGATTCTTGGTGGCCTCCACTGGCTTCCTATCCAGCAGAGAATACAATATAAAGTTATATTTGTCACTTTTAAATGTATTAACAACATTGCACTGTCATACCTGGCGGAGCTCATATCACCTTATGTTCCAAGCTTTAACCTGTGCTCAGCCGACTTGAACATTCTGGCCCAACCACCCTCTAAACTTGTTTCTGCCGGAGAGAGGGCCTTTTCAGTTGTAGCCCCAGCACTTTCGAATTCCCTGCTGAGTATTTTAAAATCGGAACAAAGTATTGGAACCTTTAAGTCGGGATTAACATCCCTTTTATATCGAAAAGCATTTCACAGGAAATTGTAATTTTGTATTTTTCTCTCGTTGTAAAGCCATAGAGCACCTTTAGGTAGATTTTAGGCTTAAACTTTATTATGCCCCTGACCGATCAGGTCGGAGGGGGATCTAGTAGAGAGCTGCATCTGTTCGTTCGTAAGTTCGTAACACAAATGTGTCCATCCAACATATTTGCTGCTCAAGCACTGTCGTTAGTTGGCGGATTCAAATAATTTTTCTATGCTTGTACCTCAACATGGGGAACAGATCCTACAGCAGAATTAATATTTTTCCGTAAACATTTACAGAGTTATTTGCCCTTATTGAAAAATGTGTCTAACAGATTTGATGCTGTAGCAGTGTCATTATTTGTTGGATTCACATAACTTTTTGCATGCTTATACCTCAATATGAGAGAACGGATCCTACAACAGAATTAATATCTTCGCATAAAGATTTACAGAGTTATTCTCCCTTGTTTAACTTGGGAGATTATTGAAAAATCTCTTCACACTCATTTCTGAGCAATAACTTTTGTACTGTTGGTCGCACAATGCTGATACTTCACACATAGGTTGCCCATAATGGGACAATTTTTATTCCCCCGAAAAAAATTTGGGGCAATCTAGCCGTGACGTCGTCCGTCTGTCTGTCCGTCTGTCTGTCTGTCCGTCTGTCCGTCCGGGCATAGACAGAATTCGTGTCCGCTCCATAACTTCTTACAGCCTTCAAGGATATTAATGATACTTATTATTATTGCCCACAACCAGAGGGTGTGTCGCGAATAAGGTTGGAATGGCTATCAAGGCTTTTTTTCGGGGGAATCAGCCACCCTTTGGTGGCCATCCTCTAGTTTGCATTGATTTTGGGATCTGTAGGTCAAAGGTCAAGGTCACTGTTGCTATAAGTAGATTTTTTGTTTCTGTGCAATAACTCTAGTTTCCTTTTGTGCACGATGCTATAACTTCATATTTTGATTGCATATGAGGTATTGATGGTTGGGATTGCATTTGGGGTCAGTAGGTCAAATGTCAAGGTCACTGTTACTATATTTAGATTTTTGTTTTCCAGGCAATAACTTTAGTTTCCTTCTATTTACAATGCTATAACTTCACACACAGATTACCTATGAGGTATCAAAGATTGGGATAATGTTTTGCTATGCTTGTTTTTGTGTGATGCATTGTTGGTGTCTAGAGGAAGCTTCATTTCGATTTTGGTTATGCCCCAAATAGACTTACCTACCCTTTTATGATACTGTCGGGGGCATATGCCATGCTTTGCATTGCTCTTGTTTATTATTATTATTTTCTTCATTTTTGCTATACATTGAAAGTCTACCACCTGTGGCTTTGCAGTTGTTTCTGTGAAGTCTTGGCTGCCTACTGAGGCAGCCAAGACTTGCCTAGAAACAACTGACAATATACTTAGAAAACAAGGTTTGAGTTTACCCAAACAATGCAGGTTGGGGCACCTGTTACTTTGCATTAAAAATTAAATGCCTATGTTGGATGCACTGAAGCTAAATAAGGCATTAAAAATTAAATGCCTATGTTGGATGCACTGAAGCTAAATAAGGGATTCTGTGATTGTCTGGGTTATTTCTCAACATATTATGCAGGATTTCTGCTATACCGGCTGCGGGTCCGTCGACCGGACCTATTCCCCCCGCCGATCATACTATGATCAGTCAGAAAAGCTGGTGGTTAAAATGTCGAGTACAATGCTGTATCGTAATGATGCTCAGGATCCTTTGTTTCCGCGTAATATAGGCATAATTATGTTGTATACTATGCATACTAGTACTGGCGACAACCTGATACTTTATAACCCCCAGATCATGAGATGAGAGGGGGAAACAAAGTTCAAATCCTAAACGTCGCCTATAAAATTTCGGACTCAAATTGTCATGTTTGGTCTGAAATCACTGGCTTTTATTTCGAGCGATAAATGAAGTAATTGCATGTGTATGACGTCACATGTCCGCATTATGGTTCTTTTTGAATATTTCGTTCTCTCTGCATTTCCAATTATTTACGTTGCCACGTATCGGGTTGTATGGTTGTATAAAAAAATTGAGGTCAAGCGTCGCAGTCACCGTCAGGATTCATAGATTTTGTGTTGTTTTGGGTTTGTATTTTTATGAAACCTTCGACCAGATGTAGTATTGTGTGTCGCGTGGGAATTTAGAGAATAGTAGGAGGAAAAATACATATTTTCCACTTCAATTATTCCGCATTTTAGCGACCAGAATGCCACCAGAGAGCACCTAAAAATCAAAATTTTCCTGGGGTTCTCCCCCCAGACCCCCTTCTATACACACATACCTTCGGCACGTGTGGCAGACGCCTTTGGCGTCTGAGTTTCACATTCTTTAAACTTCTGAACCCACAAATTTTCCCCTAGCGGAAACCCTGTATTATGTTTTATTCAAAACTTCACTCAATAAACTATATACAATTAACAATTCAGATTTGTTTTGAAGGTACAGTAAATTGTATGGTGTTTGAAAGTTATATGCAATGAAAAGGGTTATTAAATTAAGTGTTCTCCACTGTATCATATCTTGTAGCCTCTTCTGCGACATTTTCTTCTCCAACAATTTAGTGCAGTTAGATCAAATGAATTGAATACCTTGAACACTGTTCCTGCAGGGCCTTGTTTTCAAGATACAGCCTTGAATTTGACTACCATTCAAGGCCTTGAAATCCTGCAAAATGAGTCAAGAGGCCTTGAAAGGCCTTGAATATTGACGAATTAAAAATGCAGATGTGCGTTGTCGAGCTACATAATTTTATGCGCTACAGTGTTTAACCCTTTACCCACCGCAGATGATATCAAAATTTATTATTTCAAATATAATTTTCTCAAATTTTTCAAAAAATTTCAACAAGACCATATCATTTGACCCCTCGTTGGAACGACCTCGTTCCAACGAGGGGTCACATGATATGGTTTTGTTGAAATTTTTTGAAAAATATTTTTTCAACTGCTGAATTTGCTTATTACGCAGGCAGATGCGGCCGATTTGTTGGGTAAAGGGTTAATGTTGTTGTTATACCTAGAACCCTCTTGTCATTACCTCCCTTCGAAGGAAGTGGGAGGAGAGATTAATATTAATGGGCAGAAGGTTCTAGTTAGAACGAGTGCAGTCAGGGGCCTTGAAAATATTCATTAAATTTCCTTGGCTTTTATAGGAGTTATGCCCCCTTTTGTTGGGAATTTGGTGCTTGTGTGATAAGGACATTGTGAATGTGGTAACTTAAATGTAATAAGATTTTCATGAAACCTGCAAAAGGCATATATTGTGGGAAGAACTTGGTCAATTTTGATATTTGACAAATGTTCTTGGCTTTCGTAGGAGTTATACATCATTTTCTTGGAAATTTGCTGTTTATTTGATTATGACTTTGTGAACACAATAATACAGACATATATAACAGAGTTTTCTTGAAATGTGCTTTAGGCATACATTTAGAGAAGATCTTCATCAAGTTCTATTTTCACCAAATTTTGTAAGTTTTTGTAAGATTATTTCCTTTGATAATGAAACTTGCTGTTTTTCGGCTAATGGTATTGTGAATGCAATAACTTGAAAAAAAGTAATCACATTTTACAAAACTTGCCAGAGGTATATATTGTGAGGAGATCGTGGTCAAGTTTGGTATTTCCCAAACGTCCTGAGCATTTGTAGGAGTTATGCCCCCTTTTTGTTTGCAATTTGGTGTTTGTCTCATAATGACTTTGTGAATGCAATAACTTGAACAAATGTATTGGGTTTTCACAAAATGTATAGGCATACATTTGGAAAAGAGAATATTCACCAAATTTTGTAGGCTTTTGTAGGAGTTGTGCCCCTTTTTTGTTGAAAACTTGGTGTTTGTCTGATGACTTTGTGGGCGCATTAACATGAGAAAATACAGTCAGATTTTATGAAACTTGTGAAAGGCATTCATTGTGAAATGATCTTTTCTTTCATAAACAATTTGATCTACTTATCTCTTTGTGGGTGGGGGATTTTGCCACGTCGTAGCATATGCTTTTTAGGGTGGGGAAGGCATATGCTGTCTTTGGTATTGTGGCAGTGAGCGTGTCACAGCATATGCCATGCTTCACTTTGTTGTTGTTACAATGTACTGAATTGTATTATTGTCTTGCCCACTTCAGGAGAGGCAAGACCTTGGCATTACTAATATTGAAGGGTAATGACCATCAACAATGTGCCAAAACATTTGCAACTTTTAAGATTTTGACATGAAACTTGATCAGGCTATAATATTAAAGATAATGCTTTGCAACACACTATGGAGGTTAATTAACATTATGTGGTGATATTTTATAATTGCAACCATGCCACCAGGTTCACAATCAAGGTCAGTATTATTAAAAATAGAATTTCAAATTGAGGTTATGTTTTGTGTGTCAAGTTTTTCAATTGGATACAGTTTTGTAAACATTGATTATAATTGGGGGGTGGGGGGTGGGAGGGAGGTGATTTTCCTCTTTTGGGGGGTTTTAAATGTGCTTTGAAGGATTTTGAGTGGTTTCGTTCCCAAGAAATGTTTAGCACCAAATTAACCCCAGGGCAGGGGGTAGCTGGGAGAGAGGTTATTTTGGGAAAGAAAATTTATAATTTTTAGCTTAACTTGACATAGTCAAGATAAGCTATTGCCATCACGCGTGCGGAAGTCTGTTGGTACGGCTGCCCGAGCCCAAAACCCGAAAACCATTAGCACAGTCTACAGGTCGCATTTATGAAGGGATTACATTGTAACTTGGTAGGATGCCTCTGTATAATGCCTAGATGAGAACGTCCCCTTTTAGGCATGATCTATCAACCGTGATGGCTGCCCAAGCCCGAAACCCAAAAACTTTTAGCACAGTCTGCAGGTCATGTTGTGGAGGAATTTCATTGTAACTTGGTAGGATGACTCCTTATGATGTCTAGATGAGAATTTCCCCATTTGGGCATGATCTGCCAACCGTGACGGCTGCCTGAGCCCAAAACCTGAAAACCTTTAGCACAGTCTACAGGTCATATTTATTGAAGAATTCCATTGTAACTTGGTGGGTTGACTTCATACAATGTCTAGATGAGAAAGTCCTCTTTTGGACGTGATTGGGCAACTGTGACAGCTACAGGAGCCCGAAGCCTGAAAACCTTTAGCACAGTCTCGAGGTCATATTTATGAAGGGATTTCATTGTAACTTGGCAGGATGACTCCAAATAATGTCTAGATGAGAACGTCCCATTTTGATCGCGATCATGCAGCCTTGATGGGTGCCCGAGCACAAAAACCTTTAGTGTAGGCAAGAGGTCATATTTATGGAAGGATTTCATTGTAACCTGTTAGGTTGACTCCATATTATGCCTAGATGATGACATCCCCTTTTGGTCGTGATTGGTCAGTTGTGATGGCTACAAGTGCCCGAAGCCCAAAAACCTTGAGCACAATCTACAGGTCATATTTATGAAGGGATTTCATTGTAACTTGGTAGGTTAACTTCATATAATGTCTTGATGAGAATGTCCCCTTTTGGACATGATTGGGCAACTGTGACGGCTGAAGGTGCCCGAAGCCCGAAAACCTTTAACACAGTCTACAGGTCATATTTATGAGGGGATTTCATTGTAACTTGGTAGGATGACTCCAAATAATGTCTAGATGAGAACGTCCCCTTTTGATCGCAATCATTCAGCCTTTATGGGTGCCCGAGCCCAAAAACCTTTAGCATAGGTCAAAGGTCATATTTATGGAAGGATTTCATTGTAACCTGTTAGGTTGACTCCATATTATGCCTCGATGATGACATCCCCTTTTGGTCGTGATTGGTCAGCTGTGATGGCTACAAGTGCCCGAAGCCCAAAAACCTTGAGCACAGTCTACAGGTCATATTTATGAAGGGATTTCATTGTAACTTGGTAGGTTGACTTCATATAATGTCTAGATGAGAACGTCCCCTTTTGGACATGATTGGGCAACTTTGACGGCTAAAGGTGCCCGAAGCCCGAAAACCTTTAGCACTGTCTACAGGTCATATTTATGAAGGGATTTCATTGTAACTTCGCAGGATCACTCCAGATGAGATTGTCCCCTTTGGTTGCGATCATTCAACCATGATGGCTGCCTGAGCCCGAAGCCCGAAAACATTTAGCACAGTCTACAGGTCATATTTATGAAGGGATTTCATTGTAACTTGGTAGGTTGACTTCATATAATGTCTAGATGAGAATGTCCCCTTTTGGACATGATTGGACAACTGTGACGGCTAAAGGTGCCCGAAGCCCGAAAACCTTTAACACAGTCTACAGGTCATATTTATGAGGGGATTTCATTGTAACTTGGTAGGATGACTCCAAATAATGTCTAGATGAGAACGTCCCCTTTTGATCGCAATCATTCAGCCTTTATGGGTGCCCGAGCCCAAAAACCTTTAGCATAGGTCAAAGGTCATATTTATGGAAGGATTTCATTGTAACCTGTTAGGTTGACTCCATATTATGCCTCGATGATGACATCCCCTTTTGGTCGTGATTGGTCAGCTGTGATGGCTACAAGTGCCCGAAGCCCAAAAACCTTGAGCACAGTCTACAGGTCATATTTATGAAGGGATTTCATTGTAACTTAGTAGGTTGACTTCATATAATGTCTAGATGAGAACGTCCCCTTTTGGACATGATTGGGCAACTTTGACGGCTAAAGGTGCCCGAAGCCCGAAAACCTTTAGCACTGTCTACAGGTCATATTTATGAAGGGATTTCATTGTAACTTCGCAGGATCACTCCAGATGAGATTGTCCCCTTTGGTTGCGATCATTCAACCATGATGGCTGCCTGAGCCCGAAGCCCGAAAACATTTAGCACAGTCTACAGGTCATATTTATGAAGGGATTTCATTGTAACTTGGTAGGTTGACTTCATATAATGTCTAGATGAGAACGTCCCCTTTTAGACACGATTGGGCAACTGTGACGGCTTCAGGGGCCCAAAGCCCGAAAACCTTTAGAACAGTCTACAGGTCATAATTATGAAGGGATTTTATTGTAGCATGGTAGGATGACTCCAAATAGTGTCCAGATGAGAACGTCCCCGTTTGGTCACGATCAGTCAGCCTTGATGGCTGCCCGAGACCAAAAACCTTTAGCATGTCTGTAGGTCGTATTTATGGAAGGATTTCATTGTAACTTGTTAGGTTGACTCCATATAATGCCTAGATGATGACATCCCCTTTTGGTCGTGGTTGGTCAACTGTGATGACTACAGGTGCCTGAAGCCCGAAAATCTTGAGCACAGTCTACAGGTCATATTTATGAAGGGATTTCATTGTAACTTCATAGGATCACTCCAGATGATGTCCAGATGAGAATGTTCCCTTTTGGTTGCGATCATTCAACTATGATGGCTGCCCAAGCCTAAAGCCCGAAAACCTTAAGCACAGTCCTCAGATCATATTTATGAAGGGATTTCATAGTAACTTGGTAGGTTGACTTTATGTAATGTCTAGATGAGAACAGCCCCTTTTGGACACCATTAGACAACTGTGTTGGCTACAGGGGCCCAAAGCCCAAAAATCTTTAGCACAGTCTACAGGTGATATTTATGAAGGGATTTCATTGTACCGTGGTAAGATGACTCTAAATAATGTCTAGATGAGAACGTCCCCTTTTGGTCGCGATCATTCAGCCTTGATGGCTGCCCGAACCCAAAACCCCAAAACCTTTAGCATAGTCTGTTGGTCATATTTATGGAAGGACTTCATTGTAACCTGTAAGTTTGACTCCATATAATGCCTAGATGATGGCATCCCCTTTTGGTCGTGATTGGTCAACTGTGATGGCTTCAGGGGCCCGAAGCCCAAAAACCTTGAGCACTTTCTACAGGTCATATTTATGAAGGGATTTCATTGTAACTTTAGAGGATCACTCCAGATGATGCCCAGATGAGAATGTCCCCTTTTGGTTGTGATCATTCAACCATGATGGCTGCTAGAGCCCAAAGCCCAAAAACCTTTAGCACAGTCTACAGGTCATATTTATTAGGGGATTTCATTGTAACTTGGTAGGTTGACTTCATATAATGTCTGGATGAGAACGTCCCCTTTGGACGCAATTGGGAAACTGACGGCTACAGGGGCCCGAAGCCCGAAAACCTTTAGCACGAAAACCTTTAGCACAGTCTGCAGGCCATATTTGTGAAGGGATTTTAATGTAACTTGATAGGATGACTCATTTTGGAATAATTTCACTGTAACTTGGTAACTTTTGTTGATATACGTTAACTGTGAGGGCCACATATATTAACTGTGAGGTCATATTAACCCACCCCTCAAATCTATAGTACAGTGTACACCTCATATTATTTTTATCATAAACATAGCATACAGGGAACAGAAATGAACATATTCCCAATTATCAGAATTCTTGTCTTATTTCATAATTTTTTCATAAACATTGAACATTATCCTTTTCATCAAACACAACACACAAGTTAAGCTACAGTGTCATTGACACTTTCATTTCTTCAAAATAAGTTTCAATGGATTTCAATGTCATGAGAAAAAATATCACCTAGTTGACTTTTGCTGTGGGTGGGGGATTTTGAAAACCCTTTTTTTCATAAAATCACTCGAAATCCTTCAGAACTGACTTTAAAGAAACAAAATTCCCGCAATTCACATTAAGACCTCAGAAGTCTGCCACAAGGATGCCACTAAGGCTGTTGCCTTATGAGTGAAGTGATAGATTATATTTGTTGGCCCGAACTTGTTATTAAAAATTTGTTCTATTACAAATTATTGGAGAGTGCCCACAGGCACTCTCCAGTGAAACATGAGCAAAGAAAATGTTGGCTTTTGATCTGATATCCTCATTTTTTGAAAGCACTGATAGTGGCTTCTAGCACTCAACCAGTTAAAAACCATAACAAAAATAATCTTTTCTTCCAAAAGATGAAATGTTATCTTCTATTTTGCGGCAACCGCGTTGTGTCCTTGGGCAAGACACTTCACCCCGATTGCCTACATGGGGGCACGATGACGCTGTGTACTGAGGCGTACTGCACGTCGATGGTGCGCATGTCTTCAACCAATCTAACCCTGCCTGTGCTGTGGTGCAGAGTTCAGAGTTACGATGTTGGAGAGCTGACAGCTGCTCGTCGTTGCTCGGTGGTTCTCTCCGGGTACTCCGGCTTCCTCCACCCGTAAAACTGTCACGGTCACGATTAGCCATTGTGCATAAGTATGTGACCTTAAACACCAATAAATAAATAAATAAATATCTTCTATTTTAGGGTACCAGGTTGTCAAAATGAAGGAAGGATTGAGAGAAGAAAAAAATCCACAGCTTTCAATAAAAGGAGTTGGGTGAGTTGATCTGTATTTTAGATCTCAAAACAGGTTTCAGTTTCTGAGCTTGTGATTGCTTTGGTTTATTTATTTATTGACTTTTATAGTTAATGTCAGTTTATGATTTTGAATGGTAGATATGTCTGACTCAACTTTCCTTCCAGAGTTCAACTGTTTGAGTGTAAGCAGAATCCTGTAATTGGGCTTTTGTAAATACTGGTACTGTGTAGGTCTGTATTGTATTAAAATTTCAATATCTGTATCAATATTGAAAAAATATACCAGTATATCATAAACTAGTTCAAAATCTGAACGTAGTTATCAGTCCCTGTGACTGATACTCAAATAAGCCTTCTAAGGGTATACCCGGCTTGCAGTACATTTAGTTATTGTTCCTTTCTGGTACAGTTTGACAGAGCTACATCAATGAACTTATGTACAATCAGATTAAAATTTCTTGTAATCAACATCTGGGCCAATTATTAATCTCATAATGCACATACAAGCCTCACATGAAGTGTGCGCAACCTAAATAAACATTCTGGCCACCTGCACAAGCTAGCTGAAGTGTCTAAGAAAACATCCATCAACTGCTCAAAGAGTTTTGTTCAAACTGTGTTTTCATTGTTTACTCTAATGAGTGATTAACAGAAATTCATGACAGCAGTTGTAAATGTGTGCGGTGTTTGGACTATGATGATTCATTCTGTTCTGTAATTGACTGGCACTTCAGTACAGCAGTTACAAGACAGAGAGGAGTTTAGTCCTCACAAAGTAGATCTTCTGTTTCTCAGGCCATTTTTTGTAAAATTGCATGCGGGCGGGCGTTTTTTTATTTTATTTTTGTAATTTTTTCTTTACCGTTAAAAAGTTCATGTTCTTGGTTTATTTTATGTTTTAGGCCTCATAACCTACAGAATAGCATGGGTAGTGGTGTATTAGATCCATTGAGTGCAAGAAGGCTTTGCAATGCTAAAGCATTGCAAAGCCTTCTTGCACTCAAGGGACAATTTTATTAACTTGGGTAAAATATCAGACATAAACCGTTTGATTTTGATTTTTTTAAGTTTGGATTGGTTATAAAAAGAGAGCATGCGGCAGCCAAAAGGACCATGCAGGAGAGCCTGAGAAACAGATTTTTATTTTTTTTAGGCCTTAAATTAGGAATGATTTTTTTCCATATTTGACAGACACCCGTGTGACATTAAAAAGATCATGTGACTTGAACATATAACTGATCAAAAGTCAATGACAAAACCAAAAAACAAACATATTTATAACAATTCTAATAAATAGCCTAATCCTGAAATTTACAGTCTGAAAATATAATTATAATATATTTTGTGATGAGTGATTAAATGTGCATAATTTAGAAATATTTCATGTTCATTGAGTATATCAGAGTATTGTTTCAAATTTTCAACACACTCTTGAAAATTGAAATATTACTGGGAATAAATATTGAGTGCTGTTGCAATTATTAATATATCGATTTCGGCATTGAAAATTCATGGTATACTGGTACTGGCTTGGTATTGTTTTAAAAACCAGTAAATATTGAATTACTGGTATAGCGTGTAGCCCTAGCACCACGATTAAACTTCTGCATACCTGATGTAAAAATACCAGAATTTTCAATCATCTATATCAAACATGATTGAAATGGTTAATTGTTGGAAAAATTTATTGCATGAAATATAGATGGGTGGTATTGGGATTTTGAATTTGGTTTTGGAATATATATGGGATCATACTGCAGTATTGGTTTGGTATTTGGTGTCTGACTTGACTGATATTTGCTGAGTGTGCTGATAGTACTGCCAGGAAAATATAGAATAAATTTTTTTCGTATCATTCTACTAATGAGCTCAACACTGACTTTCTTTTGGCAACACAAATCTTTTTTCTACAGTAATTTTGTTCCAAGGACACATTAGTTGTTAACTGGTAGAGTGCTAAGAGTTTTTGGTTGTCAAAGTTTTGTTCACTTGTTATTGCCTAGTTACAATTTATGGGAGAGTGTAACAGAGCAAATCCACCCAGACTATATAATATCACTGCTAAAATTAATTGCAACTTATCCACAGAATATGAAGCCTTTAACCCTTTACCCAACGAATCGCCCGCATTCGCCCACGTAATATGCAAATTCAGCAGATGAAAAAAATATTATATTTCGAAATATTTCAACAAAACCATATCATGTGACCCCTCTTTGGAATGAGCTCGTCAAGCTTATTCAAATGAGGGTCACATGATATGGTTTTGTTGAAATTTTTTGAAAAATTGTAAAAAATGGTATTTAAAATAATAAATTTTGATTTTGTCTGCATTGGGTAAAGGGTTAAGCTGTGCACAACAGGATAAAGCTGAAAAATGGGCTTCCAACACTCTGCCAGTTAAAGACCTATTATATATTAGCCATTAAAGACATGTGATATCGGTGCATGTACCCTTAACATGCCATCAATGGAATGTCCTGCTGACAATAAACAGATCAACTGGGCAGTGATTTCCAGTCAAGTCTTGGTTATGTTAAGAGGAAGCCAAGACTTGACTAGAAATCACAGCTAACCAACTGGAAATGTACCGATTGTGGGAACGCGATGGTTCAGTGGTGTTATGTCATTGGACTTCAAACTGAAAGGTCCATGGTTCAAACCCCACCAGGGGTAACTGCCTTGTGTCCTTGGGCAAGGTTCTTAATCCTGATTGTCCATATGGGGGCAAGGTGGCACTGTGTACTGAGGCGTACTGCATGTCAATGGTGCACCTGTCTTCATTTCTAGATCCAGGTTTCTTTTAATGTTGGTACTCAACTCGTATATTCGTACGTTTATAGTGTCATAGATATCGGATAGAATGCGTCCGGGGAATGTTGTTACTGGAATTTATTGTACACCTGAATTGGGTCATCTGTGGGTTACCTTGGAAGTGTGTTTACTCTCCAGAGATCGTTCATTGTGGTTCGATTGGACATGTGTATGTTATATATTATATCACCGGTTTTTGACCTATCTGCATATGCCGTCTCCGTGCACGTTATATAGCAAGCAATTTTAATTACCGGGATTGTCGCTATAGCCTTAACTTCTGAAGTGGCGTTAAGCACCATTTATTAGTAATAAATTAATACCAGAGTGCCTGTTCGACGAATATTTATATTGTTTTTGGTACCACTTTTACTGATTCCAGAGCACTCCCCTCTTTCTTTTTGAAGATTCCTTCAAAAGAAAAGGGGGAGGGGGGTGATTTTTTTCCTCTCCGGCGACTTGATAGGTATGTAACTATGAGGGAAGCTGTTTTGTCCGTAATTATATCTTGCATACAGCTGGAGTTTTATTGTATATGGCGTATGTTTATGGAGGATATTCTCTCATTCTCATACACGCCATCTTAATTTTTGGGGCTTAGTCCAGGCTAACCTTAAAAATTGGGAACTTGTTACATCCAATTAGCATAGTCTTCATGCTAAGTATACAGAATTACTTGAACTGGGCTCCTTTTGTATGATATGTCTTCTCTATTACTGTATAGAGAGACATACGTGTAATTCCTAATAATTTTAATTTCCTTTCACCTTGGATTACAGGATTGGAACTATGTTGATTTTTTAATTCTGAAGTCATAGGCTCTCCACCTTTTTACGATTCAGCTAGTCTAGGACATTGGTTTACAGTGTAAAAATATTATAAATTCATAGTAATTTGTATATTTTTATATTTACCAATGGCCCAGACGGAGATGGCCTTCCCATGAGTGGGAACTCATACCTCCCCGCTGAATTTTTATGTAGTACTCTCTTCTACAAAGAATGATGTTGGCGGCAATTCCCGTCACTTCCTGACGTCTGCATATGCGTGGAGAGTTAATGTATGGAGGGCCAGATAGGACTTTTAATTTTGGGTTTTGCAACCCAAATTTGGGGGATTGGGGGGGGTGGGGGTCAAAATTTGTGTTTGTCTGGGTCATTGGTAAGTATAAAAATATTCAAATTACTATGAATTTATAATTTTTCAACAAAACCATATCATGTGACCCCTCATTGGAGCAAGCTTGTCGAGCGAGTTCCAGTGAGGAGTCACATGACATGGTATTGATGAAAATGTTTGAAAAATTTGGAAAAATAATATTTAAAATAATAAATTTTAATATCGTGTGCTCAGATAAAGGATTCAACAGCAAATCAGCAATTGGATGTCACCACCTCTGGTCATTTTAAAATATGTATGCAAACTTTGATAATAATATACAGTAAATTACAGTGTATGAAAAACAAGTAAATTATATAAGAATTAAACCCACATTTAAAACATGGTAATTTACTTAATACTTCAGGTTTGACAGGAATATGGGTGGATTAGAAATTTCCATGCGACTACGAGATCACTTAGCAAAAGAGTTTAATAAACAGAAAAAGACAAAGACTGATGTATTCACTAACCATAGAGCTATGGCAAAATTGTTGAAAGAAGCAGAAAGAGTGAAAAAAGTTCTTAGTGCTAACAATGAACACAGAGCCCAAGTAAGTCATCATTTTGATGTAACAAATAAGACTTAAGAATTAGCTTTTAACCCTTTACCAAACGTAACGGCCAAAACCGGCCAGCGCTATTCTAAAAAATCGCCAATTAATTTTTATTATTTTTTCATTTTTTGTCTCAAAAACATAGGTTATGACCACTCGTTGGAACGTGCTCGTCGAGCGCGTTCCAATGAGGGGTCATAACCTATATTTTTGAGACAAAAATGAAAAAAATTAGTTATTCAAGAATTTTTTGGGAAAGTGTCGTCTGCTTTTTATGTTAGGTAAAGGGTTAACAAAAACATTTTTTGTTTGTCAGGCACTTTTTCCTCAATTTTAAGATTAGGGAGGGCGGTGTTTTTTGTTTTTTCTGTTAAACCTCAGAACAGTCCTGAAAATAGTTGGAATCTGAAATTTAACTCTGCACTATTTTGTGGAAAAACCAATGTTTTCAGAAGTGAAAATTTCCCATAATGCAGTTGCAAATGGAAGCAACTACTTTACCGAATCGAATTTCTGAAACCAAACCCCCCTTATTTCCGCAGGAGGAAAAGGCTTTACTCTCAGGGTAAGTATGATGAATTGAACGAGGCTTTCTCAAAAGCAGACTGGAATTCCATTTTTGACACCCTATGTCTCGATACCATAGTCACTAATTTCACTGATAAAATACTCGATATTGCATCCAAACATATACCTAACAAATTTATTACGGCGAGAATCGATCAACCGAAATGGATGCATAATGAAATAAGACTATTAATGAGACAGAGAAAACGCCTGTATCGCATTGCTAAACGCATCAACCTCCCACGCCTGGGCCAAATATAAACTTAAACGGAATGAGGTTGTATCGGCCATCAGGAATGCTAAAGCCCAACATCTTGCAAAAATCCAGTCCACACTGAGAAGTAACGAAACCCCAGCATCACTGTGGTGGAAGACCCTAAAAAACTTAATCGGTAACTTTAACGCTACAGCAATTCCCACCCTTATTCATCAAAACAAAATATATTCTTCAAGTGTTGAGAAAGCTGATGTATTCAACGAATACTTCTGCTCTATATCGACAGTTGATGACTCGAATGCTCGCTTACCAGATCCACCATCCCATGTTTCCCAACGCATTGATAGTATCACCCTACACTTCAGTGAAGTATATGCCGCAATGAAGTCGTTAAAGGTGTCCAAGGCGTCAGGTCCCGATCAAATAAGCCCCCGTCTTCTAAAAGAATGTAAATCCTCTCTCTGCGAACCACTCTCAATTTTATTCAACATATTACTGAATAATTCCTACTTTCCTTCATTGTGGAAAAAGGCAAATGTCTCTCCAATTCTAAAAAAACAACCCTCGAACTTAGTCACTAATTATCGTCCGATATCGTTGATCAGCTGTGTTGGTAAATTATTTGAAAAATGTGTCTTGAAACGCCTGTGGGAGTTTTTGAGTGAAAATAATATTCTCAGTCAATTTCAGTCAGGTTTTACACCTAGAGATTCAACCGTCCTTCAACTAACTGACATTTATGACGAATTCTGTCGTGCGCTTGATTAAGGCAAAGAAGTTAGGGTGGTATTTTGTGATGTTAGTAAGGCGTTTGATAAGGTATGGCATGCTGGTCTTATCCACAAGTTGGAGAGTATTGGTATCTCAGGTGAACTACTTTTATTTTTGAAATCGTATCTTGTGGATAGGTCGCAGCGAGTTGTGATAGCCTCGGAGACATCGTCATGGAGACCAATCGATGCTGGTGTACCTCAGGGGTCTATACTCGGACCACTACTGTTTTTGATATACATAAACGATATAACCACTGACTTACTCAGTAGTATTCGCCTCTTCGCAGATGATACGTCCTTATATCTAGTTATTGAAAACCCGGAGCAAGCCGTGGATATAATCAATAACGATTTGGCTTCAATCGAACACTGGGCCAAAACATGGTTGGTCGAGTTCAATCCCAATAAAACAAAGTATGTGTATATCACGTAAAAGCAATCCCAACTCTCACCCACCATTATATTTAAGTGGCACACAGGTATCTGAAGTTTCTGACCACAAACACTTAGGACTCGTACTAAATAATACATGTACATGGACCAACCACATTGACCACATTTGCGCCAAATCCTGGTCTCGCATTGGCATGTTGAGAAGGCATAAATTTAACCTTGATCGCTGTGTCCTGGAAAAAATATATTTTGCCTTTATTAGGCCTCTTCTCGAATACGCGGACACTGTCTGGGATAATTGTTCTGTGACAAATGTCGCAGAACTCGAAAAAATACAAATTGCAGCAGCAAGAATCATCACCGGAGCAACAGTTAGTGCCAGTAAGTCCTTGTTATATTCGGAAACATGGTGGGAATCCCTGCAAGAAAGACGTCGTTAACATAAACTAATTCAGTTCTTCAAAATGTATCATCATATGTCACCCCCATATATTTCCAACAAAGTCCCTCCACTTATTTCATCGACGAACTCATTACATAGTCTCCGATCCAGTCAAAACCATCGAGTACCTTTCTGCCGAACGCAACTGTATCAGTCTTCTTTTATCCCCAGCGTTACTGACCAATGGAATAAAGTACCGTTACCTGTCCGGGAGAACTCATCACTGATTAACTTTAAAACGTTTCTCAGTAATGGTAACCAAAGACCACCAAAGTTCTATAGTAATGCTAAATCGCGCAGGGCTCAAATATACCACTGCAGACTGCGGACGCATTGTAGTAGTCTCAGCTCCCACCTTTTCTACAATCACTTATCACCCAGTCCCTTCTGCCAGTGTGGTGAACGTGAAACTACTGATCACTTCTTCCTCTATTGTCCTTTGTTTTCTAACGCCCGTAATTACACGATTAATTTACTCCCGTACGTAGCCGACACACCCATACTTCTGTTTGGCTCTGAATTCTTGAATAACGATGACAACCGTCTAATTTTTGAAGTGGTACATGACTTCATCTTGTCAAGCAAGCGTTTCGAATAAGTTGGAACTCAACACTGCACCCCGACCACTGTTCCTTATGAAAAGTCAGTACTGAAATCGCGACTGTTCAGATCATCAAACAAGTTTGGTTTAGTTTTCATAATAGGACCCATTGACCAATGTTTGTTGTGGAATTCCCTCCCATGTCTTTCAACTCCGAACACCTCGAGGTCTACTTACACCCGACTTGCAACTAAGTGAACTAGAAGTTATCATGATATGTCCTCGACTCATCGTGAGCTGTTATTGGAAGCCTGGGCGTGACTTCGATGCATGCTTTTTTGCATCCGCTTAACGGTGATAATCTCTATCTATCATGTATTCAAGCTGATATTGTCATATTATTTACTTTTTCACTTCTTCATCTCTCAGTTTATAAGTTCTCTTCTCAACTCTTCTTCCTTTCCTTTCATTTCACCTTGGAGTTTAAACAATTTCACACGGCATTGCCTGGTGGTCGAGGCGCCTTCCTCTACTCTGTATCTGTTATCATGTGACGCTATCCCACTTGATCTCCAATCGTAGTAAGTAAATTGTAACCCAAGTTACAAGTGAGGAGGGGGGGGGGGGGGCTCGGCTGTCATGTGATGACGTGTGGGTTCTTCCGCTGACCTGAACCACCTACAGGAGTACGTTATATGATGATAGGGAGACGACTTACATAAGCTTTAGCTTTCTGTCGAATCCCTCTTTTACATAGTATTCTGCTTTCCTTGTCGTGTGTATACTCTTGTAACTAGTGTTGTTCATATTCTTTGTTATCCATATGTTATTGTGAAATGTACACACATGTTAATTACTGAATAAATATTGTTTAAACTAACTACTTTACCCAACGAATTGGTTACATCTGCTGCATCAACCCACCTAATATACAAATTCAGCAGTAGAAAGAAAATTATATTTGAAAAATTTTCTACAAAGCCATATCATATTAGAGCTCGTTCCAATGAGGTGTTACATGATATGGCTTTGTTGAAATGTTTTGTAAAATTTGAAACTCTAATATTATAAATAAGATGCATTTTATTGCTTTAGTAAAGTGATATGGTTTGTATCTTGTCGAGTTGAGGCATAGATCGTGTATGAAATGAGCTGTCAATAAGACGTGATGCTACAACCCATATCACTTCATTGAAGTGATAAAATGTATCTTATATTTCAAATATTAGTGTTTCAAATTTTCCAGGAAGTGAGTTTGATGCGGCGATCTGATCCTCGTCAATGAGTAGTGTTCAACCGATGATCGGAACCGGCCACCACAATCGGCCGATTATGGGCAATCGGATGACAACGGCAACAGTTCCTGGAACATCGGTTCAACCGATTGTTGCCAAGCAATTTGTGATTTTTCTGAATCGCATTTTATTATCTTCTGCAATTGTTAATGTAAAATGATGTCGGTGATACCATTCAATAGGGTTGAGAAACAACCACAATGTGTATTCCTAATCTCTCTAGACGCCCCATTAAGGGATATACATGTTAAACGACATGTAAAGCTTACAACTGAGCACACTTGCAGCAATCGCCAGTTCATACCGGAAAAGTGAAGGATGCACTCCACTGACTCAGGTCGCAGTAAAATTACCAGTCGCGTGCACTTGGGCGGTAAACGTGGCTCTGAGAGCCACGTTTACCGCCCAAGTGTGCGCGACTGGTAATTTTACTGGGACCCCAGTCAACGAAGTTTAACACTTTGAAAAATGTTCAGTTTAATGTAGTTCTTTCAAGCCTTGACTTGAAAAGAAAACTCCTCTCTTTGAACTTTGAAAAGTTCTCTTTTCAATGTTGATTGTTGTTTAGTATAGTGCAGAGATGTAGTTTGGAAATTTATCAATGGTCCTTGAAGAAGGCCAAGAGGCCGAAAGCTTGACGAAGAGCAATATTGATGAGTTGAACTCTTTAAATAACTTGAGTATTTAGTATGCTTTAAACAAACACGCTGTAAATAGTTATGCCCCTTCCGATGAACTAGTTTCAAACCATGCTGATTTCAAACAATATTGATATGACAGTGGATCAGACACATGGTTTACCAACAATGAGGATTTGATTGGTGAACAATAATGGTATTTGGAGCAGAAAATTTTGATATTATCTGTATCGGGTGAAGGGTAGTGTTCAACCGATGATCGGAACCAGCCACCACAATTGGCCGATTGTGGGCAATCGGGTGACAACGGCAATGGCTCCTGGAACATCAGTTCAACCGATTGTTCGCAAGCATTTTGTGGTGATTCATAAACCTCATTTTATTATCTTGTTCAATTGTTAATGTAAAATGATGTCAATGATCCATTCAATAAAATTGAAGGGGCACGGTGGCGTCACGGTAACCGGTTCTCGTCAGATCACCGAAGTTAAGCAACGTCGAGCGTGGTTAGTAGTTGGATGGGTGACCATTTCAGCGACTGATTTGTGCTCCCGCTTTGTGTCCTTGGGCAAGGCACTTCACCCCGATTGCCTACATGGGACACGATGACGCTGTGTACTAAGGTGTACTGCACGTCGGTGGTGCGCATGTTTTCAACCAATCTAACCCTGCCTGTGCCGCGGTGCAGAAGTCAGAGTTACGATGTTGGAGAGCTGACAGCTGCTCGTTGTTTTTCTGTGGTTCTCTCTGGGTACTCCGTTGTCCTCCACCTGTAAAACTTGTCACCGACATGATATGACCCTGGCTGTTAATGTGTCGTTAAACCCTAATAAAAAAAAACAAAAAACAAACAATAAAGTTGAAAAACCACCACAATGTGTATTTCTTGATGCCCCTTTACAGGATATACAAGTTAAACAGCATGTAAAGTTTACAATTGAGCGTATTTGTGGCAATCACCAGTTCATACCGGAAAAGTGAGTGTTTCACTCCATTGATTCAGGTCACAGTAAAAATTACCAGTTGTGCACACTTGGGTGGTAAACGTGGCTCTGAGAGCCACGTTTACCATCCAAGTGTGCACGACTGGTAATTTTACAGCACCTGAGTCAATGGAGTTAACACTGTGAAATATGTTCAATTTAATGTAGTTCTTTCGATCTTGACTTGTCTAGTAGTGCACGGTATTACAATCAGAATTGGCATCAGAATCAGTCGATTGTGAGCTCAAATAACCAGCAATTGGTCAGCGACCATTTTTGGTAATCATTTGAATACTGGTGAAGGGTTAATCCACAGAACAGTCTAAAAATAGATAGAATCAGAAATTTAATACCTTACACCCCTAACCAACTACATGATCACTATCAATCAATATGTAGGTGGTTAAATTTTTAGTGCTACAAGTGCAAAATATTGGCATCGAAATGTGATAAGGCAGATGTTCAGTGATGCTGAAGATGCCACAGAAACCCTAAACCTAATGAATCGGCTGTATCTGCCCATGAAAATTAATATGCATGTAAATTCAGTTACTGAACATTTTTTTTTTCAAAATATTTTGACTAAAATCGTATCACGTTGCCACCCATTAGAATGAACTTGATGAGCTCATTCCAAAGAGGGTTTACAGGATATAGTTTTATTTAAATTTTTTGAAAAATTTGAAAAAGTGATATTTAATGTTTTGATTCTCAGGCCCTCCCTCGTTGAATTTGAACCTCCTCATTAGACATTTTTATTATGTCATGTTTTTTAAAGAATTTGTGAAAACTTGGAATGGCGATTTTTTCACATTTCTCGAAATATAATTATTTAGCTGTGTTTGCAGTAAATTGGTTTTTCTTGTTGCAGTTTATGGAGAGTGCACTCTCCCATAAACTGTAACAAGGCAAATTCTGATATACTGGATCATGATTTAATTATTAGCTCACCTGAGCGAAGATCAGCGGGTGCTTTTACTGATCGTGATCCGTCCGTCGTCCGTCCGGCGTTAACTTTACATTATCGACTCTCCTCCTAAACCACTAGCCCAATTTTATCCAAATGTTGACTAAATGTGTATTACCTAATACCAATTCATATTTTTTCAAATGAAGTTACCCCTCCTCCTGGGTGGTGCCATGCCCCCAAGGGGCACCAAAATCTTTGTAAATCTTCTCGTGAACCAGCAGTAGCAGACACTTGATATATGGTATGCACCTTCCTTTTGAGGTGTAGACTCAGATTTGTTCAAGAGAAGTTTGAGGGATAATATTTGGCGTTGTTATGGGAGGGGCAAAAATTTTGGCCCCGCCCCTAATTTCTATTTTCTGAACCGAGGAGCCGATTTCAACCAAATTTTATGTGAGGGCTTATTGGGTCATGAGTACTTGATTTATGCAAAAAAAAAAATTTCCTGCAGCCCCGTGGGAACCGCAGGAGCTAAAAATAGAAAAAATTTAAAACTCCCATATCTCCAAAACTGCACGGCACCGAAAAATTTTTATTTGGTGTGCAGCTTCCTTACGACCAACAGAAAGGATTGGTAAAAAAAAATTGCCATCGGTTTTATCATAGGGCACAGTTTCGGGACTTTGAAAAAGTGCTGAGTCAGCACTTTTTAACACTGTAGGCAATGGGAAAAACATTAAAAAATCTTCTTCTCCAGATCCAGCAGGCAGAATCTTTTGATATTTGGTATGCAACACTGTAGGGTGGATCTGATTCAAGTTTGTTCAAATCGGCCCCCTGGGTTCATATTTGGGCTCAGTATAGGAGCCCGATTTCGAACTTAGTGCATTTCAGGCAAATTTCTTAAAAAATCTTCTTCTCCAGATCTAGCAGGCAGAATCTTTTGATATTGGGTATGCAACATTGTGGGGTGGATCTGATTCAAGTTTGTTCAAATCGGCTCCCTGGGTTTATATTTGGGCTCAGTATAGGAGCCCAAATTTGAACTTAGTGCTTTTCAGGCAAATTTCTTAAAAAATCTTCTTCTCCAGATCCAGCAGGCAGAATCTTTTGATATTGGGTATGCAACATTGTGGGGTGGATCTGATTCTATTTTGTTCAAATCAGCTCCCTAGATTCATATTTGGGCTCACTATAGAAGCTCGAATTCGAACTTAGTGCATTTCAGGCAAATTTCTTCAAAAATCTTCTTCTCCAGATCCTGCAGGCAGAATCTTTTGATATTTGGTATGCAAGATTGTGGGGTGGATCTGATTCCAGTTTGTTCAAATCGGCCACCTGGATTCATATTTGGGCTCACTATAGAAGCCCAAATTCAAACTTAATGCATTTCAGGCAAATTTCTTCAAAAATCTTCTCCAGATCCAGCAGGCAGCATCTTGTGATATTTGGTATGCAACATTGTGGGGTGGATCTGATTCAAGTTTGTTCAAATCGGCCCCCTGGGTTTATATTTGGGCTCAGTATAGAAGCCCAAATTTGAACTTAGTGCATTTCAGGCAAATTTCTTTGAAAATCTTCTTCTCAAGATCCAGCAGGCAGAATCTTGTGATATTTGGTATGCAGCATCCTTAGGGGGGTGAGATTCAAGTTTGTTCAAGCCATGTCCCTAGGTCCATATTTGGGCTCACTGTGGGAGCTTGAATTGTAACTTTGTTCGAAATGAGGAATTTTCTTAAAAAATCATCTTCTTCAGATCCAGCAGTCGGAATGGTTTGATATGTGGTGAGTAGCATCCTTGGGAGGGGGGGGGGGGGGGGATTCAAGTGTGTTAAAGCCAAGTCCATGGGTCCATATTTGGGCTCCCTGTGGGAGCCCAAATTATAACTTAGTCAATATGAGGAATTTTTCTTTAAAAATCTTCTTCTTCAGATTCAGCAGTTGGAATGTTTTGATATTTGGCATGGAGCAACCTTAGGGGGCTGAGATTCAAATTTGTTCAAGCCAAGTCCCTTGGTTCATATTTGGGCTCACTATGGGAGCCTGAATGACAACTTAGTTCAAAATGAGGAATTTTCTTTAAAAATCTTCAGATCCAGCAGATGAATACTTTTGATATTTTTTATGCAGCATCCTTAGGGGGGTAAGATTCAAGTTTGTTCAAGCCATGTCCCTAGGTCCATATTTGGACTGATTGTGGGAGCTCGAATTGTAACTTGGTTCAAAATGAGGAATTTTCTTTAAAAATCTTCTTCTTCAGATCCAGCAGTTGGAATGTTTTGATATTTGGTGTGCGGAATCCTTAGGGGTGTGAGTTTCAGGTTTGTTAAAGCCAAGTCAGTGGGTTCATATATGGGCTCCCTGTGGGAGCCTGAATTATGACTTAGTTCAATATGAGGAATATTCTTTAAAAATCTTTTTTAAGATCCACTGGTCAGAATATTTGGATATTTGGTTTCAGCTTTTCTTAGGAGGAGCAGATGCAACTTGTGGAAATCAATTCTCTGGGTTGATATTTAGGCTGCCATGTCAGGTGAGCGCCCTCAGGCCCCCTGGGGTCTCTTGTTTATTTATTTGCTGTTGTTTAAGGTCATATAATTCTGCACAATGGCTAATAATGGCTGCAACACTGATATAAACTCAAGTTTAACAAATCATTTAGAGCCATGTTTCCCATTTTAAAGGACTCCTACACCAAGCATTGGTTACTGGGGCCTATTCTAATAGATCATGATGCTTGACAGATCTATAGCATTGAAAAGAACAATAAAATACAAATCCTTTTAGCTGTTGTTATGGCAGTTAGTTATAAAAGGTATACTATAATTAAACTAAAATACAACCTTTTCTCTTTTTCAAGTGGAAAGACAGCAAAAAGATTTACTGAGTATGCTCAACCCTTTACACGAAAAAAAAAAAATTAAAAAAATAAAATAAAAATAAAATCCTCCCTCCCTCACTGATTTGAAAAAAAAAATTGCCTGAGAATCAATTCATTTTTTTTATTTGGCCTAAAGTGTAAATTTTGATATGGTATGCGTTGTGTAAGGGTTAATAGCCTTATGTTGAAGAAAAATTCTAAATTATTGGATAATAATGAAGATAGTCAATGTGTCAATTTGATCACAAAAATAGCACTTGAGAATTATGTTGAAGAAAGTACTAGAGAGTTGAATAATGAACATAGAGCTGTAGGTTTTTAAATTTCTTGTTCGGTTTCGGTTTTGGTTTTTCAGGTGGAGTAAAACCTCGGTTTGGTTCGGTTTTTGGTTTGTTCATGAGGCCAAGTAAAATTCAATAAAACTCATTCTTATGTCCGGAGTCATAACTGAATGGTAGTGAAAATGAGTGAAACTCAATGAATGCCTGAAATAAGCTATAATAACCTGAAGAATCAGGAAGGCCAATATAATAATTACCTAAATATACAGAACTTTTATTGTGCTTAGCCATTTTTCGAGGTCTGACACCTACACGCAACTTGAGGAAAGCTGCAAACACAACTAAACTGAAATGTCGGAAATTCACAGAATGTAGCCTTCCCAGAGTAGTGAGAGTACCCAGACACTGCCATTGGCAGTGTCTGGGTACTCTCACTACTCTGGGATGGCTACATTCTGTGAATTTCTGTAGCAAGAGA
Organism: Pictodentalium vernedei; assembly: GCA_031216915.1. Taxonomy (NCBI): domain Eukaryota; kingdom Metazoa; phylum Mollusca; class Scaphopoda; order Dentaliida; family Dentaliidae; genus Pictodentalium; species Pictodentalium vernedei. Next base: position 11,518,913 of record CM062288.1, on the reverse strand, counting down.
GTATTTACTAAAAAATGAAAAACCTTACATTACGGGATGTCGACGGTTTCAGTTTCGTTTTTTTTAAAAAACTAAAAACCTTGGTTCGATTTCGGTTAACCTACAGCTCTAAATGAACATAGAACCCAGGTAACATAGTCATTCTGATCAGTTTCTTCTCACTAATAAAATTTTAGACTTCTGTTCATGAAAAAAGTGCCAGATGATTGGAGACCAATGATCATAGTACCCATGTGAGTAGTCATTTTGATCTCATGGTGAAGACTTGAGAATTATGTTCCTGAAGAAAGTGCCATACCATTTGGAATCCTCTGCTAGTTGGCAAGGATATCCAATCTTTACACTGATTTTGTGTATATGTGAACTCCTTTTTCAGCCATTTCAAGACAAATTACTGACAAATTCTGTACTGTATTAAAGCTAGAGACAGGTTGAGAGCTTATTGACAAAATGCAAATGTCAATGAAATGAATGACTTAAAACCTCTTCATGCTTGCGACGAATAGCTGTTGCATCCTGAGTTTAAAGCTGCAATGTATCTCTTTATGGCAGCACTGGTTTGTTGCATTAAGTGCGTCTGGGTTAGTCTGCAGTACCAGTATAATAAGGTAGTGATCTTCCAAAATAGAGTGCTGTGTAGAAGTAAAATGTACGGAGATGGGCATGTCATGTGCATGTCTGTTATCTTCAATGTCATCTTCCATGTGATCACGGAAATGTTGTTTGGTTTTGCCAACATATTCTGTAAAACAATGGTGGAATTAATCAAATGGATACAGTTGACATTATGCAGTTTGTTAATTTTCCTTTAAAAGCTTTGCAGTAACCTCTGTAAGTGATGTCTTTGGAGATTGGAGAAGTGGCTGCATATCCTGTAGTTCATTTTTTTTCAGTTGGTGTGTGTCGAATAAGCAAATTTCAATAGTGCTGAAATCTTGAGTCAGGTACTGACCGAATAGTCTGGCCACCAAACCCTGATTTTGGGCCGAACCATGTTTTGGCGTATAAAGTTTTTTCTTGGTGGTTTCTGATGGATTAAACATTCCTCATAACAAAACAAGTTACTAGATGGCTATCAGCCTTGAGCAGTTTGAGAAAAATGGCCTAAAAGTGCCCCACCCACTTCGTGTTTAAAAAATCTTCTGAAACGGATTATGTCAAATAACATTCTCAGTAACCATTTATTCTGACTTAAGATTGTCCACTTTATTGCTTGGCCCTTTATTCATATAATAGGCACAATATGATAATTATATAAATGGGTAGATGCCTTTCAACTCCTATAATCAGCGCTCTTGGAAATAATTTTGCATAAAGTCATTGAAACAATCTAAGACACTCTTTACTATAATGTAGGAGTTCACGATATTGCAAACAGTACTCTTTAACCATTCTCTCTTATTGTCACCATTGTGTGTCGACACATTTTTTTATACTATAACCAATGGCCCGGACTAGCTGGTGCTAACTCAAGTTAAACCAAGGCCAAACACAAATTTTGTCCCCCAATCCCCAAAATTTGCATGCAAAACCGAAAAAATTAAGTCCTAGATGGTCCTCCATAATTTTGAGATATGCACAGTATCCAGGAAGGTACCAGAATTGGTGCCAACAATCATTCTTTGTTTGGCCCTCAAGTCAGCAACAATGAACTGACATCTGTGCTTTTAAATCTCCTTTTTTGAGGATGCCAGACACAAATCAATGGTAAAATTGGTGGATCCACGACTGGAAATGGTTGATGGAAGTGAACAGTGGTGGTTAGAAATGTTCAGGGCTGTAACTTTATAATAATTATAAAAATTATTTCATGTTTCCCAATTTTGGGGACATACGCCTAACATCATCATTCTTGCAAATGATTTATCCACTTTTTAAGTGTTCCTTCCCTATCACTCCTTGAAGCCCTCGCGTTAAACTCCTAAGCTTTTGGCTATTTTTTATCGAAATTTTTTATTAAATTTCTTGGGAGTTTAACATGTATTACAGAATGTTTATTCTGTTTATCCCTATGACTACGTTCTCGCCCTAGGGGTGTTAGGTCGTTTTGGTCTTGCATCTTCTATCTGATGTATCGTTTTTTCTTCGTATGAAGTTGTTTTGGTCTTGCATCTTCTATCCGATGTATCGTTTTTTCTTCGTATGAAGATCTAGCTTTACATCTGGTAGCATTAAAATCTGTTACTGACTTTGGGCCCTTTTTCTGTGCCTGACTGATGTCTTGTTTCCGGTTTTTCCTTTGACGTTTACATTGGCAATGTCTTTAAATATATGTAGTATTTAGGTATTATATTACTGTAGGATTATTGTAGTATACATTGATTATGATTCCGGTAGTGTAGCTCAAAAAATTTGGATTTTCTCCACACTTAGGCTCTTTCGGGATGCCCTTGGGTTCTTCATGTTCCCTTTGGGAACTTAGGCTTTTTCAAACATTTTTCGAAAACTTTTTTTTGAATTTTTTTATTTTGATTTTGATTGCAATTATTTATGTATCTTTATCATATATTTATTGTGGAGTTTGTAGGAGTAATTGACTTATTTGATTGAATCATGGAAGCTTACTGCTCTAAATGCACAGCATGCGCAGATCTCAAAAGTATGCAAGTCTAACTCAGATTTACATGCTTGTTGCCTTGCCTGTAGTTGATGTACTCCTGCAGATTCTTGTCCTACATGTGTGAATTGGGATGACGAACATTGGAGACAGGTGTCACGATATGTTGTTGGCGGTGAGATGCCTATACCAGTACTTTCACCACAAGATAATTCGAGTTTTTCAGTTTCTTTTTCAGAGGAACAAGAACGTGGTGATCGTATTGTGACACCCACCAAAAGTGTGCTACTGTCGTCGTGCTCTGATGAGCAAACAGAGCTAGCTGCAAATGTGCTCATGGATATAAAGCAAGAGATAAGGCCTCTAGTTAGTGTTCTTAATCCCTTGCAAGCAGCTAGCTCGACCGGTGAAGCGATTACTCCATCCGTGGAAGCCATGACACTGAGTATGTCTGTTGTGGACCAAGGAAGTGTAGATTTGGGTAGAGCGAGCACCTTCAAATCAAAAGCTCACCCAGCGACGATGGAAATAGGGGGGGAAGCCAGCAAGTTTCTTTTTGGGAGGCTCAGCGACATTTGACAAGGCCGTGAGCGGGAGAGGTCCTTCTCTAACCCAACAACGTCTGAGGCCAGAGGTAGTTTTGAGAAACTTGCACAGGCCGGAGCATACGTCCACACCTGCCGTTCAGGACGCTCCGTCAAGACTGCAGCCAGCCTTTGCTACAGTCATGGCTTCCTCCGCTACAAATTATAAGCACACACAACCTCATCCTTGCTACCCAACTTTGGATATCCAGCAGGCTGCACGAAGATGGAGCCAGTCTTCTCCTGCGAAGTCGTACCATCGGGTAGCTTGGGTCATTGGGACCTTCGGAGAAGAGATCCATCTCCGGAATGCCATCCCAGGAGCAGCAAGTGGCTAAAAAACAGAAAACCGCTGCTCCTCAAGCCTCGGTGATGGACCTGCTGATCGCAGCATCCCAGCAAGTGCGTGAGCAGCCTCCCTCAGACTCTGGTAGTGAGCTGTCGGATGGTGCTGGGTCGGTCCAGTCATCTGTACATGCAGATGCGATGGACTGAGAATCACAGCTGATTCAGTCGGATGATTACCCTTCCCTTTCAGAACAGCATACGGAAGCGATGGATTTTATCCATCAATACTATCCTGAATTTGTTCCACCTAATCAGCAAGCTTCGACAACAAGGGAGAGACCGCTGTCATCTTTAGACACAGACTTTGTACAGAGGAAAGAAGTTCTTTCTTTTCCTGTACAGTCTAGACAGGTTTTGCAGGCCTTCAGCCATGCATGTCGACGACGCCACATTTAACCTCTCTAGTGTGAAGAGGAAGGGCAGTATCTTATCAACATCTTCCATAAATATACCGTTCCTTGGTCCACATTCATTTAAAACTGTCGGAGAAGAGGTTCAAAGAGCTCCTCTGCGTTTAGATGAGGAGGCTGGGGATTTAGATATGTCACTACCTGCGTCATTCAATATTCGCTCAGATGTGATGGAATGTGCTATTTCATCAAATAGAGCAAATCTGGACGCGATGTCCTACGCAGATCACCTTACTAGAGCTATGGCGCAACATCTCAATGGGAAGGAATTTGAGGATGTTTGTTCCTCGCTTAGAGTTCTTTCTAGGCCAATCATGTATGCCACGACTCCACCCTGGCTGTGGCAAATCTGGAGTTGATCAGACGTGATGCTGCCCTTGCATCGTCATCACTTATAGATGACAAGGTGAAAAGCTCTCTCCAGCTTGCTCCAGTCTCCAGACATACTCTGTTTGACTACAAGCTTTTGTTAGTCTTTGAACAGGCTACTAAGAAAGCTTCCAGTGCTCTGCTTTTGAAGTCGGCGTCTCAACAATACGCTTCAGTAGACCGGGGTAAGCGAGGACGTTCTAAATCTAAATCATCAAAAGGGAACACCTCGTGGGGTTCAAGAAATCCTCATATAATTATTCCGGAGGGCCTCAGTACAGTGACTCTGGAAAGGGGTGTAAGTCTGATCAGGATTATCGGTCAGATGCCCCTAAGCTGACGGGACAAGGATCTTCGCAGGGAGGACATAGTTTCTCCTCCCGAAAGCCTTGCAAGTCCTACAGGTGATGGTCAAGACCTCTATTGCTTTGCCAGTTGGCAGAAGGTTATCAAACTTCGCAAGAAACTGAATTGCAGTCACGGAAGATCAGAGGGTGAGAAGTGTAGTCTCAGAAGGCCTACAGCTATCATTCCGATCAAAACACCCACTAACACCATGTCAGTGGTGGACAAATCTTCCGGTGGATCCTTTCAAAATAGAGTCTCTCCTAGCGGAGGTACTGGCTCTCTTATTAAAGAAAGCAATAGAGGTCATCGAGAATAAAAATTCTCTAGGTTTTTACAGTCACCTGTTCCTCGTACCGAAGCCAGATGGCTCATTCGACTGGTAATAAACTTGAGCTGGATAAATAAGTTGATCGTGGCTCCAAAGTTCTATATGAAAACCATTCGGTCGGTAAGAGCGAGCATTATAGTGAACGACTATTCGGCAAGCATAGAACTTAACTTTCATGTCCTGGTACACCCGGCATTCAGAAAGTACCTGCGGTTCACCGTACAAGTTCAGAGCAATGTGCTTTGGTCTCAACCTGGCTCCTTGTGCTTTCACTTGAATAATTAACTCGGTAATGTCTTATTTCTGAGCCCATTTGTCTGCGGTAATGTCGGCTTACTTGGACGACATTCTTCAGAGATGCGGCAACAGAATTATTCTTCAGAACGATGTTCAGAGTCTGCTACAATTGCTCCGACGTCTTGGTATCATAGTAAATGAGAAAAAGTCGGATCTAGCTCCATCCAAGTCGTTCACTCACTTGGGAATGAGCTTCGAGACTCACAACAATCTGGTTCGTCTGCAGTTACCCAGAGCAAAATTAGTCAGTTGTTATGCTTGCTTTTGTGTAAACTCAGACGCAATAACAGTGAGGGAGTTTATGCGACTGATGGGGCTGTGCGGAGCGGCTTCTTACTCAGAACTGGAGTGCGAAGACTCATTCGCTCGAAACCAGTATTGTTTTAACGGACCAAGGAAAACAAAAGGTTCAGATTTGGGCAGATCTTCACTGGTTAACTCAAGGAGTTCCGCTTCAACTGCTGGACCCGGCTTTCACGATTATGACGGATGCGAGTCAGATGGGCAGGGGTGTGTCCCTAAGTCCTGCATACTTGAAGTGCCAGCATCTTTGGGACTCTCAGTTCCTAGAGAAACACATGTTTAAACATTAAGGCGATGATGTCAATTTGGCTAGCACAACATTGGATTTGTCAAATAGCAAATGTCCATGTTCAGATTCTGTTGGACAATTCGACAGTAGTTGCTTACCTCAGGAACCAAGGTTGCACTCACTTGATTCCATTATGCGAATTAATGGAGAAGATTCTCCTATTCATTCTGAATCATCATGTTCATCTCTCAGTCCGTCATATAGCAGGTCGTCTGAATGTATTAGCAGACGCACTCTGTCGGAAAGGTCGCCTGTTGGCATCAGAGTGGACTCTCAACAAGCGAATATTCTGAGAGATTTGCTACCAGTGGGATTGTTCCATGATAGATCTTTTTTTTTGTGACTCACCTAATCAATCAGTTACTGACTTTCATGTCGCCATGCCCAGATCATCGAGCGTACACACACAGTAGACACTTTGTCGATCTCATTGGACGGGATGATAGGGTATGCATATCCTCCAGTTCCGTTAATTCAGCAGATTCTGTTAACTGGTTGAGGGCTAGATTATTTTTGATGATCTTAAATTGTTATGCAGAATTTGTTTTATTACAAATCATAGGAGAGTGCATGTTTGCCCTCTCTAATAATTTGTAATAAACAGATATATATAAACAAAATATCAATTGCATTTGACTGAATATGAAAAATGAGCGAGGAAAATGTTCGATTTTGCTCTGGAACCCTCATTTTTTGGAAAGCCCTAATTGTGGCTTCTAGCACTCAACCAGTTAAAGATCAAACAGTCTCAATGCAAAATCTTGCTAGTAGCACCTCTGTCGTCACAGAAACCATGGATCAATCTTCTCAGGTGTCGGTTATGGGATGTTCCCTGGAAGCTTCCTTCACGAGAGGACTTTCTATATCAGGGGAAGTCCATGCACTGCATCACAACCCGGAAGGTCCCAACCTTCACATATTTCCGTTGTGCGGTCCTTCTTGCACGGAAAACATTTTACAGGATGAGCAGTGCACTATTAAGGGCTACAGGTCTATGTTATCAGCCACATATGCTCATCATGATAACTTGGCTATTGGATCAGATGCTTCTTTATCCAAGCTTGTTAGAATTTTTTCTATTAATAGACCTAGAACCCTCAGATTAATTCCTAAGTGGAATTTGGCTTGGATTGGGTTCTGTTGAAGCTTCAAGAGGCTCCTTTTGAGCCGTTAGACATTGTAGAGTTCAAGTTCTTGACCTATAAAATGGCATTTGTCTTAGCCTTTGCATCTGCTAGAAGAGTCAGTGAACTTCATGCATTATCTGTTGATGAATCTCCTTACCGTAGTGTGGGTAATACCATTACCCTCACTACGGAAGGGGGTTTTTGGCTAAGAATCAGATTCCAGACAAGTGGCCGGAGCGTATTATCATTAAGGCTTTACCGTCATCGGATAACCATAGACCTTTGCTGTGTCCAGTCAGATCTATGCTCATTTATAAACGTTGATCAGATTTTATTAGGAAAGGAAGAAAACATTTCTTCCTTTCTTTGGTTGCTAACAGAAAAGATATTTCTGTTCATTCCGTAGCCAGATGGATACAGTCGGCAATACGTATGGCCTACAAAAATCTATCTTTGGGTCAACGTTCTGTCAACAAGATTTCAGCACACGAGGTTAGAGCACTGTCCATTTCTTGGGCTTATTCTAACAGTATAGCCATTACTGATCTTATGAAGGCTGCTTACTGGACACAGCTCTCTACATTTACCAAGTTTTGCCTGAGAAATTTTGAGTCCATCTTCCGTGACCTTAGATCTTTGGGTCCTCATTCTGTTGCTCAGAATGTCGTCCACTAATGTTACATCTATAAGGTCTTTAGGCAGTCTGCTCCAGCTCTGACGCTGTTCTGCTGCTCTCTTCGTTCTGTGGAATTTTACCTTAGAACAAGAGGAAAGGGGGATGGTTTTTCCCTTATGATCATCTGGCTTTATAGTGAAAAGCAAGGGAATACCTCCTCCGGTGACAGTAGTCCTGCTTCGGTGCTGGGGTGATTTTAATGTGTAGCTCGGTGTGAAGCAGTAACTATGTCTCATTTATGTACTGTTTTTAAAGCGTAGCTCACTGTGAAGCATTTGTACATGTTATGTGTCTAACAAGCATTAATATACAATCCTCGGACACTTTTAAATGAGTATGAAGTCTCATTCTCTGGACTATCTTTATATATTGGTTTTCCTTCATCGGATTAGCATAACGGGTTATGCTGGCATTAAATGGAGAATTATATATTATGTAATACTCAATTACATTGTTGGTGTTATGCCTTTCTCTTTTCTCATGAAAGAGAAAGACATATATAATTCCTATCTTCTCCTATTCTTCTGTAGGAGCTATCCTTTACTGAAGTAATTGAGAGATTGGATTTTCCTTTAAGTTCTAGACCCTCCAGCCTTTTTACAATTCAGCTAATCGGGGCCATTTGTTGTAGTATAAAAATATGATAAATTTTAAGTAATTTGTATATTTTTTATACTTATCAATGGCCCAGACAGGGATGACCCTCCCATGAGTGGGCACTCATACATCCCCGCTGTTTATAACATTTAGTAGGCATCTGTAGAAAGAATGATGGTTGGCACCAATTTCGGTATTTCCTGGATACTGCGCAGATCCCAAAAGTATGGAGGACCATCTAGGACTTAATTTTTTCGGTTTTGTATGCACATTTTGGGGATTTGGGGGCAAAATTTGTGTTTGGCCCTGGATTAATTTGAGTTAGCACCAGCTAGTCTGGGCCATTGGCGAGTAGAAAAAAATTACTTAAAATTTTTCAATTTTTGCACTCTGCTGATTTCGTAAAATTATAAATAAATCTAGAAAAAATGTTAGTCTTGATTTCTCAACATATTGCGTAATATTTCTGAAATGCATTTTATTTATTCAGATTGAAGGATTATTGGATGACCAGGATTTTGCTACCATGGTTACAAGGGAACATTTAGAGAAGATGTGCTCTGATTTATTTGAACGTGTAACACAACCTATAGAAGATGCCTTGAAGTCATCGGAAATTACATTTGTGAGTAATGTAGATAGAATACTTTGTACTAATCGCTTTATAATGATGAAATTCTCTAGTGAAAGTTTTATGAATAATACTCTTCAGTTTTGTGATGGGAAGTTTCTACATAGAGGAATTTTGGTTTTCGTCGAAGATTTGAGATAACCCTCTGCACTCTGATGTTAAAATGGCAAAGTTATCAGCAGCAAATATTTCCCATAATGCAGTTTGATATTTAACCAACTATACATTGGTTGACGGAGCTCTTTGAGATCTGTCAAATGAGATATAATTGTTAATATGCAAATTCAGCAGCTGAAAAATATTTTTCAAGAAAATTTCTGCAAAACCATATCATGTGACCCCTCTTTGGAACGAGCTCGTCGAGTTCATTCCACTGAAGGGTCACATGATATGGTTTTGTTGAAATTTTTTTTTAAACTTTAAAAAATGATAATTAAAATAATAAATTTTAATATCGTCTTCGTTGGGCAAAGGGTTAAACAGTGATTGGAGAAAATTCTCCTGCACTACCAGAGTGCTAGGGGTTAAAGAATAATACAAAACACAATGAGTGTTGGGTAAAGAGGGCGGGAATCAAGTTGGAGTTTTGTAGGTGTTTCATAAGTGCTCTGGGCATGATTTAAATATAGGAAAAACACCCAAGGGTCATCGATTCCTACCTCTTCCTGAGTTGTGTTCTATTTCTTATCAACCTACCTTACAATTGTTTAAAACAGGCTTGCACTACAGTGGAAGTCCCTAACTCAGAAAAATACTCTCTATTTTCTTCAAGTGATTTGGGAAAGAAAAGTGGTGCAAAAGCACAAAGAAAAAATAAACCAAAACTGGGTCGAGTGCCACCAGCACACCCAGTAGGGGACACTCTTCTCCATGTACTAATCCATAACTTCCTGAGTTGTATTCTATTTCTTATCAACCTACCTTACAATTGTTTAAAACAGGCTTGCACTACAGTGGAAGTCCCTAACTCAGCAAAAATACTCTCTATTTTCTTCAAGTGATTTGGGAAAGAAAAGTGGTGCAAAAGCACAAAGAAAAAATAAGCCAAAACTGGGTCGAGTGCCACCAGCGCACCCAGTGGGGGACACTCTTCTCCATGTACTAATCCACAGCTTACGGAACAGTGCCCAGACATATAAGCAATATGTCATTCTATTTTTTTCCACCATCTTCCAAGCATGTGGATTGTCTCGCGCTTCAACAATGATACCTTTTGACTCGATGTTAACGATGATTCCTGGTCTGATATGTGGATTCATAGCTCTTCACTATCCAAATATACCGGGCTGTGTTTTTATATATTCTCTCGATTATTCACTGTATTTTTCATGATAAATCTCTATACCGATTTTGTGCGCGATTTTTGCGCATCATTCTGTTTGTCTTTTGTTCATTAATGCTAACCCTTTGGGTTCTGCTTTTAACTGAGTTAGGTGTCAGCTGGAGGCGATTGTGACAGCTTTTTCTCGACTCTGTTGAGGGTAGAATTTTCTGCCAGTTCCCTTTTTGGCTGTTGGGGTACTTTTCTGTTCCCGTCTGGCTTTTGTTCCCTGCCACCTTACCCTGGTAGCTGGGGGTGTCCTGGGATTTATTTTTTCTTTGAGTTCACCTTTCCATCTACATTGCTCGCGCCAGATATGCCTAGGATGATATCTTGCAGGCCATTTTTGTTGTCTTAGCATGTTGAAGTTTCTCATTATTCATGCTCCACTTTATTTGTGTGTTCTGTTGAATGACCCTGTGGGCTGGGTGGTCTTCCACCTTTTGGGCTTCCGTCTATTGTGTAGTTGGGGCATGTGACGTTTTCCTCCCACGGGAAGGGGAACACAGTCGTTCGGAGCCTCCCGGTTTGACTTTGTTTGGATAGAGTTACACCCCCTCCTGGGGGGTTTGCAGTCTTTTTATGGTGTGGATACCGCGGTAGCTGCTGACTTCTGGCGAAGAGATGCCTGTTTCCGGGACTACTGTCACCCTCCAGTCGACATCTGAGGCTGTCACTTGGGTTGTGACTCATTTTTTGGAGCCGAGCATGGTTGCTCTCTCCGTGTTTCTGCTTGTGTCAACAGCAACTGATGTATCCGCTCCTGCTGCTACTCTGTCGGTGACATCATTGGTCTCCGTTTCAGCCAGCCTCGGCTTATTCCTGCAGGGGTTAGCAGAGATTTCTATTTCTGCATCTTGGAAATGGGATATCGGCCTCAACCTTCCCTGTATTCAACTCGGCGACATCGGAATTGGTTGCCGGCCGATCCCTATGCTGTGGTCTCTCAGCCGTTGAGCCCAGCAGGTTTTGATTAGGATTCAGATGTCCATGATGGGGTCACCATGGGCTCTGTTGAACTTCCATCCATGCACTCTGGTCCTTCGGCAAAGTTTTGCAGGACCGGCGCATTTTTGTCCCTCAGAGGTCCACAGCGACGCTCCTGAGTTCCCGCACTTCAAATCCACGGGGTATTTCATACCCCTATAAGCATCTGTATTCAGATGTTTCGGCTGCCACCCATTGCCCTCCGCCGGGTGTTCTAGAGGATCGTGACACTTCGCTGGTTTAGAGGTTCAGATGCAAAGCCACTTTGCCGTGCCGTTACCGTGTCGTATCGGCAGATATGGGTTGTGAGCTCAGGGAGGCCCCCTCCTTGCTCATGCAGGTTCTTTCCAAGAGCCTTCCCATTTCCTCCAGTGAGGCTTCTAGTGAAGGGCACTGCTCCTACAATCTGCTTCTTTGGTGGATCCATGACTATTCCATGATTCTGTGGCAATGGTCCGGAGGACGTCCTGCATCATTCCAAAGATCAGCTGCTGCCTTGCCTGCTTGATCTTCCTTCTGTTGGAGGCCAGGGCCGTTTCAAGCCAAACAAATGCTCTTCTGCTTCCACTGTGAAGCCAAGGGCTGTTCCTCCTGCTAATGCTTCTTCCTCTTACTCACATGGTAAAGGTAAGCGTCACAATCCAGCAGGAGGTCTCAGGATTCTTCATCTAGCAGAGGAGGTGGTTTCTCCTTGCCAGGGCTCGAAATGAAGGTCCTCACCTTGATTCGTCCCAAGTTGGAGGAGGGATATTCGAGTTTGCAGACCGTTGGGCCACGTCACATCTGACCCTTGGGTGTAAAATATCTGCAGATATCCTTGCGAAGGCACCCCACTCTGTCAAGAGTGCCTCTTCCGACCCAAGTTCCTTTAGACGTTTCACGTCTGGAACTTTTGATCATGGAGATAGACAATCTCCTGTCAAAGGGGGCGATCGAGGTCATCAAGAACATGGATTCAGTGGGATTTTATTCCCTCCTGTTCTTGGTGATGAAGAAGGCTGGCCGACTCCGATCCATTATCGATCTGAGTATCCTGAACCAGTCTATCATTGCTCCCAACTTCAGCATGCAGACTTTAAAGTCAGTTCGTCGCTCCATTCACCAGGGAGATTTCGCTTCCAGCATCGACCTGCAAGACGTTTACTTTCACGTTTTGATCCATCGGACGTAGTGAAAGTATCTCAGGTCCGCTTTTCTGGGACGCATTTACCAGTTCAAGGCCATGCCTTTCAGCCTCAACCTGGCTCCTTGGGCCTTCATCTGACTGATGTTGCATGTGATAGCATTCCATCGCACTCAGTCCAGGGTGTCTACTTCGGCATATCTGAACAATATCCTCCAGAGGCACTCCAATGCTGCTCTTCTGGATTCAGATGTCGACACACTGTTGAGCCTCCTCATGTCACTAGGGTTTAGAGCCAACGAAGAGAAGTTGGGCCTGGTCCCTTCTCAGTCGTTTTGTCATCTGGAAATGGACTTCCATACTCAGCTGAATATGGTGGCGATTCCCCAGGTGAGAGCTGTGATTTTTTCAGCTTTTGCCCTGACTCTGACCTAATCCACATCCGCGACAGCTAGGAGTATTCTCCGGCTGCTCAGTCTTTGCGGTTCGGTGATGGATCTCTGGCACGTCTCCCTCTATGTCACAACCTTCTTTGCCAAGGTCACCCGAGGAGTTTTCATGTTGACCTGACTTCATTTTTCCTTCACGCATATCTTTTGAAAGGTCCTGTCTCCTCTGTAGAGGTTTTTCGAGATGAGTAATGGAGTGCATTTCTTTTTCAAGGCGGCTCTCTGCTTGTTTAGCCTATGTGTCTAAATGGAAGATCTTCTGTCGATGGTGTGCTAATCGCTCTGCTGATTATGCCAATCCTTTGATAACACAGATTGCGGAGTTTCTGGTATATCTGTTTGATTCTCAGGGTCTCCAACCTGTTGCCATCTAAGGGTACAGGTCCATGCTTTCGGAGACCTCTTTGTTTGTGGAAAAGCATCATATTGGTACTAATCCGTACCTCTCCAAGCTTATTCGGCACTTTTTTTTGAAAAGGCTTAGGATTTTGCAGCTTACCCCAGCTTGTATCCTTCTTGGGTGCTGCTTTGCTTGGAGAGGGGAGGGGTGCCATTCGAACCTTTATCCCAGGTGGATATGCTTTATCTCACATACAAGACGGCTTTGACGTGTCTTTGAGTAACTGTGGTGTCATATGATAAACAGAATATGAAATTTGTGATTTGATGAGTTAGATGAACTAGAACTCTTGAGCTTCAGAATTGGAAAAAATCCTGCCCAGATCTCTTCTAGGAACGGGGCCCATATTCGGAGCCTCTGAATTTTCCAATCTGGTTTTGTGTGTTGTGGCAACAAGAAACCAAAATTTTTAATATCCCAAAGCTATAATTTTATCTCAAAAGGCTGTAGATGAACTACAGAAAAATCTTTTACAAAACCTGTTCAGTAACTTAGGTCTGGACCAAAGAAGTGGTGCTTTCCGAAATTGTGAAGTAGGGGAACGAAGGCTTATCATCGCAGTAATGGTAAACGATATGCTTTGTTGGGGGATAGCCCAAGGGGACATGTCCCCCTCTGGGTTTAGGGAAGTACTGGAAAATTTTGAAATTTACAACTGGAGAGAATTTCATTAGTCTGATTGCCTGATAATTAGGATGCTACACACTCCCACCGTTTTCTTGAGAAAAATGTAAAAATGCTCCAGTGCAACATGATTGAGTAACAAACCAAAACAAATACACATGCAGCTTACCGAGGATATCACTTTCACGACATCATTGTGTGTATTTGTATCCAACTGTACATATATCATTTTATAATTTGGACAGCAAGAAACTTGCAAATAACTAAATTGGATTTAATGCAGCTAGCAAGACAAAGGAGTGCTCTCTGTGTTAAACCTTGCGAGCACTCCTTCATCTTTCTAGCTGCACAGTATGTTGGATAGTCATCAAGATCAAGCCATTCCATGCCTTGGGATTGTTAGGCAATGACGCTTCCCTTCAGAAAAAAGTAGCGTGACAGCATTCTCACGCATTTCCCTAGGAAAGCATCACTGGACTTCGCTAAAGCTTGGCACTTTACTGAACATGTTTTGTGAATTTTGATACAGTAGAACCCTGTTAATTGAATAACCACTTTGCCAATGAAAATTATACAATTAACAGGAGTATTCAATTAACAGGGATTGTGTCACTTTCCTGTATTCTAGAGATAAACTTATGATTTATTCTGTTATATCTTGTTTGACAGAGCTCCATGAGCTCTGTCAAACAAGATATAGTAGATTAAATGACTGTATTGGATGTACCGAGGCCAAATAAGTCTATAATCAAAGAAAAACTGGGGAGAGTCAGGGTAATTTCTCGACAGGTTACAAGATTTTTTATTCAATTAACAGGAGTTTACTCTATAACCTATATTCAATTAACAGGTCAAATTTGTACTGGAGATATGGTAAATGGATTTGTGTTGGGAAATTATATTCAATTGACTGGGTTATTCAGTTAAGAGATATCCAAATAAGTGGGCTCCACTCTATCAACTGGGGACTTATTGGATATCCTCAATTTTACTAATGATCAACAGACCTATATTTCAACTTGATTTGGTAACTTGCATCAGGAAAATGTTTTCGTCCTCTAAATGCTATTTGTGGTTCACACACAATTGTTCAACTTCAGCTTATCAGTGTTTTTATGCCCCCCGACTTAGGTCGGGTGGCATATACTGATTGAAGTGTGCGTGTGTCCATGTGTCTGCCCGTCCATCCATCCGTGTCTGTATGTGTGTGTGTGTGTCCGAGCCAATAACTTGAAAACGGTTAGGGCCACAGTCATCAAACTTCACACAATTATAAAGGACCATGGGAGTATGTGTCACACACCATAGCTGGGTTCGTACCTTCAAGGTCAAGGTCACATTTCAAGGTCACACTAAAAATCGGTCAATATTCGTGTCTCGGCCATAACTCAGAAACGAATCATAGTACAATTGTTAAACTTTTTACAAATGACAGTCAGAAGGTGTGTCGCATATAATAGTTTCCGCCGCATCTGCAAGGTGAAGGTCACAAGGGTGGGGGGGGGGGGCATGTGTTACCTTAGTAACATTCTTCTTGTTTTCTAAAAGTGTCAAGGTGGGATATATTCAACTTGAATTAAAAAGACTGTGGAACTCCTTCTGTTACCGGTAATGGTAAACTAGGTCGGGGGGTGGGGGGTGGGGGCTCAGTAGGTAGAGGTGCAGGGTACAAGCCAAGAGATTCTCGGTTAGAATCCCACTTGTGGCTACTGCATTGTGTCCTTTTGGCAACACACTTCACTCCCATTGTCCAAATGGGGGCACGCACAGTGGTACTGTGTACTAGGGCATACTACATGTCAATGGTGCACCTGTCTTCAACCAATGCTCACCCTGCTTGTGTGGAGTTGGTATGTTGGGGAACTGACAGTTGCTCGTCATTGGTACTCTCCAGGTACTCCGGCTTCCTCCACCCGTAAAACTGTCATGGTCATGATTAGCCATTGTGCAGAAATATGTGACCTTAAACACCAATAAATAAATAATAATAAACTAGATCAGTGATGTCAATTTGAGTATGTAACACCGTCCAGTTAATGCAAGGTCCAATTTCTGAGGTCAGTATTGGTCATTTCAACAAATTTCAAAGTGAGGTATTTTGCTATTGTCTATGCCTATTGGACAGTTTAATGGTGCAACTGGGCTATGATACGTTAATGGTGCAGGTGGGCTCTACTACATTAATGGACAGCTGAGATCTTATAAATTAATGGTGCATCAGGGCTCTCATATGTCCTGTCCTGTCACTTTATGGTGTTTGCTTCTCAGTGCCGTTACTGGAAAATTTCCCAATTCAAATTTTGTTGAGGCAAGCCAGTTTGAATCATCAGTGTGGTATGACTGGACTGCCAAATACTCGGATGTCTTTGGGGAATTTTGTATATAAATGAACGTTGGCTGAATTGAACTGTCATTAAATGTAAAAAAATGGGTAATCTCGGTGGTTTTTTGAGGCCCTGATTAGCTGTCCATCAAATTTTTCTTTCCATAAAGTATTATATGCAAACCCAGAACAGGTGTGATTTTGTGCTCAAGAGGCAAAGTCAACTTTATGGTATGGTCAGTAATAATAAAAATAGTCCAACATATATTCATTTCAAAAACAATCATAGAATTTTGTATAATTTGGCAAAAATGATTCTTAACATTTTTTGTTTTAATTTTTTCTTTGTTTTATTAGGATGAAATTAATGAAGTTATATTAATGGGAGGAAGCACAAGAATACCAATATTGCAAGAAAAACTATTGAAATACATTAAAAAGTAAGTCATAGAAAACTATTGAAATATATTAAAAAGTAAATCATAGAAAACTATTGAAATATATTAAAAAGTAAATCATAGAAAAACTATTGAAATATATTAAAAAGTAAATCATAGAAAACTATTGAAATATATTAAAAAATAAATCATAGAAAAACTATTGAAATACATTAAAAAGTAAATCATAGAAAAACTATTGAAATACATTAAAAAGTAAATCATAGAAAAAGTATTGAAATACATTAAAAAGTAAATCATAGAAAAACTATTGAAATACATTAAAAAGTAAATCATAGAAAAACTATTGAAATATATTAAAAAGTAAATCATAGAAAAACTATTGAAATATATTAAAAAGTAAATCATAGAAAAACTATTGAAATATATTAAAAAGTAAATCATAGAAAAAGTATTGAAATATATTAAAAAGTAAATCATAGAAAACTATTGAAATATATTAAAAAGTAAATCATAGAAAAAGTATTGAAATATATTAAAAAGTAAATCATAGAAAAACTATTGAAATACATTAAAAAATAACCAAGGTGTTAGTCGAGGTCAGTGTAAGTTTTTTAGGTTCATATCACATCATATTTACCACCACAAATGTCCATAACTGTTTTACGCCATCCTCAAAAAACCCTCCCAATCATCTATTTGCCAATTGAAAGTTCAATTATATCAACCAGAAATACTTGATTTAACAATAAAATAGTTATCATCTGCAGAATAGCTTAAAAATAAACAATGTTATAGAGATTCCAAAAGCTATATTTAGAAGTTGATATTCACTGTAAAACTGGTGTAGATGGATTTTTGAGTACCAGTCATGTGTATAAGATCCAGCCAATAGAAATGTAGTTATTTATAAAGTATATATAGAGGATATGGAATGAGTGTTTTTCTCGTATAATATTTATGAAACGAGTCATAAGAATTTTCCAGCCCAAACGGAAAATTCGGACAAGTTTCATAAATATTATATTATATAAATATTATATGAGAAAAACACTCATTTCATATTCTATTTATCATATGACACACACACTCACAAATTAGCCACTTAGTTTGACTTTTTAACCCATCACCTAACTTTAGTTGCAGACGGCACTTGGAAAAAACATCCTCGTATAATTAAAATTTTTCATTTTTTGCTTCCAAAACATAGGTTATGACCTCTCATTGGAACGAATTCATCGAGCTCGTTCCAATGAGGGGTCATAACCTATGTTTTGGAAGTGAAAATATAAAAAAAAAATGAATGGCGTTTTTCTTGTAGGTAAAAGATTAATACAATATAACCCACCCTAAATAGGACAGATAACGTAAATTCTCCCTACTGAAATTATGTAAATGTGACCCAGTTGTATTTTGTTTAGCCAATCAAATTGTCCAGTTTTGAAATTGACCAATGAAAGCTCCTGACTCTAATTATGCAAATTATGAAAATGTGGCCCAGTTTTATTTTGTTCAACCAATCAAATTGTCTAGTTTGGAAACTGACCAATGAAATTGACGGAAGGCTTTATTTATCACTGATTAATATGAATACAAAATATCAAGTGTTTTAAAGTGAACAAAATGGATGAGTCATATGATAAAATAATATATTATATTAGACAAACTGAGGGAAGAATTTTGAAACCCATCAGAATTCCATTCGTGAGAACACTGCCCATTGTCAACGACTTAGAAATAACGAAACAGAATTCCGCATAAATTTTCGGTGGGGACACTTTGTGTTTCATCAGTCAGATGTCCTAGAATATTCCATGGCTATGTTTACATTATGGCCACTGTGGACTGGTCACTTTCCATGTGAGGGCAATAGTTCCACAAACAATAATATTAGACTCCAAACACTAATTATAGGAATAATCATCAAAAATTTAGTTAATGAAGCACCGTGTACAACCCGGTGCTACATAATTAAAATTTGGCTAAAGATGATTTTTATTAGCTGGTAAATGCATGCATGAACATCGCTGCCCAAGCACGGTTTACGACCAGTCTGCGTTGACTGTACTGTAAGTACGCATGGGGACAAGCTACATATATACAAAGATACATGTAGTAGTTGTGACGCAACTTCGTATTTACAGTATGGCCGCCATGGACTTGTTACTTTCCGAAGGAGGGTAATATTTCCATTGACGCAACAATATTAGACTCCAAGCACTAATTATAGGAATAATCATCAAAAATTTAATTAATGAAGCACTGGGTGTACTAATTGAAATTTTGCCGCTGCTGATTTTATTACTTGATAAACGCATGCGTGGACATCACTACCCACATGTGGATTGAGACTAGTCGACAGCGACTGTATTGTAGAAACATATACAGCAGGGGAATAGTACATAATTATTTTTAGAACCACCAAGAGGTAAAACCACTGAAAATAGTGCAGTACGTCTTAGGCAATCAGAGCAATGGAATGTCACATGATCATTATACTCCCACTTCTATTTCATAGATTTTGACTGACTCTGTATAGTTTATACTGAGCATGCATGTGACTTTTAACCAATAAGTTTGAGTAGAATGACATGCCATTTACGTCTTAACAGGTTACCCTGAACACAGCTATTTTTTTCTGACTACGACAAGCGCTATATGACATCTGTGTGAATGGGTTAATGGATATGGCATGAACGGCCTCAAGTTTTATCCTTCCACGATGGCACAAGTGCCATATCGATTAACCCATTCACATCCGTGTGTCGTTCTGTGTGCATTACATGCCTTCCCATCTATAAAAACAATTATTAAAAAGGCCCTTAGCAATTCATTTGACAACTATCAACAAAAAGAACTCATGTTATTGGCACCCATATTTGTGAGTGGAACCTATGTTACTATTTCGTCCCTTGAGTTCCAATGTGTTCTATGTGCCTACAGGCACATAGAACACATTGGAACTCAGGGGACGATTTTTAGCTATTGCTACCGATTCAAATTGAAATTGAGGTACACGATTTGTAGAAAATCCCATTGAAATTTCGCTTCTATTTAAAAATAGTTTGTCAACGATTTCTGTTCCCCACATGTGTGTGGAACAGAATTTCATTTTCCGCATGGTTTAGTGTTGCTGTAGTGGGGATTTAAAAAAACACGTATGTAATAAATCTTATTGCTGTCTAGTCCCATGTTCAATGTTCTGTCAATTTTTGTCAGAGACATTTCCCTTTACGGACTTGGCACTTGTTTAATTTTAACCATCTGTCACAGCTTTGGTGCACTCTTGCAATGTTTTTTTCCAGCTTACCCTCTGTGCAGATATTTTTTTTGCCTTATCTTAATTATTGCATTTATTTTCAGAGAAGATTTGGGTAGAAGTATAAATACAGATGAAGCCGCAGCAATGGGAGCAGTCTACCAAGCGGCATATTTAGGCAAGGGTTATAAAGTCAAAACATTCAGTGTAAGAGAAGCAGTTATTTATCCTGTTGTGGTAAGTTCAAATTTGTTTACTGTAACGATAAACTCAACACTGATCCCACTGAGATTTTCAAAATATTTTGATCAAATCCAGTCATGGCTTCTATAAGCAGCCGTGACTAGATTTTTCAACGAATTCTTGAAAAAAATAACTCAAGAAATCATGGGTAAAAGCATTAGCGTAATGGATAGGGAAAAATTTGGTTAAAAGTGCCCAAAGTATTTACAGTTCTCACAAGAATATCCACCAACAGCATATTATAAGTTATTGTGATGAATTAACAGTAACATGGTCTGAGGTTTGTGGCTCAGGAGTTTATGTTCAACTGAGATATAGAGTGTTGAGGTTGAACATAAACTCCAAGCTGCAAACTTTAGACTGTGTTACTGTCAATTCATCACAATCCTGTACACGTTTTAATAAGACCCTTCCCATAGCTCAAAACCCACATCATCAAATGAACATGGCAACTTTTAATGACAACAAGTTTTGTAAATAAACCTCTTGTGTACCCCTTGACATCACTGTACAAATAATCAATAGATCAGATAAAGGTTGAGGTCACTGTATCTTAGTTCAGATCGTAAACTGAAATGTAATTTAAACAACACTTAATTCGGACACTGAATAATAATAATAATAATAATAATTTTAAAGCCTAGAATCCACACACGGTGCTCAATGGCTGTACAATAATTGCATGCATACATACACACACATACATTCTCTCACAGATACATTGATACATGGATCACTATTATCGTTTATTGGTGTCCAACGCCACATCAGTAACCGAGGCTACATCATGGCGATAAGCGACAGAACCTAAAAGAAAAAGGTTATTGAATTAAAACAAAATAAAAAACAAAACAAAACAAACTACAACTTTACCAAAACAAGTATGTGAGTGTAACTTGACGAGTAATGAGACAATCCTCACTGACTCAGTCACACCCACGTACCTGGTAATGTCAGTTTATGACCAAAATTAAAAGACCACTGAAGGAAATGCCTTTTGAAAAAGGTAGGTTTTAGAACCAGACTTGAATGATTCAAGTGATTTACTATTTTTTTTATGTTGATTGGAAGATAATTCCAAAGCCTTGGGCCAGCAACCGCAAAGCCCTATCACCAGCACTAGTAAATTTAGATACAGGCTGAACCAGATTGAGTTGATCTGATGACCTAAGAGACCTCAGTGGTTTGTGGATGGTAAGCAGATCAGACAGGTAGGATGGTGCAGATCCCGAGATACACTTAAACACCAAAAGGACAATTTTAAATTGAATTCTTTGCTTAACGGGTAGAATGATCAATTCTTGTTTATAGTGCTATTGAGATTTTGTATCAAGGCTTATATTTCATCTAAATTTGGGAGAATCCCAAGACAGCTTTTTAATTTTTAGCTCCGCTGACAAAGTCAGCAGAGCTTTTCTTATACTGATTCGTCCGTCGTCTGTCGTCCATCGTCCGTCTGTCCGTCCGTCTGTCCATCCGTCCGTCGTCAACATTTTATTTGTCCGAGCCATAATTTCTAAACCGCTGAATATTTTTCCACCAAACTTCATAACAATATGTATTATTAATAGACGGTGTGTCATCAATTATTCTGCGGTCTGTAAATCCACAGGGTCAAGGTCACAGGATCAAGAAAATCTTAAGATATTTTTGATATTTTTATACTGTACCAATGACCCAGACTTAGTTGCTGGTGCTAACTCCAACAAAACCAGGGCCAAACACAAATTTTGCCCCCCAATCCCCAAAATTTGCATCAAAAACAAAAAGAAATCATGTCCTAAAGGACCTCCATAGTACGCCTCTACTGCGCATGCGCAGTGACGCAGTCGTCCCGAAATTGGCGCCAATTATTATTCTCTGTTTGGCCCTTCATCAGTCAACATCTCACTGATCTTTGTGCTTGTAAATCTCAGTTTAAAGGATGCCAGACACGTAATTTTTGGAGAAAATGTGATTCTAAGGAGGATAGAAGGAGGAGAGGAAAAAGAAGTGGCAAAAAATAATCAGGGCTGTACTTAAAATTTTTTGATGAAATTATGTTAAGTTGCCTATTTTCGAGGCATGGGCCTCTTGTTGTCATTCTTGCTAATTGTTGCACTGCTTATTCAGTGTTTTCTCTCCCCTAGCCTTCTAAAGTCCCCCCTGGCAATTCTCCCATGCTTTTGGCATATTTTTGAGAAGTTTCATTTCTAAAATTTCCTGGGAGAGTTGCTTGGTTACAGAATGTTTTCTGTTATTTTCCCCATAGTTACGTTTTCACCCATGGGTGTATAACGTTTGTGTTCTGCATCTTCCATCTGATGTTCTACAGATTCTCCCCTGGGAGTCTCTGTTTTGCATCAGATAGAGTGTAATTGATGACTGATTCCGGGCCAGTTTTTTCAGTGCCTGGAGTCATGTTTTCTAGTGTGTTTACACTGTTTGTTTTCATTGGCAACAGCCTTTTTTGAGGGGGGCTGTTTGCCTTTGTGGTAGTTTATCTCATTATAAGATACATTTATATTATCCGAAAGTGTCTCATTAATTATTTTATATAAATTTAAAATTTTTGACCACACTTTGCCATCGGATCCATCGGGGCTCAATGTTACTTTTCAGCAACTTGGGCTTCTCTGAAGAAATATTTTTTCAAAATTATTTTGTTTTGCAATTGTTTTTTCATTTATTAATGGATCATGTTATTATGTATCTTTGTGTCAGGGGTTTTTGCGAGTAACTAGGACTTATTGTTGTTCTTTCACAATGAAGGGACATTGTTCAAATTGTAATAGGAAGAAATCTTCCTCTGACTTGCATGATCATTGTATTAATTGTAGTCAGTGTTCTCGCATTAATCCCTGTCCTATATGTGAACATTGGGATGAGAAACATTGGAAACGTGTGTCACGATATGTTGTTTCTGGAGAAAGAGCGATGCCGGCTCTTTCTCCACAAGGTCACTCTACTCTCTCAGTTTCTATTTCAGAGGAACCAGAACAGGGTGATGTTTCCATGTTATCTTCTTCAAGTGTGCGTCCGTCGTCACAAATGAATTCAGAGCTAGCGGCAAAAGTGCTCATGGAGATTAGACAAATGTCGTCCGCTAGCTCGCCCGGTGTAGCGTCCATTCACCGAATGGTTCGGCAGCCGGGTTCGTCCGATGCGGTCCAAGAGGAAATTTTGGGTGATGCGAGCACTATAAACATAATAGATGCACACCCAGTGACGGCGGATAGTAAACAAGAACGGAGGAAGCCTTTTAGTCCGGTTCCTAGCTCGTCCAGGTCCAGCCGGGCCGCGAGCGAGAGAGGTCCCTCTCTCGTACAACAACATCTGGGACCAGATGTTGTGGTACAAAATGTGTCTTTAGCGGAGCATACGTCCGTCGCTCGGGACGCTCCGTTGTATAAGCAGTCCGCAGAGACTGTTAAGGCTTCCTCTTCTCGTCAGCGCACACGACCGCACCTTGGCTGCGTGACCTCCGATATTTTACCAGCTTTGCCGATGAAGGATTCTTCGGCGACCAGGTCACACCATCCGGCAGCCAGGGATTCGAGACCGATGGACTCCGGACGTTCGCATAGGAAAAGTATGCGGGAGCCATCTGATGCGGAGCTGCCCTCGGCGAAGCAGCGAAAGACTGCGCCTCCGCAGGTCTCGACGTCGGACATTCTTGTGCAGATAGCACAGCTTATCGCAGCATCCCAGCAGCCGACAGAAACGGTGTCAGATCGAGAATTATCCGACGGCGCTGGGTCGGTACGCTCCGCCGAAGCATCGGGGGCGGACGACCGGGAACATCGGGAGGTCCGACCGGATGGTGAAAGGGATACGGATGAATTGGAGCTATCCCTTTCGGAACAACATAAAGCTGCCGTGGACTTCATCCGGCACTTTCTCCCTCAAGTTGTTCCGTCGGGCCAGACTGCTGCGCTTCCGGACAAGAGAATTATAGCGTCATTGGACTCTGAATTTTTTGAACGGTTCAGGGACATCGCTCCCGAGTTTCCGTCGCAGTCCAATAATGTTGCAAGAACATTTGAATTATTGAACGATGCTATATTTAAACTTGCTTCCAGGACGGGGAAAGCAGGTTTCTTGTCCGCTAATACTCTTAACCTGCCTTTCATTAATGCAAGGAATAAATTCGATATAGCAGGACAGGGTATACCGAGAGTTCCTCTGCGTATGGACGACGAGGCGGAAGACCTAGAGCTATCATTACCGTCGTCAGCTTCTATTCCAACCGCGGTGTTGGAAACAGCTATTGCGTCTAACAGAGCCAATTTAGATGCCTTATCTTACGCAGATCACCTTACTAAGGCGTTATCACTGCGCCTTCAAGGGGAAGAGTTTCAGGATATACAATCCTCTTTAAGACTTCTTTCAAGGGCAGTAGCTTATTCCACGTGTAACTCCGCCCTTTCAGTGGCAAATCTGGAGTTGGTTAGACGTGACGCAGCCCTAGCTACATCCACACTAGTGGATTCTAAAGTGAAGAACTCTCTTAGAGTCGCTTCGGTCTCAGGAGAACTTCTCTTTGACGGCAAGCTTTCCGCTATTTATGATAAAATTAAAAAGAAAGCTAATGATTCTCTGTTGTTCAGATCGGCTCCTAAAAAGTCGGATACAGCAGACACGAATAAGACAGGCACTTCTGGGTCTAATGCGCCCAAGAGAGGTTCCTATAGAGGTTCCGGTGTGCCCTCTTGGTCTTATTCGAGAGACCGTCAGGATAGCGACTCTCGTTCGGGACGTCCTCCAGGCCGGGACAATCGGTCGGACGCCCCGAGGTCGACGAGGCGAGGTGCGGGTCGTGGAAGACGTGGTTTCTCCTACCGCAGGCCTCGCAGGTCCAGGAGGTGATGGCTTAAACCTCTATCGCGTTCCGGTTGGCGGAAGGTTGTCGAGCTTTTCACAAGAGTGGGCGTCGATTACGGACGACCCTTGGGTGAGAGGAGTGACTTCGGAAGGTCTAAAGATATCCTTCAAACGAAAGCCTCCATTAACTCGAAGTCCAAAGTGGACTCATCTTCCGTCAAATCCACAGAAAAGAGACGCTCTGTTATCAGAGGTGCAGTCTCTTTTAATGAAGAACGCGGTAGAGGTCGTAGAAAACCAGGAATCTCTGGGATTCTACAGCCATCTGTTTCTGGTTCCGAAACCAGACGGCTCGTTCCGTCCAGTCATAGATTTGAGCTGGATAAACAAGCTGATCATCGCTCCGAAGTTTTATATGGAGACGATTCGATCGGTCAGAGCGAGTATTCGGGTGAACGATTATGCAACGAGCATAGATCTCAAAGATGCGTACTTTCACGTCATGGTACATCCGACATTCCGAAAGTATCTACGCTTCGCAGTCCTAGGAGTGGTGTATCAGTTCCAGGCCATGTGCTTCGGATTGAATCTAGCACCCTGGGCTTTCACTCGGGTAATGAACTCGGTAATGATCTACTTCCGAGCTCATTCGTCTGCGGTAACGTCGGCCTACCTGGACGACATTCTTCAGAGGTACGGCAACGAGTTAACGCTTCAGAACGATGTTCAGAATCTTCTTCTATTGCTCCGACGTCTCGGTTTTATAGTAAACGAGGAGAAGTCGGATCTGGTGCCGTCCAAGTCATTCACTCATCTGGGAATGAGCTTCGAGACGCACAACAATCTCGTTCGTCTGCCGTTAACCAGAGCAAAATTAGTCAGTTGTTACGCTCGCTATTGTCTGCACGCAGACAAAGTCACGGCGAGAGAATTTATGAGACTGATAGGTCTGTGCGGAGCCGCCGCGGATCTCATTCCGATGGGGCGGCTACGCACACGTCCTCTTCAAATTTTCCTGACTCAGAACAAGTGAAACAAGAGATTCAGACTTGGGCAAACATTCAGTGGTTAACTCAAGGAGTTCCGCTGCAGTTGCCGGATCCGAGTTTTACCGTTATGACGGATGCCAGTCAAACAGGTTGGGGTGCATCATTAATCCCAACGGATTCGAGATGCCAGGGTCTTTGGGATCCGCAATTCCTGTGCAAGCACATAAACATCAAGGAAATGATGTCAATTTGGCTTGCGTTACGTCACTGGATGGACATTATTCACGATGCTCATGTCCAAATCCTATCCGACAATACGACAGTAGTGGCGTATATACGGAATCAGGGAGGCACTCATTCAGTTCCGTTGTTCAATCTAACGGAAAGAATCCTTCTGTTTGCGTTCGAACATCACGTTCTTCTTTCGGTCCGTCACATACCGGGTCGTCTGAATGTGCTAGCAGACTCCCTTTCACGAAAGGGTCGCTTGTTGCCGTCGGAGTGGACTCTCAACAAACAAGTATTCAATCAGATTTGCTACCAATGGGAATGGCCAATGATAGACTTATTTGCGACACATCTCAACAATCAGTTGCAGACGTATGTGTCTCCGTGTCCGGATCCAAGAGCATTTGCAGTAGACGCTCTGTCGATCCCTTGGGACGGAATGATATATATATAGGATATGCGTATCCTCCAGCGCCGTTAATTCAACAAGTATTGCTAAAGATAAAACAATCTCATTGCAAGATTCTGTTGGTAGCATCTCTGTCGCCACAGAGACCGTGGATAAATCTACTCAGGTGTCTGTTGTGGGACCTACCGCGGAAGCTTCCTCCACGAGAGGATCTTCTTTCGCAGGGGAAATCGCGCCAACTCCATCACAACCCGCAAGGTCTCAACCTTCACGTTTTTCCATTGTGCGGTCCTTCTTGCATGGCAAGCACTTTACAGGACGAGCAGTGGACGCGATTTCTAACTGTAGGAGGACCTCCTCTTCGCTAAACTATGCGGCTAAGTGGAAGGTTTTTCGTCGTTGGTGTAGGGATCATTCTGTAGATATATTTGATCCCTCTATACCAGACATTGCAAACTTTCTAGTATACTTGTTTGACGAAATCAAACTGCAGCCTGTTACTATAAAGGGTTATAGATCTATGTTATCTGATACTTATGCACATCATGATAGTTTACAAATTGGATCTAATGTCTCTTTATCGAAATTGGTTAGAAACTTTTCGATAAATAGACCCAGAACTCTTAGATTAATTCCTAAGTGGAATTTAGCTTGGGTTCTCCTTAAATTGAAGGAAAAGCCATTTGAACCTCTTGGGACAGTAGATTTCAAATTCTTATCTTATAAGACAGCTTTTCTCTTAGCTTTCTCTTCTGCCAGAAGAGTCAGTGAGCTTCATGCACTATCGGTGGATGATTCTCATTATCGTAGTGTTGGGAACACTATCACCTTCACTACTAATGTGGGTTTTTTAGCTAAGAATCAGGCTCCTAATAAATATCCGGAACCTATTGTTATTAAGGCTCTTCCGTCTTCAGACGGGCGTAGGCCTTTACTCTGTCCTGTTAGAGCACTACGTATCTATAAACAGAGATCTCAGTTTATCAGAAAGGGACGGAAACGTTTCTTTCTGTCTTTGATGCCTAATAGAAAGGACATTTCAGTCCATTCTATTGCTAGATGGATTCAGTTAACTATCCGTACTGCTTATGAAGATTTATCTTCTTCTCAGCAGTCTGTGCTTAAGATTTCTGCTCATGAAGTAAGAGCTCTTTCTACTTCCTGGGCTTATGCTAATAGTGTTGCTATTACAGATTTAATGAAGGCTGCTTATTGGTCTCAGCCATCCACATTTACGAATTTTTATCTCAGAAATATTGAGTCCATTTCTGGAGACCTGCATTGTTTAGGTCCGTTATCTGTTGCTCAGAATGTCGTCCACTAAACAGTTGCAACTATAGTTATGCAGGTTTTCTGTTCCGGCAGTGACTCCGTCCGGCTGCCCTCTTCGCTCTGGGCTATTTGACCCAGGGCAAGGGGAAGGGGGGGGGGGGGGGGGGGGGGGGGGGCGGGTGTTCCCTTAGGTCACCTGCTTTATAGTGAAAAGCAAGGGAATGCCTCCTCCAAGTCAGTATTTCTGAGTCGCTTCCGGGATGGTTTTAAAGTGTAATATTAATGTTTATTTTCATTCATGTCTTATTTTTAAAGTGTAGCTCGGTGTGAAGCATTTGTATATGTTAAGTGTCAAACGGGCTTTAATATACAATACTCGGACACTTTTAAATGATTATAAAGAGTCTCAATTCTCTGGACTACTTTATTTATTGGCTTGCTTTAAAAATAATTAGTATAAGGGTTATACTGGATGTTAATAGAGAACATGAATGTTATTGTGCTCAATTATTAAGGGTAGTGTATCTTTCTAATTTAATATTATATAAGAAAGATACATGTAAAGCCTAATACTCCTTTTCTCCTTAAGGGGTTACCTCTTTTCTATATAGTTGAGCTTATTGGATTTTCCTCTATGTCCTAGGCCCTCCAGCCTGTTTACTATTCAGCTAAGTCTGGGTCATTGGTACAGTATAAAAATGTTAAAAAATTTATAGTAATTTATATATTTTTTATACTTACCAATGACCCAGACGGGGATGGCCCTCCCTGGAGTTGGGAACTCTTGCCTCCCCGCTGAGTACATAGCGCTGACCAGGCACTGCCAGTAAGAATGATAATTGGTGCCAATTTCGGGACGACTGCTTCACTGCGCATGCGCAGTAGAGGCGTTCTATGGAGGTCCTTTAGGACATGATTTCTTTTTGTTTTTGATGCAAATTTTGGGGATTGGGGGGCAAAATTTGTGTTTGGCCCTGGTTTTGTTGGAGTTAGCACCAGCAACTAAGTCTGGGTCATTGGTAAGTATAAAAAATATATAAATTACTATAAATTTTTTAACATTTGTTTGTCCAAGCCATAATTTCTGAACCGCTGAATATTTTTCGGCTAAAGTTTGTAACAATATTAGTATTAGAAAACATGCCCATGCGATCAGTGGCCCTCAGCGGAGCTCTCTAGTTAAAACATAAACTGAATTTGATAATTTTTAAAAAAATAAACAATATTTACCAATAAACACCTTACAAATATGGATGTCATTTGAACCTGATCATTGATTCGAATCAGATGTTAATCAAATAATTAATTAATTTCAAAACAATTTTTGGACTTTGCACTTTAATTTACTCTTAACCCTCTGTACGCCAGTGTCGAAATATCAATTTCAAGTTGCAAGTTTTTCCCATGATGCAACAAGGTATTTAACCCTTTACCTAACTAATCAGCCACATCCGCCCGCGTAATATGCCAAATTAGCTGATGAAAAAATATTATTTTTCAAAAAAGTTCAATAAAACCATATCGTGTCCCCTCATTGGCCACATTGAGGGGCCACATGATATGATTTTTGTGAAATTTTTTGAAAAAATAATAGTTAAAATAATATACAGTGGAGCCCACTTAAATGGATATCTCTTAATTGTATATCCCTGTTAATTGAATATAATTTTCAAACACAAAACCATTTACCATACCTTCAGTACAAATTTGGTCTGTTAATTGCATATGGGTCGTAGAGTAAACTCCTGTTAATTGTATATAAATTTTTGTAATATGTCGAAAAAATTACTATGACACGCACCAAATACCCCTCATTTATCAACCTTTTTGGCCTCACTACATCCAATACAGGCATTTATTCTATTATATCTTGTTTGGCAGAGCTCTATGAGCTCTGTCAAAC
The DNA here is from genome assembly GCA_031216915.1 of Pictodentalium vernedei. Taxonomy (NCBI): domain Eukaryota; kingdom Metazoa; phylum Mollusca; class Scaphopoda; order Dentaliida; family Dentaliidae; genus Pictodentalium; species Pictodentalium vernedei. The sequence continues at coordinate 11,489,318 of CM062288.1, read as the reverse complement.
AAGATATAATAGAATAAATGCTCAGTTTACCTCCAGAACACAGGAAACTGACCAAATCCCTGTTAATTGTATACTCCTGTCAGTTGAATAATTTTCACTGGCAAAGTGGATATTCAATTAAGAGGATTCTACTGTGTTTTGCTATCGTCTGCTTGTTTGACAGAGCTCATTGTGCTCTATCACACAAAATAGAAATGGTTTAGTGGCAAAAATTCTACTTTAGTTTCAGTAGTATTGAGAGAGATAAGTTTAATCTTATTTTGACCAGAATGAATGAGATGTTTTATTCCATAGTTGAGGGGAAGTATAGAAGACAGATTTAATACTGTTATAGTGGAATCCAGAGCTTAGTGGGTCAGTGGTTTGAGCATTGGACATTAATCTGAAAGGTTGATTGTTCAACCCTAACCAGAGATAATGATGTTCTGTCTTTAGGCAGTACACTTAACCCTTAGAGACTTTAATTATCCTGACATTCAAACATCACTGGGAATTCAGTTTCTTCAATGTGTTTCAAAATGCAATGTCAAACATCGAAAAGTACAAATAACAGGATATATTTTTACACAATAACCAATGGCCCAGACTTAGCTGGTGCTAACTCAAAATTATCCAGAGCCAAACACAAATTTTGCCTCCCCCAATCCCCAAATTTGCATGTAAAACCGAAAATGTCATGTCCTATGTGGTCCTCCATACAATTGACATCTGCGCATACGCAGTGTCCAGGAAGCCACCAAATATTATTCCTTGTTTGGCCCTCTGACTTTTGTGCTTTTAAATCTCAGTTTTTATGATGCCAGACACAGATCAATGATGATTATGGTGGATCAAAGGACAGAATAGGATGATGGAAGGAAGAAAAAGTGTTTTTTTATGTTCAGGGCTTTAACTTTATAATTTTTTGACGAAATTATATCTTGTTCCCCATTTTCGGGGCATGGCCTGATATTATCATTCTTCCTAATGATATTGCCACTGTTTGTTAAGTGTTCCTTCCCTATCCTTCCTTGAAGCCCTTCTGTTAAACTCCCATGCTTTTTGGCTTTTTTATTGAAATTTTTTTATAAATTTCTTGGGAGTTTAACGTTTTTCACAGAATGTTTATTCTGTTTATCCCCATGGTTACATCCTCACCCTAGGGGTGTTTAGGCGTTTTTGGTCATGTTTCATCCATCTGATGTATCGTATTTTCTTCATATGAAGATCTTGCTTTGCATCAGATATTTTTAAATCTGTTATTGACTTCAGGCCATATTTTTTAGGGCCATATTTTTTAGTGCCTGGAGTCTTGTTTCCGGTTTTCATGTGACGTTGTTTACATTGTCAGCATGTAATTTTTTTCCTATGAATTAATCATGTTAGGACTAGTATAAGATACATGTTATATTCTGGTAGTGTAGCCTTAATTTTTGGAAGTGAAAAAAGAATTTTGTCCACACTTGGGCTCTATCGGGATCCATTTGGGCTCATCGTTCCCTTTGGGAACTTGGGCTCATGTCAAAATTTGTTCGAAAATGTTTTTTATTTTAAAATCTTTTTCGAATCATTGTTTTGATTAATGTTTTGATGTATCTTTTTCAGTTATTATTGGGAGTTAGTGCGTATACTGTTGACTTTCATGTTTATTTAAAATGAATATTTATTTATTTATTGGTGTTTATGGTCACATACTTATGCACAATGGCTAATCGTGACCGTGACGGTTTTACTGGTGGAGGAAGCCGGAGTACCCGGAGAGAACCACTGAGCAACGACGAGCAGCTGTCAGCCCTACAACCGTAGACCTTTGTTGTGTCAGTAAGGGCTATGCGCATATATAAACACCGATCAGAGTTTATTAGGAAAGGAAGGAAACGCTTCTATTTATCATTAATTCCTAACAGAAAAGATATATCTGTTCAGTCTATTGCTAGATGGATTCAGATGGCAATACGTATTGCCTATGAAAATCTATCTCCATATCAGCATTCTGTAAATAAGATATCAGCACATGAAGTTAGAGCGCTGTCCACTTCTTGGGCGTATTCTAACAGTATAGCCATTACTGATCTCATGAAAGCTGCGTACTGGACACAGCCTTCTACATTCACTAAGTTTTACCTTAGAAATATAGAGTCCATCTCTGGTGACCTTAGGTGTTTAGGTCCTTTTTCTGTTGCTCGAAATTTAGGCTTTCCGTTCCAGCAGTGGCGCTGTTCCACTGCCCTCTTCGTTCTGTGGTTATGTGACCCAGAATAAGGGGAAGAGGGGGGGGGGGGGGGGGGTTTCTCTTAATATCATCTGGCTTTATAGTGAAAAGCAAGGGAAGACCTCTGGTGTCAGTAGTTCCAAGTTGGTACTGGGATAGTTTTAATGTGTTGCTCAGTGGAAGCAATTATTATGTCATTTATGTAATATTTTTAAAGTGTAGCTCGGTGTGAAGCATTTGTATATGTCACGTGTCAAACAAGCGTTAATATACAATCCTCGGACACTTTTAATGAGTATAAAGAGTCTCATTCTCAGGACTATCTTTATATATTGGCTTCCCTTCATGGAATTAGCATAATGGGTTAAGCTGGCATTAAAATGGAGAATTATATATTGAGTAATGCTCAATTACATTATTGGTGTTATGTCTTTCTTATTTAAATAAATATGAAAGACATATGTAATTCCATTCTCTCCTATTCTCCTGTAGGAGATATTCTTTAAGAAGTGATTGAGTAATTGGATTTTCCTTTATATCCTAGGCCCTCCAACCTATTTACTATTCAGCTAAGGCTGGGCCATTGGTTATTTGTAAAAATGTTATAAATTCATGGTAATTTGTATATTTTTATACTTACCAATGGCCCAGTCGGGGACGGCCCTCCCATGAATGGGCACTCATACCTCCCCGCTTATTATAAAATTTAGCAGGTACTGTATAATGAATGATATTTGGCATCAATTTTGGTGCTTCCTGGACGCTGCGCATGCGCAGATGTCAAATGTATGGAGGACCACATAGGGCATGAAATTTTCGGTTTTACATGCAAATTTTGGGGATTGAGGGGCAAAATTTGTATTTGGCCCTGCATAATTTTAAGTTAGCACCAGCTAAGTCTGGGCCATTGGTAAGTATAAAAATATACAAATTACTAATTTATAATTTTTCACATTAGTGATGAACTGGTTGAGGGCTAGATTATTTTTGGTGGTCTGAATTTGTTATTCAAAACTTGTTTTATTGCAGATTATTGGGGAGTGCTCACAGTTCTCTCCAATAATTTGTAATAAAACAAATTTATATAAACATATTATTTGTGTTTAACTGAATATGAAATATAAGCAAGGAAAGTGTTGGCTTTTGCTCTGGTATCCTCATTTTTTTAAAGCCCAGATAGTGGCTTCTAGCAGCTCTCAACCAGTTAAGAAGTCTTGACAGCAGGATTATATTAGTATTTTAAGCTGCGATAACATTTGGCTCAACATTGACACTGAGCACTCATTATTCTGGAGAAAATAGGAATTGGGATTAAAACTTTAAAAAATCAAAAAATAATAACAAAACAAACAACCACAAAGTATCAACACGCAGTTTGATTTCGTACATCATATGACGTACAAAAGTATGGAAGGGTTAATCCTGATTGCCCATGAAGGAGCACAGCTGTGCTGTGTACTAAAGTGAACTGCACGTCGGTGGTGTAGTTGCCTTGATCCAATTCTAGTTCTGCTTGTGCATTGCAAGAAAGTTGGAGAGTGTGGCAGCTGCTTGCTTCCTCCACCCATAAGTCTGTCCCAACATTATGTGACCATTGTAAGTGTCATTAAACTCCAATAAACAAACTGATAAACAGTGTACCATGTTAAGAAGAATAATCAATGGAAAAGAATATTCAGTTAAGGCCACACAAAGTAGATCTTCTGTTTCTCGGGCCATTATTTGTGAAATTGCATGCGGGCGAGCGTTTTTTTATTTTATTTTTTATTTCAGTAATTACTTCTTTGCCATCAAAAGTTCATGTTCTTGGTTCAAGTTTTAGGCCTCATAATCTATAGAATAGCATGAGTGGTGGTGTATTTCATCCCTTGAGTGCAAGAAGGCTTTGCAATGCTGAAGCATTGCAAAGCCTTCTTGCACTCAAGGGACAAATTCATCAATTTTTTTAACTTGGGTAAAATATCAGACATAAACCATTTAATTTTAATTTTTTTTAAGTTTAAATTGGTTATAAAAAGAGAGCATGCGGCAGCCAAAAGGACCATGCGGGAGGGCCTGAGAAACAGATTATTTATTTTTTAGGCCTAATCATGAATTGTCTTTTTCTTACTTTCTACTGATAAAAATTGAGGGTTTACTGTGTTATATCTTATCATTCTGGGATTGAAATACAGTACAGTTTCTATGGACTGATCATAATCCATGTATGAGCAGAGATGTCCACACATGCGTTTACCAGGTAATAAAAATCATCATCAGCAAAATTTTTATTAATGAAGCACCGGTCATACCTGGTGCTTCATTAATTAAACTTTTGATGATTATTCCTATAATTAGTGTTTGATATCTAATATTTTTACGTCCATGGAAATATTGCCCACCCGTGGAAATAATAGAAAAACTGAGACCCAAGAGCCCTATAATGTTAAGGAGGTCTTAAAATGTTAGAATAACCATTTTATAGATAATAAATACTTTTGTTCATTTAACAGAGATTTTTTTTATTAATTTGTTATCAATAATGCAAACATGCACCAAATGTAAAAATAGGCCTAAATCTATGATTCATGCATGTTGGTGCGAAATGCTGTTCTCTGGTCATTGACCATTTGCAGGCTTGTCATTATCAGAATTGCAGGAGGGCCATAATGATCTACCTAAAATGGGTCCAGGAGGGCCATTTTTGGTCCACCCTTAATTCATCAAAGGAGGGCGACTGGGATCGGGCCTATTCTTCAGCTGACAAGTTAGGTGAGCTTTGCCGATCCAGTGACCAGTGATGTCCCACAAATATCAAACAGTTCACCCTGGGTACCGGTAAGCAATTTGGTGAAAAAAAAGTCCAAAGAATAATACATACTGGTAAATATATGGGAAGAATTGTTATTCAATATAGAAATATTTTGATAGGCTGTTATTTTAAAAACAGAACATTTCCAAAAACGGGAGTGTGAAAATAAGAAAGGAAACCTGGAATCAGCTGTTCAAAACAGAGCAGTGCACATCAAGGGAGAGTACTCAACACATGTGGGTGAAATGACATGACACATGGCAAATAAGATTAAAACAAAGTTGTTGTGGGGTGGGGGGGGGTGAAGCATCCTGCCTATTTTTTGTATTTAGCTGAATACATTAATTTAATATAAATAGCCTATCACTCAGACTTCTGATACAAATTCATGGATAAGGCTTTATACGTAAAGGAATCCTCACATTGACAAACTGAGTGACATTTTACAGATATGAAACGTTGGTCACTTCGCTCATTTGCATACCAATTTTGATTGGAATGGTTAGAAATTTCATTGGCATGTTCTGTGCATAATTCTTGACAGGCAAGATATGAAATTATATGCACAGGCACCTGCTCCCAGCCATTTGACGAAATGTAATGCTGAGAAAAAAATCCCCCCTCTCAGTTTTAACTGGGGTTGGGTGCTGCAACATCTCAAGCTCTGTTAACATATAGGAACTGATAGATATTTATCGCCCGTGGTATTTTGCGTGAGGCAGTCATTTATGGTCCGCAGAAATTTTAGTTTAGGCGGGCCACTGCAACCGCGACCGATCGCCTGCCTCAAAATGACAAGCCTGCATTTGTACAGATCTAAAACCAAACTCACTATACTTTTTCGAAACAATAATAAAACAATCCCAAAGTGTTTCGTTTTTTATTATTATTTCAAAAAAGTATTTTCGTTGGTGTTTGAAAATGATAAGCAGTTAAGAGGCTATCAAGAAATATGTGATTTAATGGGTTCCACTTTATTCATCACATCTAACTTTTCAGGTTGAATTTGACAGCATAAAAACAGATGATAATGGAAAAGAATCCACAAAGCATGTAAAAAGAACATTATTTGGTCGTATGAATCCATTTCCACAGAGAAAAGTCATGACATTTAACAAACATACAAAAGATTTCTCATTTGGTGTCAGTTATGGAGATCTGGAGTTTTTAAATGAAGATAAAAGGTTTGGTCTAATTGGCTACAAATTTTATTTATTATTTAACTCTAAGAAGCCGGGAGTCGAGTTTTCTTGCCTGTGATGTAATATGGCAGGTAATCTGGCTGTGACGGTTCAGCTATTTTTGCGCAGGGGAGAATTAAACACTGAGCAGGTGCTTCTAGTCAAGTGTCATCTGTAGGGCTGTCACGATTTTTTAATTTAGGAATCGATTAATCGTCGCAAATAATCGACGATTAATCGTACCTAAATGCCCCCCCCCTTCTCTCCCTCTCTTTGAAGTCGATAAAAATGAAGTTCAAGTCAGTTGACCTACCTCAAGGAAACAACGAAGACGATCCTTTTTAGGTGCATTCAAAGCTTTGATGTTCTGATCTTTTGAACTGTCAGTGTAATAATCAAGACCGGTCGGCAGTTGCAAACTTCGCAACTGCCGACCGGTCTTGATTATTACACTGACGGTTCAAAAGTTCAGAACATCAAAGCTTTGATGAATGTACCTGGAAGACTATTGCTTCCAACAGCGTCTGTTTTATCATCGATGTTCTTAACTCTTTACCTTTAGAAACAATAGTTTTTTCATAAAATTTTCTTTTAATTATTAAACGTCTAAAACGGGATACAATTTACCGATTATTCGACAACGAAAAATACTAATCGATTTCGCCATGATCGATCAACAGTCGATTAATCGATTAATCGTGACAGCCCTAGTCATCTGCCTATTCAGGCAGACAACACTTGACTAGAAGCACCTGCTTTCTGTAAGTTTTTTGCAGTATGTCATGTTCAATAAATTCATGATTGGCGATTTTTGAGATTAGCGCTGGCCGGTTTTGGCCGTTACGTTAGGTAAAGGGTTAATCATAATCAAACAGCCCTATACAGAAATATCTTCTGCAAAATGTTTTATAAAAACATGACATCAGAAGTTAATAGAACATCCTAACATTGCAACTGGGGTTCAGAGGTAGAATTGAATTACTGTTTGAATTTTGAAGTTACACAACTTGCAGATGACATGTGCAGAATTATTTCCAGTATAACTAAAAATTGTTATTTATTTACCTCAAAAACAAAACATAGCTTATGGCCCCTCATTGGAATTTTCTTCATGAGCATGTTCCAATTAAGGGACATAACTTTGTTTTCAAGGAAAAATAGATAAATTAATCAAATTTAGTTGTTGATATTTGGGAATATCACTGGTCAGTTTTGACCAGCACATTAGCGTTACTTTTCAGTGGACTATTCTGGTTTACTTGGAATGCTATTCCATGTAAACTCAAACTGTGGTTTGATAGTCACAGTCGATCAGCATGTTTGGTTAGAAAACTATTCCATGTGAAAACATAGTGCCAATCAAGCCCGAATAAAAGCAACCTGTTTTTGCAAAATGAGGTCCCCAGAGGGTGAATTTCTGATGCTATCCCATACAGTGAGCCAATTTATCCTCTAGGTACATTTTTTGTTTTGGCTTCAGACCTTGATTCAGAATGAGGTTCACAGAGGGTAAATTTTGTGATGCTACCTGGCTGTGCAGGGTAGCATCACCAAATTCACCCTCTGGGGACCTTATTTTGCAGATGACAGTCTGCTTATTTTCAGACTTGGTGCCAGTTGGATTAACCCTTGCACACTGATGTCGTAAATTCAAGCAGTGAATCTCCCCATAATGCAGCTATGAATTTAACCATTTCAGTCTTGCTTGACAGAGCTCATCAAGCTCTGTGAAACAAGATTTTATTGGTTTAATTTAAAGTTACATTATGGGAAAAATTGCGATTTGAAATTTTGCCGTTTTGATATCACATCACCTGAGTGCTAGAATGTCCTATGTCCCTTATGGGATGATACATTATATCCCTTATGGGACATAGGACATTCTAGCACTCGTGCGACGATCAGTGTGCTAAGGGTTAATTGATAAACCAGAATGTTGTAGAAGGTTAAGAACTTTTCTGCGCATGTCAGGAATATAATGTAAATCAACAACTCTTCTCCCGAGGAGGTTTAAATGGTTGAATTGAGAATGATATTCCAGAATGTAAAGTTTTGAATGAAATGACCTGGTTATTATTCCGATATATCTACGCATGCCCACTATAAACTTAGTAAGCCAGAATAGTCTATGGAAATGTTACCTAGGCAAAAGATTAAATTAGGAGAAGAAATAAATCCCAAATTTATCTCCATTTGATTTGAAATTTCAGAAAACGAAAATAGATCTGAGTTGCAGTTAACCTCCGGTCAGATCATCTTTAGTGAACTTGGTTCAGAAATTTAATATAAAATCATCAGTTGGAGATTACAGAGATTTAATATGGAGATTACAGAAATTTAATATAAAATCATCAGTTGGAGAGATTTAATATAAAATCATCAGTTGGGGAGATTTAATATAAAATCATCAGTTGGGGAGATTTAATATAAAATCATCAGTTGGAGATTACAGAAATTTTATATAAAATCGTCAGTTGGAGATTACAGAAATTTAATATAAAATCATCATCAGTTGGAGATTACAGAGATTTATCATTTATCAAAGAGTCGCTATCAATACTTCATTCCTTGTACTCTTTCTTGAACTCTTTAACCCTTTACCCAACGCAGATGATATCAAAATTTATTATTTTAAAAATCATTTTTTCAAATTTTTCAAAAAATTTCAACAAAACCATATCATGTGACCCCTCGTTGGAACGAGCTCGACGAGCTCGTTCCAACGAGGGGTCACATGATATGGTTTTGTTGAAATTTTTTGAAAAATAATATTTTTTCAACTGCTGAATTTGCATATTACGCGGGCGGATGCGGGCGATTCGTTGGGTAAAGGGTTAACCCTTTCAACACTGGCACCCTTGGAGGTTTCAGATCAGTCAATACTGTGAACAGGAAAATGGGTGAAACCATGCTGGTTTTTGGGAGGTTCAGTAATAATTTAATCCAACAGCTCTGTCGTTCTGTTGGATTAAATTATAACCGAGCCTCTCTTTGGTTTTTATGCTCTTTATATCATCTGCTCGTACACTACCAATTTTTCATTACGTGTACAGTACCCATATGAGACTGGTCAATTAAAACCCCAGCTATTGATGCTAAATTTAGATTAGTGCTGTCTATTTATAGAGGAACTATTTATGAGTGGGCATGTCCAATTAATTACTTATCTTCATTGACATCAGAGCAACATTAACAAGAACATTGGCTTTGATATATTTTATTTCATTCAAGTGTTTCAACTTTTAACAAGCGATAAACTATAGAAACATAATACACAGCACATAGATATTAACATAAATAAGTTTGTTTTTTGCACATAGATATTTATATAAATGAGTTGTCTTTTTTTAATCTTTTAACTTCATTTGGTTTCTTATAACTAACATTACAGTACGTTCAACGTGGATTGAAACAAAACGCCGCCGCGGTGTGTTCTCCATCGTGGAGTTTCAGTGGACCGCAGTGTTTGATCAGTGGAAGGCAGTTTTCAAAACACTGACCCGCCGTGGTCACGAGCGTTAAGGGATTAGCTTAATTGCTTTTGCATGTCAGTTTCTCTGCTGATTAATAAATACTGGCAAGACTACTGTGTTTGTTACTGGTTGTAGATAATTTATTTTAAATTAAAATTGGAATTTGGAGGAGGCAGACGGCGACTATATTGCTGTGGTTTGAAATTGTAAATTGGGAATAGAACAGTCAGTTCCATTTGGTTAAGTACAAAGTCCTCGTCACTTTCGAAACTAAACTGTTGTGTTTGCGCGATCGATTTGATCGAGGAAATAAATAAACCAGACTTGAGAAAAATAACTAATAATTGCGAAGTTCCCAATTTCACATTTTGTTTACAGCTGTAGGCCAACACGTGATGAACCATGTTTTCCTTGGGTGGGAAGTTTAGGCGAAAAAACCTCCTGCGACCAGCCCATCCTCTTTCCCGTCTTACTCTTGTCGGTCTACGCAATTAAAGATTATTATAAAAAGGATATAGTAAAAAGAAAATATAGTGTTTTTGAATGGATACCAAAAAGTATCTCACTCGTGACTGAAACTAATGATTATGGGGAGGGGGGGGGGGGGTTTGGGGTGGTCGGGAGATATTTGCATACCGCGGAAACAAATATCCTTCATCCAATTCTGTAGGGGTTTGTAAATACTTTTATACTCTTTGCATTTGCAGATTTTTCAACGTTCCTCGACATTGTTGTTATTTGTATTATCAATTGAAATTGCTAAGCCGAGGGGGGGGGGGGGGAGGGGGCGGTGGTGTCGCGGTAACCGGTTCTCGTCAGATCACCGAAGTTAAGCAACGTCGAGCGCGGTTAGTAGTTGGATGGGTGACCATTTCAGCGACTGATTCGTGCTCCCGCGTTGTGTCCTTAGGCTAGGCACCTAACCCCGATTGCCTACATGGGAGCACGATGATGCTGTGTATTGCCTACATGGGGGCACGATGACGCTGTGTACTAAGGCGAACTGCACGTCGATGGTGCGCATGTCTTCAGCCAATCTAACCCTGCATGTGCCGCGGTGCAGAGTTCAGAGTTACGATGTTGGGAGCTGACAGCTGCTCGTCGCTGTTCGGTGGTTCTCTCCCGGTACTCCGGCTTCCTCCACCCGTAAAACTGTCACCGACATGATGTGGCTGTTAATGTGTCCTGTTAATGTGTCGTTAAACCCTAATAAATAATAAAAAATAATAGCTAAGCCTGTGTGTATGTAAAAATACGTGGGTGAATATAAGGGGGATACCGAATTAAAATATCTGCGAATGTGCCATTCTAAGAGAGAGTACACTTCAGTGGGAAAGAGATAGAGAGAGACAGATATACGTGATGGGTGGGTGGGGGTGGGGGGTGTGTAAGAAAAAGTGAAAGAAAATTAGTACACGAAAGTATACCCAAGTGCACTTGGGCGTATGTCTGCATATTACTGTGTGTGTGGGGGGGGGGGGGGGGGGGGGGGGCAAGGGTGTGTGTTGGTGTGCATGCATGTGTTTTGGTTTTTCGGGTTTGGGTTTTTTGTTTTTTGGGGGATTTTTTTTTTTTTTGGGTGGGGGGGGGGGGGGGGTCTTTTATGAACTACTGTAAAAAAAGACCTACCTCTGATGAAGATATGTCTCATAAGCCTTCATAGGCTGGATTTCATATAAATATTTTGTAAATACTCTGTATATTATGTATGTGTATTGAAATGTGACACTTAAATAAAATATTCTACTACTACATTAAAGTAGTCGGGATCGATGTGATTAATTAAATATAGTAGATTAAACTACCACTTGCACAAGGTGTGAAATAACATTTGAGTGGCGCAACAAAGCACAGAGCTGTCCTTCAAACCAACATCTGTTTTAACACCTCTGCACATGACAAGCTTGAGAAAAAATAAGAGACAAATCAACATTTTCAATTACTTTTTTTTTAATTCAGCAATCATAATTATAACCATATGTAAATAAAATCAATAGAAAATAATATTTTTTTTATTTTTCAATAATGACAACCCGATCGACAAGACACACCACCACACGTCATAACCCTAGCTCAAACATGCCCCGAAATTTCGTATTATAATTTTTTGGGTTTGTCCCTCCACACGTGTCTTGAAACCCCAAAAATTAAAATAGGTCTTTCAGGCAGGAGATTTTAGTTCCTCTATCGGAGATTTTCTGACGCTACCCCTGACTTTTATGTGCAGCCAGCACATCAAAAATTTCACTGTCTTGGCAGTGTAAGATTCAGTCATCCATACCACTCCTAAATGGTGAAGTAAATAGTCCCCCCCCCCCCCCACCCCTCATTCCCCATCCCCGAACTGAGGCAATTGGACTCCAGACTCCCATAAACCGACATGCACAAATAGGCCTATATCATCGATTGCTTGCCCATCTGCACCCCCCCCCCCTCCAATCTTGGCCAGTTTTCCTTGTTAGTGCATGCAGGTGCTTCAATATATGAATTCCGAAGCGTGTTGGGCTGAAACGTCCCAGGGCCACCACAAGCATTCCTTTTTCGTTAATGTAGTTTATTTATGTTAATTCCACTCTCAACATGTACATTTTAACATTCCACTCTGGACTTAATATTTAAAATCTTAAATCGGATTCCCTTCCTACCCAACCCACAATTCATTCAAAATTCAGTACCGGTAACATGAATCTTCTCCGTCAATAGCTGCAGTTAGGTAAAAGACCGTCGGGGGAATGTCCAGATATTGTGCTGGTCAAGTTATAATTTTTTCAACTCACATCCACGATTTCAGTACGGTATAATATTTATTTTTTCGTAATTCCTCGAGTTCTGAATCGATTTTGATGAACAACATTCGGAATCGCAATAGCTTGTAATAACTTATTCAAATATTGAACTATCTTTTTAATATTTCAAGTAAAAGTAAAGGTAATTTTTCACTGACTGTGAAAAAAATTGATCTAATTAAGAGCCGGCGACTGAGAGATCAAAAGATAAACCGACGTCATCCAAACATCCCATCACACAGTTTGACATATTCATGCGAGATTAAAAACACGATTCAAACTCCATATCTTGATCGTTTTTTTCTGCATATTAATGCGTTTTATTATCAAAAAACATGTATGGAGTATACGTATTCAATTTATACTTAAGTGCAATACCTAACAATCACTAAACAACAATGAACTGAAACTATTTTTGGTGGAAGAATAAACCTGATAACCGCAGTTGCAAAAAACACAAGTTAATTCTAGACAAATTGAAGTCACGTGGTGGGGTTTTGAGACCCCACCTCGTAGTGTAATTAGTGGGGTCTCAATTTCTGTGTTCATATGGGCAGCGTACACGACATGTTAGCTAAACTTGACAAAGTCAAGCTGAGCTATTGCAATCACTTCTCGTCAGTCAGCGTACGTACGTCCGCATGTAAGTATGCATGTATATACGTATCCCCACAATTTCCTTTGGCACACTGCACAGGTTGCATTTATAATTGGATTGCTTTGAAGCTTGGTATGATTGTTTTGGGTTACCTCTAGATGGGAGCTAACGATTTTCTTCCATTTCTGTCAAAAAATGTTGCCGTTGACAATGACAAGAACTTAGTTTAGTTAGGCATCAATATTTCCCTTTGGGGGGGAGGTAGCTCAGCTGGTAGAGGTGCAGGCTGCAAGCCGAGAGGTCCTCGGTTCGAATCCCACCTGTGGCAACCGCGTTGTGTCCTTGGGCAAGACACTTCACCCCCATTGCCCACGTGGGGGCATGGTGACGCTGTGCACTAAAGCGTACTGCACGTCGATGGTGCACCTGTCTTCAACCAATGCTAACCCTGCTTGTGTGGAGTTAGTATGTTGGGGAGCTGACAGTTGCTCACCGTTGCTTGGTGGTTCTCTCCGGGTACTCCGGCTTCCTCCACCCATAAAACTGTTGTGGTCATGATTAGCCATTGTGCAGAAATATGTGACCTTAAACACCAATAAATAAATAAATAAATACAGGGCGCATTTATGATTGGATTGCTTTGAAACTTGGTATGCTTATTTGGGGTGACCTCTAAATGGAAGCTATTGATATTCTTCCATTTCCATCACAAAAAGTTGCCATTGGCAATGACCTTTGAACTTAGTTTGGTTTGGCATCGATATTTTCCTTTGGCACACCCTACAGGGCACATTTATGATCGGATCGCTTTGAAACCTGTTATGCTTGTTAGGGATGACCTCTTGATGGGAGCTATCAATTTTCTTCCATTTCCTTCAAAAAATGTTGCCGATGGCAACCTTTAAATTTAGTTGAGTCAGACATCAATATGTTCCTTTGACAGGCCCTACAGAGAACATTTATGATCGGATTGCTTTGAAACTTGCTATGCATATTTGGGGTGACCTCTAAATGGGAGCTATTGGTTTTCTTCTGTTTCCGTCACAAAAAGTTGCCGTTGCAACCACCTTTGATGAACTTAGTGCAGTTATGCATCAATATTTCACTTTGGCACACCCCACAGGGCACATTTATGATCGGATAGCTTCAAAACTTGGTATGCTTGTTTGAGGTGGCCTCTAGGTGGGAGCTATCTATATTTTTATACTGTACCAATGACCCAGACTTAGCTGGTGCTAACTCCAACAAAACCAGGGCCAAACACAAATTTTGCCCCCCAATCCCCAAAATTTGCATCCAAAACAAAAAGAAATCATGTCCTAAAGGACCTCCATAGTATGCCTCTACTGCGCATGCGCAGTGACGCAGTCGTCCCGAAATTGGTGCCAATTATCATTCTCTGTTTGGCCCTTCATCAGTCAACATCTCACTGATCTTTGTGCTTGTAAATCTCAGTTTAAAGGATGCCAGACACGTAATTTTTGGAGAAAATGTGATTCTAAGGAGGATAGAAGGAGGAGAGGAAAAAGAAGTGGCAAAAAATAATCAGGGCTGTACTTAAAATTTTTTGATGAAATTATGTTAAGTTGCCTATTTTCGAGGCATGGGCCTCTTGTTGTCATTCTTGCTAATTGTTGCACTGCTTATTCAGCGTTTCCTCTCCCCTAGCCTTCTAAAGTCCCCCTTGGCAATTCTCCCATGCTTTTGGCATATTTTTGAGAAGTTTCATTTCTAAAATTTCCTGGGAGAGTTGCTTGGTTACAGAATGTTTTCTGTTATTTTCCCCATAGTTACGTTTTCACCCATGGGTGTATAACGTTTGTGTTCTGCATCTTCCATCTGATGTTCTACAGATTCTCCCCTGGGAGTCTCTGTTTTGCATCAGATAGAGTGTAATTGATGACTGATTCCGGGCCAGTTTTTTCAGTGCCTGGAGTCATGTTTTCTAGTGTGTTTACACTGTTTGTTTTCATTGGCAACAGCCTTTTTTGAGGGGGGCTGTTTGCCTTTGTGGTAGTTTATCTCATTATAAGATACATTTATATTATCCGAAAGTGTCTCATTAATTATTTTATATAAATTTAAAATTTTTGACCACACTTTGCCATCGGATCCATCGGGGCTCAATGTTACTTTTCAGCAACTTGGGCTTCTCTGAAAAAATATTTTTTCAAAATTATTTTGTTTTGCAATTGTTTTTTCATTTATTAATGGATCATGTTATTATGTATCTTTGTGTCAGGGGTTTTTGCGAGTAACTAGGACTTATTGTTGTTCTTTCACAATGAAGGGACATTGTTCAAATTGTAATAGGAAGAAATCTTCCTCTGACTTTCATGATCATTGTATTAATTGTAGTCAGTGTTGTCGCATTAATCCCTGTCCTATATGTGAACATTGGGATGAGAAACATTGGAAACGTGTGTCACGATATGTTGTTTCTGGAGAAAGAGCGATGCCGGCTCTTTCTCCACAAGGTCACTCTACTCTCTCAGTTTCTATTTCAGAGGAACCAGAACAGGGTGATGTTTCCATGTTATCTTCTTCAAGTGTGCGTCCGTCGTCACAAATGAATTCAGAGCTAGCGGCAAAAGTGCTCATGGAGATTAGACAAATGTCGTCCGCTAGCTCGCCCGGTGTAGCGTCCATTCACCGAATGGTTCGGCAGCCGGGTTCGTCCGATGCGGTCCAAGAGGAAATTTTGGGTGATGCGAGCACTATAAACATAATAGATGCACACCCAGTGACGGCGGATAGTAAACGAGAACGGAGGAAGCCTTTTAGTCCGGTTCCTAGCTCGTCCAGGTCCAGCCGGGCCGCGAGCGAGAGAGGTCCCTCTCTCGTACAACAACATCTGGGACCAGATGTTGTGGTACAAAATGTGTCTTTAGCAGAGCATACGTCCGTCGCTCGGGACGCTCCGTTGTATAAGCAGTCCGCAGAGACTGTTAAGGCTTCCTCTTCTCGTCAGCGCACACGACCGCACCTTGGCTGCGTGACCTCCGATATTTTACCAGCTTCGCCGATGAAGGATTCTTCGGCGACCAGGTCACACCATCCGGCAGCCAGGGATTCGAGACCGATGGACTCCGGACGTTCGCATAGGAAAAGTATGTGGGAGCCATCTGATGCGGAGCTGCCCTCGGCGAAGCAGCGAAAGACTGCGCCTCCGCAGGTCTCGACGTCGGACATTCTTGTGCAGATAGCACAGCTTATCGCAGCATCCCAGCAGCCGACAGAAACGGTGTCGGATCGAGAATTATCCGACGGCGCTGGGTCGGTACGCTCCGCCGAAGCATCGGGGGCGGACGACCGGGAACATCGGGAGGTCCGACTGGATGGTGAAAGGGATACGGATGAATTGGAGCTATCCCTTTCGGAACAACATAAAGCTGCCGTGGACTTCATCCGGCACTTTCTCCCTCAAGTTGTTCCGTCGGGCCAGACTGCTGCGCTTCCGGACAAGAGAATTATAGCGTCATTGGACTCTGAATTTTTTGAGCGGTTCAGGGACATCGCTCCCGAGTTTCCGTCGCAGTCCAATAATGTTGCAAGAACATTTGAATTATTGAACGACGCTATATTTAAAACTTGCTTCCAGGACGGGGAAAGCAGGTTTCTTGTTCGCTAATACTCTTAACCTGCCTTTCATTAATGCAAGGAATAAATTCGATACGGCAGGACAGGGTATACCGAGAGTTCCTCTGCGTATGGACGACGAGGCGGAAGACTTAGAGCTATCATTACCGTCGTCAGCTTCTATTCCAACCGCGGTGTTGGAAACAGCTATTGCGTCTAACAGAGCCAATTTAGATGCCTTATCTTACGCAGATCACCTTACTAAGGCGTTATCACTGCGCCTTCAAGGGGAAGAGTTTCAGGATATACAATCCTCTTTAAGACTTCTTTCAAGGGCAGTAGCTTATTCCACGTGTAACTCCGCCCTTTCAGTGGCAAATCTGGAGTTGGTTAGACGTGACGCAGCCCTAGCTACATCCACACTAGTGGATTCTAAGGTGAAGAACTCTCTTAGAGTCGCTTCGGTCTCAGGAGAACTTCTCTCTTTGACGGCAAGCTTTCCGCTATTTATGATAAAATTAAAAAGAAAGCTAATGATTCTCTGTTGTTCAGATCGGCTCCTAAAAAGTCGGATACAGCAGACACGAATAAGACAGGCACTTCTGGGTCTAATGCGCCCAAGAGAGGTTCCTATAGAGGTTCCGGTGCGTCCTCTTGGTCTTATTCGAGAGACCGTCAGGATAGCGACTCTCGTTCGGGACGTCCTTCAGGCCGGGACAATCGGTCGGACGCCCCGAGGTCGACGAGGCGAGGTGCGGGTCGTGGAAGACGTGGTTTCTCCTACCGCAGGCCTCGCAGGTCCAGGAGGTGATGGCTTAAACCTCAATCGCGTTCCGGTTGGCGGAAGGTTGTCGAGTTTTTCACAAGAGTGGGCGTCGATTACGGACGACCCTTGGGTGAGAGGAGTGACTTCGGAAGGTCTAAAGATATCCTTCAAACGAAAGCCTCCATTAACTCGAAGTCCAAAGTGGACTCATCTTCCGTCAAATCCACAGAAAAGAGACGCTCTGTTATCAGAGGTGCAGTCTCTTTTAATGAAGAACGCGGTAGAGGTCGTAGAAAACCAGGAATCTCTGGGATTCTACAGCCATCTGTTTCTGGTTCCGAAACCAGACGGCTCGTTCCGTCCAGTCATAGATTTGAGCTGGATAAACAAGCTGATCGTCGCTCCGAAGTTTTATATGGAGACGATTCGATCGGTCAGAGCGAGTATTCGGGTGAACGATTATGCAACGAGCATAGATCTCAAAGATGCGTACTTTCACGTCATGGTACATCCGACATTCCAAAAGTATCTACGCTTCGCAGTCCTAGGAGTGGTGTATCAGTTCCGGGCCATGTGCTTCGGATTGAATCTAGCACCCTGGGCTTTCACTCGGGTAATGAACTCGGTAATGATCTACTTCCGAGCTCATTCGTCTGCGGTAACGTCGGCCTACCTGGACGACATTCTTCAGAGGTACGGCAACGAGTTAACGCTTCAGAACGATGTTCAGAATCTTCTTCTATTGCTCCGACGTCTCGGTTTCATAGTAAACGAGGAGAAGTCGGATCTGGTGCCGTCCAAGTCATTCACTCATCTGGGAATGAGCTTCGAGACGCACAACAATCTCGTTTGTCTGCCGTTAACCAGAGCGAAATTAGTCAGTTGTTATGCTCGCTATTGTCTGCACGCAGACAAAGTCACGGCGAGAGAATTTATGAGACTGATAGGTCTGTGCGGAGCCGCCGCGGATCTCATTCCGATGGGGCGGCTACGCACTCGTCCTCTTCAAATTTTCCTGACTCAGAATTGGAGTGTGAAAATTCATTCGCTCGATGTAGACGTTCTCTTGTCAGATCAAGTGAAACAAGAGATTCAGACTTGGGCAAACATTCAGTGGTTAACTCAAGGAGTTCCGCTGCAGTTGCCGGATCCGAGTTTTACCGTTATGACGGATGCCAGTCAAACAGGTTGGGGTGCATCATTAATCCCAACGGATTCGAGATGCCAGGGTCTTTGGGATCCGCAATTCCTGTGCAAGCACATAAACATCAAGGAAATGATGTCAATTTGGCTTGCGTTACGTCACTGGATGGACATTATTCACGATGCTCATGTCCAAATCCTATCCGACAATACGACAGTAGTGGCGTATATACGGAATCAGGGAGGCACTCATTCAGTTCCGTTGTTCAATCTAACGGAAAGAATCCTTCTGTTTGCGTTAGAACATCACATTCTTCTTTCGGTCCGTCACATACCGGGTCGTCTGAATGTGCTAGCAGACTCCCTTTCACGAAAGGGTCGCTTGTTGCCGTCGGAGTGGACTCTCAACAAACAAGTATTCAATCAGATTTGCTACCAATGGGAACGGCCAATGATAGACTTATTTGCGACACATCTCAACAATCAGTTGCAGACGTATGTGTCCCCGTGTCCCAATCCAAGAGCATTTGCAGTAGACGCTCTGTCGATCCCTTGGGACGGAATGATAGGATATGCGTATCCTCCAGCGCCGTTAATTCAACAAGTATTGCTAAAGATAAAACAATCTCAATGCAAGATTCTGTTGGCAGCATCTCTGTCGCCACAGAGACCGTGGATAAATCTACTCAGGTGTCTGTTGTGGGACTTACCGCGGAAGCTTCCTCCACGAGAGGATCTTCTTTCGCAGGGGAAATCGCGCCAACTCCATCACAACCCGCAAGGTCTCAACCTTCACGTTTTTCCGTTGTGCGGTCCTTCTTGCATGGCAAGCACTTTACAGGACGAGCAGTGGACGCGATTTCTAACTGTAGGAGGACCTCCTCTTCGCTAAACTATGCGGCTAAGTGGAAGGTTTTTCGTCGTTGGTGTAGGGATCATTCTGTAGATATATTTGATCCCTCTATACCAGACATTGCAAACTTTCTAGTATACTTGTTTGACGAAATCAAACTGCAGCCTGTTACTATAAAGGGTTATAAATCTATGTTATCTGATACCTATGCACATCATGATAGTTTACAAATTGGATCTAATGTCTCTTTATCGAAATTGGTTAGAAACTTTTCGATAAATAGACCCAGAACTCTTAGATTAATTCCTAAGTGGAATTTAGCTTGGGTTCTCCTTAAATTGAAGGAAAAGCCATTTGAACCTCTTGGGACAGTAGATTTCAAATTCTTATCTTATAAGACAGCTTTTCTCTTAGCTTTCTCTTCTGCCAGAAGAGTCAGTGAGCTTCATGCACTATCGGTGGATGATTCTCATTATCGTAGTGTTGGGAACACTATCACCTTCACTACTAATGTGGGTTTTTTAGCTAAGAATCAGGCTCCTAATAAATATCCGGAACCTATTGTTATTAAGGCTCTTCCGTCTTCAGACGGGCGTAGGCCTTTACTCTGTCCTGTTAGAGCACTACGTATCTATAAACAGAGATCTCAGTTTATCAGAAAGGGACGGAAACGTTTCTTTCTGTCTTTGATGCCTAATAGAAAGGACATTTCAGTCCATTCTATTGCTAGATGGATTCAGTTAACTATCCGTACTGCTTATGAAGATTTATCTTCTTCTCAGCAGTCTGTGCTTAAGATTTCTGCTCATGAAGTAAGAGCTCTTTCTACTTCCTGGGCTTATGCTAATAGTGTTGCTATTACAGATTTAATGAAGGCTGCTTATTGGTCTCAGCCATCCACATTTACGAATTTTTATCTCAGAAATATTGAGTCCATTTCTGGAGACCTGCATTGTTTAGGTCCGTTATCTGTTGCTCAGAATGTCGTCCACTAAACAGTTGCAACTATAGTTATGCAGGCTTTCTGTTCCGGCAGTGACTCCGTCCGGCTGCCCTCTTCGCTCTGGGCTATTTGACCCAGGGCAAGGGGAAGGGGGGGGGGGGGGCGGGTGTTCCCTTAGGTCACCTGCTTTATAGTGAAAAGCAAGGGAATGCCTCCTCCAAGTCAGTATTTCTGAGTCGCTTCCGGGATGGTTTTAAAGTGTAATATTAATGTTTAATTTCATTCATGTCTTATTTTTAAAGTGTAGCTCGGTGTGAAGCATTTGTATATGTCAAGTGTCAAACGGGCTTTAATATACAATACTCGGACACTTTTAAATGATTATAAAGAGTCTCAATTCTCTGGACTACTTTATTTATTGGCTTGCTTTAAAAATAATTAGTATAAGGGCTATACTGGATGTTAATAGAGAACATGAATGTTATTGTGCTCAATTATTAAGGGTAGTGTATCTTTCTAATTTAATATTAAATAAGAAAGATACATGTAAAGCCTAATACTCCTTTTCTCCTTAAGGGGTTACCTCTTTACTATATAGTTGAGCTTATTGGATTTTCCTCTATGTCCTAGGCCCTCCAGCCTGTTTACTATTCAGCTAAGTCTGGGTCATTGGTACAGTATAAAAATGTTAAAAAATTTATAGTAATTTATATATTTTTTATACTTACCAATGACCCAGACGGGGATGGCCCTCCCTGGAGTTGGGAACTCTTGCCTCCCCGCTGAGTACATAGCGCTGACCAGGCACTGCCAGTAAGAATGATAATTGGTGCCAATTTCGGGACGACTGCGTCACTGCGCATGCGCAGTAGAGGCGTACTATGGAGGTCCTTTAGGACATGATTTCTTTTTGTTTTGGATGCAAATTTTGGGGATTGGGGGGCAAAATTTGTGTTTGGCCCTGGTTTTGTTGGAGTTAGCACCAGCTAAGTCTGGATCATTGGTAAGTATAAAAAATATATAAATTACTATAAATTTTTTAACTTTCTTCCATTTCCATCAAAAAATGTTGCTGTTGGAAACGACCTTTGAACTTAGTTTAGTCAGACATCAATATATTTCTTTGGCATGCCCTACAGGGCACATTTATTTTCGGATCTGTTTGAAACTTGGTTTGCTTGTTTGGGATGACCAGTAGAGCAACCAATTTTTTTCCACTTCCATCAAAAAATGTTGTCCTTAATGCCA
Organism: Pictodentalium vernedei; assembly: GCA_031216915.1. NCBI lineage: Eukaryota > Metazoa > Mollusca > Scaphopoda > Dentaliida > Dentaliidae > Pictodentalium > Pictodentalium vernedei. Next base: position 11,467,766 of record CM062288.1, on the reverse strand, counting down.
ACCTTTGAACTTAGTGCATTTGTGCAGCAACATCCCTTTTGCACTCCCTACAGGCAATATTTATGAATCTCCATCAAAAAAGGAGGAAAAACATTGCCACGAGCAACGGCCTTCAAACTTAGTACATTTGTGCATTAACATCTTAGTACATTTGTGCATTAACATCTTCGATTGGCACGCCTCAGAGGGCTCATTCATCATCAGGTTGTTTTGAAACTTGAAATGCTTATACAGGGTGACTAAGATAGCAGCTATCAATTTTCTTTTCATTTCCATCCAAAATGTTGCTGTTAGCAGCGACCTTTGAATTTAGTGCATTTTTGCATCAACATTATTTTTTCACATATCCTACAGGGTGCATTTATCATAGGATTGTTTTAGAACTTGGTGTGCTCATTAGGCTTACTGCCTTTGTGTATTAACAGTCTTCCTTTAGCCCGCCTTTCAGTTAAATTGAAAAATGCATGGATTGCTCTGACCTTGTTCACACACAATGCTGTTAACAGTGATCTTCAATTTTACCATTTCACTTATCACTTACCAAATTCAAGTTGGTCAAGTTGAGCTACTGTGTCATTGACACTTTCATTTAGAAATTTATGCACACCTGGTTGAAAGAGTTAAGACCTTTTTATGTGTACCCATACTATGTATGGCACACATAATGCCGGCATCCGGGGTGACCATCCGCCGTTCGTCCTTCCTTTGTCCGTCCGTCTGTCCATCTGTCCATCCGGCGTCCGTATCCATTTCTTTGTCATTCAATAACTTGAAAAATATTGCTTGGATTGTCAAGTTACTTTATATTTGTGTTCAGGTTACTGATGTGCCGAGCTGTATAGTTTTTGGTGTAAGTCGGATAATTTGATCCTGAGATATTAACCCTTTATCCTTCAAATTGAAAATTCCTCCAATCCCTTTGGCATTCGATAACTTGAAAAATATTACTTGGATTGTCTAGTTACTTTATATTTGTGTTCAGGTTACTGATTTGCCGAGTTGTATAGTTTATGGTGTAAATCTGATGATTTGATCCCGAGATATTAGCCCTTTATCCTTCAAATTGAAAATTCCTCCAATCTCTTTGGCATTCGATAACTTGAAAAATATTGCTTGGATTGTCAAGTTACTTTATATTTGTGTTCAGGTTACTGATGTGCTGAGCTGTATAGTTTTTGGTGTAAATCTGATAATTTAATCCTGAGATATAAACCCTTTATCCTTCAAATTGAAAATTCCTCCAATCCCTTTGGCATTCGATAACTTGAAAAATACTACTTGGATTGTCAAGTTACTTTATATTTGTGTTCAGGTTACTGATATGCCGAGCTGTATAGTTTTTGGTGTAAATCTGTTATTTTGATCCTGAGATATTAACCCTTTATCCTTCAAATTGAAAATTCCTCCAATCCCTTTGGCATTCAATAACTTGAAAAATATTGCTTGGATTGTCAAGTTACTTTATATTTGTGTTCAGGTTACTGATGTGCCGAGCTGTATAGTTTTTGGTGTAAATCTGATAACTTGATCCGGAGATGTTAACCCTTTATCCTTCAAATTGAAAATTCCTCCAATCCCTTTCGCATTCGATAACTTGAAAAATATTGCTTAGATTGTCAAGTTACTTTATAATTGTGTTCAGGTTACTGATCTGCTGAGCTGTATAGTTTTTGGTGTAAATCTGTTAATTTGATCCGGAGATATTAACCCCCTTTATCCTTCAAATTGAAAATTCCTCCAATCCCTTTGGCATTCGATAACTTGAAAAATACTACTTGGATTGTCAAGTTACTTTATATTTGTGTTCAGGTTACTGATATGCCGAGCTGTATAGTTTTTGGTGTAAATCTGATAATTTGATCCGGAGATATCAACCCCCTTTATCCTACAAATTGAAAATTCCTCCAATCCCTTTGGCATGAGATAACTCAAAAAATATCAATCCGATTTTCATGTTACTTTATATATTTATTCAGGTTACTGATGTGCTGTGCTGTGTAGTTTTTTATGTAAATCTGATAATTTGATCCGGAGATATTAACCCTTTATCCATCAAATTAGACACTCCTCCAATCCATTTCTATATGTACCCATACCTTGTATGGTGTACATTATGTCAGCATCCGTGGTGGCCCTCCGTCATACAGCTTTCTACTAATTGCGCGTATGGGTACACATCTGACGATTTCATCGGCCTATTTTTTCTGACTTTTTGCAACCTTAAAGCAGGTGCCCTGAACATGAGGAGGTCATCCTTACAAAAGACTAATTTACCTATGCAGTGGTTTCTTGTCAAGTCAGTCCATTGTTAAGTCCCTTAAGGGTCAAGTGACATTTAAAAATGCATGCCAACTATGCCTGTGAGAAGCTTAAAATAGAGCAATCATATTTTTTTATGAAAAACTGCATACTTCAGCTCACCTGAGTGAAGTCCAAGGAGAGCTTTAGTGATAACTTTCTGTCATCCATTTGTCCATCTGTCCATCCAGCATGAACTTTACATTATTGTCTTATAAACTACTGGGCCAAATTTGAAGTGTAAGTGTAAAATCTTCAGAGCCATCCATCAAAACCTTTTGGTATGTAGCATCCACAGAGGGTTTGGTTTCAAGTTTGTTCAAATCAAGTTCCTGGATTCTTATTTTGGCTCCTTGTGGGAGCCTGAATTTCAACTCGGCCCAGTGTGAGGAAAAGTTTTTTTAAAAATCTTCTTCAGATCCACCAGTCAGAATCTTTTGATGATTGGTGCAGAACATTCCTCATGGGGTCAGATTCAAGTTTGTTGGAATGAAGTCCCTGGGGTTTAGGTTCCCTTTGCGCTCTTGAACTTAGTGCAGTATCAGGAATATTCTTTAAAAATCTTCTTCAGATCTACCAGTCAGAATCTTTTTGTGATTTTCAGCATCCATAATAGGTTCAGATTGAAGTTTGTTCAAATCAGGTTTCTAGGGGCATATTTTGGACCCTATTGGAGCCCTGATTTTAACTTAGTGCAATATGAGGAATATTCTTTAAAAATCTACTTCCTCAGATCCATCAGTCAGAATGTTTTGATATTTGTTTTGCTGTATCTTTAGTGTGGTCAGATTCAAGTACCTGGGTTCATGTTAGTGCTCTGTATGGTAACCTGAATTTTAACTTAGTGCAATATATGGAAATTCATTTTAAAATCATTTTTTTCAGATCCACTAGTCAGAATCTTTTGTTATTTGATATGCAGTAACCTTGGGGGGTACAGATTCCAATTTGTTCAAATTAAATCCCTTGGGTCATATTCGGGCTCCCTGTGGGAACCCAAATTTTAACTAAGTGAGGCCACGTAGTGGGATTAATATAAGTTGTAGATAGACACCAATCCTTATTAAATAGGCTATAATTGAGAACCACAGAGTTAATAATTAAAATTAATTTTGATTTTTTAGATCATTTCACGGTTCATCTTTACATAATATTAGTCTTACTGGAGTGGAAACAGCCTTTGGTAAACATGGAGAAGGCTCTGAAAGTAAAGGAGTGAAGGCACATTTTAGAATGGACGAAAGTGGTATTCTTCACCTTGACAAGGTACGTAACATAGTAGAGTGGAAACCAATACTTGTTTAAGAAACATGGAGAGGTCTCTGAGAGTAAAACTGTGAAAGATGGAGAGGACTTTGAAAGTAAAGAAGTAGAGACACATTTTAGAATGGATGAGAGTGGTTTTCTTCACTCTGACAAGGTACATAACATAGTAGAGTGAAGACCAATTCTAGGAAACATGAAGAGGGCTCTGAGAGTAAAAGTGTGGAGGTACTTTTTAGAATGGATGGAAGTGGTATTCTTCACCTTGATAAGGTACATAACTTAGCAGAGTGGAAACCAATTCTAGTAAATATGGAGAGGGCTCTGAGAGTAAAAGTGTGAAACATGGAGAGGGCTCTGAGAGTAAAAGTGTGAAGCATGGAGAGGGCTTTGAGAGTAAAAGTGTAATACATGGAAAGGGCTCTGAGAGTAAAAGTGTAAACATGATGAGAGCTTTGAGGGTAAAAGTGTAAAACATGGAGAGGTCTCTGAGAGTAAAAGTGTTAAACATTGAGAGGGCTCTAAGAGTAAAAGTGTAAAACATGGCGAGGGCTCTGAGAGTAAAAGTATAAAACATGGAGAGGGCTCTGAGAGTAAAAGTGTAAACATGGTGATGGCTCCGAGAGTAAAAGTGTGAAACATGGAGTGGGCTCTGAGAATAAAAGTGTAAAACATGGAGAGGGCTCTGAGAGTAAAAATGTAAAACATGGAAAGGGCTCTGAGAGTAAAAGTGGGAAACATGGAGAGGGCTCTGAGAATAAAAGTGTAAAAATGGAGAGGGCTCATAGTAAAAGTGTAAAACATGGAAAGGGCTCTGAGAGTAAAAGTGGGAAACTTGGAAAGAGCTCAGAGTAAAAATCTAAAATGCGGAGAAGGCTCTGAGAGTAAAGGAGTGGAGGCACATTTTAGAATGGATGAGAGTTGTTCATTTCACCATGACAAGGTACGTAACTCAGTTGGGTGGAGACTGCTTCTAGTAATCTTAGAGAGGGCTCTGAGAGTAAACACGCTGAGAGGTCTCTGAGATTCCTGAACCTCATGATTACATTTTAGCAGTTACAATTAAGGGCCAGAAGTCTTTCTTTTTCATTTCTGATACACTTTGACAGTGTACATCTTGTGGCTTTGCAGTTGTTTCTTGGAAAGTCTTGCTGCTGATATAGGGTACGTTTCCGTGGGCCATTCCGAATATATTCAGAATTCAAGCGACTAGTGTGTCATGCGCAGTGCAATTACAGAATCTTATTCTCAAGGAAACGTTCATTTCACGTTACACGATATTCAGAATAATCGATATTGATCAAGATTGCGTTTCTCATCAAAGAGTTAACTGACGACACAGAAAAAGTTGGTTGCGTTATCAGCAGCTAACAAGAATTAATCTGTGCACAGGCACTCAACAAATTATCAGATTTTATCATTTTTAATAAAATATATATTATATTATCAATATTAAAAAAAATAGTGTTGATAATATAATATTATTTTATTAAAATTGATAAAATCTGATAATTTGTCGAGTGCCTGTGAATGGAAGTAGATTCGACACTTAATGTAACTGCAATGTGCAAAACCTTCAAATGGAAACTTTGAACGTTGCAATAGCTTTCAACAATGTTTTATTTTATGGTAGAATGAGACGTGGCTGATACAATTTGGTCTCAACACCGAATTGGAATTATAAGAATAGCCTGAATTTATTTTTGAATGGTAGAGTGAGATGTGGCTGAAACAAATTGGTCTCAACACCGACACGGAATTATAAAGATAATCTCAGTTTATTTTTCTATGAGCTAAGTACAGACTTGGGTACCAGGATAGGGCGCCGCCTCACAGAAACTTGGCCAGTAAATATATATGGGGCCAACAGGAGTCATGTGTTATGGCTTATTTCTAAATAGGTCAGTGGTGTAGTGTGTATTTGGGGCAGAGGGCGGGGGGGGGGGGGGATCGGGAGGGGGGTCCGGTCAAAATGCCAAGTTGCATAATTTAATCACCTACTGGATGAAGATTTTATGCGTCTGGCTGCGTTGTGCTGTAGAACAGGGGAATTAAAGAGTCCAAAAGATTTCCTGTATGATGCGGCAGTAAAACTCGCAAGAAGAAACGGAGGTAGGGGCATGCGTTGGACACCTGTCACAAAAGTCGACTAAAGACCAGGTGGCAGTCAGGTGTTTGGGCTCGGTGTACAAAGTTGGTAGAGCTGCATGGGACTTGCTCCGAGTCCTCGCGTGTTAAGGCGAATGGGCTGTAGCAGTACAGTGTTACATGGGGTAAAGCATGATAAGGCTCATTTGGGTGGGGCGCAATTCTGTAGTCGCGGTTGAGTCAAAGAGGCCTTGTAGGCTACTAGAGTGAGATCGCAAAAGAGTCATGGACACGAGCAGCGCCAGAGCGAGAAGGTGGCTGTGCACTGAGAATGCTCGTGTCATTGTAACAATGGATGTGTGTGTGTGTGTGTGTGGGGGGGGGGGGGGGGGGGTACAGTGTTATACAGGGTAAACAGGCTACGGAAAGAAGGCGTTGTGCAATACCATCGGTAAAAGCATCGGGTCAAGCCGTATTGGAAAGGCCCAAAAGCCCCAGCGACGTTAAGACCCGCTGACCGACAGACCACATCCTGGAAAATCAAACGGATTTGTTTACGTAAATAAAACTGCTTCAGTGGCCATGAACCTTCTTCAGACACCCTTACCATAGGCATGGGGATACACGTGGGCTTCTAGCCATATACTGTAAATATCAACACATATCGCTCTACTACTTTACAAGGTCTGTACCCAGTCACATAAGCCCTGAAATTCCATTCTAGTTTAGTTTAAACATATTTTATTTGCATACTTCACAAAGAGAATTGGAGGACAAGTGCTTCACACTTAGCTATCCCTCCTCTTCCATTCTAATACCACATCTGTGAACCATAAAGATTTTATTTGCATAATCGCGTAGGAAAGGTTGATGGCTGCACAGATGATGGAACTTGTCAATTCTTTTCTTAAATTGCACAAGTGTAACATGAAGGGATTAGGGTGGCGTGCACTCCCCCCCCCCCCCCACTCCCAAACAAAAAAATCACATTAATTCTCACCCCTGAAGGCGTACTTGTACGCTATTTTTCATGTGTGAATGGAGGGGGTGGGGGCGGTATTTTGGCCTACAGTACTGACCACGAAAACACCATTCTGAAAGGTTCTGCTGTGACATTTTCTCGATACCCCCCCCCCCCCCCCCTCCATCCCCAATTACATAACTTCTGCAATTGCAATTCCGTAAAAGAAGACATCTTTCAGTCTCACCACTTTCCTATAATAAAACCCAATCAATCAGATTACTAAACTGTTATAACAGATAATTAGTTTGTTTATTGAGGGTTACGGCACTTTCGAATGCCAAGGCCATATCGTGTCGAGCAGTTTTGCAGATTGAGAAAGCCGAGGTATTTAGAGAAACCATCGTACAGCGACAAGTAACTGCTAGACTCTCCAACGGACTCACCAGACACAAGCCAGGTGAGTATTGGTTGAATGCACGCGTGCCATCAACGTGCAACACATCGGCTAAGAACACTTTGCATCTGTGCCCCTGTGCGCGCAGTTAGGAGTAACTTGCTCATTGTCACAATGCAAGTGGTATGGACTTCTTTCGAACTGTCGACCTCTCGGTCACAAGTCCGTTGCGCCAGTCATCGAGCCGCCGTGCTCCCATTAGTTGCTTTTAAAAGATAACTATAACAGATCATTAATTGGTAAAAATTGAAAAGGCCAACTTAATCTGTTACAACATAATATTAGTTGGCTATAACTGTATAAAAACTGTTAAAAACAGATTTTTAGTTAGTTATAACACATTACTAATTTGTTAAAACAAATTATGAATCTGTTATAAAAGTTTATTAATCTGTTGTAACAGATAAATAACTGGAGGTGGGTTGGCACTAATTCGCCACCGTTGAAAACAAATTTCGGCCTCAAGATTTGTGATGTGCAAAACTATTTAGTCAGTGCGCAATACTGCGCATGTCTAGAATAACGTTTATTCCTCCTTGTGAGGTGGATTAACAGAATACATTCCGAATACTATTCCAGAATACATCTACTTGAACAAAACGACACAAATCACATTCTGTCTTATCTGCGCATGTCCAGAATAACACTAGTATTTTCGAATGGCCCACGGAAACGTACCCATAGACATCCAAGACTCCAAGGCTGCGTAAAAACAACTGCTAGGTGCTAAGAATGTAACTGCATGATGGGGCACCTGTTATTAGGCCCTTAACTCTTAACTCGCTGAGTATTTTCACGATATTTTTCATCAGATCTAGTCATGGCTGCTCTAAGCAGCCATGACTAGATTTGATGAAAAATTCATCTAAATTTAAGTTTAGAAATCTTTCATGAAAAAATCTATTCATTTTACAAGGGGAAAATCTGGTTAAGAGAAATCCTGTCCTTGGCAGGAATATTTGCCAGTAGCATGCAAGCAGTTAAGGGATAAAAAAGTTCTAAGAGCAGAGCCAAACAAGGGCATTATTTAATAAACGTGTCAAATACCAGAACCCTATCACTATGACTGGAGCAGGCTCCCTCAGTTGGTTAGGGCATACTTTAACTTAGTGCAGTAATAGGAATATTCTTTAAAAATCTTCTTCAGATCCACCAGCAGGAATCTTTTGATATAAGTTATACAGCATCCTTAGTGGGGTCAGATTCAATTTCCTCCTAGTAACCCAAATTTTAACATCGCAATATGAAGAATATTCTTTTCTTTTCTTTTTGGGGAGATGGGGTGGAAACGATAGTTTTGACGGCCATGATCACTTTGTGTCAGTCAGTTTTATGGATGGAGGAAGCTGAGAGAACCATGGAACAGAGACAAGTAACTACAGACTCCCCAACATACTAGTTTTGCACAAGCAGGGCAGGGCTAGCATTTGTTGAAGACAAGTGCACCATTGATGTGAAGTACACCTTAACCCTTTACCCAATGCAGACGATATCAAAATTTATTATTTTAAATATAATTTTTTTAAATTTTTCAAAACATTTCAACAAAACTATATCATGTGACCCCTCATAGGAACGAGCTCAATGAGCTCGTTCCAATGAGGGAATCACATGATATGGTTTTGTTGAAATATTTTGAAAAAATTTATTTTTTGAACTGCTCAATTTGCATATTACGCAGGCTGATGCGGGTGATTCGTTAGGTAAAGGGTTAATACACAGCATCAGTGTGCTCCCACGTGGGCAATCAGGATTAAGTGGCTTGCACAATGACACATCATAGTAACACTTGTCAGGATTGAACCATGAACATTTTGGTTTGAAGTTCACCACTCAAGCCAAGGGGGCGCAGTGGCTCAGTAGGTAGAGGTGCAGGCTGCAAGCTGAGAGGTCCTTGGTTCGAATCCCACCTGCGGCAACCGCGTTGTGTCCTTGGGCAAGACACTTCACCCCCATTGCCCATGTGGGGGCACAATGTCGCTGTGTACTAAGGCATACTGCACGTCGATGGTACGCATGCCTTCAACCAATCTAATGCTGCAGTGCGGAGTTACGATATTGGGGAGCTGGCAGCTGCTCGTCGTGGCTCGGTGATTCTCTCCGGGTACTCCGGCTTCCTCCACCCGTAAAACTGTCACGGTCATGATTAGCCATTGTGCATAAATATGTGACCTTAAACATCAATAAATAAATTTATCTATTGACTAAAGTGAATTTTTTGATTTGATTGGTTGATAGATACGTGGTATGAGACCATATTCATTGAAACCCACGATATGTCCGCCCAGCCACTGACAAATTTCCCATACCCAGTGGAAGCCTCATTCCGGCAAATTGTCCATACCCCATAAAAGACGCATCATTCCAGTTTTACAGTGTACATGTATTATATTTTAATTTTTTATCTCCAAAATATAGCTCATGACCCCTTATTGGAATGAGCTTGTCCTGTACCATCCAATTTGGGGTTCATAAGCTATATTTTTCCACTATACCAATGGCCCAGACTAGCTGGTGCAACCCAATTTATTTCCAGGTCCAAACACAAATTTTGAATCCCCCAAACCCCCCAAAATTTGCCAAAAAACACAAAAACGAGAAGACCAGTATGGTCCTCCATACTTTTGCGCAATGCGCAACTTGTTCTCAAGGACAACAATAGGCTACCGCCATCATGTCATTCTGTTGTTTGGCCCATGTCAGATCAACACGTATCCTGACTTTTGTGCTATAAAACCCTACAGTATAATGTAGCCAGACACGATTTTGAAGTGGAATGGTGGAATAATTGCAGCAGAATGCAGCTGAATATAGACATTGAGTTTTTGAACATCAGGGCTATAACTTTATTGAAATTAAAATAATATTTCTTGTTCTTCCCGTTTTCGGGATATGCACCTGATTTGTTCATTCTTTGTTTATCATATGTGTGTGTTCAGTGTTCACCTTTTTCCCCTTGAATCCTCTCATTAGATTTTTAAGAACTAATTGCTGTTAGCGAATTTGTTATTAATTAAAATTCTTCTTAAAAATCTTAGATAATTTACGGAATGTGGATTATTCGTACCCCTTTTGTCGCGTACCGGTTATTTTTGACTTAGTCGGACGTGTCTGTTTGCCATTACCCTTCTCTGTGGGGAATCTTCTGTGAAGTTTCTCTACTGTTAAGGGTATTATTGGGATACCGGTGGTCTGACCTGGGCCTTTGTTGTGCCTGTTTTGGACTTGGTTACCGGCTCCTATTCAGTTTAATTTTTGCCTCAGGCGTGTGGGTATTATGAAGTCCTCATGTTCGAAATGTAAGAGGAAGAAGTCCTCTCTTGATTCTCATTCTTCATGTTTAGCTTGCACTCGTTGCTCGAAAGATGTTACCTGTGCAACTTGCTGTTCTTGGGATTCCAAGCGATGGAATTCTCTCTCTACTTATGTATGTGTTGGCGAAGCGCCGATTTCGGTCCTTTCGCCTAAGGTAACTAATCAAAATTTAGTTTCCATTTCAGAGGAACAAGAACATGGTATTGGTCATGGTATAACATCAAGTTCTGTGCTGCCGTTGTCTTCTGACACAGAGCATGTTGACTTACGAGGTATCGCAGAATACTCGGTACCTCGGGCAAGCAGACAGTCAACTAGCTCGACCGGTGTAACGGAGCCTTTAGTTAGTGCTTCAATACCGGGAAAATCCGTAGCGGTCCAGGATACGGAGGATGGAAGACAGTCCTCTGTTCAGACGACGGCACATAAGGGGAAGAGGCCAGTCAAATTGAAAGGTGCATCAGTAGCGAAGCATTCTTCTGTTTTAGGGACAAAACAGAAAGATTCGACTTTTGTTGCCAGTTCCGCTGGTAGTCCGGTAGAAAATGCTTCAGAGCCAGTTGTTTCTTTTCAACCTACTCACAATTGTTTACAATTGGCTGTAACATAAGTGCAAGCCCTACTTCGGAACTAACTCAAGCTTTTAGAATCTTTTCCAAACGAGTTGGAAAAGTACTAGAGTGCAAAAGCACGAAAAAGATCGAAAAAAGGGTCGAGCGAGACCAGCGCTCGAAATTACAGGTACTCTCTCTGCACACCTCTTGCGTTTACCGAGCGCATGCGCAACAAACCGTGACGTCAATTCCTTTATTTTCCGCCATTGTCATGGTCGGAAATTTTTGTGACTGTGCTGTTTATGATATTAATTCTTCGTGAACAACTTATTAATCGTCTTTAGTGTGCTACTGGATTGTATCCTTTTTCAAGCTACCAAATTATTACTCTCATTTAATGTTAATTTGTATTATTATTGCTGTGCTTTTCACACTTTATCTTGCCTTTCCCCCACGTGTGAACATGACCTTCGTTCTGTTTTCCGTCGGCGGGAAGCTTGATTGTTGTATTTATATCATGCCTAAGACTATTCCTTGTACCTCTTGTTTGCAGGTGAAACATGTGGACGATTCCCATACCACATGTGTCACTTGCAACAATTGCACTCAGGCCCAATCATGTGGTATCTGTGGGGTTTGGTCCTCTAAATTTTGGGCTTCTGTTAACAAGGTGGTTCTTTCCAGAGCTAGAACCCCTCGTTCTCGGGGTAAGGGTAGCCGTGCCGTTGCAGACATTTCTGCTGGTGCACGTGGTGACTCTGTCACACAGGATTCGGATCTGACTTCTGTGGCGAGCTCCTCTGCAACTGTTGACGGTGTTTGTTCTGTGATACCTGATGAGGAGACCGCGGTCTCTTTGTCTTCGGATGTCACTATTGAGGCGTCTGTTTTCGTTGAGAGCTTTTCCGAGGTCAACTCGGTAACCCTCTCCGATCTGCCTCCAACACCGTCGACCGTTGTTGAGGGGGTTGCTACTCCAGATCCTATTCTGTCTGATGGTGGCTCTTCCATCTCTTCTGGGGATGGTCTACAGTCTCGGGGGACCGAGGCTGTATCTGCTGGTGTGTCTGTGTGTTCTCAGCCTCCCCCAGCCTCGCGGCGAGGCTGTGCGGGTTTGCTGTCTGCTCCGTCTCATCTGGCTAGGTTTGCTCCTAGTCGGTTGAGCCGGCCGGTCGCTTCGGCAGCGATTCCTCGTCCCTCGAGTGAATCGTTTATTGTTCCACCTTCGCCTGCTAGTGTGCCGACTAGCGGGATGGTGTTGGGACGTTGGCATCCAGGGCCTGCTGTTCGGCAGCGGTCAGTGACAGCCCCGGTTAGCTGTCACTCTCGGAACCTTCCTCCGGTGATTCCTCACTGTGTTCCGAGTCTGGGTGTCGATCGATGCTTGCCATCGGTCTCAGAGGATAGGCAGTTGGGGCCGTCTGCTGCGCAGAGGTCAATGACAGGTTCCTGTCATTCTTGGGACAATCCTCCGGTGTCTTCTCACCGTGTCCTAGGTCCAGCTTCCGATCGACGTGCGCCGTCGGTCCCTTTCGAGGATTTGCAGGCAGGGCCTTCTGTTTCGCAGAGGCCAGTGATGGCTCCTGGGCGTCACAATCGGGACTATCCTCCGGTGTCTTCTCACCGTGCTCCTATTCTGTCTGCCGATCGACGTTCGCCGTCGGTCTCTTCTGAGGATTTGGGTTCTTCTACCAGAAGGGTCCATTGGGAGGACACTCCGTCGGGCGATTCTGCTGCGACAGATTCTCAGGGTGACCTGCGCCAGGCCGTTTTGGCGCTCACCCGGTTGCTTTCTGGCAACCCTCAAGTTGGCCTCCCTGTGCCTCCTGAGGCACAACCTCCTTTGGTCGGTCGCCGAGATGTCTCGCCTGGCCCCTTGGATACTGCACAGTATTCACAGGAGGTTTCTGCTGGTCAGCCCGAGTTGGGCTACGTCTCCTCTGCTACGGAGGATGACGAGTATCTTGAAGGTGATGGTCCCCCCTCGTCAGTCTTGGGGCAGGCTTTGGATTTCGTCTTTGGCTTATTGCCGGACGTTCTACCTTCCGACCAGCCTTCTGTGACCGTCCGGCCGCGGTCCACTGTGGAGCGCCGTAACCCTGTTGAGCCTTCTAGCTCCGGGGCTTTGCGTCCTCTGCAATCGGCTCAGGTGGTTGAGTCCTTCCAGGGCTTAGACGCCAAAATGCGTTCTAAGGCCCTCAAGGGTTCCTTCTTTTCTAGAGCTGATGCCTTCCTGCCTCCATCGCGGTTTCGTGTTTACGATTCCGTCTCTCCACCAGTCTTCCAAGGGATGACTACTGTGGATGAGGATTCTTCTTCCCTCGGGTTGACTAAGCCTAAGTCGGCAGTTCTCCCGATGTCGGTAGTTGAGTCTATGGTGGGCCTGTCCCGAGAGATGCTGGGTATGTTATCTCTCGCGGACCATGTTGTCGCTGCTCTGGCTGAATATTTTCCACCAGGGGAGTTTGATGACGCTCAGGCGCCTTTTCGCGTTTTGTCACAGGCTCTTATGAACTTGACTCACGCTCACGCCTGTAACACGGCCAATTTGGAGCTGGCACGCTGGGATGCGGTTTTGGATTCTTTACCATCCCTTCCTTCTGAGCAACGTGCTGTTCTGAGGTCTGCCTCTTTGGTAGGACCTCAGTTGTTCCATGGTTCCGTGGAAGCTGTTCGTGGCGAAGTTCTTCGTCATTCGATGGACCAGCTTTTGCTGAGACAGCTTGACCCACCTGCTGCTGCGGGTGGGGGTCGTTCCAGGCCCGCCAAGCGTGCTGCTGCGTCTGCCTCGTCGGCGACGTCGGCTACGCCTTCGGCTCCGTCTGCTCCTTCTGCTCATAAGAAGCGCCGACGTGGCCAGGCCCGCTGGCAGCCTCAGGCTGGAAAGTCTCAGGACTCTGTCACTTCCCGAGGTGGTTTCTCCTCTCGGGGGCCTCGTCGAGGCCGCAAGTGAAGGTTCTCACCTCGATTCGCCTCCAGTCGGAGGAAGGCTGTCGCTGTTTTACGACCGTTGGACAGAGATAACGTCGGACTCTTGGGTCCTCGACGTCATTCATTCCGGTCTGCGACTGTCCTTCCATCGGCACCCCAGTTTATCTCGGGTGCCCCTTCCGACTCAGGTCCCTTCAGATTCTCTGCGTCGGGACCTTCTAGTGCAGGAGATCGACAATCTCCTCACCAAAGGGTCGATCGAGGTGGTCAGGAACACCCTTTCACCGGGGTTTTACTCGAGACTTTTCTTGGTGCCGAAGAAAAACGGCCAATTTCGTCCTGTCATCGATCTGAGTACCCTGAACGAGTACATAATTGCTCCTCGTTTCAGTATGGAGACTTTCCGGTCGGTTCGACGTTCAGTTCATCAGGGCGATTTTGCGGCCAGTATCGACCTGAAGGATGCCTACTTCCATGTACCCATTCATGTGGCGTCACGGAAATACCTTCGGTTCTCGTTTCGGGATCGAGTTTTTCAATTCAGAGCTCTCCCGTTCGGTTTGAACCTGGCTCCTTGGGCCTTCACCCGACTGATGTCACATGTGCTTGCTTTCCATCGCACTCAGTCGGCGGTGACTTCGTCCGCCTACCTAGACGACATCCTCCAACGGCACCACGATGCTGCTGTTCTGGAGTTCGATGTCCGGCAGTTTCTTTGCCTTCTAGCGTCGCTGGGTTTCAGAGTCAATCGCGAGAAGTCGGATCTTCTTCCTTCTCAGCGATTCCGTCATTTGGGGATGGATTTCGACACTCTTCACAATGTAGTGTCGGTTCCCCAGGCTCGGGCGACGATTCTTTCCGCCTTGACTCGGGACCTGCTTCAATCTTCCGCGGTCTCGGCCAGGACTTTCCTTCGGATGCTGGGCCTTTGCGGTTCGGTGACCGATCTCATTCCGCTCGGTCGCTTGTTTGTCCGACCTCTCCAACACTTCCTGTTGGATCATTGGCGTCCGAATGTAGATCCGCTGGACCTGGAACTCACTATTCCTCGGTCTCTGCTTTGTCACCTCCGCCCTTGGGCAAATATTCCCTGGCTGACACAGGGTGTTCCGTTGGATCTTCCTTTGGCCGATCGCATCCTTACTGCGGATGCCAGCGATCGGGGCTGGGGTGCGACGTTGGACCCTCTCGGTCTGTCTACTCACGGAGAGTGGGACAGCGAGCAGGTGGGCCTTCATATCAACCAGAAGGAGCTCCTTGCTCTTCTGTTGAGTTTTCGGCTTTGGATCCCTCATCTGTCGGACCATGTTGTCCTACTTCTTTCGGACAATTCGACAGTAGTGGCCTACATACGGAATCAGGGAGGCACTCATTCGATTCCTATGTATCGGCTGTCTCGGGATCTTCTTCTGTTGGCACGGGATGTGAACGCTCGGGTGTCCATTCGACACATTCCCGGGCGTCTCAACGTCCTAGCAGACTCCCTGTCCCGACGCGACAGTGTCCTTCCAACCGAATGGATGCTACATCGGTCGGTGTTTCAGGCGATTTGCGAGCAGTGGGGTCGTCCTCAGGTCAACCTTTTCGCTACTCGCTGGAATCATCAGGTAGAGACTTTTGTCTCCCCTTGTCCAGATCCTCTGGCATTTGCAGTAGACGCTCTGTCTCTGGACTGGACAGGCTGGGTCGGCTATGCCTTTCCTCCTGCACCGATTCTTCCTCAAGTTTTAGCGAAGATTCGTGCTTGCAGTTGCAGGATCATTCTGATCACACCCCTGTCTCCACAGAGGGTGTGGATCAATCTGCTGCGGCCTCTATTGGCCGATCGACCGATTCGTCTACCTCTACGTCGCGATCTTCTTTCACAGGGTCGTCCCAGGAAGTATCACAACAACCTGGCGAGCCTGTCCCTTCACGCCTGTCTTTTATCAGGTCCAGTCTCCGACGTAGAGGTTTTTCGAGACGATCAGTGGAGTGCATTTCTGCATCGCGGCGACGTTCCACTGGAATGACTTATGCCGCCAAGTGGAAGGTTTTCTGCCGCTGGTGTTCAGATCACAATGTGAATTACCGTGATCCGTCTATCGCTCAAATTGCGGATTTTCTGGTTTTTCTTTTTGACTCCAAGGGCCTCCAGCCTATTACGATTAAGGGCTATCGGTCTATGCTGTCTGATACTTTCTCTTATGTGGGAAAGCGGTGTATCGGTCGTAATCTTTTCCTCTCCAAACTTATTCGGCACTTTTCTTTGAAGAGGCCTCGAGTTTTGCGTCTTACACCCAAGTGGAACTTGGCATGGGTGTTGCACTGTTTGGAGGGGGCGCCTTTCGAGCCTTTATCTGAGACCGACATGCGTTTTCTCACCTATAAGACGGCTTTTCTTCTAGCGTTTGCTTCTGCTCGTCGAGTCAGTGAGCTTCATGCGCTATCTGTTGATTCTGCCTTCTTCCGAAATGAGGCTAACAGTGTCACATTCACTACTGATTGCTCTTTTCTGGCTAAGAATCAACTCCCCGATTCGGTACCTCCTCCCATCTGCATTCGGGCTCTCCCTGCTGTAGATGGACGGAGGCCTCTTCTTTGTCCTGTTCGTGCGGTCAAGACTTACATTACTCGCACTCAGTTCATTAGGAGGGATCGGAAGAGATTTTTTCTGTCTCTCATTCCTAAGCGGCAGTCTATCTCTTCCCATTCTATTTCCAGGTGGATCTGTCTTGCAATCAAGCTGGCTTATTCTCGCTTGTCTGCATCGGATCTTGTTTCGAACCGGCTTAATGCTCACGAGGTTCGTGCCATTTCTACATCCTGGGCGTTCTCCAATTCTGTTTCGCTCCGTGATGTTATGAATGCGGCTTACTGGAGGAATGCTTCTACCTTCTCCTCTTTTTATCTCCGCCACCTTCAGCAGCAATCTGAGGACCTTTATTCTTTAGGCCCTCTCGTGGCTGCTCAGGCTGTGGTGCACCCTCGTTAAATTGTTTTTGTCGAGGTTGCGCTTCTCTCAGCCTTGTTCTTTTCAGGTGCCTTCTCTCTTTCTTCATTACAGGTTTTAGTTTTTGTTCTCTGCCATCCTTGCTTTCGTTCTGCTACTCTTGTTGGTATTGGTTACGTGATTCACCTCCTCCTATTGTTTATTCAGCCAATTGTAAACAATTGTGAGTAGGTTGAAAAGAAATTAAAATTTTTTAGTAAATTTTGTTTCTTAACATACCTACCACAATTGTTTACCGGAGGCCCACCCTCCTTGGGGATATCTTTGATATCGATGCCTCCCCGCTAAATCACAAACTTCTCGTTGGCGGAAATACGGAATTGACGTCACGGTTTGTTGCGCATGCGCTCGGTAAACGTAAGAGGTGTGCAGAGAGAGTACCTGTAATTTCGAGCGCTGGTCTCGCTCGACCCTTTTTTCGATCTTTTTCGTGCTTTTGCACTCTAGTACTTTTCCAACTCGTTTGGAAAAGATTCTAAAAGCTTGAGTTAGTTCCGAAGTAGGGCTTGCACTTATGTTACAGCCAATTGTAAACAATTGTGGTAGGTATGTTAAGAAACAAAATTTACTAAAAAATTTTAATTTCTGATGTACCTTTCTCTGCCAGTGCAGCTGGCAGTAATTTTGATATAAGAGCCTCTTCTTCGTCCGTTTCCAGGACTCAGCACAGTAGACCGCATGCTAGCCGGCAAGATCCAGAGGTAGAGAGTCAGAGCCAGGTTACGACTCTCTCTACGGCTAGCATTTCGAGGCAAACGTCTTTTTCAAAAAGACGGACACAGGGCGATGTGTCAGATCACCTTCCGGAGCCTAAAAGGCGTAGAACGGGGGTGAACATAGCCTCGAATACGGAATTGCTGGAGCAAATTGCCCAGCTAATTGCAGACTCCCAGCAGCATAATATGCGGCCGTCATCGATCTCCGCTTCGGATGATTCGGACGGTGCTGGATCGGCAGAAAGAAGGGTTTTCTCAAATAATCAGTATGCCGATAATAGACCAGACCAGGAATCTCTAGTTGGTAGTGTTAGGGAGTTTGATGAAGACGAGACTGACACTACATCTTTGGCTGAGCAGCATATGGAAACTATGAGGTTCCTGCAGGATTTTTCACCTGAATTAATTCCTTCTGGTCAGAGTTCTGCGCCTTCTAGAGCCAAGCGACTGTCTTCTTTAGACAGGGAGGTCATTAAGTCGAAGGAAACTATCCTTCTGTATCCGTCTCAATCAGTCCAAGCGTCAGATGCGTTTGATTGTTGTGACGAGGCTATTGCTGACCTGGCTCAGGCTAGAAAAAATTCTTTCCTTTCGGAAAAGAAGCTTGACCTCCGTTTAGAGGCAATACCTTCTTAAATACGGTAGGCGAGAATAAGATTCCAATAGCTCCTCTGCGATTGGATGACGGAGCTAGGGACTTGGGTATGTCTCTTCCGTCATCGTGTAGCGTCAGTTCTTTTGTTATAGATACTTGCATTGAATCTAGCAGAAGTATTTTGGACGCTATGTCTTATGCAGATCATATTTGCAGGGCATTGGCCGGCAATCTGGAATCTGAGAGCTTACAGGAGTTGTTATCTCCTTTGAGAGTGCTCTCTCGTGCCATAATGTATACAACATCCGCTCTTTCAGTAGCGAATTTAGAGTTGGTCAGGCGCGATGCTGCCCTTAAATCTACGTCATTTATTGACGACAGTGTTAAGAGCTCTCTAAGGGCCGCTCCCGTTTCGGGCTCTTCATTATTTAATGATAAGCTAAAAGCTGTCTTTGAAGATGCTTCTAAGAAAGCTACAAGTCAGCTTTTGTTGCGCTCTGCTTTGCAACCTCAGCCTTCCACAAGTGGTCCTCCTCGGAGAGGTAAATTTTTCTCCAAGAGAGGCTCAGACGGTGCTGCTTCTAAAGCTAATCGTGGGCATGGTGTCTCAAAACAGGGGGGCGATTTCAAAAAGGGGATGGCGCAGTTGGATAATAACGAAACGCGTAACCCCACACCGACGTCACAGAGGGGTGCGAGAGCTTCACGAGGTTTCTCCTCGTATAAGCCTCGTAAGTCCTACAAATGAAGATTTCGACCTCTACTGTTCTCCGGTTGGCGGAAGGCTTTCAAAATTCGCAAGCAACTGGAACAAAATAACTCAGGATCTTTGGGTTCGAGACGTTGTGAAAAATGGTCTACGTCTTTCGTTCCGGAGAAAACCTCCATTAACGCGGATTCCGTGATTTGTGAGCCTTCCACAAAATATAACAAAGAGAGAGGCTTTGATTTCAGCAGTAGACTCTCTCCTACAAAAGGAGGCAGTAGAGGTCGTAGAGAATCCCAATTCAAAGGGATTCTACAGTCATCTTTTTCTTGTGCCGAAGCCAGACGGCTCGTACAGACCGGTCATCGATCTCAGTTGGATAAACAAGCTAATAATTGCTCCAAGATTTTATATGGAGACAATTCGATCGGTGAGAGGCAGCATCCGAGTGAACGATTACGCCGCAAGTGTTGATTTGAAGGACGCGTATTTTCACATCATGATTCATCCGGCTTTTCGGAAATACCTCCGTTTCGCGGCTCAAGGAAAGGTATACCAGTTCAGAGCAATGTGTTTTGGCCTGAACCTTGCTCCGTGGGCGTTCACTCGGGTGATGAATGCAGTAATGAGCCATTTCAGAGCGCACTCGGCTTCGATGACGTCGGCATATCTGGACGACATACTTCAAAGGTACGAAAATTTTCATGCTCTCCAAAGCGACGTTCAGAGTCTGCTATCGCTGCTACGATGCCTAGGTTTTATAATCAATGTCGACAAGTCGGATTTAACGCCGACGAGGTCGTTTGTTCATCTGGGAATGAGTTTCGATACTCAAAACAATCGGGTCAGTTTGCCGGTAGCAAGAGCAAAATTAGTTTCGCTTTACGCAAAATACTGCATAAACGCACAAGTCATTACTGCAAGAGAGTTTATGCGTCTGTTAGGACTTTGCGACGCCGCCGCGGAGTTAATTCCGCTAGGTCGTTTACGCACTCGTCCACTTCAAATTTATCTAATTCAAAATTGGAGCGTAAAACGTCAGTTGTTGGACAGTCCGATTGTTTTAACACAGTCAGTAAAACATCATCTTCAAATTTGGGCGGATATCCAGTGGTTATCCCAGGGAATACCGCTTCAGATTCAGGAGCTGTCATTCATAATCATGACGGACGCCAGTCAAGAGGGTTGGGGTGCTTCTCCGATTCCGGGCGATCAAGTGTGTCACGGTTTTTGGGAGAGTCAGTTTCTTGTGTCCCATATAAACTACAAAGAAATGAGGGCAATTTGGTTAGCTCTAAATCATTGGCTCAGTCAAGTAATACACTCACATGTTCAAATTCTGTCGGACAATTCAACAGTAGTAGCCTATATTCGGAATCAGGGAGGTACTCATTCCGTCCAGCTGATGAATCTTACCGAAAAGATTCTTCTTTTCTCTCAAGAGAATCAGATTCTGATATCGATTCGTCATATTCCAGGTCGTCTCAATGTAATAGCAGACTCTCTATCGAGAAAGGATCACCTGGTACCTTCAGAATGGATGTTAAAAAAGTCTGTCTTCAATCAGATTTGCTTCCAGTGGGAACGTCCAATGATCGATCTTTTTGCCACGAGTCTGAACAATCAGTTACAGACGTTTGTGTCTCCATGCCCGGACCCTCAGGCTTATGCAGTAGACGCTCTGTCAATTTCTTGGAACGGGATCATAGGGTATGCTTACCCTCCAGCTCCCCTCATTCAACAGATCTTGCTAAAGATAAAACAGTCTTCTTGCAAGATTCTTCTGGTTGCAAGTCTGTCGGCTCACAGACCATGGATAAATCTTCTCCGGGAACTTCTTTGGGACGTTCCACGGAAGTTACCACCTCTCCGGGATCTTCTGACGCAGGGGAAACTCCGTCGGCTTCATCACAATCCGTAGGGCCTCAACCTTCACGTTTTTCCGTTGTGCGGTCCTTCTTGCACGGAAAACAGTTTTCCAGACGAGCAATGGACGCAATTTCTAACTGTAGGAGGACCTCCTCTTCATTAAATTATGAAGCGAAGTGGAAGGTTTTTGTTCGTTGGTGTGAATCACAATTGATTGATTTTTTCAACCCAACTATTCCTCAGTTAGCTAACTTTTTTATTTATCTTTTTGATGAAGTTAAGCTACAGCCAGTCACTATTAAGGGCTATAGGTCTATGCTTTCTGACACCTATGCACACCAAGGGAAATTAAACATTGGGTCAGATTTATCTTTAAATAAATTAATGAGGAACTTCTCTGTGAATAGACCGCACCTTGAGACTAGTTCCTAAGTGGAATTTAGCTTGGGTTCTTCTGAAACTTCAGGAAGCACTCTTTGAACCGTTAAATACTGTTGAGTTTAAATATTTTTATACTGTACCAATGACCCAGACATAGCTGGTGCTAACTCTTAAAATATAGGGCCAAACACAAATTTTGCCCCCCAATCCCCAAAATTTGCATCTAAAACTAAAGAAAACATGTCCTGAAAGGCCCTCCACACCTCGCCCCCACTGCGCATGCGCAGTGTCCAGGACGTTCCGAAATTGGCGCCATTTATCATTCTAAGTTTGGCCCTTCATCAGTTAACATCTGACTGATCTTTGTGCTTTTAAATCTCAGTTTAAATGATGCCAGACACATAAATATTAGTGAAATGGTGATTCTAAGGAGGATAGAAAAGGAGGAGAGGAAAAGAATGTGTGACAGAATATTATCAGGGCTGTAACTTAAAATTTTTTAATGAAATTATGTTAAGTTACCTATTTTCAAGGCAGCAGCCATTTTGTTGTCATTCTGATTATTTAGTTACACTGTTTTTTCAAGTGTTTTTCCTCTCTCCCTGTCCTTTAAGTTCCCCCTTGCTATTCTCCCATGCTTTTGGCATAGTTTCTGTAATTATTATTACTAAAATTTCTTGGGAGTTTTAGCTTAATAACAGAATGAATTCTGTTCTTTCCCCATGTTTACGTCTTCACCTACGGGTGGTTAGGCGTTGTGTTCTGCATCTACCATCTGATGTTCTGCAGTTTCTTCCCTGGAAGTCTCTGTTTTGCATCAGATGGTGTATTTTTGGTAACTGATTTCGGGCCTGGGTGCCTGGAGTCTTATTTTAGTGTTTTTACACTCATTGTTTACATTTACAACAGCCCTCTGTGTGAGGGGGGGATTTCTAAATAATAATATCTTTATGTTATTTTAATCATAACTAGATACATTATTATTGTTCGTAAGTGTTGAATAAATTGTTTAAAATATTTTTAAAATTTTTGTCCACACTTAGGCTTGGGATCCATTGGGGCTCAACGTTACTTTTCAGAAACTTGGGCTGTTCTGAAAAAATATTTTTTCAAAATATTTTGATTTCAATTATTTTTTCTATATTAATGGATCATATTATTATTATGTATTTGATTGCCAGGGGTTAGTGCGAGTACCAGGACTTGTTTTCTTTTCTCATTGAAAGGATATTGATCAATTGTTTTAGGAGGAAGTCTTCCTCTGACCTTATTATCATTCTATATGTGGTCAGTGTACTCGCATTAACTCCTGTTCTGTATCGTATGATTTCGATGACAATATGGGAAGCGTATGTCACGGTATGTTGTTGGGGATTTGGACACTCCGGTCCTTTCCCCGCAGGGTCACTCTACTTTATCAATTTCTATTTCAGACGATCAAGATTAGGGTGATGTATCTGTGATGTCTTCCAACAGTGTGCCTCCGTCGTCACAATTAATGAAGGGCTAGCGGAAAAGTGCTCATGTAATACGCCAATTGCCTAAGAGGACCCTAGTAGGTTCGACGGCCTTTGACGTCCGCTAGCTCGCCCGGTGTAGCGTCCATTCACCGAATGGTTCGGCAGCCGGGTTCGTCCGTTGCGGTCTAGAAGGAATTTTGGGGTGATGCGAGCACTATAAAATTAACTTAATGCACACCCAGTGACGGCGGATCGGAGGGAGAACGGAGGAAGCCTTTTAGTCCGGTTCATAGCTCGTTCCGGTCCATCCGGACGGCAAGCGAGAGAGGCCCCTCTCTCGTTCAACAACATCTGGCCCCAGATGTTGTGGTACAAATGTGTTGTTAGCGGAGCATACGTCCGTCGCTCGGGACGCTCCGTTGTATAGGCAGTCCGCTGAGACTGCTAAGGCTTCCTCTTCTCATCAGCGCACACGACCGCACCTTGGCTGCGTGACCGCCGATATATTACCAGCTTCGCCGATCAAGGATTCTTCGGCGACCAGGTCACACCATCCGGCAGCCAGGGATTCGAGACCGATGGACTCCGGACGTTCGCATAGGAAGTATGCGGGAGCCATCTGATGCGGAGCTGCCCTCGGCGAAGCACCGATAGACTGCGCCTCCGCAGGTCTCGACGCCGGACATTCTTGTGCACATAGCACAGCTTATCGCAGCATCCCAGCAGCCGACAGAAACGGTGTCGGATCGAGAATTATCCGACAGCGCTGGGTCGGTAGCCGGGGACTCGAGGCCTGCAGACTCCGGACGTTCGCATAGGAAGTGTGCGGGAGTCAACGTACACGGAGCTTCCAGCGGCAATGCATCGTAAGTCCGCTACGGCACAGGCCTCGGGAACGGACGTGCTTTCCTTAATAGCACAGTTTATCGCAGCATCCCAGCATCAACTGAATCTGTCGCATATATTTTATCCGACGATGCTGGGTCGGGACGCTCCGCGGAAGCGGGTACGGACGTCCGAAAGTTTCATCCAGTCCGACGGGATACCGAAAGGGATTCGGTGGATTTCAAGCTTTCCCTTTCGGAACAACATATGCTGTGATGCCGGATAAGAAACTGATAGCGTCGGTGGACTTAGAAATTTTTGGTTCGGTTCAGGGACATCGTCCCTCAGTTCCGACATAATCCAATAATGTCACACAAACTTTCGAATTATTGAACGACGCTATATATATTATTATTTTATGCTTGCTATCCAAGCATTTCTGGTTTCTTGTTCGAAGAGTTATGGAGATGTCTTTCAAAAGTGTGCCTCTGTCGTCATAGTTAATGAAGAGTTAGCGGCAATAAGTGCTCATGGAATATGTCTATCGCTTACGGAATGACATTCGCTAGCTCACCCGGTGTAGCATACATTCATCGAATGGTTCGGCTGCCGGGTTCGTCCGTTGCGGTCTAGGAAGGAGATTTGGGTGATGCGAGCACTTTAATTACTTTAGTACTCACCCAGTGACGGCAGATTGAGGATAGATCGGAGGAAGCCAACAACATAGGGGACCGCATGTTGTGGTTCAGATATTTTACATTCGGAGCATATGTCCGTTGCTCGGGACGCTCCGTTATATTGACAGTCCGAGAGACTGTCTTTAATGCTTCCTCATCCTCACAGCAGGGCACACGACCGCACATTGGCTACGTGACCTCGAGTATCCGATCAGTTTCGGCATTCAGTGATTCCACAGCGAATAGGTCGCGCCATCCGGTAGCCAAGGGACACGAGGCCTATACACTCCGTTCGCTCGCATATTGGAAGTATGCACGGGGTAACGATCTCGGAGCTTCCTGCGGCAATGCATCGTAAGACCGCTGCTCCTCAGGCCTCGGTGACGGACGTGCTATCCGAGTTAGCACAGTTGTTTCGCAGCATCCCAGCAATTGACGGTTTCTCGGTCGAATCAGGAATTATCCGACGGCGCTGGGTCGGTGCGGTCCGCGGTTGCATCAAGCTACGGACGACCGAACGCTTTATAGGGTCCGACAGGATGGCGAAAGGGATTCGAAAGATTTCGAGTTTTCCCTTTAGTAGTATCGGAAGATGCCTTTCATATCTTCTGGCATTTCTTCCAGTGATTATTTTTCGGACTTCATTGCTGCGATCTTGGATAAGAGACTTATAGCGTCATTGGACTCGGATTTTTCGATCGGTACAGGGACTTTGTCCCTGACTTACCGACGCAGTCCAATATTGTCATTACAACATGTGTTTTATTTTTCGACGCTATATATTATATATATATATACAAGCCTGCTACTAAGCATGATAGTTTAGTTTCTTGTCCGCGTGGCTCATTTCTGCCATTTTATCTTTTTTACATATAGTTTATTTTTGGCAGAGCAGGGCAAACCGAGAGTTCATATGCGTCTAGACGGTGTGATTAAAGACTGCATATTTTCTTTTTCGCCGTTTATGTCTTTTCCAATTTCAATATTGGGAACGACATTATGTATAGTAGACTTAACTTAGACGCTTTATTATACGTAATCCGCCTTACTGAGGCGTTATCATTACGTCTTCAAGAAAAGATTTACGGGATATTATTCTCAATGTAATTTCTTTTGAGGGCAGTATTTTGTTCACGTATAACTCCGCCCTTCAGTGGCTGATTGGAGTGTTTAGACGTGATGCAGCCCTAGCTACATCCACGCGTGGATAGTAGGTTAAGAACTCTCTCAGAGTCGCTTCGTTCTCGGAGGAGCTTCTCTTCGACGGCAACTTTCCGGCAATCCATGAATTGCTTGGTTTATACATTCTCTTGTCTATCTACTGTTACAAGAGATTCAGACTGGGGCAAACATTCGGTGGTTGACTCAGAGAGTGCCGCCGCAGTTGCCGGACCCTAGTGTGGCTGTTATGACGGTTGCCAGTCAAACAGATTGGGATATATACTGATCCCTACGGATTCGAAGTGCCAGGGTCTTTGGGTTCCGCAGTCTTTTAGCTATCAGTTTAACTTCCGCGGAATAATGTTTTTTAGGCTTGCTTTATGTCATTGCATGAACATTATTCAGAAATGCATGCCCAAATTCCTGTCCTTTAATTCGACAGTAGTGGCGTATCTCCGGAACCAGGGAGGCACTCTTTCGTTTCCGTTATTCAATTTAATGGAAAGAATCCGTCTGTTGGTTATAGTACACCAAGTTCAGTTTTGGTCCGTCATATTCGGGGTCGTCTGATTGTTTTATCGCACTCCCGTTCTCTTACGGGTCGCTTGTTGCTGTCAGAATGGACTCTCAACAAACAAGTATTTAATCAGATTTGCTATCTATGGGAGCGCCCAATGATGTTTTATTATGACACAGCTTGCTAATCAATTGCAGACGTATGTGTTGGCTTGTCCAGATCTCTGAGCTAATACTGTTAACGCTCTATTGATCTATAGGACGCAATGATAGGATACGCGTATCCTCCGGCGCTGTTGTTTTAGCAGGTATTGCTAAGATAAACAACCACAATACATTTCTGTTGATAGCATCTCTATCTTCACAGAGATCATGAGTAATTTACTCTCTTGTCTACTGTGGATCTTAACGTGAAATCTTCCTCTATGTGAGGATCTTTTTTCACTGGGTAAATCGTGTCATCTTTATCACAACCAGCAAGGTCGCAACCTTCATGTATTCCGTTGTGTGGTCCGTATTGCATTGTAAGCACTGTACTGGACGAGCTTTGGACGCGATTTCTTACTATAGGAGATCCTCTTCTTCGCTATTCTATGCGACTAAAGTGGAGGCTCTTCCGTCGTGGTGTAGGGATCATTATGTTCATATGGTTGATCCCTCCATACTACGCATTGCTAGTTTTTAGTATACTTGTTTCACAAGATCTACTGCAGCCTGTTGTTATTTAGGTTATAGGTTTATGTTACCTCATACCTATGCACTCTACGATAGTTTACAATTGAGTCTTTTGTCTCTTTATCTAAGTCAGTTAGTAACTTTTTGATAAATCGACTTAGAATCTTTAGATTAAATTCCTATACGGATTTTAACTTCGGTTCTTATTTAGCTAAGTAATCATTTGAGCCTCTGGAAACAGTAGTTTTCAAATTCTGACCTTTTAGACAGTAATTCTGTTGGTTTCTCTTTTACTGTAGAGTCAGTGAGTTTCATGCACTATCGATGGATGATTTTCACTTTCATAGTTTCGGAATCAATACTTCCGTTACTATTTAGGTTGGATTGTTGCATAAGAGTTAGGCTCCTATTATCCGGAACCTATTATTTTAAGGTCCTTCCGTCTTCGTATGGGCATAGGCCTTTACTCTTTCCGGGTACAGTTTATGTATTTATAAACAGATATCTGTTTATTACAAGGGCGTAAGCTTCTTCTGTCTTTGATGTCTAGTAGAAGGACGTTACGCTCCATTTTATTGTTAATCGATTCTATTAACTAGCGTACTGCTTATGGTATATCATTGGCTTAGCAGTTGTGCTTAAGATTTCGGCTCTTGAAGTAAGAGTTCTTCTACTTCTTGGGCTTACATTAATAGTGTTGCTATTATAGATTTTTGAAGGCTGCTCATTGCGCTCAGCCATCCATTCATGAATTTTATCTCAGAAATATCGAGTCCATTTCTGGAGGCCTCTATTGTTAGGTCTATTATCTACTGCTCAGAATGTCATTCACTTAACAGTTGCTACTATAGCTAGGTAGGCTGTCTGTTTCGGCAGTGTCTCCGTTCGGCTGCCCTCTTCGCTCTGGGCTATTTGACCCAGGGCAAGAAAAAGGGGGGGGGAGGGTGTTCCCTTGGGTCACCTGTTTTTACTATGAAAACAAGGGGATACCTCCTCCGGAGTTAGTAATTCTGAGCTGTTATTGGGATGGTTGTTTAGTGAGAAGTTTAAGTTTATAAAATTCATTCAAGTCTTAGTTTTTAAAGTATAGCTTTTGAATATTGCATATGTCAACGGACATGATTATGCAATTCTCACTCACTTTTAGGAGTATAAGAGTCTCTATTCTCTAGACTTACTTTATTATTGGCTTACTTTAAAAATTATTAGTATAAGGATTATTGGATATTAATAGAGTACATGGATGTATGAAGCTCAATTTTTGGAAGGTGTTGTATCTTTCTAATTTATCATAAATAAGAAAGATACATGTAAGGCCTATTACTTCTTTTCCCTACAGGGGATGACTCTATTTTATTTTATTGAGCGTATTCCATTTTGCTCTATGTCCTTGGCCCTCCAGCCTTTTTACTATTCAGCTATGTCTGGGTCATTGGTACAGTATAAAAATGTTAAAAAATTTATAGTAATTTATATATTTTTTATACTTACCAATGACCCAGACGGGGATGGCCCTCCCAGGAGTTGGGAACTCTTGCCTCCCCGCTGAGTACATAGCGCTTACCAGGCACTGGTTATTAGAATGATAAATGGCGCCAATTTCGGAACGTCCTGGACACTGCGCATGCGCAGTGGGGGCGAGGTGTGGAGGGCCTTTCAGGACATGTTTTCTTTAGTTTTAGATGCAAATTTTGGGGATTGGGGGGCAAAATTTGTGTTTGGCCCTATATTTTAAGAGTTAGCACCAGCTATGTCTGGGTCATTGGTAAGTATAAAAAATATATAAATTACTATAAATTTTTTAACTTCTTACTTATAAAACGGTTTTTCTCTTAGCATTTGCGTCAGCTAGAAGAGTTAGTGAGCTTCATGCTTTGTCTGTTGAAGACTCTCATTATCGTAGTGTTGGTAATTCTATTACCCTCACTACGAAAGTGGGATTCTTAGCTAAGAATCAGGTTCCGGACAAACTGCCTAGTCCTATTCTGATTAAAGCATTACCGTCTTCAGATGGTCAGAGACCTTTGTTGTGTCCAGTAAGAGCACTTAGGATTTATAAGAAGCGTTCTAGTTTTATTAGAAGAGGTAGGAAGAGGTTATTTCTTTCTCTTCTTCCTAACAGAAATGATATTTCTGTTCATTCCATATCTAGATGGATTCAATTAGCTATTCGGTCGGCTTATAATGCTTTGTCTGTGAATCAGAGAATAGCTTATAAGATTTCAGCTCACGAAGTTAGAGCTTTAGCTTCTTCTTGGGCTTATGCTAGTAGTACTTCTTTGAAGGATTTGATGCAAGCAGCTTACTGGACACAACAGACGACTTTTACCAAATTTTATCTTCGAGATTTAGAATCAATTTCGGATGATCTCAGATCTTTAGGACCGTTATCGGTAGCTCAGAATGTCGTCCATTCTAATTAGGATTTTCATTCAGCTCTAGCACTGTCTCCAGTCTGCTACCCTCTTCGTTTTGAAGTGCAGTTACTTTCAAAACAAGGGGAAGGAGGGGGGATGGTATTTCCAAATAGTCATCTGACTTTATAGTGAAAAGTATGGACATACCTCCTTCAGTGATAGTATCCTGGGGTCGGTGCTATGGTAGTTTTAATGTGTAGCTTGGTATGAAGCAATTTTCAATGTATTATATGCTTTTAATGTGTAGCTCGATGTGAAGCGTTATTGTATATGTCATGTGTCAAGACGAGCTTTACTATACAATACTCGGACACTTTTAATGATTTATAAAGAGTCTCATTTCTCTGGACTTCTTTATATTTTGGCTTCCTTTATCAAATTAGCATAATGGGTTATGCTAGGCCTTAAATAGCGTTACACCTATATTTCATTGTTTTTTCTGTAATAAGAGCAATGAATATCAAGTACTGGGCCCGCCTGCCTGTTTACTATTCTCAGCTAGTCTGGGCCATTGGTATAGTGGAAAAATATGAAAAATTTATACCAATTTTAATATTTTTAATACTTACCAATGGCCCAGACGGGGATGGCCCTCCCTGGAGTAGACACTCCTTCCTCCCCGCTGAGTTATATATTACAGTTCTTAATAACATTTAACAGGCACAACAATAAAGAATGACATGATGGCGGTAGCCTATTGTTGTCCTTGACAACAAGTTGCGCATTGCGCAAAAGTATGGAGGACCATACTGGTCTTCTCGTTTTTGCGTTTTTTGGCAAATTTTGGGGGGTTTGGGGGATTCAAAATTTGTGTTTGGCCCTGGAAATAAATTGGGTTGCACCAGCTAGTCTGGGCCATTGGTAAGTATTAAAAATATTAAAATTGGTATAAATTTTTCATATTTTTATACTGTACCAATGACCCAGACATAGCTGGTGCTAACTCTTAAAATATAGGGCCAAACACAAATTTTGCCCCCCAATCCCCAAAATTTGCATCAAAAACTAAAGAAAACATGTCCTGAAAGGCCCTCCACACTTCGCCCCTACTGCGCATGCGCAGTGTCAAGGACGTTCCGAAATTGGCGCCATTTATCATTCTAAGTTTGGCCCTTCATCAGTTAACATCTGACTGATCTTTGTGCTTTTAAATCTCAGTTTAAATGATGCCAGACACATAAATATTAGTGAAATGGTGATTCTAAGGAGGATAGAAAAGGAGGAGAGGAAAAGAATGTGTGACAGAATATTATCAGGGCTGTAACTTAAAATTTTTTAATGAAATTATGTTAAGTTACCTATTTTCAAGGCAGCAGCCATTTTGTTGTCATTCTGATTATTTAGTTACACTGTTTTTTCAAGTGTTTTTCCTCTCTCCCTGTCCTTTAAGTTCCCCCTTGCTATTCTCCCATGCTTTGGCATAGTTTCTGTAATTATTATTACTAAAATTTCTTGGGAGTTTTAGCTGAATAACAGAATGAATTCTGTTCTTTCCCCATGTTTACGTCTTCACCTATGGGTGGTTAGGCGTTGTGTTCTGCATCTACCATCTGATGTTCTGCAGTTTCTTCCCTGGAAGTCTCTGTTTTGCATCAGATGGTGTATTTTTGGTAACTGATTTCGGGCCTGGGTGCCTGGAGTCTTATTTTAGTGTTTTTACACTCATTGTTTACATTTACAACAGCCCTCTGTGTGAGGGGGGGGATTTCTAAATAATAATATCTTTATGTTATTTTAATCATAACTAGATACATTATTATTGTTCGTAAGTGTTGAATAAATTGTTTAAAATATTTTTAAAATTTTTGTCCACACTTAGGCTTGGGATCCATTGGGGCTCAACGTTACTTTTCAGAAACTTGGGCTGTTCTGAAAAAATATTTTTTCAAAATATTTTGATTTCAATTATTTTTTCTATATTAATGGATCATATTATTATTATGTATTTTGATTGCCAGGGGTTAGTGCGAGTACCAGGACTTGTTTTCTTTTCACATTGAAAGGATATTGATCAATTGTTTTAAGAGGAAGTCTTCCTCTGACCTTATTATCATTCTATATGTGGTCAGTGTACTCGCATTAACTCCTGTTCTGTATCGTATGATTTCGATGACAATATGGGAAGCATATGTCACGGTATGTTGTTGGGGATTTGGACACTCCGGTCCTTTCCCCGCAGGGTCACTCTACTTTATCAATTTCTATTTCAGACGATCAAGATTAGGGTGATGTATCTGTGATGTCTTCCAACAGTGTGCCTCCGTCGTCACAATTAATGAAGGGCTAGCGGAAAAGTGCTCATGTTATACGCCATTGCCTAAGAGGACCCTAGTAGGTTCGACGGCCTTTGACGTCCGCTAGCTCGCCCGGTGTAGCGTCCATTCACCGAATGGTTCGGCAGCCGGGTTCGTCCGTTGCGGTCTAGAAGGAATTTTGGGGTGATGCGAGCACTATAAAATTAACTTAATGCACACCCAGTGACGGCGGATCGGAGGGAGAACGGAGGAAGCCTTTTAGTCCGGTTCATAGCTCGTTCCGGTCCATCCGGACGGCAAGCGAGAGAGGCCCCTCTCTCGTTCAACAACATCTGGCCCCAGATGTTGTGGTACAAATGTGTCGTTAGCGGAGCATACGTCCGTCGCTCGGGACGCTCCGTTGTATAGGCAGTCCGCTGAGACTGCTAAGGCTTCCTCTTCTCGTCAGCGCACACGACCGCACCTTGGCTGCGTGACCGCCGATATATTACCAGCTTCGCCGATCAAGGATTCTTCGGCGATCAGGTCACACCATCCGGCAGCCAGGGATTCGAGACCGATGGACTCCGGACGTTCGCATAGGAAAAGTATGCGGGAGCCATCTGATGCGGAGCTGCCCTCGGCGAAGCAGCGATAGACTGCGCCTCCGCAGGTCTCGACGCCGGACATTCTTGTGCACATAGCACAGCTTATCGCAGCATCCCAGCAGCCGACAGAAACGGTGTCGGATCGAGAATTATCCGACAGCGCTGGGTCGGTAGCCGGGGACTCGAGGCCTGCAGACTCCGGACGTTCGCATAGGAAGTGTGCGGGAGTCAACGTACACGGAGCTTCCAGCGGCAATGCATCGTAAGTCCGCTACTGCACAGGCCTCGGGAACGGATGTGCTTTCCTTAATAGCACAGTTTATCGCAGCATCCCAGCATCAACTGAATCTGTCGCATATATTTTATCCGACGATGCTGGGTCGGGACGCTCCGCGGAAGCGGGTACGGTCGTCCGAAAGTTTCATCCGGTCCGACGGGATACCGAAAGGGATTCTGTGGATTTCAAGCTTTCCCTTTCGGAACAACATATGCTGCGATGCCGGATAAGAAACTGATAGCGTCGGTGGACTTAGAAATTTTTTGGTTCGGTTCAGGGACATCGTCCCTCAGTTCCGACATAGTCCAATAATGTCACACAAACTTTCGAATTATTGAACGACGCTATATATATTATTATTTTATGCTTGCTATCCAAGCATTTCTGGTTTCTTGTTCGAAGAGTTATGGAGATGTCTTTCAAAAGTGTGCCTCTGTCGTCATAGTTAATGAGGAGTTAGCGGCAATAAGTGCTCATGGAATATGTCTATCGCTTACGGAGTGACATTCGCTAGCTCACCCGGTGTAGCGTACATTCATCGAATGGTTCGGCTGCCGGGTTCGTCCGTTGCGGTCTAGGAAGGAGATTTGGGTGATGCGAGCACTTTAATTACTTTAGTACTCACCCAGTGACGGCAGATTGAGGACAGATCGGAGGAAGCCAACAACATAGGGGACCGCATGTTGTGGTTCAGATATTTTACATTCGGAGCATATGTCCGTTGCTCGGGACGCTCCGTTATATTGACAGTCCGAGAGACTGTCTTTAATGCTTCCTCATCCTCACAGCAGGGCACACGACCGCACATTGGCTAGTTGACCTCGAGTATCCGATCAGTTTCGGCATTCAGTGATTCCACAGCGAATAGGTCGCGCCATCCGGTAGCCAAGGGACACGAGGCCTATACACTCCGTTCGCCTAGCATATTGGAAGTATGCACGGGGTAACGATCTCGGAGCTTCCTGCGGCAATGCATCGTAAGACCGCTGCTCCTCAGGCCTCAGTGACGGACGTGCTATCCGAGTTAGTACAGTTGTTTCGCAGCATCCCAGCAATTGACGGTTTCTCGGTCGAATCAGGAATTATCCGACGGCGCTGGGTCGGTGCGGTCCGCGGTTGCATCAAGCTACGGACGACCGAACGCTTTATAGGGTCCGACAGGATGGCGAAAGGGATTCGAAACATTTCGAGTTTTCCCTTTAGTAGTATCGGAAGATGCCTTTCATATCTTCTGGCATTTCTTCCAGTGATTATTTTTCGGACTTCATTGCTGCGATCTTGGATAAGAGACTTATAGCGTCATTGGACTCGGATTTTTCGATCGGTACAGGGACTTTGTCCCTGACTTACCGAAGCAGTCCAATATTGTCATTTCAACATGTGTTTTATTTTTCGACGCTATATATTTATATATATATACAAGCCTGCTACTAAGCATGATAGTTTAGTTTCTTGTCCGCGTGGCTCATTTCTGCCATTTTATCTTTTTTACATATAGTTTATTTTGGCAGAGCAGGGCGTACCGAGAGTTCATATGCGTCTAGACGGTGTGATTAAAGACTGCATATATTCTTTTTCGCCGTTTATGTCTTTTCCAATTTCAATGTTGGGAACGACATTATGTATAGTAGACTTAACTTAGACGCTTTATTATACGTAATCCGCCTTACTGAGGCGTTATCATTACGTCTTCAAGAAAAGATTTACGGGATATTATTCTCAATGTAATTTCTTTTGAGGGCAGTAGTTTGTTCACGTATAACTCCGCCCTTCAGTGGCTGATTGGAGTTGGTTAGACGTGATGCAGCCCTAGCTACATCCACGCGTGGATAGTAGGTTAAGAACTCTCTCAGAGTCGCTTCGTTCTCGGAGGAGCTTCTCTTCGACGGCAACTTTCCGGCAATCCATGAATTGCTTGATTTATACATTCTCTTGTCTATCTAGTGTTACAAGAGATTCAGACTGGGGCAAACATTCGGTGGTTGACTCAGAGAGTGCCGCCGCAGTTGCCGGACCCGAGTGTGGCTGTTATGACGGTTGCCAGTCAAACAGATTGGGATATATACTGATCCCTACGGATTCGAAGTGCCAGGGTCTTTGGGTTCCGCAGTCTTTTAGCTATCAGTTTAACTTCCGCGGAATAATGTTTTTTAGGCTTGCTTTATGTCATTGCATGAACATTATTCAGAAACGCATGCCCAAATTCCTGTCCTTTAATTCGACAGTAGTGGCGTATCTCCGGAACCAGGGAGGCACTCTTTCGTTTCCGTTATTCAAT
This sequence comes from Pictodentalium vernedei, assembly GCA_031216915.1. Lineage (NCBI taxonomy): Eukaryota > Metazoa > Mollusca > Scaphopoda > Dentaliida > Dentaliidae > Pictodentalium > Pictodentalium vernedei. The sequence goes on along the minus strand of CM062288.1, from coordinate 11,433,512 downwards.
TTAATGGAAAGAATCCGTCTGTTGGTTATAGTACACCAAGTTCAGTTTTGATCCGTCATATTCTGGGTCGTCTGATTGTTTTATCGCACTCCCGTTCTCTTACGGGTCGCTTGTTGCTGTCAGAATGGACTCTCAACAAACAAGTATTCAATCAGATTTGCTATCTATGGGAGCGCCCAATGATGTTTTATTTATGACACAGCTTGCTAATCATTTGCAGACGTATGTGTTGGTTTGTCCAGATCTCTGAGCTAATACTGTTAACGCTCTATTGATCTATAGGACGGAATGATAGGATACGCGTATCCTCCGGCGCTGTTGTTTTAGCAGGTATTGCTAAGATAAACAACCACAATACATTTCTGTTGATAGCATCTCTATCTTCACAGAGATCATGAGTAATTTACTCTCTTGTCTACTGTGGATCTTAACGTGAAATCTTCCTCTATGTGAGGATCTTTTTTCACTGGGTAAATCGTGTCATCTTTATCACAACCAGCAAGGTCGCAACCTTCATGTATTCCGTTGTGTGGTCCGTATTGCATTGTAAGCACTGTACTGGACGAGCTTTGGACGCGATTTCTTACTATAGGAGATCCTCTTCTTCGCTATTCTATGCGACTAAAGTGGAGGCTCTTCCGTCGTGGTGTAGGGATCATTATGTTCATATGGTTGATCCCTCCATACTACTCATTGCTATTTTTTTTTTTAGTATACTTGTTTCACAAGATCTACTGCAGCCTGTTGTTATTTAGGTTATAGGTTTATGTTACCTCATACCTATGCACTCTACGATAGTTTACAATTGAGTCTTTTGTCTCTTTATCTAAGTCAGTTAGTAACTTTTTGATAAATAGACTTAGAATCTTTAGATTAAATTCCTATACGGATTTTAACTTCAGGTTCTTATTTAGCTAAGTAATCATTTGAGCCTCTGGAAACAGTAGTTTTCAAATTCTGACCTTTTAGACAGTAATTCTGTTGATTTCTCTTTTACTGTAGAGTCAGTGAGTTTCATGCACTATCGATGGATGATTTTCACTTTCATAGTTTCGGAATCAATACTTCCGTTACTATTTAGGTTGGATTGTTGCATAAGAGTTAGGCTCCTATTATCCGGAACCTATTATTTTAAGGTCCTTCCGTCTTCGTATGGGCATAGGCCTTTACTCTTTCCGGGTACAGTTTATGTATTTATAAACAGATATCTGTTTATTACAAGGGCGTAAGCTTCTTCTGTCTTTGATGTCTAGTAGAAGGACGTTACGCTCCATTTTATTGTTAATGGATTCTATTAACTAGCGTACTGCTTATGGTATATCATTGGCTTAGCAGTTGTGCTTAAGATTTCGGCTCATGAAGTAAGAGTTCTTCTACTTCTTGGGCTTACATTAATAGTGTTGCTATTATAGATTTTTGAAGGCTGCTCATTGCGCTCAGCCATCCATTCATGAATTTTATCTCAGAAATATCGAGTCCATTTCTGGAGGCCTCTATTGTTAGGTCTATTATCTACTGCTCAGAATGTCATTCACTTAACAGTTGCTACTATAGCTAGGTAGGCTGTCTGTTTCGGCAGTGTCTCCGTTCGGCTGCCCTCTTCGCTCTGGGCTATTTGACCCAGGGCAAGAAAAAGGGGGGGGGGGAGGGTGTTCCCTTGGGTCACCTGTTTTTACTATGAAAACAAGGGGATACCTCCTCCGGAGTTAGTAATTCTGAGCTGTTATTGGGATGGTTGTTTAGTGAGAAATTTAAGTTATAAAATTCATTCAAGTCTTAGTTTTTAAAGTATAGCTTTTGAATATTGCATATGTCAACGGACATGATTATGCAATTCTCACACACTTTTAGGAGTATAAGAGTCTCTATTCTCTAGACTTACTTTATTATTGGCTTACTTTAAAAATTATTAGTATAAGGATTATTGGATATTAATAGAGTACATGGATGTATGAAGCTCAATTTTTGGAAGGTGTTGTATCTTTCTAATTTATCATAAATAAGAAAGATACATGTAAGGCCTATTACTTCTTTTCCCTACAGGGGATGACTCTATTTTATTTTATTGAGCGTATTCCATTTTGCTCTATGTCCTTGGCCCTCCAGCCTTTTTACTATTCAGCTATGTCTGGGTCATTGGTACAGTATAAAAATGTTAAAAAATTTATAGTAATTTATATATTTTTTATACTTACCAATGACCCAGACGGGGATGGCCCTCCCAGGAGTTGGGAACTCTTGCCTCCCCGCTGAGTACATAGCGCTTACCAGGCACTGGTTATTAGAATGATAAATGGCGCCAATTTCGGAACGTCCTTGACACTGCGCATGCGCAGTAGGGGCGAAGTGTGGAGGGCCTTTCAGGACATGTTTTCTTTAGTTTTTGATGCAAATTTTGGGGATTGGGGGGCAAAATTTGTGTTTGGCCCTATATTTTAAGAGTTAGCACCAGCTATGTCTGGGTCATTGGTAAGTATAAAAAATATATAAATTACTATAAATTTTTTAACGTTTTTGAGACAAAAAAGAAAAAAGAAATTCAATAATTTTTTCATATCGGCATATTTTCACAAAAACTCTTTTGCACAAAAATTCCACAGAAACCTGTATGGCTCAACAATGGAAGATAAAAGATCTTATGCTGTGTGTGTTCACACATGAAATAGATTGTACTTCTAAAACGGAAAGTCAATAGATAAATTCGTTACCCCGTGTCTGATCACGTGGTACGGGTTTTTACCTACCTGAAGCCAGCCGTATCCCATGAGGCTGAACCGTATCCAATGATACGGTTCGGCCTCATGGGATACGGCTGCCTTCGGGTAGGTAAAAACCCATACCATGTGGTCAGGCACAGGGTACCTAATAATACCACTCAAGCCACTGAGCCACTATACTCTCTTCAGATTCACTTGCTGTTAGAATCTTTTTATATTTGAAATACTTCATACCCAGGAGGGTCAGATCCAAGTTTATCCAAATCCAGAACCTAGGTTTATATTTGGCCTCCTGTTGGAGCCTGAATTTTAGCTTCGCACCATATGAGAAAATATTTTTTAGAAATCTTATTAAGGTCAGAAATCTTTCTCTATTTGGTATGCAACACCTGTTCCTTTGAGAGTAGGGGGAGGGGGGGGGAGGGAGTCTGATGCAGTTTCAAATTTGTTCAATTCAAATTTGTTCAAATCAAATACCTGGGATCATTTTTGGGCTCCTGTGGTAGCCCAAATTTTATATTAGTGCAATATTAGAAGAAAATTTTATAAAACCTTCTCATCTGATCTTCTAGTCAGAATCTTTTGAAATTTGGAAAACACCGCATGCTTGGAGTGTCAGGTTCAAAGTTAATAAAATTATTTGCCTGGGTTCATCTCAGTTTAGCTTCAAGTAATATTTGAAAATTTGCTGTCATTTTTTCCACTGGTCGACATTCTGCTTAAATTATTAGCGTGGATATCTTTTTTTTTTAAAAATAATAATTTTATTTCCTTCAATTGAAACAGGGTTTGGTGAACAGGCTAGGCCTACCTTACTGCTGTACACTTGCCCAGTAAAATTACATTGTATGGTTCTTGTGCAGCTGTGCCAAAGTGACTGAATATCAGGTACCAAAACATATTTCTACATTAATGGAAGAAGAAGAATGGAATGGTTTAACGCGCCGAAGGCGCGCAGGGACGGTATGGGGAGCAAGCCCCTTTCGACCCTCATTGGCTGTAAATGATTAATTTCCACATGTCTACTCATGTTGAAGGAGGAACAGGTTCAGGTACACGGCAGGTGTCACCGGTTGTGGCGTGAAGGTCTCTTTGACTGATGTCGGTTGAACCCTCGGGTGAGGACCAGTGTGGGAGGTTGGGTCCTCTCACAAAGGTACTACCTCTCCCCAAGGTTGCAGTCTATCTAGATTTTCGGGCAAGTATAGTCTGCCACTTCGGAGATGATTTTAAGTGTTGGCCATCACTGGCAAGTATAATCTGCCTCAGGCTGTCTCTGTTTGATAGGATGTCTTTGAAGGAAACAACGACCCCTTTCGGGGACCACCAAGAAGAAGACCTGAACTTCCCTGGTTTGGGGGCAGGCCTGCATTGTAATCCTAATGGGTTGGGACAAAAAAGATGCGCAATACGCTTACAAAAAGGGGCCGAGGCGGGACGCAGGATCAACGCTCGCCTCCCTTAAAGTCGTTAACCACTTTTAGGGATGGAGTGGAGGATGTACAGGAACAATGGGGGTGACTGTTTCCATAACGGTTAGACTGTCTGTAGCGGTTATTGGGGTGCTGGTCAAAAAGCATCTTCTGTGTACCTGCTTAAAAGAAGAAGGTAGAATTAGTTTTCATTAAAGTATGTAAATTGTAATGATAAAAGTAGCACATCTTGTTCAATCTTAAGGTTTAATCTTAAGCTGAGTCGGTGAAGGCAGCCCTTTCTGGTAGAAGGCCACAGTTAAGCTGTTTTTCTGCCTGTTTATTCACTTTCTCGTTCCCTATTTATTATTTAGTTTTTATAACAGTATTTAATCCTGATGTAATTTTTAGTTGAGTCGGTGAAGGCAGCCCTTTCTGGTAGAAGGCCACAGTTAAGCGGTTTTTCTGCCTGTTTATTCATCTTCTCGTTCCCTATTTATTATTTAGTTTTTACCTGCGTCGCCAGCGGCAGAGCAGGTCTAGTAACCACTCGACTCCGTCCGCCAGTCCGTCCATCCATCCATCCGTCCATCAGTCCGTCCGTCCGTCCGAAACACTTTTTCCGTCAAAGTTTTCTTGGCTTCTATGAAAGGGAATGATTGTATATTTGGTCCGCTGCTTCATAATGATAAGTTGTATCGTGTAAACAATTTTCAGATCTTCCGTGCAGCCACTTCCTGTTTGCCGATACTTTGAAATTTTACTGTACCCACTGAACATTGAAATTTTCCGTCAAGGTTTTCTCGGCTTCTATGCAAGGGATTGATTTTATATTTGGTCTGCTGCTTTATAATGATGAGTTGTATCGTGTAAGCAATTTTCAGATCTGCCGTGCAGCCACTTCCTGTTTGCCGATACTTTGAAATTTTACTGTACCCACTGAACATTGAAAGTTTTCGTCACACTTTTCTCGGCTTCTATACAAGGGATTGATTTTATATTTAATCTGGAGCCTGATAATGATCAGTTGTATCGTGTATGCAATTTTCAGATCTGCCATGTAGCTACTTCCTGTTTGCCGATTCAGTTGCATGCAGCGACGCAGGTCCAGACCCCGTATTGGTCTTGGCTTGTTATAACAGTATTTAATCCTGATGTAATTTTTATTTGCTTCGGTGAAGGCAGCCCTTTCTGGTAGAAGGCCACAGTTAAGCTGTTTTTCTGCCTGTTTATTCACCTTCTCATTCCCTATTTATTTAGTTTTTAACAATATTTAATCCTGATGTAATTTTACTTAAGTCGGTGAAGGCAGCCCTTTCTGGTAGAAGGCCACAGTTAAGCTGTTTTTCTGCCTGTTAGTTCACCTTCTCGTTCCCTAGTTTTATTCGAGCTGTCTTAGTTTTGATTGCAATTTTTGAGCTTTTGTCGGCTTTCGCAAATTGCTCCAAGTTCGGAGATTAGTTCACTGTCGGCTAACCGGTCATGATTTTTCGCAGCCAGGGTGGCTAGGCAGTCTTTAATGGTGGGGATATCGGCCCTGTTGTGGAGTGTTTTGATGGGTGTGTCCCATGGGGCGCGGAGGGCAACTCTAAGCACGTGATTTTGGACCTTCTGGAGTTTTCCCATATTAGTTTGGTTGAGGTCAGTTAGTATGATTGCACCGTATTCTAGTACTGGGCGCACAAAGGCTTTGTATAGTTTGAGTAGGGTGGACTGGTTGGCCCCCGATGAAGTTCCCTGAAGCATTTTCAGTAAGTTAATGCGTTTGGTGGCTTTTTTTGCCATGTCGTCGGTGTGCTTGTTAAAGGACAATTTTTGATCAATGGTGATGTCCAGGAATTTCACCTCTTTGCATTCTGGGAGGGTGTATCCATAAGTTTTAGGTCAAAATTACGTTTATTTTTCTTGCGAGTAAAGATGATTCGTTGGGTTTTATTGGCGTTTAACTTAATTCTCCATTTGGCGCACAATTGTTCTAGGTCATCGAGAGCGCGTTGCAGGGGTTTTTGGAGCAGATTGGCCGTATTGTTAGAGTCTCAGAGGCCCTTATCATCCGCGAATTGGGAGACTTGAGCACGATCCTCGGAGAAGTTAAGGTCATTTAGTTAGAAGATGTAAAGGAGGGGGCTTAGGAAGGATCCTTGGGGGTGCCTGCTTCAAGGGGGACACTGTCAGACATTTCATTGTTCACTCTGACTTTAATTTTGCGATCATTTAAGAAAGAGGATAGTAATCTGAGCAGTTTCTTGGGGAGTTTCATTTTTGATAATTTGTAGCGCATTCCATTGTGCCAGACGGAGTCAAATGCTTTTTCGACGTCTAGCAGGACTGCCGCGCCTATTTGCTGATTGTTGATAGCGGCCTTCATTTGGGTAACTAGTCGGTAGACATGTTAGATGCCTTCTTTGCGGTTTCTATAGGCTCTTTGCCATTTATTAAAAAAATCGTTGTCTTCAAGGTGCCCCCTGAACCGATTGGTAAGGATTCGTTCGAATGTCTTACCAATGCAGCTGAGTAGGCTGATTGGGCGGTAGCTGGCTGGATCGGAGGGGTCCTTGTCCGGTTTTGGTATCATGACACCGATGGCTTTTTTCCAACATTTGGGAAAGTAGCCATGGGTGAGGCATGCATTGAACAGTTTGTTTAGTTTTTTGATTAAATATTTTTTACACCTCATTATCTACAGAATAGCATCGGTGGTGGTGTATATAATCCCTTGAGTGCAACAAGGCTTTGCAATGCTAAAGCATAGTAAAGCCTTGTTGCACATAAGGGACAAATTGATCAATTTTATTCAACTTGTGTAAGGCCTAAAAAAATAAAAAATCTGTTTCTCAGGCCCTCCCGCATGGTCCTTTTGGCTGCCGCATGCTATCTTTTTATAACCAATTTAAACTTAAAAAAACATAAAAATTTAATGGTTCATGTCTGATATTTTACCCAAGTTAAAAAAATTGTTGAATTTGTCCCTTGAGTGCAAGAAGGCTTTGCAATGCTTTAGCATTGCAAAGCCTTCTTGCACTCAAGGGATGAAATACACCACCACCCATGCTATTCTGTAGATTTTGAGGCCTAAAACATAAACCAAGAACATGAACTTTTGGTGGCAAAAAAGTAATTACTGAAATAAAAAATAAAATAAAAAAACGCTCGCCTGCATACAATTTTACAAATAATGGCCCGAGAAACAGAAGATCTAATTTGTGTGGCCTAAAATATCAGACATAAACTATATCATTTTTATATTTTAAAGTTTGCTTTGGTTATAAAAAGAGAGCATTCAGCAGCAAAAAGGACCATATGGAAGGGCCTTAGAAATTGATGAAACATTGAAAATTGATCATTCCTGCACAAGATCTGATATAATGTTAGGAGAGTGTGAATTGTTCAAAGTTCAAAGCTTGAGCATTTGTTTAGCACATATTCAATTCCCAGGGGGGGAGGGGGGGGGGGGGGCGCGGTGGCTCAGTTGGTATAGTTGCATGCTGCAAGCCGAGAGGTCCTCGGTTTGAATCCCACCAGCGGCAACCGCATTGTGTCCTTGGGCAAGACACTTAACCCCCATTGCCCATGTGGGGGCACGGTGACACTGTGTACTAAGGCGTACTGCACGTCGATGGTTCACCTGTCTTCAACCAATGCTAACCCTGCTTGTGTGGAGTTGGTATGTTGGGGAGCTGACAGTTGCCCGCTGTTGCTCGGTGGTTCTCTCCGGGTACTCCGGCTTCCTCCACCTGTAAAACTGTCATGGTTAGCCATTGTGCAAAAATATGTGACCTTAAACACCAATAAATAAATAAATAAATATTCGGTTCCCAGAAGAATACCAAATAATAATAACCTGATAATTCTATCATAAATGTTTTGGCATTTTAGTTTCTAGAATCAATTTTATGCCCTCTTTCCATGGCTTCATTTTCAAAATCTTTCTCGGTAGTGAATTTTCAACTATGGGGGGGGGGGGGGGGGGGCTGGGAGGGGGGTTTCCCCCTCCCAGTCCCTCCCCCTAGTTGGAAATTCACTACCATACACCCCCTGATCGGAAGCCTCTAGCCACGTACCTCTGCTAAATATAGTGCAGAGATAAAGTCATAATGAATACAGTGGAATTACCTCAAACTATGCAGAAGTGGGATGGAGATTTTGCTAACACTTTATATGATGGTCGCTCATCAAGGCTGATTCAAGTTGATCGCCTGTCCGTGATTTAATAATAAATCAAGTCAAATTGGGCTGCTGATTAACAATCTGTTTGAAATTTGAATAATGGCAATTATATGAAATGGATTATATTTCTAATATGGCTCAGGCTTAACATGACAGCTCATTTGTTGTGTCGCCACCCCACGAAGTGGGGAGCGACATATAGGAATTACTTTTGTCATCTTGCATCGTCCACGTCACACTTTCTCTTATCCACCACTCCTCTTTAACCTATGAATGGATTTTGATGAAACTTTCAGTGATTCTTTATCACATAATGGCATTGTGCACCTCCTATTTTATTTTTTGATCCGCTGTATTTTTTCCAGAGTTATGCCCCTTTTCCACTTAGAATTCTGTCTGAAACGCCAGGCGACACACGTCTTCCATGGAAGACTCACATCTAAGTTAGGAATTAATACTCAGATTGAGATTATTAATGAAATAATTTTCTACTTCTTTGAATACTTCATTTTAGGCTGAGTCTGTTTTTGAGAAAATGAAAGACGATAATGATAAGGAAGAGGAATCAGCTTGGTCTAGTAAGTATGATTGATAAAGTCAGATACAGGAATCAACATGGTCTAGTAAGTATGATTGATAAAGTCAGATACAGGAATCAACATGGTCTAGTAAGTATGATAAAGTCAGATACAGGAATCAACATGGTCTAGTAAGTATGATTGATAAAGTCAGATAAAATAAGACAGAATACAATGATAAATGGAGTATGGGAGACAGAAATCAACAAGGTGGAGTAAGTTTGAGCGATAAGGTCAGATTTTATTGAGGTTATTTCTAATATTTCATTTGAAATATTAAAATATCAAGCTGCAAGTTTTTCGCATTATACATCAAGGAATTTAACAAATTCAGTACTGTTTGTCAGAGCGCAGATTTTCCATAGCACTAACACATCATGGAAGATGACATATTGATAAAGAAAATAAACTGCATACCAAGAAAAAATGAAACCTCCCATTTGATTGAGGTTTGCACTTCAGCATACCTTTTTGATGGGCAGAAGCTTTTAATTTTTAGTTTTTTTTTTGCTTCAGTAGTTTGAAAATCAAAGGTGTGCAACGGATAAGGATGGCAAGTAGACATGTTAATCTGAGCAATAGTTAAATAGTGAGATTTCTGAGAAAAAATTGTGAGATTTGAATTATTATATGTCTCAAAGAAGAAATATTATAAGTTACAGGACGTTCAGGTGGTGGATATGGTATCGTATGAGGCAAGGTGAAAACAATATTGGACGAGGCGGTACGCCGAGTCCAATATTGTTTTTGCAAAGCCTGATATGACACCGTATCCGCCACCTGAACGTCCTGTAACGTATTTATTATGCCAGCGAAAACAAAATAACAATCAAATTTGAACGCCGGCACATTTTCAAAACTGGTGCAAAACGCTATGTAAGTTGTAACAAACGTGCACAGTTGTCTCCCTGTTTGTCTATAATTTCCTTGACAACACAGACAACAGTGATAGATGCTTTTCTTCATACTATCACTTTGTCTTGAGTGTGCAGAAAATGTCCGAAACGTCCGATTTTATAGAATTCAAACAAAATAAATGTATCTCCCATCTTTTCCTTCATAGCTGTGATTCATTTCTTACAATTTCATTATAGTGCAGTCGCTATTTTTAAAAACGAGAGAAAATGAGACATATAGACATAGAGGGACGTTTGATTGATCCGTTATCGGTAGATTGATTACAGTAGTATTTCTCACTTCAAATAATTAAATTTACATTTAGAAAGTTAAAAAATTTATAGTAATTTATATATTTTTTATACTTACCAATGACCCAGACATAGCTGGTGCTAACTCTTAAAATATAGGGCCAAACACAAATTTTGCCCCCCAATCCCCAAAATTTGCATCTAAAACCAAAGAAAACATGTCCTGAATGGCCCTCCACACTTCACCTCTACTGCGCATGCGCAGTGTCAAGGATGTTCCGAAATTGGCGCCATTAATCATTCTAATAACCAGTGCCTGGTAAGCGCTATGTACTCAGCGGGGAGGTAAGAGTTCCCAACTCCTGGGAGGGCCATCCCCGTCTGGGTCATTGGTAAGTATAAAAAATATATAAATTACTATAAATTTTTTAACATTTTTATACTGTACCAATGACCCAGACATAGCTGAATAGTAAAAAGGCTGGAGGGCCAAGGACATAGAGCAAGATGGAATACGCTCAATTATATAAAATAGAGTCATCCCCTCTAGGGAAAAAGAAGTATTAGGCCTTACATGTATCTTTCTTATTTATGATAAATTAGAAAGATACAACACCTTCCAAAATTGAGCATCATACATCCATGTACTCTATTAATATCTAGTATAATCCTTATACTAATAATTTTTAAAGTAAGCCAATAAATAAAGTAAGTCAAGAGAATAGAGACTCTTTATACTCCTTAAAAGTGTCTGAGGATTGTATAATCATGTCCGTTGACACGTGCTATATTCAAAAGCTATACTTTAAAAACTAAGACCTGAATGAATTTTTAAAACATAAACTTCTCACTAAACAACCATCCCAATAACAGCTCAGAATTACTAACTCCGGAGGAGGTATCCCCTTGTTTTCATAGTAAAACAGGTGACCCAAAGGAACACCCTCCCCCCCCCCCCCCCTTCTTGCCCTGGGTCAAATAGCCCAGAGCGAAGAGGGCAGCAGAACGGAGTCACTGCCGAAACAGACAGCCTACCTAGCTATAGTAGCAATTGTTAAGTGAATGACATTCTGAGCAGTAGATAATAGACCTAACAATAGAGGCCTCCAGAAATGGACTCAATATTTCTGAGATAAAAATTCATGAATGTGGATGGCTGAGCGCAATGAGCAGCCTTCAAAAATCTATAATAGCGACAGTATTAATGTAAGCCCAAGATGTAGAAGAACTCTTACTTCATGAGCCGAAATATCAAACACAACTGCTGAGTCAATGATATACCATAAGCAGTATCGATAGTTAATTGAATCCATTAGCAATAGAATGGAGCGTAACGTCCTTCTATTAGGCATCAAAGACAGAAGAAGCTTACGGCCGTAGTAATAAAACGATATCTGTTTATAAATACATAAACTCTAACCGGACAGAGTAAAGGCCTATGCCCATACGAAGACGGAAGGACCTTAATAACAATAGGTTCCGGATATTAATTAGGAGCCTGACTCTTATGCAAAAATCCAACCTAAATAGTAAAGGAAGTAGTGATTCCGAAACTACGAAAGTGAAAATCATCCACCGATAGTGCATGAAACTCACTGACTCTTCAGTAAAAGAGAAGCCAACAGAATTACTGTCTAAAAGGTCAGAATTTGAAAACTACTGTTTCCAGAGGCTCAAATGATTACTTAGCTAAATAAGAACCGAAGTTAAATTCCATATAGGAATTTAATGATTCTAAGTCTATTTATCGAAAAGTTACTAACTGACTTAGATAAAGAGATATAAGACTCAATTGTAAACTATCATAGAGTGCATAGGTATGAGGTAACATAAACCTATAACCTTAATAATAACAGGCTGCAGTAGATCTTGTCAAACAAGTATACAAAAAAGTTGCAATGACTAGTATGGAGGGGTCAACAATATCAACATAGTGATCCCTACACCAACGACGGAAGAGCCTCCACTTTAGCCGCATAGAATAGCGAAGAAGAGGTTCTCCTATAGTAAGAAATCGCGTCCAAAGCTCGTCCAGTACAATGCTTACAATGCAATAAGGACCACACAACGGAATACGTGAAGGTTGCGACCTTGCGGGTTGTGATAAAGATGACACGATTTTACCCAGCGAAAAAAGATCCTCTCATTGAGGAAGATTTCGCGTTAAGTCCCACAGTAGACATCAGAGTAAATTTACCCACGGTCTCTGTGAAGACAGAGATGCTATCAACAGAAATGTATTGTGGTTGTTTATCTTAGCAATACTTGCTGAAACAACAGCGCAGGAGGATACGCATATCCTATCATTCCATCCTATTAGATCAATAGAGCGTTAACAACATTAGCTCAGAGATCCGGACAAGCAAACACATACGTCTGCAATTGACAAGCAAGTTGTGTCGTAAATAAATTATCATTGGGCGCTCCCATTGATAGCAAATGTGATTGAATACTTCTTTGTTGAGAGTCCATTCTGACGGCAACAAGCGACCCATAAGTGAACGGGAGTCCGGTAATACAATCAGACGACCCGGAATATGACGGACCGAAACAGAACTTGGTGTACTATAACAAACAGAAGGATTCTTTCCATTAAATTGAATAACGGAAACGAATGAGTGCCTCCCTGGTTCCGGAGATACGCCACTACTGATGAATTAACAGACAGGATTTGGACATGCGTTTCTGAATAATGTTCATCCAATGACATAAAGCAAGCCTAAAAAAACATTATTCCGTGGAAGATAAGTGCTTGCTTAGAGACTGCGGAACCCAAAGACCCTGGCACTTCGAATCCGTTGGGATCAATATTATATCCCAACCTGTTTGACTGGCAACCGTCATAATTATAAAACTTGGATCCGGCAACTGCAGTGGCACTCTCTGAGTCAACCACCGAATGTTTGCCCCAGTCTGAATCTCTTGCTACACTAGATAGACAAGAGAACGTGTAAATCGAGCAATTCATGGATTGCTGAAAAGTTGCCGTCGAAGAGAAGCTTCTCCGAGAACGAAGCGACTCTGAGAGAGTTCTTCACCTTACTATCCACGTGCGTGGATGTAGCTAGGGCTGCGTCACGTCTAACCAACTCCAATCAGCCACTGAAGGGCGGAGTTATACGTGAACAAACTACTGCCCTCAAAAGAAATCACATTGAGGATAATATCCCGTAATTCTTTCTCTTGAAGACGTAATGATAATGCCTCAGTAAGGTGGATTACGTATGATAAAGCGTCTGAGTTAAGTCTATTAGACATCATTGTCGTTTCCAACATTGTGATTGGAAAAGACATAGACGGCGAAAAGAATATTTCCAGTCTTTAACCACGCTGTCTAGATGCATATGAACTCTTGGTATGCCCTGTTCTGCCAAAATAAATTATTCGTATAAATGATAAAAGGCAGAAATGAGCATTGCGGACAAGAAACTAAACTATCATGCTTGGTAGCAGGCTTATATGTATATATAGCGTCGATAAATAATACACATGTTCTAATGACATTATTGGACTGTGTCGGTAAGTCAGGGACAATGTCCCTGAACCGAACCAAAATTCCGTGTCCAATGACGCTATAAGTCTCTTATCCAACATCGCAGCAATGTAGTCCGAAATAACAATCAGTGGAAGATAATGCCGGAAGATATGAATGGCACCTTCCGATGCTACGAAAGGGAAAACTCGAAATCTTTCGAATCCCTTTCGCCATCCTGTTGGACCCTATAAAGCGTTCGGTCGTCCGTACCTGATGCAACCGCGGACCGCACCGACCCAGCGCCGTCAGATAATTCCTGATTCGACTAAGAAACTGTCGATTGCTGGGATGCTGTGAAAAAACTGTGCTAACTCGGATAGCACGTCCGTCACTGAGGCCTGTGGAGAAGCGGTCCTACGATACACTGCCGCTGGAAGCTCCGTGATCGCTACCCCATGCATACTACTAATATGCGAGCGAACGGAGTGTATAGGCCTCGTGTCCCTTGGCTACCGGATGGCGTGACCTGTTCGCCGTGGAATCACTGAATGACGAAACTGATCGGATACTCGAGGTCACGTAGCCAATGTGCGGTCGTGTGCACTGCTGTGAGGATGAGGAAGCATTATCGACAGTCTCTCGGACTGTCAATATAACGGAGCGTCCTGAGCGACGGATATATGCTCCGAATGTAAAATATCTGAACCACAACATGCGGTCCCCTATGTTGTTGGACGAGAGAGGGACCTCTCTCGCTCACAGCCCGGACGGACCTGGACAAGCCAGGAACCGGACTAACAGGCTTCCTCCGATCTGTCCTCAATCTGCCGTCACTGGGTGAGTACTAAAGTAATTATAGTGCTCGCATCACCCAAATCTCCTTCCTAGACCGCAACGGACGAACCCGGCAGCCGAACCATTCGATGAATGTACGCTACACCGGGTGAGCTAGCGAATGTCACTCCGTCGATCCTACAAGGGACCTCTTAGGCGATAGACATATTCCATGAGCACTTATTGCTGCTAGCTCTTCATTAACTATGACGACAGAGGCACACTTTTGAAAGACATCTCTGTAACTTTGCGAACAAGAAATCAGAAATGCTTGGTAATAGCAAGCATATAATAATAAATATATAGCGTCGTTCAATAATTCGAAAGTTTGTGTGACATTATTGGACTATGTCGGAACTGAGGGACGAAGTCCCTGAACCGAACTGAAAATTTCTAAGTCCACCAACGCTATCAGTTTCTTATCCGGCATCGCAGCATTCTGGTCCGACGAAAGAACCTGTAGAAGATCAAGTCAGATGACATACACAACAGCATATGTTGTTCCGAAAGGGAAAGCTCGAAATCCTCCGAATCCCTTTCGGTATCCCGTCGGACCGGATGAAATTTTCGGACGTCCGTACCCGCTTCCGCGGAGCGTCCCGACCCAGCATCGTCGGATAAAACATATGCGACAGATTCAGTTGTTGCTGGGATGCTGCGATAAGCTGTGCTATTTAGGATAGCACGTCCGTCCCCCAGGCCTGTGCATTGCCGCCGGAAGCTCCGTGTACGTTGACTCCAGCACACTTTCCTATGCGAACGTCCGGAGTCTGCAGGCCTCGTGTCCCTGGCTACCGGATGGTGTGACCTGGTCGCCGATGATTCTCTGACTGGCGAAACTGACTGGATATCCGAGGTCACGTAGCCAAGAGCGGTCGTGTGCGCTACCATGAGAATGAGGAAGCCTTATTGGCAGTCTCTCCGGACTGACTATATGTCGGAGCGTCCCGAGCGACGGACGTATGCTCCGAATGTGAAACATTTTGTACCACAACATCTGGGGCCAGATGTTGTTGTACGAGAGAGGGGCCTCTCTCGCTCGCCGTCCGGATGGACCAGAACGAGCTATGAACCGGACTAAAAGGCTTCCTCCGTTCTCCCTCTAATCCGCCGTCACTGGGTGTGCATTTGGTTGATTTATAGTGCTCGCATCACCCCAAAACTCCTTCTAGACTGCAACGGACGAACCCGGCTGCCGAACCATTCGATGAATGGACTTGACACCGGGCGAGCTAGCGGACGTCAAAGGCCGTCGAACCTACTAGGGTCCTCTTAGGCAATTGGTGTATTTACATGAGCACTTTTCCGCTAGCCCTTCATTAATTGTGACGACGGAGGCACACTGTTGGAAGACATCACAGATACATCACCCTAATCTTGATCGTCTGAAATAGAAATTGATAAAGTAGAGTGACCCTGCGGGGAAAGGACCGGAATGTCCAATTCCCCACTAACATACCGTGACATACGCTTCCCATGTTGTCATCGAAATCATCAGATACAGAACAGGAGTTAATGCGAGTACACTGACCACATATAGAATGATTATAAAAGTCAGAGGAAGACTTCCTCTTATTACAATTGATCAAAATCCTTTCAATGTGAAAAGAAAACAAAGTCCTGGTACTCGCACCAACCCCTGACAATCAAAATACATAATAATAATATGATCCATTAACATAGAAAAAATAATTGAAATCAAAATATTTTTTCAGAACAGCCCAAGTTTCTGAAAAGTAACGTTGATCCCCAATGGATCCCAAGCCTAAGTGTGGACAAAAATTTTAAAAATATTTTAAACAATTTATGCAACACTTACGAACAATAATAATGTATCTAGTTATGATTAAATTAACATCAAGATATTATTTCAAGAAATCCCCCCCTCACACAGAGGGCTGTTGTAAATGTAAACAATGAGTGTAAAAACACTAAAATAAGACTCCAGGCACCCAGGCCCGAAATCAGTTACCAAAAATACACTATCTGATGCAAAACAGAGACTTCCAGGGAAGAAACTGCAGAACATCAGATGGTAGATGCAGAACACAACGCCTAACCACCCGTAGGTGAAGACGTAAAAATGGGGAAAAGAACAGAATTCATTCTGTTATTCAGCTAAAACTCCCAAGAAATTTTAGTAATAATAATTACAAAAACTATGCCAAAAGCATGGGAGAATAGCAAGAGGGGACTTAAAGGAAAGGGAGAGAGGAAAACACTGAAAAATCAGTGTAACTAAATAACAAGAATGACAACAAAATGGCTGCTGCCTCGAAAATAGGTAACTTAACATAATTTCATTAAAAAATTTTAAGTTACAGCCCTGATAATATTCTGTCACACATTTTTCCTCTCCTCCTTCTCTATCCTCCTTAGAATCACCATTTCACTAATATTTATGTGGCTGGCATCATTTAAACTGAGATTTACAAGCACAAAGATCAGTCAGATGTTAACTGATGAAGGGCCAAACTTTGAATGATAAATGGTGCCAATTTCGGAACGTCCTTGACACTGCACATGCGCAGTAGAGGTGAAGTGTGGAGGGCCATTCAGGACATGTTTTCTTTGGTTTTAGATGCAAATTTTGGGGATTGGGGGGCAAAATTTGTGTTTGTCCCTATATTTTAAGAGTTAGCACCAGCTATGTCTGGGTCATTGGTACAGTATAAAAATATAAATTTCACAATAAATTTATTATAAAACGAGAGAAAATGAGACATATAGACACGGAGGGACATTTGATTGTACTGCAATTTCTTCAATATGGATATAAAAGCACCGCAAGGTGAGGAATTTCCACGTCGAAACAAAATGGCGGTACTGACCTAATACGAGTTTCGTATTAGGTCACCTCAGGCTGCAGGTGACCCAATACGGCTCAGTACCGTCCCACTATTCGGGGGCTGTGATTGGCGAATTTCATTAGCTGGCATAATAAATATTAATAGTGTGATTCTGTAAAATTACCGGCGTCCATATCCATTTCTTTGGCATTCAGTAACTTGAAAAATATTGATTGAATTGTCAAGTTACTTTATATTTGTGTTCAGGTTACTGATGTGCTGAGCTGTATACTTTTTGGTGTAAATCTGATAATTTGATCCTGAGATATTAAATCTTTATTCTTCAAATTGAGAATTCTTCCAATCCCTTTGGCATGAGATAATTCAAAAAATATCAATCACATTGTCATGTTACTTTATGTATATCTTCAGGTTACTGATGTGCTGCACTGTATAGTTTTTGGTGTAAATCTGTTATTTTGATCCTGAGATAATAACCCTTTATCCTTCAAATTGAAACTTCCTCCAATCCCTTTGGCATTCGATAACTTGAAAAATATTAATCCGATTGTCAGGTTACTTTATATATATATTCAGGTTACTGATGTGCTGTGCTGTATAGTTTTTTATGTAAATCTAATAATTAGATCCTGAGACATAAACCCTTTATCTATCAAATTAGGCACTCCTCCAATCCATTTCTGTATGTACCCATACCATGTATGGTGTACATAATGTCGGCATCCGGCGTGGCCCTCCATCATACAGCTTTCTACTAGTTGCGCGTATGGGTACACATTTGATGATTTCATCGGCCTATTTTTTTTTAATATTTTGAAAAATAGTAATTTTTTCAACTGCTGAATTTCCATATGCAGACAGATGTGGCCGATTCGTTGGGTAAAAGGTTAAACTTTTTTTCATCAGTCAACTTTTTTTTTCAGAGTTGGGAAGTACATTTACAGGATTGTTTGGTTCTACAGAAAAAAAGGCAAAACCAGAGGTAGGTGAAGAAAAAATCATTTTATGTTATAATTTTATTGTTTTCATCTTTGTCCATTCAGTCTGTTCTATTAAAATTTGCAGCTTCAGTGTTGTACCTGCGTTCTTGTTTCCATTAGGAAACCAGAAGTAAAATCTATTTTTTCTGGAGAAATTGCTCTATTAAAAGCTTTCGGCCAAAGGCCTTCATCAGTTTTGCAATTTTGTCCTGTTGTCAAAATTTATTGAATTTTTGTCCTTTGGGTGTTAAATCATAGAAAAATGACTTTTGAATTTCAGCTGTTCCAGTTTACTAAGCCTTTAACTAATGGATCCAGCCAGTGCCATTTTAAAAAAAAATTGACATTCACCCACCCTCAATTCTTTAGTACAGGCTGCACCTCAAATTATTTTTATTGAAAACATAGCATACATGGAACAGGAATTAACATATTCTCAATTATCACAATTCTTGTTTTATTTCATAATCCTTTCATAAACATTGAACATTATCCTTTTCATCAAACACGACACACAGTCAAGTTTAGCTACAGTGTCATTGACACTTTCATTTGCTTAGGGCTGTTAGTCAGTGCTGTTTTTTTAGCTCACCTACATCTGTAAGATGTGGTGAGCTATTGTGATAACCTCGGGCGTCAGCGTCCGGCGTGTCCAATATTGTAAAATTTAATGTTAAGGTTAATTTCTCAAACATCAGTGGGCTCAGGCCTTTGATATTGCATATGTAGGTTGTATGGGACTATCAGAACAGTATTTAACCCTGACTACGGCTTTTTTCCAAATTTCACCTAAAATTTTCTGCCAAAAGTTGGTGTAAGAATTTGTGTTTAGGTGTTGTAAGAATTTGTGTTAAAGTCAGCTTTTGTGCAGATTGTGCTGCTTTAACTTCTCATTACTCTTGATTTTCATATTTCAATAACAACTGTAGGTATTAACCCTACTGTATGCAGAAATTTAACGAAAATTTTCTTTTTTTTCAGTCAAAATTTTCGTGTTTTTCTCGGACTTAGTAAATTTTAAGTTATAAAACTTTGTAAACTTTGTGTTTAGGTGAGTTGTGTTTCTATGTGTCTTTCCAGGCGATTAATATTCTACACATGGGTTACTGAACTCCATTGCAGTAATATTTAACCCTCATTACATGCATATTTGAGGAATTTGAGGCTGATTTTCTGCCAAAACTTGTAAGAATTAGCGTTTAGGTGTTGTAAGAATTTGCGTTAAAGTCAGCTTTTGTGCAGATCGTGGTGCTTTAACTTCTCATTACCGTTGATTTTCATATTTCAATAAACAACTGTAGGTATTAACCCGACTGTATGCAGAAATTTAACGGAAATTTTATTTTTTTTCAGTCAAAATTTTCATGTTTTTCCCGGACCTAGTAAATTTTAAGTTCTAAAAGTTTGTGTTTAGGTGAGGTGTTAAGGTGAGTTCTCAAAGATCATTGGGCTCAGGCCTTTGATATTGCATATGTAGGTTGTAGAGGACTATCAGAACAGTATTTTACCCTGATACTACGACTTTTTTCCAAATTTCACCTAAAATCTTCTGCCAAAAGTTGTAAGAATTTGCGTTTAGGTGTTGTAAGAATTTGTGTTAAAGTCAGCTTTTGTGCAGATTGTGGTGCTTTAACTTCTCATTACTGTTGATTTTCATATTTCAATAACAACTGTAAGTATTAACCCGACTGTATGCAGAAATTTAATGGAAATTTTTCTTTTTTTTTTCAGTCAAAAGTTTCAAGTTTTTCTCGGACTTAGTAAATTTTAAGTTCTAAAAGTTTGTGTTAAGGTGAGTTCTCAAAGATCAGTGTGCTCAGGCCTTTGATATTGCATATGTAGGTTGTAGGGGACTATCAGAACAGTATTTAACCCTGATACTACGGCTTTTTTCCAAATTTCACCTAAAATTTTCTGCCAAAACTTGTAAGAATTAGCGTTTAGGTGTTGTAAGAATTTGCGTTAAAGTCAGCTTTTGTGCAGATTGTGGTGCCTTCACCTCTCATTACTGTTTATTTTCTCATTTCAATAACAACTGTAGGTATTAACCCTACTGTATGCAGAAATTTAACTGATTTCTTTTCTTTTTTTCAGTCACAATGTTCACGTTTTTCTCTGACTTACTCAATTTTAAGTTCTAAAAGTTTGTGTTAAGCTGAGATGTTAAGTTGAGTTCTGTTTCTATGTGTCTTTCCAGGCAATTGATATTGTATGCATGGGTTACTAAACTACATTGCGGTAAGGTTGCGCCCTTATTACATGCATATTTGAGGAATTTGAGGGGGATTTTTTGGGGACTTATATTCACTTTCTTTAAAAAAAAATTTTTTTAACTTTTTTTTTTTTTTTTTAATACTTTCTCATACTTGTTACTAGTAACATTAAGGCTTATTTTAGTTGTTGATGTGATGTATTTTTGTTGGGACTTATAGTCACTTTCTTGAACGAATGTTTTTCCGCAACTCCTCTTTAACCAATGAATGTACTTCAATTACAATTTCAGTGATTTATGAAAGCCTTTCCTAATTCTTATTTATAATTTAATATCTGGCCTCACGATTCATATTCTTAATCATAAACATTTCTAAAAGAAAAAAATGCTTTTATATCCAATGATTCTATGTTGAATTGATATATAATAAATGCAGAAATATAGACTTTCCAAAGCCATCACATAAACCACATTAATCATTTGATGTCTAGTTAATGATTTATATTAACTAAATATTAGGCATGTTACATTGGAACGACATTATCAAGTGCGAATGTAGGTGAGCGTTGGGATGTAACATCCCTCTTGTTTTTTTATTGTGGTATAATGACACTTCCAACAGCCAGGGTCATACAGCATTGGGCAGTTTTACTTGTGGAGGATGCCAGAGTACAAGGAGAGTACCACTATGCAATGTCAAATAACTGTTAGACTTTTTAGCAGGGTCATCATCAATTGAAGGCATCGGTACCATAGAAGTGATATATGATGTGATATATGCTCAAGTACACAGTGCTGGAATCATGATAGCTCAGTGGTTACTACATTGGACTTCAAACCAAAAAGTCCGCAGTTCGATCTCCACCAGGGGAAATAGCATTGTGTCCTTGAGCAAGGCACTTAATCATTATTGCACACCTGGGGGTATGGTGGGGCTGTGCACTGAGGCATACTGCCTTCAACTAATTCTAACCCTGCTTTCTGTGGAGTTAGTATGTTGGAGAGACTGCTCAGTGGTTCTCTCTGGCAACATTGTCTTCCTCTACCCATAAAACATGTCTGACATAAGATGACTCTGTCTGTCAAAAGTGTCATTGAGCCCCATTAAAACAAACAAGTACACGGTGTGACTACACTCCTACTTCGGCAATTAGACAGGGTCCATAGGTATGGTTAACCCTTTACCCAACGCAGACGATATCAAAATTTATTATTTTAAATATTATATTTTTATACTGTACCAATGACCCAGACTTAGCTGGTGCTAATTCTAACAAAACCAGGGCCAAACACAAATTTTGCCCCCCAATCCCCAAAATTTGCATCCAAAACCAAAAGAAATCATGTCCTATAGGACCTCCATACTTCGTCCCTACTGCGCATGCGCAGTGTCAAGGACGTCCCGAAATTGGCGACAATTATCATTCTCTGTTTGGCCCTTCATCAGTCAACATCTCACTGATCTTTGTGCTTGTAAATCTCAGTTTAAAGGATGCCAGACACGTAATTATTGGAGAAATGGTGATTCTAAGGAGGATATAGAAGGAGGAGAGGAGAAAGGAGTGACAAAAAATAATCAGGGCTGTACTTAAAATTTTTTATGAAATTATGTTAAGTTGCCTATTTTCGAGGCATGGGCCTCTTGTTGTCATTCTTGCTAAAAAGTTGCACCGCTTATTCAGTGTTTCCTCTCCCCTGGTCTTCTAAGTCCCCCCTTGCAATTCTCCCATGCTTTTGGCATATTTTTGAGAAAGTTCTTTTCTAAAATTCTCTTGGGAGAGTTGCTTGGTTACAGAATGTTTTCTGTTATTTTCCCCATAGTTACGTTTTCACCCATGGGTGTATAAACGTTGTGTTCTGCATCTTCCATCTGATGTTCTGCAGATTCTCCCCTGGGAGTCTCTGTCTTGCATCAGATAGAGTGTAATTTGATGACTGATTTCGGGCCAGTTTTTTCAGTGCCTGGAGTCATGTTTTCTGGTGTTTTACACTGTTTGTTTACATTGGCAACAGTCTCTTTGGAGGGGGGCTGTTTGCCTTTGGTGTAGTTTATCTCACTATAAGATACATTTTTATTATCTGTAAGTGTTGCATTAATTATTTAATATAAATTTAAAATTTTTGACCACACTTAGCCATCGGATCCATCGGGGCTCAACGTTACTTTTCAGAAACTTGGGCTTCGCTGAAAAAATATTTTTCAAAATTATTTTGATTTGCAATTGTTTTTTCATTATTAATGGATCATGTTATTATGTATCTTTGTGTCAGGGGTTTGTGCGAGTAACTAGGACTTGTTGTTGACTTTTCACAATGAAAGGATATTGTTCAAATTGTAATAGGAAGAAATCTTCCTCTGACTTTCATGATCATTGTATTAATTGTAGTCAGTGTTCTCGCACTAATCCCTGTTCTATATGTCAATATTGGGATAACAAACATTGGAAACGTGTGTCACGGTATGTTGTTACTGGAGAAAGGGCTATGCCGGCTCTTTCTCCGCAAGGTCACTCTACTCTCTCAGTTTCTATTTCAGAGGAACAAGAACAGGGTGATGTTTCCATGTTATCTTCCACAAGTGTGCTTCCGTCGTCACAAATGAATACAGAGCTAGCGGCAAAAGTGCTCATGGAGATTAAACAAATGTCGTCCGCTAGCTCGCCCGGTGTAGCGTCCATTCACCGAATGGTTCGGCAGCCGGGTTCGTCCGATGTGGTCCAGGAGGAAATGTTGGGTGATGCAAGCACTATAAACATTCAACGTGCACACCCAGTGACGGCGGATAGTAGGCGAGATCGGAGGAAGCCTTTGAGTCCGGTTCCTAGCTCGTCCAGGTCCAGCCGGGACGCGAGCGAGAGAGGCCCTTCTCTCGTACAACAACATCTGGGACCAGATGTTGTGGTACAAAATGTGTCGCAAGCGGAGCATACTTCTGTCGCTCGGGACGCTCCGTTGTATAGGCAGTCCGCGGAGACTGCTCAGGCTTCTTCTTCTCGTCAGCGCACACGACCGCACCTTGGCTGCGTGACCGCCGATATCTTACCAGCTTCGCCGATCAGGGATTCTTCGGCGACCAGGTCACACCATCCGGCAGCCAGGGACACGAGGCCGATGGACTCCGGACGTTCGCATAGAAAAAGTATGCGGGAGCCATCAGATGTGGAGCTGCCCTCGGCGAAGCAGCGAAAGACTGCGCCTCCGCAGGTCTCGATGCCGGACGTACTTGTGCAGATAGCACAACTTATCACAGCATCCCAGCAGCCGACAGAAACGGTGTCGGATCGGGAATTATCCGACAGCGCTGGGTCGGTACGCTCCGCCGAAGCATCGGGGGCGGACGACCGGGAGCATCATGAGGTCCGACCGGATGGTGAAAGGGATACGGATGACTTGGAGCTATCCCTTTCGGAACAACATAAAGCTGCCGTGGACTTCATCCGGCACTTTCTCCCTCAAGTTGTTCCGTCGGGCCAGACTGTTGCGGTTCCGGACAAGAGGATTATAGCGTCATTGGACTCTGAATTTTTTGAGCGGTTCAGGGACATCGCTCCCGAGTTTCCGTCGCAGTCCAATAATGTTGCAAGAACATTTGAATTATTGAACGACGCTATATTTAAACTTGCTTCCAAAACGGGGAAAGCAGGTTTCTTGTCCGCCAATACTCTCAACCTGCCTTTCATTAATGCAAGGAATAAATTCGACACGGCAGGACAGGGTATTCCGAGAGTTCCTCTGCGTATGGACGACGAGGCGGAAGACTTAGAGCTATCATTACCGTCGTCAGCTTCTATTCCAACCGCGGTGTTGGAAACAGCTATTTCGTCTAACAGAGCCAGTTTAGATGCCTTATCTTACGCAGATCACCTTACTAAGGCGTTATCACTGCGCCTTCAAGGGAAAGAATTTCAGGATATACAATCCTCTTTAAGACTTCTTTCAAGGGCAGTAGCTTATTCCACGTGTAACTCTGCCCTTTCAGTGGCAAACCTGGAGTTGGTTAGACGTGACGCAGCCCTAGCTACATCCACACTCGTGGATACTAAGGTGAAGAACTCTCTCAGAGTCGCCTCGGTCTCCGGAGAACTTCTCTTTGACGGCAAGCTTTCTGCTATTTATGATAAAATTACAAAGAAAGCTTCGGATTCTCTGTTGTTCAAATCTGCTTCTAAGAAGTCGGATACGGCAGACAAGAATAAGACAGGCACTTCTGGGTCTAATGCGCCCAAGAGAGGTTCTTATAGAGGTTCCGGTGCGTCCTCTTGGTCTTATTCGAGAGACCGTCAAGGTAGCGACTCACGTTCAGGATGTCCTTCGGGCCGGGATAACCGGTCGGACGCCCCGAGGTCGACGGGACGAGGTGCGGGTCGTGGAGGACGTGGTTTCTCCTACCTCAGGCCTCGCAGGTCCAGGAGGTGATGGCTTAAACCTCTATCGCGTACCGGTTGGCGGAAGGTTGTCGAGCTTTTCACAAGAATGGGCGTCGATTACGGACGACCCTTGGGTGAGAGGAGTGACTTCGGAAGGTCTAAAGATATCCTTCAAACGAAAGCCTCCATTAACTCGAAGTCCAAAATGGACTCAACTTCCGTCAAATCCGCAGAAAAGAGACGCTCTATTATCAGAGGTGCAGTCTCTGTTAATGAAGAACGCGGTAGAGGTCGTAGAAAACCAGGAGACTCCGGGATTCTACAGCCATCTGTTTCTGGTTCCGAAACCAGACGGCTCGTTCCGTCCAGTCATAGATTTGAGCTGGATAAACAAGCTGATCGTCACTCCGAAGTTTTATATGGAGACGATTCGGTCGGTCATAGCAAGTATTCGGGTGAACGATTATGCAACAAGCATAGATCTCAAAGATGCGTACTTTCACGTCATGGTACATCCGACATTCAGAAAGTATCTACGCTTCGCAGTCCTAGGAGTGGTGTATCAATTCCGGGCGATGTGCTTCGGATTGAATCTAGCACCCTGGGCTTTCACTCGGGTAATGAACTCGGTAATGATCTATTTCCGAGCTCATTCGTCTGCGGTAACGTCGGCCTACCTGGACGATATTCTTCAGAGGTACGGCAACGAGTTAACACTTCAGAACGATGCTCAGAATCTACTTCTATTGCTCCGACGTCTCGGTTTTATAGTAAACGAGAAGTCGGATCTGGTGCCGTCCAAGTCATTCACACATCTGGGAATGAGCTTCGAGACGCACAACAATCTCGTTCGTCTGCCGTTAACCAGAGCGAAATTAGTCAGTTGTTACGCTCGCTATTTTCTGCACGCAGACAAAGTCACAGCAAGAGAATTTATGAGACTGATAGGTCTGTGCGGAGCCGCTGCGGATCTCATTCCGATGGGGCGGTTACGCACACATCCTCTCCAAATTTTCTTGACTCAGAATTGGAGTGTGAAAATTCATTCACTCGACATAGACGTTCTCTTGTCAGATCAAGTGAAACAAGAGATTCAGACTTGGGCAAACATTCAGTGGTTAACTCAGGGTGTTCCGCTGCAGTTGCCGGATCCGAGTTTTACCATTATGATGGATGCCAGTCAAACAGGTTGGGGTGCATCATTGATCCCAACGGATTCGAGATGCCAGGGTCTTTGGGATCTACAATTCCTGGGCAAGCACATAAACATCAAGGAAATGATGTCAATTTGGCTTGCGTTACGTCATTGGATGGACATTATTCACAATGCTCATGTCCAAATCCTATCCGACAATACGACAGTAGTGGCGTATATACGGAATCAGGGAGGCACTCATTCAGTTCCGTTGTTCAATCTAACGGAAAGAATCCTTCTGTTTGCGCTAGAACATCAGGTTCTTCTTTCGGTCCGTCACATACCGGGTCGTCTGAATGTGCTAGCAGACTCCCTTTCACGAAAGGGTCGCTTGTTGCTGTCAGAGTGGACTCTCAACAAACAAGTAGTCAATCAGATTTGCTACCAATGGGAACGGCCAATGATAGACTTATTTGCGACACATCACAACAATCAGTTGCAGACGTATGTGTCTCCGTGTCCGGATCCAAGAGCATTTGCAGTAGACGCTCTGTCAATCTCTTGGGACGGAATGATAGGATATGCGTATCCTCCAGCGCCGTTAATTCAGCAAGTATTGCTAAAGATAAAACAATCTCAATGCAAGATTCTGTTGGTAGCATCTCTGTCTCCACAGAGACCGTGGATAAATCTACTCAGGTGTCTGTTGTGGGACCTACCGCGAAAGCTTCCTCCACGGGAGGATCTTCTTTCGCAGGGGAAATCGCGTCAACTCCATCACAACCTGCAAGGTCTCAACCTTCACATTTTTCCGTTGTGCGGTCCTTCTTACATGGCAAGCACTTTACAGGACGAGCAGTGGACGCGATTTCTAACTGTAGGAGGACCTCCTCTTCGCTAAACTATGCGGCTAAGTGGAAGGTTTTTCGTCGTTGGTGTAGGGATCATTCTGTAGATATTTTCGATCCCTCTATACCAGACGTTGCAAACTTTCTAGTATACTTGTTTGGAGAAATCAAACTGCAGCCTGTTACTATTAAGGGTTATAGGTCTATGTTATCTGATACCTATGCACATCATGATAGTTTACAAATTGGATCTAATGTCTCTTTATCTAAGTTGGTTAGAAACTTCTCGATAAATAGACCCAGAACTCTTAGGTTAATTCCTAAATGGAATTTAGCTTGGGTTCTTCTTAAATTGAAGGAAAAGCCATTTGAACCTCTTGGGACAGTAGATTTCAAATTCCTAACTTATAAGACAGCTCTTCTCTTAGCTTTCTCTTCTGCTAGAAGAGTCAGTGAGCTTCATGCACTGTCGGTGGATGATTCTCACTATCGTAGTGTCGGGAACACTATCACCTTCACTACTAATGTGGGTGTTTTAGCTAAGAATCAGGCTCCTAATAAATATCCGGAACCTATTGTCATTAAGGCTCTTCCGTCTTCAGATGGGCGTAGGCCTTTACTCTGTCCTGTTAGAGCGTTACGTATCTATAAACAGAGATCTCAGTTTATCAGAAAGGGACGAAAACGTTTCTTTCTGTCTTTGATGCCTAATAGAAGGGACATTTCGGTCCATTCTACTGCTAGATGGATTCAATTAACTACTGCTTATGAGAGTTTATCTTCTTCTCAGCAGTCTGTGCTTAAGATTTCCGCTCATGAAGTAAGAGCTCTTGCTACTTCTTGGGCTTACGCTAATAGTATTGCTATTACAGATTTAATGAAGGCTGCTTATTGGTCTCAGCCATCCACATTCACGAATTTTTATCTCAGAAATATTGAGTCCATTTCTGGAGACCTGCATTGTTTAGGTCCGTTATCTGTTGCTCAGAATGTCGTCCACTAAACAGTTGCAACTATAGTTATGCAGGCTTTCTGTTCCGGCAGTGACTCCGTCCGGCTGCCCTCTTCGCTCTGGGCTATTTGACCCAGGGCAAGGGGAAGGGGGGGGGGGGGGGGTTGAGGGTGTTCCCTTAGGTCACCTGCTTTATAGTGAAAAGCAAGGGAATGCCTCCTCCAAAGTCAGTATTTCTGAGTCGCTTCCGGGATGGTTTTAAAGTGTAATATTAATGTTAAAATTCATTCATGTCATATTTTTAAAGTGTAGCTCGGTGTGAAGCATTTGTATATGTCAAGTGTCAAACGGGCGTTAATATACAATCCTCGGACACTTTTAAAGATTATAATGAGTCTCAATTCTCTGGACTAACTTTATTTATTGGCTTACTTTAAAAATAATTAGTATAATGGTTATACTGGATGTTAATAGAGAACATGAATGTTATTGTGCTCAATTATGAAGGGTATTGTATCTTTCTAATTTAATATTAAATAAGAAAGATACATGTAAAGCCTAATACTCCTTTTCTCCTTAAGGGGTTGCCTCTATTATATAGTTGAGCTTATTGGATTTTCCTCTATGTCCTAGGCCCTCCAGCCTTTTTACTATTCAGCTAAGTCTGGGTCATTGGTACAGTATAAAAATGTTAAAAAATTTATAGTAATTTATATATTTTTTATACTTACCAATGACCCAGATGGGGATGGCCCTCCCAGGAGTTGGGAACTCTTGCCTCCCCGCTGAGTACATAGCGCTGACCAGGCACTGCCAGTAAGAATGATAATTGGCGCCAATTTCGGGACGTCCTTGACACTGCGCATGCGCAGTAGGGGCGAAGTATGGAGGTCCTATAGGACATGATTTCTTTTGGTTTTGGATGCAAATTTTGGGGATTGGGGGGCAAAATTTGTGTTTGGCCCTGGTTTTGTTAGAGTTAGCACCAGCTAAGTCTGGGTCATTGGTTAGTATAAAAAATATATAAATTACTATAAATTTTTTAACTTTTTGAAATTTTTCGAAAAATTTCAACAAAACCATATCATGTGACCCCTCAATGAGCTCGCTCCAACGAGGGGTCACATGATATGGTTTTGTTGAAATTTATTGAAAAATAATATTTTTTCAACTGCTGAATTTGCATATTACTCGGGCGGATGCGGGCGATTCATTGGGTAAAGGGTTAAAAGGTTTGTGGCACAGTACAATGCTTTGATATCATTGATCATTGACCGGTGTGCATATTATCATGAAAGGTCCCACAAAGACATAGATAATCATTAAGAATTAAGGACACAATTGTGTTTTATAGGAATTTAGAATGTTGGTTTCAAATCCGCCGACATGAATCAAACTCATGGCAACTCCACCTAACACACGAGTTTAGCACGTAAACCACTCGACCACTGCCCACCGTCAAACATGATGGCTGCAATTGAGCTTTTGAGATGAAGGTCTCATGATTATTTTGTTCACTTTTTTGCAACTGTTCAAAAATGTGGAATGCGCTGCTTACAGTACAGAAAATCTTTGAAAATAATTGATTTTTCAGGTTCTAGGAAAGTATGGAAAATTGGGATAGGTTTTGAAAAAGTTATGGAAAATGAACAGATATGTGTAACACGGGTATTCCTCCTGTCTGATGAAAGCATTCAAAAAATATTTGTACTCCCAATTTTTAGGGTTCACCAAGAATTCCTATTTGAGTCATTGGTATTTGGGGCATCTTAGCCCTGAAAGGTCTGGTGGTTTGTATACATTTTTCCTACACTTTGATAGAGTACATCTGGTGGCTGTGCAGTTTCTAAGCAAGTCTTGGCTGCCTGTATAGGCAGCCAAGACTTGCGTAGAAATAACTGCCAAGGCACTTTGAATGTAACTTAAAAGTTGACCTGAAGTCTCAATGTTCAGGTCTCGGCTTTATTACAGTACAAAAGCCGTCACAGTTGGAATTGGGCCCTGTAGGGTTTGAAGGATTAAGGGGTGAGGTGGGGTGGGGGGGAATAGAATTATTTATTTTTTGCTAGGCTGTGAATTATCGCAAATTATCTAAATGATATTTCTCGATATCTATCGACTCAATAGATATCAAAAATATTCCTCAGTAGCTTCCTAAGTGGCATCATGCTTTGGCGCATGATGTCGCCTTGAAGGAACGATCAGCTGATCTTTGTTACTGTTTTGAAACGTAAGCGTTTGGGGTCGAGTTGGGCTGACTATTGTGCAATAAAATGTCTCGTAGCATATAATAAAAAAGAAAATCTTTATTTTAATTCGTATTTGGAATTATCTCATGAGTGTGGACCTGAAACTTTTATTTTTCATGAGCGCTTGCACGATATTTTCAGGTCCACACAATGAATTTTTCCAGTAGCTTCCTAAATGACATTACACTTCGACGCCAGACATCGCCTTGAATGTCACCTTGAAGGAACGATCAGTAACTATTTGTTATTGTCTTGAACCTGTTTGCAGTTGAATTGGGCTGAATATTGTGCAGTAAAATGTCATGTAGCATATAACAAAAAAAAAATCAAGGCTGTTTTAGTGAATATCGGGAATTATCTCATTCGTGTGGATCTGAAAGTATTATTTTTCACTTGCGCAAGAGCTCGTGAAAAATGAAACTTTCAGGTCTACACTCATGAGATAATTCCCATTATTTACTAAAACAGTGTAGATATCCTCTATATATTGAGTTACATTTAACCTTTGGGATGGGGGTGCAGTGGCAGCATGGTAACCGGTTCTCGTCAGATCACTGCAGTTAAGCAATGTCGAGCGTGGTTAGTAGTGTTGGATGGGTGACCATTTCAGCAACTGATTTGTGCTCCAGCATTGTGTCCTTGGGCAAGGCACTTAATCCCAATGGCCTGCATGAGGACACGATGACGCTGTGTACTAAAGCGTACTGCACATTGATGATGTGCATTTCTTCAACCAATCCAACCCTGCCTGTGCTGCAGTGCAGAGTTCAGAGTTACGATGTTGGGGAGCTGACAGCTGATCCTCGTAGCTCGGTGGTTCTCTCCGGGTACTCCGGCTTCGTCCACTGGAAAAACTATCACTGACATGATGTGACCCTGGCTGTTAATGTGTCATTAAAACCTAATAAATTAGGGTGTTGTGGCATTGCGGTAACTGGTTCTCATCAGATCACCAAAGTTAAGCAACGTTGAGCCCAGTTTGTCCTCGGATGGGAGACCGTCTGAGCGATCGATTCGGACTCACTGCGTTGTGTCCTTGGAGAAGGCACTTAACCCTGATTGTTCACATGGGTGCACGACACCATGTACCAAAGGTATGGAAGAGTTATGGAAAACCAAATTAACAAGTCTCTATGAACCCTGATTAGTTTTCATGCCCAAGAACATAACACAGGATTTAACCTGTGATGGTTGAATATGAAATCCAATGTGCTGACCAATGAGACACCACAGACATTCCTCAGTCCAGCGTAACACAGCAGATTCATTTTGAACCTTTATGAAATACATTGTAAAAAGTGGTACAACGGTTTCATCATTCATTAAAACAAATTAAAAACACAATTTTTCTTCAAAAAACATTCTTTGTTGAAATTTTTAGCTCACCTGACTGAATGTCGGGTGTACTATAATTATTACTCTTTTCCATCATCCCATAAATATAGTGTTCATGACTTCTTCATAACGCCGAACTGATTTCAGTGAAAAATAAAAATTTGAGGTGATTGTTTGTTCTGGCATCACATTTTGATTTTATGTTCAAAGTGAAAAAGTAGGTGAAAATGCTGCCAAATTTATAAAAAAAATCTGGTGAACTGATTTGTACAATAATGACTTGATATTTGGTACTACAGTGGAACCCTGTTAATTGAATAGCACTTTGCCAATGAAAATTATTCAAATAACAGGAGTATTCAATAAACAGGGATTGTGTCACTTTCCTGTATTCTAGAGATAAACTTAGCATTTATTCTATTATATCTTGTTTGACAGAGCTCCCTGGGCTCTGTCAAACAAGATATAATAGATTAAATGTCTGTATTGGATGTACTGAGACCAAATAGGTCTATAAACAAAGGAAAACTGAGGAGAGCCAGTGTAATTTCTCAACTAGTTTCAAGATTTTTTATTCAATTAACAGGACTTATACTCTATAACCTATATTCAGTTAACAGGTCAGATTTGTATTGGAGGTATGGTAAATGGTTTTTTGTTGGTAAATTATGTTCAGTTAACAGGGATATACAATTAAGAGATTTCCAATTAAGTGGGCTCCACTGTATATGAATTATTTATTTATTTATTTATTTATTTATTTATTTATTTATTTATTTATTTATTTATTTATTTATTGATGTTTAAGGTCACATATTTATGCACAATGGCTAATCATGATCGTGACAGTTTTACGGGTGGAGGAAGCCGGAGTACCCGGAGAGAACCACCGAGCAACGACGAGCAGCTGCCAGCTCCCCAACATCGTAACTCCACACTGCAGCACTGGCAGGGTTAGATTGGTTGATGACATGCGTACCATCGACGTGCAGTACGCCTTAGTACATGGCGTCATCGTGCCCCCACATGGGCAATGGGGGTGAAGTGTCTTGCCCAAGGACACAACGGGGTTGCCGCAGGTGGGATTTGAACCGAGGACCTCTCGGCTTGCAGCCTGCACCTCTACCTACTGAGCCACCACACCCCGGTATATGAATTATATTATATAATTAGATGAACTTAAGCTTTTTTCGGCCATATTTGTATATATTATGTTGGTATTTTTCCAGAATCCTTTGGGAACCCCAGGAGAAAAACCTAGATTTTGAAAGGCTCATATTTCCCAAACTGCATGGAACAGAGAACTGATATTTGGTATGAAGGATCCCTAGCATCCTTAGGAACAGTAGAATTCAGTAGTAAAACAAAATGCAGTTGTTTGTGTTGTAGTATACAGCAGGGGCAATCGAAAGAATCCTGCCCGCATATTTTAAAAAATGAGAAAAATTCTTCTCCAGATCCACTGGTCAGAATCTTTTTATATTTGGTACACAGCCTCCAAAGCAGAGTTAGATACAAGTTTGATCAAATCAAGACCCTGCATTCATATTTGGGCTCTGTATGGGTGCCTGAATTGGAACTTAAACCAATATGAGGAATTGTCTTTAATAATCTTGATGTGCAATATGAGGAATGATCTTTAAAAATCTTCAGTCAATGATGTTTTTTTGTTTTTATATGCCCGTTTTGAAAAAAACGGTTGTATTATGGTATACCGCTGTCCGTTCGGGCCACAGCAGATGGCCTTGCGAGGTGACCGTCCGTGTACAGTCGTTACTTGTGAGGTTGGGGATAAAACCGTTAGTACACCAACCACTTGTGAGGTTTTTTTCAACTTGTGAGGTGCGAAAAACCCACTTGTGATTTGCGCAATTTTCCCCATACCAAACACTAAAATCACCTCACAAGCACATCTGCAGTAGAACGTCCGCACAGGTCGTACAATAACTCGAAAACGCTTCGAGCAATTTTTGTGATATTTTTATACTGTACCAATGACCCAGACATAGCTGGTGCTAACTCTTAAAATATAGGGCCAAACACAAATTTTGCCCCCCAATCCCCAAAATTTGCATCTAAAACCAAAGAAAACATGTCCTGAAAGGCCCTCCACACTTCACCTCTACTGCGCATGTGCAGTGTCAAGGACGTTCCGAAATTGGCGCCATTAATCATTCTAAGTTTGGCCCTTCATCAGTTAACGTCTGACTGATCTTTGTGCTTGTAAATCTCAGTTTAAATGATGCCAGACACATAAATATTAGTGAAATGGTGATTCTAAGGAGGATAGAGAAGGAGGAGAGGAAAAATGTGTGACAGAATATTATCAGGGCTGTAACTTGAAATTTTTTAATGAAATTATGTTAAGTTACCTATTTTCAAGGCAGCAGCCATTTTGTTGTCATTCTGATTATTTAGTTACACTGATTTTTCAGTGTTTTCCTCTCTCCCTGTCCTTTAAGTCCCCACTTGCTATTCTCCCATGCTTTTGGCATAGTTTTTGTAATTATTATTACAAAATTTTCTTGGGAGTTTTAGCTGAATAACAGAATGAATTCTGTTCTTTTCCCCATGTTTACGTCTTCACCTACGGGTGGTTAGGCGTTGTGTTCTGCATCTACCATCTGATGTTCTGCAGTTTCTTCCCTGGAAGTCTCTGTTTTGCATCAGATAGTGTATTTTTGGTAACTGATTCCGGGCCTGGGTGCCTGGAGTCTTATTTTAGTGTTTTTACCTTCATTGTTTACATTTTCAACAGCCCTCTGTGTGAGGGGGGGATTTCTGGAAAACAATATCTTGATGTTATTTTAATCATAACTAGATACATTATTATTGTTCGTAAGTGTTGAATAAATTGTTTAAAATATTTTTAAAATTTTTGTCCACACTTAGGCTTGGGATCCATTGGGGCTCAATGTTACTTTTCAGAAACTTGGGCTGTTCTGAAAAAATATTTTTTCAAAATATTTTGATTTCAATTATTTTTTCTATATTAATGGATCATATTATTATTATGTATTTTGATTGCCAGGGGTTAGTGCGAGTACCAGGACTTGTTTTCTTTTCACATTGAAAGGATATTGATCAATTGTAATAAGAGGAAGTCTTCCTCTGACTTTTATAATCATTCTATATGTGGTCAGTGTACTCGCATTAACTCCTGTTCTGTATCGTATGATTTCGATGACAATATGGGAAGCGTATGTCACGGTATGTTATTGGGGAATTGGACACTCCGGTCCTTTCCCCGCAGGGTCACTCTACTTTATCAATTTCTATTTCAGACGATCAAGATTAGGGTGATGTATCTGTGATGTCTTCCAACAGTGTCCCTCCGTCGTCACAATTAATGAAGGGCTAGCGGAAAAGTGCTCATGTAAATACGCCAATTGCCTAAGAGGACCCTAGTAGGTTCGACGGCCTTTGACGTCCGCTAGCTCGCCCGGTGTAGCGTCCATTCACCGAATGGTTCGGCAGCCGGGTTCGTCCGTTGCGGTCTAGAAGGAATTTTGGGGTGATGCGAGCACTATAAATCAACCAAATGCACACCCAGTGACGGTGGATCGGAGGGAGAACGGATGAAGCCTTTTCGTCTGGTTCATAGCTCGTTCTGGTCCATCCGGACGGCGAGCGAGAGAGGCCCCTCTCTCGTACAACAACATCTGGCCCCAGATGTTGTGGTACAAAATGTTTCGCATTCGGAGCATACGTCCGTCGCTCGGGACGCTCCGACATATAGTCAGTCCGGAGTAGACTGTCAATAAGGCTTCCTCATTCTCATGGTAGCGCACACGACCGCTCTTGGCTACGTGACCACGGATATCCAGTCAGCTTCGCCGGTCAGAGAATCATCGGCGACCAGGTCACACCATCCGGTAGCCAGGGACACGAGGCCTGCAGACTCCGGACATTCGCAAAGGAAGTGTGCGGGAGTCAACGTACACGGAGCTTCCGGCGGCAATGCATCGTAAGACCGCTACTGCACAGGCCTCGGGAACGGACGTGCTTTCCTAAATAGCACAGTTTATCGCAGCATCAACTGAATCTGTCGCATATTTTTTATCCGACGATGCTGGGTTGGGACGCTCTGCGGAAGCGGGTACGGACGTCCAAAAATTTCATCCGGTCCGACGGGATACCGAAAGGGATTTGGAGGATTTCGAGCTTTCCCTTTCGGAACAACATATGCTGTTGTGTATGTCATCTGACTTGGTCTTCTACAGCTTCTTTCGTCGGACCAGAATGCTGCGATGCCGGATAAGAAACTGATAGCGTTGGTGGACTTAGAAATTTTTGGTTCGGTTCAGGGACATCGTCCCTCAGTTCCGACATAGTCCAATAATGTCACACAAACCTTCGAATTATTGAACGACGCTATATATATTATTATTATATGCTTGCTATAACCAAGCATTTCTGGTTTCTTGTTCGTAAAGTTTCGGAGATGTCTTTCAAAAGTGTGCCTCTGTCGTCATAGTTAATGAAGAGCTAGCAGCAATAAGTGCTCATGGAATATGTCTATCGCCTACGGAGTGACATTCGCTAGCTCACCCGGTGTAGCGTGCATTCACCGAATGGTTCGGCTGCCGGGTTCGTCCGTTGCGGTCTAGGAAGGAGATTTGGGTGATGCGAGCACTTTAATTACTTTAGTACTCACCCAGTGGCGGCAGATTGAGGACAGATCGGAGGAAGCCTGTTAGTCCGGTTCCTGGCTTGTCCAGGTCCATCCGGGCTGTGAGCGAGAGAGGTCCCTCTCTCGTCCAACAACATAGGGGACCGCATGTTGTGGTTCAGATATTTTACATTCAGAGCATATGTCTGTCGGTCGGGACGCTCCGTTATATTGACAGTCCGAGAGACTGTCCATAATGCTTCCTCATCCTCACAGCAGGGCACACGACCGCACATTGGCTACGTGACCTCGAGTATCCGATCAGTTTCGTCATTCAGTGATTCCACGGTGAATAGGTCGCGCCATCCGGTAGCCAAGGGACACGAGGCCTATACACTCCGTTCGCTCGCATATTGGTAGTATGCACGGGGTAACGATCACGGAGCTTCCAGCGGCAATGCATTGTAGGACCGCTTCTCCTCAGGCCTCAGTGACGGACGTGCTATCCGAGTTAGCACAGTTGTTTCGCAGCATCCCAGCAATTGACAGTTTCTTGGTCGAATCAGGAATTATCCGATGGCGCTGGGTCGGTGCGGTCCGCGGTTGCATCAGGTACGGACGACCGAACGCTTTATAGGGTCCGACAGGATGGCGAAAGGGATTCGAAAGATTTCGAGTTTTCCCTTTCGTAGTATCAGAAGCTGCCATTCATATCTTCTGGCATTATCTTCCAGTGATTGTTATTTCGGACTACATTGCTGCGATGTTGGATAAGAGACTTATAGCGTCATTGGACTTGTAATTTTCGATCGGTTCAGGGACATTGTCCCTGACTTACCGACGCAGTCCAATAATTTCATTACAACATGTGTTTTATTTTTCGACGCTATATATGCATACAAGCCTGCTACCAAGCATGATAGTTTAGTTTCTTGTCCGCGTTGCTCATTTCTGCCGTTTTATCATTTATACGAATAGTTTATTTTGGCAGAGCAGGGCATACCGAGAGTTCATATACGTCTAGACGGTGTGGTTAAAGACTGGAAATATTCTTTTTCGCCGTCTATGTCTTTTCCAACTTCAATGTTGGAAACGACAATGATGTCTAGTAGACTTAACTTAGACGCTTTATCATACGTAATCCACCTTACTGAGGCGTTATCATTACGTCTTCAAGAAAAGATTTACGGGATATTATTCTCAATGTAATTTCTTTTGAGGGCAGTAGTTTCTTCACGTATAACTCCGCCTTTCAGTGGCTGATTGGAGTTGGTTAGACGTGACGCAGCCCTAGCTACATCCAGGCGCGTGGATAGTAAGGTTAAGAACTCTCTCAGAGTCGCTTCGTTCTCGGAGAAGCTTCTCTTCGACGGCAACTTTTCAGCAATCCATGAATTGCTCGATTTACACGTTCTCTTGTCTATCTAGTGTTACAAGAGATTCAGACTGGTGCAAACATTCGGTGGTTGACTCAGAGAGTGCCACTGCAGTTGCCGGACCCGAGTGTTGCTGTTATGACGGTTGCCAGTCAAACAGATTGGGATATAATATTGATCCCAACGGATTCGAAGTGCCAGGGTCTTTGGGTTCCGCAGTCTCTTAGCAACCAATTATCTTCCGCGGAATAATGTTTTTTAGGCTTGCTTTATGTCATTGCATGAACATTATTCAGAAACGCATGCCCAAATCCTGTCCGTTAATTCGACAGTAGTGGCGTATCTCCGAAACCAGGGAGGCACTCTTTCGTTTCCGTTATTCAATTTAATGGAAAGAATCCGTCTGTTGGTTATAGTACACCAAGTTCTGGTTTGGTCCGTCATATTCCTGGTCGTCTGATTGTTTTACCGGACTCCCGTTCACTTAGGGGTCGCTTGTTGCTGTCAGAATGGACTCTCAACAAACAAGTATTCAATCAGATTTGCTATCTATGGGAGCGCCCAATGATGATTTATTTACGACACAGCTTGTTAATCAATTGCAGACGTATGTGTTGGCTTGTCCGGATCTCTGAGCTAATGTTGTTAACGCTCTATTGATCTATAGGTCGGATTGATAGGATACGCGTATCCTCCGGCGCTGTTGTTTCAGCAGGTATTGCTAAGATAAACAACCACAATACATTTCTGTTGATAGCATCTCTATCTTCACAGAGACCATGGGTATTTTACTCTGTTGTCTACTGTGGGACTTAACGTGAAATCTTCCTCAATGTGAGGATCTTTTTTGGCTGGGTAAATCGTGTCATCTTTATCACAACCCGCAAGGTCGCAACCTTCATGTATTCCGTTGTGTGGTCCGTATTGCATTGTAAGCATTGTACTGGACGAGCTTTGGACGCGATTTCTTACTATAGGAGATCCTCTTCTTCGCTATTCTATGCGGCTAAACTGGAGGCTCTTCCGTCGTTGGTGTAGGGATAATTATATTCATATTGTTGATCCCTCCATACTACTCATTGCAACTTTTTAGTTTACTTGTTTGACAAGATCTACTGCAGCCTGTTATTATTAAGGTTATAGGTTTATGTTACCTCATACCTATGCACTCTAGGATAGTTTACAATTGAGTCTTATGTCTCTTTATCTAAGTCAGTTAGTAACTTTTTGATAAATAGACTTAGAATCTTTAGATTAAATTCCTATATGGAATTTAACTTCGGTTCTTATTTAGCTAAGTAATCATTTGAGCCTCTGGAAACAGTAGTTTTCAAATTCTGACCTTTTAGACAGTAATTCTGTCGGTTTCTCTTTTACTGAAGAGTCAGTGAGTTTCATGCACTATCGATGGATGATTTTCACTTTCGTAGTTTCGGAATCACTTCTTCCTTTACTATTTAGGTTGGATTTTTGCATAAGAGTTAGACTCCTAATATCCGGAACCTATTGTTATTAAGGTCCTTCCGTCTTCGTACGGGCATAGGCCTTTACTCGTTCCGGTTAGAGTTTATGTATTTATAAACAGATATCTGTTTATTACTACGGGCGTAAGCTTCTTCTGTCTTTGATGCCTAGTAGAAGGACGTTACGCTCCATTCTATTGCTAATGGATTCTATTAACTATCGGTACTGCTTATGGTATATCATTGACTCAGCAGTTGTGCTTGAGATTTCGGCTCATGAAGTAAGAGTTCTTCTACATCTTGGGCTTACATTAATAGTGTCGCTATTATAGATTTTTGAAGGCTGCTCATTGCACTCAGCCATCCACATTCATGAATTTTTATCTCAGAAATATCGAGTCCATTTCTGGAGGCCTTTATTGTTAGGTCTATTATCTACTGCTCAGAATGTCATTCACTTAACAGTTGCTACTATAGCTAGGTAGGCTGTCTGTTTCGACAGTAACTCCGTTCTGCTGCCCTCTTCGCTCTGGGCTATTTGACCCAGGGCAAGAAAAAGGGGGGGGGGGGGGGAGGGTGTTCCCTTGGGTCACCTGTTTTACTATGAAAACAAGGGGATACCTCCTCCGGAGTTAGTAATTCTGAGCTGTTATTGGGATGGTTGTTTAGTGAGAAGTTTATGTTTTAAAAATTCATTCAAGTCTTAGTTTTTAAAGTATAGCTTTTGAATATTGCATATGTCAATGGACATGATTATGCAATCCTCAGACACTTTTAAGGAGTATAAGAGTCTCTATTCTCTAGACTTACTTTATTTATTGGCTTACTTTAAAAATTATTAGTATAAGGATTATATTGGATATTAATAGAGTACATGGATGTATGAAGCTCAATTTTGGAAGGTGTTGTATCTTTCTAATTTATCATAAATAAGAAAGATACATGTAAGGCCTATTACTTCTTTTTCCCTAGAGGGGATGACTCTATTTTATGTTATTGAGCGTATTCCATCTTGCTCTATGTCCTTGGCCCTCCAGCCTTTTTACTATTCAGCTATGTCTGGGTCATTGGTACAGTATAAAAATGTTAAAAAATTTATAGTAATTTCTATATTTTTTATACTTACCAATGATCCAGACGGGGATGGCCCTCCCAGGAGTTGGGAACTCTTGCCTCCCCGCTGAGTACATAGCGCTTACCAGGCACTGGTTATTAGAATGATTAATGGCGCCAATTTCGGAACGTCCTTGACACTGCGCATGCGCAGTAGAGGTGAAGTGTGGAGGGCCTTTCAGGACATGTTTTCTTTGGTTTTAGATGCAAATTTTGGGGATTGGGGGGCAAAATTTGTGTTTGGCCCTATATTTTAAGAGTTAGCACCAGCTATGTCTGGGTCATTGGTAAGTATAAAAAATATAGAAATTACTATAAATTTTTTAACTTTTTGGTGGAAAGTATATGTTGATGATGAAAGGAAGCCCCCTTTCGATTTGTGTCACTGTCCGATTTGTCATTCCAGAGTTATGGTACTTTCTTCGTCAAAATATAGGCAATTTTCCACATGTCGGACAATTTTTTCTTGAAGATATGATCTCTATAGACATAAGATATATACATGAAATTCAAATAATTTATTTCCAAATTAATGAACACAGTATGTTGCTGGTTATGATTATTGTACAAGAATATAAAAAAAAACCTGACAGGTACACATGTATACTCATATTGTGTGCTTCCCTTTTGTAATTAATAACGGGCATATCATGCGCTCATGGCACAGCTGTTTATTGTTATTTGGTATACACAATCCTGGGGGGAGGGGGGGGGGGGGGGGAGGTTAGATTCAAGTTTGTCCCAGCTGTCAGTTTCAAGTTTGTCCCAGCTGTCAGTTTGACTGGAGGGCAGTTGTTCTGGATCCTAATTCATTTGGGGGAGAGGCAGTTGTTCTGGTTCCCAATTCAACTGTGGGGCAGTTGTTGTTTTGGCAATCATTTCATCTGCAGGGCTGTTGTCTTGGCTGGCAGTTCAACTGCAGGGCAGTTGTTCTTGCTCTTAATTTAATTTGAGGCAATTGTCCTTGCTTTCATTTCAACTGCTGGCAGTTATACTGGTTGTCAATTCGTTGCAGGGCAGTTGTCCTGACAGCTTTCCTGGTTGTAAATTCTACTGTGGGCACTTGTTCAGGAATCAATTCAACTGAGAGAGCAGTTCTGGATCCCAGTTTGAGACGGAGAGTGGGTGCATTGTTTTGTCTGTTATATTGACTGTGAGGCAGTTGTCCTGGCTGTCATATCAATTGGGGCCAGTTGTCCTGGATGAGGGAGCAGTTGTTCTGGATCCCAATTTGATGGGGAGGGTGGATGGCATAATCATAGCTGTCATTGTGGTCCAGTTGTCATTTCAATTGGGGCCTGTCGTCTGACTGGTATTTTTGGACTGGGGGGCAGTTACCTGGGGGTGAGAGCACTTGTCCTTCATCTCTCGGAGAAAATGATTGCTCTGTTGAGAAAACAAACATGTGATTTCTAATTAAGTCTTGGTGACTTGTAAAGGTCTGTAAAATTTTCTGGAGTTTCCCCTACAACTCACTGTAAATCAAGTGGTGAGACAGGTTCTAGTCAAGTCCTGGCTGCTAAAACAAGACACCAAGACTTGAGTAGAAGCATCTGCTAAGGTTATTTCACTATTGTATGCAACAAAACTTGCAGGGTCAGAACTAGACCCTAAGGTTTACATCAAATTGGATAAAAAATCCTTTTATCTTATTTGACAGAGCTCAAGAGTTTTCTCCTTTTCATTGACATTCAGTTTATTCATTTATCTGCACCGCGCACCCAACTAAAACCACATTTAACCTTTAAGAGTCTGGACAGGTGTCCTGAATTCCCACCTGCCCACAACCTTTATATGTCCAGACGTCTAGCAGCGATTTCTAGTTATGTCTTGGTTGCCTTAATAGACTAACTAGAAACCACTGCCTAGATATTTCTCTTGTCAGCAGAACCTCCTGTTAAGGACACCTGTTCTGCGATTACAAAGGTCAAAAATAGGCCTTTAAGGGTTAAATGTTAACACATTGTATCATGTTTAGAGTTTTCTTAATATGTCAGATTCATTCATATTTCAGAGACTAAACTGAACTAAGTATGATTTAGAAATGTTGTTCAATGTGAAGGGAGTTAATCTTTCTTGTTTTTTTTTTTAAATTTTGTTTTGTTGATTTTTGGTTCTTTTGTGTTTGCATCTGTAGAGTTTGTCAGAGAACAATGATACACAGGGTGACCCCAAATCAGAACAGGCCAGTTCTGAAAAAACCCAAGGAGACAAATCAAGTGATAAACAGGTAGAGTTGTGGTGTAAAGGTTTTTGACATTTTTAGCAGCATTTTACTCATGAGATCACCTCTGCACTATTTCCTATTACCTTGCACAAGATTTCTTTACTAATATTTTTATAACAGGTAAGATAAACGTTGCTAAAACCAGATTTTATAGAAATTAGCTAACCATCCCTATCGGCCCTGGGATTTTATGCTCTTCCTGATTTATTGTATTCATATTTATATTCACAGTTATACAGTGGAACCCTGTTAATTGAATAGCCACTTTGCCAATGAAAATTATTCAATTAATAGGAGTATTCAATTAACCTCTAGCACTCTGGTTGTGAACAGAATTTTCTATAGTCACTCTGTTTTTCTCTTGTTTAACTATAAATTTAACCAATTATATCTTGTTTGACAGAGCTCACCGATCTCTGTCAAACAAGGTATATTTGGTTAAATATCATACGGCATTATGGGAAATATTTGCTGCTGAAAACTTTGCCATTTTGACATCAGAGTGCAGAGGGTTAACAGGGATTGTGTCACTTTCCTATATTATAGAGATAAACTTAGCATTTATTCTATTATATCTTGTTTGACAGAGCTCCATGAGCTCTGTCAAACAAGATATAATAGATTAAATGCCTGTATTGGATGTACTGAGACCAAATATGTCTATAAACAAAGGACAACTTGGGAGAGTCAGTAATTTCTCGACAGGTTACAAGATTTTTTTATTCAATTAACAGGAGTTTATTCTAACCTGTATTCAATTATCAGGTAAATTTGTACTGGTAAATGGTTTTGTGTTGGGAAATTATTTTCGATTAAGGTTAATCAGTTAGGAGATATTCAATCAAGTGGGCACCACTGTACCTTAAATCAATGGAAAATTGTCTGATCGCTGCTTGCATGAAGCATGATCGTTGCTTGCATGAAGCAAGGAATTTAAAATTTTCTCACATGGTGAGGTAAGAGTTCAAATGTTCGACAATGTTCCTGGATTGTTTACCATCGGTACAAACTTCAAATCTAACTCTATTTACTTCTAGTATACTTTAAAATAAAAAATAAATTACCGCTCCATCCAATGAATATGATGATATCAAAATTTTGGAGGTTGGGGGCATCTAGTGGAGACGTCCATCTGTCTGTCCATCCATCAGTCTGTACAAACATTTTGGACTGTAATGTCAAAGCCATCCGTCGGATTTGGATCTCCTTTGGTATACTGATAGACCCACATGGGGGAACGGATATGCACAAGGAGCGGGTTCTGTCCACTAATTTTTCCCAGAGTTATGGCCCTTTTTTACTCTTTCGACTTGAAAATTTTTTCTGTCCCACAATACTTTTAAAGCTACTTCGACCATACCTACAGGCTGGGGGCAGTGGCACATGCTTTGTGTAGCCCTTGTTTTAAATATTTTTTCAAATTTTAAAAAATTTTCAACCGAACCATATCGCATGACCTCTCATTGGAATGAGCTCAAGCTCGTTGCAGTGAGGGGTCAAATGATATGGTTTTGTTGAAACTTTTTGAAAAAGTTTTTTTCAATTGTTGAATTTGTATATATTAAAACTTTTGTTGTATGAGTGGGTCAGTGCCCATGAAGCCTCATGTTTCAATATAATGTACATGACACTGAGCACTCTGTACTACTGATAGGATATCTAACACAGTTAGTTGAGAGCATTGTGGCATTAGTTGAGAGCATTAAATTGATATAATCTTCATAGTACCCAACACAGTGAACTTACAATTGGATAGGTAGCACTGTTAGTTGAGAGTATCAGAGTTCTTGGGCCATGTGTTTTGATATAATCTTTAGACAGTACAGTCGCTGTGGACTGGTCATAATCCACACTTGGGCAGTGATGTCCACGCATGCCTTTACCAGGTAATAAAAATCAACATCAGCAAAATTTTAATTTATGAAGCACCGGGTTGTACCCGGTGCTTCATTAATTTAATTTTTGATGATTATTTCTGTAATTAGTGTTTGGAGTCGAATGTTATTGCATCCATGGAAATTTTGCCCACCTGTGGAAAGTGACCAGTCCATGCTGGGCATACTGTAATACCTAGTACAGTGAACTTACAATAGGATGGGTAAACTCTTAGTTGAGAGTATCCGAGTCATTGGGGCCATGTGCTTTGATATAATCTTCATACAATACTGTTGCCAAGGATTGGTCGTAATCCACACGTGAGCAGTGATGTCCACTAATACATTTACCAGGTAATCATCATCATCAAAATTTTAATAAATGAAGCACTGGGTTGACAATATAATAGCACACTGCGGCTCCTGTATAACTTGTATCACTTGACAACATAATAACACACTGGAACTTCAACATAACTTGTATCACTTGACAACATAATAACACACTCAAGCTCCAATATAACTTGTATCACTTGACAACATAATAGAACACCCGAGCACCAATATAACTTGTATCACTTGACAATATAATAGCACACTGGGGCTCCTATATAACTTGTATCACTTGACAACATAATAACACACT
Source organism: Pictodentalium vernedei (assembly GCA_031216915.1). Lineage (NCBI taxonomy): Eukaryota > Metazoa > Mollusca > Scaphopoda > Dentaliida > Dentaliidae > Pictodentalium > Pictodentalium vernedei. Next base: position 11,388,982 of record CM062288.1, on the reverse strand, counting down.
GGAACTTCAATATAACTTGTATCACTTGACAACATAATAACACACTGGGGCTCCTATATAACTTGTATCACTTGACAACATAATAGAACAACTGAGCACCAATATAACTTGTATCACTCGACAATATAATAGCACACTGGGGCTCCTATATAACTTGTATCACTTGACAACATAATAGAACAACCGAGCACCAATATAACTTGTATCACTTGACAACATAATAACACACTGGGGCTCCTATATAACTTGTATCACTTGACAACATAATAGAACAACCGAGCACCAATATAACTTGTATCACTTGACAATATAATAGCACACTGGGGCTCCTATATAACTTGTATCACTTGACAACATAATAACACACTGGAACTTCAATATAACTTGTATCACTTGACAACATAATAACACACTGGAACTTCAATATAACTTGTATCACTTGACAACATAATAACACACTGGAACTTCAATATAACATGTTTCACTTGACAACATACACTACTACGCTAGCGACCATTACAGGAATATCCTAGGTCCGAGGTGAGACAAAAGTATTAAACCCATCCGATATTACGCGGACAATGAATGCAATAATTAAATTGGACAAGACATTTGAAGTGAAAGGGATTATCTCCAGAGAGCGTAATTGTGGTATTAATTGTGAAATAGATTAGACCAAGTAAACTACTGCATGTTGATGTCACAGAATGTCAGAATGATAACCAGTCATCAATAATTTTCTGAATCAAATTTATGTACGTTTGTGTCGGAATGTTGCAATTTGTCGGAATTTAAAAAAAATATTGTAACTGATTAAAAACATGTATTTTAACCATAAAATTGTGAGAGTCATACAAAATACTACAATAAGTACATCCTTTTTACTCAGGTGCCCTAGAAATTAATTACAGCTGTAATCTGTTTGACCGTGAATCACGGCGATTTTTATACCGTGTCGGACATTGACTCGAGAAATAATCGCCAATATTAGTCGGTGACTTCTCTTAGATCTAGAGTGAAGATATCGTGGACCTGCGATATTCACGTAATGGTCGCTTGCACAGTCGTGTAATAACACACTCGAGCTCCAATATAACTTATATCACTTGACATTATAATAGCACACTGGAGCTCCAATATAACTTGTATCACATGACAACATAATAACACACTGGAGCTCCAATATAACTTGTATCACTTGACAACATAACACACTGGAGCTCCAACATAACTTGTATCACTTGACAACATAATAACACACTGGAGCTCCAATATAACTTGTATCACTTGACAACATAACACACTGGAGCTCCAACATAACTTGTATCACTTGACATCATAATAGCACGCTGGACCTCCAATATAACTTGTATCACTTAACATCATAATAACACACTGGAGCTCCAATATAACTTATATCACTTGACATTATAATAGCACACTGGAGCTCCAATATAACTTGTATCGCATGACAACATAATAACACACTGGAGCTCCAATATAACTTGTATCACTTGACAACATAATAACACACTGGAGCTCCAATATAACTTGTATCACTTAACATCATAATAGCACGCTGGACCTCCAACACAACTTGTATCACTTAACATCATAATAGCACGCTGGACCTCCAACACAACTTGTATCACTTGACAACATAATAACACACTGGACCTCCAATATAACTTGTATCACTTAACATCTTAATAGCACGCTGGACCTCCAACACAACTTGTATCACTTAACATCATAATAGCACGCTGGAGCTCCAATATAACTTGTATCACTTAACATCATAATAACACACTGGACCTCCAACACAACTTGTATCACTTGACAACATAATAACACACTGGAGCTCCAATATAACTTGTATCACTTAACATCATAATAGCACGCTGGACCTCCAACACAACTTGTATCACTTAACATCATAATAGCACGCTGGAGCTCCAATATAACTTGTATCACTTAACATCATAATAACACTCTGGACCTCCAACACAACTTGTATCACTTGACAACATAATAACACACTGGAGCTCCAATATAACTTGTATCACTTAACATCATAATAGCACGCTGGACCTCCAACACAACTTGTATCACTTAACATCATAATAGCACGCTGGACCTCCAACACAACTTGTATCACTTGACAACATAATAACACACTGGAGCTCCAATATAACTTGTATCACTTAACATCATAATAGCACGCTGGACCTCCAACACAACTTGTATCACTTAACATCATAATAGCACACTGGAGCTCCAATATAACTTGTATCACTTGACAACATAACACACTGGAGCTCCAACATAACTTGTATCACTTGACAACATAATAACACACTGGAGCTCCAATATAACTTGTATCACTTGACAACATAACACACTGGAGCTCCAACATAACTTGTATCACTTGACATCATAATAGCACGCTGGACCTCCAATATAACTTGTATCACTTAACATCATAATAACACACTGGAGCTCCAATATAACTTATATCACTTGACATTATAATAGCACACTGGAGCTCCAATATAACTTGTATCGCATGACAACATAATAACAAACTGGAGCTCCAATATAACTTGTATCACTTGACAACATAATAACACACTGGAGCTCCAATATAACTTGTATCACTTAACATCATAATAGCACGCTGGACCTCCAACACAACTTGTATCACTTGACAACATAATAACACACTGGAGCTCCAATATAACTTGTATCACTTAACATCATAATAGCACGCTGGACCTCCAACACAACTTGTATCACTTAACATCATAATAGCACGCTGGAGCTCCAATATAACTTGTATCATTTAACATCATAATAACACACTGGACCTCCAACACAACTTGTATCACTTGACAACATAATAACACACTGGAGCTCCAATATAACTTGTATCACTTAACATCATAATAGCACGCTGGATCTCCAACACAACTTGTATCACTTAACATCATAATAGCACGCTGGACCTCCAACACAATTTGTATCACTTGACAACATAATAACACACTGGAGCTCCAATATAACTTGTATCACTTAACATCATAATAGCACGCTGGACCTCCAACACAACTTGTATCACTTAACATCATAATAGCACACTGGAGCTCCAATATAACTTGTATCGCATGACAACATAATAACACACTGGAGCTGCAATATAACTTGTATCACTTGACAACATAATAACACACTGGAGCTGCAATATAACTTGTATCACTTGAAAACATACAGGGTCAAATTTCTCCAACTTTTGGGTGAATCTAAGTGGATTCTCGTGAAATGGAACTCATACAAATTTTGGGAATCATACTGCAAAGCAACCTGACCGAATGTCTCCAGGCCAGCATATATTAAAATTAATTTCCAAAATGATTGTAAAAATTGAGATAGTTTAGAAATTGCTTTTAGTTTTAAGAAATCGTCCTAAGCTGTTATTTAATAAACTGTGTGGGCTTCTAATTAGGTAAGTATTCTTTCTTTATTAAAAAATAAAATGCCTCGGTCAACAAACATTAACCTGTTTCATTTCTGAAACGATCATGTGCAAGCTCCTGTCAATAATTGTCTAAACCCTGCCCACAATGAAAAGTCGCAATGGTTAAAATCAAGTCATATTTTTGGCATCTTTTTTTGGTACCATACCAGTGAGTGCATAAGTCGCACCCCCAAATATTTTTATACTGTACCAATGACCCAGACATAGCTGGTGCTAACTCTTAAAATATAGGGCCAAACACAAATTTTGCCCCCCAATCCCCAAAATTTGCATCTAAAACCAAAGAAAACATGTCCTGAAAGGCCCTCCACACTTCGCCTCTACTGCGCATGCGCAGTGTCAAGGACGTTCCGAAATTGGCGCCATTAATCATTCTAAGTTTGGCCCTTCATCAGTTAACATCTGACTGATCTTTGTGCTTGTAAATCTCAGTTTAAATGATGCCAGACACATAAATATTAGTGAAATGGTGATTCTAAGGAGGATAGAGAAGGAGGAGAGGAAAAAAATGTGTGACAGAATATTATCAGGGCTGTAACTTAAAATTTTTTAATGAAATTATGTTAAGTTACCTATTTTCGAGGCAGCAGCCATTTTGTTGTCATTCTGATTAATTAGTTACACTGTTTTTTAAGTGTTTTCCTCTCTCCCTGTCCTTTAAGTCCCCCCTTGCTATTCTCCCATGCTTTTGGCATAGTTTTTGTAATTATTATTACTAAATTTTCTTGGGAGTTTTAGCTGAATAACAGAATGAATTCTGTTTCTTTTCCCCATGTTTACGTCTTCACCTACGGGTGGTTAGGCGTTGTGTTCTGCATCTACCATCTGATGTTCTGCAGTTTCTTCCCTGGAAGTCTCTGTTTTGCATCAGATAGTGTATTTTTGGTAACTGATTTCGGGCCTGGGTGGCTGGAGTCTTATTTTAGTGTTTTTACACTCATTGTTTACATTTTCAACAGCCCTCTGTGTGAGGGGGCGATTTCTGGAAAATAATATCTTGATGTTATTTTAATCATAACTGGATACATTATTATTGTTCGTAAGTGTTGAATAAATTGTTTAAAATATTTTTAAAATTTTTGTCCACACTTAGGCTTGGGATCCATTGGGGCTCAACGTTACTTTTCAGAAACTTGGGCTGTTCTGAAAAAATATGTTTTCAAAATATTTTGATTTTAAGTATTTTTTCAATATTAATGGATCATATTATTATTATGTATTTTGATTGCCAGGGGTTAGTGCGAGTACCAGGACTTGTTTTCTTTTCACATTGAAAGGATATTGATCAATTGTAATAAGAGGAAGTCTTCCTCTGACTTTATAATCATTCTATATGTGGTCAGTGTACTCGCATTAACTCCTGTTCTGTATCGTATGATTTCGATGACAATATGGGAAGCGTATGTCACGGTATGTTATTGGGGAATTGGACACTCCGGTCCTTTCCCCGCAGGGTCACTCTACTTTATCAATTTCTATTTCAGACGATCAAGATTAGGGTGATGTATCTGTGATGTCTTCCAACAGTGTGCCTCCGTCGTCACAATTAATGAAGGGCTAGCGGAAAAGTGCTCATGTAAATACGCCAATTGCCTAAGAGGACCCTAGTAGGTTTGACGGCCTTTGACGTCCGCTAGCTCGCCCGGTGTAGTGTCCATTCACCGAATGGTTCGGCAGCCGGGTTCGTCCGTTGTGGTCTAGAAGGAATTTTGGGGTGATGCGAGCACTATAAATCAACCTAATGCACACCCAGTGACGGCGGATCGGAGGGAGAACGGAGGAAGCCTTTTAGTCCGGTTCATAGCTCGTTTCGGTCCATCCGGACGGCAAGCGAGAGAGGCCCCTCTCTCGTTCACAACATCTGGCCCCAGATGTTGTGGTACAAAATGTTTCGCATTCGGAGCATATGTCCATCGCTCGGGACGCTCCGACATATAGTCAGTCCGGAGTAGACTGTCAATAAGGCTTCCTCATTCTCATAGTTGCGCACACGACCGCTCTTGGCTACGTGACCACGGATATCCAGTCAGCTTCGCCAGTCAGAGATTCATCGGCGACCAGGTCACACCATCCGGTAGCCAGGGACACGAGGCCTGCAGACTCCGGACGTTCGCATAGGAAGTGTGCGGGAGTCAACGTACTCGGAGCTTCCGGCGGCAATGCATCGTAAGACCGCTACTGCACAGGCCTCGGGAACGGACGTGCTTTCCTAAATAGCACAGTTTATCGCAGCATCAACTGAATCTGTCGCATATTTTTTATCTGACGATGCTGGGTCGGGACGCTCCGCGGAAGCGGGTACGGACGTCCGAAAATTTCATCCGGTCCGACGGGATACCGAAAGGGATTTGGAGGATTTCGAGCTTTCCCTTTCGGAACAACATATGCTGTTGTGTATGTCATCTGACTTGGTCTTCTACAGCTTCTTTCGTCGGACCAGAATGCTGCGATGCCGGATAAGAAACTGATAGCGTCGGTGGACTTAGAAATTTTTTGTTCTGTTCAGGGACATCGTCCCTCAGTTCCGACATAGTCCAATAATGTCACGCAAACTTTCGAATTATTGAACGACGCTATATATTATTATTATATGCTTGCTATAACCAAGCATTTCTGGTTTCTTGTTCGCAAAGTTACGGAGATGTCTTTTAAAAGTGTGCCTCTGTCGTCATAGTTAATGAAGAGCTAGCGGCAATAAGTGCTCATGGAATATGTCTATCGCCTATGGAGTGACATTCGCTAGCTCACCCGGTGTAGCGTGCATTCATCGAATGGTTCGGCTGCCGGGTTCGTCCGTTGCGGTCTAGGAAGGACATTTGGGTGATGCGAGCACTTTAATTACTTTAGTACTCACCCAGTGACGGCAGATTGAGGACAGATCGGAGGAAGCCTGTTAGTCCGGTTCCTGGCTTGTCCAGATCCGTCCGGGCTGTGAGCGAGAGAGGTCCCTCTCTCGTCCAACAACATAGGGGACCGCATGTTGTGGTTCAGATATTTTACATTCAGAGCATATGTCTGTCGGTCGGGACGCTCCGTTATATTGACAGTCCGAGAGGCTGTCCTTAATGCTTCCTCATCCTCACAGCAGGGCACACAACCGCACATTGGCTACGTGACCTCGAGTATCCGATCAGTTTCGTCATTCAGTGATTCCATGGCGAGTAGGTCGCGCCATCCGGTAGCCAAGGGACACGAGGCCTATACACTCCGTTCGCTCGCATATTGGTAGTATGCACGGGGTAACGATCACGGAGCTTCCAGCGGCAATGCATTGTAGGTCCGCTTCTCCTCAGGCCTCAGTGACGGACGTGCTATCCGAGTTAGCACAGTTGTTTCACAGCATCCCAGCAATTGACAGTTTCTTGGTCGAATCAGGAATTATCCGACGGCGCTGGGTCGGTGCGGTCCGCGGTTGCATCAGGTACGGACGACCGAACGCTTTATAGGGTCCGACAGGATGGCGAAAGGGATTCGAAAGATTTCGAGTTTTCCCTTTAGTAGTTTCGGAAGCTGCCTTTCATATCTTCTGGCATTATCTTCCAGTGATTGTTATTTCAGACTTCATTGCTGCGATCTTGGATAAGAGACTTATAGCGTCATTGGACTCGGATTTTTCGATCGGTTCAGGGACATTGTCCCTGACTTACCGACGCAGTCCAATAATGTCATTACAACATGTGTTTTATTTTTCGATGCTATATATGCATACAAGCCTGCTACCAAGCATGATAGTTTAGTTTCTTGTCCGCGTTGCTCATTTCTGCCGTTTTATTATTTATACAATTAGTTTATTTGGCAGAGCAGGGCATACCGAGAGTTCATATGCGTCTAGACGGTGTGGTTAAAGACTGGAAATATTCTTTTTCGCCGTTTATGTCTTTTCCAACTTCAATGTTGGAAACGACATGATGTATAGTAGACTTAACTTAGACGCTTTATCATACGTAATCCGCCTTACTGAGGCGTTATCATTACGTTTTCAAGAAAAGATTTACGGGATATTATTCTCAATGTAATTTCTTTTGAGGGCAGTAGTTTGTTCACTTTTAACTCCGCCCTTCAGTGTCTGATTGGAGTTGGTTAGACGTGACGCAGCCCTAGCTACATCCATACGCGTGGATAGTAAGGTTAAGAACTCTCTCAGAGTCGCTTCGTTCTCGGAGGAGCTTCTCTTCGACGGCAACTTTTCGGCAATCCATGAATTGCTCGATTTACACGTTCTCTTGTCTATCTAGTTTTACAAGAGATTCAGACTGGGGCAAACATTCGGTGGTTGACTCAGAGAGTGCCACCGCAGTTGCCGGACCCGAGTGTGGCTGTTATGACGGTTGCCAGTCAAACAGATTGGGATATAATACTGATCCCAACGGATTCGAAGTGCCAGGGTCTTTGGGTTCCGCAGTCTCTTAGCAACCAATTTTCTTCCGCAGAATAATGTTTTTTAGGCTTGCTTTATGTCATTGCATGAACATTATTCAGAAACGCATGCCCAAATCCTGTCCGTTAATTCGACAGTAGTGGCGTATCTCCGGAACCAGGGAGGCACTCTTTCGTTTCCGTTATTCAATTTAATGGAAGAATCCGTCTGTTGGTTATAGTACACCAAGTTCTGTTTTGGTCCGTCATATTCCGGGTCGTCTGATTGTTTTACCGGACTCCCGTTCACTTACGGGTCGCTTGTTGCTGTCAGAATGGACTCTCAACAAACAAGTATTCAATCAGATTTGCTATATATGGGAGCGCCCAATGATGATTTATTTACGACACAGCTTGCTAATCAATTGCAGACGTATGTGTTGGCTTGTCCAGATCTCTGAGCTAATGTTGTTAACGCTCTATTGATCTATAGGACGGAATGATAGGATACGCGTATCCTCCGGCGCTGTTGTTTCAGCAGGTATTGCTAAGATAAACAACCACTATACATTTCTGTTGATAGCATCTCTATCTTCACAGAGATCATGGGTAATTTACTCTCTTGTCTACTGTGGGTCTTAACGTGAAATCTTCCTCAATGTGAGGATCTTTTTTCACTGGGTAAATCGTGTCATCTTTATCACAACCCGCAAGGTCTCAACCTTCATGTATTCCGTTGTGTGGTCCGTATTGCATTGTAAGCATTGTACTGGACGAGCTTTGGACGCGATTTCTTACTATAGGAGGTCCTCTTCTTCGCTATTCTATGCGGCTAAAGTGGAGGCTCTTCCGTCGTTGGTGTAGGGATCATTATGTTCATATTGTTGATCCCTCCATACTACTCATTACAATTTTTTAGTATACTTGTTTCACAAGATCTACTGCAGCCTGTTAATAGTAAGGTTATAGGTTTATGTTACCTCATACCTATGCACTCTACGATAGTTTACAATTGAGTCTTATGTCTCTTTATCTAAGTCAGTTAGTAACTTTTTGATATATAGACTTAGAATCTTTAGATTAAATTCCTATATGGATTTTAACTTCAGTTCTTATTTAGCTAAGTAATCATTTGAGCCTCTGGAAACAGTAGTTTTCAAATTCTGACCTTTTAGACAGTAATTCTGTTGGTTGCTCTTTTACTGTAGAGTCAGTGAGTTTCATGCACTATCGATGGATGATTTTCACTTTCGTAGTTTCGGAATCACTATTCCGTTACTATTTAGGTTGGATTTTTGCATAAGAGTTAGGCTCCTAATATCCGGAACCTATTGTTATTAAGGTCCTTCCGTCTTCGTACGGGCATAGGCCTTTACTCTTTCCGGGTAGAGTTTATGTATTTATAAACAGATATCTGTTTGTTACTATGGGCGTAAGCTTCTTCTGTCTTTGATGCCTAGTAGAAGGACGTTACGCTCCATTCTATTGTTAATGGATTCTATTAACTATCGGTACTGCTTATGGTATATCATTGACTTAGCAGTTGTGCTTAAGATTTCGGCTCATGAAGTAAGAGTTCTTCTACATCTTGGGCTTACATTAATAGTGTCGCTATTATAGATTTTTGAAGGCTGCTCATTGCGCTCAGCCATCCACATTCATGAATTTTTATCTCAGAAATATCGAGTCCATTTCTGGAGGCCTCTATTGTTAGGTCTATTATCTACTGCTCAGAATGTCATTCACTTAACAGTTGCTACTATAGCTAGGTAGGCTATCTGTTTCGGCAGTGTCTCCATTCTGCTGCCCTCTTCGCTCTGGGCTATTTGACCCAGGGCAAGAAAAGGGGGGGGGGGGGGGGAGGGTGTTCCCTTGGGTCACCTGTTTTACTATGAAAACAAGGGGATACCTCCTCCGGAGTTAGTAATTCTGAGCTGTTATTGGGATGGTTGTTTAGTGAGAAGTTTAGGTTTTTAAAATTCATTCAAGTCTTAGTTTTTAAAGTATAGCTTTTGATTATTGCATATGTCAACGGACATGATTATGCAATCCTCAGACACTTTTAGGAGTATATGAGTCTCTATTCTCTAGACTTACTTTATTTATTGGCTTACTTTAAAAATTATTAGTATTAGGATTATATTGGATATTAATAGAGTACATGGATGTATGAAGCTCAATTTTGGAAGGTGTTGTATCTTTCTAATTTATCATAAATAAGAAAGATACATGTAAGGCCTATTACTTCTTTTTCCCTACAGGGGATGACTCTATTTTATATTATTGAGGGTATTCCATTTTGCTCTATGTCCTTGGCCCTCCAGCCTTTTTACTATTCAGCTATGTCTGGGTCATTGGTACAGTATAAAAATGTTAAAAAATTTATAGTAATTTATATATTTTTTATACTTACCAATGACCCAGACGGGGATGGCCCTCCCAGGAGTTGGGAACTCTTGCCTCCCCGCTGAGTACATAGCGCTTACCAGGCACTGGTTTTTAGAATGATTAATGGCGCCAATTTCGGAACGTCCTTGACACTGCGCATGCGCAGTAGAGGCGAAGTGTGGAGGGCCTTTCAGGACATGTTTTCTTTGGTTTTAGATGCAAATTTTGGGGATTGGGGGGCAAAATTTGTGTTTGGCCCTATATTTTAAGAGTTAGCACCAGCTATGTCTGGGTCATTGGTAAGTATAAAAAATATAGAAATTACTATAAATTTTTTAACATTTTCAGCCAAATTGCCGCCTTTTACGAGTAAATGTTGTATAAGTCACAGTAACATTCAAATAAGTGTACCCGTACCAGCAATTTGAAACTGAAAGTTAAAAATTTCGGGAGTGTGTCAAATTCAGGAAATGAATACTTTGACACATTTGTGTATGTAATCTCAGGTTTTTCTAGGTGGATAATAAAATTAACTCACAAAATCATTATACAGAGTGTTAGTTTTACATATCCTTTCCCTCTCAGAAACAGGGTGTTGGGGGGAGTGTGCTTAATAGCAAATTTACATGTGAAATATTTCATAATTTATTTGGATTCTGTTTGGTGGTGATGTGCCATAATTATTAATGCCTTTCACAACTTATAAATTATGGGCACAAACGGACAGAGTCAAGGAAATTAAGTTTTTTTTTTCTCTCCTTGAATCTCAGATTTTTCCCCTGGGAAGCCCACGAGCCCTGTCCAACGAGAGGGGGCACCACCTCGTACTAGCCTCCATCACGCTGCTACACGGCTCGGGTGATGCTGTGCATCATATTCTCTACATCCTCCCCTCCCCCACCCAGACATTACTCTTGCCCCCCCCCCCTAACTTTGATATCCCGGTTATGCGCCAAGTATAAATTAGGACAGGTGTCACCATTACATGCACAAGAGAAACTTCCGATGTGCTTGTAATTATGTTGAGCATCGATATTCACGAAAAACAGAGACGGGCGAGGAAATTCGGGTTCTGCCTCTGGAGTTGATTTTTTGATGGGTACCCTTTTGAAATGTCAGGTTTCTGATGCAGATGCCAAAGGCATGAGCGATGATAGGTGCCCCCCCCCCCCCCCCCAAAGAAAATTTGGATATCCGTTATTAAATGGAGACATCAGGTGGTTTGGGGGATGAAAAATCACGTTATTTTTTGGCTGTCAGAATGACATTTTTAGCCGGGGAGGGGTGTGTCGATTACCCGATTGATCCAAAGTTGGAGATTATCGAATAAGAAAAACATTATTGTTTTCTGTTGAATTTGTAATTTTCAGGTGGGTATAATTATGATTAGGCTAAAATAATAATAAAAATAATTGAAAATGTTGGTTCCAGTCTCTTGTTTTTCCTCAACCATGTCATGTGCAGAGGTGTTAAAACATATGTTTGCTTGGTGGAGAAAAGCTTCTACAGTAAAACCTGTCTTGAGAGACCACTGTCTTGAGAGACCACCTGTCTTGAGAGACCACATCTACCAGGCACCGATTGGTTTTACTCTATAATGGACCTGCTATGGGAGACCACCTGTCTTGAGAGACCACCTGTCTTGAGAGACCACTATGACCTGGTACCAACTTGTATTTTTATGCCTTAATGGACCTGTCTTGAGAGACCACCCCTTTGGAGACTGAAACCATGACAAAAGTTTTTTACCTGTTCTGGAATTGGAAAATCCATTTTGGTTATACTAACATAATTAAAAGTATTAAAAGCTCTTAATTGGGTTTCAATTGCTAAGTCATTAAAGATTGAGATGTTCTTATAAGACCCCTGTGAAAAGATTAGGATTATTGCTGAATAAACAATTTCATACATACCTGAAATGTGACAGATAGGAATAAAAATAAATTTGTGTTGAAAATCTTTTTGTAACAAACTGAAATGGACTGTTATAAAAATTATAAAAATAAATTTGTGTTGAAAATCTTCAATGAAGATTTTCAACACTAATTTATTTTTTATAATTTTTATAACAGTCCATTTCAATTTGTTACAAAAACTTCATAAACAAGAACAACTACAAAGTAATTACAAAAATTTATTCTTCTCCATTTCTGAATTTTGTGGTTGGTTATTCACTGACTTGAGAAAACCTGAAACCTGTTATGAGAGACCACCTGTCTTGAGAGACCACTTTTGTGTGGCCCAAAGGGCAGTCTCTCAAGACAGGTTCTACTGTATTGCTTTGTCGCGCCACCCAAATGTTATTTCATACCTTGTGCAAGTAGTAGTTAATTCAATCTAAATGTACTTTAATTAATTCCTTCAGTCATGACTAGTTTAATTGCATAGCCCTACAACCTAACAAGTTGGTTAAATGATTTGTTACCGGAGAGAGAGAGAAGATTGTAATTGAGCTTACTGCTGATTTGTCTTTGTTTTAAGTAATTAGTAATTAGGGAGTGCGCTGGCTCAGTGGTAGACTGTTGGACTTCTATGCTAGAGGTCCCGAGTTCGATCCCTGTCTGGGATGACCCACGTTGTGTCCTTGGGCATGGCAGTTTATCCCAGTTGCCTACATGGGGGCACAATAACACTGTGTACTAAGGTGTACTGCATGTCTATGGTGCACATGTCATCAACCACTGTAACCCTGCTTGAGCGGAGCTTGAACAGAGTTAGAATGTTGAGGATCTGACAGTTGCTCGGCGATGCTCGGTGGGTTTCTCCGGGTACTCTGGTGCCCTCCACCCGTAAAACTGTTACTGTCACAATTAGCCATTGTGCATAAGTATGTGACCTTAAACACCAATAAACAAATAAATAAATAAATAATCACTGCAGTGACCCAGAAAAAGTTCCAGCAACGTCACACAGGTGGATTAGTCTATTTTTAGAACAACTGTTACATAACAGCAATCAGCAATACTGGTGTCAGTTTTAAATGAGAGGTATGTGCAGCTAATCTTTTATAGTAATATTAATTTAACCCTTTCCCAGCAATCCTGGGATTTCCAACATTAATGGAGCATTAAGCTAATTGATATTTTTCTCATACCTTGACAACCAAGTTACTTTGCAGGTGTCATAGTCCGTTCTTTTTCAAGACTAGTTTTGTACTCTTCAGCATGAAGATTTTGTATGTGGTGACATAGATTGGAAGTATTTCCGTACTGGGCGACGACTGAATTATTGCATAAATGGCATTTGGCATTTCTGTCGTTGCTTCTTACAAAATATTGATATTTGCGAGTACGCGTTTTAGCTGACATTTTGTTCATTCTACAAAATCTATGGCGTGCTAAATGTGAATATTCATAAGTTAAGCAAAACCAAAAATATTTGATTTTTAATCTCTCTTCGGTTTTGGTTTGGGTTTTGGTTTCCACTTAAAAACCGAGTTTCGGTTTTGGTTGATGATACAGTTTCTCTTTCCTGCTTAGTTTCCTATCTAACCCATTCCTCATCATTTTTATCCTACAATACAGTTACCATGGACTGGTCTTAACCCCATGCATGGGCAGTGATGTTCATGCATGCGTTGTTAGCAAAATTTTAATTAATGAAGCACCGGGTTTCACCCGTTGCTTCATTAATTAAATTTTTGATGATTATTCCTATAATTAGTGTTTGGAATGTAATATGATTGCATTTGTGAAAATATTGCCCACCTGTGTAAAGTGACCAGTCTGTGGTGGCCGTACTGTATTGTACAATGACCTTTAGCAGTATTTTCAACCCTTAACTCTGCAGACTGATGTCAAAATTTCAACCTGAACAGTTTTCCAATCACACAGCTTGGAATTTATCCAGTTCAGGAAGTGAGCTCAACCAATATTGGTTAAGTGTTTTTGTTGCATTTTTGGAAGAAATTGTTGATTGAGATTTTAGGTATTTTGACATCAGTGTATAGATTGTTAACCCTTTACCTAACGTGAAAAGCAGACGACACTTGCCAAAAAAATTCTTGAATAACTAAATTTTTTCATTTTTTGTCTCAAAAACATAGGTTATGACCCCTCGTTGGAACGAGCTCGACGAGCTCGTTCCAACGAGGGGTCATAACTTATGTTTTTGAGACAAAAAATGAAAATATTTTGAAAATTAATTGGCGATTTTTGAGAACAGCGCTGGCCGGTTTTGGCCATTACGTTGGGTAAAGGGTTAAAGCCCTAATTCTGTCTATGAAAACCTTTCTTCCCTGGTTCAGGGTGCCCTGTTTCTCAAGTGATCTGGTGTTAGTCATTCAGAAATAAGTTGAAGCACTCTGACAGTTTGTTTTGCCTACAGTTAAGACTGGAAGTGTTGTTATGAGCTGTGCCCTTATCTAGGCTTAATTGCACACAGGAATTGCGAGCAATTGCCATATCGAATGGCATCCAAAGCTGGGCAGGTTCTCCAGGTTACTTATAGCAAACACAGGCAATGTTTCTACCAATGGACCTTCGGGTTACTGGAGGTCCATTGGCTGAAACATTGCTTGTGCACAGGCCATTTGTACAGAATTTGATAACCTTGCCATGGTCATAACATGAAGATTAATGCACAGATCAACTTGCTTTTTGTGTGCGTTTTACGACAGGACTAGCTTTAACTGTATAGAAACAACCATGACTTAACTGGTAAAGTTTTTTTTTGTTTTCAAAGTTTATTCGTAACATGAGTATTTTTTTGTCCAAGGCACCATGCTCTCAGCAAGCCTTAGTTTGGAACAACTTTGTTAAAATGAGATTTTCTACAATAAATTATTAGCTCACCTGACTGCAAGTCAGTGTGAGCTATTGCCATCACTTGGCGTCTGCCGTCCATTAACTTTTTGCAAACTTGACTTCTTCTTTACAACCACTACGCCAAATTCAAACATATATTGCACAGACCATCTATGGAGTATACCCTTTCTATTTTGTTTAAATGAAGCAGCTGCCATATTCAGGCTCTGGATTATGCCCCATAAGCTTAAAAACCTTTAAAAATCTTCTCATGAACCACCTGAGGGAATGTCTTGATATTTGGTAAGGAACATCCTTTAGTGTAGAAGATTAAAGTTTGTTCAAGGGAAGTTGATAAGTCAATATCTAGGCTCTCTGTGGGGGCATATCCATTTTGGGCTTTGCCCCAAATTTCTAATTCAAGAACCAGTGGACCATTTTCAACCAAATTTGGCATGTAGTATAAGTGGATCCTAAGTAATTGATTGATGCCCCCCCCCCCCTCCCCCCAAAAAAATTTCACAGCCCTGTGGCAACCCCAGAGGCTAAAAACAGGAGGAAAATGTTCACTTGATTGACAGCTAGAATAACATACTGTTCTTAAATCAACAATGCTGCTAGCTTATCTTGTTATTATAATCTGAAAATTTTGTGGACTTCACAGTTTGATTCCTGTATGCATGTCTTTAATGTAACCCTCTCAAGCCTGCAATGTGGGTTCCAAAGATTTTATTGATGCCATGAACAAACAATTTCAATGCTGTATATGGATCGTTGGAAAAAAAATTGATCTGATTCCTGTTTGAATATCTTTAATTTAACCCTCTCATGGCTTCAGTGTGTTTTTTCCAAAGATTTTATTTCATGATGAACTCATACTGCTGTGCATATATATTTTGTTCTGGTTTCTTGGAAACATTATTTGATCCCTGTATGCATATCTTTAATTTAACCCTCTCAAGACTGCAGTGTGGGTTCCAAACAATTTTATTGATGCTATCATCAAACGCTTTCAATGCTGTGCACATATATGTTTTTCCTGGTTCCTTGGAAAAAAATTGATCTGATTCCTGTATGAATATCTTTAATTTAACCCTCTCATGACTTCAATGTGTTTTCCAAAGATTTTATTTTATGTTGATCCCTTTCAGTTCTGTTTAAATATATATGTTTTTTTCTGGTTTTTGGAAACATTTATCTGATTCCTGTATGGATGTCTTTAATTTAACCTTCTCAAGACTTCAGTATGGCTTTCAAAGATTTTATTGATGCCTTGTTCAAACCTTTATCTATGCTGTACACATATGTTTTTTTCTGGTTTCTTGGAAAAAAATTCTCTAATTCTTGTATGCATATCTTTAATTTAACCCTCTCAAGGCTTCAGTGTGTGTTCCCAAGATTTTATTTCATGTAATACTATTAATAAAAACCTATTTCTGATTTCTTTAGAAATATTTTACCCCCTAAAATAAGCCTCTTCAATTCTCTTTCTGTTTTGTTTATTTTTAATCCTTTAACCATTTTCACACAGACTTGAATATACTGGTGGCCATAAAATTCTGTTTTTCCAGTTTGAAATCTTTCTTATTCTTTAAAACCACTGGGCCATATTCATTCATATATGGCACAGACCATCTTTGGAGTAAACCTTTTCTCCTTTGTTCAAATGAAATTGCTGCCATCTTCAGGCTAGTGGAATTTACTCTTCTGTATTTCCCTCCAAATTACTGTATCCCTCAGAATGGGGTTAATGCTCCATAAGCCTAATATTCTTTTTAAAAATGCTCTTTTTATAAGCCACTTGCAATAATGCTTATATTTCTTGTTTGGAACTTACTTTAATGATGCAGATTCACTTTTTTTTTCAAAGAAACTCAGTAAGTCAAAATCCGGACTCCGAAAGTTTTGGCTACACTCAATAATTCTATATTTTTATACTGTACCAATGACCCAGACATAGCTGGTGCTAACTCTTAAAAATATAGGGCCAAACACAAATTTTGCCCCCCAATCCCCAAAATTTGCATCTAAAACCAAAGAAAACATGTCCTGAATGGCCCTCCATACTTCACCTCTACTGCGCATGCGCAGTGTCAAGGACGTCCCGAAATTGGCACCATTAATCATTCTTAGTTTTGCCCTTCATCAGTTAACATCTGACTGATCTTTGTGCTTGTAAATCTCAGTTTAAATGATGCCAGACACATAAATATTAGTGAAATGGTGATTCTAAGGAGGATATAGAAGGAGGAGAGAAAAAATGAGTGACAGAAAATAATCAGGGCTGTAACTTAAAATTTTTTGATCAAATTATGTTAAGTTACCTATTTTCGAGGCAACTGCCTGTTGTGGTCATTCTTGTTATCAAGATTGCACTGCTTATTCAGTGTTTTCCTCTCTCCCTTTCCTTTAAGTCCCCTCTTGCTATTCTCCCATGCTTTTGGCATATTTTCTGTAATATTATTACTAAAATTTCTTGGGAGTTTTAGCTGGATAACAGAATGTATTCTGTTCTTTTCCCCATGTTTACGTCTTCACCTATGGGTGGTTAGGCGTAGTGTTCTGCATCTACCATCTGATGTTCTGCAGTTTCTTCCCTGGAAGTCTCTGTTTTGCATCAGATAGTGTTTTATTGGTAACTGATTTTGGGCCTGGGTGCCTGGAGTCTTATTTTAGTGTTTTTACACTCATTGTTTACATTTACAACAGCCCTCTGTGTGAGGGGGGATTTCTTGAAAATAATATCTGATGTTAATTTAATCATAACTAGATACATTATTATTGTTCGTAAGTGTTGCATAAATTGTTTAAAATATTTTTAGAATTTTTGTCCACACTTAGACTTGGGATCCATTGGGGCTCAACGTTATTTTTCAGAAACTTGGGCTGTTCTGAGAAGATATTTTTTCAAAACTTTTTGATTCAATTATTTTTTCTATGTTAATGGATCTTGTTATTATGTATTTTGATTGTCAGGGGTTGGTGCGAGTACTAGGACTTTGTTTTCTTTTCACATTGAAAGGATATTGTTCAATTGTAAGAAGAGGAAATCTCCCTCTGACTTTCATAATCATTGTATAATGTAGTCAGTGTACTCGCACTAACTCCTGTTATGTATGTGTTGATTACGATGACAACATGAGAAGCGTGTGTCACGGTATGTTAGTGGGGAATTGGCCGTTCCGGTCCTTTCCCCGCAGGGTCACTCTACTTTTTCAATCTCTATTTCAGACGATCATGATCAGGGTGATGTATCCGTGATGTCTTCCAAAAAGTGTGCCTCCGTCGTCACAATTAATGTAGAGCTAGCGGAAAAGTGCTCAGGTAATACGTCAATTGCCTAAGAGGACCCTAGTAGGTTCGACGGCCTTTGACGTCCGCTAGCTCGCCCGGTGTAGCATCCATTCATCGAGTTTTGGGTGATGCGAGCACTATAAACATCCATGTGCACACCCAATGATGGCGGATTAGAGGGGAGAACGGAGGAAGCCTTTTAGTCCGGTTCATAGCTCGTCCAGGCCCATCCGGGCTGCGAGTGAGAGAGGCCCCTCTCTCGTACTTCAACATCTGGCCCCAGATGTTGTGGTACAAAATGTATCGCATTCGGAGCATACGTCCGCCGCTCGGGACGCTCCGTTATATAGACAGTCCGGAGAGACTGTCAATAAGGCTTCCTCATTCTCATGGCAGCGCACACGACCGCACCTTGGCTACGTGACCTCCGATATCCAGTCAACTTCGCCAATCAGAGTATCCTCGGCGACCAGGTCACGCCATCCGATAGCCAGGGACACGAGGCCTGCAGACTCCGGACGTTCGCATAAGAAAGTATGCGGGAGTCAACGTTCTCGGAGCTTCCAGCGGCAAAGCATCGTAAGACCGCTTCTGCACAGGCTTCGGTGACGGACGTGCTATCCCAAATAGCACAACTTATCGCAGCACCCCAGCAACGACAGAATCTCTGTCGCATAATATAATATCCGATGGTGCTGGGTCGGGACGCTCCGCGGAAGCATCAGGTGCGGACGTCCAAAAATTTCATACGGTCCGACGGGATGCCGAAAGGGATTCGGAGGTTTTCAAGCTTTCCCTTTCGGAACAACATAAGCTGCTGTATATGTCATCCGACTTCTTCTTCTAGAGGTTCTTCGTCGGACCAGAATGCTGTGATATCGGATAAGAAACTGATAGCGTCGGTGGACTTAGAAATTTTTGGTTCGGTTCAGGGACATCGTTCCTCAGTTCCGACACAGTCCAATAATGTCTCAGATACGTTCGATTTATTGAACAACGCTATATATTTTTTTTTTATATGCTTGCTATGTACAAGCATATCTGGTTTCTTGTTCACAAAATTACTGAGATGTTTTTCAAAAGTGTGCCTCTGTCGTCATAGTTAATGAAGAGCTAGCGGCAATTAGTGCTCATGGATTATGTCAATCTCCTAAGAGGTCCCTAGTAGGATCGATGGAGTTGAAATTCGCTAGCTCACCCGGTGTAGCGTCCATTCATCGAATGGTTCGGCAGTCGGGTTCGTCCGTTGCTGTCTAGGATGGAGATTTGGGTGATGCGAGCACTATAATAGACTTTAGTACACACCCAGTGACGACGGATTAGAGGAGAGATCGGAGGAAGCCTGTTAGTCCGGTTCCTAGCTTGTCCGGTCCGGCCGGACGGCGAGCGAGAGAGGTCCCTCTCTCGTGCAACAACATATGGGACCGGATGTTGTGGTACAGACATTTCACCTTCGGAGCGTATGTCCGCCACTCCGGACGCTCCGTTATATAGACAGTCCGAGTGACTGTCGATAATGCTTCCTCATCCTCACAGCAGCGCACACGACCGCACATTGACTACGTGACCTTGAATATCCAGCCAGCTTTGGCATTCAGTGATTCCATGCCGAACAGGTCACGCCATCCGGTAGCCAAGGGACACGAGGCCTGCACACTCCGGTCGCTCGCATAATAGAAGTATGCACGGGGTAACGAACACGGAGCTTCCAGCGGCAATGCATCGTAAGACCGCTTCTCCACAGGCTTCAGTGACGGACGTGCTATCCAAAATAGCACAGCTTATCGTAGCATCCCAGCAAACGACAGATTCTCGGTCGGATCAGGAATAATCCGACAGCGCTGGGTCGGTACACTCCGCTGTTGCATCAGGTACGGACAACCGAATATTTCATAGGGTTCGACAGGATGGCGAAAGGGATTCGGATGATTTCGAGCTTTCCCTTTCGGAACAACAGAAGCTGCCATACATTTCTTCCGGCATTATCTTCCAGAGGTTGTTCCGTCTGACTACATTGCTGCGATGCTGGATAAGAGACTATAGCGTCATTGGACACGGAGTTTTGGATCGGTTCAGGGACATTGTCCCTGAGTTGCCGACGCAGTCCAATAATGTCTTTAGAACATTTGAATTATTGAACGACGCTATATATATATAGGCTTGCTATCAACATGCTAGTATAGTTTCTTGTCTGCAATGCTCTATTCTGCCTTTCGTGAATTCTAGGAAATAATTGTTTATTGGCAGAACTGGGCTTACCGAGAGTTCCTTTGTGTCTAAGACGGCGAGACTGAAGACTGCTAATTATCTTTTTCGCCGTCTATGTCAATTCCAACCACGATGTTGGAAACGACAGTGATGTATAATAGACTTAACTTAGACGCTTTATCATACGAATACCACCTTACTGAGACGTTTATCATTACGTCTTCAACAGAAAGAATTCCAGGATATGATCCTCAATGAGATTTCTTTCAGGGGCAGTAGTTTTTCCACGTATAACTCCGCCCTTCAGTGGCAACCTGGAGTTGGTTAGACGTGACGCAGCCCTAGCTACATCCACACGCATGGATAGTAAGGTGAAGAACTCTCTCAGAGTTGCTTCGGTCTCGAGAAGCTTCTCTTCGACGGCTACCTTTCAGCAATCTTGAATTGCTCGATATACACGTTCTCTTGTTTATCAAGTGTAACAAGAGATTCAGACGTGGGCAAACATTCGGTGGTTGACTCAGAGAGTTCCACTGTAGTTGCCGGATCCGAGTTTTTCGATTATGACGGATGTCAGTCAAACAGGTTGGGACACAATTTTGATCCCAACGGATTCGAAGTGCCAGGGTCTTTGGGTTCCGCAGTTTTTAGGCAAGCTCCTTACTTCCAAGGAAGAATATTATGTTGGCTTGCACTGCGTCATTGGATGAATTTTATTCAGAAACGCATGTTCAATCCTGTCCGATAATTCGACAGTAGTTGCGTTTATCCGGAACCAGGGAGGCACTCATTCGGTTCCGTTATTAATTTTAACGGAAAGAATCCTTCTGTTTGTTATAGAACACCAAGTTCTGTTTCAGTTCGTCATATTCTCGGTCGTCGGATCGTATTAGCAGACTCCCTTTCACGTAAGGGTCGTTTGTTGCCGTCGGAATGGACTATCAACAAACAAGTATTCAATCAGATTTGCTATCAATGGGAGCGCCCAGTGATAATTTATTTGCGACACAACTCTCCAATCAATTGTAGACGTATGTGTCACCGTGTCCGGATCCCTGAGCATATGTAGTTAACGCTCTATCAATCTAGTAGGACGCTATGATAGGATATGCGTATCCTCCATCGCTGTTGATTCAGCAAGTATTGCTAGAATTATTCATTCACAATACAATTCTGTTGGTAGCATCTCTGTCCCATAGAGACGGTGGATAAATTTACTTAGATGTCTACTGTGGGACTTACCGCGGAAACTTCCTCCACGAGAGGATCTTTTTTCGCTGGGGAAATCGTGTCAACTCTTTCACAACCCACAAGGTCTCAACCCTCACGTATTCTGTTGTGCGGTCTTTCTTGCATAGCAAGCACTGTATAGGACCAGCAGTGGACGCGATTCCTATCTGTAGAAGGACCTCCTCTTCGCTATACTATGCGGCTAAAGTGGAGGGTCTTCCATCGTTGGTGTAGGGATCTTTATGTTGATATTTTTGATTCCTCCATACCTGACATTGCAAACTTTCTAGTATACTTGTTTGACGAGATCATCTGCAGCCAGTTACTTTTATAGGTTATAGGTCTATGTTATCTGATACCTATGCACACCATGATAGTTTACAATGGAGCCTAATGTCTCTTTATCTAAGTTAGTGTGAAACTTTTCGATAAGAGACCTAGAATCGTTAGATTAATTCCTATTCAGAATTTAGCTTGGGTTCTTCTTAACTAAAGCAACCATTTGAATCCTTGAGACAGCAGTTTCAAATTCTGGTCTTTTAAGGCAGCGATTCTCTTAGCCTTCTCTTCTGCTGAAGAGTCAGTGAGCTTCATGCACTATCGGTGGACGATTCTCACTTTCGTAGTATCGGGAACTCTATTACCTTTACTACTAATGTTGTATTTTTGGTTAAGAATCAGGCTCCTAATGATATCCGGAACCTATTGTTTTTAAGGTCCTTCCGTCTTCGAGCGGGCACAGGCCTTTTCTCTGTCCGGATAGACCTTTATGTATTTATTAACAGATCTCAGTTTATCAGTAGGACGTAAAGCTTCTTCTGGCTTTGATGCCTAATAGAAGGCTCATTACGGTCCATTCTATTACTTTATGCATTCAGTTAACTATCGGTACGGCTTAGGATAATCTATCCGTAACTCAGCAGTCTGTGCTTAAGATTTCAGCTCATGAAGTAAGAGCTCTTCTACATCTTGGGCTGACGTATAGTTTTGCTATTATAGATTTAATAGGCTGCATATTGGTCTCAACCATCCACATTCACGAATTTTTATCTCAGAAATATTGTATCCATTTCTGAAGACCTGCATTGTTTAGGTCCATTATCAGCTGCTCAGAAAGTCGATCACTTAACAATTGCAACTATAGCTATGTAGGCTTTATGTTCTGGCAGTGACTCCGTCCTGCTGCCCTCTTCACTCTGGGCTATTTGACCCAGGGCAAGAAAAAGGGGGGGGGGGGGGGGAGGGTGTTCCCTTGGGTCACCTGTTTTTATTATGAAAACAAGGGGATACCTCCTCCGGAGTTAGTATTTCTGAGCTGTTACTGGGATGGTTTCTTAAGTGAAAGTTATGTTTTTTAATTCATTCATGTCATAGTTTTAAAGTATAGCAATTGTATATGTCATGTGTCAAACGGATGTTATTATACTATCCTCGGACACTTTTTAAAG
The DNA here is from genome assembly GCA_031216915.1 of Pictodentalium vernedei. Lineage (NCBI taxonomy): Eukaryota > Metazoa > Mollusca > Scaphopoda > Dentaliida > Dentaliidae > Pictodentalium > Pictodentalium vernedei. Next base: position 11,365,778 of record CM062288.1, on the reverse strand, counting down.
AGTATAAAGAGTCTCATTTCTTTGGACTAACTTTATTTATTGGCTTACTTTAAATATAATTAGTATACGAATTATACTGGATATTAATAGAGAACATGGATGTTATCATGCTCAATTATAAAAGGTATTGTGTCTTTCTAATTTGTCATAAATAAGAAAGATACACGTGAAGCCTATTTCTCCTACAGGAGATGACTCTATTTATACAGTTGAGCTTATTGGATTTTCCTCTATGTCCTGGGCCCTCCAGCCTTTTTACTATTCAGCTATGTCTGGGTCATTGGTACAGTATAAAAATGTTAAAAAATTTATAGTAATTTATATATTTTTTATACTTACCAATGACCCAGACGGGGATGGCCCTCCCAGGAGTTGGGAACTCATACCTCCCCGCTGAAGACATAGCGCTTACCAGGCACTGTTGGTAAGAATGATTAATGGCGCCAATTTCGGGACGTCCTTGACACTGCGCATCCGCAGTAGAGGTGAAGTATGGAGGGCCATTCAGGACATGTTTTTTTTGGTTTTAGGTGCAAATTTTGGGGGATTGAGGGGCAAAATTTGTGTTTGGCCCTATATTTTTAAGAGTTAGCACCAGCTATGTCTGGGTCATTGGTAAGTTTAAAAAATATATAAATTACTATAAATTTTTTAAGTTTCAGCTTCAATGGGAAGATGTGAACCATATTTGTCATGTAGTATATAACTGGGTCATAAGTATTTTCATTTATTATGCCAGATTTCTTTTCTTTTTTTTGGGAGGGGGGGGGAGTGGGGGGGGGGGGGGGGTAGGGAGAACCACAGTAGTTGAAAACAAAAAAAAATTCACAGAACAGAGCTTGCTAGAAGGCTTTCCTAGGACCAGCAGAAATGAATGGCAAAAAAAGTTGCCTTTTTGGTTGTGTCATAGCAAATTAAAAAAATTGCTCTTGCTGCTGATAACTTACTGATACACTCATCTCTTTTGACAACTTGAGCCAGGTGAGCATTTTAGGCTCACTTGAGCCCCTGGTTAGAATTTTTTGATATAAAATATTTTGTTTTGTTCTGCTGAACAACCAGAAACTAATACAAGATGATGGACTCATTATATTAGGCTGTATCCCGTCTATTATATTTACTCTCCAAACAAAATTCTATGGAACAAAGCTATTTGGGAATTACACACTTGAAGGATACAACCTTTTACCCAACGGAGACGATATCAAAATTTATTATTTTAAATATCATTTTTTTTAAATTGTTCAAAAAAGTTCAACAAAACCATATCATGTGACCCTTCATTGGAACGAGCTCGACAAGCTCGTTCCAAAGAAGGGTCACATGATATGGTTTTGTTGAAATTTTTTGAAAAATAATATTTTTTCAGCAGCTAAATTTGCATATTACGCTGGCAGATGTGGCCAATTCGTTGGTTAAAGGGTTAAAAGAGTAACAAGATTACTTGTGTTCAGATATCAAAAATTTAAAAGCAAAGTTTCATTTTTTGTATTTCTTGTATATTAGGAAGATATAAAAAAGGAAAAAGAAGAAGATGCCAGAAAAACATCAAAGGAAGATGAGAAAGCTGATTCAAGTACAGAAAAAGCTTCAGAGAAAGAAACAAAAGATGATGTTAAAAAAGAAGGAGATAAAGATGAAAAAAAATCTGAAGGAGATGAGAAGAATGGAAAAGAAAAAGCTGAAGGAAAGACAGAAAAAAATAACACCAATAAAACGGTATGTAAACTCTGATATCAGGCAGATAAAAATAACACTAAAATGGTATGTAACGTGTGTTATGAGACAGATGCATATGACATGGAATATCCAAGATAAAAATAACTCTAAAATGGTATGTAACATTATATCAGCCAGATAAAAATAACACTAAAATGGTATGTAAGGTGATATCAGACAGATAAAAATAACACTAAAATGGTATGTAATGTGATGTCATACAGATAAAAATAACACTAAAATGGTATGTAACCTGTGATATCAGACAGATAAAAATACCACTAAACTGGTATGTAACGTGATATCAGACAGATAAAAATAACACTAAAATGGTATGTAACCTGTGATATTGAAGTTCATGGGGCAATTTTTGCAGTTTTAGAAGGACACAAGATTTTTGGCCATGGCCAAATATTGATTAAGGATTGATTTGAATAAAATATAAGTTAGTGACGTAAACTTTATTTCAGGAAAAATATTAGAAAATCTGTGGGGATACACCAAAGCTAAGAATGGAAACAAAATGTTGAACTTATCTTGAGGAACTTCAGGCCATTAGCAGTTGGCATTTGATATTTATTACATGATTGTTCTATGAAATCACCTTCTGCTGCAATACTAACCAATGCGAAAATAAAATTCTGCCGAACGGAAATCGTTGATGGACTATTTTTAAATAGAAGTGAAATTTCACTGGAATTTTCTACAAATTGTGCACTGCAATTACAATTTGAAACACTAACGATAGCTAAAAATAGCAACACTGGTTCCCTTCACAAATTTGGTTGGCAACAAAATGTGTTCTTATTGATTGTTTGTCCCGAGTTCCAGTGTGTTCTATGTGCCTACTGGCACATAGAACACATTGGAACTCAGGGGATGAGTTGTCAAATGAATTACGGAGTGTCCTTCTAATTATTGCTTTTACAGACGTGAAGGTGTGTAATAAGCACAGGACGACACATGCATGTGAATGGTGTTAATCGATATGGCATGAGTGTCAGTGTGGAAGGATAAAATGAGAGGCTGCAATTGTGTCATCGTAGAAGGATAAAACTTGACGCCTGCAGCCAGGGCTCAAAATAAGCGGTGTCGCGTCGCTTTTTGCTATGCAAAACTTGCAAAAAGCTACACAGTGTTCAATTATGTATAGCATTTTGCGATATAAGATAATCAACTGCAGCCTATTAGGCTGCAGTTGATTACCTTGTATCGCAAAATGTAAATGAAAATTTGCAAACAAATTTGAAAACTAGTTCACTGATGCTTTACTTCTGATTGTGAAACATTCCAGGCATAACTCAGACTAACTCTCCATCAAGCACCATTAGCAACTTCATATGTAAGATGAATGCTATTGGTATAAAATCTTCCTGTTTTTACAACATTTTGCATAAAATGTCCATTAAAAATAACTTCAAGCCCATCAATTTAAAAATCCCAACTTCCATTTTGAGAACTCTATTAATAAACAACCAAGACGCCATTTGAAAATATCGAAGTCCATGCAACCCTTAAAGGCAGTTCAGTTTAAAAAAACATAGTAACCGTTTCATGTGTTGCAGATCATTTGGAAATGCCCAGAAATGGATGGAAACTATTCTATCTACTTAGAAGAATTCAATACAAAACAGCATAACATAACTCCGGTATACAAAAATAGCTATGTAATTTTTAGAAAATGCTATTCATTTTTTGGAAATGTGTAGCATTTTGCTATGCAAAGAAAAAAAGTTATTTTAAGCACTGCCTGCAACCTCTCGTTTTATCTTTCCACACTGACACTCATGCCATATCGATTAACCCATTCACATGTGTGTGTCATTCTGTGTATGGAGCATTCTTAGAATGAGTGTAATCAAACTGATCAAAACATGCATAAAATTCATGTGACAAGCAGAATCAATTCTCACAAATGATTCTCGCAAATGAACATTTTGCAGGAGTCAAAGTTGATTCTCATTGTTTTTCAAGTGAGAATCATTTGCTAGAATTAATTTTGGCAAAATGTTCAATTAATTCTAGTAAAGGCCTGGAGAATTTTGATCTCCTTTTAGGGCTTATATTTCATCTAAATGTGGGAGAATTCATTTGGATTCTCCCGAAAAGATTGTTAGAATCCATACTTGATATGAGTGTTCCAGAATTCCATGAGGCCACCATGGTTAAACTCCTGTTTTATTCGAATAACACTTGTTAACCACTTTACACAACACAGACTTTTAACTTTTAAAAAATAAACTGAATTTGCTAATTTTTTAAAAAATAAACAGTATTTACCAATAAAATCTTACAAATATGGATGGCATTGGAACCAGCTCATTGAGCTGGTTCCAATGACAGCGATATTTGTACAATTTTGTTGACAAAGTGTCTGGATGTTTCAGGTCATGTTTGCCTTGTATTCATTAATTTGCTGCTGCTATGTTAGGTAAAGGGTTAAATTGACTCAATTCTTTTCATGCAACGGATCCTAGCAGAGGTGCAGCAAGAATCTACAAAGATTCTCACTGGTTTTGTTTTGTGAATCTTTGCATGAATTGATTCTCAGATTCTTGTTGAAATATAAACCCTGCCTTCAGAATAAGGTAACTTTCTGAATTGGTAGTGTTCAGTGCAGGCATGTTAACTCTCCCGGAATTCCCAAGAAAATCCCGAAATTTCAGTGTAGTTCCGTGAATCAGTTTTGGACCAAAAACCCCGGAAAACAACAGTTGAATATTTCTTTCCCGTTGTAACTTACGTAAAACGTTCAGAGTCAAATCACATGCATTTCAAACTTTGATAAAAACTCACGAAGCAGTTAAATATGGATTTAAGTTACATTTATTTAAGAAAAGGGTATTTTATAATATATATTTCAACTGTGTTTATGTTTATTTCTGTTTTTTTCTTCTTAATCGGATATTCGTGATGAAAGTGCGAGTGTCTAAGTGAAAATAGGTGACTTACTTTCCAAAAATTGAAATCTCCACCTTCAGTGCAGTTTTTGGGTAAATAAAATATATGAATCAACAATTATTTTATGATTTTTTAACATAGTAAATGACTTAGCTGAAAATTAGCTATTAATATTTTTGTTGCTCATTTTCAGTTGATTGTTTGTTAATGTCGGTTTCTTGTCTGTTGGTTAGTTTGGGTTCATTATTCAGAACCTCTTGAGATTGGAATCTCATTATTCAGGTGAGCATATCAGCCCACCCCTCCACACCTCCCTCTAGGGCCCTGTATTAACTTTGGTGAAGTTAGGATTTAATGGGTACGGTGATAATTAACTTTTAGGTCTCAAATTTTCTTTGCGAGTCTTTGCTTTGTTGCAGTTTATTGGAGAGTGCCAAAACTCTTCCATAAAGTGTGACAAGGTAAATCCTAACAGACAAAATAATTTCACTTTAAAATTAATACAGTGGAGCCCACTTAATTGGATATCTCTTAATTGTATATCCTGTTAAATGAATATAATTTTCAAGCACAAAACCATTTACCATATCTTCAGTACAAATTTGATCTGTTAATTGCATATGGGTTGTAGAGCAAACTCCTGTTAATTGTATATAAATTTTTGTAATTGTCGAAAAAATTACTGTGATACGCACCAAATTCCCCTTATTTATCAACCCTTTTGGTCTTGCTACATCCAGTGCAGGCATTTATTCTATTATATCTTGTTTGACAGAGCTCTATGAGCTCTGTCAAACAAGATATAATAGAATAAATGCTCAGTTTACCTCCAGAACACAGGAAACTGACGAAATTCCTGTTAATTGTATACTCCTGTTAATTGAACAATTTTTGCTGGCAAAATGGATATTCCATTAAGAGGATTCTACTGTATGAAGTTTGTATACAGAAAATGAAGCATTTACATTGCAATACAGTACAATCCTCTTAATTGAATATCCATTTTGCCAGTGAAAATTATTCAATTAACAGGAGTATACAATTAACAAGGATTTGGTCATTTTATTGTGTTCTGGAGGTAAACTGAGCATTTATTCTATTATATCTTGTTTGACAGAGCTCATAGAGCTCTGTCAAACAAGATATAATAGAATAAATGTCTGTATTGGATGTATGAGGCCAAAAAGGTTGATAAATAAGGGGAATTTGGTGCATGTCACAGCAATTTTTTCGACATATTACAAAAATTTGTATACAATTAACAGGAGTTTACTCTACAACCCATATGCAGTTAACAGATCAAATTTGTACTGAAGGTATGGTAAATGGTTTTGTGTTTGACAATTATATTCAATTAACAGGGATATACAATTAAGAGATATCCAATTAAGTGGGCTCTACTGTACCTGTACTTCAAAATAAATATAGGCATCCATGCACTCCACCAGTTAATAAATTATGGCTGACTTTGTTTTACAGGAAGAAGAGACTGTAAAGCCTCCAAAACCAGTTACAGTGAAGGAAGATATAAATGTTGTTATTGATAATAATGATATTCTAGTGCCATCGAAAGAATCCATGAAAGCCTCAAAAAAGAAGTGAGTGTATTACATGTTTGTTCTATGAAATCCCCATCTACAGCAACACTAAACCATGCGGAAAATGAACATCTATTCCACACACATGTGCCGAATGGAAATCACTGATGGACTATTTTTAAATTGAAGCAAAATTTCGCTGGAATTTTCTACAAATCGTGCACCACAATTACAATTTGAATCACTAGCAATAGCTAAAAATAATAAAATAGATTATCCTCGCAGATTTGGTTGGCCATAAAATATGTTCTTTTTGTTGATAGTTTGTCTTCTGGGTTCCAATGTGTTCTATGTGCCTACTGGAACACAGAACACAATGAGACTCAGAGGATGAGTTGTCAAATGAATTGCCGTGTGTCCTAATAATTGCTTTTATAGTAGAGCTGTAGGTTTTTAAATTTCTTGTTCGGTTTCGGTTTTGGTTTTTCAGGGGTAAAACCTTGGTTCGGTTTGGTTTTCGGTTTGTTCATGAGGCCAAGTAAAATTCAATAAAACTCATTCTTATGTCCGGAGTCATAACTGAATGGTAGTGAAAATGAGTGAAACTCAATGAATGCCCGAAATAAGCAAAAATACATGAAGAATCAGGAAGGCCAATATGATAATTACCTAAATATACAGAACTTTTATTGTGCTTGGCCATTTTTCGAGGTTTGACACCTACATGCAACTTGAGGAAAGTCGCAAACACAACTAAACTGAAATGTCGGAAATTTACAGAATGTAGCCTTCCCAGAGTAGTGAGAGTGGATTGTAACTAAATCACCCGCAGAGTGGAGTTATCACCCAAGCTATAACTTTCAAATTTTGTACATACCGACAAAAAACACAAGCAATGTTTCATCCAATGGACCTCCAGGTTTAACCCGGAGATCCATTGGCTGAAACTTTGCTAGTGCTGGTTATGCTTTGCAACAAATTTGCAATTATTGCTCTGGTGGAATCTCCACTCTGCGGATGATTTAGTGATAATACACTCTCCACGTACTGTAAGGGACAAATTTATCAATTTTATTAACCTTGGTAAAATATCAGACATAAACCATTTAATTTTTATTTTTTCAAGTTTACATTGGTTTAAAGGGGGGTGGGGGGTGTTTATAATGGCACTCATCTAAACCATAACACCATAAACCCTGTTTCATTGTTATCATAGAGTTATCTCTTCTTTTGCAAAAAGTGGCAATTATGTTATGTGATAAAGCATATTTTTATACTGAACCAATGACCCAGACATAGCTGGTGCTAACTCTTAAAAATCTAGGGCCAAACACAAATTTTGCCCCCCAATCCCCAAAATTTGCATCTAAAACCAAAGGAATCATGTCCTGAATGACCCTCCATACTTCGCCTCTACTGCGCATGCGCAGTGTCAAGGATGTCCTGAAATTGGCGCCATTTATCATTCTTTGTTTGGCCCTTCATCAGTTCACATCTGACTGATTTTTGTGCCTGTAAATCTCAGTTTAAATGATGCCAGACACATAAATATTACAGAAATGGTGGATCTAAGGAGGAAATAGAAGGAGGAGAGGAAAAATGAGTGACAGAAAATATTCAGGGCTGTAACTTCAAAATTTTTAATGAAATTATGTTAAGTTACCTATTTTCGAGGCATGGCCTGTTGTGGTCATTCTTGCTATAAAGTTACACTGCTTGTTCAGTGTTTTCCTCTCTCCCTTTCCTTTAAGTCCCCCCTTGCTATTCTCCCATGCTTTTGGCATATTTTCTGTAATATTATTACTAAAATTTCTTGGGAGTTTTAGCTGGATAATAGAATGAATTCTGTTCTTTTCCCCATCTTTACGTCCTCACCCATGGGTGTTTAGGCGTAGTGTTCTGCATCTACCATCTGATGTTCTGCAGTTTCTTCCCTGGAAGTCTCTGTTTTGCGTCAGATAGTGTATTATTGGTAACTGATTTCGGGCCAGGGTTATCAGTGCCTGGAGTCATGTTTCTGGTGTTTTTACACTTCTTGTTTACATTGACAACAGCCTCTGTGGAGGGGGATTTCTTGTCTTTGTGTTTGTTTAATCATAATTAGATACATTATTATTATTCGTAAGTGTTGCATTAATTTTTTAAAATATTTTTTAAATTTTTGTCCACACTTAGGCTTGGGATCCATTGGGGCTCAACGTTACTTTTCAGAAACTTGGGCTTGTCTGAAAAAATATTTTTTCAAAAAATTTTTTTGATTTCAATTATTTTTTCTATGTTAATGGATCATGTTATTATGTATTTTTGTTTTCAGGGGTTGGTGCGAGTACTAGGACTTTTTGTATTCTTTTCACAATGAAAGGATATTGTTCAATTGTAATAAGAGGAAATCTTCCTCTGACTTTCATAATCATTGTATTAATTGTAGTCAGTGTACTCGCACTAACTCCTGTTCAGTATGTGTCAATTGCGATGATAACATGGGAAGCGTGTGTCACGGTATGTTAGCGGGGAAATGGCCATGCCGGTCCTTTCTCCGCAGGGTCACTCTAGTTTATCAATCTCTATTTCAGACAAACAAGAACAGGGTGATGTATCCATGATGTCTTCCAAAAGTGTGCCTCCGTCGTCACAATTAATGAAGAGCTAGCGGCAAAGTGCTCATGGAAATACGTCAGTTGCCTAAGAGGTTCCTAGTAGGATCGACGGCCTTTGACGTCCGCTAGCTCGCCCGGTGTAGCGTCCATTCATCGAATGCTTCGGCAGCCGGGTTCGTCCGTTGCGGTCCAGAAAGGCATTTTGGGTGATGCGAGCACTATAAATCAACCAAGTGCACACCCAGTGACGGCGGATCAGAGGAGAGAACGGAGGAAGCCTATTAGTCCGGTTCCTAGCTCGTCCAGGTCCATCCGGGCTGCGAGCGAGAGAGGCCCCTCTCTCGTACAACAACATCTGGGACCAGATGTTGTGGTACAAAATGTTTCGCATTCGGAGCATACATCCGCCGCTTGGGACACTCCGTTATATAGACAGTCCGGAGAGACTGTCAATAAGGCTTCCTCATCCTCACGGCAGCGCACACGACCACACCTTGGCTACGTGACCTCGGATATCCAGCCAACTTCGCCAATCAGAGAATCCACGGCGACCAGGTCACGCCATCCGGTAGCCGGGGACACGAGGCCTGTAGACTCCGGACGTTCGCATAAGAAAAGTATGCAGGAGTCAACGTAGACGGAGCTTCCAGCGGCAAAGCATCGTAAGACCGCTACTCCATAGGCCTCAGTGACGGACGTGCTATCCCAAATAGCACAACTTATCGCAGCATCCCAGCAACGACAGAATCTCTGTCGGTTCATGTAATATCCGACGACGCTGGGTCGGTACGCTCCGCTGAAGCATCAGGTACGGACGTCCGAAAACTTCATAGGGTCCGACAGGATGGCGAAAGGGATTCGGAGGATTTCGAGCTTTCCCTTTCGGAACAACATAAGCTGCTGTACATGTCATCCGGCTTTATCTTCTAGAGGTTGTTTCGTCGGACCAGAATGCTGTGATGCTGGATAAGAGACTGATAGCGTCTGTGGACACAAGAATTTTTGATCGGTTCAGGGACATCGTCCCTCAGTTTCCGACACAGTCCAATAATGTCACAGGAACTTTTGAATTATTGAACGACGCTATTTATATATGCTTGCTATTAACAAGCAAGTCTGGTTTCTTGTTCGCAAAAGTTACCGTGATGTCTTTCAAGAGTGTGCCTCTGTCGTCATAGTTAAATGAAGAGCTAGCGGCAATAAGTGCTCATGGAAATACGTCAATCGCCTAAGAGGTCCCTAGTAGGATCGATGGCGTTGACATCCGCTAGCTCACCCGGTGTAGCGTCCATTCATCGAATGGTTCGGCAGCCGGGTTCATCTGTTGCAGTCCAGGAAGGAGTTTTGGGTGATGCGAGCACTATAATAAGACAATAGTACACACCCAGTGACGACGGATCAGAGGAGAGATCGGAGGAAGCCTGTTAGTCCGGTTCCTTGCTCATCCAGGTCCGTCCGGGCTGCGAGCGAGAGAGGTCCCTCTCTCGTACAACAACATCTGGGACCAGATGTTGTGGTACAAATGTTTCGCATTCGGAGCATATGTCCGCCGCTCGGGACGCTCCATTATATAGACAGTCCGAGAGACTGTCGATAAGGCTTCCTCATCCTCACGGCAGCGCACACGACCGCACCTTGGCTACGTGACCTCGAATATCCTGCCAGCTTCGTCATTCAGGGATTCCACGGCGAACAGGTCACGCCATCCGGTAGCCAAGGGACACGAGGCCTGTAGACTCCGGACGCTCCCATAATAGAAGTATGCACGGGGCAACGTACACGGAGCTTCCAGCGGCAAAGCAATGTAAGACCGCTTCTCCACAGGCCTCAGTGACGGACGTGCTATCCAAAATAGCACAACTTATCGCAGCATCCCAGCAAACGACAGAATCTCTGTCGGATCAGGAATAATCCGACGGCGCTGTGTCGGTTCGCTCCGCTGAAGCATCAGGTACGGACGACCGAGCACTTCATAGGGTCCGTCAGGATGGCGAAAGGGATTTGGAGAATTCCGAGCTTTCCCTTTCGGAACAACAGAAGCTGCCATAGATTTCTTCCGGCATTATCTTCCAGAGGTTGTTTCGTCGGACTAGAATGCTGCGATGCTGGATAAGAGACTAATAGCGTCATTGGACACAGAGTTTTTGATCGGTTCAGGGACATTGTCCCTGAGTTGCCGACACAGTCCAATAATATCGCAAGAACATTCGAATTATTGATCGACGCTATATATAAGCTTGCTACCAAAACAGGCAAGTTTAGTTTCTTGTCCGCAAATGCTCTAAATCTGCCTATCATCAATTCTAGGAATAAATTTGAAATGGCAGGACAGGGCATACCGAGAGTTCCTCTGCGTCTAGACGACGAGGCTGAAGACTGGGAATTGTCTATATCGCCGTCTATGTCAATTCCAACCACGACGTTGGAAACGACAATAATGTCTAACAGACTTAACTTAGACGCTTTATCATACGTAGACCACCTTACTGAGGCGTTATCATTACGTCTTCAAGGGAAAGAATTCCAGGATATGATCCTCAATGAGATATCTTTCAAGGGCAGTAGTTTTTCCACATATAACTCCGCCCTTCAGTGGCAAACCTGGAGTTGGTTAGACGTGACGCAGCCCTAGCTACATCCACGCGCGTGGATAGTAAGGTGAAGAACTCTCTCAGAGTCGCTTCGGTCTCAGAGAAGCTTCTCTTCGACGGCAACCTTTCAGCAATCTATGAATTGCTCGATATAGACGTTCTCTTGTCAATCAAGTGTAACAAGAGATTCAGACTTGGGCAAACATTCGGTGGTTGACTCAGGGAGTTCCACTGCAGTTGCCGGATCCGAGTTTTACGATTATGACGGATGCCAGTCAAACAGGTTGGGATACAACATTGATCCCAATGGATTCGAAGTGCCAGGGTCTTTGGGTTCCGCAGTTTCTAGGCAAGCACATAAACATCCAAGAAATGATGTCAATTTGGCTTGCACTACGTCATTGGATGAACATTTATCAGAAACGCATGTCCAAATCCTGTCCGACAATACGACAGTAGTTGCGTATATCCGGAACCAGGGAGGCACTCATTCTGTTCCGTTATTCAATTTAACGGAAAGAATCCTTCTGTTTGTTCTAGAACACCAAGTTCTGCTTCGGTCCGTCATATTCCAGGTCGTCTGAATGTATTAGCAGACTCCCTTTCACGGAAGGGTCACTTGTTGCCGTCAGAATGGACTCTCAACAAACAGGTATTCAATCATCAGATTTGCTACCATTGGGAGTGGCCAATGATAGACTTATTTACGACACAACTCAACAATCAATTGCAGACGTATGTGTCACCATGTCCGGATCCCCGAGCATATGCAGTAAAAGCTCTATCGATCTCGTGGGATGGAATGATAGGATATGCGTATCCTCCAACGCCGTTGATTCAGCAAATATTGCTAAGATTAAACAATCACAATACAATTCTGTTGATAGCATCTCTGTCTCCACAGAGACCGTGGATAAATTTACTCAGGTGTCTGCTGTGGGACTTACCGCGAAAACTTCCTCCACAAGAGGATCTTCTTTCGCTGGGGAAATCGTGTGAACTTCATCACAACCCGCAAGGTCGCAACCTTCACGTATTCCGTTGTGCGGTCCTTCTTGTACGGCAAGCATTGTATAGGACGAGCAGTGGACGTGATTTCTAACTGTAGGAGGACCTCCTCTTCGCTATACTATGCGGCTAAAGTGGAAGGTCTTCCGTCGTTGGTGTAGGGATCATTATATTGATATTTTTGATCCCTCCATACCAGACATTGCAAACTTTCTAGTATACTTGTTTGACGAGATCAACTGCAGCCTGTTACTATTAAAGGTTATAGGTCTATGTTATCTAATACCTATGCACACCATGATAGTTTACAATTGGGTCTAATGTCTCTTTATCTAAATTAGTTAGAAACTTTTCGATAAATAGACCTGGAATCCTTAGATTAATTCCTAAATGGAATTTAGCTTGGGTTCTTCTTAAACTAAAAGAAAACCATTTGAGCCTCTTGAGACAGTAGATTTCAAATTCTTGTCTTATAAGACAGCAATTCTCTTAGCTTTCTCTTCTGCTGAAGAGTCAGTGAGCTTCATGCACTATCGAGGGCGATTCTCACTTTCGTAGTATCGGGAACACTATTACCTTTACTGCTAATGTTGGATTTTAGGCTAAGAATCAGGCTCCTAATAAATATCCGGAACCTATTGTTATTAAGGCCCTTCCGTCTTCGAACGGGCATAGGCCTTTACTCTGTCCGGTTAGAGCTTCATGTATTTATAAACAAGATCTCAGTTTATCAGTAAGGACGTAAAAGCTTCTTCTGTCTCTGATGCCTAATAGAAAGGACATTACAGTCCATTCTATTGCTAGATGGATTCAATTAACTATCTGTACTGCTTATGATCTATCTTTAATCAGCAGTCTGTGCTTAAGATTTCGGCTCATGAAGTAATAGCTCTTTCTACATCTTGGGCTTCTGCAAATAGTGTTGCTATTACAGATTTAATGAAGGCTGCATATTGGTCTCAGCCATCCACATTCACGAATTTTTATCTCAGAAATATTGAGTCCTTTTCTGGAGACCTGCATTGTTTAGGTCCTTTATCTGCTGCTCAGAATGTCGTTCACTAAACAGTTGCAACTATAGTTATGTAGGTTTTCTGTTCCGGCAGTGACTCCGTCCTGCTGCCCTCTTCGCTCTGGGCTATTTGACCCAGGGCAAGGGGAAGGGGGGGGGGGAGGGTGTTCCCTTGGGTCACCTGTTTTATAATGAAAACAAGGAGATTCCTCCTCCGGAGTCAGTAATTCTGAGCTGTTACTGGGATGGTTTTAAAGTGAAAAGTTAATGTTTACAAAAATTCATTCATGTCATATTTTTAAAGTGTAGCATTTGAATATGTCACGTGTCAAACGGGCGTTATTATACTATCCTCAGACACTTTTAAAAAGTATAAAGAGTCTCAATTCTCTGAACTAACTTTATTTATTGGCTTACTTTAAAAATAATTAGTATAAGGATTATACTGGATGTTAATAGAGAATATGGATGTTATGATGCTCAATTATGGAAGGTATTGTGTCTTTCTAATTTATCAAAAATAAGAAAGATACATGTAAAGCCTAATACTCCTTTTCTCCTCGAGGGGATGACTCTATTTTATATAGTTGAGCTTATTGGATTTTCCTCTGTGTCCTAGGCCCTCCAGCCTTTTTACCATTCAGCTATGTCTGGGTCATTGGTACAGTATAAAAATGTTAAAAAATTTATAGTAATTTATATATTTTTTTATACTTACCAATGACCCAGACGGGGATGGCCCTCCCAGGAGTTGGGAACTCTTGCCTCCCCGCTGAGTACATAGCGCTGACCAGGCACTGCCAGTAAGAATGATAAATGGTGCCAATTTCGGGACATCCTTGACACTGCGCATGCGCAGTAGAGGCGAAGTATGGAGGGCCATTCAGGACATGATTTCTTTGGTTTTAGATGCAAATTTTGGGGATTGGGGGGCAAAATTTGTGTTTGGCCCTAGATTTTTAAGAGTTAGCACCAGCTCTGTCTGGGTCATTGGTAAGTATAAAAAATATATAAATTACTATAAATTTTTTAACTTCTTTGAATCTTACCAAAGTAACTTACCAGGCCTGGCATTTTCAGGAGAGCGATTTATTTGCTCGCCTACTGCTTGCCTTAAAAAATTAAGGAGGGCAAAAACTAGCCCTCCTGGCCTTAGAAAATGATGAGTACCATAACAGCCTATTCCTAAAGCCCACACCTTATCAGATCGCTGCTATATTAGTGGTCTCTGTAAGACAGCCACACTGCCCCTCCCACACCTCCGGGCCTTTCCAAGGCCCGGAGGTGAGGGAGGGGCTGCGTAGCCGTCTCACAGAGACTACCTTGTTAGCAGCGCCAAATAAAATGTACAAAACCCACGAGGCAGAATTGATCAGTAATGAAACTTCATTTTGCCACTTTTAGCTTTCTGAGCTTGAGGAGAGCTAATCGCTCTCCTAGGCCATGCGAGGAGGGCGATTTTTAGCCCTCCTGCATTTTTCGGAATGCCAGGCCTGACTTACGCAAGTGACTATTCCTCTTCCTTTATCTGGGGTGAAAAGAGGGCAAATTTTGGAAAAACCTAATAAAAACCCATTAGGTGACTTAAAATAGTCAAAAAACAAAATTTAAACCAAAGTGAGATAACCAGGTTCTGATTTTGTGAAGATACACAAAACCTGGTGACAGGAGAAGATAGAAAAGGGGTGTTTGAGCTCACCAAGTAATGCATTTCGAGCTTACTAAAAAATTACGCTTGAAAGCAGTGAGAATTTAGCTCGAAAATTTTCAAGCTTGACATAAAAAAAAAAATCAGTAAATTTTCACCTGAGCTCATATTTGAGGAGAGATCGGCTAAGGTTAATCCAATGGGATTATTTTAGAAAATGAAACAAAAAAATTGAGCTCGAACAAACGTTCTTGGAAACATTTTTTTCCTAAAAAATTTTCCATTGGAAATTGTAAAAGTGCAAAGATCACCTCCCTCAAATATTTGCGAAAATGGAATTTTTTCCCCATTTTTTGCTCAGTGTTGTTCCAGCGGGAATTTTTTTGAGAATTGAAGAAAGGTGGGTTTCCCTACTTTCATTTTAATCATTTTGTGCTCAAGACATCCCTCAGATTTCCAATATTTTTATACTGTACCAATGACCCAGACATAGCTGGTGCTAACTCTTCAAAATCTAGGGCCAAACACAAATTTTGCCCCCCAATCCTCAAAATTTGCATCTAAAACTAAAAGAAATCAGGTCCTGAAGGACCTCCATACTTTGCCCCTACTGCGTATGCGCAGTGTCAAGGATGTTCCGAAATTGGCGCCAATTACCATTCTTTGTTTGGCCCTTCATCAGTCAACATCTCACTGATCTTTGTGCTTGTAAATCTCAGTTTAACTGGTAGAGTGCTGGAAGCCCACATTTGGGCTTTATTCTAAGTGCAGGTACCTCAGTTTAAAGACTTAATATTCAGTGGATGTGCTGTATATCATCTATGAAGAGAAAATATTTGGTCTGTAAGGATTTGCCATGTTACAATTTATGCGAGAGTGCCTATGGGCACTCTCCCATAAATTGTAACAAGGCAAAGAAACGTGAACAAATTTTGATGACCAAAAATAATTCAGCACTCTACCAGTTAAAGGATGCCAGACACATAATTATTGGAGAAATGGTGATTCTAAGTAGGATATAGAAGGAGGAGAGGAAAAAGGAGTGACAGAAAATAATCAGGGCTGTAACTTAAAATTTTTTAATGAAATTATGTTAAGTTGCCTATTTTCGAGGCATGGGCCTGTTGTTGTCATTCTTGTTATAAAGTTGCACTGCTTATTCAGTGTTTCCTCTCTCCTGGTCTTCTAAGTCCCCTCTTGCTATTCTCCCATGCTTTTGGCATATTTTTGAGAAAGATCATTTCTAAATTCTCTTGGGAGAATTAGCTTGGTTACAGAATGAATTCTGTTATTTTCCCCATGTTTACGTTTTCACCCATGGGTGTTTAAACGTTGTGTTCTGCATCTACCATCTGATGTTCTGCAGATTCTCCCCGGGAGTCTCTGTTTTGCATCAGATAGTGTGCAATTTTGATGACTGATTTCGGGCCAGTTTTGTCAGTGCCTGGAGTCATGTTTTCTGGTGTTTTTACACTATTTGTTTACATTGGCAACAGTCTCTTTTGAGGGGGGCTTTTTGCCTTTGGAGTAGTTTATTTCATTACAAGATACATTATTATTATCCGTAAGTGTTGCATTAATTATTTAATATAATTTTAAAATTTTTGACCACACTTAACCTTGGGATCCATTGGGGCTCAACGTTACTTTTCAGAAACTTGGGCTTCGCTGAAAAAATATTTTTCAAAAATTATTTTGATTTTCAATTGTTTTTTTCATTATTAATGGATCATGTTATTATGTATCTTTGTGTTTAGGGGTTTGTGCGAGTACTAGGACTTGTTGTTGACTTTTCACAATGAAAGGATATTGTTCAAATTGTAATAGGAAGAAATCTTCCTCTGACTTTCATGATCATTGTATTAATTGTAGTCAGTGTACTCGCACTAACTCCTGTTCAATATGTCAATATTGGGATGACAAACATTGGAAACGTGTGTCACGATATGTTGTTAGTGGAGAGAGGGCTATGCCGGCCCTTTCTCTGCAGGGTCACTCTAGTCTATCAGTTTCTATTTCAGAGGAACAAGAACAGGGTGATGTTTCCATGTTATCTTCCGCAAGTGAGCTTCCGTCATCACAATTGAATGCAGAGCTAGTGGCAAAAGTGCTCATGGAGATACGACAGTTGCCTAAGAGATCCCTAGTAGGATCGACGGCGCTGTCGTCCGCTAGCTCGCCCGGTGTAGCGTCCATTCACCGAATGGTTCGGAGGAAATGTTGGGTGATGCGAGCACTATAAACATTCAAGGTGCACACCCAGTGACGACGGATAGTAGGAGAGATCGGAGGAAGCCTTCTAGTCCGGTTCCTAGCTCGTCCAGGTCCATCCGGACTGCGAGCGAGAGAGGCCCCTCTCTCGTACAACAACATCTGGGACCAGATGTTGTGGTACAAAATGTGTTGTTAGCGGAGCACACGTCCGTCGCTCGGGACGCTCCATTGTATAGGCAGTCCGCTGAGACTGCTCAGGCTTCTTCTTCCTCTCACCAGCGCACACGACCGCACCTTGGCTACATGACCGCCGATATTTTACCAGCTTCGCCAACCAGGGATTCTTCGGCGACCAGGTCACGCCATCCGGTAGCCAGGGACACGAGGCCGGTTGACTCCGGACGTTCTCATAGGAAGAGTATGCGGGAGTCACTAGATGCGGAGCTGCCCTTGGCGAAGCAGCGAAAGACTGCGCCTCCGCAGGCCTTGATGTCGGACGTGCTTGCTCAAATAGCACAACTTATCGCAGCATCCCAGCAACCGACAGAAACGGTGTCGGATCGGGAATTATCCGACGGCGCTGGGTCGGTACGCTCCGCCGATGCATCGGGTGCAGACGACCGGGAGCATCATGAGGTTCGACCGGATGGTGAAAGGGATACGAATGACTTGGAGTTATCCCTTTCGGAACAACATAAAGCTGCCGTGGACTTCATCCGGCACTTTCTTCCTCAGGTTGTTCTGTCGGGCCAGACTGCTGCGGTACCGGACAAGAGAATTATAGCGTCATTGGACACTGATTTCTTCGAGCGGTTCAAGGACATCGCTCCTGAGTTTCCGTCTCAGTCCAGTAATGTCACAAGGGCATTGAATTATTGAACGACGCTATATTCAAGCTTGCTTCCAGAACAGGAAAAGCGGGTTTCTTGTCCGCCAATGCTCTTAACCTGCCTTTCATTGATGCAAGGAATAAATTCGATACGGCAGGACAGGGTATCCCGAGAGTTCCTCTGCGTATGGATGACGAGGCGGAAGACTTAGAATTATCATTACCGTTGTCTACGTCTATCCCAACCGCAGTGTTGGATACGACTATTTCGTCTAACAGAGCCAGTTTAGATGCTTTATCTTACGCAGACCACCTTACAAAGGCGTTATCACTGCGTCTTCAAGGGAAAGAATTCCAGGATGTTCAGTCCTCTTTAAGACTTCTTTCAAGGGCAGTAGCTTATTCCACGTGTAACTCCGCCCTTTCTGTGGCAAACTTGGAGTTGGTTAGACGTGACGCAGCCCTAGCTACATCCACACTCGTGGATAGTAAGGTGAAGAACTCTCTCAGAGTCGCTTCGGTCTCCGGAGAACTTCTCTTCGACGGCAAGCTTTCTGCAATTTACGATAAAATTACTAAGAAAGCTTCGGATTCTCTGCTGTTTAAGTCCGCTTCTAAGAAGTCGGACACGGCAGATAAGAGTAAGACAGGCACTTCTGGGTCTAATGCGCCCAAGAGAGGTTCCTATAGAGGTTCCGGTGCATCCTCTTGGTCTTATTCAAGAGACCGTCAAGGCAGCGACTCTCGTGCGGGACGTCCTTCGGGCCGGTACAACCGGTCGGACGCCCCGAGGTTGACGGGACGAGGTGTGGGTCATGGAGGACGTGGTTTCTCCTCCCGCAGGTCCAGGAGGTGATGGCTTCAACCTCTATCGCGTTCTGGTTGGCGGAAGGTTGTCGAGTTTTTCACAAGAGTGGGCGTCGATTTTGGACGACCCTTGGGTGAGAGGGGTGATTTCGGAAGGTCTAAAAATATCCTTCAAACGAAAGCCTCCATTAACTCGAAGTCCAAAATGGACTCAACTTCCGTCAAATCCGCAGAAAAGAGACGCTCTGTTATCAGAGGTGCAGTCTCTTTTAATGAAGAACGCGGTAGAGGTCGTAGAAAACCAGGAAACACCAGGATTCTACAGCCATCTGTTTCTGGTTCCGAAACCAGAGGGCTCGTTCCGTCCAGTCATAGATTTGAGCTGGATAAACAAGCTTATCGTCGCTCCGAAGTTTTATATGGAGACGATTCGATCGGTCAGAACGAGTATTCGGGTGAGTGATTATGCAACAAGCATAGATCTCAAAGATGCATACTTTCATGTCATGGTACATCCGACATTCAGAAAGTATCGCAGTCCTAGGAGTGGTGTATCAATTCCGGGGGATGTGCTTCGGATTGAACCTGGCACCCTGGGCTTTCACTCGGGTAATGATGTATTTCCGAGCTCATTCGTCTGCGGTAACGTCGGCCTACCTGGACGTCATTCTTCAGAGGTACGGCAACGAGTTAACACTTCAGAACGATGTGCAGAATCTGCTTCTATTGCTCCGACGTCTCGGTTTTATAAACGAGGAGAAGTCGGATCTGGTGCCGTCCAAGTCATTCACACATCTGGGAATGAGCTTCGAGGCGCACAACAATCTTGTTTGTCTGCCGTTAACCAGAGCGAAATTAATCAGTTGTTACGCTCGCTTTTGTCTTCACGCAGACAAAGTCACAGCGAGGGAGTTCATGAGACTGATAGGTCTGTGCGGAGCCGCTGCGGATCTCATTCCGATGGGGCGGTTACGCACTCGTCCTCTCCAAATTTTCTTGACTCAGAATTGGAGTGTGAAAATTCATTCGCTCGACATAGACGTTCTCTTGTCAGATCAAGTGAAACGAGAGATTCAGACTTGAGCAAACATTCAGTGGTTAACTCAGGGAGTTCCGCTGCAGTTGCCGGATCCGAGTTTTACCATTATGACGGATGCCAGTCAAACAGGTTGGGGTGCAACATTGATCCCAACGGATTCGAGATGCCAGGGTCTTTGGGATCCACAATTCCTAGGCAAGCACATAAACATCAAGGAAATGATGTCAATTTGGCTTGCGTTACGTCATTGGATGGACATTATTTACAAAGCTCGTGTCCAAATCCTGTCCGACAATACGACAGTAGTGGCGTATATACGGAACCAGGGAGGCACTCATTCAGTTCCGTTATTCAATCTAGCGAAAAGAATCCTTCTGTTTGCTCTAGAACATCAAGTTCTGCTTTCGGTCCGTTATATACCGGGTCGTCTGAATGTACTAGCAGACTCCCTTTCACGAAAGGGTCGCTTGTTGCCGTCGGAGTGGACTCTCAGCAAACAAGTATTCAATCAGATTTGCTACCAATGGGAACGGCCAATGATAGACTTATTTGCGACACATCTCAACAATCAGTTGCAGACGTATGTGTCTCCGTGTCCGGATCAAAAAGCATTTGCAGTAGACGCTCTGTCGATCCCTTGGGACGGAATGATAGGATATGCGTATCCTCCAGTGCCGTTGATTCAGCAAGTATTGCTGAAAATAAAACAATCTCAATGCAAGATTCTGTTGGTAGCATCTCTGTCTCCACAGAGACCGTGGATAAATCTACTCAGGTGTCTGTTGTGGGACCTACCGCGAAAGCTTCCTCCACGGGAGGATCTTCTTTCGCAGGGGAAACCGCGTCAACTTCATCACAACCCGCAAGGTCTCAACCTTCACGTTTTTCCATTGTGCGGTCCTTCTTGCATGGCAAGCACTTTACAGGATGAGCAGTGGACACGATTTCTAACTGTAGGAGGACCTCCTCTTTGCTAAACTATGCGGCTAAGTGGAAGGTCCTTCGTCGTTGGTGTAGGGATCATTCTGTTTATATTTTTGATCCCTCCATACCAGACATTGCAAACTTTCTAGTATACTTGTTTGACGAAATCAAACTGCAGCCTGTTACTATTAAGGGTTATAGGTCTATGTTATCTGATACCTATGCACATCATGATAGTTTACAAATTGGATCTAATGTCTCTTTATCTAAGTTAGTTAGAAACTTCTCGATAAATAGACCCAGAACTCTTAGGTTAATTCCTAAGTGGAATTTAGCGTGGGTTCTTCTTAAACTGAAGGAAAAGCCATTTGAACCTCTTGGGACAGTAGATTTCAAATTTTTGTCTTATAAGACAGCTTTTCTCTTAGCTTTTTCTTCTGCTAGAAGAGTCAGTGAGCTTCATGCACTGTCGGTGGATGATTCTCACTTTCGTAGTGTCAGGAACACTATCACCTTCACTACTAATGTGGGATTTTTAGCTAAGAATCAGGCTCCTAATAAATATCCGGAACCTATTGTTATTAAGGCCCTTCCGTCTTCAGATGGGCGTAGGCCTTTACTCTCTCCTGTTAGAGCGTAACGTATTTATAAACAGAGATCTCAGTTTATCAGAAAGGGACGAAAACGTTTCTTTCTGTCTCTGATGCCTAATAGAAAGGACATTTCAGTCCATTGTATTGCTAGATGGATTCAATTAACTATCTGTACTGCTTATGAAAATTTATCTTCTCAGCAGTCTGTGCTTAAGATTTCGGCTCATGAAGTAAGAGCTCTTTCTACATCTTGGGCTTACGCAAATAGTATTGCTATTACAGATTTAATGAAGGCTGCTTATTGGTCTCAGCCATCCACATTCACGAATTTTTATCTCAGAAATATTGAGTCCATTTCTGGAGACCTGCATTGTTTAGGTCTGTTATCTGTTGCTCAGAATGTCGTCCACTAAACAGTTGCAACTATAGTTATGCAGGCTTTCTGTTCCGGCAGTGACTCCGTCTGGCTGCCCTCTTCGCTCTGGGCTATTTGACCCAGGGCAAGGGGAAGGGGTGGGGGGGAGGGTGTTCCCTTAGGTCACCTGCTTTATAGTGAAAAGCAAGGGAATTCCTCCTCCGAAGTCAGTATTTCTGAGTCGTTTCCGGGATGGTTTTAAAGTGTAATATTAATGTTAAAAATTCATTCATGTCATGTTTTTAAACTGTAGCTCGGTGTGAAGCATTTGTATATGTCAAGTGTCAAACGGGCGTTAATATACAATCCTCGGACACTTTTAAAGAATATAAAGAGTCTCAGTTCTCTGGACTAACTTTATTTATTGGCTTACTTTAAAAATAATTAGTATAAAGGGTTATACTGGATGTTAATAGAGAACATGAATGTTATTATGCTCAATTATGAAGGGTATTGTATCTTTCTAATTTATCATAAAATAAGAAAGATACATGTAAAGCCTGATACCCCTTTTCTCCTTGACGGGTTGACTCTATATTATATAGTTGAGCTTATTGGATTTTCCTTTATGTCCTAGGCCCTCCAGCCTTTTTACTATTCAGCTATGTCTGGGTCATTTGTACAGCATAAAAATGTTAAAAAATTTATAGTAATTTATATATTTTTTATACTTACCAATAACCCAGACGGGGATGCCCCTCCCAGGAGTTGGGAACTCATACCTCCCCGCTGAGTACATAGCGCTGACCAGGCACTGCTTGCAAGAATGATAATTGGTGCCAATTTTGGAACGTCCTTGACACTGCGCATGCGCAGTAAGGGCAAAGTATGGAGGTCCTTCAGGACATGCTTTCTTTTGGTTTTAGATGCAAATTTTGGGGATTGGGGGGCAAAATTTGTGTTTGGCCCTAGATTTTTAAGAGTTAGCACCAGCTATGTCTGGGTCATTGGTAAGTATAAAAAATATATAAATTACTATAAATTTTTTAACTTTCGTCATATTTCTCAGTGTTAGTCCAATGGGGAAATTTTGAAGAATTGTAAGAGATGGTAAGTGAGCTCGAACAGACCACCTGAGAGATCTTATATTTTTATACTGTACCAATGACCCAGACATAGCTGGTGCTAACTCTTAAAATGTAGGGCCAAACACAAATTTTGCCCCCCAATCCCCAAAATTGGCCCTCCACACTTCACCTCTACTGCGCATGTGCAGTGTCAAGGACGTTCCGAAATTGGCGCCATTAATCATTCTAAGTTTGGCCCTTCATCAGTTAACATCTGACTGATCTTTGTGCTTGTAAATCTCAGTTTAAATGATGCCAGACACATAAATATTAGTGAAATGGTGATTCTAAGGAGGATAGAGAAGGAGGAGAGGAAAAATGTGTGACAGAATATTATCAGGGCTGTAACTTAAAATTTTTTAATGAAATTATGTTAAGTTACCTATTTTCGAGGCAGCAGCCATTTTGTTGTCATTCTGATTATTTAGTTACACTGATTTTTTAGTGTTTTCCTCTCTCCCTGTCCTTTAAGTCCCCCCTTGCTATTCTCCCATGCTTTTGGCATAGTTTTTGTAATTATTATTACTAAATTTTCTTGGGAGTTTTAGCTGAATAACAGAATAAATTCTGTTCTTTTCCTCATGTTTACGTCTTCACCTACGGGTGGTTAGGCGTTGTGTTCTGCATCTTCCATCTGATGTTCTGCAGTTTCTTCCCTGGAAGTCTCTGTTTTGCATCAGATAGTGTATTTTTGGTAACTGATTCCGGGCCTGGGTGCCTGGAGTCTTATTTTAGTGTTTACATTCATTGTTTACATTTACAACAGCCCTCTGTGTGAGGGGGGGATTTCTGGAAAACAATATCTTGATGTTATTTTATTCATAACTAGATACATTATTATTGTTCGTAAGTGTTGAATAAATTGTTTTAAAATATTTTTAAAATTTTTGTCCACACTTAGGCTTGGGATCCATTGGGGCTCAACGTTACTTTTCAGAAACTTGGGCTGTTCTAAAAAAATATTTTTTCAAAATATTTTGATTTCAATTATTTTTTCTATATTAATGGATCATATTATTATTATGTATTTTGATTGAATGGGGTTAGTGCGAGTACCAGGACTTGTTTTCTTTTCACATTAAAAGGATATTGATCAATTGTAATAAGAGGAAGTCTTCCTCTGGCTTTTATAATCATTCTATATGTGGTCAGTGTACTCGCATTAACTCCTGTTCTGTATCGTATGATTTCGATGACAATATGGGAAGCGTATGTCACGGTATGTTAGGGGGGAATTGGACACTCCGGTCCTTTCCCCGCAGGGTCACTCTACTTTTATCAATTTCTATTTCAGACGATCAAGATTAGGGTGATGTATCTGTGATGTCTTCCAATAGTGTGCCTCCGTCGTCACAATTAATGAAGGGCTAGCGGAAAAGTGCTCATGTAAATACGCCAATTGCCTAAGAGGACCCTAGTAGGTTCGACGGCCTTTGACGTCCGCTAGCTCACCCGGTGTAGCATCCATTCACCGAATGGTTCGGCAGCCGGGTTCGTCCGTTGCGGTCTAGAAGGAATTTTGGGGTGACCGCTACAGCACAGGCCTCGGGAACGGACGTGCTTTCCTTAATAGCACAGTTTATCGCAGCATCCCAGCATCAACTGAATCTGTCGCATATGTTTTATCCGATGATGCTGGGTCGGGACGCTCCGCGGAAGCGGGTACGGACGTCCGAAAATTTCATCCGGTCCGACTGGATACCGAAAGGGATTTGGAGGATTTCGAGCTTTCCCTTTCGGAACAACATATGCTGTTGTGTATGTCATCTGACTTGGTCTTCTACAGCTTCTTTCGTCGGACCAGAATGCTGCGATGCCGGATAAGAAACTGATAGCGTCGGTGGACTTAGAAATTTTTGGTTCGGTTCAGGGACATCGTCCCTCAGTTCCGACATAGTCCAATAATGTCACACAAACTTTCGAATTATTGAACGACGCTATATATATTATTATTATATGCTTGCTAACCAAGCATTTCTGGTTTCTTGTTCGCAAAGTTACGGAGATGTCTTTCAAAAGTGTGCCTCTGTCGTCATAGTTAATGAAGAGCTAGCGGCAATAAGTGCTCATGGAATATGTCTATCGCCTAAGAGATCTCTTGTAGGATCGACGGAGTGACATTCGCTAGCTCACCCGATGTAGCGTGCATTCATCGAATGGTTCGGCTGCCGGGTTCGTCCGTTGCGGTCTAGGAAGGAGATTTGGGTGATGCGAGCACTTTAATTACTTTAGTACTCACCCAGTGACGGCAGATTGAGGACAGATCGGAGGAAGCCGGCTAGTCCGGTTCCTGGCTTGTCCAGGTCCGTCCGGGCTGTGAGCGAGAGAGGTCCCTCTCTCGTCCAACAACATAGGGGACCGCATGTTGTGGTTCAGATATTTTACATTCGGAGCATACGTCTGTCGGTCGGGACGCTCCGTTATATTGACAGTCCGAGAGACTGTCCATAATGCTTCCTCATCCTCACAGCAGGGCACACGACCGCACATTGGCTACGTGACCTTGAGTATCTGATCAGTTTCGTCTTTCAGTGATTCCACGGTGAATAGGTCACGCCATCCGGTAGCCAAGGGACACGAGGCCTATACACTCCGTTCGCTCGCATATTGGTAGTATGCACGGGGTAACGATCACGGAGCTTCCAGCGGCAATGCATTGTAGGACCGCTTCTCCTTAGGCCTCAGTGACGGAGGTGCTATCCGAGTTAGCACAGTTGTTTCGCAGAATCCCAGCAATCGACAATTTCTTGGTCGAATCAGGAATTATCCGACGGCGCTGGGTCGGTGCGGTCCGCGGTTGCATCAGGTACGGACGACCGAACGCTTTATAGGGTCCGACAGGATGGCGAACGGGATTCGAAAGATTTCGAGTTTTCCCTTTCGTAGTATCGGAAGCTGCCATTTATATTTTCTGGCATTATCTTCCAGTGATTGTTATTTCGGACTACATTGCTGCGATGTTGGATAAGAGACTTATAGCGTCATTGGACTCGGAATTTTGGATCGGTTCAGGCACATTGTCCCTGACTTACCGACGCAGTCCAATAATTTCATTACAACATGTGTTTTATTTTTCGACGCTATATATGCATACAAGCCTGCTACCAAGCATGATAGTTTAGTTTCTTGTCCGCGTTGCTCATTTCTGCCGTTTTATCATTTATACGAATAGTTTATTTTGGCAGAGCAGGGCATACCGAGAGTTCATATGCGTCTAGACGGTGTGGTTAAAGACTGGAAATATTCTTTTTCACCGTCTGTCTTTTCCAACCTCAATGTTGGAAACGACAATGATGTCTAGTAGACTTAACTTAGACGCTTTATCATACGTAATCCACCTTACTGAGGCGTTATCATTACGTCTTCAAGAAAAGATTTACGGGATTTTATTCTCAATCTGATTCTTTTGAGGGCAGTAGTTTGTTCACGTATAACTCCGCCCTTCAGTGGCTGATTGGAGTTGGTTAGACGTGACGCAGCCCTAGCTACATCCACGCGCGTGGATAGTAAGGTTAAGAACTCTCTCAGAGTCGCTTCGTTCTCGGAGAAGCTTCTCTTCGACGGCAACTTTTCAGCAATCCATGAATTGCTCGATTTACATGTTCTCTTGTCTATCTAGTGTTACAAGAGATTCAGACTGAGGCAAACATTCGGTGGTTGACTCAGAGAGTGCCACTGCAGTTGCCGGACCCGAGTGTTGCAGTTATGACGGTTGCCAGTCAAACAGATTGGGATATATATTGATCTCAACGGATTCGAAGTGCCAGGGTCTTTGGGTTCCGCAGTCTTTTAGCAACCAATTATCTTCCGCGGAATAATGTTTTTTAGGCTTGCTTTATGTCATTGCATGAACATTATTCAGAAACGCATGCCCAAATCCTGTCCGTTAATTCGACAGTAGTGGCGTATCTCCGGAACCAGGGAGGCACTCATTCGTTTCCGTTATTCAATTTAATGGAAAGAATCCGTCTGTTGGTTATAGTACACCAAGTTCTGTTTCGGTCCGTCATATTCCGGGTTGTCTGATTGTTTTACCGGACTCTCGTTCACTTAGGGGTCGCTTGTTGCTGTCAGAATGGACTCTCAACAAACAAGTATTCAATCAGATTTGCTATCTATGAGAGCGCCCAATGATGATTTATTTACGACACAGCTTGCTAATCAATTGCAGACGTATGTGTTGGCTTGTCCGGATCTCTGAGCAAATGTTGTTAACGCTCTATTGATCTATAGGACGGAATGATAGGATACGCGTATCCTCCGGTGCTGTTGTTTCAGCAGATATTGCTAAGATAAACAACCGCAATACATTTCTGTTGATAGCATCTCTATCTTCACAGAGACCATGGGTAATTTACTCTGTGGTCTACTGTGGGACTTAACGTGAAATCTTCCTCAATGAGAGGATCTTTTTTCGCTGGGTAAATCGTGTCATCTTTATCACAACCCGCAAGGTCGCAACCTTCATGTATTCCCTTGTGTGGTCCATATTGCATTGTAAGCATTGTACTGGACGAGCTTTGGACGCGATTTCTTACTATAGGAGATCCTCTTCTTCGCTATTCTATGCGGCTAAAGTGGAGGCTCTTCCGTCGTTGGTGTAGGGATCATTATGTTCATATTGTTGATCCCTCCATACTACTCTTTGCAACTTTTTAGTATACTTGTTTGACAGGATCTACTGCAGCCTGTTATTATTAAGGTTATAGGTTTATGTTACCTCATACCTATGCACTCTAGGATAGTTTACAATTGAGTCTTATGTCTCTTTATCTAAGTCAGTTAGTAACTTTTTGATAAATAGACTTAGAATCTTTAGATTAAATTCCTATATGGAATTTAACTTCGGTTCTTATTTAGCTAAGTAATCATTTGAGCCTCTGGAAACAGTAGTTTTCAAATTCTGACCTTTTAGACAGTAATTCTGTTGGCTTCTCTTTTACTGAAGAGTCAGTGAGTTTCATGCACTATCGAGGGATGATTTTCACTTTCGTAGTTTCGGAATCACTACTTCCTTTACTATTTAGGTTGGATTTTTGCATAAGAGTTAGGCTCCTAATATCCGGAACCTATTGTTATTAAGGTCCTTCCGTCTTCGTACGGGCATCGGCCTTTATTCTCTCCGGTTAGAGTTTATGTATTTATAAACAGATATCTGTTTATTACTACGGGCATAAGCTTCTTCTGTCTTTGATGCCTAATAGAAGGACGTTACGCTCCATTCTATTGATAATGGATTCTATTAACTATCGGTACTGCTTATGGTATATCATTGACTCAGCAGTTGTGCTTAAGATTTCGGCTCATGAAGTAGAGTTCTTCTACATCTTGGGCTTACATTAATAGTGTCGCTATTATAGATTTTTGAAGGCTGCTCATTGCGCTCAGCCATCCACATTCATGAATTTTTATCTCAGAAATATTGAGTCCATTTCTGGAGGCCTCTATTGTTAGGTCTATTATCTACTGCTCAGAATGTCATTCACTTAACAGTTGCTACTATAGCTAGGTAGGCTGTCTGTTTCGGCAGTGACTCCGTTCTGCTGCCCTCTTCGCTCTGGGCTATTTGACCCAGGGCAAGAAAAAGGGGGGGGGGGAGGGTGTTCCCTTGGGTCACCTGTTTTACTATGAAAACAAGGGGATACCTCCTCCGGAGTTAGTAATTCTGAGCTGTTATTGGGATGGTTGTTTAGTGAGAAGTTTATGTTTTAAAAATTCATTCAAGTCTTAGTTTTTAAAGTATAGCTTTTGAATATTGCATGTGTCAACGGACATGATTATGCAATCCTCAGACACTTTTAAGGAGTATAAGAGTCTCTATTCTCTAGACTTACTTTATTATTGGCTTACTTTAAAAATTATTAGTATAAGGATTATATTGGATATTAATAGAGTACATGGATGTATGATGCTCAATTTTGGAAGGTGTTGTATCTTTCTAATTTATCATAAATAAGAAAGATACATGTAAGGCCTATTACTTCTTTTTCCCTAGAGGGGATGACTCTATTTTATATTATTGAGCGTATTCCATCTTGCTCTATGTCCTTGGCCCTCCAGCCTTTTTACTATTCAGCTATGTCTGGGTCATTGGTACAGTATAAAAATGTTAAAAAATTTATAGTAATTTCTATATTTTTTATACTTACCAATGACCCAGACGGGGATGGCCCTCCCAGGAGTTGGGAACTCTTGCCTCCCCGCTGAGTACATAGCGCTTACCAGGCACTGGTTATTAGAATGATTAATGGCGCCAATTTCGGAACGTCCTTGACACTGCGCATGCGCAGTAGAGGTGAAGTGTGGAGGGCCACTCAGGACATGTTTTCTTTGGTTTTAGATGCAAATTTTGGGGATTGGGGGGCAAAATTTGTGTTTGGCCCTATATTTTAAGAGTTAGCACCAGCTATGTCTGGGTCATTGGTAAGTATAAAAAATATAGAACTTACTATAAATTTTTTAACTTTTAGCCCTGCCTTACAAAGTCATTGGAGCTTTTCTATTACAAAGACAACCGTCGTCTCTCCGTCCACCGTCACCATTTTGTTTGTCTGGGCCATACTTTCTTAATCACTGATTATTTTTTTACAAAACCTTGTAACAATCAGGCCTGAAAATAAGCAGTCTGACATTTGCAGAATGAGGTCCCCAGAGGGTGAAATTGATGATGCTATCCCATACAGTTGGCCAATTTATCCTCTGTGTGAGAGCTGACAGCTGCTCGTCGTTGCTCGGTGGTTCTCTCCGGGTACTCCGGCTTCCTCCACCCGTAAAACTGTCACGGTCACGATTAGCCATTGTGCATAAGTATGTGACCTTACACACCAATAAATAAATATAAATAATCCTCTGTGTACCACTTTCTGTTTAGTTTTGAGACCCTGATTCAGATTGTGGCTCACAGAGGGTAAATTTAGTGATGCTACCCTGCTGTGCAGGGTAGCATCACTAAATTCAGCCTCTGGGGACCTCATTTTGCAGATGACAGTCTGCTTATTTTCTGGCTTGGTAACAATATGTATTATCAAAAGCAGGCTTGGCAATTTCAGGAGAGCGATTTTTTAGCTCTCCTTACTGCCCTCCTGAAAGAATTAAGGAGAGCGAAAAATTGCCCTCCTAAATATTTTGGTCTGGGATGATTGAGATTACATGTATTATGCTCACATTAAATTTTTGTTGTAAAGCAAAAAATGTAATTTAACTTCGAAGTCACATAACATCACGTAATTTCATTTTGAAAGTGGTTTAGTGGTAAAAGGTAATGGCTGCAACCATACCCAAACACAGTTGCAATCATTTGAAGCAAAATGGGTCACAGCAATATTTTTTTTTCTGTCAGTTTCAAGTTCAACAACTAACATCACAGTTTGAGGGGTAATTATTCAAGGAATATTGACACTATAATATACTACCATTACTACTATCCTGTCACTTGAAGCACTTGCACCAGGATGTGACTGTAGATTCAAGCAGACCTGTCGCGTATGACTTTCTTGGACAACAGGTCTGGGTACACACACAGGTCTTGTCAAGTGTGTGTTCGGTTGTTGAGTGAGAGATCTAGATGTCTTAGAGATTTCGCTTTACCTTAGTAAAGTTAATAAAATCACTGATGTAGTCTGTTGGTTTCAGTTTCAATGAGTTCGTTCAACTGGACACTTGAAATGCTGTGTAAAGCTAATTGCTCTCCTGAGCTGATTGAGGAGAGCGATTTTTTGCCCTCCTGCATTTTTCAGAATGCCAGGCCTGCAAAAGACAGTGGGTACATTTCCGTGGGCCATTCGAGAATACTAGTGTTATTCTGGACATGCGCACATAAGGCAGAATGTGATTCGTGTCGTTTTGTTCAAGTTAATGTATTCTGGAGTACTATTCGGAATGTATTCTGTTAATCCTCCTCACGAGGAGGAATAGACGTTATTCTAGACATGCGCAATATTGCACACTGACTAAATAGTTTTGCTCATCAAAAATCTTGAGGCCGAAATTTGTTTTCAACAGTGGTGAATTATTGCCAACCCGTCTCCTGTTATTTACCTGTTACAACAGATTAATAAACTTTTATAACAGATTCATAATTTGTTTTAACAAATTAGTAATGTGTTGTAACCAACTAATAATATGTTTTTAACAGTTTTTATACAGTTACAACCCACTAATATTCTGTTATAACATATTAAGTTGGCCTTACGGACTTGCAATTGCAAGTGATGTAATTGGGGATGGATGGGGGAGGGGGGGGGGGGATCGTGGGGTATCGTGAAAATGTCACAGCAGCTTTCAGAATGGTGTTTTCGTGGTCAGTACTGTAAGCTAAAATACGCCCCCTCCACTCACGCACGATAAATAGCGTACGCCTCCAGGGCTTTGAATTAATGTGATTTTTTTTTTGGGGTGGGGGGTGGTTGTCACAGCAGAAATTTTCAGAATGGTGTTTTCGTGGTCAGTACTGTAAGCCAAAATACCCCCTTCCCCCCCTCCCCCCCCCCCCCCCCCCCCCACTCACACATGAAAAATAGCATACCAGTACGCCTCCAGGGGTGAGAATTAATGTGATTTTTTTTGTTTGGGGGGGGGGAGGATGGCTGCACGCCTCCTCGTCCCTTCATGTTACACGTATGCAATTTAAGAAAAGAATTGACAAGTTCCGTCATCTGTGCAACCATCAACCTTTCGTTCGTGATTGTGCAAATAAAACCTTTATGTTCACAGATGTGGTATTAAAATGGGATTTCAAGGCTTATGTGACTGGGTACAGACCTTGTAAAGTAGTAGAGCGATATGTGTTGATATGTACAGTATATGGCAAGAAGCCCACGTGTATCCCCATGCCTATAGTAAGGGTCTCCGAAGAAGGTCCATGACCACTGAAGCAGTTTTATTTACGTAAACAAATCCATTGGATTTTCCAGGATGTAGTCTGTCGGTCAGTGGGGCCTTAATGTCGCTGAGGCTTTTGGGCCTTTCCAATATGGCTTGACCTGATGCTTTTACCGAGGCTATTGCACAACGCCTTCTTTCCATAGCCTGTTTACCCTGTATAACACTGTACCCCCCCTCCCTCCCCCCCCCCCCCCCACACACACACACACACATCCATTGTTACAATGACACGAGCATTCTCAGTGCACAGCTGCCCTCTCGCACTGACATCCCTCGTGCCCAAGACTCTTTTGCCATGTCACTCTAGTAGCCTACAAAGCCTCTTTGACTCAACCGCGACTACAGAATTGCGCCCCACCCAAATGGGCCTTACCATGCTTTACCCCATGTAACACTGTACTGCTACGGCCCATTCGCTTTAAAATGCGAGGACTCAGGGCAGTCCCATGCAGCTCTACCGACTTTATACACCGAGCCCAAACATCTGACCGCCACCTGGTCTTTAGTCAACTTTTTGTGACTGGTGTCCAACGCGCGCCCTTACCTCTGTTTCTTCTTGCAATTTTTACTGCCGTATCGTACGGGAAATCTTTCGCTCTTTAATTCCCCTGTTCTACAGCACAACGCAGCCACACGCATAAAATCTTCACCCAGTAGGTGATTAAATTATGCAACTTGGCATTTTGACCGGACCCTCCCCCACCCCATGCCCCAAATATACACTGCGCCACTGACCTATTTAGAAATAAGCCATAACGCATGACTCCTGTTGGCCCCATATATATTTACTTGCCAAGCTTCTGTGAGGCAACGCCTTATCCTGGTACCCAGGTGTGTACTTTAGCTGTCTAATTTCATAGAAAAATAAACTGAGACGATCTTTATAATTCCGTGTTGGTGCTGAGACCAATTTGTTTTAGCCACACCTCACTCTACCGTTCAAAAATAAATTCCAACTATTCTTATGTGTACAAATACTATGTATGGTACACATAATGCTGGCATCCGGGGTGGCCATCCGTCGTTCGTCCATCCTTTGTCCGTCCATCTATCCGTCCATCCGTCTGTCCATCTGGCATCCGTATCCATTTCTTTGTCGTTCGATAACTTGAAAAATATTGCTTGGATTCTCAAGTTACTTTATATTTGTGTTCAGGTTACTGATATGCCGAGCTGTATAGTTTTTGGTGTAAATCTGATAATTTGATCCCGAGATATTAACCCTTTATCCTTCAAATTGAAAATTTCTCCAATCCCTTTGGCATTCGATACCTTGAAAAATATTGCTTGGATTGTCAAGTTACTTTATATTTGTGTTCAGGTTACTGATGTGCCAAGCTGTATAGGTTTTGGTGTAAATCTGTTATTTTGATCCTGAGATATTAACCCTTTATTCTTCAAATTGAAAATTCCTCCAATCCCTTTGGCATTCAATAACTTGAAAAATATTGCTTGGATTGTCAAGTTGCTTTATAATTGTTTTCAGGTTACTGATGTGCCGAGCTGTATAGTTTTTGGAGTAAATCTGATAATTTAATCCTGAGATATTAACCCTTTATCCTTCAAATTGAAAATTCATCCAATCCCTTTGGCATTCGATAACTTGAAAAATATTGCTTGGATTGTCAAGTTGCTTTATATTTGTGTTCATGTTACTGATGTGCCGAGCTGTATAGTTTTTGGTGTAAATCTGATATGATCCTGAGATATTAACCCTTTATCCTTCAAATTGAAAATTCCTCCAATCCCTTTGGCATGAGATAACTCAAAAAATATCAATCTGATTGTCATGTTACTTTATATATTTATTCAGGTTACTGATGTGCTGTGCTGTATAGTTTTTTTTATGTAAATCTGATAATTTGATCCGGAGATATTAACCCTTTATCCATCAAATTAGACACTCCTCCAATCCATTTCTATATGTACCCATACCATGTATGGTGTACATAATGTCGGCATCTGTGGTGGCCCTCTGTCATACAGCTTTCTACTAGTTGCATGTATGGGTACACATCTGACGATTTCATCAGCCTATTTTTATAATTCCAATCCGGCATTGAGACCAACTTGTATCAGCCACGTCTCTCTCTACCATAAAATAAAACATTGTTGAAAGCTATTGCAAAGTTCAACCTTTCCAAAGGTTTTGCACATTGCAGTTACATTAAGTGTCGAATCTACTTCCATTCACAGGCACTCGACTAATTATCAGATTTCAATTTTAATAAAATATATGTTATATTATCAACACTATTTTTTTAGTATTGATAAAATAATATATATTTTATTGAAAATGATAAAATCTGATAATTTGTCGAGTGCCTGTGCACAGAATAATTCTTGTAAGCTGCCGATAACGCAACCAACTTTTTCTGTGTCGTCGGTTAATTCTTTCGACGAGAAATGCAATCTTGATCCATATCGATTATTCTGAATATCATGGAACGCCAAGTGAACGTTTCCTGAAGAATAAGATTCTGTAACTGAACTGTGCATGACACACTAGTCGGGGGAATTCTGAATACATTGGAATGGCCCACGGAAACGTACCCAGTGTGTCACGAATTATACTATGATATGTACCCATAAAGGTCAAGGTTACAGGCCCTATTTTAAGGAGTTAGAAAAACTATTTCCTGGTCCCTATAACCTGGTATGATTGACAGATCCTATTCATTCTTGGTTGGTACATAGAGATTATTACCATTATGTGGATGTACAAAATATGTATCCGAGTCGAGCTCCGGGTTCTAAGGGCAGATCACGATGAGTCGAAGACGAGTCGTGATCTACCCTTAGAACCCGGAGCGAGACTCGGATACATATTTTGTACTTCCACATAATGGTAATAATCATTTTATCTTACAATATATTGGGGATAAGTCAAGAATGTAGACGAATATATAACAAACTATTTATTCGTGCGGATGAACAAAAAGAAAAAATTGTAACTTACATGAAAGGAACGTGCTTGTATCCGACCCCCTGATACAAATATCTGTATCAGGGGGTCGGATACATGACAGTTGTGAAGTTAATACAGACAAAATACATGTTGATTGTTAAGATAAAATTATTGCTCATGACTCGAAGGTGTGTCGCTACTTTGATCCAAGGACATATCATAAATATCAATGTCACATGCAACAAAACTTCTATATTGTTATACAGCCCCTTGTCCTGTCTATATAACTTGATATGATTGACAGCAAAACTTCTATATTGTTATACAGCCCCTTGTCCTGTCCATATAACTTTGTACGATTGACAGCAAAACTTCTATATTGTTATACAGCCCCTTGTCCTGTCCATATAACTTGGTATGATTGACAGCAAAACTTTGATATTGTTATACAGCCCTTGTCCTGTCCATATAACTTGGTATGATTGACAACAAAACTTCTATATTGTTATACAGCCCTTGTCCTGTCCATATAACTTTGTATGATTGACAGCAAAACTTCTATATTGTTATACAGCCCCTTGTCCTGTCCATATAACTTGATATGATTGACAGCAAAACTTCTATATTGTTATACAGCCCCTTGTCCTGTCCATATAACTTGGTATGATTGACAGCAAAACTTCTATATTGTTATACAGCCCTTGTCCAGTCCATATAACTTGGTATGATTGACAGCAAAACTTCTATATTGTTATACAGCCCTTGTCCTGTCCATATAACTTGGTATGATTGACAACAAAACTTCTATATTGTTATACAGCCTCTTGTCCTGTTCATATAACTTGGTATGATTGACAGCAAAACTTCTATATTGTTATACAGCCCTTTGTCCTGTCCATATAACTTGGTATGATTGACAGCAAAACTTTGATATTGTTATACAGCCCTTGTCCTGTCCATATAACTTGTTATGATTGACAACAAAACTTCTGTATTGTTATACAGCCCCTGTCCTGTCCATATAACTTGGTATGATTGACAGCAAAACTTCTATATTGTTATACAGCCCTTGTCCTGTCGATATAACTTGGTATGATTGACAGCAAAACTTCTATATTGTTATACAGCCCTTGTCCTGTCCATATAACTTGGTATGATTGACAACAAAATTTCTATATTGTTATACAGCCCCTTGTCCTGTCCATATAACTTGGTATGATTGACAGCAAAACTTTGATATTGTTATACAGCCCTTGTCGTGTCCATATAACTTGGTATGATTGACAGCAAAACTTTGATATTGTTATATAGCCCTTGTCCTGTCCATATAACTTGGTATGATTGACAGCAAAACTTCTATATTGTTATACAGCCCCTTGTCCTGTCCATATAACTTGGTATGATTGACAGCAAAACTTCTATATTGTTATACAGCCCTTGTCCTGTCCATATAACTTGGTATGATTGACAGCAAAACTTCTATATTGTTATACAGCCCTTGTCCTGTCCATATAACTTGGTATGATTGACAGCAAAACTTCTATATTGTTATACAGCCCCTTGTCCTGTCCATATAACTTGGTATGATTGACAGCAAAACTTCTATATTGTTATACAGCCCTTGTCCTGTCCATATAACTTGGTATGATTGACAGCAAAACTTCTATATTGTTATACAGCCCTTGTCCTGTCCATATAACTTGGTATGATTGACAACAAAACTTCCATATTGTTATACAGCCCCTTGTCCTGTCCATATAACTTGGTATGATTGACAGCAAAACTTCTATATTGTTATACAGCCCCTTGTCCTGTCCATATAACTTGGTATGATTGACAGCAAAACTTCTATATTGTTATACAGCCCTTGTCCTGTCCATATAACTTGGTATGATTGACAACAAAACTTCTATATTGTTATACAGCCCTTGTCCTATCCATATAACTTGGTATGATTGACTGCAAAACTTTGATATTGTTATACAGCCCTTGTCCTGTCCATATAACTTGGTATGATTGACAGCAAAACTTTGATATTGTTTTACAGACCTTGTCTGGTCTGTATAATTGAATCTATGTGACAGATCTTGTTATTGTTAATCATAACCTAACATGTCATGACTTTGTCATATTGTGAAGGTCAAGCGGTCACAAGCATTAACACTTGGATTCTTGTCTTGTATTTAGCTTCCCCTAAAAGCTGTGACCCTGGGCAGAGCTGTCTTGACTGTTTCCATACAAATTTTTCATTGGAATTTGAAAAGGGTTGCGACCTCAGCATCTGTCAGATTTGTACTTTTCCAATTATCGCCATTTTGCTCCATGTTATTCCAGTGGGGAAATTTTGAAAAATTGTAAGAAATGGCACATTTTGTTTTTCTTTGTGACTTTGAGAAATACATCGCAACACTGAGAGGAATGATAACATCGCCATTGCCACAAAAAACGGTAGGGCAAAGGCATCAAGTGTAAGTTTTCGAAAGGTAGGCATGTGATAAATCAGCTGAAAGGTCTCGATGCATAGAGTTTGAAAATGAGGTGACATCTAAGGTTGTCAGTCATTCCGGGTCTGATACTGGTCCTAAGGCATTAGAGACAACTGGTTTTCGAAAGCATACCTTATATCTTGGGTCTCAAAATCATAATCATTCTTGCCCCACTACTGACTGGTGCAACGGCGTTACGTACATCCATTTTCAAGAGCCTACCCTATCTTTTGGGTCAGAGTCTACAGACTCATTATGTTAGCGTAGTATTTGGTAAGGGCGCAACATATGGGGGTGGGGGTGCTTTCTATATGATTTCTGTCAACGCTTTTAGCAGCACCTTTCCAGAAAACGCACATCCATGGATGTCAATCATTCTGGGTCCGCTACTGATGCTATGGCATCAGGGACAACCAGTTTTGAGATCTTCGGTCAGGGTCTACGGACTCTTAATGTGAGCCTTGCATTTGGTATGAGCACAACATATGGTGGTGATTGCTATACGAATTACGCCAATGCCTTTAGCAGCACCTTTTATCCAACTCACATACTGAGGTTCTTTGTTGTTCTTCAACTCATGAAAGCCATTCAGCAGGTTATCTCATATTTCAGGCTTTCAACCTCAGTACCTGTCTTCAAATGCCAGTTTCATATCCTTCCCAAGGAGCTTGGGAGCATGGTGGCTCAGTAGGTAGAGGTGCAGGCTGCAAACCAAGAGGTCTTCAGTTCAAATCCCACCTCCAGCCACCACATTGTACCCTTCATCCCAATTGCCCAAGTGGGGGCGCAGTCGCATTGTGTACTAATGCGTACTGCACGTCGAAGATGCACTTGTCTTCAACCAATGCTAACCCTGCTTGTGTGTAGTTAGTATGTTGGGGAGTCTCTCAGCTGCTCGCTGTTGCTCGGTTTTCTTTGGGTACTATGGCTTCCTCCACCCATAAAACTGTCCGACACGAGGTGATCCTGTCTGTCGAGAGTGCCGTTAAATCCGTAAATAAATAAGGAGGGTTTTTTATATGTCTTAAACTATTTCACAGCTCTGCATTTGAAAAAATCGGTATGTTGTTTCCATCAATTTTCTTTTTGAGGAGCATCTGTTGGCTGTGCCAACTTTTTATTTATTTGTATGGGTCATGTCTTCGAGATAATGTGGGACACTAGACCAGATATTTGTATGGGTCATGTCATCGAGATAATGTGGGACACTAGACCAGATATTTGTATGGGTCATGTCATCGAGATAATGTGGGACACTAGACCAGATATTTGTATGGGTCATGTCATCGAGATAATGTGGGACACTAGACCAGATATTTGTATGGGTCATGTCATCGAGATAATGTGGGACACTAGACCAGATATTTGTATGGGTCATGTCATCGAGATAATGTGGGACACTAGACCAGATATTTGTATGGGTCATGTCATCGAGATAATGTGGGACACTAGACCAGATATTTGTATGGGTCATGTCATCGAGATAATGTGGGACACTAGACCAGATATTTGTATGGGTCATGTCATCGAGATAATGTGGGACACTAGACCAGATCTTGCCGTTCCAAATCTGATCAGTATCCTGCATTCGATATTTATGATTCTTTACATTTTGGTTGAGCATTAGCCAGTGGTACACAGGAGCATTTATGGATCTTTTTACTCTGGACAGATCTGTATGTTGTCTTTATGATACTCATTCGGAATGGAACCCTTTGTCTGCTACTTCCCATTCCATTTCTTTCCTAGTTTCTATTACTCTCAATGTGCGTTGCACCTGCTCGTAAACGGACTCGTGACATTTCTCACTTTGATACATCTACCTCTGTGATTCTGTCTTCTTGTCATGATTTTCATTTTTGTACTTTTGATGGAGACACTGATTGTGAAGAATATTTTGACAAACAGTTGACAGTTTACTTCTGGTATTGCATGATGTTTTGTTTTTTTTTTGTACATACTAGAGCTGTAGGTTAACCGAAACCGAACCAAGGTTTTTATTTTTTTTTAAAAACCGAAACCGTCAACATCCCGTAATCTAAGGTTTTTCTTTTTTTATTAAATACTCTCTTGCTGCAGAAATTCACAGAATGTGGCCATTCCAGAGTAGTGGGAGTACCCAGACACTGCCAATGGCAGTGTCTGGGTACTCCCACTACTCTGGGAAGGCTACATTCTGTGGATTTCCGACATTTCAGCTTAGTTGTGTTTGCAGCTTTCCTCAAGTTGCGTGTAAGTGTCAGACCTCAAAAAATGGCCAAGCACAATAAAAGTTCTGTATATTTAGGTAATTATTATATTGGCCCTCCTGATTCTTCATGTACATGTATTATAGCTTATTTCGCCCATTCATTGAGTTTCATTCAATTTCACTACCATTCAGTTATGACTCCGGACATATGAGTTTTATTGAATTTTACTTGGCCTCATGAACAAACCGAAAACCGAACCGAACCGAGGTTTTACTCCATCTGAAAAACCAAAACCGAAACCGAACAAGAAATTTAAAAACCTACAGCTCTAGTTACTACATGCACATGGGGTTAAACCAGAATAAGTTCATTTATCTTGTCATATGTTTATTTTGGAGAGAAGACTTGCTTCAATTCCTTTTACAATCATCCTCTGCTTGGAGACCATAGCAATCTTCTTTTGCTCATGACGCTTTTTTCAACTATCAGTGATCTCTGTTTCTTACTGGAGCATCAATATCTGTTGTTTTTCTACCATTCTAACTTTTTTCTTTCAACGAAACAGTGCAAATGGTGTGAGTGTTGTGGTGCATTTTTTGTCATTTCCACTCCCTCTTGATGAAGATGCTTCTACTCTGAAAATTCAGGTGGAGGTAGAGGATCTTTTCATTATCAATTTCTCATTATCCTCTAACCTCTGCCTTTTGTTCTATCCTTCTGTGCTGGCACTTGTGCTACATGTATATTGACAAACACATTCACACATCGTGACGTTCTGTGCATGTACCATTCATGCACAATAGAAATGACTGTCTCCGAGCTATTATTTAGTTCAATGTCTCTAAATATGTCTTCACTTGACAATAGTCACATTCTCAAATGTAGTGATTTTAGCTCACCTGATCAAAGCTCAGGGGGAGCATTGCTAGTCAGTTTCCGTCTGTCGTCTGTCCATTCGGCATCCGGCATCCAGTTTTAACTTTACATTATTGAATTCTCCTCATAAACCACTGGACCGAATTGAACCAAATATGATGTGCATATTCCTTATCATATGTCAATTCAAGTTTGTTCAAATAAAGGTACCACGATGCCCACAGGGGAGCACCATAAGGGGCATAACTCTGATAGTACCCATATATCGGAATTTTTTTTTTTTTCAAATCTCCCGAACCATCAATTAGAATCTTTTGATATTTGGTACACAACATCTCTAGAGAGGGGGGATCCAAGTTTGTTCAACTCACGCCCCTGGGTTAATACTTGGGATCTCTTTTGGAGCCCAAAGTTTTCCTTAGTGCAATATGAGCAAATTTCTTTAAAAATCTTCTTCAGATCTACTTGTCAGAATGCTTTCATATTTGGTATACAACATCTCTTGGGGTGTCAGATTCAAGTTTGTTCAAATCAGGTCTCAGGTTAATATTTGGACTCTCTATTGGAGCTCGAATTTTAACTTAATATGAGGAAATTTCTTTAAAAAACTTCTTCAGATCTACCGTTCAGAATCCTTTCATATTTGATATACAGCATTTCTAGGGGGTCCAGATTCCATTTTGTTCAAATTGAGTTCCTCAGTTAATATTTAGGCTCCCGATGGGAGCTTTATACAATATGAGGAACTTTCTTTTAAAAATTTTTTCAGATCCATCAAAGAGAATGCTTTCATGTTTGGTATAAAAGATCTCTTGGGAGGTCAGATTCAACTTCGTTCAAATTGGAACCCTGGGATAATATTTGGGCTCTCTATTGGAGCCTGCATTTCAAATAAGTGCAATATGAAAAAATTTCTTTAAAAATCTTCTTCTTCAGATCCACCAGTCAGAATGTTGTCATATTTTATTTGGTATACAACATCTCTGGGGTGTGTGTGTGTGTGGGGGGGGGGGGGGGGGGGGGCAGTTTGAAGTTTGTTCAACTTTGGCCCCTGGGTTAATATTTGGGCTGTCTATTGGAGCCCAAAGTATCACTTTGTGAGCTTGCTAACAGTACCTCCAGTATTTAATGTATTTTTTAAAGATTCTGTGTTAGGGAAAGAGTTGATTTGAAAGACCAGTGATTCAATAATGACCAGCAATAACTACATTGTCTCCTTGAACTTGACACGCTTGTTCCAATGAGGAGACATGATGTGGTTTTGTTGATATTTTGTGAAAAAGGGGGCGCGGTGGCTCAGTTAGGAGAGGTGCAGGCTGCAAGCCGAGAGGTCCTCGGTT
The DNA here is from genome assembly GCA_031216915.1 of Pictodentalium vernedei. Taxonomy (NCBI): domain Eukaryota; kingdom Metazoa; phylum Mollusca; class Scaphopoda; order Dentaliida; family Dentaliidae; genus Pictodentalium; species Pictodentalium vernedei. The sequence continues at coordinate 11,324,191 of CM062288.1, read as the reverse complement.
CGAATCCCACCTGCGGCAACCGCGTTGTGTCCTTGGGCAAGACACTTCACCCCGATTGCCTACATGAGGGCACGATGACGCTGTGTACTGAGGCGTACTGCACGTCGATGGTGCGCATGTCTTCAACCAATCTAACCCTGTCTATGCTGCGGTGCAGAGTTCAGAGTTACGATGTTGGAGAGCTGACAGCTGCTCATCATTGCTCGGTGGTTCTCTCCGGGTACTCCGGCTTCCTCCACCCGTAAAACAGTCACGGTCACAATTAGCCATTGTGCATAAGTATGTGACCTTAAACACCAATAAATAAATAATAAATAAATTTTGTGAAAAAAATAAAATAAAAAAATTACTAAAATAGCAAATTTGATATTGTGTAGATTAGATGAAGGATTAACATTTGATATACTATTTAGATTGACAGACTTGAAAGCAAAAGATAAAGAAAGACAAGAACTACAGAAAATTAAAAATGAATTGGAAGCTTACATATATGAAGTCAATGACAAGCTCTCACAGGAAGACTATGAAAAATGTTCTACCGAGGATGGAAGACAGAGTTTACAAACAATGTTTTCTGAAGCTTCTGATTGGCAGTATGAGCAACCTGACGATGCCACAAAACAGGTAAAGTATTTCTTCACTTAACCCCCCCTGCACACTGATGTCGAAATATCTAAAGTTCAGGGTGCAAATATTTTCCATAATACAACTAGAAATTTAACCAATTCAATCTTGTTTGACAGAACTCAATGAGCTCTGTCAAACAAGATTGAATTGGTTAAATTCCCAGTTGTATTATGGGAAAAATGGCTACTTCAAATCTGGATATTTTGACATCAGTGTGCAGGGGGTTAATTACTGATGTCTTTGGTAATAACAACTTGGTGATGTCACAAAACTGGCAAAGTATTTCATCAATTAATTGCTGATGCCTTTGGTAATAACGACTTGGTGATGTCACAAAACAGATAAAGTTTTTCCTCACTTAAGTACTGATGTCATCGATTGGTAATATCAACAGCTTAATGATGTCACAAAATGGGTAAAGTATTTCCTCACTCAACTGATGATGTCTTTGGTAATAACAACTTGATGATGTCACAAAACAGGTAAAATATTTCCTCACTTATTTACTGATGTCTTCGATTGGTAATAACAACTTGATGTCTCAAAACAGGTAAAGTATTTCAACACTTAATTATTGATGTCTGATTGGTAATATCAACAACTTGATGATGTCACAAAACAGGTAAAATATTTCCTCGCTTAATTGCTGATTTCTTCAGTTGGTGATATCAACACAAAACTGGTAAATTATTTCAATTAGATTTTTATTTCACTTAATTACTGATGTCTGATTGTAAATATCAATAACTTGATGATGTCAGAAAACAGGTAAAGTATTTCAACACTTAATTACTGATGTCTTCGCTTGGTAATATTAACAATTTGATGATGTCACAAAACAGGTAAAGTATTTCATCACTTAATTACTGATGTCTGATTGATAATATCAACAACTTGATGTCACAAAACAGGTAAAGTATTTCCTCGCTTAAGTACTGATGTCTTCAGTTGGTAATATCAACCACTTGATGATATCACAAAACAGATAAAGTATTTCCTCGCTTAAGTACTGATGTCTTCGGTTGGTAATATCAACCACTTGATGATATCACAAAACAGGTAAAGTATTTCCTCACTTAAGTACTGATGTCTTCAGTTGGTAATATCAACCACTTGATGATATCACAAAACAGATAAAGTATTTCCTCGCTTAAGTACTGATGTCTTCGGTTGGTAATATCAACCACTTGATGATATCACAAAACAGGTAAAGTATTTCCTCACTTAAGTACTGATGTCTTCAGTTGGTAATATCAACCACTTGATGATATCACAAAACAGATAAAGTATTTCCTTGCTTAAGTACTGATGTCTTCGGTTGGTAATATCAACCACTTGATGATATCACAAAACAGATAAAGTATTTCCTCGCTTAAGTACTGATGTCTTCGGTTGGTAATATCAACCACTTGATGATATCACAAAACAGATAAAGTATTTCCTCGCTTAACCCCCTGCACACTGATGTAAAAATCTAAAAGTTTAAGGCTGCTAATTTTTCCCATGATGCAACTAGAAATTTAATCAATTCAGTCTTGTTTGACAGAGCTCATTGAGCTCTGTCAAACAAGACTGAATTGATTAAATTTCTAGTTGCGTTATGGGAATAATGGCTACTTGAAATTTTTATATTTTGACATCAGTGTGCAGGGGGATAAGTACGGATGTCATTTTTGACTTGTTTAAGTTTGTATTTAATAATCCTGCCATGCTGATTTGTAAAGTGTGTAATATCATGCCTTGCTACTTGTTAAAATGTGTGTTTATTAATCGTGCCAGTTTGCTTTTTAAAATGTGTGTTTAATAATCATGCCATGCTGCTTTTTATAAAGTGTTTATTTAATAATCGTGCCATGCTGCTTTTTAAAGTGTGCATTTAATAATCCTGCCATGCTTCTTTTTAAAATGTGTGTTTAGTAATCATGTTTTAATGATCATGCCATGCTGCTTTTTAAGTGTGTGTTTGATAATCATGCCATGCGGCTTGTTAAAGTGTGCATTTAAGCTCAGAAAAAGAGTCAGATCATGTCGTGTTATAAATAGTGTCACCCAGCCATTTGATGTGAACCATTTCCTGACTCTCTTGAAGGTATTTGACCCAGCCAAGAGGCACCCCAAGGGTGAGATTTCCCCATCCCACCCCAACACCACTCAAAATTGATTTTTTCTTCCCCCACTATACGTGAAACATATGCATGTCCCGGATGAGACAGCAGGGTGGGATATATGTATCCCACCTTCCCCACGTGACGTTATACATTTATAACGTTATTATGACGTTATGCATATCGTATCAGTTTCTTGCTACCAACGAATTCATATTGTCGTCATCGGAATGCAGTGTGATCAAAGTTTCATGCTCTAAAACTCTTCAACCCTCAAGCTGCCATGGTTTCTAATCGATTTCATGGTATATACCTTTGATATATACATAACTTGTGCATGCTCTTTCTGATGGTGTCATCAGTTTCTCAAAACAACGAATACAAAATGAGTTGATTGAATCAGCACGTGACTCCTGATTACCTCTGACTAACGTAATCGATGCATGGTGGGGGGAGAAAAATCGTCCTAGAAGAGTCTGAAGGTGGGAATGGGGAAATCTCACCCTCGGGGCAAGATATTTGAACCAGGCCCTCGGTAAGCCTCGGGTCTGGTTCAAATATCTTGCCCCTCGGGTGAGATTTCCCCATCCCACCTCCAGACTCATCGGGGATCATAATATTCTCCCACCACACTCTACATGATGTCAACAAAATAAAATTTCTGTTCTTGCAAAACAAATAGAGGATATCTTGTGTTTTTGAGTGGATACCGAAAATTATCAAGTGACCAAGACAGATGTTTATTTTTCGTGAGCACTTGCGCGAGCAAAAATAACCTTTTGTCTTAGTAGCAAGTGAGATAATTTGGGGTATCCACTCCAAAACACTAGATTTTCTTTTTATTATACGCTTTATAAGAATCTGATAATTCCTATCGATAATTCCACTCATTTCAACTTTGAATTGATGCATAAAAGTAAACGTCTAATGCGCATTGATACGCTGAAGTGATTTGATTGATACTAGAGACAGGTAGTGACTTGTGATCCGATTCAGCTGGTGGATTTCATGCATCAATTCAAGGTGAATACGTGGTGAATTATTGCTGGAAATGATTGGTATCCACTCAGAAATTCTTTTCATTATACGTTTTAAGAACAAATTGATCATTTCCTAGGATAATTTGACTTGTATTCACCTTGAAGTGATGTTTTGAAAGCCGCCATTTTGATTGATATTGTTAAAGTGAAAATTTCTATATCTGCACAGTGGGACTATACGATTTCTATCTTTCTGCAATTTTTTCAATAATCTATCGTTTAGCGTATAATAAATAAAAATGAATTACATATTTGGAAAGAGCTTGGAAAAGTGACATAGAATATAGTCATCGTGGAATGGTCGTAAACCATGGCCGTTTGGGCAGTGATGTCCATGCTTACATTTACCAGGTAATAAAAATCATCTTCAGCAAAATTTTAATTAATGAAGCACTGGAATGTACCCTGTGTTTCATTAATTAAATTTTGATGTGATGATAATTCCTATCATTAGAGACTGGAATCTAATATTATTGCATCCATGGAAATGTTGCCCACCCGTGGAAAGTGATCAGTCCATGGCAGCCGTACTGTGTACAACAAAAGTGAGCAGTAGTTCATGGCTGCGATGGGTTATCATATTGGAATGAGTTGAAACAGTTGAAATTACTTTTGAAATTATTGATTTTGATGATGTCATGGGGCATGTGGTGCGAGAAAAATCATTCTGAACTGGTGTGGGTGTTGTGTAAATTGAGGGCCTTGAGATTTTTTATACATTTTCAATATATGTTAAAAGTCTACCTCCTGTTGCTTTGCAGTTGCTTCTGGTCAAGTTTTGGTTGCCTAACAAGGTACTTATACAACAACTTTTGAGTTTATCCAAACATTTGTGTGTTGGGGCACCTGTTCTAGGGCTGTCACGATTTTTCAATTTAGGAATCGATTAATCGTCGCAAATAATCGATAATAATCGATTAATCGTACCTAGATGACCCCCCCACCCCTCTCCCTCTCTTTGAAGTCGATAAAAATGAAGTTCAAGTCAGCTGACCTACCTCAAGTAAACAACGAAGACAATCAACTTTTAGGTACATTCAAAGCTTTGATGTTCTGAACTTTTTGAACCGTCAGTGTAATAATCAAGACCGGTCGGCAGTTGCGATCTTCGCAACTGCCGACCAGTCTTGATTATTAAACTGACGGTTCAAAGATTCAGAACATCAAAAGCTTTGATGAATGTACCTGGAAGACAAATGCTTCCAACGGCTTCTTGGGGTTTAACATCGATGTTCTTAACTCAATACCTTTAGAAACAATAGTTTTTTTCATCAAATTTTCTTTTAATTATTAAATATCTAAAACGGGATACAATTTACCGATTATTCGACAACGAAAAATACTAATCGATTTCGCCGTGACCAATCAACAATCGATTAATCAATTGATCGTGACAGCCCTAACCTGTTCCTTTGCATTAAAAAGTTATCAAAGTCAGAATTGGGCCCTTAAGGGTTAAAGTAAAGTGGGCCGCTTTGTGTCTTTAAAAAAAAGCAAACAATGATGAAATTAAACATTCAAGTGAGGATGGTCATGTAGAGTTTGTCTCCTGTGGGAACCCTGGGAAATGAAGCATTTCTTGTTTACTGTGGTAAACAAGCTTTGTTTTACTGGTAAAATAGGACCCAGTCACCAATGCTTGGGGTGGAAGTCCTCTAGAATGGGCAACATGGATATAAACGATTGACTCAACTTTATTTTTTCTCCATGTTGTAGTCATGATTAGCTATTGTGCAGAAATTTGTGACCTTAAATACCAATAAATAAAAACATAAATGTGCTGTTTGTAACATAGATCTGTTTCACCCAGGAAGCTTGCCCGTGACTTGCGTATCTCAATAGACAGGTGGTGCAAGAAAATGTTCTTTAAAAAATTTGAGTAAAAGAAATTTTGACACTCATGTCATATCTTACCATTTCTTTGCAGGTATTTGCTGATAAATTAAAAGACCTGCAAAATTCAATGAAGGATTTAGAATTCCGAGTCAGTGAAATGCGTGAAAGGCCACGAGCTCTGGCTGCTTTGAAGTCAATGTTTAACCATACAGAACATTTTCTAAAATCAGTGAAAAATCTATCACTTGGGGATGATCCAGTTTTTACAGAAGTTGAAGTTACCACTTTGGAAGATTTAATTAAAAATACAAAAGTATGTACAGTAGATCACATTTAACTGGATGTTGTGTGATTGTATATTGATAATACATTGTTTTTATCTAACAATCATATAGATTTTGGCCTGAAAACCATGAGAAACGATACGTATCACATAATGTGTTCCGATTCCGTATCATATAGACGACTCATTCTGATTCCGTATCATATAGACGACTCGTTTCCGGTAGCGCTACGGGCTATCATAACAGGCACATAGATACATTCTATGTGCGTTTCAGTGTTCGACCGAACATTATGTCCCAAAAATGTTTGAAAATAATTTAACCCTTTACATATCATGAAAAGCAGACGACACTTGCAAAAAAATTCTTGAATAACTAATTTTTTTCATTTTTTGTCTCAAAAACATAGGCTATGACCCCTTGTTGGAATGAGCTTGATGAGCTCGTTCCAACGAGGGGTCATAATCTATGTTTTTGAGACAAAAAATGAAAATTAATTGGCGATTTTTTGAGAATAGCATTGGCCTATTTTGGCCGTTACTTTTGGTGATGGGTTAAGATTTAATCTGTTTATGTGACAGAATTGTTAGATAAATGAATTATCATAATAATGTGCATGTCCTGTGATTTGTATCAGATTCGAGGTGGTGTCCCAGGTTTTCCGCTATACCGGCAGCGGGTCCGTCGACCGGACCCATTCCCCCCGCCGATCATACTATGATCAGTCAGAAAAGCTGGTGGTTAACATGTCGAGTACAATGCTGTATCGTAACGACACTCGGGATCCTTTGTTTCCACATAATATAGGCACAATTATGTTGTATACTATGCCTACTATTACTGGCGACAACCTGATACCTTATAACCCCCAGACGAGAGGGGGAAACAAAGTTCAAATCCTAAATGTCGCCTATAAAATTTCGGACTCAAATTGTCGTGTTTGGTCCGAAATCACTGGCTTTTATTTTGAGCGACAAATGATGTACTCATTTTGGAAGCTGTCACTCTTTTCAAATGAGTGTGCAGGCTACCGTCAGGAGTTGTCTGAAACACGCCCACAACATATAGTTTTCACAGTGGTTGAATATCATCAGAAAGATACTGATTGAACACTGCCACTTTCGAGCAGTGCACAACTCATTGTGAAAGAACACTGCCACTTTCGAGCGTGCACAACTCATTATGAAAGACGGGTGTTCAGAAATTATGAGAAAGTGGTAATTAAAAATATAAAAAAATTACAACTGTGGTATTTGAGAATTATATAACAATATAACCAGGGATATGATTTATGACTTATTGGTTCAATAAAACATGCTCATTTATCATTTCATCATGCCTTGCAACATGTGAAGTTATGACTTTCAGTGTAAAAGCAATTTTTCGAAGGGTGCCAAGGGAGGCAACTATTTTGTTATTCATATTTCTCTGTGTAAATTTTATCTGGTCTTCATATTATGATTCTTTTATTGAGTTTGTGTGAAGCTATATTTTGTTTTATTTGTAAAATTGTTTAAAAATGTACATATTTAAAAAAACCTCTATTTTTATACTGTACCAATGACCCAGACATAGCTGGTGCTAACTCTTAAAATATAGGGCCAAACACAAATTTTGCCCCCCAATCCCCAAAATTTGCATCTAAAACTAAAGAAAACATGTCCTGAAAGGCCCTCCACACTTCACCCCCACTGCGCATGCGCAGTGTCAAGGACGTTCCGAAATTGGCGCCATTAATCATTCTAAGTTTGGCCCTTCATCAGTTAACATCTGACTGATCTTTGTGCTTATAAATCTCAGTTTAAATGATGCCAGACACATAAATATTAGTGAAATGGTGATTCTAAGGAGGATAGAGAAGGAGGAGAGGAAAAGAATGTGTGACAGAATATTATCAGGGCTGTAACTTAAAATTTTTTAATGAAATTATGTTAAGTTACCTATTTTCAAGGCAGCAGCCATTTTGTTGTCATTCTGATTATTTAGTTACACTGTTTTTTAAGTGTTTTCCTCTCTCCCTGTCCTTTAAGTTCCCCCTTGCTATTCTCCCATGCTTTTGGCATAGTTTTTGTAATTATTATTACTAAATTTTCTTGGGAGTTTTAGCTGAATAACAGAATGAATTCTGTTCTTTCCCCATGTTTACGTCTTCACCTACGGGTGGTTAGGCGTTGTGTTCTGCATCTACCATCTGATGTTCTGCAGTTTCTTCCCTGGAAGTCTCTGTTTTGCATCAGATAGTGTATTTTTGGTAACTGATTTCGGGCCTGGGTGCCTGGAGTCTTATTTTAGTGTTTTTACACTCATTGTTTACATTTACAACAGCCCTCTGTGTGAGGGGGGGATTTCTAAAATATAATATCTTGATGTTATTTTAATCATAACTAGATACATTATTATTGTTCGTAAGTGTTGAATAAATTGTTTAAAATATTTTTAAAATTTTTGTCCACACTTAGGCTTGGGATCCATTGGGGCTCAACGTTACTTTTCAGAAACTTGGGCTGTTCTGAAAAAATATTTTTTCAAAATATTTTGATTTCAATTATTTTTTCTATATTAATGGATCATATTATTATTATGTATTTTGATTGCCAGGGGTTAGTGCGAGTACCAGGACTTGTTTTCTTTTCACATTGAAAGGATATTGATCAATTGTTTTAAGAGGAAGTCTTCCTCTGACTTTATTATCATTCTATATGTGGTCAGTGTACTCGCATTAACACCTGTTCTGTATCGTATGATTTCGATGACAATATGGGAAGCGTATGTCACGGTATGTTGTTGGGGATTTGGACACTCCGGTCCTTTCCCCGCAGGGTCACTCTACTTTATCAATTTCTATTTCAGACGATCAAGATTAGGGTGATGTATCTGTGATGTCTTCCAACAGTGTGCCTCCGTCGTCACAATTAATGAAGGGCTAGCGGAAAAGTGCTCATGTAAATACGCCAATTGCCTAAGAGGACCCTAGTAGGTTCGACGGCCTTTGATGTCCGCTAGCTCGCCCGGTGTAGCGTCCATTCACCGAATGGTTCGGCAACCGGGTTCGTCCGTTGCGGTCTAGAAGGAATTTTGGGGTGATGCGAGCACTATAAATTAACCTAATGCACACCCAGTGACGGCGGATCGGAGGGAGAACGCAGGAACCCTTTTAGTCCGGTTCATAGCTCGTTCCGGTCCATCCGGACGGCAAGCGAGAGAGGCCCCTCTCTCATTCAACAACATCTGGCCCCAGATGTTGTGGTACAAAATGTGTCGCAAGCGGAGCATACGTCCGTCGCTCGGGACGCTCCGTTGTATAGGCAGTCCGCTGAGACTGCTAAGGCTTCCTCTTCTCGTCAGCGCACACGACCGCTCCTTGGCTGCGTGACCGCCGATATATTACCAGCTTCACCGATCAAGGATTCTTCGGCGACCAGGTCACACCATCCGGAGGCCAGGGACACGAGGCCTGCAGACTCTGGACGTTCGCATAGGAAGTGTGCGGGAGTCAACGTACACGGAGCTTCCGGCGGCAATGCATCGTAAGACCGCTACTGCACAGGCCTCGGGAACGGACGTGCTTTCCTTAATAGCACAGTTTATCGCAGCATCCCAGCATCAACTGAATCTGTCGCATATATTTTATCTGACGATGCTGGGTCGGGACGCTCCGCGGAAGCGGGTACGGACGTCCGAAAGTTTCATCCGGTCCGACGGGATACCGAAAGGGATTCGGAGGATTTCGAGCTTTCCCTTTCGGAACAACATATGCTGTTGTGTATGTCATCTGACTTGGTCTTCTACAGCTTCTTTCGTCGGACCAGAATGCTGCGATGCCGGATAAGAAACTGATAGCGTTGGTGGACTTAGAAATTTTTGGTTCAGTTCAGGGACATCGTCCCTCAGTTCCGACATAGTCCAATAATGTCACACAAACTTTCAAATTATTGAACAACGCTATATATATTATTATTTTATGCTTGCTATCCAAGCATTTCTGGTTTCTTGTTCGAAGAGTTATGGAGATGTCTCAAAAGTGTGCCTCTGTCGTCATAGTTAATGAAGAGTTAGCGGCAATAAGTGCTCATGGAATATGTCTATCGCCTACGGAGTGACATTCGCTAGCTCACCCGGTGTAGCGTACATTCATCGAATGGTTCGGCTGCCGGGTTCGTCCGTTGCGGTCTAGGAAGGAGATTTGGGTGATGCGAGCACTTTAATTACTTTAGTACTCACCCAGTGACGGCAGATTGAGGACAGATCGGAGGAAGCCTGTTAGTCCGGTTCCTGGCTTGTCCAGGTCCGTCCGGGCTGTGAGCGAGAGAGGTCCCTCTCTCACCCAACAACATAGGGGACCGCATGTTGTGGTTCAGATATTTTACATTCGGAGCATATGTCCGTTGGTCGGGACGCTCCGTTATATTGACAGTTCGAGAGACTGTCTTTAATGCTTCCTCATCCTCACAGCAGGGCACACGACCGCACATTGGCTACGTGACCTCGAGTATCCGATCAGTTTCGGCATTCAGTGATTCCACGGCGAATAGGTCACGCCATCCGGTAGCCAAGGGACACGAGGCCTATACACTCCGTTCGCTTGCATATTGGTAGTATGCACGGGGTAACGATCACGGAGCTTCTAGCGGCAATGCATCGTAAGACCGCTTCTCCTCAGGCCTCAGTGACGGACGTGCTATCCGAGTTAGCACAGTTGTTTTGCAGCATCCCAGCAATTGACAGTTTCTCGGTCGAATCAGGAATTATCCGACGGCGCTGGGTCGGTACGGTCTGCGGTTGCATCAGGTACGGACGACCGAACGCTTTATAGGGTCCGACAAGATGGCGAAAGGGATTCGAAAGATTTCGAGTTTTCCCTTTAGTAGTATCGGAAGATGCCTTTCATATCTTCTGGCATTATCTTCCAGTGATTGTTATTTCGGACTTCATTGCTGCGATCTTGGATAAGAGACTTATAGCGTCATTGGACTCGGATTTTTCGATCGGTTCAGGGACATTGTCCCTGACTTACCGACGCAGTCCAATATTGTCATTACAACATGTGTTTTATTTTTCGACGCTATATATATATATATACAAGCCTGCTACTAAGCATGTTAGTTTAGTTTCTTGTCCGCGTTGCTCATTTCTGCCATTTTATCATTTATACAAATAGTTTATTTTGGCAGAGCAGGGCATACCGAGAGTTCATATGCATCTAGACGGTGTGATTAAAGACTGCATATATTCTTTTTCGCCGTTTATGTCTTTTCCAATTTCAATGTTGGGAACGACATTATGTATAGTAGACTTAACTTAGACGCTTTATTATACGTAATCTGCCTTACTGAGGCGTTATCATTACGTCTTCAAGAAAAGATTTACGGGATATTATTCTCAATGTAATTTCTTTTGAGGGCAGTAGTTTGTTCACGTATAACTCCGCCCTTCAGTGGCTGATTGGAGTTAGTTAGACGTGACGCAGCCCTAGCTACATCCACACGCGTGGATAGTAAGGTTAAGAACTCTCTCAGAGTCGCTTCGTTCTTGGAGGAGCTTCTCTTCGACGGCAACTTTTCGGCAATCCATGAATTGCTCGATTTATACGTTCTCTTGGCTATCTAGTGTTACAAGAGATTCAGACTGGGGCAAACATTCGGTGGTTGACTCAGAGAGTGCCGCCGCAGTTGCCGGACCCGAGTGTGGCTGTTATGACGGTTGCCAGTCAAACAGATTGGGATATAATACTGATCCCTACGGATTCGAAGTGCCAGGGTCTTTGGGTTCCGCAGTCTTTTAGCAATCAGTTTAACTTCCGCGGAATAATGTTTTTTAGGCTTGCTTTATGTCATTGCATGAACGTTATTCAGAAACGCATGCCCAAATTCCTGTCCTTTAATTCGACAGTAGTGGCGTATCTCCGGAACCAGGGAGGCACTCTTTCGTTTCCGTTATTCAATTTAATGGAAAGAATCCGTCTGTTGGTTATAGTACACCAAGTTCAGTTTTGGTCCGTCATCTTCCGGGTCGTCTGATTGTTTTATCGGACTCCCGTTCTCTTACGGGTCGCTTGTTGCTGTCAGAATGGACTCTCAACAAACAAGTATTCAATCAGATTTGCTATCTATGGGAGCGCCCAATGATGATTTATTTATGACACAGCTTGCTAATCAATTGCAGACATATGTGTTGGCTTGTCCAGATCTCTGAGCTAATATTGTTAACGCTCTATTGATCTATAGGACGGAATGATAGGATACGCGTATCCTCCGGCGCTGTTGTTTTAGCAGGTATTGCTAAGATTAACAACCACAATACATTTCTGTTGATAGCATCTCTATCTTCACAGAGATCATGAGTAATTTACTCTCTTGTCTACTGTGGGTCTTAATGTGAAATCTTCCTCTATGTGAGGATCTTTTTCACTGGGTAAATCATGTCATCTTTATCACAACCAGCAAGGTCGCAACCTTCATGTATTCCGTTGTGTGGTCCGTATTGCATTGTAAGCACTGTACTGGACGAGCTTTGGACGCGATTTCTTACTATAGGAGATCCTCTTCTTCGCTATTCTATGCGGCTAAAGTGGAGGCTCTTCCGTCGTGGTGTAGGGATCATTATGTTCATATTGTTGATCCCTCCATACTACTCATTGCTATTTTTTAGTATACTTGTTTCACAAGATCTACTGCAGCCTGTTATTATTTAGGTTATAGGTTTATGTTATCTCATACCTATGCACTCTACGATAGTTTACAATTGAGTCTTTTGTCTCTTTATCTAAGTCAGTTAGTAACTTTTTGATAAATAGACTTAGAATATTTAGATTAAATTCCTATACGGATTTTAACTTCGGTTCTTATTTAGCTAAGTAATCATTTGAGCCTCTGGAAACAGTAGTTTTCAAATTCTGACCTTTTAGACAGTAATTCTGTTGGTTTCTCTTTTACTGTAGAGTCAGTGAGTTTCATGCACTATCGATGGATGATTTTCACTTTCATAGTTTCGGAATCAATACTTCCGTTACTATTTAGGTTGGATTGTTGCATAAGAGTTAGGCTCCTATTATCCGGAACCTATTATTTTAAGGTCCTTCCGTCTTCGTATGGGCATAGGCCTTTACTCTTTCCGGGTACAGTTTATGTATTTATAAACAGATATCTGTTTATTACAAAGGGCGTAAGCTTCTTCTGTCTTTGATGTCTAGTAGAAGGACGTTACGCTCCATTTTATTGTTAATGGATTCTATTAACTATCGGTACTGCTTATGGTATATCATTGACTTAGCAGTTGTGCTTAAGATTTCGGCTCATGAAGTAAGAGTTCTTCTACTTCTTGGGCTTACATTAATAGTGTCGCTATTATAGATTTTTGAAGGCCGCTCATTGCGCTCAGCCATCCACATTCATGAATTTTATCTTAGAAATATCGAGTCCAATTCTGGAGGCCTCTATTGTTAGGTCTATTATCTACTGCTCAGAATGTTATTCACTTAACAGTTGCTACTATAGCTAGGTAGGCTGTCTGTTTCGGCAGTGTCTCCGTTCGGCTGCCCTCTTCGCTCTGGGCTATTTGACCCAGGGCAAGAAAAAGGGGGGGGGGGGGGGGAGGGTGTTCCCTTGGGTCACCTGTTTTACTATGAAAACAAGGGGATACCTCCTCCGGAGTTAGTAATTCTGAGCTGTTATTGGGATGGTTGTTTAGTGAGAAGTTTAGGTTTTTAAAATTCATTCAAGTCTTAGTTTTTAAAGTATAGCTTTTGAATATTGCATATGTCAACGGACATGATTATGCAATCCTCAGACACTTTTAGGAGTATAAGAGTCTCTATTCTCTAGATTTACTTTATTTATTGGCTTACTTTAAAAATTATTAGTATAAGGATTATATTGGATAGAGTACATGGATGTATGAAGCTCAATTTTGGAAGGTGTTGTATCTTTCTAATTTATCATAAATAAGAAAGATACATGTAAGGCCTATTACTTCTTTTTCCCTACAGGGGATGACTCTATTTTATTTTATTGAGCGTATTCCATTTTGCTCTATGTCCTTGGCCCTCCAGCCTTTTTACTATTCAGCTATGTCTGGGTCATTGGTACAGTATAAAAATGTTAAAAAATTTATAGTAATTTATATATTTTTTATACTTACCAATGACCCAGACGGGGATGGCCCTCCCAGGAGTTGGGAACTCTTGCCTCCCCGCTGAGTACATAGCGCTTACCAGGCACTGGTTATTAGAATGATTAATGGCGCCAATTTCGGAACGTCCTTGACACTGCGCATGCGCAGTGGGGGCGAAGTGTGGAGGGCCTTTCAGGACATGTTTTCTTTAGTTTTAGATGCAAATTTTGGGGATTGGGGGGCAAAATTTGTGTTTGGCCCTATATTTTAAGAGTTAGCACCAGCTATGTCTGGGTCATTGGTAAGTATAAAAAATATATAAATTACTATAAATTTTTTAACATTTTTAAACAGACAATGTTTGTCTGTTTTCAAGGGGGTGGTTTGCAGTGCTGATTGACATACTTAACGTCCATTTCTGGCTTCGACTTTCGAGAGTAGCCTGTACAAAAAAAAATGAAAACAACACTGCATGGTTTTCTGTTTGTTTTATTCATTAAATTGAGGATTAAAACCCGAAATCTGAAAATGAAACGTATGTACAAGATAATTATGAGAATTTTTAAAGCAAATTCTATAAATTTGGTAGGCGGTTTCCAAAGAATCGTAACATACCCAGTGGATATTTACTTGCCTTATATCACCAATTTCAGACGCATCCCAACCGGTCTCCCTATATACCGAATCTGACTTCAAATACCGAATCTGACTGCAAATAAATTAATTATACGTTTTCCCTAATGGAATTGTCGGTTTTGAGTGAGCCTAGTGGATATATAATTATTTTAAAATAAAACTGTCACAGTAAATGTCCATGAATTTCATGTAACCGTAGTTTTTGGTGAAACGGCGTAAGTTCAGTTTTCGAGCATCACCAAATTTTATGTATGACGCGGGGCTACCTATTCTCAGGAACAGGATATGGAACAAGTTCTCACTGTGGTAGTCTAGAGCAGAGTTGCAGATATTCGTCCCACAAGCCGAGCTGACAAAAACTGAAACAGCGAAATATCGCTAACGGGGGTCGCAAGGGACGCACACTACCACTTCGTTCCCTGCAGGCATACAGCCGTAAAAACACTTTCTCTACTAGGCAGGAGGAAATGACTGACTGACTATCATTTTTTTCGGAATGGTGGACGGAGGGTATTTGGAATTCTAGGACAACTAGATAGGCGTACCACATTTTTAATGGATTAATGCACTTTCTCTCTGTTCCTGCATTCCTGAGATTAGGTACCCGTTCCTGTTCCATATCCTGTTCCTGAGAATAGGTAGCCCCGCGTCATACATAAAATTTGGTGATGCTCGAAAACTGAACTTGCGCCGTTTCACCAATAACTACGGTTACATGAAATTCACGGACATTTACTGTGACAGTTTTATTTTAAAATAATTATATACCCACTAGGCCCACTCAAAACCGGCAATTCCATTAGGAAAAACGTATAATTAATTTATTTGAGGTCAGATTCGGTATTTGAAGTCAGATTCGGTATATAAGGAGACCCATCCCAACACGTCTTGCAAGCACTATTACTCGTCCCGAAGCCCCCCCCCCCCCTCCTCCCCCACACACACACTTTGCAATTTATCCACAACAAGCACCCCCCTGGGCTTCTACACGAGTCAGTACGGTAATTGCACGTGCATGACGTCACACACGCATCATGGTTCTTTTCGAATATTACTGCGAGCAGTTGTAAACAAAGCTCAGTCACTGTTAGGATTCGTGGATTTTGGGTTGTTTTGGGTTTGTATTTTTATGAAACCTCCGACCAGATGTAGTATTGTGTGTCCCGTGGTAATTTAGAGAAATGACGGAGGAAAAAATACATTTTTCCACATCAATTATTCAGCATTTTAGCAACCAGAATGTCCCCAGAGGCCACCAGAGAGCACCTAAAAATCAAAATTTTCCTGGGGGGAGAACCCCCCCCCAAGACCCCCCCTCTATACACACGTGCCTTTGGCACGTGCGGCATACGCCTTCGGCGTGTGAGTTTCACTTTCTTTAAACTACCGGACCCACAAATTTTCCCCTAGCAGAAACCCTGGGTGTCCAGAATGGGATCTCAACGAGCCGACGAGTAAAGCCGGCGAGTTGTGATCCCATTTTTGGTCACCACTGAGAAAGTACGTGGCCATTTATCCTGACATACTTTTTACCCTCTATGGATGATCTATATAACATACGCGTGTATGTGAGAAATTTTAAATCTCTGCAAACTGATGTCAAAATTTCAGTCTGCAAATTTTTTGCATAATTGTAACTTGGAATATAACCAATAAAAAATCTTGTTTGACAGAGCTCTTTGAGCTCTTGTCAAACAAGATTTTAATTGGTTGAATTCTTAGTTGCATTATGGGATTTTGACATCACTGTGTAGGGCATAATATTTATAAGACTATCATCTAATTGTTGGAAAGATCTCTTGTGGCAGTTTCCAACAATTAATTAGATGATAATGTTTTCTTTGTATGCCTGACTTTTTATTTTGTTTTGTTCTATTCATGTTCTACGACCCTTTCATCAGCCAAGGTCACATCAGGTCAGGACAGTTTTATGGGTGGAGGAAACCGAGTACCTAGAGAGAACCACCAAATAGTGGCAAACAACTATCAGATGCCCTGATGTACTAACTCTGAATAAGCTGTGTTAAGGGCAGTTGAAGGCAAGTGCACCATCGACATGCAGTATGCCTCAGTACACAGCACCACTGTACAGTACCCCCATATGGGCAGTCAGGGATAAGAATCTTGCCCAAGGACATACCTCAGTTACCACTGGTCTGGACTGAACCGTCAACCTTTTGGTTGAACTTCAGTGCCTCTACCACCGAACTACCATGCTCCTGTGTCTGAATGTGCAGAACACCATAATAAAATGTGTTACAGTAGTAGCTGGTGGTAGGATAAAGGTTAGTTTAACCGATAAAGACATGGATGTAATTTGGTGGCTGTCAGTACTTAAAGCATTCAGGAATCTGTGACAGAGGTAACCCTGATGCTTAGGAAACCTTCTGAGAGAGCTTCTTAAGAATGCATGTCAGATGTAGATATTATGTATTGGGACAACATTCCCATGAGAACATCAGGAAGTGGGGCAGTGCTTATTTACTGGAATCACCTTGTCTGTCCTTCCGTCCATCTGTTCATCCATCCATAGACCTAATTGTGTCCAGAGCTTTTCTTAGACGTTTATAGACCAATCTGCTCAAAACTTGGTATGAATGGTCACCACCATGGGAACCTGTGTACCTGCGATTATAGTTCCAGTCAGATTATATTTTTATACTGTACCAATGACCCATACATAGCTGGTGCTAACTCTTAAAAATCTAGGGCCAAACACAAATTCTGCCCCCCAATCCCCAAAATTTGCATCTAAAACCAAAGAAAACATGTCCTGAAAGGCCCTCCACACTTCGCCCCTACTGCGCATGCGCAGTGTCAAGGACGTTCCGAAATTGGCGCCATTAATCATTCTAAGTTTGGCCCTTCATCAGTTAACATCTGACTGATCTTTGTGCTTATAAATCTCAGTTTAAATGATGCCAGACACATAAATATTAGTGAAATGGTGATTCTAAGGAGGATAGAGAAGGAGGAGAGGAAAAAAATGTGTGACAGAATATTATCAGGGCTGTAACTTAAAATTTTTTAATGAAATTATGTTAAGTTACCTATTTTCGAGGCAGCAGCCATTTTGTTGTCATTCTGATTATTTAGTTACACTGTTTTTTAAGTGTTTTCCTCTCTCCCTGTCCTTTAAGTCCCCCCTTGCTATTCTCCCATGCTTTTGGCATAGTTTTTGTAATTATTATTACTAAATTTACTTGGGAGTTTTAGCTGAATAACAGAATGAATTCTGTTCTTTCCCCATGTTTACGTCTTCACCTATGGGTGGTTAGGCGTTGTGTTCTGCATCTACCATCTGATGTTCTGCAGTTTCTTCCCTGGAAGTCTCTGTTTTGCATCAGATAGTGTGTTTTTGGTAACTGATTTCGGGCCTGGGTGCCTGGAGTCTTATTTTAGTGTTTTTACACTCATTGTTTACATTTACAACAGCCCTCTGTGTGAGGGGGGGATTTCTAAAATATAATATCTTGATGTTATTTTAATCATAACTAGATACATTATTATTGTTCGTAAGTGTTGAATAAATTGTTTAAAATATTTTTAAAATTTTTGTCCACACTTAGGCTTGGGATCCATTGGGGCTCAACGTTACTTTTCAGAAACTTGGGCTGTTCTGAAAAAATATTTTTTCAAAATATTTTGATTTCAATTATTTTTTCTATATTAATGGATCATATTATTATTATGTATTTTGATTGTCAGGGGTTAGTGCGAGTACCAGGACTTGTTTTCTTTTCACATTGAAAGGATATTGATCAATTGTTTTAAGAGGAAGTCTTCCTCTGACTTTATTATCATTCTATATGTGGTCAGTGTACTCGCATTAACTCCTGTTCTGTATCGTATGATTTCAATGACAATATGGGAAGCGTATGTCACGGTATGTTATTGGGGATTTGGACACTCCGGTCCTTTCCCCGCAGGGTCACTCTACTTTATCAATTTCTATTTCAGACGATCAAGATTAGGGTGATGTATCTGTGATGTCTTCCAACAGTGTGCCTCCGTCGTCACAATTAATGAAGGGCTAGCGGAAAAGTGCTCATGTAAATACGCCAATTGCCTAAGAGGACCCTAGTAGGTTCGACGGCCTTTGACGTCCGCTAGCTCGCCCGGTGTAGCGTCCATTCACCGAATGGTTCGGCAACCGGGTTTGTCCGTTGTGGTCTAGAAGGAATTTTGGGGTGATGCGAGCACTATAAATTAACCTAATGCACACCCAGTGACGGCAGATCGGAGGGAGAACGGAGGAAGCCTTTTAGTCCGGTTCATAGCTCGTTCCGGTCCATCCGGACGGCAAGCGAGAGAGGCCCCTCTCTCGTTCAACAACATCTGGCCCCAGATGTTGTGGTACAAAATGTGTCGCAAGCGGAGCATACGTCCGTCGCTCGGGACGCTCCGTTGTATAGGCAGTCCGCGGAGACTGCTAAGGCTTCCTCTTCTCGTCAGCGCACACGACCGCACCTTGGCTGCGTGACCGCCGATATATTACCAGCTTCGCCGATCAAGGATTCTTCGGCGACCAGGTCACACCATCCGGTAGCCAGGGACACGAGGCCTGCAGACTCCGGACGTTCGCATAGGAAGTGTGCGGGAGTCAACGTACACGGAGCTTCCGGCGGCAATGCATCGTAAGACCGCTACTGCACAGGCCTCGGGAACGGACGTGCTTTCCTTAATAGCACAGTTTATCGCAGCGTCCCAGCATCAACTGAATCTGTCGCATATATTTTATCCGACGATGCTGGGTCGGGACGCTCCGCGGAAGCGGGTACGGACGTCCGAAAGTTTCATCCGGTCCGACGGGATACCGAAAGGGATTCGGAGGATTTCGAGCTTTCCCTTTCGGAACAACATATGCTGTTGTGTATGTCACCTGACTTGGTCTTCTACAGCTTCTTTCGTCGGACCAGAATGCTGCGATGCCGGATAAGAAACTGATAGCATCGGTGGACGTAGAAATTTTTGGTTCGGTTCAGGGACATTGTCCCTCAGTTCCGACATAGTCCAATAATGTCACACAAACTTTCGAATTATTGAACGACGCTATATATATTATTATTTCATGCTTGCTAACCAAGCATTTCTGGTTTCTTGTTCGAAGAGTTATGGAGATGTCTTTCAAAGTGTGCCTCTGTCGTCATAGTTAATGAAGAGCTAGCGGCAATAAGTGCTCATGGAATATGTCTATCGCCTACGGAGTGACATTCGCTAGCTCACCCGGTGTAGCGTACATTCATCGAATGGTTCGGCTGCCGGGTTCGTCCGTTGTGGTCTAGGAAGGAGATTTGGGTGATGCGAGCACTTTAATTACTTTAGTACTCACCCAGTGACGGCAGATTGAGGACAGGTCGGAAGAAGCCTGTTAGTCCGGTTCCTGGCTTGTCCAGGTCCGTCCGGGCTGTGAGCGAGAGAGGTCCCTCTCTCGTCCAACAACATAGGGGACCGCATGTTGTGGTTCAGATATTTTACATTCGGAGCATATGTCCGTCGGTCGGGACGCTCCGTTATATTGACAGTCCGAGAGACTGTCCTTAATGCTTCCTCATCCTCACAGCAGGGCACACGACCGCACATTGGCTATGTGACCTCGAGTATCCGATCAGTTTCAGCATTCAGTGATTCCACGGCAAATAGGTCGCGCCATCCGGTAGCCAAGGGACACGAGGCCTATACACTCCATTCGCTCGCATATTGGTAGTATGCACGGGGTAACGATCACGGTGCTTCCAGCGGCAAAGCATCGTAAGACCGCTTCTCCTCAGGCCTCAGTGACGGACGTGCTATCCGAGTTAGCACAGTTGTTTCGCAGCATCCCAGCAATTGACAGTTTCTCGGTCGAATCAGGAATTATCCGACGGCGCTGGGTCGGTGCGGTCCGCGGTTGCATCAGGTACGGACGACCGAACGCTTTATAGGGTCTGACAGGATGGCGAAAGGGATTCGAAAGATTTCGAGTTTTCCCTTTAGTAGTATCGGAAGATGCCTTTCATATCTTCTGGCATTATCTTCCAGTGATTGTTATTTCGGACTTCATTGCTGCGATCTTGGATAACAGACTTATAGCGTCATTGGACTCGGATTTTTCGATCGGTTCAGGGACATTGTCCCTGACTTACCGACGCAGTCCAATATTGTCATTACAACATGTGTTTTATTTTTCGACGCTATATATATATATATATACAAGCCTGCTACCAAGCATGATAGTTTAGTTTCTTGTCCGCGTTGCTCATTTCTGCCATTTTATCATTTATACGAATAGTTTATTTTGGCAGAGCAGGGCATACCGAGAGTTCATATGCGTCTAGACGGTGTGATTAAAGACTGCATATATTCTTTTTCGCCGTTTATGTCTTTTCCAATTTCAATGTTGGGATCGACATGATGTATAGTAGACTTAACTTAGATGCTTTATCATACGTAATCCGCCTTACTGAGGCGTTATCATTACGTCTTCAAGAAAAGATTTACGGGATATTATTCTCAATGTAATTTCTTTTGAGGGCAGTAGTTTGTTCACGTATAACTCCGTCCTTCAGTGGCTGATTGGAGTTGGTTAGACGTGACCCAGCCCTAGCTACATCCACACACGTGGATAGTAAGGTTAAGAACTCTCTCAGAGTCGCTTCGTTCTCGGAGGAGCTTCTCTTCGACAGCAACTTTTCGGCAATCCATGAATTGCTCGATTTACACGTTCTCTTGTCTATCTAGTGTTACAAGAGATTCAGACTGGGGCAAACATTCGGTGGTTGACTCAGAGAGTGCCACCGCAGTTGCCGGACCCGAGTGTGTCTGTTATGACGGTTGCCAGTCAAACAGATTGGGATATAATTCTGATCCCTACGGATTCGAAGTGCCAGGGTCTTTGGGTTCCGCAGTCTCTTAACAATCAGTTTTCTTCCGCGGAATAATGTTTTTTAGGCTTGCTTTATGTCATTGCATGAACATTATTCAGAAACGCATGCCCAAATTTCTGTCCTTTAATTCGACAGTAGTGGCGTATCTCCGGAACCAGGGAGGCACTCTTTCGTTTCCGTTATTCAATTTAATGGAAAGAATCCGTCTGTTGGTTATAGTACACCAAGTTCAGTTTTGGTCCGTCATATTCCGGGTCGTCTGATTGTTTTATCGGACTCCCGTTCTCTTACGGGTCGCTTGTTGCTGTCAGAATGGACTCTCAACAAACAAGTATTCAATCAGATTTGCTATCTATGGGAGCGCCCAATGATGATTTATTTATGACACAGCTTGCTAATCAATTGCAGACGTATGTGTTGGCTTGTCCAGATCTCTGAGCTAATGTTGTTAACGCTCTATTGATCTATAGGACGGAATGATAGGATACGCGTATCCTCCGGCGCTGTTGTTTCAGCAGGTATTGCTAAGATAAACAACCACAATACATTTCTGTTGATAGCATCTCTATCTTCACAGATATCATGGGTAATTTACTCTCTTGTCTACTGTGGGTTTTAACGTGAAATCTTCCTCTATGTGAGGATCTTTTTTCACTGGGTAAATCGTGTCATCTTTATCACAACCCGCAAGGTCGCAACCTTCATGTATTCCGTTGTGTGGTCCGTATTGCATTGTAAGCACTGTACTGGACGAGCTTTGGACGCGATTTCTTACTACAGGAGATCCTCTTCTTCGCTATTCTATGCGGCTAAAGTGGAGGCTCTTCCGTCGTGGTGTAGGGATCATTATGTTCATATTGTTGATCCCTCCATACTACTCATTGCTATTTTTTAGTATACTTGTTTCACAAGATCTACTGCAGTCTGTTATTATTTAGGTTATAGGTTTATGTTACCTCATACCTATTCACTCTACGATAGTTTACAATTGAGTCTTTTGTCTCTTTATCTAAGTCAGTTAGTAACTTTTTGATAAATAGACTTAGAATCTTTAGATTAAATTCCTATATGGATTTTAACTTCGGTTCTTATTTAGCTAAGTAATCATTTGAGCCTCTGGAAACAGTAGTTTTCAAATTCTGACCTTTTAGACAGTAATTCTGTTGATTTCTCTTTTTCTGTAGAGTCAGTGAGTTTCATGCACTATCGATGGATGATTTTCACTTTCGTAGTTTCGGAATCACTACTTCCGTTACTATTTAGGTTGGATTGTTGCATAAGAGTTAGGCTCCTATTATCCGGAACCTATTATTTTAAGGTCCTTCCGTCTTCGTTTGGGCATAGGCCTTTACTCTTTCCGGGTACAGTTTATGTATTTATAAACAGTTATCTGTTTATTTCTATGGGCGTAAGCTTCTTCTGTCTTTGAGGTCTAGTAGAAGGACGTTACGCTCCATTTTATTGTTAATGGATTCTGTTAACTATCGGTACTGCTTATGGTATATCATTGACTTAGCAGTTGTGCTTAGATTTCGGCTCATGAAGTAAGAGTTCTTCTACTTCTTGGGCTTACATTAATAGTGTCGCTATTATAGATTTTTGAAGGCCGCTCATTGCGCTCAGCCATCCACATTCATGAATTTTATCTCAGAAATATCGAGTCCATTTCTGGAGGCCTCTATTGTTAGGTCTATTATCTACTGCTCAGAATGTCATTCACTTAACAGTTGCTACTATAGCTAGGTAGGCTGTCTGTTTCGGCAGTGTCTCCGTTCGGCTGCCCTCTTCGCTCTGGGCTATTTGACCCAGGGCAAGAAAAAGGGGGGGGGGGGGGGGGGGGAGGGTGTTCCCTTGGGTCACCTGTTTTGCTATGAAAACAAGGGGATACCTCCTCCGGAGTTAGTAATTCTGAGCTGTTATTGGGATGGTTGTTTAGTGAGAAGTTTAGGTTTTTAAAATTCATTCAAGTCTTAGTTTTTAAAGTATAGCTTTTGAATATTGCATATGTCAACGGACATGATTATGCAATCCTCAGACACTTTTAGGAGTATAAGAGTCTCTATTCTCTAGACTTACTTTATTTATTGGCTTACTTTAAAAATTATTAGTATAAGGATTATATTGGATATTAATAGAGTACATGGATGTATGAAGCTCAATTTTGGAAGGTGTTGTATCTTTCTAATTTATCATAAATAAGAAAGATACATGTAAGGCCTATTACTTCTTTTTCCCTACAGGGGATGACTCTATTTTATTTTATTGAGCGTATTCCATTTTGCTCTATGTCCTTGGCCCTCCAGCCTTTTTACTATTCAGCTATGTCTGGGTCATTGGTACAGTATAAAAATGTTAAAATATTTATAGTAATTTATATATTTTTTATACTTACCAATGACCCAGACGGGGATGGCCCTCCCAGGAGTTGGGAACTCTTGCCTCCCCGCTGAGTACATAGCGCTTACCAGGCACTGGTTATTAGAATGATTAATGGCGCCAATTTCGGAACGTCCTTGACACTGCGCATGCGCAGTAGGGGCGAAGTGTGGAGGGCCTTTCAGGACATGTTTTCTTTGGTTTTAGATGCAAATTTTGGGGATTGGGGGGCAAAATTTGTGTTTGGCCCTATATTTTAAGAGTTAGCACCAGCTATGTCTGGGTCATTGGTAAGTATAAAAAATATATAAATTACTATAAATTTTTTAACTTTCGAGGCATGGGCCTGTTGTTGTCATTCTTGCTATGAAGTTGCACTGCTTATTCAGTGTTTCCTCTCTCCTTATCCTGTAAGTCCCCCCTTGCTATTCTCCCATGCTTTTGGCATATTTTTGAGTAAGATTAGTACTAAAATTTCTTGGGAGAATTAGCTTGGTTACAGAATGAATTCTGTTATTTTCCCCATGTTTACGTTCTCACCCATGGGTGTTTAGACGTTGTGTTCTGCATCTACCATCTGATGTTCTGCAGATTCTTCCCTGGAAGTCTCTGTTTTGCATCAGATAGTGTGTATTGTTGATAACTGATTTCGGGCCAGTATTGTCAGTGCCTGGAGTCATGTTTTCTGGTGTTTATACACTTCTTGTTTACATTGGCAACAGTCTCTTTTGAGGGGGGCTTTTTGCCTTTGGAGTAGTTTATTTCATTACAAGATACATTATTATTATCCGTAAGTGTTGCATTAATTATTTAAAATAATTTAAAAATTTTTGACCACACTTATCCTTGGGATCCATTGGGGCTCAACGTTACTTTTCAGAAACTTGGGCTTCGCTGAAAAAATATATTTTTATACTGTACCAATGACCCAGACTTAGCTGGTGCTAACTCCAACAAAACCAGGGCCAAACACAAATTTTGCCCCCCAATCCCCAAAATTTGCATCCAAAACAAAAAGAAATCATGTCCTAAAGGACCTCCATACTACGCCTCTACTGCGCATGCGCAGTGACGCAGTCGTCCCGAAATTGGCGCCAATTATCATTCTCTGTTTGGCCCTTCATCAGTCAACATCTCACTGATCTTTGTGCTTGTAAATCTCAGTTTAAAGGATGCCAGACACGTAATTTTTGGAGAAAATGTGATTCTAAGGAGGATAGAAGGAGGAGAGGAAAAAGAAGTGGCAAAAAATAATCAGGGCTGTACTTAAAATTTTTTGATGAAATTATGTTAAGTTGCCTATATTTTTATACTGTACCAATGACCCAGACATAGCTGGTGCTAACTCTTAAAATATAGGGCCAAACACAAATTTTGCCCCCCAATCCCCAAAATTTGCATCTAAAACTAAAGAAAACATGTCCTGAAAGGCCCTCCACACTTCGCCCCTACTGCGCATGCGCAGTGTCAAGGACGTTCCGAAATTGGCGCCATTTATCATTCTAAGTTTGGCCCTTCATCAGTTAACATCTGACTGATCTTTGTGCTTTTAAATCTCAGTTTAAATGATGCCAGACACATAAATATTAGTGAAATGGTGATTCTAAGGAGGATAGAGAAGGAGGAGAGGAAAAGAATGTGTGACAGAATATTATCAGGGCTGTAACTTAAAATTTTTTTATACTGTACCAATGACCCAGACTTAGCTGGTGCTAACTCCACAAAAACCAGGGCCAAACACAAATTTTGCCCCCCAATCCCCAAAATTTGCATCCAAAACAAAAAGAAATCATGTCCTAAAGGACCTCCATAGTACGACTCTACTGCGCATGCTCAGTGACGCAGTCGTCCCGAAATTGGCGCCAAATATCATTCTCTGTTTGGCCCTTCATCAGTCAACATCTCACTGATCTTTGTGCTTGTAAATCTCAGTTTAAAGGATGCCAGACACGTAATTTTTGGAGAAAATGTGATTCTAAGGAGGATAGAAGGAGGAGAGGAAAAAAGAAGTGGCAAAAAATAATCAGGGCTGTACTTAAAATTTTTTGTTGAAATTATGTTAAGTTGCCTATTTTCGAGGCATGGGCCTCTTGTTGTCATTCTTGCTAATTGTTGCACTGCTTATTCAGTGTTTCCTCTCCCCTAGCCTTCTAAAGTCCCCCCTTGCAATTCTCCCATGCTTTTGGCATATTTTTGAGAAGTTTCATTTCTAAAATTTCCTGGGAGAGTTGCTTGGTTACAGAATGTTTTCTGTTATTTTCCCCATAGTTACGTTTTCACCCATGGGTGTATAACGTTTGTGTTCTGCATCTTCCATCTGATGTTCTGCAGATTCTCCCCTGGGAGTCTCTGTTTTGCATCAGATAGAGTGTAATTGATGACTGATTCCGGGCCAGTTTTTTCAGTGCCTGGAGTCATGTTTTCTAGTGTGTTTACACTGTTTGTTTTCATTGGCAACAGCCTTTTTTGAGGGGGGCTGTTTGCCTTTGTGGTAGTTTATCTCATTATAAGATACATTTATATTATCCGAAAGTGACTCATTAATTATTTTATATAATTTTAAAATTTTTGACCACACTTTGCCATCGGATCCATCGGGGCTCAACGTTACTTTTCAGCAACTTGGGCTTCTCTGAAAAAATATATTTTTATACTGTACCAATGACCCAGACATAGCTGGTGCTAACTCTTAAAATATAGGGCCAAACACAAATTTTGCCCCCCAATCCCCAAAATTTGCATCTAAAACTAAAGAAAACATGTCCTGAAAGGCCCTCCACACTTCGCCCCTACTGCGCATGCGCAGTGTCAAGGACGTTCCGAAATTGGCGCCATTTATCATTCTAAGTTTGGCCCTTCATCAGTTAACATCTGACTGATCTTTGTGCTTTTAAATCTCAGTTTAAATGATGCCAGACACATAAATATTAGTGAAATGGTGATTCTAAGGAGGATAGAAAAGGAGGAGAGGAAAAGAATGTGTGACAGAATATTATCAGGGCTGTAACTTAAAATTTTTTAATGAAATTATGTTAAGTTACCTATTTTCAAGGCAGCAGCCATTTTGTTGTCATTCTGATTGTTTAGTTACACTGTTTTTTCAAGTGTTTTCCTCTCTCCCTGTCCTTTAAGTTCCCCCTTGCTATTCTCCCATGCTTTTGGCATAGTTTCTGTAATTATTATTACTAAAATTTCTTGGGAGTTTTAGCTGAATAACAGAATGAATTCTGTTCTTTCCCCATGTTTACGTCTTCACCTACGGGTGGTTAGGCGTTGTGTTCTGCATCTACCATCTGATGTTCTGCAGTTTCTTCCCTGGAAGTCTCTGTTTTGCATCAGATAGTGTATTTTTGGTAACTGATTTCGGGCCTGGGTGCCTGGAGTCTTATTTTAGTATTTTTACACTCATTGTTTACATTTACAACAGCCCTCTGTGTGAGGGTGGGATTTCTAAATAATAATATCTTTATGTTATTTTAATCATAACTAGATACATTATTATTGTTCGTAAGTGTTGAATAAATTGTTTAAAATATTTTTAAAATTTTTGTCCACACTTAGGCTTGGGATCCATTGGGGCTCAACGTTACTTTTCAGAAACTTGGGCTGTTCTGAAAAAATATTTTTTCAAAATATTTTGATTTCAATTATTTTTTCTATATTAATGGATCATATTATTATTATGTATTTTGATTGCCAGGGGTTAGTGCGAGTACCAGGACTTGTTTTCTTTTCACATTGAAAGGATTTTGATCAATTGTTTTAAGAGGAAGTCTTCCTCTGACCTTATTATCATTCTATATGTGGTCAGTGTACTCGCATTAACTCCTGTTCTGTATCGTATGATTTCGATGACAATATGGGAAGCGTATGTCACGGTATGTTGTTGGGGATTTGGACGCTCCGGTCCTTTCCCCGCAGGGTCACTCTACTTTATCAATTTCTATTTCAGACGATCAAGATTAGGGTGATGTATCTGTGATGTCTTCCAACAGTGTGCCTCCGTCGTCACAATTAATGAAGGGCTAGCGGAAAAGTGCTCATGTAATACGCCAATTGCCTAAGAGGACCCTAGTAGGTTCGACGGCCTTTGATGTCCGCTAGCTCGCCCGGTGTAGCGTCCATTCACCGAATGGTTCGGCAGCCGGGTTCGTCCGTTGCGGTCTAGAAGGAATTTTGGGGTGATGCGAGCACTATAAAATTAACTTAATGCACACCCAGTGACGGCGGATCGGAGGGAGAACGGAGGAAGCCTTTTAGTCCGGTTCATAGCTCGTTCCGGTCCATCCGGACGGCAAGCGAGAGAGGCCCCTCTCTCGTTCAACAACATCTGGCCCCAGATGTTGTGGTACAAATGTGTCGCTAGCGGAGCATACGTCCGTCGCTCGGGACGCTCCGTTGTATAGGCAGTCCGCTGAGACTGCTAAGGCTTCCTCTTCTCGTCAGCGCACACGACCGCACCTTGGCTGCGTGACCGCCGATATATTACCAGCTTCGCCGATCAAGGATTCTTCGGCGACCAGGTCACACCATCCGGCAGCCAGGGATTCGAGACCGATGGACTCCTGACGTTCGCATAGGAAAAGTATGTGGGAGCCATCTGATGCGGAGCTGCCCTCGGCGAAGCAGCGATAGACTGCGCCTCCGCAGGTCTCGACGCCGGACATTCTTGTGCACATAGCACAGCTTATCCCAGCAGCCGACAGAAACGGTGTCGGATCGAGAATTATCCGACAGCGCTGGGTCGGTAGCCGGGGACTCGAGGCCTGCAGACTCCGGACGTTCGCATAGGAAGTGTGCGGGAATCAACGTACACGGAGCTTCCAGCGGCAATGCATCGTAAGTCCGCTACTGCACAGGCCTCGGGAACGGACGTGCTTTCCTTAATAGCACAGTTTATCGCAGCATCCCAGCATCAACTGAATCTGTCGCATATATTTTATCCGACGATGCTGGGTCGGGACGCTCCGCGGAAGCGGGTACGGACGTCCGAAAGTTTCATCCGGTCCGACGGGATACCGAAAGGGATTCGGAGGATTTCAAGCTTTCCCTTTCGGAACAACATATGCTGCGATGCCGGATAAGAAACTGATAGCGTCGGTGGACTTAGAAATTTTTGGTTCGGTTCAGGGACATCGTCCCTCAGTTCCGACATAGTCCAATAATGTCACACAAACTTTCGAATTATTGAACGACGCTATATATATTATTATTTTATGCTTGCTATCCAAGCAGTTCTGGTTTCTTGTTCGAAGAGTTATGGAGATGTCTTTCAAAAGTGTGCCTCTGTCGTCATAGTTAATGAAGAGTTTGCGGCAATAAGTGCTCATGGAATATGTCTATCGCTTACGGAGTGACATTCGCTAGCTCACCCGGTGTAGCGTACATTCATCGAATGGTTCGGCTGCCGGGTTCGTCCGTTGCGGTCTAGGAAGGAGATTTGGGTGATGCGAGCACTTTAATTACTTTAGTACTCACCCAGTGACGGCAGATTGAGGACAGATCGGAGGAAGCCAACAACATAGGGGACCGCATGTTGTGGTTCAGATATTTTACATTCGGAGCATATGTCCGTTGCTCGGGACGCTCCGTTATATTGACAGTCCGAGAGACTGTCTTTAATGCTTCCTCATCCTCACAGCAGGGTACACGACCGCACATTGGCTACGTGACCTCGAGTATCCGATCAGTTTCGGCATTCAGTGATTCCACGGCGAATAGGTCGCGCCATCCGGTAGCCAAGGGACACGAGGCCTATACACTCCGTTCGCTCGCATATTGGAAGTATGCACGGGGTAACGATCTCGGAGCTTCCTGCGGCAATGCATCGTAAGACCGCTTCTCCTCAGGCCTCAGTGACGGACGTGCTATCCGAGTTAGCACAGTTGTTTCGCAGCATCCCAGCAATTGACAGTTTCTCGGTCGAATCAGGAATTATCCGACGGCGCTGGGTCGGTGCGGTCCGCGGTTGCATCAGCTACGGACGACCGAACGCTTTATAGGGTCCGACAGGATGGCGAAAGGGATTCGAAAGATTTCGAGTTTTCCCTTTAGTAGTATCGGAAGATGCCTTTCATATCTTCTGGCATTTCTTCCAGTGATTATTTTTCGGACTTCATTGCTGCGATCTTGGATAAGAGACTTATAGCGTCATTGGACTCGGATTTTTCGATCGGTACAGGGACATTGTCCCTGTCTTACCGACGCAGTCCAATATTGTCATTATAACATGTGTTTTATTTTTCGACGCTATATATTTATATATATATACAAGCCTGCTACTAAGCATGATAGTTTAGTTTCTTGTCCGCGTGACTCATTTCTGCCATTTTATCATTTTTACAAATAGTTTATTTTGGCAGAGCAGGGCATACCGAGAGTTCATATGCGTCTAGACGGTGTGATTAAAGACTGCATATATTCTTTTTCGCCGTTTATGTCTTTTCCAATTTCAATGTTGGGAACGACATTATGTATAGTAGACTTAACTTAGACGCTTTATTATACGTAATTCGCCTTACTGAGGCGTTATCATTACGTCTTCAAGAAAAGATTTACGGGATATTATTCTCAATGTAATTTCTTTTGAGGGCAGTAGTTTGTTCACGTATAACTCCGCCCTTCAGTGGCTGATTGGAGTTGGTTAGACGTGACGCAGCCCTAGCTACATCCACGCGTGGATAGTAAGGTTAAGAACTCTCTCAGAGTCGCTTCGTTCTCGGAGGAGCTTCTCTTCGACGGCAACTTTCCGGCAATCCATCAATTGCTCGATTTATACATTCTCTTGTCTATCTAGTGTTACAAGAGATTCAGACTGGGGCAAACATTCGGTGGTTGACTCAGAGAGTGCCGCTGCAGTTGCCGGACCCGAGTGTGACTGTTATGACGGTTGCCAGTCAAACAGATTGGGATATATACTGATCCCTACGGATTCGAAGTGCCAGGGTCTTTGGGTTCCACAGTCTTTTAGCTATCAGTTTAACTTCCGCGGAATAATGTTTTTTAGGCTTGCTTTATGTCATTGCATGAACATTATTCAGAAACGCATGCCCAAATTCCTGTCCTTTAATTCGACAGTAGTGGCGTATCTCCGGAACCAGGGAGGCACTCTTTCGTTTCCGTTATTCAATTTAATGGAAAGAATCCGTCTGTTGGTTATAGTACACCAAGTTCAGTTTTGGTCCGTCATATTCTGGGTCGTCTGATTGTTTTATCGGACTCCCGTTCTCTTACGGGTCGCTTGTTGCTGTCAGAATGGACTCTCAACAAACAAGTATTCAATCAGATTTGCTATCTATGGGAGCGCCCAATGATGTTTTATTTATGACACAGCTTGCTAATCAATTGCAGACGTATGTGTTGGCTTGTCCAGATCTCTGAGCTAATACTGTTAACGCTCTATTGATCTATAGGACGGAATGATAGGATACGCGTATCCTCCGGCGCTGTTGTTTTAGCAGGTATTGCTAAGATAAACAACCACAATACATTTCTGTTGATAGCATCTCTATCTTCACAGAGATCATGAGTAATTTACTCTCTTGTCTACTGTGGATCTTAACGTGAAATCTTCCTCTATGTGAGGATCTTTTTTCACTGGGTAAATCGTGTCATCTTTATCACAACCAGCAAGGTCGCAACCTTCATGTATTCCGTTGTGTGGTCCGTATTGCATTGTAAGCACTGTACTGGACGAGCTTTGGACGCGATTTCTTACTATAGGAGATCCTCTTCTTCGCTATTCTATGCGACTAAAGTGGAGGCTCTTCCGTCGTGGTGTAGGGATCATTATGTTCATATTGTTGATCCCTCCATACTACTCATTGCTATTTTTTAGTATACTTGTTTCACAAGATCTACTGCAGCCTGTTATTATTTAGGTTATAGGTTTATGTTACCTCATACCTATGCACTCTACGATAGTTTACAATTGAGTCTTTTGTCTCTTTATCTAAGTCAGTTAGTAACTTTTTGATAAATAGACTTAGAATCTTTAGATTAAATTCCTATACGGATTTTAACTTCGGTTCTTATTTAGCTAAGTAATCATTTGAGCCTCTGGAAACAGTAGTTTTCAAATTCTGACCTTTTAGACAGTAATTCTGTTGGTTTCTCTTTTACTGTAGAGTCAGTGAGTTTCATGCACTATCGATGGATGATTTTCACTTTCATAGTTTCGGAGTCAATACTTCCGTTACTATTTAGGTTGGATTGTTGCATAAGAGTTAGGCTCCTATTATCCGGAACCTATTATTTTAAGGTCCTTCCGTCTTCGTATGGGCATAGGCCTTTACTCTTTCCGGGTACAGTTTATTTATTTATAAACAGATATCTGTTTATTACAAGGGCGTAAGCTTCTTCTGTCTTTGATGTCTAGTAGAAGGACGTTACGCTCCATTTTATTGTTAATGGATTCTATTAACTAGCGTACTGCTTATGGTATATCATTGACTTAGCAGTTGTGCTTAAGATTTCGGCTCATGAAGTAAGAGTTCTTCTACTTCTTGGGCTTACATTAATAGTGTTGCTATTATAGATTTTTGAAGGCTGCTCATTGCGCTCAGCCATCCACATTCATGAATTTTATCTCAGAAATATCAAGTCCATTTCTGGAGGCCTCTATTGTTAGGTCTATTATCTACTGCTCAGAATGTCATTCACTTAACAATTGCTACTATAGCTAGGTAGGCTGTCTGTTTCGGCAGTGTCTCCGTTCGGCTGCCCTCTTCGCTCTGGGCTATTTGACCCAGGGCAAGAAAAAGGGGGGGGGGGGGGGGGAGGGTGTTCCCTTGGGTCACCTGTTTTTACTATGAAAACAAGGGGATACCTCCTCCGGAGTTAGTAATTCTGAGCTGTTATTGGGATGGTTGTTTAGTGAGAAGTTTAAGTTTATAAAATTCATTTAAGTCTTAGTTTTTAAAGTATAGCTTTTGAATATTGCATATGTCAACGGACATGATTATGCAATTCTCAGACACTTTTAGGAGTATAAGAGTCTCTATTCTCTAGACTTACTTTATTATTGGCTTACTTTAAAAATTATTAGTATAAGGATTATTGGATATTAATAGAGTACATGGATGTATGAAGCTCAATTTTTGGAAGGTGTTGTATCTTTCTAATTTATCATAAATAAGAAAGATACATGTAAGGCCTATTACTTCTTTTCCCTACAGGGGATGACTCTATTTTATTTTATTGAGCGTATTCCATTTTGCTCTATGTCCTTGGCCCTCCAGCCTTTTTACTATTCAGCTATGTCTGGGTCATTGGTACAGTATAAAAATGTTAAAAAATTTATAGTAATTTATATATTTTTTATACTTACCAATGACCCAGACGGGGATGGCCCTCCCAGGAGTTGGGAACTCTTGCCTCCCCGCTGAGTACATAGTGCTTACCAGGCACTGGTTATTAGAATTATAAATGGCGCCAATTTCGGAACGTCCTTGACACTGCGCATGCGCAGTAGGGGCGAAGTGTGGAGGGCCTTTCAGGACATGTTTTCTTTAGTTTTAGATGCAAATTTTGGGGATTGGGGGGCAAAATTTGTGTTTGGCCCTATATATTAAGAGTTAGCACCAGCTATGTCTGGGTCATTGGTAAGTATAAAAAATATATAAATTACTATAAATTTTTTAACTTTTTCAAAATTATTTTGTTTTGCAATTGTTTTTTCATTTATTAATGGATCATGTTATTATGTATCTTTGTGTCAGGGGTTTTTGCGAGTAACTAGGACTTATTGTTGTTCTTTCACAATGAAGGGACATTGTTCAAATTGTAATAGGAAGAAATCTTCCTCTGACTTTCATGATCATTGTATTAATTGTAGTCAGTGTTCTCGCATTAATCCCTGTCCTATATGTGAACATTGGGATGAGAAACATTGGAAACGTGTGTCACGATATGTTGTTTCGGGAGAAAGAGCGATGCCGGCTCTTTCTCCACAAGGTCACTCTACTCTCTCAGTTTCTATTTCAGAGGAACCAGAACAGGGTGATGTTTCCATGTTATCTTCTTCAAGTGTGCGTCCGTCGTCACAAATGAATTCAGAGCTAGCGGCAAAAGTGCTCATGGAGATTAGACAAATGTCGTCCGCTAGCTCGCCCGGTGTAGCGTCCATTCACCGAATGGTTCGGCAGCCGGGTTCATCCGATGCGGTCCAAGAGGAAATTTTGGGTGATGCGAGCACTATAAAAATAATAGATGCACACCCAGTGACGGCGGATAGTAAACGAGAACGGAGGAAGCCTTTTCGTCCGGTTCCTAGCTCGTCCAGGTCCAGCCGGGCCGCGAGCGAGAGAGGCCCCTCTCTCGTACAACAACATCTGGGACCAGATGTTGTGGTACAAAATGTGTCTTTAGCGGAGCATACGTCCGTCGCTCGGGAAGCTCCGTTGTATAAGCAGTCCGCAGAGACTGTTAAGGCTTCCTCTTCTCCTCGGCGCACACGACTGCACCTTGGCTGCGTGACCTCCGATATTTTGCCAGCTTCGCCGATGAAGGATTCTTCGGCGACCAGGTCACACCATCCAGCAGCCAGGGATTCGAGACCGATGGACTCCGGACGTTCGCATAGGAAAAGTATGCGGGAGCCATCTGATGCGGAGCTGCCCTCGGCGAAGCAGCGAAAGACCGCGCCTCCGCAGGTCTCGACGTCGGACATTCTAGTGCAGATAGCACAGCTTATCGCAGCATCCCAGCAGCCGACAGAAACGGTGTCGGATCGAGAATTATCCGACGGCGCTGGGTCGGTACGCTCCGCCGAAGCATCGGGGGCGGACGACCGGGAACATCGGGAGGTCCGACCGGATGGTGAAAGGGATACGGATGAATTGGAGCTATCCCTTTCGGAACAACATAAAGCTGCCGTGGACTTCATCCGGCACTTTCTTCCTCAAGTTGTTCCGTCGGGCCAGACTGCTGCGCTTCCGGACAGGAGAATTATAGCGTCATTGGACTCTGAATTTTTTGAGCGGTTCAGGGACATCGCTCCCGAGTTTCCGTCGCAGTCCAATAATGTTGCAAGAACATTTGAATTATTGAACGACGCTATTTTTAAACTTGCTTCCAGGAAGGGGAAAGCAGGTTTCTTGTCCGCAAATACTCTCAACCTGCCTTTCATTAATGCAAGGAATAAATTCGACACGGCAGGTCAGGGTATACAGAGAGTTCCTCTGCGTATGGACGACGAGGCGGAAGACTTAGAGCTATCATTACCGTCGTCAGCTTCTATTCCAACCGCAGTGTTGGAAACAGCTATTGCGTCTAACAGAGCCAATTTAGATGCCTTATCTTACGCAGATCACCTTACTAAGGCGTTATCACTGCGCCTTCAAGGGGAAGAGTTTCAGGATATACAATCCTCTTTAAGACTTCTTTCAAGGGCAGTAGCTTATTCCACGTGTAACTCCGCCTCTTCAGTGGCAAATCTGGAGTTGGTTAGACATGACGCAGCCCTGGCTACATCCACACTAGTGGATTCTAAGGTGAAGAACTCTCTTAGAGTCGCTTCGGTCTCAGGAGAACTTCTCTTTGACGGCAAGCTTTCCGCTATTTATGATAATATTAAAAAGAAAGCTAGTGATTCTCTGTTGTTCAGATCCGCTCCTAAAAGGTCGGATACAGCAGACACGAATAAGGCGGGCACTTCTGGGTCTTATGCGCCCAAGAGAGGTTCCTATAGAGGTTCCGGTGCGTCCTCTGGCTCTTATTCGAGAGACCGTCAGGATAGCGACTCTCGTTCGGGACGTCCTTCAGGCCGGGACAATCAGTCGGACGCCCCGAGGTCGACGAGGCGAGGTGCGGGTCGTGGAAGACGTGGTTTCTCCTACCGCAGGCCTCGCAGATCCAGGAGGTGATGGCTTAAACCTCTATCGCGTTCCGGTTGGCGGAAGGTTGTCGAGTTTTTCTCAAGAGTGGGCGTCGATTACGGACGACCCGTGGGTGAGAGGAGTGACTTCGGAAGGTCTAAAGATATCCTTCAAACGAAAGCCTCCATTAACTCGAAGTCCAAAGTGGACTCATCTTCCGTCAAATCCTCAGAAAAGAGACGCTCTGGTATCAGAGGTGCAGTCTCTTTTAATGAAGAACGCGGTAGAGGTCGTAGAAAACCAGGAATCGCTGGGATTCTACAGCCATCTGTTTCTGGTTCCGAAACCAGACGGCTCGTTCCGTCCAGTCATAGATTTGAGCTGGATAAACAAGCTGATCGTCGCTCCGAAGTTTTATATGGAGACGATTCGATCGGTCAGAGCGAGTATTCGGGTGAACGATTATGCAACGAGCATAGATCTCAAAGATGCGTACTTTCACGTCATGGTACATCCGACATTCCGAAAGTATCTACGCTTCGCAGTCCTAGGAGTGGTGTATCAGTTCCGGGCCATGTGCTTCGGATTGAATCTAGCACCCTGGGCTTTCACTCGGGTAATGAACTCGGTAATGATCTACTTCCGAGCTCATTCGTCTGCGGTAACGTCGGCCTACCTGGACGACATTCTTCAGAGGTACGGCAACGAGTTAACGCTTCAGAACGATGTTCAGAATCTTCTTCTATTGCTCCGACGTCTCGGTTTCATAGTAAACGAGGAGAAGTCGGATCTGGTGCCGTCCAAGTCATTCACTCATCTGGGAATGAGCTTCGAGACGCACAACAATCTCGTTCGTCTGCCGTTAACCAGAGCGAAATTAGTCAGTTGTTACGCTCGCTATTGTCTGAATGCAGACAAAGTCACGGCAAGACAATTTATGAGACTGATAGGTCTGTGCGGAGCCGCCGCGGATCTCATTCCGATGGGACGGCTACGCACACGGCCTCTTCAAATTTTCCTGACTCAGAATTGGAGTGTGAAAATTCATTCGCTCGATGTAGACGTTCTCTTGTCAGATCAAGTGAAAC
Source organism: Pictodentalium vernedei (assembly GCA_031216915.1). NCBI lineage: Eukaryota > Metazoa > Mollusca > Scaphopoda > Dentaliida > Dentaliidae > Pictodentalium > Pictodentalium vernedei. The sequence continues at coordinate 11,287,408 of CM062288.1, read as the reverse complement.
AAGAGATTCAGACTTGGGCAAACATTCAGTGGTTAACTCAAGGAGTTCCGCTGCAGTTGCCGGATCCGTGTTTTACCATTATGACGGATGCCAGTCAAACAGGTTGGGGTGCATCATTAATCCCAACGGATTCGAGATGCCAGGGTCTTTGGGATCCGCAATTCCTGTGCAAGCACATAAACATCAAGGAAATGATGTCAATTTGGCTTGCGTTACGTCACTGGATGGACATTATTCACGATGCTCATGTCCAAATCCTATCCGACAATACGACAGTAGTGGCGTATATACGGAATCAGGGAGGCACTCATTCAGTTCCGTTGTTCAATCTAACGGAAAGAATCCTTCTGTTTGCGTTGGAACATCACGTTCTTCTTTCGGTCCGTCACATTCCGGGTCGTCTGAATGTGCTAGCAGACTCCCTTTCACGAAAGGGTCGCTTGTTGCCGTCGGAGTGGACTCTCAACAAACAAGTATTCAATCAGATTTGCTACCAATGGGAACGGCCAATGATAGACTTATTTGCGACACATCTCAACAATCAGTTGCAGACGTATGTGTCCCCGTGTCCGGATCCAAGAGCATTTGCAGTAGACGCTCTGTCGATCCCTTGGGACGGAATGATAGGATATGCGTATCCTCCAGCGCCGTTAATTCAACAAGTATTGCTAAAGATAAAACAATCTCAATGCAAGATTCTGTTGGTAGCATCTCTGTCGCCACAGAGACCGTGGATAAATCTACTCAGGTGTCTGTTGTGGGACCTACCGCGGAAGCTTCCTCCACGAGAGGATCTTCTTTCGCAGGGGAAATCGCGCCAACTCCATCACAACCCGCAAGGTCTCAACCTTCACGTTTTTCCATTGTGCGGTCCTTCTTGCATGGCAAGCACTTTACAGGACGAGCAGTGGACGCGATTTCTAACTGTAGGAGGACCTCCTCTTCGCTAAACTATGCGGCTAAGTGGAAGGTTTTCCGTCGTTGGTGTAGGGATCATTCTGTAGATATATTTGATCCCTCTATACCAGACATTGCTAACTTTCTAGTATACTTGTTTGACAAAATCAAACTGCAGCCTGTTACTATAAAGGGTTATAGATCTATGTTATCTGATACCTATGCACATCATGATAGTTTACAAATTGGATCTAATGTCTCTTTATCGAAATTGGTTAGAAACTTTTCGATAAATAGACCCAGAACTCTTAGATTAATTCCTAAGTGGAATTTAGCTTGGGTTCTCCTTAAATTGAAGGAAAAGCCATTTGAACCTCTTGGGACAGTAGATTTCAAATTCTTATCTTATAAGACAGCTTTTCTCTTAGCTTTCTCTTCTGCCAGAAGAGTCAGTGAGCTTCATGCACTATCGGTGGATGATTCTCATTATCGTAGTGTTGGGAACACTATCACCTTCACTACTAATGTCGGTTTTTTAGCTAAGAATCAGGCTCCTAATAAATATCCGGAACCTATTGTTATTAAGGCTCTTCCGTCTTCAGACGGGCGTAGGCCTTTACTCTGTCCTGTTAGAGCACTACGTATCTATAAACAGAGATCTCAGTTCATCAGAAAGGGACGGAAACGTTTCTTTCTGTCTTTGATGCCTAATAGAAAGGACATTTCAGTCCATTCTATTGCTAGATGGATTCAGTTAACTATCCGTACTGCGTATGAAGATTTATCTTCTTCTCAGCAGTCTGTGCTTAAGATTTCTGTTCATGAAGTAAGAGCTCTTTCTACTTCCTGGGCTTATGCTAATAGTGTTGCTATTACAGATTTAATGAAGGCTGCTTATTGGTCTCAGCCTTCCACATTTACTAATTTTTATCTCAGAAATATTGAGTCCATTTCTGGAGACCTGCATTGTTTAGGTCCGTTATCTGTTGCTCAGAATGTCGTCCACTAAACAGTTGCAACTATAGTTATGCAGGCTTTCTGTTCCGGCAGTGACTCCCTCCGGCTGCCCTCTTCGCTCTGGGCTATTTGACCCAGGGCAAGGGGAAGGGGGGGGGGGGGTGGGGCGGGTGTTCCCTTAGGTCACCTGCATTATAGTGAAAAGCAAGGGAATGCCTCCTCCAAGACAGTATTTCTGAGTCGCTTCCGGGATGGTTTTAAAGTGTAATATTAATGTTTAATTTCATTCATGTCTTATTTTTAAAGTGTAGCTCGGTGTGAAGCATTTGTATATGTCAAGTGTCAAACGGGCTTTAATATACAATACTCGGACACTTTTAAATGATTATAAAGAGTCTCAATTCTCTGGACTACTTTATTTATTGGCTTGCTTTAAAAATAATTAGTATAAGGGTTATACTGGATGTTAATAGAGAACATGAATGTTATTGTGCTCAATTATTAAGGGTAGTGTATCTTTCTAATTTAATATTAAATAAGAAAGATACATGTAAAGCCTAATACTCCTTTTCTCCTTAAGGGGTTACCTCTTTATTATATAATTGAGCTTATTGGATTTTCCTCTATGTCCTAGGCCCTCCAGCCTGTTTACTATTCAGCTAAGTCTGGGTCATTGGTACAGTATAAAAATGTTAAAAAATTTATAGTAATTTATATATTTTTTATACTTACCAATGACCCAGACGGGGATGGCCCTCCCTGAGTTGGGAACTCTTGCCTCCCCGCTGAGTACATAGCGCTGACCAGGCACTGCCAGTAAGAATGATATTTGGCGCCAATTTCGGGACGACTGCGTCACTGCGCATGCGCAGTAGAGTCGTACTATGGAGGTCCTTTAGGACATGATTTCTTTTTGTTTTGGATGCAAATTTTGGGGATTGGGGGGCAAAATTTGTGTTTGGCCCTGGTTTTTGTGGAGTTAGCACCAGCTAAGTCTGGGTCATTGGTAAGTATAAAAAATATATAAATTACTATAAATTTTTTAACTTTTTAATGAAATTATGTTAAGTTACCTATTTTCAAGGCAGCAGCCATTTTGTTGTCATTCTGATTATTAGTTACACTGTTTTTACAAGTGTTTTCCTCTCTCCCTGTCCTTTAAGGTCCCCCTTGCTATTCTCCCATGCTTTTGGCATAGTTTCTGTAATTATTATTACTAAAATTTCTTGGGAGTTTTAGCTGAATAACAGAATGAATTCTGTTCTTTCCCCATGTTTACGTCTTCACCTACGGGTGGTTAGGCGTTGTGTTCTGCATCTACCATCTGATGTTCTGCAGTTTCTTCCCTGGAAGTCTCTGTTTTGCATCAGATAGTGTATTTTTGGTAACTGATTTCGGGCCTGGGTGCCTGGAGTCTTATTTTAGTGTTTTTACACTCATTGTTTACATTTACAACAGCCCTCTGTGTGAGGGGGGGATTTCTAATAAATAATATCTTTATGTTATTTTAATCATAACTAGATACATTATTATTGTTCGTAAGTGTTGAATAAATTGTTTAAAATATTTTTAAAATTTTTGTCCACACTTAGGCTTGGGATCCATTGGGGCTCAACGTTACTTTTCAGAAACTTGGGCTGTTCTGAAAAAATATTTTTTCAAAATATTTTGATTTCAATTATTTTTTCTATATTAATGGATCATATTATTATTATGTATTTTGATTGCCAGGGGTTAGTGCGAGTACCAGGACTTGTTTTCTTTTCACATTGAAAGGATATTGATCAATTGTTTTAAGAGGAAGTCTTCCTCTGACTTTATTATCATTCTATATGTGGTCAGTGTACTCGCATTAACTCCTGTTCTGTATCGTATGATTTCGATGACAATATGGGAAGCGTATGTCACGGTATGTTGTTGGGGATTTGGACACTCCGGTCCTTTCCCCGCAGGGTCACTCTACTTTATCAATTTCTATTTCAGACGATCAAGATTAGGGTGATGTATCTGTGATGTCTTCCAACAGTGTGCCTCCGTCGTCACTATTAATGAAGGGCTAGCGGAAAAGTGCTCATGTTATACGCAATTGCCTAAGAGGACCCTAGTAGGTTCGACGGCCTTTGACGTCCGCTAGCTCGCCCGGTGTAGCGTCCATTCACCGAATGGTTCGGCAGCCGGGTTCGTCCGTTGCGGTCTAGAAGGAATTTTGGGGTGATGCGAGCACTATAAAATTAACTTAATGCACACCCAGTGACGGCGGATCGGAGGGAGAACGGAGGAAGCCTTTTAGTCCGGTTCATAGCTCGTTCCGGTCCATCCGGACGGCAAGCGAGAGAGGCCCCTCTCTCGTTCAACAACATCTGGCCCCAGATGTTGTGGTACAAAATGTGTCGCTAGCGGAGCATACGTCCGTCGCTCGGGACGCTCCGTTGTATAGGCAGTCCGCTGAGACTGCTAAGGCTTCCTCTTCTCGTCAGCGCACACGACCGCACCTTGGCTGCGTGACCGCCGATATATTACCAGCTTCGCCGATCAAGGATTCTTCGGCGACCAGGTCACACCATCCGGCAGCCAGGGATTCGAGACCGATGGACTCCGGACGTTCGCATAGGAAAAGTATGCGGGAGCCATCTGATGCGGAGCTGCCCTCAGCGAAGCAGCGATAGACTGCGCCTCCGCAGGTCTCGACGCCGGACATTCTTGTGCACATAGCACAGCTTATCGCAGCATCCCAGCAGCCGACTGAAACGGTGTCGGATTGAGAATTATCCGACAGCGCTGGGTCGGTAGCCGGGGACTCGAGGCCTGCAGACTCCGGACGTTCGCATACGAAGTGTGCGGGAGTCAACGTACACGGAGCTTCCGGCGGCAATGCATCGTAAGTCCGCTACTGCACAGGCCTCGGGAACGGACGTGCTTTCCTTAATAGCACAGTTTATCGCAGCATCCCAGCATCAAATGAATCTGTCGCATATATTTTATCCGACGATGCTGGGTCGGGATGCTCCGCGGAAGCGGGTACGGACGTCCGAAAGTTTCATCCGGTCCGACGGGATACCGAAAGGGATTCGGAGGATTTCAAGCTTTCCCTTTCGGAACAACATATGCTGCGATGCCGGATAAGAAACTGATAGCGTCGGTGGACTTAGAAATTTTTGGTTCGGTTCAGGGACATCGTCCCTCAGTTCCGACATAGTCCAATAATGTCACACAAACTTTCGAATTATTGAACGACGCTATATATATTATTATTTTATGCTTGCTATCCAAGCAGTTCTGGTTTCTTGTTCGAAGAGTTATGGAGATGTCTTTCAAAAGTGTGCCTCTGTCGTCATAGTTAATGAAGAGTTTGCGGCAATAAGTGCTCATGGAATATGTCTATCGCTTACGGAGTGACATTCGCTAGCTCACCCGGTGTAGCGTACATTCATCGAATGGTTCGGCTGCCGGGTTCGTCCGTTGCGGTCTAGGAAGGAGATTTGGGTGATGCGAGCACTTTAATTACTTTAGTACTCACCCAGTGACGGCAGATTGAGGACAGATCAGAGGAAGCCAACAACATAGGGGACCGCATGTTGTGGTTCAGATATTTTACATTCGGAGCATATGTCCGTTGCTCGGGACGCTCCGTTATATTGACAGTCCGAGAGACTGTCTTTAATGCTTCCTCATCCTCACAGCAGGGTACACGACCGCACATTGGCTACGTGACCTCGAGTATCCGATCAGTTTCGGCATTCAGTGATTCCACGGCGAATAGGTCGCGCCATCCGGTAGCCAAGGGACACGAGGCCTATACACTCCGTTCGCTCGCATATTGGAAGTATGCACGGGGTAACGATCTCGGAGCTTCCTGCGGCAATGCATCGTAAGACCGCTTCTCCTCAGGCCTCAGTGACGGACGTGCTATCCGAGTTAGCACAGTTGTTTCGCAGCATCCCAGCAATTGACAGTTTCTCGGTCGAATCAGGAATTATCCGACGGCGCTGGGTCGGTGCGGTCCGCGGTTGCATCAGCTACGGACGACCGAACGCTTTATAGGGTCCGACAGGATGGCGAAAGGGATTCGAAAGATTTCGAGTTTTCCCTTTAGTAGTATCGGAAGATGCCTTTCATATCTTCTGGCATTTCTTCCAGTGATTATTTTTCGGACTTCATTGCTGCGATCTTGGATAAGAGACTTATAGCGTCATTGGACTCGGATTTTTCGATCGGTACAGGGACATTGTCCCTGTCTTACCGACGCAGTCCAATATTGTCATTATAACATGTGTTTTATTTTTCGACGCTATATATTTATATATATATACAAGCCTGCTACTAAGCATGATAGTTTAGTTTCTTGTCCGCGTGACTCATTTCTGCCATTTTATCATTTTTACAAATAGTTTATTTTGGCAGAGCAGGGCATACCGAGAGTTCATATGCGTCTAGACGGTGTGATTAAAGACTGCATATATTCTTTTTCGCCGTTTATGTCTTTTCCAATTTCAATGTTGGGAACGACATTATGTATAGTAGACTTAACTTAGACGCTTTATTATACGTAATTCGCCTTACTGAGGCGTTATCATTACGTCTTCAAGAAAAGATTTACGGGATATTATTCTCAATGTAATTTCTTTTGAGGGCAGTAGTTTGTTCACGTATAACTCCGCCCTTCAGTGGCTGATTGGAGTTGGTTAGACGTGACGCAGCCCTAGCTACATCCACGCGTGGATAGTAAGGTTAAGAACTCTCTCAGAGTCGCTTCGTTCTCGGAGGAGCTTCTCTTCGACGGCAACTTTCCGGCAATCCATCAATTGCTCGATTTATACATTCTCTTGTCTATCTAGTGATACAAGAGATTCAGACTGGGGCAAACATTCGGTGGTTGACTCAGAGAGTGCCGCTGCAGTTGCCGGACCCGAGTGTGACTGTTATGACGGTTGCCAGTCAAACAGATTGGGATATATACTGATCCCTACGGATTCGAAGTGCCAGGGTCTTTGGGTTCTGCAGTCTTTTAGCTATCAGTTTAACTTCCGCGGAATAATGTTTTTTAGGCTTGCTTTATGTCATTGCATGAACATTATTCAGAAACGCATGCCCAAATTCCTGTCCTTTAATTCGACAGTAGTGGCGTATCTCCGGAACCAGGGAGGCACTCTTTCGTTTCCGTTATTCAATTTAATGGAAAGAATCCGTCTGTTGGTTATAGTACACCAAGTTCAGTTTTGGTCCGTCATATTCTGGGTCGTCTGATTGTTTTATCGGACTCCCGTTCTCTTACGGGTCGCTTGTTGCTGTCAGAATGGACTCTCAACAAACAAGTATTCAATCAGATTTGCTATCTATGGGAGCGCCCAATGATGTTTTATTTATGACACAGCTTGCTAATCAATTGCAGACGTATGTGTTGGCTTGTCCAGATCTCTGAGCTAATACTGTTAACGCTCTATTGATCTATAGGACGGAATGATAGGATACGCGTATCCTCCGGCGCTGTTGTTTTAGCAGGTATTGCTAAGATAAACAACCACAATACATTTCTGTTGATAGCATCTCTATCTTCACAGAGATCATGAGTAATTTACTCTCTTGTCTACTGTGGATCTTAACGTGAAATCTTCCTCTATGTGAGGATCTTTTTTCACTGGGTAAATCGTGTCATCTTTATCACAACCAGCAAGGTCGCAACCTTCATGTATTCCGTTGTGTGGTCCGTATTGCATTGTAAGCACTGTACTGGACGAGCTTTGGACGCGATTTCTTACTATAGGAGATCCTCTTCTTCGCTATTCTATGCGACTAAAGTGGAGGCTCTTCCGTCGTGGTGTAGGGATCATTATGTTCATATTGTTGATCCCTCCATACTACTCATTGCTATTTTTTAGTATACTTGTTTCACAAGATCTACTGCAGCCTGTTATTATTTAGGTTATAGGTTTATGTTACCTCATACCTATGCACTCTACGATAGTTTACAATTGAGTCTTTTGTCTCTTTATCTAAGTCAGTTAGTAACTTTTTGATAAATAGACTTAGAATCTTTAGATTAAATTCCTATACGGATTTTAACTTCGGTTCTTATTTAGCTAAGTAATCATTTGAGCCTCTGGAAACAGTAGTTTTCAAATTCTGACCTTTTAGACAGTAATTCTGTTGGTTTCTCTTTTACTGTAGAGTCAGTGAGTTTCATGCACTATCGATGGATGATTTTCACTTTCATAGTTTCGGAGTCAATACTTCCGTTACTATTTAGGTTGGATTGTTGCATAAGAGTTAGGCTCCTATTATCCGGAACCTATTATTTTAAGGTCCTTCCGTCTTCGTATGGGCATAGGCCTTTACTCTTTCCGGGTACAGTTTATGTATTTATAAACAGATATCTGTTTATTACAAGGGCGTAAGCTTCTTCTGTCTTTGATGTCTAGTAGAAGGACGTTACGCTCCATTTTATTGTTAATGGATTCTATTAACTAGCGTACTGCTTATGGTATATCATTGACTTAGCAGTTGTGCTTAAGATTTCGGCTCATGAAGTAAGAGTTCTTCTACTTCTTGGGCTTACATTAATAGTGTTGCTATTATAGATTTTTGAAGGCTGCTCATTGCGCTCAGCCATCCACATTCATGAATTTTATCTCAGAAATATCAAGTCCATTTCTGGAGGCCTCTATTGTTAGGTCTATTATCTACTGCTCAGAATGTCATTCACTTAACAGTTGCTACTATAGCTAGGTAGGCTGTCTGTTTCGGCAGTGTCTCCGTTCGGCTGCCCTCTTCGCTCTGGGCTATTTGACCCAGGGCAAGAAAAAGGGGGGGGGGGGGGGGAGGGTGTTCCCTTGGGTCACCTGTTTTTACTATGAAAACAAGGGGATACCTCCTCCGGAGTTAGTAATTCTGAGCTGTTATTGGGATGGTTGTTTAGTGAGAAGTTTAAGTTTATAAAATTCATTTAAGTCTTAGTTTTTAAAGTATAGCTTTTGAATATTGCATATGTCAACGGACATGATTATGCAATTCTCAGACACTTTTAGGAGTATAAGAGTCTCTATTCTCTAGACTTACTTTATTATTGGCTTACTTTAAAAATTATTAGTATAAGGATTATTGGATATTAATAGAGTACATGGATGTATGAAGCTCAATTTTTGGAAGGTGTTGTATCTTTCTAATTTATCATAAATAAGAAAGATACATGTAAGGCCTATTACTTCTTTTCCCTACAGGGGATGACTCTATTTTATTTTATTGAGCGTATTCCATTTTGCTCTATGTCCTTGGCCCTCCAGCCTTTTTACTATTCAGCTATGTCTGGGTCATTGGTACAGTATAAAAATGTTAAAAAATTTATAGTAATTTATATATTTTTTATACTTACCAATGACCCAGACGGGGATGGCCCTCCCAGGAGTTGGGAACTCTTGCCTCCCCGCTGAGTACATAGCGCTTACCAGGCACTGGTTATTAGAATTATAAATGGCGCCAATTTCGGAACGTCCTTGACACTGCGCATGCGCAGTAGGGGCGAAGTGTGGAGGGCCTTTCAGGACATGTTTTCTTTAGTTTTAGATGCAAATTTTGGGGATTGGGGGGCAAAATTTGTGTTTGGCCCTATATATTAAGAGTTAGCACCAGCTATGTCTGGGTCATTGGTAAGTATAAAAAATATATAAATTACTATAAATTTTTTAACTTTTTCAAAATTATTTTGTTTTGCAATTGTTTTTTCATTTATTAATGGATCATGTTATTATGTATCTTTGTGTCAGGGGTTTTTGCGAGTAACTAGGACTTATTGTTGTTCTTTCACAATGAAGGGACATTGTTCAAATTGTAATAGGAAGAAATCTTCCTCTGACTTTCATGATCATTGTATTAATTGTAGTCAGTGTTCTCGCATTAATCCCTGTCCTATATGTGAACATTGGGATGAGAAACATTGGAAACGTGTGTCACGATATGTTGTTTCGGGAGAAAGAGCGATGCCGGCTCTTTCTCCACAAGGTCACTCTACTCTCTCAGTTTCTATTTCAGAGGAACCAGAACAGGGTGATGTTTCCATGTTATCTTCTTCAAGTGTGCGTCCGTCGTCACAAATGAATTCAGAGCTAGCGGCAAAAGTGCTCATGGAGATTAGACAAATGTCGTCCGCTAGCTCGCCCGGTGTAGCGTCCATTCACCGAATGGTTCGGCAGCCGGGTTCATCCGATGCGGTCCAAGAGGAAATTTTGGGTGATGCGAACACTATAAAAATAATAGATGCACACCCAGTGACGGCGGATAGTAAACGAGAACGGAGGAAGCCTTTTAGTCCGGTTCCTAGCTCGTCCAGGTCCAGCCGGGCCGCGAGCGAGAGAGGCCCCTCTCTCGTACAACAACATCTGGGACCAGATGTTGTGGTACAAAATGTGTCTTTAGCGGAGCATACGTCCGTCGCTCGGGAAGCTCCGTTGTATAAGCAGTCCGCAGAGACTGTTAAGGCTTCCTCTTCTCCTCGGCGCACACGACTGCACCTTGGCTGCGTGACCTCCGATATTTTGCCAGCTTCGCCGATGAAGGATTCTTCGGCGACCAGGTCACACCATCCGGCAGCCAGGGATTCGAGACCGATGGACTCCAGACGTTCGCATAGGAAAAGTATGCGGGAGCCATCTGATGCGGAGCTGCCCTCGGCGAAGCAGCGAAAGACCGCGCCTCCGCAGGTCTCGACGTCGGACATTCTAGTGCAGATAGCACAGCTTATCGCAGCATCCCAGCAGCCGACAGAAACGGTGTCGGATCGAGAATTATCCGACGGCGCTGGGTCGGTACGCTCCGCCGAAGCATCGGGTGCGGACGACCGGGAACATCGGGAGGTCCGACCGGATGGTGAAAGGGATACGGATGAATTGGAGCTATCCCTTTCGGAACAACATAAAGCTGCCGTGGACTTCATCCGGCACTTTCTTCCTCAAGTTGTTCCGTCGGGCCAGACTGCTGCGCTTCTGGACAGGAGAATTATAGCGTCATTGGACTCTGAATTTTTTGAGCGGTTCAGGGACATCGCTCCCGAGTTTCCGTCGCAGTCCAATAATGTTGCAAGAACATTTGAATTATTGAACGACGCTATTTTTAAACTTGCTTCCAGGACGGGGAAAGCAGGTTTCTTGTCCGCAAATACTCTCAACCTGCCTTTCATTAATGCAAGGAATAAATTCGACACGGCAGGTCAGGGTATACAGAGAGTTCCTCTGCGTATGGACGACGAGGCGGAAGACTTAGAGCTATCATTACCGTCGTCAGCTTCTATTCCAACCGCAGTGTTGGAAACAGCTATTGCGTCTAACAGAGCCAATTTAGATGCCTTATCTTACGCAGATCACCTTACTAAGGCGTTATCACTGCGCCTTCAAGGGGAAGAGTTTCAGGATATACAATCCTCTTTAAGACTTCTTTCAAGGGCAGTAGCTTATTCCACGTGTAACTCCGCCTCTTCAGTGGCAAATCTGGAGTTGGTTAGACATGACGCAGCCCTGGCTACATCCACACTAGTGGATTCTAAGGTGAAGAACTCTCTTAGAGTCGCTTCGGTCTCAGGAGAACTTCTCTTTGACGGCAAGCTTTCCGCTATTTATGATAATATTAAAAAGAAAGCTAGTGATTCTCTGTTGTTCAGATCCGCTCCTAAAAGGTCGGATACAGCAGACACGAATAAGGCGGGCACTTCTGGGTCTTATGCGCCCAAGAGAGGTTCCTATAGAGGTTCCGGTGCGTCCTCTGGCTCTTATTCGAGAGACCGTCAGGATAGCGACTCTCGTTCGGGACGTCCTTCAGACCGGGACAATCAGTCGGACGCCCCGAGGTCGACGAGGCGAGGTGCGGGTCGTGGAAGACGTGGTTTCTCCTACCGCAGGCCTCGCAGATCCAGGAGGTGATGGCTTAAACCTCTATCGCGTTCCGGTTGGCGGAAGGTTGTCGAGTTTTTCTCAAGAGTGGGCGTCGATTACGGACGACCCGTGGGTGAGAGGAGTGACTTCGGAAGGTCTAAAGATATCCTTCAAACGAAAGCCTCCATTAACTCGAAGTCCAAAGTGGACTCATCTTCCGTCAAATCCTCAGAAAAGAGACGCTCTGGTATCAGAGGTGCAGTCTCTTTTAATGAAGAACGCGGTAGAGGTCGTAGAAAACCAGGAATCGCTGGGATTCTACAGCCATCTGTTTCTGGTTCCGAAACCAGACGGCTCGTTCCGTCCAGTCATAGATTTGAGCTGGATAAACAAGCTGATCGTCGCTCCGAAGTTTTATATGGAGACGATTCGATCGGTCAGAGCGAGTATTCGGGTGAACGATTATGCAACGAGCATAGATCTCAAAGATGCGTACTTTCACGTCATGGTACATCCGACATTCCGAAAGTATCTACGCTTCGCAGTCCTAGGAGTGGTGTATCAGTTCCGGGCCATGTGCTTCGGATTGAATCTAGCACCCTGGGCTTTCACTCGGGTAATGAACTCGATAATGATCTACTTCCGAGCTCATTCGTCTGCGGTAACGTCGGCCTACCTGGACGACATTCTTCAGAGGTACGGCAACGAGTTAACGCTTCAGAACGATGTTCAGAATCTTCTTCTATTGCTCCGACGTCTCGGTTTCATAGTAAACGAGGAGAAGTCGGATCTGGTGCCGTCCAAGTCATTCACTCATCTGGGAATGAGCTTCGAGACGCACAACAATCTCGTTCGTCTGCCGTTAACCAGAGCGAAATTAGTCAGTTGTTACGCTCGCTATTGTCTGAATGCAGACAAAGTCACGGCAAGAGAATTTATGAGACTGATAGGTCTGTGCGGAGCCGCCGCGGATCTCATTCCGATGGGACGGCTACGCACACGGCCTCTTCAAATTTTCCTGACTCAGAATTGGAGTGTGAAAATTCATTCGCTCGATGTAGACGTTTTCTTGTCAGATCAAGTGAAACAAGAGATTCAGACTTGGGCAAACATTCAGTGGTTAACTCAAGGAGTTCCGCTGCAGTTGCCGGATCCGTGTTTTACCATTATGACGGATGCCAGTCAAACAGGTTGGGGTGCATCATTAATCCCAACGGATTCGAGATGCCAGGGTCTTTGGGATCCGCAATTCCTGTGCAAGCACATAAACATCAAGGAAATGATGTCAATTTGGCTTGCGTTACGTCACTGGATGGACATTATTCACGATGCTCATGTCCAAATCCTATCCGACAATACGACAGTAGTGGCGTATATACGGAATCAGGGATGCACTCATTCAGTTCCGTTGTTCAATCTAACGGAAAGAATCCTTCTGTTTGCGTTGGAACATCACGTTCTTCTTTCGGTCCGTCACATTCCGGGTCGTCTGAATGTGCTAGCAGACTCCCTTTCACGAAAGGGTCGCTTGTTGCCGTCGGAGTGGACTCTCAACAAACAAGTATTCAATCAGATTTGCTACCAATGGGAACGGCCAATGATAGACTTATTTGCGACACATCTCAACAATCAGTTGCAGACGTATGTGTCCCCGTGTCCGGATCCAAGAGCATTTGCAGTAGACGCTCTGTCGATCCCTTGGGACGGAATGATAGGATATGCGTATCCTCCAGCGCCGTTAATTCAACAAGTATTGCTAAAGATAAAACAATCTCAATGCAAGATTCTGTTGGTAGCATCTCTGTCGCCACAGAGACCGTGGATAAATCTACTCAGGTGTCTGTTGTGGGACCTACCGCGGAAGCTTCCTCCACGAGAGGATCTTCTTTCGCAGGGGAAATCGCGCCAACTCCATCACAACCCGCAAGGTCTCAACCTTCACGTTTTTCCATTGTGCGGTCCTTCTTGCATGGCAAGCACTTTACAGGACGAGCAGTGGACGCGATTTCTAACTGTAGGAGGACCTCCTCTTCGCTAAACTATGCGGCTAAGTGGAAGGTTTTCCGTCGTTGGTGTAGGGATCATTCTGTAGATATATTTGATCCCTCTATACCAGACATTGCTAACTTTCTAGTATACTTGTTTGACGAAATCAAACTGCAGCCTGTTACTATAAAGGGTTATAGATCTATGTTATCTGATACCTATGCACATCATGATAGTTTACAAATTGGATCTAATGTCTCTTTATCGAAATTGGTTAGAAACTTTTCGATAAATAGACCCAGAACTCTTAGATTAATTCCTAAGTGGAATTTAGCTTGGGTTCTCCTTAAATTGAAGGAAAAGCCATTTGAACCTCTTGGGACAGTAGATTTCAAATTCTTATCTTATAAGACAGCTTTTCTCTTAGCTTTCTCTTCTGCCAGAAGAGTCAGTGAGCTTCATGCACTATCGGTGGATGATTCTCATTATCGTAGTGTTGGGAACACTATCACCTTCACTACTAATGTCGGTTTTTTAGCTAAGAATCAGGCTCCTAATAAATATCCGGAACCTATTGTTATTAAGGCTCTTCCGTCTTCAGACGGGCGTAGGCCTTTACTCTGTCCTGTTAGAGCACTACGTATCTATAAACAGAGATCTCAGTTCATCAGAAAGGGACGGAAACGTTTCTTTCTGTCTTTGATGCCTAATAGAAAGGACATTTCAGTCCATTCTATTGCTAGATGGATTCAGTTAACTATCCGTACTGCGTATGAAGATTTATCTTCTTCTCAGCAGTCTGTGCTTAAGATTTCTGTTCATGAAGTAAGAGCTCTTTCTACTTCCTGGGCTTATGCTAATAGTGTTGCTATTACAGATTTAATGAAGGCTGCTTATTGGTCTCAGCCTTCCACATTTACTAATTTTTATCTCAGAAATATTGAGTCCATTTCTGGAGACCTGCATTGTTTAGGTCCGTTATCTGTTGCTCAGAATGTCGTCCACTAAACAGTTGCAACTATAGTTATGCAGGCTTTCTGTTCCGGCAGTGACTCCCTCCGGCTGCCCTCTTCGCTCTGGGCTATTTGACCCAGGGCAAGGGGAAGGGGGGGGGGGGGGGGGGGGCGGGTGTTCCCTTAGGTCACCTGCATTATAGTGAAAAGCAAGGGAATGCCTCCTCCAAGACAGTATTTCTGAGTCGCTTCCGGGATGGTTTTAAAGTGTAATATTAATGTTTAATTTCATTCATGTCTTATTTTTAAAGTGTAGCTCGGTGTGAAGCATTTGTATATGTCAAGTGTCAAACGGGCTTTAATATACAATACTCGGACACTTTTAAATGATTATAAAGAGTCTCAATTCTCTGGACTACTTTATTTATTGGCTTGCTTTAAAAATAATTAGTATAAGGGTTATACTGGATGTTAATAGAGAACATGAATGTTATTGTGCTCAATTATTAAGGGTAGTGTATCTTTCTAATTTAATATTAAATAAGAAAGATACATGTAAAGCCTAATACTCCTTTTCTCCTTAAGGGGTTACCTCTTTATTATATAATTGAGCTTATTGGATTTTCCTCTATGTCCTAGGCCCTCCAGCCTGTTTACTATTCAGCTAAGTCTGGGTCATTGGTACAGTATAAAAATGTTAAAAAATTTATAGTAATTTATATATTTTTTATACTTACCAATGACCCAGACGGGGATGGCCCTCCCTGAGTTGGGAACTCTTGCCTCCCCGCTGAGTACATAGCGCTGACCAGGCACTGCCAGTAAGAATGATATTTGGCGCCAATTTCGGGACGACTGCGTCACTGCGCATGCGCAGTAGAGTCGTACTATGGAGGTCCTTTAGGACATGATTTCTTTTTGTTTTGGATGCAAATTTTGGGGATTGGGGGGCAAAATTTGTGTTTGGCCCTGGTTTTTGTGGAGTTAGCACCAGCTAAGTCTGGGTCATTGGTAAGTATAAAAAATATATAAATTACTATAAATTTTTTAACTTTTTAATGAAATTATGTTAAGTTACCTATTTTCAAGGCAGCAGCCATTTTGTTGTCATTCTGATTATTAGTTACACTGTTTTTACAAGTGTTTTCCTCTCTCCCTGTCCTTTAAGGTCCCCCTTGCTATTCTCCCATGCTTTTGGCATAGTTTCTGTAATTATTATTACTAAAATTTCTTGGGAGTTTTAGCTGAATAACAGAATGAATTCTGTTCTTTCCCCATGTTTACGTCTTCACCTACGGGTGGTTAGGCGTTGTGTTCTGCATCTACCATCTGATGTTCTGCAGTTTCTTCCCTGGAAGTCTCTGTTTTGCATCAGATAGTGTATTTTTGGTAACTGATTTCGGGCCTGGGTGCCTGGAGTCTTATTTTAGTGTTTTTACACTCATTGTTTACATTTACAACAGCCCTCTGTGTGAGGGGGGGATTTCTAATAAATAATATCTTTATGTTATTTTAATCATAACTAGATACATTATTATTGTTCGTAAGTGTTGAATAAATTGTTTAAAATATTTTTAAAATTTTTGTCCACACTTAGGCTTGGGATCCATTGGGGCTCAACGTTACTTTTCAGAAACTTGGGCTGTTCTGAAAAAATATTTTTTCAAAATATTTTGATTTCAATTATTTTTTCTATATTAATGGATCATATTATTATTATGTATTTTGATTGCCAGGGGTTAGTGCGAGTACCAGGACTTGTTTTCTTTTCACATTGAAAGGATATTGATCAATTGTTTTAAGAGGAAGTCTTCCTCTGACTTTATTATCATTCTATATGTGGTCAGTGTACTCGCATTAACTCCTGTTCTGTATCGTATGATTTCGATGACAATATGGGAAGCGTATGTCACGGTATGTTGTTGGGGATTTGGACACTCCGGTCCTTTCCCCGCAGGGTCACTCTACTTTATCAATTTCTATTTCAGACGATCAAGATTAGGGTGATGTATCTGTGATGTCTTCCAACAGTGTGCCTCCGTCGTCACTATTAATGAAGGGCTAGCGGAAAAGTGCTCATGTTATACGCCAATTGCCTAAGAGGACCCTAGTAGGTTCGACGGCCTTTGACGTCCGCTAGCTCGCCCGGTGTAGCGTCCATTCACCGAATGGTTCGGCAGCCGGGTTCGTCCGTTGCGGTCTAGAAGGAATTTTGGGGTGATGCGAGCACTATAAAATTAACTTAATGCACACCCAGTGACGGCGGATCGGAGGGAGAACGGAGGAAGCCTTTTAGTCCGGTTCATAGCTCGTTCCGGTCCATCCGGACGGCAAGCGAGAGAGGCCCCTCTCTCGTTCAACAACATCTGGCCCCAGATGTTGTGGTACAAAATGTGTCGCTAGCGGAGCATACGTCCGTCGCTCGGGACGCTCCGTTGTATAGGCAGTCCGCTGAGACTGCTAAGGCTTCCTCTTCTCGTCAGCGCACACGACCGCACCTTGGCTGCGTGACCGCCGATATATTACCAGCTTCGCCGATCAAGGATTCTTCGGCGACCAGGTCACACCATCCGGCAGCCAGGGATTCGAGACCGATGGACTCCGGACGTTCGCATAGGAAAAGTATGCGGGAGCCATCTGATGCGGAGCTGCCCTCAGCGAAGCAGCGATAGACTGCGCCTCCGCAGGTCTCGACGCCGGACATTCTTGTGCACATAGCACAGCTTATCGCAGCATCCCAGCAGCCGACTGAAACGGTGTCGGATCGAGAATTATCCGACAGCGCTGGGTCGGTAGCCGGGGACTCGAGGCTTGCAGACTCCGGACGTTCGCATAGGAAGTGTGCGGGAGTCAACGTACACGGAGCTTCCGGCGGCAATGCATCGTAAGTCCGCTACTGCACAGGCCTCGGGAACGGACGTGCTTTCCTTAATAGCACAGTTTATCGCAGCATCCCAGCATCAAATGAATCTGTCGCATATATTTTATCCGACGATGCTGGGTCGGGACGCTCCGCGGAAGCGGGTACGGACGTCCGAAAGTTTCATCCGGTCCGACGGGATACCGAAAGGGATTCGGAGGATTTCAAGCTTTCCCTTTCGGAACAACATATGCTGCGATGCCGGATAAGAAACTGATAGCGTCGGTGGACTTAGAAATTTTTGGTTCGGTTCAGGGACATCGTCCCTCAGTTCCGACATAGTCCAATAATGTCACACAAACTTTCGAATTATTGAACGACGCTATATATATTATTATTTTATGCTTGCTATCCAAGCAGTTCTGGTTTCTTGTTCGAAGAGTTATGGAGATGTCTTTCAAAAGTGTGCCTCTGTCGTCATAGTTAATGAAGAGTTTGCGGCAATAAGTGCTCATGGAATATGTCTATCGCTTACGGAGTGACATTCGCTAGCTCACCCGGTGTAGCGTACATTCATCGAATGGTTCGGCTGCCGGGTTCGTCCGTTGCGGTCTAGGAAGGAGATTTGGGTGATGCGAGCACTTTAATTACTTTAGTACTCACCCAGTGACGGCAGATTGAGGACAGATCGGAGGAAGCCAACAACATAGGGGACCGCATGTTGTGGTTCAGATATTTTACATTCGGAGCATATGTCCGTTGCTCGGGACACTCTGTTATATTGACAGTCCGAGAGACTGTCTTTAATGCTTCCTCATCCTCACAGCAGGGCACACGACCGCACATTGGCTACGTGACCTCGAGTATCCGATCAGTTTCGGCATTCAGTGATTCCACGGCGAATAGGTCGCGCCATCCGGTAGCCAAGGGACACGAGGCCTATACACTCCGTTCGCTCGCATATTGGAAGTATGCACGGGGTAACGATCACGGAGCTTCCAGCGGCAATGCATCGTAAGACCGCTTCTCCTCGGGCCTCAGTGACGGACGTGCTATCCGAGTTAGCACAGTTGTTTCGCAGCATCTCAGCAATTGACAGTTTCTCGGTCGAATCAGGAATTATCCGACGGCGCTGGGTCGGTGCGGTCCGCGGTTGCATCAGCTACGGACGACCGAACGCTTATAGGGTCCGACAGGATGGCGAAAGGGATTCGAAAGATTTCGAGTTTTCCCTTTAGTAGTATCGGAAGATGCCTTTCATATCTTCTGGCATTTCTTCCAGTGATTATTTTTCGGACTTCATTGCTGCGATCTTGGATAAGAGACTTATAGCGTCATTGGACTCGGATTTTTCGATCGGTACAGGGACATTGTCCCTGACTTACCGACGCAGTCCAATATTGTCATTACAACATGTGTTTTATTTTTCGACGCTATATATTTATATATATATACAAGCCTGCTACTAAGCATGATAGTTTAGTTTCTTGTCCGCGTGGCTCATTTCTGCCATTTTATCATTTTTACAAATAGTTTATTTTGGCAGAGCAGGGCATACCGAGAGTTCATATGCGTCTAGACGGTGTGATTAAAGACTGCATATATTCTTTTTCGCCGTTTATGTCTTTTCCAATTTCAATGTTGGGAACGACATTATGTATAGTAGACTTAACTTAGACGCTTTATTATACGTAATCCGCCTTACTGAGGCGTTATCATTACGTCTTCAAGAAAAGATTTACGGGATATTATTCTCAATGTAATTTCTTTTGAGGGCAGTAGTTTGTTCACGTATAACTCCGCCCTTCAGTGGCTGATTGGAGTTGGTTAGACGTGACGCAGCCCTAGCTACATCCACACGCGTGGATAGTAAGGTTAAGAACTCTCTCAGAGTCGCTTCGTTCTCGGAGGAGCTTCTCTT
The DNA here is from genome assembly GCA_031216915.1 of Pictodentalium vernedei. Taxonomy (NCBI): domain Eukaryota; kingdom Metazoa; phylum Mollusca; class Scaphopoda; order Dentaliida; family Dentaliidae; genus Pictodentalium; species Pictodentalium vernedei. The sequence continues at coordinate 11,267,980 of CM062288.1, read as the reverse complement.
CGACGGCAACTTTCCGGCAATCCATGAATTGCTCGATTTATACATTCTCTTGTCTATCTAGTGTTACAAGAGATTCAGACTGGGGCAAACATTCGGTGGTTGACTCAGAGAGTGCCGCCGCAGTTGCCGGACCCGAGTGTGGCTGTTATGACGGTTGCCAGTCAAACAGATTGGGATATATACTGATCCCTACGGATTCGAAGTGCCAGGGTCTTTGGGTTCCGCAGTCTTTTAGCTATCAGTTTAACTTCCGCGGAATAATGTTTTTTAGGCTTGCTTTATGTCATTGCATGAATATTATTCAGAAACGCATGCCCAAATTCCTGTCCTTTAATTCGACAGTAGTGGCGTATCTCCGGAACCAGGGAGGCACTCTTTCGTTTCCGTTATTCAATTTAATGGAAAGAATCCGTCTGTTGGTTATAGTACACCAAGTTCAGTTTTGGTCCGTCATATTCTGGGTCGTCTGATTGTTTTATCGGACTCCCGTTCTCTTACGGGTCGCTTGTTGCTGTCAGAATGGACTCTCAACAAACAAGTATTCAATCAGATTTGCTATCTATGGGAGCGCCCAATGATGTTTTATTTATGACACAGCTTGCTAATCAATTGCAGACGTATGTGTTGGCTTGTCCAGATCTCTGAGCTAATAGTGTTAACGCTCTATTGATCTATAGGACGGAATGATAGGATACGCGTATCCTCCGGCACTGTTGTTTTAGCAGGTATTGCTAAGATAAACAACCACAATACATTTCTGTTGATAGCATCTCTATCTTCACAGAGATCATGAGTAATTTACTCTCTTGTCTACTGTGGATCTTAACGTGAAATCTTCCTCTATGTGAGGATCTTTTTTCACTGGGTAAATCGTGTCATCTTTATCACAACCAGCAAGGTCGCAACCTTCATGTATTCCGTTGTGTGGTCCGTATTGCATTGTAAGCACTGTACTGGACGAGCTTTGGACGCGATTTCTTACTATAGGAGATCCTCTTCTTCGCTATTCTATGCGACTAAAGTGGAGGCTCTTCCGTCGTGGTGTAGGGATCATTATGTTCATATTGTTGATCCCTCCATACTACTCATTGCTATTTTTTAGTATACTTGTTTCACAAGATCTACTGCAGCCTGTTATTATTTAGGTTATAGGTTTATGTTACCTCATACCTATGCACTCTACGATAGTTTACAATTGAGTCTTTTGTCTCTTTATCTAAGTCAGTTAGTAACTTTTTGATAAATAGACTTAGAATCTTTAGATTAAATTCCTATACGGATTTTAACTTCGGTTCTTATTTAGCTAAGTAATCATTTGAGCCTCTGGAAACAGTAGTTTTCAAATTCTGACCTTTTAGACAGTAATTCTGTTGGTTTCTCTTTTACTGTAGAGTCAGTGAGTTTCATGCACTATCGATGGATGATTTTCACTTTCATAGTTTCGGAATCAATACTTCCGTTACTATTTAGGTTGGATTGTTGCATAAGAGTTAGGCTCCTATTATCCGGAACCTATTATTTTAAGGTCCTTCCGTCTTCGTATGGGCATAGGCCTTTACTCTTTCCGGGTACAGTTTATGTATTTATAAACAGATATCTGTTTATTACAAGGGCGTAAGCTTCTTCTGTCTTTGATGTCTAGTAGAAGGACGTTACGCTCCATTTTATTGTTAATGGATTCTATTAACTAGCGTACTGCTTATGGTATATCATTGACTTAGCAGTTGTGCTTAAGATTTCGGCTCATGAAGTAAGAGTTCTTCTACTTCTTGGGCTTACTTTAATAGTGTCGCTATTATAGATTTTTGAAGGCCGCTCATTGCGCTCAGCCATCCACATTCATGAATTTTATCTTAGAAATATCGAGTCAATTTCTTGAGGCCTCTTTTGTTAGGTCTATTATCTACTGCTCAGAATGTCATTCTCTTAACAGTTGCTACTATAGCTAGGTAGGCTGTCTGTTTCGGCAGTGTCTCCGTTCGGCTGCCCTCTTCGCTCTGGGCTATTTGACCCAGGGCAAGAAAAAGGGGGGGGGGGGGGGGGGGGAGGGTGTTCCCTTGGGTCACCTGTTTTACTATGAAAACAAGGGGATACCTCCTCCGGAGTTAGTAATTCTGAGCTGTTATTGGGATGGTTGTTTAGTGAGAAGTTTAAGTTTATAAAATTCATTCAAGTCTTAGTTTTTAAAGTATAGCTTTTGAATATTGCATATGTCAACGGACATGATTATGCAATTCTCAGACACTTTTAGGAGTATAAGAGTCTCTATTCTCTAGACTTACTTTATTATTGGCTTACTTTAAAAATTATTAGTATAAGGATTATATTGGATATTAATAGAGTACATGGATGTATGAAGCTCAATTTTGGAAGGTGTTGTATCTTTCTAATTTATCATAAATAAGAAAGATACATGTAAGGCCTATTACTTCTTTTCCCTACAGGGGATGACTCTATTTTATTGAGCGTATTCCATTTTGCTCTATGTCCTTGGCCCTCCAGCCTTTTTACTATTCAGCTATGTCTGGGTCATTGGTACAGTATAAAAATGTTAAAAAATTTATAGTAATTTATATATTTTTTATACTTACCAATGACCCAGACGGGGATGGCCCTCCCAGGAGTTGGGAACTCTTGCCTCCCCGCTGAGTACATAGCGCTTACCAGGCACTGGTTATTAGAATGATAAATGGCGCCAATTTCGGAACGTCCTTGACACTGCGCATGCGCAGTAGGGGCGAAGTGTGGAGGGCCTTTCAGGACATGTTTTCTTTAGTTTTAGATGCAAATTTTGGGGATTGGGGGGCAAAATTTGTGTTTGGCCCTATATTTTAAGAGTTAGCACCAGCTATGTCTGGGTCATTGGTAAGTATAAAAAATATATAAATTACTATAAATTTTTTAACTTTCGAGGCATGGGCCTCTTGTTGTCATTCTTGCTAATTGTTGCACTGCTTATTCAGTGTTTCCTCTCCCCTAGCCTTCTAAAGTCCCCCCTTGCAATTCTCCCATGCTTTTGGCATATTTTTGAGAAATTTCATTTCTAAAATTTCCTGGGAGAGTTGCTTGGTTACAGAATGTTTTCTGTTATTTTCCCCATAGTTACGTTTTCACCCATGGGTGTATAACGTTTGTGTTCTGCATCTTCCATCTGATGTTCTACAGATTCTCCCCTGGGAGTCTCTGTTTTGCATCAGATAGAGTGTAATTGATGACTGATTCCGGGCCAGTTTTTTCAGTGCCTGGAGTCATGTTTTCTGGTGTTTTTACACTGTTTGTTTTCATTGGCAACAGCCTTTTTTGAGGGGGGCTGTTTGCCTTTGTTGTAGTTTATCTCATTATAAGATACATTTATATTATCCGAAAGTGTCTCATTAATTATTTTATATAAATTTAAAATTTTTGACCACACTTTGCCATCGGATCCATCGGGGCTCAACGTTACTTTTCAGCAACTTGGGCTTCGCTGAAAAAATATTTTTTCAAAATTATTTTGTTTTGCAATTGTTTTTTCATTTATTAATGGATCATGTTATTATGTATCTTTGTGTCAGGGGTTTTTGCGAGTAACTAGGACTTATTGTTGTTCTTTCACAATGAAGGGACGTTGTTCAAATTGTAATAGGAAGAAATCTTCCTCTGACTTTCATGATCATTGTATTAATTGTAGTCAGTGTTCTCGCATTAATCCCTGTCCTATTTGTGAACATTGGGATGAGAAACATTGGAAACGTGTGTCACGATATGTTGTTTCTGGAGAAAGAGCGATACCGGCTCTTTCTCCGCAAGGTCACTCTACTCTCTCAGTTTCTATTTCAGAGGAACCAGAACAGGGTGATGTTTCCATGTTATCTTCTTCAAGTGTGCGTCCGTCGTCACAAATGAATTCAGAGCTAGCGGCAAAAGTGCTCATGGAGATTAGACAAATGTCGTCCGCTAGCTCGCCCGGTGTAGCGTCCATTCACCGAATGGTTCGGCAGCCGGGTTCGTCCGATGCGGTCCAAGAGGAAATTTTGGGTAATGCGAGCACTATAAACATAATAGATGCACACCCAGTGACGGCGGATAGTAAGCGAGAACGGAGGAAGCCTTTTAGTCCGGTTCCTAGCTCGTCCAGGTCCAGCCGGGCCGCGAGCGAGAGAGGTCCCTCTCTCGTACAACAACATCTGGGACCAGATGTTGTGGTACAAAATGTGTCTTTAGCGCAGCATACGTCCGTCGCTCGGGACGCTCCGTTGTATAAGCAGTCCGCAGAGACTGTTAAGGCTTCCTCTTCTCGTCAGCACACACGACCGCACCTTGGCTGCGTGACCGCCGATATATTACCAGCTTCGCCGATGAAGGATTCTTCGGCGACCAGGTCACACCATCCGGCAGCCAGGGATTCGAGACCGATGGACTCTGGACGTTCGCATAGGAAAAGTATGCGGGAGCCATCTGATGCAGAGCTGCCCTCGGCGAAGCAGCGAAAGACTGCGCCTCCACAGGTCTCGACGCCGGACATTCTTGTGCAGATAGCACAGCTTATCGCAGCATCCCAGCAGCCGACAGAAACGGTGTCGGATCGAGAATTATCCGACGGCGCTGGGTCGGTACGCTCCGCCGAAGCATCGGGGGCGGACGACCGGGAACATCATGAGGTCCGACCGGATGGTGAAAGGGATACGGATGACTTGGAGCTATCCCTTTCGGAACAACATAAAGCTGCCGTGGACTTCATCCGGCACTTTCTCCCTCAAGTTGTTCCGTTGGGCCAGACTGCTGCGCTTCCGGACAAGAGAATTATAGCGTCATTGGACTCTGAATTTTTTGAGCGGTTCAGGGACATCGCTCCCGAGTTTCCGTCGCAGTCCAATAATGTTGCTAGAACATTTGAATTATTGAACGACGCTATATTTAAACTTGCTTCCAGGACGGGGAAAGCAGGTTTCTTGTCCGCTAATACTCTCAACCTGCCTTTCATTAATGCAAGGAATAAATTCGATACGGCAGGACAGGGTATACCGAGAGTTCCTCTGCGTATGGACGACGAGGCGGAAGACTTAGAGCTATCATTACCGTCGTCAGCTTCTATTCCAACTGCGGTGTTGGAAACAGCTATTGCGTCTAACAGAGCCAATTTAGATGCCTTATCTTACGCAGATCACCTTACTAAGGTGTTATCACTGCGCCTTCAAGGGGAAGAGTTTCAGGATATACAATCCTCTTTAAGACTTCTTTCAAGGGCAGTAGCTTATTCCACGTGTAACTCCGCCCTTTCAGTGGCAAATCTGGAGTTGGTTAGACGTGATGCAGCCCTAGCTACATCCACGCTAGTGGATTCTAAGGTGAAGAACTCTCTTAGAGTCGCTTCGGTCTCAGGAGAACTTCTCTTTGACGGCAAGCTTTCCGCTATTTATGATAAAATTAAAAAGAAAGCTAATGATTCTCTGTTGTTCAGATCGGCTCCTAAGAAGTCGGATACAGCAGACACGAATAAGACAGGCACTTCTGGGTCTAATGCGCCCAAGAGAGGTTCCTATAGAGGTTCCGGTGCGTCCTCTTGGTCTTATTCGAGAGACCGTCAGGATAGCGACTCTCGTTCGGGACGTCCTTCAGGCCGGGACAATCGGTCGGACGCCCCGAGGTCGACGAGGCGAGGTGCGGGTCGTGGAAGACGTGGTTTCTCCTACCGCAGGCCTCGCAGGTCCAGGAGGTGATGGCTTAAACCTCTATCGCGTTCCGGTTGGCGGAAGGTTGTCGAGTTTTTCTCAAGAGTGGGCGTCGATTACGGACGACCCTTGGGTGAGAGGAGTGACTTCGGAAGGTCTGAAGATATCCTTCAAACGAAAGCCTCCATTAACTCAAAGTCCAAAGTGGACTCATCTTCCGTCAAATCCACAGAAAAGAGACGCTCTGTTATCAGAGGTGCAGTCTCTTTTAATGAAGAACGCGGTAGAGGTCGTAGAAAACCAGGAATCTCTGGGATTCTACAGCCATCTGTTTCTGGTTCCGAAACCAGACGGCTCGTTCCGTCCAGTCATAGATTTGAGCTGGATAAACAAGCTGATCGTCGCTCCGAAGTTTTATATGGAGACGATTCGATCGGTCAGAGCGAGTATTCGGGTGAACGATTATGCAACGAGCATAGATCTCAAAGATGCGTACTTTGACGTCATGGTACATCCGACATTCCGAAAGTATCTACGCTTCGCAGTCCTTGGAGTGGTGTATCAATTCCGGGCGATGTGCTTCGGATTGAATCTAGCACCCTGGGCTTTCACTCGGGTAATGAACTCGGTAATGATCTACTTCCGAGCTCATTCGTCTGCGGTAACGTCGGCCTACCTGGACGACATTCTTCAGAGGTACGGCAACGAGTTAACGCTTCAGAACGATGTTCAGAATCTTCTTCTATTGCTCCGACGTCTCGGTTTTATAGTAAACGAGGAGAAGTCGGATCTGGTGCCGTCCAAGTCATTCACTCACCTGGGAATGAGCTTCGAGACGCACAACAATCTCGTTCGTCTGCCGTTAACCAGAGCGAAATTAGTCAGTTGTTACGCTCGCTATTGTCTGCACGCAGACAAAGTCACGGCGAGAGAATTTATGAGACTGATAGGTCTGTGCGGAGCCGCCGCGGATCTCATTCCGATGGGGCGGTTACGCACACGTCCTCTTCAAATTTTCCTGACTCAGAATTGGAATGTGAAAATTCATTCGCTCGATGTAGACGTTTTCTTGTCAGATCAAGTGAAACAAGAGATTCAGACTTGGGCAAACATTCAGTGGTTAACTCAAGGAGTTCCGCTGCAGTTGCCGGATCCGAGTTTTACCGTTATGACGGATGCCAGTCAAACAGGTTGGGGTGCATCATTAATCCCAACGGATTCGAGATGCCAGGGTCTTTGGGATCCGCAATTCCTGTGCAAGCACATAAACATCAAGGAAATGATGTCAATTTGGCTTGCGTTACGTCACTGGATGGACATTATTCACGATGCTCATGTCCAAATCCTATCCGACAATACGACAGTAGTGGCGTATATACGGAATCAGGGAGGCACTCATTCAGTTCCGTTGTTCAATCTAACGGAAAGAATCCTTCTGTTTGCGTTAGAACATCACGTTCTTCTTTCGGTCCGTCACATACCGGGTCGTCTGAATGTACTAGCAGACTCCCTTTCACGAAAGGGTCGCTTGTTGCCGTCGGAGTGGACTCTCAACAAACAAGTATTCAATCAGATTTGCTACCAATGGGAACAGCCAATGATAGACTTATTTGCGACACATCTCAACAATCAGTTGCAGATGTATGTGTCTCCGTGTCCGGATCCAAGAGCATTTGCAGTAGACGCTCTGTCGATCCCTTGGGACGGAATGATAGGATATGCATATCCTCCAGCGCCGTTAATTCAACAAGTATTGCTAAAGATAAAACAATCTCAATGCAAGATTCTGTTGGTAGCATCTCTGTCTCCACAGAGACCGTGGATAAATCTACTCGGGTGTCTGTTGTGGGACCTACCGCGAAAGCTTCCTCCACGGGAGGATCTTCTTTCGCAGGGGAAACCGCGTCAACTTCATCACAACCCGCAAGGTCTCAACCTTCACGTTTTTCCGTTGTGCGGTCCTTCTTGCATGGCAAGCACTTTACAGGACGAGCAGTGGACGTGATTTCTAACTGTACGAGGACCTCCTCTTCGCTAAACTATGCGGCTAAGTGGAAGGTTTTTCGTCGTTGGTGTAGGGATCATTCTGTTGATATTTTTGATCCCTCCATACCAGACATTGCAAACTTTCTAGTATACTTGTTTGACGAGATCAAACTGCAGCCTGTTACTATTAAGGGTTATAGGTCTATGTTATCTGATACCTATGCACACCACGATAGTTTACAAATTGGATCTAATGTCTCTTTATCTAAGTTAGTTAGAAACTTCTCGATAAATAGACCCAGAACTCTTAGATTAATTCCTAAGTGGAATTTAGCTTGGGTTCTTCTTAAACTGAAGGAAAAGCCATTTGAGCCTCTTGGGACAGTAGATTTCAAATTCTTGTCTTATAAGACAGCTTTTCTCTTAGCTTTCTCTTCTGCTAGAAGAGTCAGTGAGCTTCATGCACTATCGGTGGACGATTCTCACTGTCGTAGTGTTGGGAACACTATCACCTTCACTACTAATGTTGGATTTTTAGCTAAGAATCAGGCTCCTAATAAATATCCGGAACCTATTGTTATTAAGGCGCTGCCGTCTTCAGACGGGCGTAGGCCTTTACTCTGTCCTGTTAGAGCTTTACATATTTATAAACAGAGATCTCAGTTTATCAGAAAGGGACGAAAACGTTTCTTTCTGTCTCTGATGCCTAATAGAAAGGACATTTCGGTCCATTCTATTGCTAGATGGATTCAATTAACTATCCGTACTGCTTATGAAAATTTATCGTCTTCTCAGCAGTCTGTGCTTAAGATTTCGGCTCATGAAGTAAGAGCTCTTTCTACATCTTGGGCTTATGCAAATAGTGTTGCTATTACAGATTTAATGAAGGCTGCTTATTGGTCTCAGCCATCCACATTCACGAATTTTTATCTCAGAAATATTGAGTCCATTTCTGGAGACCTGCATTGTTTAGGTCCGTTATCTGTTGCTCAGAATGTTGTCCACTAAACAGTTGCAACTATAGTTATGCAGGCTTTCTGTTCCGGCAGTGACTCCGTCCTGCTGCCCTCTTCGCTCTGGGCTATTTGACCCAGGGCAAGGGGAAGTGGGGGGGGAGGGTGTTCCCTTAGGTCACCTGCTTTATAGTGAAAAGCAAGGGAATTCCTCCTCCGGAGTCATTAATTCTGAGTCGTTTCCGGGATAGTTTTAAAGTGTAATATTAATGTTAAAAATTCATTCATGTCATATTTTAAAGTGTAGCTCGGTGTGAAGCATTTGTATATGTCAAGTGTCAAACGGGCGTTAATATACAATCCTCAGACACTTTTAAAGAATATAAAGAGTCTCAATTCTCTGGACTAACTTTATTTATTGGCTTACTTTAAAAATAATTAGTATAAAGGGTTATACTGGATGTTAATAGAGAACATGAATGTTATTGTGCTCAATTATGAAGGGTATTGTATCTTTCTAATTTATCATAAAATAAGAAAGATACATGTAAAGCCTAATACCCCTTTTCTCCTTGAGGGGTTGACTCTATGTTATATAGTTGAACTTATTGGATTTTCCTCTATGTCCTAGGCCCTCCAGCCTTTTTACTATTCAGCTATGTCTGGGTCATTGGTACAGTATAAAAATGTTAAAAAATTTATAGTAATTTATATATTTTTTATACTTACCAATGACCCTGACGGGGATGGCCCTCCCAGGAGTTGGGAACTCATACCTCCCCGCTGAGTACATAGCGCTGACCAGGCACTGCTTGTAAGAATGATAATTGGCGCCAATTTCGGAACGTCCTTGACACTGCGCATGCGCAGTAAAGGCAAAGTATGGAGGTCCTTCAGGACATGATTTCTTTTGGTTTTAGATGCAAATTTTGGGGATTGGGGGGCAAAATTTGTGTTTGGCCCTAGATTTTTAAGAGTTAGCACCAGCTATGTCTGGGTCATTGGTAAGTATAAAAAATATATAAATTACTATAAATTTTTTAACTTTTTCGAGAATTATGCCCCTTTTCGTCTTAAAAAAACAGGCCTATAATATTGTCCGGAGATTTTCTCAGATGTTTATGGGTTGATTCCTTTGAAATTTGGTATGCATGTTTACTACCATGGGAACCTGTGCACCTGTGATTATAGTTATACCCCCTGCAAACAAAGTTTGGGGGGGTATATAGGAATCACCCTGTCCATCCATCTGTCCGTCTGTCCATCCTTATAAGCGCAACTCCTAAACCGTTTGAAGAATTTTCATGAAACTTTACACAATGGAAGAACTCCATTTGAAGATGTGCATGAAGCAATATAATTCCGTTCTGACATTTCCAAGGGGAGATAATCTAACTTATACATTTCAATTGCTACATCATATGGTTGTGTCCTCGTAAGCGCAACAACTGAGGCGGGGGGGGGGGGGGTGGTATCACTTTGTGAGCTTGCTCACAGTACCTCTAGTTTTGATCAGACTATTTTGCCAGAGTTATGTTCCTTTCATCCTAGAATAACCATGGTGCTGGGGGTATGGATAGGCCCACCTGGGACAGTCACACCTCTAGTATATACTAACAACATATTAAATAAGTATAATTGTGACATTTTTAATAGAATGTACTCCCCGTGGGAACCCCGGGAAGTGTAGCAGTGCCTGTTCACTGTGGTAAAATAGGACCCAGTCACCAATGCTTGGGAGGTGCAAACCCTCTCTCTTTATTGTTATTTATTGGTGTTTTTAAGGTCACATACTTATGCACAATGGCTAATCGTGACCGTGACAGTTTTACGGGTGGAGGAAGCCGGAGTACCCGGAGAGAACCACCGAGCAACGACGAGCAGCTGTCAGCTCTCCAACATCGTAACTCTGAACTCTGCACCGCAGCACAGGCAGGGTTAGATTGGTTGAAGACATGCGCACCATCGATGTGCAGTACGTCTCAGTACACAGCGTCATCGTGCCACCGTGTAGGCAATCGGGGTGAAGTGTCTTGCCCAAGGACACAACGCGGTTGCCGCAGGTGGGATTCAAACCGAGGACCTCTCGGCTTGCAGCCTGCATCCAAACCCTCTCTAAAATGGGCAACATGGCTTATTAGCGCTCACCCCTGGTCTTGAGTTGATAGTCATGTTGTGGTCATGATTAGCCATTGTGCAAAAATATGTGACCTTGAACACCAATAAATAAATAGAATGTACCTCCTGTAAATTGAATCAATGTTTTCACCAAGGATTTCTTAAGATACATTTCCAAAATATTTTCATCAACTCTTGTCATGGCTGCTTTATTGTAACCCTGACTAGATTTGATAAAAGTATTTTAAAAAATTCTCAGTGGATTTAGAGTCGACAATATGATAGATAGACATCCTTAACTGATAAATCACTTCAGCGTGTACATATAAATTATACAGTGGAGCCCACTTAATTGGATATCTCTTAATTGTATATCCCTGTTAATTGAATATAATTTTCAAACACAAAACCATTTCCCATACCTTCAGTACAAATTTGATCTGTTTATTGCATATGGGTTATACAGTAAACTCCTGTTAATTGTATATAAATTTTTGTAATATGTCAAAAAAATTGCTGTGACACGCACCAAATTCCCTTTATTTATCAACCTTTTTGGCCTCATAATCCAATACACACATTTATTCTATTATATCTTGTTTGACAGAGCTCTAAGAGCTCTGTCAAACAAGACATAACAGAATAAATGCTCATTTTACCTCCAGAACACAAGAAACTGACCAAATCCCTGTTAATTGTATACTCCTGTTAAATGAATAATTTTCACTGGCAAAATGGTTATTCAATTAAGAGGATTCTACTGTATTTGCAATATTTGGAGATTCATTGGATGTAAATGTTTTGTGTTTTTATCTTATTTTAGAAATGGAGGAAAGAAGTTGTAGAAGAACAAAGTAAAACGCCTGATTATGAAAAACCAAAGTTACTGATAGACAATATTGCAGAAAAAATAACAGCGTTAGACAGAGAAGTTAAATATTTAATAAATAAAGCAAAAACATATAAACCAAAAGCTAAACCAAAACCTGATTCAAAAGAAAATGATACTGTGACAGATAGTGAAAGTTCATCAAAAGAAGAAAAAAAATCTTCAGATACTCAAGATACAACAAAAGGAGATGGTGCGTATTTTATCATTTATAGCTCTGCTATTAGAAGTAATGTAAACTTATGTTATGACCGTGGGTACGATTGTTGTTGCTTCTGTGTCTAACTTGTGAGAGTTTAAGTTTAGCTGAGTTAGTTTCAATCTTTTGGCTTCAATGATTTTGTATTGTTGTTTTGTGTTGATAGAGTGCTAAATTATTTTTGGTCATCAAAGTTTCTCAACATGTCTTTGCGTTGTTAAAATTTATGGGAAAGTGCCGACAGGCACTCTCCCATAAATTGTAACATGACAAATCCTTAAAAACTAAATAATTTTACTTTAAAGATAATATGAAGTACATTCACTGATTATGAAGTAGTTAAGTTATGGTTTGTGAACTTTAGATTAAAGCAAGCTGGAAATAAGCAATCTGTCATTTGCAGAATGAGGTCCCCAGAGGGTAAATTTGCTGACCCTAACCCATGCAGTGGGATAGAATCCCCCAATTTATCCTCTGGGTACCTCTTTCTGGTTAGGCCTAGATCTTGATTCAGAATGAGGTTACTAGAGGGTAAATTTGGGGATGTTACCCTGTTGTGCACTCTCTGGGGACCTCACTATGCAAATGACAGTCTGCATATTTTTCCGACTTGAAGTCCAAACATGGGCTTCCAACACTCTACCAGTTAATCTTTACCCAATCCACTTGGATTCACAATTTGTTGTTATACCCCAGCTCTCGAAGAATGGGGGGAGGGAGGTGTAAAGGATTACATCCACCTGTCAGTCTGTGCATCCATCCATGCATCCATCTCTGAGCCTGTCCATCCATCCACACACATATCCCAGCTGTGAGTGAATGGATTTCAATTAAATGTGGTGTGAGGGATTCTTGTGACAAGTCGCTCCCGCACATGTTATAAAAATGTTGCCCGTATATTTTTCATCAGAGTTGCCACCCTTAATTTTTAAATTTTTCATGATTTTTTTTTTCATATGCAGCAATATCTTACCAGTGCAGGGGATGGAAATCGATGGAACTTGGTATGAGGAATCGTTGTGACAAGCCACTCCTATACATGTTATAAAAAGTTCCCCACATAGTTTTCGTCAGTTACTGTTCTTATTACTTTGTCAATTTTTCAGGTGTTTTTTCCATCTCCCGCAATATTTGAGCATTGAGTAAATAGAAATCAAAGAAATTTGGTATCAGGAATCCTTGTAACAAGCTGCTCCTGCACATATAAAAAATGCTGCTTTATCCATCCGTTCACTTGTCCATCCATCCACAATGATATCTCGGCATTGGCTGGATGTATTTTATTGAAATTTCGCATGAGGGAATCTCACAAGCCGCCCCTCCACATGTTATATAAAAGTTGCCCTCATATTTTTCACCAGAGTAATGGTTGTTGCATTTAACCCTTTACCTAACATGAAAAGCAGACGACACTTGCAAAAAAAATTCTTGAATAACTAATTTTTTTCATTTTTTGTCTCAAAAACATAGGTTATGACCCCTCATTGGAATGAGCTTGACAAGCTCGTTCCAATGAGGGGTCATAACCTATGTTTTTGAGACAAAAAATGAAAAAAATCATGAAAATTAATTGGCGATTTTTGAGAATAGTGCTGGCCGGTTTTGGCCGTTACGTTCGGTAAAGGGTTAAAGACATACCAAATTATTTCCTGTAGCGGGGGACCACAATTTTACAAATCTGCTTGTTAAGTAAGTTGACTGATGGGTAGCATCCATCAGTTTCCCTGAATATTTTGTATATTTCTGGAATGGAAAGTTGTGAAGATTTACTGCAATCTCTCATTGAAAGTGTGTCAAAATCATGTAGTTGGAACTTGACCTCAGTACAGCATGGAAGATCATCGTTTTGGTTTTTGGGTTTTTTTTTTATTGGGGTTCAGTGGCACTTTCAGTAGCTGTAGCCTTACCTCATGTTGGACAGTTTTATGAACAGAGAAAGCCAGAGTATCCAGAGATAACCACTGAACAGTGGTGAGCAACTGTCATGGTTTGCAGAATCAACAAAAAACATACAATACTGTTATGCCTTGGGAGCATAAAAATGTATCTTGATGGTATGAAGATCTCTAACTGAACAAATTATCAAAGTCAGGAAAGATTGGTGATTCCTACATTTTTGGTGCTGATTTGTTAATTCGATTTTTTTTTTTGGTGTTCTCTTTAGAATCTGAAAATTCAGATGATGTTACAGTGGAAACAGAAGATGAGAATGGCCAGACTGAAAAATCATCAGAGCATATACCAGATACTTCAAACATAGATGAAGGTATGTCATTTTACAAGGATTTGTCCAGAAATATTTAATTTCTAAATTACAATGGTTGTACATTACAGCACAATAATCAAGACATTCATTGAAGGTAGACGACTTATGCCCCCTACCTCTGATGAAGGATTCGGGGGTATCTAGTGAAGCCCTCTGTCTGTGCATATGTCTCTCTGTACAAATGTTTTGCATTGTAATTTCAAAGCCATTGGTTAAATTTGGATCTCTTTTGGTATGCTTATAGACCCACATGGGAAAATGGATATGCACAAGGAATGGGTTCCTTCCAATAATTTTGAGCTTAACTTCACAAAGTCAAGATAAGTATTGCCATCACATGTGCGGAAGTCTGTGAGTCTGTTCATATTTTCTTGGAAATCCCGTGTTTTACTTAATAGGAGTGTGATGGATTAGGTTAACTCTTTACCCAATGAACCGGTGGCATCCTGCCCACATAACTTACAAATTAAGTCGTTGGATTGTTTTTTGGGGTTTTTTTAATCCCAACATAACTGTATCATGTGACCACTCCATTTGAAAGGCTACGTGATATGACATTGTTGAATTTTTTGGAAATATTTGAAAAAACAACAAAATATTTAATTTTGAAATCCTGTGAGATTAAGTGGATGAGGTTTTCTCTATGATTTATAAATAGATGAATTTTACGTTTTACCTATCACATGATAATGTGAGAATGTCTAAAAATATTCATCAATTTAATATTATTGAAAGAATTTATAATTCATTTAAAGTTTCTTGTATCACACACAGAATGCTATTTTCTGGACTGATATTATATTTCCTATAATGTAACATGAGAAAATGAGATCGTAGCTCATTCGTTAATAGCATTGGACTTAAGATTGAAAAAGCAGACATACCAGTCTCAATCTGTGTCATCTGCACTCCTGAATGCCTATCAGGGAGCACAGTGGCACAGTGTAATAACGCATGGGACATGACAATGGTACACTTTGTTTTAAGTGGTCCTAACCTTGCTTCTGCCAAATTAGTTGGAGTGTCTGGCAGTTCCTTGTCATTGTTTGGTGGTTTTGTCAGGGTACTCTGTCTTTCTCCACCCATAAAACTGCCTGATACAATATGACCTTGGCTATTGAAAGTGTCATTAAACCCACTAAAGAAATAAACATACTTGAGATAATAGAATCCTAAACCTTTCAACACTTGTGTGCCTGAATGGCTTCTTCCTGTAGCATATTATTTTTAGGAACTCCCTTCATGTCAAAATATCCAAATTTCAAGTAGCCATTTTAAGCCAGGATTAAAAGATTGTACAGTGGAACCCTCTTAATCAAAGGACCTCATTGTTGGTGATAATTATTCAGTTAACAGAAGTATTCAATTCCGAGATATTTGTTGAGTTTTCTGTATTCTAGAGATAAACTGGGCTTTTATTCTGTAATATCTTGTTTGGCAGAGCTCTATCAAACAAGATACAATAGATTTAATATGCCTGCATTGGATGTACTGAAGCGAAATTGGTTAAGAGACAGGGTGAATTAATTTATTGCCAATGTAATTTTTAGACATATTATAAGGTTTTTTATTCAGTTAACCAGACTTTTCTCTTTAACTTTATATGCAGTTAACAGATCAGAGTTTTATTGAAGGTATGATAAAGGGTTTTGTGCTTTGATGTTATATTCAGTTAATGGGAGGATTCAGTTGTATTTTTATAATAATCACTTCATTTCATAACGGGATTTTTTTTCAGATAAAAAAACTGATGCAGAACCAACAGTCACGACTGATAGTAGCAGTACATCACCAACAGAACCAACAGTTAGTACTGATAGCAGCAGTACATCACCAACAACGGAGGAAACAAAAAATCACGATGCTGGAGAGTTATAACAGTTGTAAATTGTTAGGATGTAACTTATTTATATTTTAAAATAAATGTCAACGTTGAACCTGGTGAACATCATAAATTAGTGGCTACTGGATGGTCTAGAGACATGTCTGTTCTGACACATATCGGAATTTCATCAGTTCTGTTAACTCTTTTGGGGTCTATTTCCGACTATTGATCACGTTTTTTTGTAACAGAGCAGATGACCCAACATGCTGTCTCCGGCCTTAAAATTTGTCTCGATTCACAAGAATCAGTTTTGATTCTCGCGAGCTCCTGTTGCGAGAATCAGTTTTCAGTTCTTAAATATTTTGAATTTGATAGTACTGTTAGGTGAGTGCAACATTGCCATAGTAAAAGACAAATGTCATAGTTTTTTTTCAGAGAGTTTTCCCTTTATGGGCCCAGTTTCCATTTTGTCGAGTTTCTCACACATGTGAACGCAGAACACATGTTCCAGCATACAGGCTTTTAGTGGTCTGGCTGATGGAAATTACAGTATCGTGGCTATGGTGTTTAGTGATGTCTTGGCTGCCTAATAGGCAGCCAAGACTTCACTAGACACCACTGCTAAGTGTAGTTTTTTGTACCTTATTATGAGGGGGTGAAGACAGAGCATTTTCTTGGCTTGTAAAGCCACCTTTAGAATCTACGACAAGAATCAAATGAACATTTTGCGCGTATCTAAGTTGATTCTAATTGTTTCCCTTGCGAGAATCATTTGTGCGAATCGATTCGGATTCGCGCATGAATTTTAATCTCTGTGTCTGTAAATAAACTTGCAAGTTACATCCTAATTGCCTTGGCAGTTGTTTTTAGGACAATTATGGCTGTCTTTATAGGCAGTTAAGACTGGTCTAGAAACAACTACAGGGTCACAGGCTGTAGACTGTCAAAAGTATATATAGTATATAGTACAGTGGAACTCTGTTAATTGAATAGCCACTTTGCCAATGAAAATTATTCAATTAACAGGAGTATTCAATTAACAGGGATTGTATCACTTTCCTGTATTCTAGAGATAAACTTAGCATTTAATCTATTATATCTTGTTTGACAGAGCTCCATGAGCTCTGTCAAACAAGATATAATAAATTAAATACTCGTATTGGATATACTAAAGCCAAATAGGTCTATAAACAAAGGAAAACTGATGAAAGTCAGAGTAATTTCTCGACATGTTACAAGATGTTTTATTCAATTAACAGGAGTTTACTCTATAACCTATATTCAATAAACAGGTCAAATTTGTACTGGAGGTATGGTAAATGGTTTTGTGTTGGAAAATTATATTCAATTAACAGGGATATAGAATTAAGACATATCCAATTAAGTGGGCTCCACATGTATATATGGTACAGTCACCGTGGACTGGTCATTATCCAGGTGTGGGCAGTGATAGTGTTCAACCGATGATCAGAACCGGCCACCACAATCGGCTGATTGTGGGCAACCGGATGCCAACGGCAACAGCTCCTGGAACATCAGTTCAACCATTTGTTGCCAAGCATTTTGTGGTGATTCATTAAACGCATTTTATTATCTTCTGCAATTTTTCAATTGTGAATGTAAAATGATGTCAATGATACCATTTAATAAAGTTGAGAAACAACCACAATGTGTATTCTTAATCTCTCTAGGCGCCCTTTTATGGGATATACCAGTTAAACGACATGTGAAGTTTAAAATTGAGCGTACTTGTGGCAATCGCCAATTCATACTGGAAAAGTGAAAGTTGCACTCCACTGACTCAGATCGCAATAAAATTGAGAGCCATGTTTACCACCTAAGTGTGCGCAACTGGTAATTTTACTGCGACCCCAGTCAATGAAGTTTTAACACTGTGAGAAATGTTTGGTTTAATGTAGTTCTTTCGAGCCTCGACATGTCTAATAGTGCACGGTATTACAATCGGAATCGGCATCAGAATCTGCTGATTGAGAGCCCAAATAACTGGTAATCGGTCAGCGACCATTTTTGGTAATCGGTTGAACACTAGGCAGTGATGTCCACGCATGCATTTACCAGGAAATGGAAATCATCAGCAAAATTTTAATTAATGAAGTACCAGGTTGTATTCGGTGCTTTATCTATTAAATGTTTGACGATCATTCCTATGATTAGTGTTTGAAACGAAATATTATTGCGTCCATGGAAATATTGTCCACCAGTGGAAAATGATCAGTCCATGACAAATGTTCTGTAAAAATGTGAACCCTTTACCCAACGTAATGGCCAAAACCGGCCAGCGCTATTCTCAAAAATCGCCAATTAATTTTCGCTATTTTTTTCATTTTTTGTCTCAAAAACATAGGTTATGACCCCTCGTTGGAACGAGCTCGTCGAGCTCGTTCCAATGAGGGGTCATAACCTATGTTTTTGAGACAAAAAATGAAAAAAATTAGTTATTCAAGAATTTTTTTTGCAAGTGTCGTCTGCTTTTCACGTTAGGTAAAGGGTTAAAAACTGCCCTGTCTCTGAAGGGTTTAACCCTTTACCCAACGAATTGCCCGCATCCCCCCGCGTAATATGCAAATTCAGCAGTTGAAAAAATATTATTTTTCAAAAAATTTCAACAAAACCATATCATGTGACCCCTCGTTGGGACGAGCTCATCGAGCTCGTTCCAACGAGGGGTCACATGATATGGTTTCGTTGAATTGTTTGAAAAATTTGAAAAAATGAAATTCAAAATAATAAATTTTGATATTGCCTGCGTTGGGTAAAGGGTTAATGTTTTGTGAATTTATATCTTTGAATTCATCATGACAGTTGTCATTTGAAAAGATTATCTCCCTTTTACCTCATGTATCGTCTGCATCCACTTGCATGATTACAAAAGTGAACAGTTGAAAATAAAAATGTTCTACAAATTTTAACCAAAATATGTCATATGACCCCCTAATTAGAATGAGTATGTTCCAATAAGGAGTGACATGATAGAGTTTAGTTGAAAAATAATTAAAAATATTTGATATCCTGTGCATTGTATAAAAGGGTTATACAGTAGAACCCTGTTAACCCTTTACCCAACACTGAACATATCAAAATTTATTATTTTAAATATCATTTTTTCAACTTTTTCAAAAAATTTCAACAAAACCATATCATGTGACCCCTCGTTAGCTCATTGAGCTCATTCCAACGAGGGGTCACATGATGTGGTGTTTTTTGAAAAATATTTTTTCAACTGCTGAATTTGAATATTAAGCTGGCGGATGCGCTCGATTCGTTGGGTAAAGGGTTAATTGAATAGCCACTTTGCCAATGAAAATTATTCAGTTAACAGGAGTATTCAATTAACAGGAGTTGTGTCACTTTCCTGTATTCTAGAGATAAACTTAGCATTTATTCTATTACATCTTGTTTGACAGATGAGCTCTGTCAAACAAGATATAATAGATTAAATGACTGTATTGGATGTCCTGAGGTAGTATATGTCTATAAACAAAACTGGAGAGAGTCAAGGTAATTTCTCCACAGGTTGCAAGATTTTTTATTCAATTAACAGGAGTTTACTCTACAACCTATATTCAATTAACAGGACAAATTTGTATTGGAGGTATGGTAAATGGTTTTGTGTTGGGAAATTATATTCAATTAAGAGGGTTATTCAGTAAAGAGATATCCATTTAAGTAGGCTCCACTGTATCTAAATGCAAGGAATATTTTCTTGAATCTTTCATCAAATTAAATCAGAGTCGCCACAAGACAACCATCAAATGATTAGTTGACAAATTTTATCGAGTCTGGCATCAAAAGAACATTGTCAATTGAACTATTAGTGTTTTTTGTGGTTTATTTTGTCAACGTAGCCAACAACATACTCCACTTCAGGCCGAAAGTATTCTTGTTCCATCTTTAGTGATTAATGAATTAATAGTTAATTTGAATCCAGAAGTATTTTGTCTAGTGTACAGTTAGAACAGAACTCTCTTAGGAGCTCTTCCAGGAAGAGATTTTATTATCCCCCAAAAGGGAGGGATACAGCGAAGAGCTCCATCCCTTTCAGTCCGTCCATCTGTCTGTCCATCCATTTATCCAAACTTTGTTTCTAGCATAACTTGAACAATAGTTAACGGATTTCAGTCCTTTTTGGTATATGTCTCTGTAGCAATAATGTCTATGTCAAGTTCGATGACCACCAATAATTATGGGAGTTATGGCCCTTTGTTTAATAAAAAATATTGTTTAATGCTTGGTCTATAGCATAAATTGAACAATTGTTAACAGATTTCAATTCTTTTAGCTCTATGTCTGTATAGCAACAATGTCTAAGTCAACTTTGGTGACCAGCGATATCCGATGAAAATTCTGTGAGTTATTGCGCTTTGTTTAATATAAAAAATTGTCTAATGCTTGTTATGGCATAACTTTAAAAATAAAAACCATATTTAAATTCTTTTCGATATATGTCTCTATAGCAACAATGTCTACATCAAGTTTGATGACCAGTGATATCCGATGAAAATTGTGGGAGTTATTGCCCTTTCTTAAAAAATATGTAATGCATGTTTATGGAATTACTTAGACATTAGTAACCAAATATCAACTTTTTTGGGGATACATATCTTTGGGAACAATGTGTACCTCAAGTTCGATGACCACCGTTATGCAATGAAAATTGTGGGAGCTATTGTTTCGTTGAATTGTTTGAAAAATTTGAAAAAATGAAATTCAAAATAATAAATTTTGATATTGCCTGCGTTGGGTAAAGGGTTAATGTTTTGTGAATTTATATCTTTGAATTCATCATGACAGTTGTCATTTGAAAAGATTATCTCCCTTTTACCTCATGTATCGTCTGCATCCACTTGCATGATTACAAAAGTGAACAGTTGAAAATAAAAATGTTCTACAAATTTTAACCAAAATATGTCATATGACCCCCTAATTAGAATGAGTATGTTCCAATAAGGAGTGACATGATAGAGTTTAGTTGAAAAATAATTAAAAATATTTGATATCCTGTGCATTGTATAAAAGGGTTATACAGTAGAACCCTGTTAACCCTTTACCCAACACTGAACATATCAAAATTTATTATTTTAAATATCATTTTTTCAACTTTTTCAAAAAATTTCAACAAAACCATATCATGTGACCCCTCGTTAGCTCATTGAGCTCATTCCAACGAGGGGTCACATGATGTGGTGTTTTTTGAAAAATATTTTTTCAACTGCTGAATTTGAATATTAAGCTGGCGGATGCGCTCGATTCGTTGGGTAAAGGGTTAATTGAATAGCCACTTTGCCAATGAAAATTATTCAGTTAACAGGAGTATTCAATTAACAGGAGTTGTGTCACTTTCCTGTATTCTAGAGATAAACTTAGCATTTATTCTATTACATCTTGTTTGACAGATGAGCTCTGTCAAACAAGATATAATAGATTAAATGACTGTATTGGATGTCCTGAGGTAGTATATGTCTATAAACAAAACTGGAGAGAGTCAAGGTAATTTCTCCACAGGTTGCAAGATTTTTTATTCAATTAACAGGAGTTTACTCTACAACCTATATTCAATTAACAGGACAAATTTGTATTGGAGGTATGGTAAATGGTTTTGTGTTGGGAAATTATATTCAATTAAGAGGGTTATTCAGTAAAGAGATATCCATTTAAGTAGGCTCCACTGTATCTAAATGCAAGGAATATTTTCTTGAATCTTTCATCAAATTAAATCAGAGTCGCCACAAGACAACCATCAAATGATTAGTTGACAAATTTTATCGAGTCTGGCATCAAAAGAACATTGTCAATTGAACTATTAGTGTTTTTTGTGGTTTATTTTGTCAACGTAGCCAACAACATACTCCACTTCAGGCCGAAAGTATTCTTGTTCCATCTTTAGTGATTAATGAATTAATAGTTAATTTGAATCCAGAAGTATTTTGTCTAGTGTACAGTTAGAACAGAACTCTCTTAGGAGCTCTTCCAGGAAGAGATTTTATTATCCCCCAAAAGGGAGGGATACAGCGAAGAGCTCCATCCCTTTCAGTCCGTCCATCTGTCTGTCCATCCATTTATCCAAACTTTGTTTCTAGCATAACTTGAACAATAGTTAACGGATTTCAGTCCTTTTTGGTATATGTCTCTGTAGCAATAATGTCTATGTCAAGTTCGATGACCACCAATAATTATGGGAGTTATGGCCCTTTGTTTAATAAAAAATATTGTTTAATGCTTGGTCTATAGCATAAATTGAACAATTGTTAACAGATTTCAATTCTTTTAGCTCTATGTCTGTATAGCAACAATGTCTAAGTCAACTTTGGTGACCAGCGATATCCGATGAAAATTCTGTGAGTTATTGCGCTTTGTTTAATATAAAAAATTGTCTAATGCTTGTTATGGCATAACTTTAAAAATAAAAACCATATTTAAATTCTTTTCGATATATGTCTCTATAGCAACAATGTCTACATCAAGTTTGATGACCAGTGATATCCGATGAAAATTGTGGGAGTTATTGCCCTTTCTTAAAAAATATGTAATGCATGTTTATGGAATTACTTAGACATTAGTAACCAAATATCAACTTTTTTGGGGATACATATCTTTGGGAACAATGTGTACCTCAAGTTCGATGACCACCGTTATGCAATGAAAATTGTGGGAGCTATTGCCTCTCCCCCTCCCCCCTCCCCCCCCCCCCCCATCCCATGTCAATTAGGCAATTTTTCTCTTTGCTCCAAAATGCATTTTGAAGGATTTTTGGTGATTACATGCAGAAAAAAAATTTGGCTCCAATGACTGCCCCACCCATTGGCTGAAACGTTACTTGTGCACAGGGCGTATGTACAGAATTTGATAGCCTTATTATCGTCATAATATGTAGATCTAAGCACTGAATGACTTGCTATTTTGCGGGCAATTCATGACATGATTTCTAGCTTTAACTGTATCCCATGATTCACATGTGCTTAACAGCCTTTACCTCATCACATAAAGGTTGAAACGACTCTGGGATTCTGGAGTCAGTTAGTCGACACCCAAAAGTTAAGTCGCGACTAGTTGGCACTCCACATTTTGCTGAAAAGATTTACAAAGCAATACCTCTGCAGTTGAATGTTTTTCTCCATTTGTGTACTTTACTGATCCCAGTTCATGTATGACACACACAAGCATCATGGAATCTCTATATAATAATTTTATTGTTTTGAGACAAGTTCAAATAACTATGCCGTCAGTAGCATTAAAGCATGTACAGTTTGACCACTGTCAGTGAGTTCAAAGGAGCTGATACAACACAGTTAACTTTCACATCTTCTTTGATCTCAAAGTCTGTATCAGTTATCTCATTATTACAGGGTTCTCCTTGAATTCCTTGAAAGTCCTCGAATCTCAAAACACCCTCCCAAGGACCTGGAAACTCCTTGAATATTGAAGGCTATCCTGGAAACTCCTGAAAATTGAGGCGGCTATGCATGGACAGTGTGCTATTTCAAAATACTGTACATCTGATGTCCATTCTTTTACCTTTTTACCTAGTAGCAGACGACACTTGTGAAAAAATTACTGTGCATTTGAACATTTTCATTTTTTCCAAAACATAGGTTGTGACCTCTCAATGGAACGAGCGTGATACGCTCGTTCCAATGAGAGTCATAACCTATGTTTCAGAAGCACAAAATGAAAATATAAAAAGATTGAACAGTGATTTTCATGGAAAGCATTTTTTTCCGTTAGCTTAGGTAAAAGGTCGAGTTATATTTTCTGTCTCTTGGATGTAAGTGGAAAATGTTTCCTGGGAAATCCTTGAATTTTGTCTGTTTTTCTCCTTGAAATTTCTTGAAAAAGCCCTAAAAACCTCCTTGAAACTCCTGGAATTTGCTTAGAGGTTTGGTGCAGGAACCCTGTATTAGTGATTTCACTCTCGAACAGATCAACTGACAGTCATTTCTATGTTCCTCAATGGACTTTACATAGAAATTTTGATATGTTAAGTTTTTATAGAAAATATTACATGTTCTGACTACTCGACATTAAAATCTAGACTCAAGGTTGGGCTATATCTGCATCAACAATGACCAGTCAGCTAATGGTTTCAACTGTACATCACATTCACAGTGCATACCAAGATATATATCATTTGATAGCTCTCCATATTCATAGTCAATAGTGAGTTATAAAGGACTTACCAGCACTCCCCTTTTTGCATTCACAGTCAGTATCTAGTTATTAAGGATTTGCCAGCCATCAGTTCTTCAGATATTCACAGTCCGTAATGAGATACAAATGAAATGCTAGCTCTCACTTCTTAACATTTGCAATCAATATATAGTTATAAATATTTACCAGCCTTCACTTCTTCACATAGTCACGGCCAGTTGTTAGATACAAAACACTTTTCAGAACTTTCTTCTTAACATTTGCAATTAGTTGCCCTTTATAAAGGATTTACCAGCCCTCACTTCACATGCCAGCTCTGACCTCTCCATCTCTCCATATCTGCAGTCAGTGATGAGCTATAAAGGACTTCCCAGCCCTAACCTCTTAGTTTTCACATGGGCAAAGTGTTTGAAAAGACTTGCCAGCCCTCACCTATTTAAGATGAGAGAGAATTTAGAAAACTTGACAGGCAAAAAATGTACTGTTCTCTGAAGATTCAATCTTTGGGAGTCACATTTTGTTTTGAGTGTTCAATGTGCCATTTGTCAGTTAAACTGAAATTAGAATATGACAAATTTATGTCATTGTAAATTGGCCAAAAAACAACAGACATGACATTACAGTCACTGATTTGATCTTCTAATTGATTGTGTCAACATGACAGGCCTTGGCTATTGAAAGTTTCATTAAACCCCAATAAGATAAATTGATTGTGTGAAGGTATTGGCAACATATCTGTTAATTATTCAACACAGTTAATCCTTAACGAAATAATTATTTGCATCCATAGAGTACATGGAGAGTGTATTATCACTAAATCGCCCATAGACTGGAGATTCCACCCAAACAATAATTCTAAATTTGTTGCAAGGCATATTAAGCACAAAGTTACAGACAATGGACCTTGGGTAAAACCCGGAGGTCCATCAGATGAAACATTGCTTGTGTTTTTTGTCCATATGTACTTACAGTACGTGGAGAATGGATTGTAACTAAATCACCTGCGGGGTGGAGTTATCGCCCAAACTATAACTTTCAAATTTTGTACATATCGACAAAAACACAAGCAAAGTTTGAACCAATGGACTTCCGGCTTGTGCTTGTTATTCTTTGCAACAAATTTGCAATTATTGCTTGAGTGGAATCTCCACTCTGTGAGTGATTTAGTGATAATACACTCTCCATGTACTGTAATTCCAAAAGTGATAACTCCACTCCATGGGTGATTTAGTTACAATCCACTCTTCACATACAGTATACATAATTTACAAACTGAGCAGTTAACCCTTTACCCAACGCAGACGATATCAAAATTTATTATTTTAAATATAATTTTCTGAACTTTTTCAAAATATTTCAACAAAACCATATCATGTGACCCCTCCTTGGAACGAGCTCGACGAGCTCGTTCCAATGAGGGGTCACATGATATGGTTTTGTTGAAATTTTTTGAAAAATAATATTTTTTCAACTGCTGAATTTGCATATTACGCGGGCAGATGCGGGCGATTCGTTGGTAAAGGGTTAACAAAGACATATTATGTGACCCCTTATTGGAACATGCATGTCAAACTTGTTCCCATAAAAGAAAGAGTTCACATGAAATGGTTTTGTTGAAAATTTTTGAAAAATGTGAAAAACAATTAGCAAAAATAAAAATTGGTATCAAGTGCATTGGGTAATTGATTAATCACAAACAAGTGAAATATTATTGACTTCCAGTATTTACCAGTAAGTTATTATCTCCCCTGTACCACATTTATGAGACATACAGCCCTGATTCTGTCCATCTTTCCATCAGTCTGTAGACCGAGTTGGTTTCCACTCTCCAATTAAAGATCTGTATGGGCGATCAAAACAAAACTTGCCATGTTGGTCAGGTATGAGAGGAAGAACCCAATTTATTTTGGGATCGTTGTGCCAAAGATCAAGCTCACACTAACCTTTGATTTATTTATATTTATTTATTGGTGTTTAAGGTCACATACTTATGCACAATGGCTAATCGTGACCGTGACAGTTTTACGGGTGGAGGAAGCCGGAGTACCCGGAGAGAACCACCGAGCAACGACGAGCAGCTGTCAGCTCTCCAACATCGTAACTCTGAACTCTGCACCGCAGCACAGGCAGGGTTAGATTGGTTGAAGACATGCGCACCATCGACGTGCAGTACGCCTCAGCACACAGCGTCATCGTGCCCCCATGTAGGCAATCGGGGTGAAGTGTCTTGCCCAAGGACACAACGCGGTTGCCGCAGGTGGGATTCGAACCGAGGACCTCTCGGCTTGCAGCCTGCATCTCTACCAACTGAGCCACCGCGCCCCAAAACCTTTGATTTAAAATCTTTCCTATTTTCCACTCTTGATACAGTAATCACATCCTCGAAGTGAGCTCTAGTTCAGTTTACATAACATTCAGTCTTGCTCAGGATAAAGCATTTAGCAATTTTACATTACTCGTGGCACTTCTTCAGAGACAGAAGATTTAAAGTATGTCAGGGACAGCAAGGGAGCTAACCATTACCATATGGGTACAACAAGGGAGCTAACCATAACTATACAGGTACAAAAAGGGAACTGATTTGAGGCTTTATGGGAAGATATATTTGTTTTTTCAGTTCACTTGGAGCATTTTTTTTTTATCAAGTTTTGAGATTAGGTGATAAATGAAATCTTTAACTTGTCTACATTTTAACGTGACATTTTCAAAACTCATTCTGTAAATCAGGTCTGGATTGTGCATTTGGCCTAAATTACTGAATGTGTTTTATAAATGTTCCTATAAACTGAAACTTGTTTGTGGTTCTCTATGTTATATATGTTATGAAACTTTGTTCAATACTTGTGGGCACAATGCAACTTTGACATAAGATACAGTTAAAACTAGACTGTCATGAAATGCGCAAAAATAGCACGTCGATCTGTGCATTAATCTTTGCATTAGGACCATAGTAATGTCCATTGGCAGAAACATTGCCTGTGTTTGCTATGAGTAACCAAGAGAACCTGCCATGCTTTGGATGCCATTCGATGTGGAAATTGTGCGCAATTCCTACGCACTATTAAGCCTTGATAAGTGCACAGTTTGTGACAGGACTTCTAGTTTTAACTACAGAGCCCCTAAAGTGACATACAATATAGGGACACAGGCTTCAATACCTCAGAGCACTGAATTTTGCAAACTTTCTTCTAGGGGTTGGGGGGGATGGAAGCCTAGGCATAACTAGGACCCTCAAATCTTTTCACTCTCCTGACACTTCCCTGAAGGGAATTGGGAGGAGGGGTAGAGACCAGAGGGTCCTTGTGAGGACTAGAGGAGACTTCCTAACCTCCCCACACACACACATGCACACATACACACACACACAGAGAATGGCTTTCTAAATATCATATTATTATAGAATCCTATGTATGCACCTCTCTGGTTACAGCTGGTAGTGAACTGTGAGGACGGGGTGTGGAAGGAATAAAAAAGTATATATGTGTGGTGTGGTCAGAGACAAAATAGTGCAAAAAATCAGATTTTTTATTCTGTGCTAGTGCTGACCATCCAGAATAGGTTTTTGTAGGGAAGAAAATCAGATTTTTTAATCTGCATTGCAGTGTTGACCATCCAGACTGGGTTTGGTCAGATGAAAATTCATTTTTTCTGTTCTGTGATGCTGACCATCCAGAAGAGGTTTGGTCAATAGAAAGTGTGATATTTTATTTTGTGCTGTTATGTAGACAATCCACATCCAGAATTCTGTTTAATAATTAGAAAATGAGATTTTTTATCTTACTGTTGTCTGACATTCCAGAATAGAATCTGCCTTTTACCCTTTCAGCAGCCTGAATAGAAAACAATACTTTTAAAGAAGACATTTTTGAATATAAACATTAACTTTGCCTTGAAAAACACAACTTATGACCCCTCATTGGAACAAGCTCAGAGCTTGTTCCATGAAGAGGCCATAGGCTATGATTTTGAGACAACATAATTATGTATAAAATTTGAATTCTGATTTCTGAATAGAACTTGGGGTAGTTTTGGTTGTTACATTATGTAAAGCAGGGTTCCCACCATGTCTTGAATTGAAGAAATGGCCTTGAATTCAACTGAGGGTCAAGGCTTTGAAATGCAGGAATATGGGGCAGCAGGTCTTGAAATACCTTTGACGTTTAATGAAATAACGCCAACCAAGTGCATAATTATCTTTTCATAACTACATAGTTTATACGCTATAGTTTGTGAAGGCAGGACCATCAAAATCCTTGACTTTGGTTATTGTAGAGCCTGTAAAAATGTCAAAGAAAACAACCTTTAACCCTTAAGGTCCTGGACAGATATATTTAATTCGAGCCAGCCCACAGCCTTAAAACATAAACAGATAAAATATAAATTAGATAAACAGTGATTTCTAGGCAAGTCTTGGCTGCCTTAACAGGCAGCCAAGACCAACTAGAAACCACTGACTATCTAATTTGCTCACTGTCAACAGAACCTCCTCATGATGGCATGTTAAGGGCACCTGTTTTGAGGTTGTAAAAGTCGGAAATAGGCCTTTAAGGGTTAAATACCCTTTGATCAGTCATTGCCTGTAGGAACCCTGTTAAAATTGTCAAGAGGATTTATTGCCTCTATTGAACAGAAAATGTTATAAAAATGAGATTATTACAATCACAAACGTGATGAATCAATTAATAAATATATAAATATTTTATGTCTCATTCTTAAACATGGATTATACAGTGGAGCCCTCTTAATTTAATATCTTTTAATTGAATAATCAAGGTGCAAAGTGGCTCAGTGGTTAAGGCGTTGGGCTCCAATTCCCAACAGGGGCAATTGCATTGTCCTTGGACAAGGCACTTTATCCCTATTGCCCATGTTGTGTCACTGTGACACTGTGTAGTAAGACGTACTTCACATCGATGGTGCTGTCATCTTCAACCAATGCTAACCCTGCTTGTGTGGAGTAGTTTGTGACATCTGACAGCTGCTCGGTGGTTCTCTCCGGATACTCTGGCTTCCTCCACCTGTAAAACTGTCTGAGATGAGGTGACTCTGGCTGTCAAAAATTTTGTTAAACCCCAACATATAAAAGAATTGAATATCCCCTCCCATGGAAGTGAAGCAGTGCTTGTTTACTGTAGTTAGCAAGCCCTGTTCTACTGGCAAAATCAGACCCAGTCACCAATGCCTGGGATGGAAATCCTCTAAAATGGGCAACATGGATATTAATGATTGGACCAACTTGACTTTATGTCCGTGTTGTGGTCATGCTTAGCCACTGTGCGTAAATAAGTGACTTTAAACAACACCAATAAATGAATAAATAAATTGAAGAACCCTGTTAATTGAACATAATTTTGAAACTCAAAACCATTTACCATATGTACAAATTTGTCCTGTTCATTGTATGTAGGTTAGAGAGTAAACTCCTTATAAATAAACAAGAAATATTATACATTGAGAAGACTACCCTGACAATCACAATATTTGCCTTGTTTTTGCCCCATTTTGCCCCACCCCAGTACATCTAATACATCCATTTAATCTATCATTATGTGTTTGACAGAGCTCCATGAGCCCTGCCAAACAAGATATATGGCAAAATAAATTGAGGGTTTGGTTCTCAAGGCCTGACGCATTGGTTTTTCAATTCCCCACTCCTCACCCTTGATGGAAAATTTTATTGAAATTTCAATTTTTTGCTTGATGGAAAATTTGATTGAAATTTAAATTTTTTGCTCTCTAAACATTATAAACTGAGTAAAATTCATCAGATGCAACAAAAATAGGCACTACAACACGTGTATGAATTTCTTGAGAGTTCATAAAATAATATGGCCCTATATTGATTTGTAACAAGCCCTCACTGTGAAGTGTGAATTGATTGATTATTGGATCGTCATTTTCATTGACATTGCAAGCTGAAATTTTTCTCTTGGTTGTATCCCCAAAATAGTGGGGCGTGGTGGCTCAGTAGGTAGAGATGCAGGCTGCAAGATGAGAGGTCCTTGGTTTGAATCCCAGGGCTTATATTTCAACGAGAATCCAAGAATCGATTCGCACAAAGATTCACGCTATAAAACCGGCAAGAATCCATGTAGATTCTTGCTGCACCTCTGCTAGGATGCGCGTGAAAAACATTGAGTCAATTTAACCTTTTATTTAACACAGCGGCAACAAATTAACCAATAGAAGGTTAACATGACCTGAAATATCCTGACACTTTGTCAATAAAACCTTACAAATATGGCTGTCATTGAGCCGGTTCCTACGACAGCCATATTTATAAGATTTTATTGGTAAATATTGTTCATTTAATTATTTTATCATTTATTTATTATTTATTGTTTAAAAATTATCAAATTTAGGTTTAAAAATTAAAAAGGTGTGTTGGGTAAAAGGTTAACATGTGTTATCAGTATACAACAGCGGTTCAACCATGGTGGCGTCATGGGATCCTGGGACACTTATAGTAGGTATGGATTCTCGCAACCATTTTCACGAGAATCCAAATGGATTCTCACAAATTTAGATGAAATATAAGCCCTGAATCCCACCTGCAGCAACTGCATTGTGTCCTTGAGGCAAGACACTTAACCCCTTAACTGCCCATGTGGGAACATGGTGGCATTGTGAACTAAGACGTACTGCACGTCGATGGTGCACTTATCTTCAACCAATGCTAACCCTGCTTGTGTGGAGTTAGTACATTGGGGAATCTAGTAGTTGCTCAGTGGTTCCCTCTGGATACTTTGGCTTTCCCCCACCCATAAAACTGTCTGACACGAGGTGACCCTGGCTGTCGAAAGTGTTGTTGAATCCCAATAAATAAATAAATAAATCCCCAAAACGGCAAAATCAAACAAATTCCATAGTTATCAACTGGTAGAGTGCTAAATTATTTTTGGTCATCAAAATTTATTCACATGTCATTGCCTTGTTCCAGTAGGCACTCTCCCATAAATTGTTATATGGCATCTCCATACAGCCGAAAGAATTTTACTTTGTTGGTTAAATGAAGCATGTACACAGAATATGAAGCTTTTCAATTACAATGTCTACACTTGAGAATAAAGCTTAACCCTTTAACCAACGCAGACGATATCAAAATTTATTATTTTAATATGTCTTTTTTCAAATTTTTCAAAAAATTTTAATGAAACCATATCATGTGACCCCTCATTGGGACGAGCTTGACGAGCTCGTTCCAATAAGGGGGTCACATGATATGGTTTCGTTGACATTTTTTTAAAAATACATTTTTTTTAACTACTTAATTTGCAAATTATGTGGGTGGATGCGGCTGATTTGTTAGGTAAAGGGTTAAATACAGTTAATACAAACTACACAATCTGATAATTATGAAAAGAGTTTGATTGGTATGATTTTCAACAAAATTATGGATTCTCGTCATCTTTGGAATGTAATGATTATAATAATTATTTATTTGGTGGTTTGTTTTGTTGTTTTTGTTTTTTTTTGGGGGGGGGGGGGGTTCTTAAGCCTCATCTTTTTTGTTCTTTATCCCAATAGAGGTTATCCTAAAATTTGATGTACATTGAAAATAATGGTTCTATATCATTTGGTATTATATTGGTATATTGTTTATAGGGCATGGCAGGTCTGTATATTTACCAAAGTGGCATAGACTAACATCTGCCAGAATTGATACTCTTGTACCTTTCCATGAATTTTGAAGTTCAAGTTTATTTTGACAGATATTGTTCTTAGCTCCTCTAATTACTACACAGTCCACCTTTTGCTTCATATTGATAATTAAATTAAAAGTAGAAGGAAATGCTATAGATTCTTTTCAGGTTTACTTTACGAAAAAATATAAATAAAAAGTGCCCTCTCTCATTGATTTGTGGAGACCAGATGCCCGAGAACCAAAGTATTTATTTTTTAGCTTAATAGATTAAATGCTCAAGTTATCTCTAGAGTAGAGGAAAATGACCAGATCACTGGTAACTGAATTATTGTCATTGGAAAGGTGAATTATTGAATTAATAGAGTTCCATTGTATATGTATGTTGATGTTAACATGTCATTAATATATGTGAATGAACGGAAAAGGACATGAGATGTAT
This sequence comes from Pictodentalium vernedei, assembly GCA_031216915.1. Classification (NCBI taxonomy): domain Eukaryota; kingdom Metazoa; phylum Mollusca; class Scaphopoda; order Dentaliida; family Dentaliidae; genus Pictodentalium; species Pictodentalium vernedei. The sequence continues at coordinate 11,235,843 of CM062288.1, read as the reverse complement.
TTTCTGTGTATGGCTTGTATGAATGGTGCATAAATGTAAGAAATATAGAATAAAAAATAATTCTTTCTTTCTTTTCTCTTTTTTCATTCATTGCCTGCTATAATTTAATGCGGGTTTGTTACCCTGCCACATAAGGGAGTTTTCTGACTAAAACCAGGATACAAAAGGAAAAGTAAAACAGGCTATGCAAGAGAGGCAAAAGATCACACACATGCACACAAATATATCCTCACACACATACACACCATCAAATTTCTGGCCCTTGAAAATTGGATTTTCTTTAAAACAATCATGGTATATTTTGAAAGTATTGGATTCGGTGGCATAACTATGGGATGGCCAGGGGGAACCTTGTTGCTACCCCTTCCTAAATCCCCCTAAAAATCCTGAATTCTACAATCTGCCCAAGCCCGAAACCTAAAAACTTTTAGCACAGTCTGCAGGTCATGTTTAATGTGGAGTGATTTCATTGTAACTTGGTAGGATGACTCCTTATGATGTCTAGATGAGAATTTCCCCATTTGGGCATGATCTGCCAACCGTGAAGACTGCCCGAACCCAAAACCCGAAAACCTTGAGCACAGTCTACAGGTCATATTTATGAAGGGATTTTCATTGTAACTTGGTAGGTTAACTTCATATAATGTCTAGATGAGAACGTCCCCCTTTGGACATGATTGGGCAACTGTGACGGCTAAAGGTGCCCGAAGCCCGAAAACCTTTAGCACAGTCTACAGGTCATATTTATGAAGGGATTTCATTGTAACTTGGTAGGATGACTCCAAATAATGTCTAGATGAGAACGTCCCATTTTGGTTGTGATCAATCAGCCTTGATGGGTGCCCGAGCCCAAAAACCTTTAGCAAAGGCAAAAGGTTATATATTTATAGAAGGATTTCATTGTAACCTGTTAGGTTGACTCCATATAATGCCTAGATGATGACATCCCCTTTTGGTCGTGATTGGTCAGCTGTGATGGCTACAGGTGCCCGAAGCCCAAAAACCTTGAGCACAGGTCATATTTATGAAGGGATTTCATTGTAACTTCGCAGGATCACTCCAGATGATGCCCAGATGAGATTGTCTCCTTTGGTTCCGATCATTCAACAATGATGGCTGCCCGAGCCCGAAAACCTTTAGCACAGTCTACAGGTCATATTTATGAAGGGATTTCATTGTAACTTGGTAGGTTGACTTATATAATGTCTAGATGAGAACGTCCCCTTTTGGACACGATTGGACAACTGTGACGGCTTCAGGGGGCCAAAGCCCGAAAACCTTTAGAACAGTCTACAGGCCATAATTATGAAGGGATTTCATTGTAGCTTGGTAGGATGACTCCAAATAGTGTCCAGATGAGAACGTCCCCTTTTGGTCACGATCATTCAGCCTTGATGGCTGCCGAGCCCAAAAACCTTTAGCATGTCTGTAGGTCGTATTTATGGAAGGATTTCATTGTAACTTGTTAGGTCGACTCCATATAATGCCTAGATGATGACATCCCCTTTTGGTCGTGGTTGGTCAACTGTGATGGCTACAGGTGCCTGAAGCCCGAAAATCTTGAGCACAGTCGACAGGTCATATTTATGAAGGGATTTCATTGTAACTTCATAGGATCACTCCAGATGATGTCCAGATGAGAATGTCCCCTTTTGGTTGTGATCATTCAACCATGGCTGCCCAAGCCTAAAGCCCGAAAACCTTTAGCACAGTCTTCAAATCATATTTATGAAGGGATTTCATTGTAACTTGGTAGGTTAAATTCATGTAATGTCTAGATGAGAACAGCCCCTTTTGGACACCATTAGGCAACTGTGTTGGCTACAGGGGCACAAAGCCCGAAACTCTTTAGCACAGTCTACAGGTGATATTTATGAAGGGATTTCATTGTACCTTGGTTGGATGACTCTAAATAATGTCTAGATGAGAACGTCCCCTTTTGGTCGCGATCATTCAGCCTTGATGGCTGCCCGAACCCAAAACCCCAAAACCTTTAGCATAGTCTATTGGTCATATTTATGAAAGGACTTCATTGTAACCCGCATGTTTGACTCCATATAATGCCTAGATGATGACACCCCCTTTTGGTCGTGATTGGTCAACTGTGACGGCTTCAGTGGCCTGAAGCCCCAAAACCTTGAGCACAATCTACAGGACATATTTATGACGGGATTTCATTGTAACCTTGTAGGATCACTCCAGATGATGCCCAGATGAGAATGTCCGCTTTTGGTTGCGATCATTCAACCATGATGGCTGGCAGAGCCCAAAGCCCAAAAACCTTTAGCACAGTCTACAGCTCATATTTATTAAGGGATTTCATTGTAACTTGGTAGGTTGACTTCATATAATGTCATATAACGGATACATAACCCAATTGTTGATTGCATAATTCACTTGTGAAGTTATCGTTTATAATCAAACACGGAAATCACAGTAAATCACACTTTGGAAAGTAATAAAAGTTTTTAATCATCTTCCTGATGGTGAAGTGCCCTGTGATGTTGTTCGTGGGGTGGCTATTTTTTGTGACCCACCTACGTTTCCCACTTGTTTACAATTGGGTCCCCGGTGGAAAATACCTGTATGATTTTATCCCAAGAAGTATTCATTGGCCACTGAGAAAGTATTTGCTCCATTGAATTCGTATCTTCAAGATCCACGAAATTGTGCTTTTGGTGAGATTGAAATTGATCACACTGCTTCCTTTAATACATTTAAGTATCAGGAAACTGTTTTGGAACGATTGGTTGGAACGACTCCTGTATCTATGACGTTAATTTTACATCTTCGAGGAACAGATCGTCACGGCAGTCTTGTTAATGAAATTGCCCGGGAGATTTTGAATAGACTTGGAAGGAATCACTAATACATGCATATCATTTGGTGTTCTATGGATTCGGCAACAATTCTTCCTTGGTTGCAACAATTTCCAAACTCGTACATTGGTTTCACCTGTCTGGTCCGTCATTTCTTTTTTTTTCAATAACTTTTTAATTTCAGCAGATATGTACAAAAAACATTTTTACAAGGTTTGTCTTATTGACAAACAATATAATATATATATAAATAAATGTACATAAAATAATACACAATTTTTGTTTTCTCTGATGGGTTCTGAGTGTTTTTGAGGAGATTATACTAGTGTCTGAAAAGAGGGTGATGATCAGTGTGTACTGTCGTTACCATAAGGTCTCAAAATATAGGGGCATAAGAGGGGTTACTAATGGAAACCGTGGATTCGACTAGGCTTCCCCTCCCGTCTCATTTAGAGAAAGCTATATACCAAGCGGGTCTTGTAGTTGCACACATCTCTCTTGAATGCACTTTGCCTGTTTTGACAAATATTTATGAACGGACATTAATTCTAATGTACGGTATACTTTTATCTGCTCTAGGAAGCTTTTGAAGACAGGTGTACACCCCGTCACCTTGCAAGAATAAATAAAGTTTTTGAAAAGTAGTATATGCTGATTAGCAGCTGCTGACGGTACTTCCGTCATTTCGATTCCCATAAAAAAACTTTGAAAATGGTCCCTCAGAATCGTCTTCTTTTAGAAACTGACAGTGCGTATTTTGGTAGATCGAATAGAATTTCTAACCCAAAGTTTGTGGAAGAAACTGCAGTCGAGATTTGTGGTTGTGGGCACAACAGTAGAAATAGTTTACAAGGCAACTCGGCAAAATGCGAGTCGCTTCTATCATTTTCAAAAATGAAGAATGTGTTTTTAACTATCATCCAATCACGGATTTCCATAATTTATACAATCTCTTCTAAATTGGTAAATTCCACATGTTCTGAATGATATTAGTTCGTCTTCACAAACAAAACGGGTAGGAGTATTACGTCACGGTGCCAGGAAGCGTTTTGTCGCTTCAAGTTAATTATTTATTCTGGTGACCTATTAAACCATGACCGAAATTGGAAGTCCCCGATTGGATGATTTTGTACAGTTGAATGAGCGAGTTAAGGCGCACGAAAAATAAGGGTTGGTGGCTATTTTTATTGGAGATGACTTCCTAGTGAACGCAGATGGAAAGTATCCCTCAGACGAAGAGTTGAGATTGTATTTACTGGTGTTCCCGAGCTGTCATTGGAGAATTGTTGAAGACGAGTTGTTAAAGTGAGCTTACCTGAAGAGAAATCCCCGAGATTCAGTTTAATCTATACAGGGAATTAGTGTTTGTCAACACTGACGGTAACTCTAGGTGTGTTATAGGCCTAATAAGTGTATAAAACCAACTAGCCATAACCTCAAGGATGGTTTAGGGTCTTTCCCAAAGACACAACGCAGTTAACGCGGACCAGGGTCGAACCTACGAACTTTCGCTCTGAAGTCCCCTGTTTTTACCAATGAGCCGCGCTGCCCCGAACAGCTATTTGGGATGTCATATAATAAACATGGCACGGAAGTCACAATTTTTACCAGTTCCTTATTCGCCATTCGTTATCAACCGATAAAATGTCAAATAAGGAACTCGGAATACGTAACGGTTGTCACGCCACTGAGCATGTTTATGACTAGGAAGTTTTAATAAATTATGTTTTCCTTGAAACGCTAGTTTTATTTCCGTTTGCTTTAATAATGGTGTTTACTGTCGGGAAGTATTTCAGACGGTCTCTTCGTAAGGCAATATGTTCATCTTTAAAATACGGAAAATCTTCATCATGGTGATACAACCTTACAGTTGCGAAAGTCCAAAACGACTGATCATATCGATGACAAACTCCTATGTCTTCGTAATTAAAATTTTCGGTGCATATAAGTTTTCCCTGTCCGTTGGCATTCATACACGATACATGAAGAGCACAAGCAACCCATCGATCTATCACCATTTGATTAATTTTACTCCTTGTAAGTAAGATAACTCCTGCCTGGCTTTCATTTCTATTTTTGAATGCACACGGTGGCTCGTTCAAGTAGGTAAACATATTCTTATGTGTATTGTGAGTAAATGGCCACCTGCTCGTTGTGAAAAACATTCCTCGATGTATGACTGGACGGAAGTACATATTGGTGTAATTTTCAGCAGGAATTGGTGCAAATCTCACCGCCGAATCCACATAAAACACAAAGGGATGTTCCTGGAGTACGTACTGAAATATAAAATAACTGGAGATAATTCTTCACTTAATTTAACGGCCCAAACCCGCCAGCTCTATTCAGAAATATCGCAATTCAAATTTAATAATGTGTTCAATGTTTTGTAGCAAAAACATAGCCCATGACCCCCTCCTTGTCGGCTGGTTCGCAAAAGATTCGATAGGCTATGTGTTTGAGACAGGAACTAAAAAGTTTTAGTTATTCAAAAAAACGTTTTTGGGGTGTCCTTTGCTACTTGGGTTAAACCTTTTACTGTCACGCCCACTTTATCCATATACGGAGAACCTCTATATACGCCTGTATGCGAGGCAGTGTAATAAAATTTATGACATATTTGAAACTCTATGATCTGATTAATTGTTGGAAAGGGCTCTCTGAGCCCTTTCCAACAATTAATCAGATGGTAGGTTTGATCTGCACACACCGGAATGTACAGATAATCATCATAACATTGGTGCAATAGTCGCTTTCGGCAGAGTAAGTGTTAAGCAAGACATGGAGTTACACTAGGGGTGGATGCAAAATTGGTCTCTAATGTCCCTGTATTATTTGAAAACAGAAGCGCATGCCTGGCTGAGTATGGGTGTGGTGGTGATGGTGGTGGTGGTGGTGTGTGTGTGTGTGTGTGGGGGGGGGGGGGGGGCGGGGGTCACACTCCAACAGATTATTTGGTCTCCATGGATAGTAGGACAGAGTACTAGTCTGAAGTAATTGTTACTTTGAAAGACCCCCATCATAGCCATATAATTGTGACAGGTGGTTGCTAGTTCGGTGATAAATGCGTCGAACCAGTCATAGAAATTGCCATCGATAATCGTCAATTCCGTGGTAAACGTTGAATCAGAGTGGCATTGCTTGTACCGTGATAATGTTGATATTGTTGTGGGTAATTACGGTGATTATACACCCCTTGTCCAGTGTACCGGGAGAGAACCACCAAGCAACCGCGTGCAACTCTCAAACTCCCCAACGTACTAACTCTACACAAGCAGGTTTAGCATTGATTGAAGACAGGTGCACCATCGACGTGCAGTACGCCACGCCTTAGCACACAGCACCACCGTGCCCCTACGTGGGCAGTCGGGATGAAGTACCTTGCCCAAAGACACAACACAGTTACCACTGGCAGGGATCGAACCATGAACCTCTCGGTTTGAAGTTCAATGCCGCAACCACTGAGTCACCACGCTCCCCATGAAGTTGAAATGACTTATTTGAATTGTTAGCTTTTTATTACACCAGGATTTAAGGCACTTTTGGTTAAGCTATCCTAACGAAATTTGGCACACCTTCTGCCACATATGTCTTGTTCTTATATGAGGCTACGATTTTTTATTTCCCGCTTTTATCCAAAACAACGCCAAATTTAGGGGTTTATCTTCCATGTCAGTTCAATGGCAGCAAATGGAAGAGTACACATTCATTATTTGGGGTAGACCAGTAGTATGTGATGTGATTTTCAGGACTCATTTGGTTGACCCCGGTGGATGGACCCGGAAGTGACGTCATGTCACGCGACCCAGCGGTGCCACGTTGTGTTGCCATGGTAACCTACGTAAGCGGCCATGTTGTGACGTATTCCCCATAGTGATACGTGGTGTTAGTGCGCATGCGCAGCGCGTGTTGTTGGGGTGATACGTGTTTCTGTCGTCCATTTTGTATACTGGAGGTCGCCATCTTGGTTTCTATGGTAGCACGTGGTTGCCATGTGACTAAAACCTTCTAATAGGATAGGAGTATGTTCGGAGGGTGTGTTCTATCAAAAAGGAGTAATTTTCCGATTCGTAGAATTACCACAAACAACCCGACAATCCCTCCACATCACCGAAATTGACTTTATTTAGTACGGATTTCCCCAAGAATCCTTTCTAGGACCGCCGTGCCATGGCTTATAATAGTAGCATGTAGTGCTATAGTACTGAGGGGTCCCTTTGGTTTATAGCCAGCTACTAGACAACCTCCATGAGAGCCTATATCATTCCTAGTGCCAAGAATCTATCGAGTAATTACTTATAAGTCATTGCTCGAACGACTCGAATCCCATCGAGCAAATAAACGAGCAAATAAACCATAGAGTATTTACTCGAACGAGTGATTCGCACATGCGACTCTTAGCCTCATTTCGGTATTTGAGGATACCTATGGCCTGGTATTGTATTATTTGAGGATACCTATCGAGGATACCTTTTGGAGAATTCCTTTTAGTCGTATGAGGCCATGAGGGCTATGTGAAAGCCCTCAATGAGGCCTCATTTACTATCCCTCATATCGGCATTTAACAGCCATATTTTCACATAGCCCTCATGGCAGCATACGACTAAAAAGGGGTGCCGAAGGCCATATGTTTTCCAAAAAGGGGTGCTGAAATTGGGGTGCCTGGGGATATGGCTGTTAAATACCAAGATGAGGCTAAGATGGATAGCAAATTATACCTCATTGAGGGCTTTTCTCATGGCCCTCATGCCCTCAAAAGAAATGAGGCTATGAGGGATAGTAAATGAGGCCTCATTGAGGGCTTTTCACATAGCCCTCATGGCCTCATACGACAAAAAGGGGTGCCGAAGGCCATATGTCTTCCAAAGAGGGGCGCCGAAATTTGGGTGCATGGGGATATGACTGTTAAATAGTGCAATGGGGCTAAGAGGGATAGTAAATTATACCTCATTGAGAGATTTTGTCATGGCCCTCATGACCTCAAAAGAAATGAGGCTATGAGAGATAGTAAATGAGGCCTCATTGAGGGCTTTTCACATAGCCCCCATGGACTTATACGACTAAAAAGGGATTCTCCAAAAGGTATCCTCGATAGGTATCCTCAAATAATACAATACCAGGCCATAGGTATCCTCAAATACCGAAATGAGTCGTATGTGCGAGTCACTCGTTCGAGTAAATACTCTAAGGTTTATTTGCTCGATGGGATTGGAGTCGTTCGAGCAATGACCTATCAGTAACTACTCGATAGATTCTTGGCATTAGGAATGATATAGGCTCTCATGGAGGTTGTCTATCAGCTGGCTATAATCCAAAGGGACCCCTCAGTACTATAGCACTACGTGCTACAATTATAAGCCATGGCATGGCGGTCTTAAAAAGGATTTTGTGGGAAATCCGTACTAAATAAAGTCAATTTCGGTGATGTGGCGGGATTGTCGGGTAGTTTGTGGTAATTCTACGAATCGAGAAATTAATCCTATTTAATCAAACACACCCTCCGAACATACCCCTATCCTATTAGAAGATTTTAGGTCACATAGCAACCACGTGCTACCATAGAAACTAAGATGGCGGCCTCCAGTCACCGCTTTGCTCTCATTGGATACCTGTTTTGACCAATCAGACATTGCCGCGATCTTACTGGGTTATCAAAAACCTTCGACGTGACCCTATCTTATCTATCACATAATCAAACGGAGTACATGGTCTTTATCATCATAAGCTTCTTATAAGCAAAGGAGACCTTCATCATAATCCCTTTACAAAGGGAACTTTTATCATAAAGCCTTTGCTTTGTACTAAATTCCCTTATCTATTTGCATAACTATACAATTTGATACTATCATAATCGTCTCTCGAACCTGAACAAAGACTCTCTCTATCGTAATCTTCTTACATAACTGTTTAGTCGCTCCAGGTAGCCTTCAAATTAATCTGTTTTTTTGTATGTATTTCCATGTACATGTCCTTGACAACATTGTACCTTAGAGACACACATTTACCAAAATAAAGTTTTTCTATGGTTGGGGGAGGAAAGATATCTTTGTTAGTACTCTTGGGCCGCCTCACTTTGGATGTCCCCAGCTTTGGGCTAGCCTTGAGAAGACTTCGGCGGGAAGGGACAGCCCATACAAGGGCAGTGGCGGGGAGGGACTGGGATTTGGGGAGAGATAGCTCACATACAGGAAAACCCAAAACAATGTGGGGAAAGCCTAATACATGTTGGGCTATACATAGCCTGGGCCGTTTGGAGAAGGTTTTGGAACTGGGCAGACATGGGCTTTGGGGAGGGATAGCCTACAAATAAGGTACAAACAGGGCGGGAAGGGGGCTGCCTAAAAATAGGGTACATACAGGGCGGGGGTGGCGCCTAAAATAGGCCTAGCGGATTTGGGCGCCGGGGTCAATGACCCGGTCATGGTCGGACCTCGAGGTCCACCTAACACCCATTGAGCCATACCTCTATACGACTCAAACTTCGCATGTAGACACGACAGTGACAGTTCTGAAGCATGGCCTATTTTGTTTGTGAACGACGTACATCTTTAGAAGTTACAATGCAAATAACGTCAAAAAGGGGGATAAATACGGTCTTCAACTTGTCCTACACATACGGCCACCACAGTACAAATCAGACTTGACAGCCAAAACGGCGTGGGCCGCCAGATCGCCGTTGCCCGACTTCTCGGGCGTTAGCTGTGCGTCGTTGAATGACTTCTAAATTTGCTTTGCGATTTGGTAACGTGACAACCATTACTTATTCCCAGGTCCTTATTCGATATTAGATATGAACCGATAAAATCAGTTGATAACGAATGTCGAATAAGGAACTGGGAATAAGTAAAGGCTGTCACATCCTTTTGCGATTTCACCACGATCCAATATCCATTGCTTTTATTCGGATGGAACATTTTTGGAAGAAACTGGAGAAGAATTCTTCGATTATAAAGTTTGAAGCTAAGGAGAATAGGCGGAGAAACATAGAATCGTTAAATTTACTCTTTGAGGCGTCTTGCTATTGCAATAATATTATCATTATAATATATTATTATAAAAAATCGAAACCTTATAAGTCACTGATTTTCTCCGACCTAAATTACTTCATCTGAGTTGAACAAAGCTGAAAAATAATGAATTACCTTCTCTGGTTATAAACTATGAGAATTTTTGTTGTCAAAGGCGATGCACATTTCTAAAAAAATAATGTACTGCTCAGGCACCAGTGAGACGTTAAAGGATAATTTTAATATCGAATAAGCTGGACGCCCTGATCCCTGGAACGAAGCAACTGGGACGGGGCAAAATGGAACTCGTGTCGCCAACTTTTTCCAGAGATAGTGATGCCCTAGACTATTAATGTGCTACATTGAAGGTCCGAAGCTCGGGGAATGTCGTGTGTTAGCAGGTATAGAGGGCGAAGTTTTCTAAGAAAAAGTCCATAATCCCTTGAAAATTAACCATATTTTTCCCGTGAAAACAGCACTTTTTAAACCTTCGTTCTCTGTCGTTTTAACAACGAGTTCGGGTTTGCTACGTTGAACCCACCTCTAAATATTTATAGCCTTGTCATGTACAACTCTATCAAATTCAAGTAACTAAATATTTTTTTTTATTATTATTTATTTATTATTACATATTATTATTATCACATTATCGCTACATTGAAGTGATCTGGGTCGTAGTATCACGTCGAGTTGGGAACGTTGCTTCGCTGGATCAAACGAGCTGCCTGTGGCGATCTGACCTCCTCAAGGAGGCGTGATGCGACGACCAAGGTCACTTCACTACGTAGCGATAAAAGGTTTATTATATGACTTATAGTTCAACATCGCATGCCAAACGCTACCATTAACAATTCCCTCAACCTTTTTTGGAAAATAGTCCGTCATACCATAGTGATACGGGATCGGATTCCACACTGTGGATTTTCCGCGGACCAGGAAAATTACATAGTCATAGAGTAAATACACAGAACGCTATGATGTGTGAATGCGCTCGTCAGTTCAGCACTCTTGCCATCGCATAAGTATAGAACGAGAGACCCAGATTTCATAATGCATAAAGAACGTGCAAATGTAAAACAAATTATCATATTATGTGGTACAAAATGTAAACTTCTTTATTTTGTGTGACACGAGTGTGATTTTATTGCTTCTTTCGAGCTGGTTTATAATAAATATATTATCTCAAATACATGGGGGTTTTTTTATTGAAAAATGAAATTCTACTTCAAAATACTCTTCTCGTGTACATTATTTTTGCCCTAAACCTCAAAATAAATGGATTATACTGTCATTTGAATTAAATTCGTCTTGCTGGGATTCGTCTCGTCGGGATGACCATTTTCGACATTCGTCTTATTCGGATTCGTTTTGTTGGGAATAAACCAGACGGGATCGTCCACCCAACCAAGCTCGCATAAGACAGTCAAAGTCAAACACAGTTAAGCAGTAAATAGTTAACTCTTTACCTAACGAATCGTACGCATCCATCCGCTTAATTTAGATATTGAGCAATTGACAAAAATATTAAAAAAAAATATCAACAAACCCATACAATGTGACCACCCGCTGGAACAAGCTCATTGAGCTCGTTCCAATGAGTTGGTCACATGATATGCTTTTTTAAAAAATGTTTTGAAAAATTTAAATTGAAACCAATTAAAATAACACTTTTTGATATTGTGTGTGTAGGGTACATGGTTAATGGACAATATGTCCCTCTAAATCATTTGTAAATAATAGCGTTAGTGATATTGTGTGTGTTGGGTACATGGTTAATGGACAATATGTCTCTCTAAATCATTTGTAAATAATAGCGTTAGTGATAAACATTTGAATGCTTCGCAGCTCTTTTTTCTGAAAGTTTCAGACTGGTTTTGTCACCATTCGGAGCTTCAACTAAAGGGTAAGTTTAGGAGGTAGGAAATTAGAAAGAACTAGTTACGCCCCAGAGTTACGGCGAATAATAATTAAATTTTACAACGTTTGGGTGAAAAAGGTTTCAGTTGGGTAATTTTATTAGGCAACGACTACAACATAGACAGCAAAACAACAACAACAATGAGAAACTTAAAAAGCAGCAACAATAGCAAAAACAACTACAACAATGAAAAAGAAAAGAAAAGAATGAACTGCATCGCCGACAACAATAACCTACGTTTTAAGAGCAACACATCTCGTCTCAATATCTCACCTGGATAAGAATCGGCTTCCATCTATATTCTTTCAGGCGTTTCACGTAGTGCGGGAACTTCTCGAATGGAAAATGTCTGTATTCACATTTGCAATACCTTTTCATCTGCAACATAATTTAGGCATGAAAAATAAAAATAAATATAAAATGAAATATAAATATATATATAATCAGATATAAAAATAACATAGAAAAGAAAAATAGAAAAGAGCATCTCTGTATGTGGATTGAGCTATTTGCTCACTATGATATGCACAAGCTGTTTTTGTTACAAATTACAAATGTGTTTAGTACCTGAAATGTTGCTCCACATCTGAATTCCATAAATTAAATAACTTTGAATTAGGGTGAAATATAGCATTTGTAAAGCGTTGAGAACTTGAGAGTCAGATTTTTCTTGCTCTTTTCAGGATATAAATTGCCCTGGCCTGGAGAATTTCGTACCGATTGCGTCATGTGTTGATTAAATTTCAGATTCTCGTCCATGTTACTACTGCAATATTAATTTATTGTGACGATCATCGCCTGCTATTTTACATTAGTATTAAATACTGAAATTTGAGTTTAACTGTAATTGTCATTTTGAAGGTGGATAGGCATGACTTTTACTTTTGTTGCATTTAATGCTAACCTATTTACCTACCACCAGTTATTAAATAGAGAGTAACCTCTTTACTGGACTGGTTACGTGAATTAATTCATGAGAAGTGAGGGACGTTGTACAAACACGAGTGCGCGAATGTGCACGAGTGTTTTACAATATAGTCCCTCGCTTCTAATGAATTATTTCACGTAACCAGTCCAGTCAAGCGATTACTCTGTTTATTACTTTTCATTATTAACGATAATTATATTATTTAACCCTTTACCTAACGTAACGTCCAAAAACGGCCAGCGCTATTCTCAAAACTCGCCAATTAATTTTCATTATTTTTTTATTTTTTGTGTCTAAAACATAGGTTATGACCCCTCATTGGAACGAGCTCGTCGAGATCGTTCCAATGAGGGGTCATAACCTATGATTTTGACTCAAAAAATGAAAATAATAGTTATTCAAGGATTTTTTTTTTGCAAGTGTCGTCTGCTTTATATGTTAGGTAAAGGGCTAAAAAACCCAAATAAAAACACAACAACAATGCAGTCCCCATTACCCCCACGGCAGAGCGTCTTCGTTTGCGCGCATGGATACATGACACAGTTGTTGATTGCATAATTCACTTGTGAAGTTATCGTTTACAATAAAACCCGGAAATCCCAGTAAATCACACTTTGGAAAGTAATAAAAATATACAATTCGTTGTTTCATCTTTCTGTTAGGAGGTCCATATTGTTCCTATGTATGTATCCACACAGGATAAAACATTCATGTCTGTAAACTTACAAATGTTGTTGATAACAAAGCACAAACAAAAGTGGACCAAGCAGAGAACTCTGCGGAACACTTGTTATCATATTTAGTAGATCTGAGAGTGTGTTCATGAACTACACATATTGTGATCTCCCAGAGATAGATTCTAAACCAAGAATTTGCAAACCTCCTAACGCCATAGTGCTTAAGTTTCTTCGAGAGTTTTTGTTGTTAACAGTATAAAACAACTTGGAAAAAGATAAAATATGGACAATGTGCAGTCGTTAGTTGTTCTATTATTCATTATGGAAACGCCACTGATCAGATGCCTTATTGGCTGAAAGGGTGAATGTCTTGTTCGGACGACGCTGTTTTCGTCTAAGACACTTCGTAGCCTTTTAACCCTTTACCCAACGAATCGCCCGCATCCGTCCGCCTAATATGCAAATTCAGCAGCTGAAAAAATATTATTTTTCGAAAAATGTCAACAGAACCATATCATGTGATCGTCGAGCTCGTTCCAAAGAGGGGTCACATGATATGGTTTTGTTGAAATTGTTTGAAAAAATTCAAAAAAATTATACTTAAAATAATCAATTTGAAATCGTCTGCGTTGGGTGTTACAAGGATTGGCAAGCAAGTTAAGCAACATATATTAACGCCTCTTCTTGACCCAATGGCACAGGTATGTGGAAACTCCATGACATCGCTCTTCTCGAATACTATGACGGGATATTTAGCCTGCACGGCGTGTCTCTGTCTCAGCATAGAGGGCAGCAGTTTTACGTCCCCATCCGATAGGACGGTACGCTATGACAGCATCAACCCCACAATTGATACTGACAAGCATCAACCCCACAGCTGATGCTGACAGAGAGTGTTTGTATAGTCCGAGAACTTTCCTCGACCGAGGATCGGTTCCTGCTTTGACATGAGCTACCAGCGCACTTACCCACTCAGCAACCACTCTCTGACAGTTTCAAACGACGCTGTTTTCGTCTAAGACACTACTTAGCCTTTTTAAGCTTATTAGTGTTACATGGATTGGTGAGCAAGTTAAGCAACATACAGTACGTGGAGAGTGTATTATCACTAAATCACCCGCAGAATGGAGATTTCACACATGCAATAAGTGTATTACTGTAATAAGTGTTTGGAATTTCTATTTTTTTAACAATATTTTATTCGCTTGAAAAGTTTCGGTAAACAGTCTCATGCCTATATACAGTACGTGGAGGGTGAATTGTGGCTAATCGTGACCGTGACAGTTTTACGGGTGGAGGAAGCCGGTGTACCCGGAGAGAACCATCGAGCATCGACGAGCAACTGTCAACTTCTCAACATTCTAGCTCTGTTCAAGCTCCGCTCAATCACGGTTACAGCGGTTGAAGACATGTGCACCATCGACGAGTAATTCGCCTTAGTACAGGGTGTCATCGTGCCCCCATGTATGCAACCGGGATAAAGTGCCTTGCCCAAGGACACAACGCGGGTCGTCCCGGACGGGGATCGAACTCGAGAACTCTAGCATAGAAGTCCAACAGTCTACCACTGAGCCACCGCGCTCCCACCAGAGTCTATTCAACAATGTATGCCACTGTGCACTCTAAATGGAACAAATATGACGTAATGCCCTGAATCTTCAGAAGGATGTTTGCATGAGCATTTTGGATCATTCACTAAGAATCTTTCATAATTGTGGCCATTCAGATAACGACATGCATTTCTTTATTTTACACATGTTTACATATAGAAAATACACATAGTAGCTCGGTGTACCAAATGTTCACCACGAGTGGTGAACATTTGGTACATCAAGCTACTTTGCGTATATTTTATTTATACCATGATCGTTAGATTATTAAGAGTCGCTATTATTTTTTCTCGATTTTACTGAACAGCAGATGTACATTCGTGCGAATCTGTTTTTGTTCCCATGAGCATCGGTGGCGCGGTACTTCCGCTGTCAATTTTATCGCCAAAACGAAATGGAATAATAATAACATAATAACACACTATTTCGAGTTATGGATGCTTCATTAACATGAGACAATGCACGTTTGTTTAATTTTTGGCCTCTTATGGGATAAACCCATTTAAAACGTAATGAATAATTGTGCCACTTTCATTTCACTCTGCGAGGCGACGTGCGATAAATTTAGACAAGTTCGCATTCAGGTCGACGCCACCAAAGGTCAACTTGGATGTAATTCTACTGTAGGTGTAACGTTTAACTACTGAAATCCCATTGCTGGCGTGTTCACCACGGTTGGTGTGTAAAGCTAAAATTTATGTCAAAGGCTTTTCATATATACAGGAATAGATATTTATGGTATAAAGTTGTGTATCTGACCCTTTCTATCACCTAATGAGTAATACTTTGGAATGACTCGATCATTCCTTCTTAGTAGTGTCTTCAGCGAGTCTGTAGACCCACCCGACAGTATATCCATTTCCAGTTAATTCCATAGCTTCACAGTCGAAGGTAAAAACGATTCAGCATAGAGTTTAGCTCGGCAATGTATTTCATGAAACTTACTGGAGGAGCGTTTCGGGTAAGTTGTAACTTCAGACACTAGGCGTGGAATGAGCGTCGCCAGATAGGGTGATGCATTTCCGGATATTATTCTATGTAGAGTGTCTATTTTGTGCCGTCTTCTACGTTCTCGTAGTGTACAGAATCCCGTTTCAGCATAGATGCGATCATGATTGGTACCTGTTGACATACCGCTCATTGTATGAAGAACATCAAGTTGTAAGTTTTCCAGTAAATCTAGTTTAGAGTTTGCACAGTTATCCCATCATGTCAACATAGTCAAAAAGGGGCAAATGAAATTACTGTACAAAGTTCCAATGCTGTTCTGGACAATCTGTGTTTTAAACATCGAAGAAGTTCACCATTGGGCTAACTTTGTTGATAATACAATCAACATGAATATTCCATGATCTCGAGTTCTGAAAATTCAGACCAAGGTGTTTATGGAAATATAAACTGAATATGTACAGCACACTTTAGTTTCAGTACAGTCACTGTGGATTGGTCGTAATCCACGCGTGGGTAATAATGTTCACGCATGCATTTACCAGGTAATAAAATCATCAACAAGATTTCAATTAATGTACCCGGTGCTTCATTAATTAAATTGTTGATGATTATTTCTATAATTAGTGTTTGGAATTTAATATTATTGAGTTCGTAGAAAGATTGCCCATCCGTGGAAAGTGACCAGTCCATGGCGGCCGCACTGTAAGTCCGTCAATACAGTACAGAGTAGCTTATGCTTGTTTAAAGATGTCTGCGAAAGACCGAAAGTCTTCCATGGGTTCTCCTATTATATATTTCAATGGCCACTATTATCTTCAGTGGAATTACTTGACCAGGCCTCGTGTAAAGATTTGATACAAACTTTCCATAATCTCCGTTAAAATACCCCCTCCCACTCACTTCTCTTGGAAAACAAAGCTGAAGTCTGATACAAATAGCCAGATTTGAATAGTAGGTGTTTAATATACAACTCAAAGTTTGCTAAGCACCAAATATTTGACACATCATTGCGAAATTTTCTTGTGACATATTTGCGATATTTTTGGTGGATATGATTGAGGAATGTAGTGAGATGGTCCTCAGTATTTACATTAGCTCTCTTGACGGGCAGATTTTTCGTGACAGTCATGGAAAGCATGTACCCCTTGATTTTCATGATGTTTTCGTGTACTGTCTACATGTACATAACATGTGTAGGGCATTCAATCTTCATTTCAACTCACACCCTTGTGATTTAATGATTGAATATGGCAAATGCAAATGTAAGAAGACATTTGTCTGAAGCAGAAATGTGGCGGGCTGTAGAGATGGTGGAGCAAGGGGCTACCCATCGTCAGGTTGGTGAAACCCTTGGTGTGCATCATGCGGTGATCACCAGAGCCTGGGGAAGATTTCAGCATTATGGCACACCAGTAAGACGGCATGGTGGTGGCAAGACAGGGCAACATCTGCAGCTGAAGACCGGTTTTTGATCACGCAGGCCCGTAGGAACCGCTTTGACACAGCCACCCAGCTTCGCGGTGACCTTTAGAATGCATCCGGGGTAAATGTTTCGGCACAGACGCTCCGGGCAAGGTTGCACGAAGGTGGTCTCCAATCGAGAAGACCATGTATTCGCATTCCGCTATACCAGAACCACCGCAAGTCACGATATGAGTGGGCCACGGACCACGTTTTATGGACCAGAGAAGATTGGCGGCCTGTCCTTTTTACAGATGAGTCAAGGTACTGCCTAGACCACACAGATAGGCGTTCTAGGGTATGGAGAAGACCAGAAGAGCGATTCCATGCATCCAATATAGCTGAGCATGACCGCTATGGTGGATGATCAATCATTGTCTACAGCGGCATCAGCTGGGATGGACGTACAGAGCTCTGTGTCCTTGAACGTGGTATATTGACTGCACAACGGTATGTTGATGAGATCCTGGATGTCCACGTCAGATTGTATGCAGGTGCAGTGTGTGATAGATTCATTCTTATGGACGATAATTCCCGTCCTCATGTTGCCCATGCTATCGGGGAGTACCGACAGAGAGAGGGGATTGAGCGTATGAACTGGCCAGCAAGATCCCCTGACCTCAGTCCAATCGAACATGTCTGGAATGATTTGCAGCTTGCATCTCAGCCCGTCCAGTCCAGCCAAGAAGTGTCCAGGAGCTTGGTCCATGCTGGTCCAAGAATGGAACAACATCCCACAAAGGACCACTAGGAACCTTATTGGGGCATGAGAAGGCGTTGTCAAACTTTAGTTAATAGTAATGGGTCTCATACTCGATATTGAAGCCATGCCAGTTCGCTCCGTCAACTTTTTGGCATATTGAAAAATTTCCTCTTTTACAAAAAGTATCCATTTTCCATGGTTATCGTATTCAACAGCTAAAACATAATGTCAAACACAAATAAAATCTTAATTTCTGTACCTAAATAATTAAAGATATAATTAAATATAAAATACATACACTTTTCATAACAATATTTCAACTAAAACGTAAAACAGGGAGTTAGATGTACTTGGTGGTAAGCAAACTTTGAGTAATATTTTTTCATATTTCCTGCAGTGGAGGTTCCCGTAGATTGGCATGTGTTATTGTTAGGGTGTTCTTTTCAGGTGTTCTTTGTAAAATGTTGGCAATGATAGCTTTCTGTATTAATTATTCCAGAAGTGTTGGACAGGAGTTTAGTTTGTTAAAAATATATGATTAAATGTAGGTGACCAATTAACTAGTTACTCTCGTCAGTTTGGATATCATCCGGTGTATATAGAACTGAACAGAATCTTTAAAATATAGGCTAGTTTTTAGTACTAATTAAAATTTAGTAGATGTGTGTTGAAATTTGTGATCAGTAGTTTCTTCTGAGTATCGATTTAATAGAGTAGATTTGAATATTGAGATCAAAACAGGTCGAAATCGGCTTTCAGAGCGGTTAATAATTCCTGCATTTGAGTTGTATTTTCTAGTATGTCTTATGAAAAGCAACTCAAAGATGTGGGGAAGGACAATACATCAGTCGTACCTTATTTTGAACAATGTATAGAATCTTTAACGAAGACACTCAGACCACATCAATCATCAACCTCGACAGAATAAGAGCACTGGACATGCGGATGATAGCCGTCTAAAGTAAAAGGAGATATTTTTTTACTGAATTATTCGTTGATACTTTTATACAAAAATGTTTTAAGACAGGAGATCACAAACCTAACTCTGCGATTCCCATAATTTTGAACAAGTTTGACATCCAATGTTAAGCAAGCAAATGGAATTCTATCAAGTACCTACTATAGGAGAAAACGTTTCCAATTTTCAGTATTTACATTCATCTCTGTCAACAGTCAGTGGGAAAGTAGGATCGTCTTTAGAAACGCATTTAATTTTATGGTTGAATTCAAGATCTCAGTCTGTCAATGAAATATTCCGAAGGAATTCGACGCTGTTATGGCCTGGAACCAGTGTCGACAGTAAACTCGTCCCCTGAGTTCCAATGTGTTCTATGTGCCAGTAGGCACATAGAACACATTGGAACTCAGGGAACGAACTGTCAATCGCCTGCATTTAGATTCACTTTTCCGACCAACTGAAATATTTCATACGATTCAATATCGAAAATACCATAAACGTTCATTTTCTTAGAACAGACTTGATTTAAGTGAATCTTTAATAACACCAGCAATACTATTAACTGGTTGAGGGCTAGATATTTTTTTGTGTGGTCTAAACAGTTATTCAAAATATGTTTTATTACAGATTATTAGAGTGTGCCCACAGGCACTCTCCAACCATTTGTCGTAGAACAAACTTATATAAACAAAATATTATTTGCGTTTGACTGAATAGGAAGCATGAGTGAGGAAAATGTTGGCTTTTGTTCTTGTACCCTCATTTCATTTAAAGCCCTGATGATGGCTTCTAAAACACAACCAGTTAAACATGTTTGTTTTCTAAAATATTATGAATTAAGACTCACCACAGCTGTATTTTCATTACGCCACGTTGTTCCACAAATTATGTTACTATGTTGACATTTGCAAGGCGAATTTAACACTTATGGACTGGAATATATTTATAACTGGAACATGAAAGAATATATATATATATATATATATATATATATATATA
Source organism: Pictodentalium vernedei (assembly GCA_031216915.1). Classification (NCBI taxonomy): domain Eukaryota; kingdom Metazoa; phylum Mollusca; class Scaphopoda; order Dentaliida; family Dentaliidae; genus Pictodentalium; species Pictodentalium vernedei. The sequence continues at coordinate 11,215,812 of CM062288.1, read as the reverse complement.
TATATATATATTGTGAGCAGAAGAAAATCACTCCCCAAACGCTGTTAATATGGCTCAATTTCATTGCGAATCTTCCTTGCTTTCAAACATATGTACTCTTTCCAGTCTCTGTTACTACCTCCGACCCCATCCCTGGCAATTTCTTGATACCCCTAGCTATATTAGACCCTATACAACCTCTGCCCTTGACCAAGGTTTAGTAGATTTGGCACGATTGCTGGTTTAACCTTTTGATACTTTTGTACGTGTTAATACGTACGAAATCTGTTGTTTAATTTAACCTGCTACAGCTCACAGTGACACCATGCAGAGTCTAGTGCCTTATAAAGGAGAGTGCGTGGCTTCATTGAATGAGCAAGGGAGCAATTGCTCAAAAGAGAGAATCTTCGCACAACTTTTGGGGCCAATCTGTTTGTTGCAGGCATGTCAAAGTACCGCCGGTACAAACTTAACCGATACCCGGACGGGAGAGTGCCTGTACCGCCGAAACCGGTATCGGTACCGGGACAAATCAACAACTGGATGACATATCGCAATCAGATGGGAGAAATTCGCATTTAAACCGCCCCAGTCCCGAAGATCGCACGACAAATATGGCACCGTGACAATCTGCGGCGACATAACAGTAATCATAAAGCATGATAATCGTGCTTTACGATTACTTTGAGGTCACCACAGAATAATTTCTTTGAAGTAGCCGATGACTGACAGCGCTTTCGTTGTCTTTAATGTGACGTTTGAAAAGTCAAAATGGTCGACCGTATCATGGTCGTGATACAGACAGGACATGCATCTATAGAATGTTTTGATATGTTAATTCACAAATAAGTTAAAAGTGTGTCATGCAAGTGTACCATACACGATTATAAATATATTTACCGTCGTTCAATTAGAAATTTCCCGATAAAATAATTCTGTACTGGTACCGGCGGGACAAATGCTTCAGTACCGGTACCGGTTGGAGCATGAGGGAACCGGCGGCACCGGTTCAGGTACCGGTTGACATGCCTGGTTTGTTAGCACCTAAACCACCCGTAGCTTCGTTGCTCCTAGCTCCCAGATAACCACTTCTTAGCTCCTGGGCCATCCCGTGTTTATCACGGCTTTAAGACAAATTCACTATCAATTATTATGCTTGGCGTCCTGTACTTATCACACCAGCCTCTTCTACTCCTAGCAGTCGAATACAGATTGTCTGTTCAATCGTCTCTTTTTGATGGTAAACAATAAGCTCCCAGGGCACCAGTCTAATTCGTATGGAATCCGACGCTGTTATAGGCTGTTTGTTTAGCACTGTTCGTGATATGTGCGTACAAACTACTGTTCATTTAATGTGATGTGCCTCTTTTCACAAAGATATACAGATACTCTTTCATACTCCACCTATAGATATTCCAGTCAATAAATATTTATTTCGCCTTGAAACATAATCGGTGGAACTACGTTCGTGGCGTAAAATTTAAACTACGGTCGTGGTGAGTCTGTATTCATACGTGTTTAGCTTACACACACCTCTAACAGTTTTGTAATGCCACTAGAGATTCGGTAATTCACTTTTAGATTGAGCAGTGTGCAGGCGGGCGTCCGGTGGGTGGGCATCGGGTCTTAGGAAGCAATTGGTTTCTGGGCATTAACTTTAGTTGTATTAAACACAGGTCCCTCAACTGTAGGGGGTTGATACCTTTATTGATGATAAAGAGCACCTTCGATTTTCTGGTTTGTCTAGCAAAGATTACTGTCCCTGTTACTAAAAATAGCACTTCTTGGTTTTCGTTGCTTGACTTTGGTTCTGTTTATCACAGCTGAGCCTGAACCGAACTTGCAGAAAGTAATCTCATATGGACAAGAAAGATTTTGTACGTGGAAGTGTGTTTTGATTTTGGAAGTGGAAGCCACAATGTCAAAGGTCACTCGACTGATACTAAAAATAGAACTTTGTCGAAAATTGAATTTTGAGCTAAAAGTTTTGTTTTATATGACACATGTTCACCAGCATTACAGATTGGGTACCCATATCAGAGGGAAATAATCTTATTCGTTTCTGTAGTCTGCAATGGAAAATTCAAAAGGTCACAGGAGCGTTACTATAAATAGAACGTTGTAAAACGTTGTTTCTGATCAATAACGTTTGCTCTACATTTCGCAGAACTAAAAAAGTTACAGGGTTGGTACCAACATATAATGATAACCCGATTGATTTCCATATCACTTGATATAACGTCAAGCTTTCTGTTACTTAAAATAGAACTTTTTGGTTTTCATACACAATACGGTTACTCTGAATGTAACGTTTTTAAAAATGGATTTCAAAACTCGACTTGTGTATCGGTGATCTACTCATTGGATTGATTTTCTTTTCAGTGATACACTGAAAATACATTCGCATTTCCATTCCACAAACATTTATCATGTTACCCATTTCAACTCTTTCGTTATATTCCATCTCAGTTCAATGCCGTGAATTGTACAAGTCCATATTCATTATTTGTGGTAGAGCAGTCAACATTTTCAGCATTCAAGCCCAAGGCTGCACGTTGAGACAATTGATTGTAACTGTTCTTAAAAAACCCTTGCCTGTCACGTTTACAAAAATGGAGGTATAATAACCAAGGGGAAGAAAGGCGATCTGTCGGATTTGGAGGGCCGCAAGGATATAAAAAGGCGTGCCTTTCGTTGAGCTGGGCGGTTTTTCAGTTTTTAGGTTCGGTTCCGGTCTTTGCGGCAAACTGAAAAACTAGACAGCAAGACTCAACAAAAAACGGTCAAAAGATTTTACTGAGTTTGTACATAAACTGATGTAACTTCCTTACTGTGAGTGAACTGGACTAGTGGGGCCTGTGGATTGTCGTCATATAGTCTATTCGGCAACAGGGCGAATACATCGTGTTCTCATTGTCACATTTTCTAGTTTATTGACTCGTCCAATGAACGAGTCAGAAGGAGAAAATGTAACAACGAGAGCACAACATCGATTAGATAAAACTTTATTTATTTATTACCCTAATTTCTGTGTTTTTTTCCGTATCAATAGACTTAGCAGCCCATTACCTAGAACCCATATAAATGATGAAAGGGAAGTTAGGCTGAACAAATTGAAGATATTTTCCGATAGGACTTTTCTTATTACACGCCTGATCTAAGAAATTCCCATCTACAGCAAAACTAAACCTTGAGGAAAATGATAATCTGTTCCGCATACACGAACCGAACAGAAATCGTTGACGGACTATTTTTAAATAGAAGCGAAATTTCACTGGAATTTTCTACAAATCGTGCACCGCGATTACCATTTGAATCGCTAGTGATAGCTAAAAATAGTAACACGGGTTCCCCTCGGAAATTTGGTTGGCGATAAAATGTGTTTTTGTTGATAGTTCGTCCCCTGAGTTCCAATGGCACATAGTACACATAGGAACTCAGGGGACGAGATGTCAAATGAATTGCTAGGTGTCCTTCTAATAATTGCTTTTATAGACGCGAAGGCGTGTAATAAACACGGAGCGACTCACGCGTGGGAACGGGTTAATCGATATGGCAGTTGTGCGATCGCGAAAGGATAAAACCCGAGGCCTGCGGCCTCTCGTTTTATCCTTCCGATCTGGCACTCGTGTAATATCGATTAACCCATTCACACGCGTGTGTCGTTCTGTGTAGGTAGTGAGTGGAGTTGTACAAACTATCGCGATTTGTTTTCCTAGTTAAGGAGCCCGAAGTGTTTGTTTACTATGTGTTCACGTTCTTAATACATACACAGAACAACACACGTGTGTGTACGGGTCAATCGATATGGCACGAGTGCCAGGGCGTAAGGATGGAACGAGAGGCCGCATGCCTCGAGTTTTATCCTTCCGCGATGGCACAAGTGCCATATTGATTAACCCATTCCCACGCGTTTGTGACTATCCTTCTGTGTTTATTACACGCCTTCTCGTCTATAGGAACAATTATTAGAAGGACATTCGGCAATTCATTTGACAACTATCAACAAAAAGAACACATTTTATCGCCAACCAAATTTCCGCGGTGAACCCGTGTTACTATTTCGTCCCCTGAGTACCAATGTGTTCTATGTGCCAGAACACACTGGAACTCAGGGGACGATTATAATGTATCGCTAGGGATTCAAATTGTAATTGCGTTACACGATTTGTAGAAACTTCCACTGGAATTTCGCTTCTGTTGAAAAGCCGTCCGTCAACAATTTCCGATCCGCACATATGTGCGGAACAGATTTTCATTTTCCGTATGATTTAGTGTTGCTGTTGATGGGGATTATATAGAACAGGCGTGTAATGAATAGAACATCTGATTATTCTCTGAAACCGATCCGACACCGGACAGAATCTGAAAAAAATCAAAACTTCCCAACTCCAGGCCTTCAGTAAATCCCTTTAAAACTGACAGTTCGGGAAACTAAGAAAACATGCCAACCTGCTCAGCTTGATTTGGTGATAAGCCAATATCATAGAAAATTAGCTTCATCTTTGGAAATCTTGGTAGCATTATCTGATGTAAATTTTTTATTAGAGTCTCGGCAATTCCGTAATATCTAGTATCCGCCGCAGTTACAAACACTGGGATATCTGGGAAGTGATCGACTGGCTTGTGTGTGTTGAGGTTGAGTTCTTTGATGTAATTTTCATTCGTTACGATCGGGTAAGACCTGATAACGTTGATATCTTCCTCTAAAGTTTTACCAAGTGACACGACACAGTTGCGCATGTCAAAGAAACGTGGGTCTGAAATATAAAGGAAAGCAATGTTAAGCCATTGAACGCGAAAGATCGTTTTTTCGGTCCAGGATCGTGATATGACCTGAATGAATGAATGAAAGCTAATTGGTGCGTTTACAGGAAACAAGACTGCCATCCCTAGAACGATAAAGACCAGTTCGCGGTTCTTCTGCAAATCCGATGGTGTTTAAAAATCTGAGAATTCAGGCTCGGGGCCGCAGGAGTGTAGAGTGGGACGATCACCACTAACAACAGGGGCATAGTCGCGCATCGCCTCATCTCTGAATGTGTAAACAACGTGGCCTTGGCGATAAAATTACTTGTCCCTTTATCAGCATTGAACGTGTCTTTGGAATGGCAAAAATGACCGAAACAAATAGCAGTGACGCCTACGATTCTAAAATATGTTGGTAATAAGAGTTCGCGCTGTTGTTACCCGTTTGTTGCCAGAGTGCTGACAATAACCTTTGACCCCCTATTAGCCCGCTTCGACTTGGGGAAACACCCATTAGAATTGTCATGCAAAATCCAATTGATATTCCTATTGCAGGTAATACCAATACAAACATGCAGACACCTGGAAGTGCTCGCAAATAGCAAGTGCAGAAGTTACGTGAAATATAGAATAAACGTATAGTGTTTTCAAGTAAAAAAAAATATGCTACGAGTATGATTGAGAATGAAATCGACGAGCCTCTGGCGAGTCGGTTTCATTCTTAATCCTACGAGTAGAATATTTTTTTTTACTTGAAAACACGAAACGTTTATTTTGTTTATCCCATAAATCACGTAAAGGGCAGTCGGGGCGAAATCGTGCTGTTATTCGCTACAAGACACTGCGAGAAGTGAGGAGCACATTGGTCCAGTTCGATTGACAAGCAAAATTGCCAAAAATAAACAAACGCAGTGTTACATTTCTGTCTAAAAACAATTCCTCTACAAACTTGAGCTAAAGTTGCAAAAATACTTTATTAAATGAACAATGTTTATCTTTATCATTTTCGTTGTTTGTTGTTGTTATTTGCGTCGTCGATTCAAGTTGAGTTTTATAAACAAAGCAGATGACACGTGCATTTTTTTATTTACACTTCCCTAATTTGGAAAATGAAAAATCACTTATCATGCCCCCGCCTTTCGCAATCGAACTTGTATGCATTTCAACGCTTGGTTTCGATTGATTTACTTTGTGTTTTCTTTGTTAATTGTTGTTCGTTTTATTGTTAGACAGAGTTGAAATGTGTCATATATTCTAAAACTAAACATTTCAGCAACGTTCAACGTTTGATAAACGTCAGTTTATCAGTAGGCCCTATGTCTCCCACAAACTTAAAACAGGCCATGACAACACATCTCAACTTTTGGAATAAATTCTTCCAATGTTAAACATAGGGGAAATATTTATCACCCTTCTAGCAGCTGTTACCAGGTAAATAAAGCAAAAATGTATCCAAGACTTTTATTGTTCGAATAAACAAACGTCCATTTATAGGATAAAATGCTATTCCATTATTCCTAGTTCCATCCACACTGGCAGTGCTAGACATTGTCTGATTTTTGTCCACATAACAGGGCTTGAAATGTTGTCATTAGTAGCTGATAACCTTTCTGAGTTAACTGATGGTAAATGTTAAAAATGATCACTGTTGTACCCACCTCTTCGAAATTCCACGCGCGCCGGTCAAATCTTTCGGCTTCAAATTCGTGCCGGGACTGCAAAATAACTCGAGAGTGGCGTGATGCACAAACTGCCACAATGTCACCTCCGGCTTCCTTTCCAGCTCAGATTTTGAGGTTGACAGCATCGTTTTTACTCCTCTCATATACGTGCTTATGACACACAACATACAGCCCAACGCGTCTAACAAGCACCAAAGTTTATTCCACGGGAATACTAATGAGGATAGACATGGATGTACACTGATTCAAATACGCGTAACAAACTTCTCGAGGCATGTGACCTAGTTTCATAAATAGAGTCAATCTATTTTATTTTATTTTTTTTTATAGATTTTTATTTACAGACATTGGTACATCTTGGTACATCATTTGATACATATTGTATAGTAAAAGCAATCATACATATTCATCCGTTATAAAGTTTTCCTAATGATATAGCTGCTTATTTCAAGTGCTATTTTATGCTTGAGAAGTGGTTGTCTGTTTTTCTATTATAATAAGAGAGAGAGAGAAAGAGAGAGAGAGAGAGAGAGAGAGAGAGAGAGAGAGAGAGAGAGAGAGAGAGAGAGAGAGTGCTGTCTGCTATGCTGTTCATTCAGGCTTGCACTGACAGTCACATCATCACATAGGTAACACTGTGTAGACTGCCACGTGGCCCCGACAATTGACACGCTACACAGATTTGACCCCAAGTGACCCGAAGTGTAAACATTCTATGGCTGCTGCGATGGGGTGTATGCATTGGATTTGGGTTAATAATTAAGAAGATGTTTCAGGTTCTAAAGTTAGCCCCTCCCATCCAGCCCAGCGCTTCTGAAAGCGATCATACCTGCATATTCGGTAATATGCCGCTCTTTCAATGTAATAATATCGCCGAAGTTCATGTTTTATCTGTGATAACGTTGGGTAATGATTAGTAAATTTTGTTTTATAAATGCAAAATTTAACGAATATAAAAAGGATCTGATACAGTTCTTCAACATGACCTGCAACTGGAGTTGCAAATAATACAGAGTCCTCAGTTATTTGTAGGTTTTCACCGGTCTTTTCATTAACCCATACTCTTAATTGTTCCCACAGCCGTGATATTACCGGGCATTCCCAAAATAGGTGAATAATTGTTTCCGATTTCGTCTTACAAAATGTGCATAGGTTATCCGACGTAATACCACACTAATGTAAAAGGGACCTTGTTCCAAGAATCCGAGAGTTTATACGATATTGAAACCACTGATATTTACCATCAATACAACATTTGAAGGGACATATTAGGACGGATTGCCACCAGTTATTTTCAAAATTTATACCACAATTCTTCTCCCATTTTCCTTTAAATTTATTTTCGTCCCTCCGTACCTTGAGAATCATATATGTGCTTTTACAGTCCCTGTTTGAAAAAAGGTAGTCTAGCTGAAAGGGTCTGATTGGGCGGGATAAAACACGAAAATTACTTGTGTAAAAGATAGGCCTAATATCGGTGGTGACCGCTTTCTTGATTCCAGAAAAAGTAATAAAGTCTGTCTCTATTTTATAGATGTCTTTGAAATTTTCATAAGATAAAAAAATCCCCTTTTCATCCAAAAGATCGTTAATAAATGTAACCCCGTTATCTTCCCATTTTTTGAAATACACTGGTTTGTTGAACATCTTGATATTTTCGTTATTCCAGATACTCGACGATAGATAATTATCGCTGCTTTCTACCTTTAGCTCTTTCCAATACATGTGCCACGCTTCAAATACATCCCTCCAAAACTGTTTTTTTGTAGACTTAACGTACTTTTTGATTACTTGGGGAGTCGATAAAAAACAGTTTTTATCAAGAGAAGGCGTTATAGTTTTCAACAACCCCTGTAGAGGCGTGTTCTCAGAAACAATACGTTTGACCCATGATATTTTCAAAGAGTTTATAAATAATGGTATATCAATCATTTTAACCCCACATCTCTCGTACTCCTGCACTGGAGTGTTACGACTTATTCTATCTTGGCCATTCCATATGAATTGATATAGGACATCCGTTAATTCTTTAATAAATTTACTCGCAGGGTTGGGTAGACTTAAGAATAAATGTACTAATTTTGAAAGAGCAAGCGATTTAACTACTGTGATTTTTCCTAAAACGTTTATGTTCCGTTTAGTCCAAGCCGATAAGGTTTTCCGTATATCATTCATTTTGGACAAATAGTTATCTTCTGTCATAGCCTTAAGGTCGAGTGAAATATTTACCCCTAAAACTCTGAAGGATTTAGGGTTCCACTTCAATTTCCACCTATCACATATTTTTTCAGTGCAGTCTTTCTTGGTACCAATCCATACTGCTTGCGTTTTGTTATAGTTAATTCGTAATCCCGACACTTTTTCAAATCTGTGCAGCATGTCCATCGCCGAGTCCAGAGACCTGGGAGAGCCATCAAGAAACAGAGATGTATCGTCCGCGTATTGAGTGAGTTTAAATTCTATTTCCCCAATATTGATTCCTCGTATATCCCTACACGATCTTATCTTGGTAGCCAGGAGTTCTGCACATAGTAAAAAGATATATGGCGAAATGGGATCGCCCTGTCGACAGCCTCTCTCAAGTTTGATTTGAGGCGAAATTTCCCCATTCACATGTAGGCTGGACGATATACCATTATACAATGTTAAAATATATCTTTTGAAAATTGGCCCAAATTTAAAGTAGTCCAATACTTTTGAGATGTATGACCATGATACAGATTCAAAGGCTTTTTCAAAGTCTATAAGAACGAGTAAGCCTGGCTTTTTTAGAATTTCAGTAGAGTAAATAACATCATAGATAAGTCTAATATTTTCGCCAATAAATCTACACTTAATGAACCCCTTGTGGTCAATGTGGATAAGTTTGGGTAATAGATCTTTCACACGTTCCGCTAAACAACCAGATAATATCTTATAAGAAATATTTAACAACGTAATTGGTCTCCAGTTTTTCAAAAACTCTCGGGGTTTCTTATCCTTCGGTAGCAATGTTATTACTCCATGGCGTTGTGTGACCGATAAGAGTCCTCTTTGTAAACCATAATTGAGTGAACGAACAAGGAATCTACCAATGTCTCTCCAGAAAAATTTGAAGAATTCCGTTGTGAAACCGTCTGACCCGGGGCTTTTATTATTTTTCATTTTTTTCAGATAGCTAAGAACGTTACTTCTCTTTCTAAGTTTTCGGCTTCTGTGACGCTTAACGTTTTTATTTCGCTATCCATCTCAAAGAAGAAGAAATTATTATTATTATTATTATTATTATTATTATTATTATTATTATTATTATTATTATTATTGGGAGTGTTCGTAGAAATATTATCCTCTCTTTCTTTGTATAGGTTTGCGTAAAATTTTACTGTTTCAGCAAGTATCTTGCTTTGATCTAGAATCTTATTTCCGTCATCATCTTCTAATTTTGAGATAGTGTAATTACGTTTTTCTAAATTTAGAAAGTATTTAGTGGCTTTTTCTCCTTCCGCTACCCACCGAGCTCTAGACCTTATTACCATCCCCTCATGTTCAACTATTCTCGTTATTCGCATCTATTTACCAAATAGTTATCTCCCCTGATTGCTAGGAATTGGCTTGCAAAAATTAGCACTAATTGAATGGGGAATTTTTATATTTCTCAAAATTATATAAAACCCGTGAAAGTTATATTTGCTCTGCGCATCAGACATTTAAGAACAATATATATGCTCTCACTTGGTGATATAATCGAACCATTTCATTCGACCAATTCTTTTCCCCTGTTCATTTAAAAAGGTACGGTTATTTCGTGTAGAGTGCCATGTAAAATAATGGAAAATTGCGTTTTCGTCAACTTTTAGAGATTAAAATATTTTTTAGTCTTCATATTAGCAATGCTCTGCGCATATGTGCATATAATATAGATATTGTCCTCTCTAATCATATAAAAATATATAATCTGACGTTTGCCCATTTGTTTCCTTTTGATGTTAAAACCAAGACAAATTTGATTGTTGTAAAAACACAATTCTCGATTATTGTAATCAAATTAACAATTCTCTTAAATGATTGCACAATAAACTGTCTGACGCCTTCATTCTCAACTAACTTCTCTCGCCGCTTGAGAAAACGATTTCCCGACAAACAAGATTTTATTCACACCTTTCAGTGGATCAATGCTAATTACATTACAGTCAGACTCCAGTATTCACAGGGGGAGATAACTTTTCGAATAATACATCCCTACGACGAATTAAGTTGAGTATGCTGTCTTTTCCTGTCTGATATCTATTAATTGTTGTTTAGCCCTCTCCAGTTCCCAGGAATGGTTTAACTCATTTGTTTCTTCTAAGGCTGTAATTTTTTGTTCTAATTCTTTCTCTAACCTACGCTTTGTTTCTTTTAGTTTTTTAGTAAACTGTATCGTTTTACTCCTTATCTCCATTAACAGAGTTTCAAAAAATAACTGGTCGTTTATTTCGAATGTGTATTCAGGATCTTGGGAATTTCTGGATTTGTATTACTCTATTGTGTCCAAAATAGTTTCTTTTATAGAGTTTACATAATCCTTATTGTTAAGTAGTGAATTATTAAATTTCCAGAATCCAGGCCCATGTCGAAAATTATTAAATCTAAGTTCCAAGTCAATTATTGAATGGTCGGTTCTATAACCCGGATATATATTACAGCTGTCAACACATAAAGAGGTATGACTGGAAATTAAGAAGAAGTCAAGGCGGGCTTGTTTTGTCGGGTTCTTTCTGCGCCAAGTAAACCTTTACTTATCTGGGTTGTTCACACGCCAAATATCTTGTAGATCAAGACGACTAATGATTTCTAATAACTTTTGTCTTGCTGATGGATTATTTATATGGAGGTAGTTCGAAGTATCTTGTACAAGATCCATAACTAAATTAAAGTCCCCGCATAATATATACTGGCAGGAGGAATTAATAGATTCAATGAGCTCCATTAACTTTCTGTAAAAGTTAGGGCAAACTTGGTTAGGACCATATATATTCGCTATCACAAAAATACGTTCTTCAACTTCGATCTCAATTATTAGATAATTCCCGTCGGGGTCCAATTTATACTTATGGAGTTTGAATTCGAAATTGTTATTGAAAAGTATTGCTACCCCTCTCGAAGAGCATCTGTAGGAACTGAATAGGCACTCAAACCCCCATTCGGCTCTTATTCGGAGTAAAGTGGACATCCTGAAGACAGTATATTGAGGAATTTTTTTCTCTTAAATAGTTGAATACATCTCTACGCTTTTTAGCATCCCCAAGTCCCTGACAGTTCATAGACATTATTTTGACCGCCATATTGATTCATCTAAGCGTGTATTGGAAACACGTTACTGTACCTGCAAATCCACAAACGGAAGATGAGAAGAGTAAAGAGGACAGAAGACAAAAAAGTTAGAAAGACGAAGAGAGAAGAAAGAAGAATAAAAAAGATTACAAAAATATGTTTCTTCCATTGTCTGGTGGATAGTACACAGTTTTAAAATGATGCCAGTCATCCCTGAGTTACTTCAGCTGCTAAAGCTTCTTGTGCTTAGTCTAACCTGTGTATGATGCGTGAGTGGGCTTGTGTGTGCTTGTAGGTGAGTGCTTGCGTATGTGTAAGTGTCTTGTGTCTGCATGTGTGTGTTTGTACACATATGTTTTGCTTTCAGTTTCCACAGTTACGATTTCATACAAGAAGGTTAACATTCTGTAGGCCCCTAGTTCAAAGTTAGATGAGAAAAAAAATATTACACTGGTGGAGTTGAAAGAAAATCTTCAGTTCGATTTTTGCGCGTCGTTTTTTTGTTTTTTGTTTTTGTACGACCATACTTAAAATAGCCAATGCCCGTCAGTCAAAATTCCTTCGTCCTGTGTTTTGAAAGATTAGTCGCTGATACGTCCTATTATGTAACTAATCCTGCTTTGTTGGTGGACCATTGATGCGTGACACGCCGTCAGGACGGAATCACTGGCCCCATTCGGACAGCGTGTCACCCAACCGCAGCCCACTATGCTTATAAAGCCACGAACTCTTAAGTACTATTGCAGTTCATCTTGCTGTGGTATTCGCTTTAAGCCTTTGAACTCGATTGGCCGTTTTACCGATACATTTAGTTCTTGTCTCAAGTTACAATGAGAAATTTATAACGGAATATTGAGAGGACCAAATAACATATGCAATCTGCAGCGTACACTGCAGATTGCAGATGTCAATTGATTCTCCCCAGTTGTTTGTTTTTGACTGGTCTATCTTTCTTAATTTACAGAGCGATAGATGATGCCATTCTAGTGACTTGTCTGAAGTTGCAAGGAGAAATTTACATTGGAATACTGAACGGACCAAACATCATCCGCAATATGCAGCGTACACTGCAGACTGCAGAACTTTTTTGATCCTCCTCACATTTTTGTTTTGGACTGGTCTATCTTTCTTCATTTACAGAGAGATGAGTGATACCATTCTAGGGACTTAGGAATCAAAGGCTTAGAGGTGTAGGTAACCTGATGTTGCTCGGATTATGTGGATATGGATGGCGTACATTATGCTTTAGGAAGGGGGGGTCGAACATATTCACCCGCCATCGTTGCTTTACTGGTAGAACTCTAGCGTGTGGCGTATCGTCAAAATTGACCCACAGTTTTCTTCCGAAACCGTGTCGTTAAACCTCATTTCCATCCATAGACAGACCTACCTTTAGGATACAACAGTTAGAGGTACTATGCATCTATCTCTAAAGGCGAGAACTCTTGTCTCTTGGGAGAACCGTCAGCTAATAATGATATAATTGACTTTCCTTTATGTGTATCCGACTAAAGTGACGTGGAGTACAGTGACGGGGGTGGGGGGGGGGGGAATCAACAGCACCCCCGCATATATAGACACATACAGATACTCCTTATGAATACTAGTGCACCTAAATTTGTCTCGAACGACCGTGGTGCGGATAATTCGTTATATGTATTGCAAAATGAGGAGTGAGGATCAAAATCGCGTTCATCGAGACAATTCATCTTAGCCCAAAGCCACCGTGTAATACCCCGCCCTGAATAGATCAAGTAAAGGTACTTTCACACCGCATGCGATGCGACCATTATAAAGCAGCTCATTTTTCTATTCTTTCCGCTATCTTGGCTCAGTTTCCCGTCTGCGCACTTGTTCCGCTGTAGAATGTTGTAGAATGCGACTAGTAATTGATCGATACTTGTCCAATGTGCAAGCCGAAACTCTAAACCACGGATTACAACCCCGACGCAACAAATCGCTGCGTCAAAGTTACAATCAACGATTCCGCGTCTCATTCTGGGCCGTGTACAATTCAGTAAGTGCCCTTCTTCTCCAGTCTGGTGGACGTTCAGACACCAAACAGTAACCTAACGCAAAACAGAACAGAAATATCGATATTTTCACAACTATCGCAACTCCCGCATCGCCGCATCCAGTGCGAAACCACCTTAATTCTTTTAAAATGAGTCATTCAGTTTCAGGTGAACTATATCCATACTACTATATGTGAAAGTAATATTATTTAAATAGTTGTTAATGCTGGAAGATTATCTGTTTCTGGTTCTGCGGCTCAAAAAGTCTGCTATTGTCTGGTCAATATCATCAAAGAGATCAAATTTTATCCGTTGTCCGGAGTGGAGTTTCCCCCAAATGAATCCGTTTCTGTGGTACGCGAACTCAATTTTGTCGTGTCTATACAAACGATTCATCAAACCAGAATTTGCTTTCGTGATATCATCTCTAACTTTAATGTTTTTAATTTGATTGTCTTTGCCGGTATACGTGTATGCATTCCTATTTTTAAAAATCTGGTTGCGCGTTTCATTTCTTAAAAATTTACCTATACAAAGTTTACACCCGTTTTGTGAACCAGATGGTAAACGATGTGCTGCTAGGATGTCTGATGAAGAAATGTTAACACCACTGTTTGAGCTATTTATTATTGAACAAACTTTGTCTGTTAAGTTTTCACTCTCTGTTTCTTCCAGATCTAAAATCTTTATGTTTGCCTTTCGTGAATATTGTTCACTTTTGTTCAGTCCTTGCTGTATTTCTTTTGTTTGGGATTTTAGTTTATTCATTTCTTCTTTTATCTCAATATTTTCCGTTTTGTATTGCTCAATTTCTTCTCTCAAAAAGGAGTTTTCCATTAAGCAAGATTCGAGTTTGTTCTCTAAAAGTTCAAAATTATCCTTTATGTTTTGCTTCATTTCTTCCTTGACAGCATTCAGTTTGTCCGTTATCAGAGAGTCCACAATTTTACTGACATCTTCTTTGGTTGCAAGTGTCTTCAGGAATTCTGACATATGTCTAACTTGATCAGTTAACTCTTGCAGTGCGGTATCATAAAAAGGACGTAGAGGTATCGCTGGAAAAACTGTCCGCTGGACACAATCTCTTTTCCTGTTGGGAGGCAGGATTCACAGACTTGACACGACTAGAAGCCTTAACAGTCTTCGCCTTTTCCTTCACGGCCTGAGTTGCCTGCCTATTCGCAGACATACTGTATCCTTGGTAATTATAAACAAGTCATAAACAAGTTCTTACATCAACTCCAACGCAACTCTGAACGAATACCGTTACTTCAAAAATCTGATTGGTGTGCCTGACGTGATGAAAACCATTGTATTGTTTAACACCCGAAACAGTAAATTGAAGGTACCGTTATCCCAAGCCGATTTTTTTTTTCTTTTGACAAGGTGACTACACAGTCAATTATTACAATGAGCACAGTTCACGTTCACAGAAGGAAGAAAATCAATAACTGGTACAATTAAGCGCTTGTCGAGGTGTTTTCATACACGAATAGAGGAAAGATATGTTGAAAATATGACGAACCCCTCTTATCAAGTAGCGATCGGAAGCTTGAATCGTTGCTACATCTTCATCAATAGATGTGCGGATCCATCACAACATCAACTACTCGACATCAGATAAAAATGCACAAAATAACTCAGAAAATGGGAAGCAACAATTTTATACAACCATTCTTGTTTATCCCCAAACCGGAAGTCCTCAGTCTATTTTAGGTCCGGTGATAGCGTTGTTTTTGTTTTTTATTCGTCGTTTTCGTGGAAACATTTTAGTGTGTGTTTAATTTAACTGGTTCCATGGAGGGTCAATATGAATTCTTGAGAAAAAGAGTTCATTTCACAATATTCTGCAGGTTTATCAATCTATTTGCCTTCTTGCTGTTGGTCATGTACGCGCTGTTCGCATCGATCGTTACAGTTAAACCTAAAAGTCCTGTCACGAACTGTGCGCTTATCTAGGCTTAATTGCGCGTAGGAATTGCGCGCAATTGCTATATCGAATGGCATCCAATGCACGGCATGTCCTCCTGGTTACATATAGCAAACACAGACAATGTGTCTGCCAATGGACCTTCGGGTTACCCGAAGGTCCATTGGCTGAAACATTGCTTGTGCACAGGCTATATGTACAGAATTTGATAGCCTTACTATGGTCATAACGCGTAGAGTAACAAGCAGATCGACTTGCTATTTGTGCGCATTTCATGACAGGACTTCTAGTTTTAACTGTAGATTGCAAATTACGCCTCCTGTGCTTCCTAATTTTAGGTTCACTACAGGACTTCAGTTTAATCGTTTGGGGCTACATTTGGGATAATTTATCGTTGTTCTTGAAACGCGCATACATTTCGACGTAAGTTTTATAGTAGGAGGCGGGAGTATTATTATATCCTCGATGGGTATCTGGGTGGGATGGGGGCATCTCACCCGAGGGGCAAGATATTTGAGCCAGACACGAGGCTTGCCGAATAAATATCTTGAGATTTACCCGTACCACCCAGAAACCCAACGAGGGTGGTTTCTTATCAACCTACTCACAATTGTTTACTTCAGGCTTGCACTACAGTGGAAGTCCCTAACTCGGATAAAATACTCTCTATTTTTGTATTTCCCAAGCAAGTTGGGAAAGAAAAGTGGTGCAAAAGCACCAATAAAAAATAAGCCAAAACTGGGTCGAGTGCATCCGGCGCAGACCCAGTACGGGACGCTCTCTCCCAAGTACAACTCCAGTGCGCATATACCGTCTCAAAAGACTCATTCTTTTTATAATCCGCTTCGTGTCGAGATGTTTTTGCACGCTTATCAGTGTTCCACCAGCTCGATGTTTGATGATTCCTGATTCATTGTACCACAGTGTATCGTTTGTATTCTCAGGAACAGTGTTTTATATTCTCTTTTCTATTATATGTCCATAATGTATATTTATTTGTTCTCTCTCGAGTCGCGCGCGATTTTCGTGTGCCACGCGGTTCGGACTTAGATTATTTCACAATTATTGTTAATGCTTTTTTTGCAAAATTTTCTAATTGTGTTAGAGTTAGGTGTCAGCGAGGTACCACTCCTACAGTGTTTCTTCTTTCTTTTGAGAGTAGTCTTCCTGTAGTGTGGTTCCCGGTCGACCGTCTGGGGTCTTTGTTTCTGTCACCTTTCTCTCTTCTTTGGGGGTGTTCTGTTTTCTGATCTCACCTTCTCTGGTCCTCTCACCTCTATCATGCCCAGGACAATTCCCTGTGGGCAATGTCTGCTGCCAAAGCATGTGGACGATGTACATTCGTCTTGTTCCTCCTGTAATGGGTGTTCGGCCGAGCGGCCATGTGGTGTCTGTGGAACATGGTCTTCCACCTTCTGGGCGTCAGTAAACCGTCTCGTTCGTTCTCTTGGCCGTGCCTCCCGCTCCCGCGGGAAAGGAGAACGTGGTCGTTCGGGGCCTCCCGAGCCGACTTTGTCTGGTGAGAGTTATTCCTCCTTCGTGGGGATGTGCAGTCTTTTCCTGTGGTGGATACTGCGGGAGCCGTTGAGTGTTCTGGTGAAGAGATGCCTGGTTCCGGGACTACGGTCCCCCTCCAGTCGACATCTGAGGCTGTCACTAGGGTTGTGACTCCACCTTCGGAGCCGAGCCGGTGTGCTCTCTCCACTATTTCACCAGCCTCAACGACTCTCGACGTATCTACTACTGCTGCTGGTCCGTCTGCTTCGTCGTCTGTTTCAGCCGGCCTCGGCTTTTCGCTGCAGGGGACTGCAGGAATGTCCGATACTGTAGACGTGGGATATCGGCCTCAGCCTTCCCTGACTTCAACTCGGCGAAGTCGGAAGGGGCTGCCGGCCGAACCAATCTCTGTGGTCTCTTCGCCGTCGAGCACCACAGTTGTGTCTTTGGATTCGGATGTTCGTAGTGGAAGCACTATGAACTCCGTGGCGTTTCCGTCTGCTCATTCTGGTCACACGACCAGTTTTGGGGGACCAACGCCTTTTGTGCAGCCTGGACCTTCTGCCCCGCAGAGGTCCGCGGTGACTCTCATGAGTTCTCGCAATATTGATCCTCGGGGTGCATCGTACCCCTATACACGTCTGCCTTCAGATGTTTCGGCTGCCGCCCGTCGTCCCGCGTCGGGTGTTTTGGAGGATCGTGGCCCTTCGCTGGTTAAGAGGGTCAGAGGTGAAGCCACTTTGCCGGTTCGCTCCCCTGTCGAACCGGTCGGTACGGGCAGTGAGCTTAGGGAGGCCCTCTCCTTACTCACTCAGGTTCTTTCTAAGAGCCTTCCTGTTGCTTCCAGCGAGGCTATGAGTGGTTTCCAGGCGCCTCCTATGGCGCCGCCTCCCGGGATTGGAAACAGGCCGGTTTCTGATTCCTCTGGTGTCCCGACACCATGGGAGGCGTTGGCTGGTTTGCCCACGATGGGCTATGTGTCTTCCGACTCTGGGGAGGAGTCCGACATGCTTGAGGTCGAGGGCCAGCAGTCTTCGGACTTGGGGGCAGCTCTTGACTTTGTGTTTGGGTTTCTGCCTGAGCTCAAACCTGCTAACCAGCCGACAGTGTCAGCCTGGCCGCGATCATCGGTCGCGCGCCAACAGCCTATGGAGCAACCTGCTTCTGGGCGCCTTCGACCGTGCCAGTCGGTACAGGTGGTTGAAGCTTTTTCAGCATTGGATGCCAAGCTGAATTCCAAGGCTCTGAAGACTTCGTTCTTCACCAGGGTTGACACCTTTTTGCCTCCTGTGCGTTATCGTTCCTACGATTCCGCCAATCCGTCAGTCTGCCAGACTTTGACGGTTCTGGATCAGGACTCCATTTCCCTCGGGCTTTCCAAGCCCAAGTCTGCCGTCATTCCAATGACGACTCTGGAGTCCACGTTGGGCTTATCTAGAGAGATGCTTGGCATGCTTTCTCTCTCAGATGAGGTCGTCTCAGCTTTGGCTGCTTATCTGCCTCCAGATAAGTTTGGCGAGGTACAGGCTCCTTTGCGTGTGCTGTCCAAGGCGCTTATGCACCTTACTCACACGCATGCCTGTAACACGGCTAATTTGGAATTAGTTCGAAGGGACGCTGTGCTGGACACAGGACGACCCCTTCCCGAGGAGCAGCGTGCTGCTCTTCGATCTGCTTCTTTGGCAGGTCCGCAACTTTTCCATGGTTCCGTGTCGGCGGTCCGGGATGACGTCCTACGCCATTCCAAAGATCAGCTGCTGTTTCGTCAGCTTGATCAGCCTTCTAGGGGAGGCAAGGGCCGTTCCAAGCCTAACAAGTACCCTTCTGCTTTCTCTGTGAAGCAAAAGGCTGGTCCTTCTGCCGCCGCCTCTACTTCTTACTCACGGTGTAAAGGTAGGGGTCGGCAGAATCGAGGGAAGGCTCAGGATTCTTCATTTAGCAGAGGAGGTGGTTTCTCCTCTCGCGGGCCTCGTCGGGGCTCGAAATGAAGGTCCTCACCTCGACTCGTCCCAGGATGGAGGAAGGATAGCAGAGTTCGCAGACCACTGGGCCACCATCACATCCGATCCATGGGTGTTAGATGTTGTTCGGTCCGGGCTGCGAATATCCTTCCGTCGGCACCCCACTCTGTCAAGGGTGCCTCTTCCAACCACAGTTCCTTCAGACGTTTTACGTCGGGAACTTTTGTCCACGGAGATTGCCAATCTCCTGGCAAAGGGGGCGATCGAGGTCGTCAAGAACGTTCAGTCAGTGGGTTTCTATTCCCGCCTGTTCTTGGTGCCGAAGAAGGACGGCCGACTCCGACCGGTTATCGATCTGAGTATCCTGAACCAGTCTATCATTGCTCCCAAGTTCAGCATGGAGACTTTCAGGTCGGTCCGCCAATCAATTCACCAGGGATATTTCGCAGCCAGCATCGACCTGTGAGACGCTTACTTCCACGTTCCGATGCATCGGGCGTCACGGAAGTATCTCAGGTTCGCTTTTCTGGGGCGAGTTTACCAGTTCAAGGCCATGCCTTTCGGCCTGAACCTGGCTCCTTGGGCGTTCACCAGACTGATGTCGCATGTGATAGCGTTCCATCGCACACAGTCCAGGGTGACTACTTCGGCATATCTGGACGATATCCTCCAGAGGCATTCCAATGCTCCCTTACTGGAGTCGGATGTCGCCACTCTGTTGAGCTTGCTCACGTCGCTAGGATTCAGAGTCAACGAGGAGACGTCGGACCTGGTCCCTTCTCAGTCGTTTTGTCATCTGGGGATGTCTTTCCAAACCAAATTCAATTTGGTAGCGGTTCCCCAGGCCAAGGCTGTGATTCTCTCAGCTTTTGCTCTGACTCTGTCCCAGTCCATGTCCGCGACCGCTCGGAGTTTTCTCCGGCTGATCGGTCTCTGCGGTTCGGTGACGGATCTCATTCCTCTAGGTCGGCTGCGTGTCAGACCTCTCCAACACTTTCTGCTCAGTCGTTGGAGGCCGAATGTAGATTCTCTGGATCAGGTGCTTCCATTTCCGGACTCTCTATATCCTCACCTTCTTCCCTGGGCAGATGTTCAGTGGATTACGCAGAGTGTTCCACTGGACTTACCCACGTCCGATCGCGTTCTGACAGCAGATGCCAGCGATCTCGGATGGGGTGCGACATTGGATCCTCTCGGTCTTTCCCTACACGGGATGTGGGACCAGGATTAAGCAGCTCTACACATCAACCAGAAGGAGCTTCTTGCTCTTCTTCTGAGTTTCAGGCAGTGGATCCCTCACCTGTCGAATCGCCAGGTCCTTCTATTATCCGACAATTCGACAGTGGTTGCTTACATTCGGAACCAGGGCGGCACGCACTCGGTTCCGATGTACGAGTTAGCTCGGGATCTTCTACTGCTCGCTCAGGATGTTCACGCCGGAGTGGTTGTTCGTCACATTCCCGGTCGTCTGAACGTCCTAGCCGACTCCCTGTCCCGACAGGGCAGGGTTATTTCCACCGAGTGGATGCTTCACAGGGCAGTGTTCCAGTCGGTTTGCGATCTCTGGGGACGTCCCCGCATCGACCTCTTTGCGACTCGTTGGAACCATCAGGTGGACACTTTCGTGTCCCCGTGTCCAGATCCTCTGGCTTTTGCCGTGGACGCTCTGTCACTCGATTGGAACGGTCTAGTCGGCTACGCCTTCCCGCCGGTTCCGATTCTTCCTCAGGTTCTCGCCAAAATTCGAACCTGCAGTTGTCGAATCATTCTGATCGCTCCCCTGTCGCCTCAACGGGTGTGGATCAATCAGCTCCGCTCGCTGATGGCGGCGGTTCCGGCACGTCTCCCGCTACGTCGCGACCTTCTTTGTCAAGGTCGCCCGAGGATGTTTCACGTCGACCCGACTTCATTGTGCCTTCACGCATATCTTTTGTCAGGTCCTGTCTCCTCCGTAGAGGTTTTTCGAGACGAGCAGTGGAGTGCATTTCTTCTTCAAGGAGGCACTCCACTGGTTTAGCTTATGCAGCTAAATGGAAGGTCTTCTGTCGATGGTGTGCTGATCACTCTGTTGATTATGCCAATCCTTCGATTTCACAGATTGCGGAGTTTCCGGTATATCTGTTTGATTCTAGGGGTCTCCAGCCTGTTACCATCAAGGGTTACAGGTCTATGCTTTCAGAGACTTTTTCTTATGTGGGGAAGCGTCGTATCGGCACTAATCCTTACCTATCCAAGCTTGTTCGGCACTTTTCTTTGAAAAGGCCTCGGACTTTGCAGCTTACTCCAAGATGGAATCTTTCGTGGGTGTTGCTTTGCTTGGGGGGGGGGGGGGGGGGGGGGCGCCGTTCGAACCTTTATCCTAGGTGGATATGCATTTTCTAACATATAAGACGGCTTTTCTGATGGCATTTGCTTCGGCCAGACGGGTTAGTGAGCTTCACGCCCTCTCGGTTGACCCGGCCTTTTTTAGGAGCTCTCCCAACAGTGTTACTTTTACCACTGATTGCTCCTTTTTGGCCAAGAATCAGTTACCAGATACTACTCCTCCTCCTATCTGTATCAGGGCTTCCTTCTGTTGAGGGCAATCGCCCTTTGCTCTGTCCGGTCCGTGCTATTCGCATTTATCTTGATCGGACACGCTTCATCCGGAAAGGCAGGAAACGTTTTTTCTGTCTCCCATTCCGGGTCGACAGAAGATCTCTCCTCAATCCATTTCTCGATGGATTTGTCTTGCTATTCGTACGGCTTATGGTCGTTTAGCAGCTGGCGATTGTATTACGAATCGTATTTCTGCCCACGAGGTGCGGGCACTGTCCACCTCTTGGGCTTATTCTAACTCCGTCAAGTTGTCGGATGTTATGCAGGCAGCCTACTGGAGAAATGCTTCTACTTTCTCCACCTTTTATTTGCGCCAGTTGCAGGAGCAGTCGGAGGACCTTTTTGCCCTGGGTCCTCTTTCTTCTGCTCAGGCTGTTGTCTGCCATAGTCATTAGGCTTCTTGAAGGTCAGTTTCAGCCTTGTGCTGTTACTGCCCTTTTTCTGTCTGTGTGTCACACAGGCTCATGTGTCTCTTTTCATTGTCCTTTACCAATGATTGCGACATTCTGGTTGATAAGCCTCGGGACCTCTTCCTTCTACTTCACGGTTCCAGTGCACTGGGGTTATGTGGGGGTTGGTTATGCGATTCACTCCAGCCTTTTGTCTATTCAGCCTGAAGTAAACAATTGTGAGTAGGTTGATAAGAAATCTAAATTTTATAGTAAATTTCCTTTCTTATTATACCTACCACTATTGTTTACATGGAGGCCCTCCCGTCTTCTTTACGGGTAAAGAATCTTTCCTCCCCGCTGATCACATAACTCTAACGTTTACGGATTCAAAAAGAATGAGTCTTTAGAGACGGTATATGCGCACTGGCAACGGAAGTCGTGGAGTTGTACTTGGGAGAGAGCGTCCCGTACTGGGTCTGCGCCGGTTGCACTCGACCCAGTTTTGGCTTATTTTTTATTGGTGCTTTTGCACCACTTTTCTTTCCCAACTTGCTTGGGAAAGACAAAAATAGAGAGTATTTTATCCGAGTTAGGGACTTCCACTGTAGTGCAAGCCTGAAGTAAACAATTGTGGTAGGTATAATAAGAAAGGAAATTTACTATAAAATTTAGATTTTTCTCCCACCATTTTAGGGATGTGGCGCCATTAATAAGAAAATACCATATTTTTTAGGAAAAAAATTATTCTTGGTGCGTTCATTCTAGGAGAAAACCAATAAAGTATTCGGAAAGCTTGTCGAGAAGTATGGTATATACCAAAGGTATATACTTCAAAACACGCAGACTAGCCTCGGGGCTGCGTGTTCAAAATATTGATTGGTCAACCCCACACATTACTGAACAGCCAACCTATTTAATGACGTTATGGCGCATCATATTCCTGGCCGGAAAAAAGTCCGTTCGGGTTCAAAGGGTTAATAAAGGAAGTACCGTGCTTTAATAATTATATTTTTAATCATTATCCTGTAATTCGTGTTTGAAATATAATATTATTGCGGCCGTGGAAAAAATGGCCGCCCGTGGAAAGTGACTACTGCACCGCGGCCATACTGTATGTATTCAGGGCAAATATTAAAACTTAATAATATTTGAATGACAATTTATGTGAACAGCTCCAATTGGTTATTGCCCGTCACATTTTGTAAACTGTTAAAAACTTCCCGACATTACATGGAATATTTATTGATCTTTTCCATGATACAAGATGATGCCTATGGGAAGAAAATATAAGTTATGTTTCTTATAATATTTAGCTTTAAATGGACTTAGCTAAGCAATTGCGTGAATCAAACGCTGCTCTAGCGCATGGTAGATAATCGTTCAATAACTCCTCACCTTTTGGCGAAAGTGTTGGTCTTGGAGGTGCTAAAGCTGTTTCCAGAAACTGCTTAACTGACTTCTCACCAAAAATTAGTTTATGAACAGCAGCCTGAAAAATACACGATTTTCCACTATATATATATATATATAATCCAAAAGAAGCACGAGTAACGTCTATGCAGAAACTACAAAAGATAGTCGTCAAAGAAAATTTTACTTGATATATTTCAATGTATTCATCTCGTCTGAAATAAAACTATCTTGAAGCGATCCTTCTTTTATACATTTGTGGATATAAGATATTTAGTAGCCATTCTTCTGATAACATTAGATTCTGAGAAAGGTCTGACATGCCCAATCCAGTCACACTTGAATAATGGCATATAATCTCCAAACTAAACGTGTGTCTGCTTTCGAGGATTGTGTGCATAAACAAGGTGTTCATAATTAGGGATTGCTGGCTGGAGGAAACCCAAAATTTTCATAATTAGGGATTGCTGGCTAGAGGAAACCCAAGGTGTTCATAATTAGGGATTGCTGGCTGGAGGAAACCCATTTTCATAATTAGGGATTTCTGGTTAGAGGAAACCCAAGGTTTTCATAATTAGGGATTGCTGGCCGGAGGAAACCCAAGGGTTTCATAATAGGGATTGCTGGCTGGGGGAAACTCAAGGTTTTCATAATTGGGTATTGCTGGCTGGAGGTTTCATAATTAGGGATTGCCGGCTAGAGGAAATCCATGGTTTTTATAATTAGGGATTGTTGGCAAGAGGAAATCCAAGGGTTTCATAATTAGGGATTGTTGGCAAGAGAAAATCCAAGGGTTTCATAATTAGGGATTGCTGGCTAGAGGAAATCCAAGGGTTTCATAATTAGAGATTGTTGGCTAGAGGAAATCCAAGGTTTTCATAATTAGGGATTGCACGCTGGAGGAAACCCAAGGTTTTCATAATTAGGAATTAAGAACTTCAATTTTTCCTTTTATGTATCAAATATTGACGATATGCAGCAGCGATCACAATAATAAAACTTCAGTATCTACCACACAGCAAACATGTGACTTTATTGCTTGAAACAATTCAAAGTCAAGGCCACATAGAGCAACAAGATCTGTTTTTATTTTCAGTGTAAATGTAAAAAGCAGATCTGATGAAAGCACACCCGTTTTTATATCTGTTAAAGCATACCGTGTAAATTGTCCTTAAGAAGGAACAAAATTATAGCCAGAAAAATATGAATCCTGCATATCTGTTAAGTCCTGTATTAAGGGCTATTGAAATGAGCTTTTTGTTGAGTTACTCTTCTCCGGTAAGTGTCATGTAGATTACCTTCTAATGCTTGGGCCTATTGCCTTTCAGAGAATGGTTGTTCAACACGAAATGATTAGCAACCGGTAAATCCTCATGATTGTTAATAAACACAAAGAAAAACGTTAAGCATCCCCTGGATATTTTACGATGGTAAATATATTGTTTGATATCTGTAAAGTACTCGCAAAGTAAGCTTCAAAAACTGAATGCTATCTTGAAAGAATATATTCAGGCTATACGAACACACACAAATCACAGTCTTCATTGCCATTTCGATGATAGCATTGATGAACCAAAAAGTAATTACCAGAGCTCAACACGATACCTGTTTTAGTATGGAGCTGAGGAGTCAGCAAGATGACATTTTGTGGCTGTAAATTAATAAAAATGTCATTTGTAACCTCTATAGAACATGAGCCAGTATTATAATTCACTATTTGCTGCATCCTCTGTGTGCTCGGATAATAGCTTCTATCCTGCGTTACATCCCCCCAGTCAATCGTCGTATCAGTTGCAGAGGTAACTGACGTCATTCCAGATGCAAAAAGCTGCTTCCAATTCTCACAGGGTTTGCACTGGAGGTTCTTGTGTTCGACACCCTAGAATGTCCCAAATGTGCTCCACTGGATTCAGATCAGAACTCATAGTAGACCAAGGAATGGTAGTCACTGCAATGTCCTGAATGAGAAATGCAAATCGCCAAGCCAAACGTATTCCTTGGTGATAATCTTTCTTCGTAGAGGACGTTTGATGGCCCTTCTGGGCCTAATATTCACGTTGTGGTGTCATAGGGGGTCGTTCTTACCGTGGACAGTCCTTCGCCCCCATGGTTTGCATGTGTGTTCT
Source organism: Pictodentalium vernedei (assembly GCA_031216915.1). Taxonomy (NCBI): domain Eukaryota; kingdom Metazoa; phylum Mollusca; class Scaphopoda; order Dentaliida; family Dentaliidae; genus Pictodentalium; species Pictodentalium vernedei. Next base: position 11,190,181 of record CM062288.1, on the reverse strand, counting down.
CACCAAACGACTGGTGACTGTGTAACGGACGTTGAGTTGACGACAGGTATATTTGGGAG